>CM033720.1:16387628-17648588 GCA_019671005.1 Hibiscus mutabilis | reverse complement strand
CTTATCATAAACCAAGGGCCAAGATTAAATCCATGTGTTTTTAATTTTCTAAAAATGCCCTCAACATTTCAAAATATTTCAAAAATGCCATCCATGGCAAATGTCCAATTTGCCCTCCAACTATACTTTATTTACTAACAAGGCTTGAAAATTGCCATTCCATCACCATCTAATTAAATCTAGTTAGAATCCAACCAAATGTAATAAAATATTCATAAAATAATATTTTATGAGTTTTCCATAATCCTTGGAACTGTCTTTAAAATTCCAATTCAATTTGATTACCCTATTTTCACTTTCTACGATTTTGCACTTTCCAACTATCGGGTAAAATCTCAAATTCTCATAATTCTGATCTCCATATATAAATATTTTCGACATACAAAATATTCCTTAATTTTGTAAAAATCAAAATCTTGAAATTTTGACTCGGTCCAATATACTGATAATTTACCCAAAATCTTTATCGGATAAATTTCACTTACTAATCCTTGATCAGATATCTATAAAATAAAATTTCAACTCAAACTAATTCCCCTTTTTATCAGTCTCAACTACTGACATGAGACTTTCCTATAAGGTCACCCATCCTAATGCTACTCTGCTCTGAGCACGCTTAACAATTTTATTTTGATCCAAATATCTGGAAATTTTCTCAAACTTTAACGTTTTATAGCTCTTAATACAAACTCCGTATCAAAAATCCATGTATCACGAAAATGCCACTCTTGGGGGTGAACTATTCATTTACGGGACCAAATACATAACTTTTTAAAATTACAATTTAGTCCTTAAACTTTTTTAATTTTACACTTTGGCACCAAACTTTTCAAATTTTACATTTTGGTCACTAACCAAAATTTTGAGATATTACAATTCTCCCCCTTAAGAAAATTCATCCTTGAATCCTTATGTACTAAGTTCAAAAAGATACGGATGTCGTTTTTTTTCATTGATTCCTCGAATTCCCAAGTAGCTTTCTCTATTTTGGGATTTTTCTATAAAACTTTGACTAGAGGAATCCTTTTTTTTATTTCTCAACTGCTTTTATTCCCTAGCTAAGATCCTCACAGGTTTTTCTTCGTATGTCAAATTCGGTTAAATTTCAATTTCTTCCGGTGTAATGTCATGCGAAAGATGTGATATATACCTCTCTAACATGGATACATGAAATACATCATGAATTTAATTCATCTCGGGTGGCAATGTTATCATGCCACTAATCCAACTCTCTTTAGTATTTCATAAAGGTCAATGAACCTTGGACTGAGTTTTCCTTTCCATTCAAAACGAAAGGCATATCCTTTCTTAACAGCTTGTTTATCGGAGGGGTAATCATTGAAACAAATCTTTCACAAACTTGCCAATAATAACCAACTAATCCTAAGAAACTTCTTACTTCAGAGACATTCTTAGGAATTTTCCATTCAAGGATTACTTGAACCTTCTTAGGTTCAACTCAAATTCCTTCGGCTGAAACTATATGCCCATGGAAAATTACTTCCAATAACCAAAATTTCACATTTTGACAGCTTTTCATACAACTTCTTTTCTCGTAGGATCTGGAGAACTACTTGAAGATGAGTATCATACCCCTCATTGGTTTTCAAATAAACTAATATATATTATCAACAAATCTACCACAAATCGATTCCATATACAGCTAGAAGATTCGATTCATTAAATCCTTAAATGCCACCGGTGCATTTGTAAGTTTGAAGGGCATTACTACAACTCATAATGCCCATATTTGATTTTGAAAGCTATCCTTGGTCTATCCACCTTCTTGATCTTTAATTAATGATACCCTGATCGAAGATCAATCTTAGAGAACACGGTTGCTCCCCTAAGTTGATCAAAGAAATCATCAAACCTCGGTAAAAGATACTTATTCCTGATAGTCACTTCATTAATTTAACGATAATCTACACATTATCTTATTGATCCGTCCTTCTTCTATATAAATAGGACTGAGGCTCCCCAAGGTGATATACTAGGCCGTATAAAACCTCGGTCTAATAATTCTTGTAACTGAGCTTTCAATTCTCTAAGCTCTGTAGGAGTTATCCTATAAGGTGCTATCGATATTGGTGCTATTCCAGGAAGCACATCAATGCCGAATTCTTCCTCTCAATCGGGAGGTAATCTTGGTAATTCATCCGAAAAACATCTAGAAATTCTTGTACCGTTGGTACATTTTCCAGATTTATTTTTATTTCTAAAGCACTAATCACATTGTTCAGATTATCCGGTCTTTCACCTACAAATACCTTTTTTGAACTGTCTGGCTTCTTCAAGATTAACCATTTTATATTTTCCATAAAACTAATAAGAAATTCTACTATTTGAATCTTTAGAGGACATTTCTTGCATATTCGACCCACTTTGGCACTTTGTCCTATTAGATTGACGGCAACTACTTTATTTGAAATTGGTTCTATTGGGATATTTCTTTCGAGTATTATTTTAGAACTAATGTAAGAATGAGTAGAGCCTAGATCAATCAATGCAAAGATAGGTCCGCCAAAGAGTTCGATCATATCTGCTACGATTTCTGCATCATCCTGATCCTCAACAGTTTTGATGTGGTATACCTGAGTTGTAGACTTGCTCTCTCGATTAGGCGTAAATACAGATGCTCCCGGGTTACTACCGTTATTTCCTTTACCAGCCTGATGTGCTACAATAGGCTGATTTGGGTGAAGTTCTGGACAATGCTTCTTAATATGACCAGTTTTCCCACAATAGAAACATGCCTCAGTCAACTAGCACTAACTAGGATGCCTTTTGCCACAATGCTCATATTCTGTAATAAGGCAAATTCCAGAATCTCGAGTACCCGTAGTACTTATCTAGGATTGCTTCAATTTTCCTCCTACATACCCCTTCTTAACTGAAGAGGTTGATGCTGCAGGATACTCTTGTGGTATTCCTTTACTGCATTTAAATGATGATGCAACAAATGAACCTCTAGAACTTTTTATGGCCTGAATCTACTTCTCACCTTTTTCCTCAAGGTCAAGTTTCGCCATGGCCTTGGCTCGATTTACCACTTCTTGAAAAGAAGTGAAGTTACGAGAAACCAAAATCCTTTTATATTGAGGATCCAACCCAACTATAAATCTGTCTATTCTAGACTTCTCAGTTGGAAGAAATTCGGTTGAGAATTGGTTTAATCTATTGAACTTGCATTCATATTCATAAACCGATCTACCGTACTGTTTCAACTGTAGAAATTGCTGTCTCATTTCCTCGACAAACACATCTCCAATATATTTTTCCTTGAATTCTTGTAGAAAGAATTCCCAAGTAATCCATTCTGGAGGTACTTGTACAGTTATCACGTTCCACCATACTCTGGATTGTTCCATCAATAGGGATACTACTCCTTCTAATTTTCCTTGATTATCACAAGGAATCCTATTTAATATGATCATTATATCATTTAACCAATAATCGGCAACCATAGGATCTATATTAGTATCACCTCAGAATTTTGGTGCCCCAATTTTCCTTAATTCCTTTGGGACTGATACTGGTGCCTGCCGATTTAGGATTGCCTCCAAAGACTGCAGAAATAAGCCTTGATCTTGTATCGACATATTTCTTTGTTCCCGAGCCTGTTTCTCTACACTCTGCTGAGCCGGTTGCTCTACATTTTGCTGAACCTGAGGTGGATTCTGATTCACCTCATTACTTCCGCTTCGAGCAGGCACATCCTGCTCAATAGCCTGTCGGGATTCTCGATAACCCAACATCTGTTCATGTCATGATTATCTAAAATAAGTAAGGAGTAATCTACTCAACATCATGCATCATCATAATCTTACACAATATCAGTAATTTTTAGATATCCTAGTGACATGTATATAACTCTGACTTTCTACAGAGACTCATTTACTATCTAGAACTGGCTAAACCTATAGCTCTGATACCAATAAATGTAACACCCTTACTAGTATTTATTACCCAATACTAGTATAGAGTGTCACATGATGTTTAAACCATATTTTATGCTATCCAAACAAGTCAAAAATGACGATTTAAATTTTTTCCTTTTAAATCGCGTAAAATTTATTTCCAATTTTTAATCCATCAGATAGACCTCGATTTCAGGCAGCAACTTGGCAATTTTTAACTATACTATACAATTAACAAAACTGCCTAAAATAAAAATCATTTTGATTACTCTAAAATTTCATTATTATAATCTTACTCGATTTTCGTTACTAGCAATTTCTTTAAACTAGTATCCATTTAAATAAAACTCAATTTCATATACTAACCACTTATCTAGATATTATTATTACAATCCATATCTAGACAAGTTTGAAAGGAGCTACTATTTATTTATACATGCCAACTAGAAATATCAAAATACATCAAAGATGTAATTACCGATACTGCATATATCCCCTTTGATAGTGATGCCTTACTCCTTACTCCGAACCGGGTTTTATACCTACGCGTGAAAAACCATCACACGCTAAGTATATACTTAGTGAGACATTATAACTATTTAATATTAATCAACATGCTTGAATTATATCAATAATATAATAAACACGCAGTTTGATCACTATTCCTTTATTTCCCTTATGTTAATCAAATTAACATAATATAATCCGGTTTCATAAATCCTATTATTATCCTTGCCATTATCCGAGAGTTTACCCACTCTCTAAATTATTTATCATTTATTACCATTATCTGATAGTTCACTTACTCTCTAATTTATTAACCATTTATTACCATAATTCGAGAGTTCACTTACTCTCTAATTTATTAACCATTTATTACCATTATCCGAGAGTTCACTTACTCTCTAATTTACTAACCATTTATTGCCATTATCCAAGAGTTCACATACTCTCTAATTTATTAACCATTTATTACCATTATCCGAGAGTTCACTTACTCTCTAATTTATTAACCATTTATTGCCATTATCCGAGAGTTCACTTACTCTCTAATTTATTACCATTTATTACCATTATCCGAGAGTTCACTTACTCTCTAATTTATTAACCATTTATTGCCATTATCCGAGAGTTCACTTACTCTATAATTTATTAACCATTTACTATCAAATAGATTATTGCCCAACATAGTTTGAGGACTTGAGTACACGAGTCAAAACTGCACCAAAGTGCTAATACACTGCACCTAAGTGCTAAGAGACCACACATAAGTGCTAAAGAACCACACCTTAGTGTTAATAAACCGCACCGAAGTGCTAAACCGCTGGACTCTATGGCATGCCAACTATACTCTATACCGCAATTACCTATTTGGGCATACTTTCCAATTCCATATTCGATTCATCCATGGCAATATAATTAAATACTGGGCAGTTCATACCCTAAAAATAACATAAACATACATACCTGATATATCTAGTGATCAAATGCATCATAGTTCTACCTTTGACAATTCTCAATATATCAAATATAAGTTCATGATTTAAAAATATAATTATCAAGCAATTATTAATAAGGTAGACTTATCACAAGTCTTCCAAATGATAATCATATTATTATACATGCATAAAAATGCACTCACCTTGACACTTTATAAATTGCCAATATGTACTTAGCCTCACTAAGCTTCAACTTTGATCTATGTCATTTCCTCGATTGTTAGCTCGATCTCTGTTTTGATCACGATCTACATGTGTATTAATAGGCCACAGATACATTTCAAAATATATGTTAGTATCATACTAACACATAAATACAATAGGAATAATTTTCCTACAATTATTCCTATAATTGTCCAATCTTAGTTCCATGACATAAGTCATTTCATCCTCAATACTTTGTATTTCTTTCAACCTTTACTCAAAGAATGATTTATAACTCATTCTAACCTTAATTCCAGCATAATACTTCCATGAAAACAATTTTTCACTTTAGTCCTTAACTTTCTCCAAAATGCTGAATTGGTCCCCAATCTTTCCAAGATTTCCGAATTGATCCTTATGTTTTCACAAACTTCTAAAATGGTCCAAATGACGTTTTAAAGCTTGTAAAATCATAATCTCATCATATCCAATCTTATGGAAATTTTTCCATAATTTCTTCTAATTTTTCTTCTATGACCGAAATGGTCCCTTACTTTCCAATATTTCCATTTTGGTCCTAAATTTTCAAAACAAGCTAATTTGATCAAAACCTCATCATTTCTAATGCTAGAATAATTTTCACAATAATTTCCCCTTTATTTCCAATTCTAACCGAATTGGTCCATTATTATTCCTAAGGGAAAATTTTTATTCTAACATCAAATTAAGGCTTCTAATATCACAAATCATTCATTTCCATCCTTTATTAAATTCCCTAACCAAATCCCCAAATTCTAGGGTTAAGGTTTATAACCTTGAACATAGAATTCAACTAAATTCAAGTTTGTTTTCATGTTTACAACACTTGAGTTACTTAAATCAACCCTTAATTCCAACATAGTTCATGAAATTCCAATTTCTCTCTCTTCAAGAACATGAACTATTCTTCATAATAGCATACAATATTACTATCAAAAGAAAGAGCATGAAGCATAGATCAATTTATTTCAAAGAAACATACCTTGATTCTAACTTTAAAACCTTCAAATTTGCCAAAGAAAGTTTTCTTTCCTTTTCCCCCTTGTGTTTCGAAAATACCCAAGAAAGATGAACAAATTAGTTCATCTTTTATCCTTTTAATTCACATGTGATAATTAAATGAATTTTAAATTCATTTAATTAGTAAAATTACTAATTTAGCCTTCAAATCCAATGGCTAAATTTAATCTTATCATAAACCAAGGGCCAAGATTAAATCCATGTGTTTTTCATTTTCTAAAAATGCCCTCAACATTTCAAAATATTTCAAAAATGCCATCCATGGCAAATGTCCAATTTGCTCTCCAACTATACTTTATTTACTAACAAGGCTTGAAAATTGCCATTCCATCACCATTTAATTGAATCTAGTTAGAATCCAACCAAATGTAATAAAATATTCATAAAATAATATTTTATGAGTTTTCCATAATCCTTGAATCTGTCTTTAAAATTCCAATTCGATTCGATTACCCGATATTTGCTTTCTACGATTTTTCCACTTTCCAACTATCAGGTAAAATCTCAAATTCTCATAATTCTAATATCCATATGTAAATATTTTTGACATACAAAATATTCCATAATTTTGTAAAAATCAAAATCTTGAAATTTTGACTCGGTCCAATATACTGATAATTTACCCGAAATCTTTATCGAATAAATTTCTCTTACTAATCCTTGATCAGATATCCATAAAATAAAATTTCAACTCGAACTAATTCCCCTTTTTATCAGTATCAACTACTGACATGAGACCTTCCCATAAGGTCACCCATCCTAATGCTACTCTGCTCTGAGCACGCTTAACAATTTTATTTCGATCCAAATATCTAGAAATTTTCTCGAACTTTAATGCTTTATAGCTCTTAATACAAACTCCGTATCAAAAATTAGTGTATCACAAAAATGCCACTCTTGGGGGTGAACTATTCATTTACGGGACCAAATGCATAACTTTTTAAAATTACAATTTATTCCTTGTACTTTTTTAATTTTACACTTTGGCACCAAACTTTTCAAATTTTACATTTTGGTCACTAACCAAAATTTTGAGGTATTACACAACCCATTTTACCTACTTCATTTGATAATGTTTTAATGAACTTGTAGTACAAAACCAAAGGGCAAACTTTGATATGTTAAAAAAATTTGCTATTCAGGATGAGCGTGTTGTAGATTTTGAATTTATGTCTGATCCTACTTTTAAATTTCCTTACCTTGGTCTTATGAGGCGATGAAATTTTTTTACCATGCTTCAGCTCAATCCCTAATATTTTCCCACTTTATCCCGAATTTTTTCCAACACTCGTTGTCTTCTTGATGATTCGAGAAAAAAGTGTTATTGCCATGAAGTCTTATCTTATGGGGAAGACCTTTAAGCTAGACACCGAAATAATTGCCACCAATCTAGGTCTAGAAAACATTGGTCCTAATGATGAGGATTAGCTTATTCCTGATTCTCTAGCCCTCAGCTTTGTTACTGCCCTAAACGCCCATGACCACTTTTTTTCATCTCATTATGACTTGTTGGTTTCAGCCATTCGGAGGTAAGTATTCTACCATTAGGGTCATCGATGCTTGGTGGATTCAGTGCTTCCGCACTGGCCAAATCATCAATCTTGCTCATATTATTTTTGTTGACCTAGTTTACATCATCACAACCATTGCACCTCTATGGTCACCTCATTTTTCTACATTTGCGTCTTCAGCCATATATTTATTAAGGAGGACATAAATTGCTCCATAGATATTTCCTTTCCTCTAAGAAATAAGATTGATGCTTCATCTCTTCGAAGGGCTCATTTCGATCTCGTCAATAGCGAGTGGATTCTTCACGCTCTACGGCCAACTCCAGCACCTCGAGCGGCACGTCAGCCAGTTGCTCTGGTACCTCAAGGAGATGTCTCTTTGACGTCACTTTTGGAGTTGATCACTCAGATGGAAGATCGCGTTATGCATCGGTTAAATTTAGTTGATGAGCGTCTTGAGATCTTAGAGTATTCGGTTCAGCTTCTTTATGTTGATGTCGAGGATGATGTTGGCTTAGATTTATTTCATTTCATTTTTGATTATGTTGGATTATTTTGTTGTGGCTATGCCACTTTGGATATTATATATGAATTGTTTTATCTCTATATTATTTTGGATATTATATATAAATTGATTAATATTTATGGATATGTTTACTATGATTATCTTGCTTCTCATTGTTTTTGATCTAATAAAAAGGGAGGAAATTCGAATATTATCTAAGTTGAAAAAGAGCTAAGTGTTCAAATAACGTTGAAAAAGACCTAAGTGTTCAAATAAATTTGTAAAGTATTAAATAACTCATAAATTCAAAGTTGAAAAAGTGCTAAATGTTTAAACAAAATTTTAAAGTATTAACTCACAAACTCAAAGTTAAAAAAGAGTTAAGTGTTCAAATAATGTTTTAGAAAAATTGAATATTATATAAGTTATTTGAAACAAATTTGAAATTTACAAGGTTATAAGTACTCAAAAAGCCAATTTGGCCTTTGCGTATTGGTACGGCCTTGTACGCGTACCGATACACTTTTGTTATGTCAAAATCCAGTGATCTCTTTTCGTATCGTTATTGACCTCATACCGATACATTTTATCTTAGAGTACCGGTACGCACTTGTGAAACAAATTCCTAGCTCCAATTTCGATTGTTAGATCAACTCAATAAATACTTTAAAATTTCATTTAAAATGATTCAAATATAAATATTTGCGTTTGGGAAATCAATATATATTAGTTTTACAATCTTAAATGGTTGGATCCTCAATGTATGAAAGGTTAGTGTGTGGGGACAAAATATGCTTGATGGGTGCTGACAGGCACTTGATTACTTTTGCCTTCCTAACACCTGACCTCGGCAAGAA
Organism: Hibiscus mutabilis; assembly: GCA_019671005.1. Classification (NCBI taxonomy): domain Eukaryota; kingdom Viridiplantae; phylum Streptophyta; class Magnoliopsida; order Malvales; family Malvaceae; genus Hibiscus; species Hibiscus mutabilis. The sequence continues at coordinate 17,639,093 of CM033720.1, read as the reverse complement.
ATTATGAATACATGAAATATATTGCTTGCAGCTGCTATGATTTGTCAAAGTAGGAAACATTGATTGCTCAACTGTGATTGCGTTTAATGTGAAGCGATAATGTAATGTTTGAGTATTTTTTTGTTCTTAATCGATTTTTCGAAATTAACACACGTTATGGTGAATTAAATGCTACATTTTTTTAAAATTTAATATTTAAAGTTTAACTTGTTAAAAAACAAATATAGTTAAGGACTATAATAACCATAATACTCACATGAGTGTTATACTCCAAAAATCCCAAGTTACCACCATTATTCACCACATGAAGAAAATAAATGAAAAGTAAAAAAAAGGAAGGTTGTGAACCATCCACAAACTGGTACAATAGCATTTAAATTTTCTGTAAATAATGAAATCCCAGATATATAATCTCATCCATTTCTTTTGATCATGGTATGATACAATTATAAAGTAAAAAGAGAAAAAAAATATGATTTAACTAGAAATTTCAGCCAATTATTGCAAACCGCCATCTGCTATTTTAGCTCTCTTTACCCCATTCCTTTCCTCAACTTCTGAATCTTGTATGAACAGTTCACGACGATTGAAAAGATCAACTTCAATGTGGTTGCTTGTAACAAGTTTTGCCAAAATTTTCAGCCGTTCAACTCTCATTTATTGTGTCTGCACAATAAATATATCACGTTATTCAATATCACACAATAGCTAAACGGAACTACATGATATACTTTACCGTGAAAATAATCTTTGACCAATCAGTTTGTATCGACATCTATATACTTCAATATGTGCATGTCACAATCATCCCTAAATCCAATATAAAATAAATTAATTTATTAAAACAAAATTTATAGACATAAGAAATAAACTTTTATTTTAAATTTAAATTACGTACAAATTTGGCTGCTTCGATAATTTAAGAAAATAGATTGGAAATTTTGCAACATCTTCAAATAATCTACCCAAATGAGCATGACACCCATACATAAGTGGAGCTTTACTCAACTGTTATAATAAGTCAAAACAAAATTAAGAAATTGATAATTAAAAACTATACTAATTCTATTAGTTCTCATAAATGAATAAAGAACTTACTAAATCTTGTGCAATGTTTTTACGCACTTCATTGACGCCAAAAAAGTCCAAAACGTAATTATTTCACTCCACAACACCAACAACTAATAAAAAACAAATTTTCCTTTTGCATCATGTAAAAGCACATATACCTGCTAAATTATGTGAGTTAAAATCACTGTCAACTGCATACAAGCAAACAACAAATTATAAATATACCTGTTCAACATTACTACTATCAATAGGTATAAAATTCTCTATCCATCGGGAATTAAATTTGAAAATGCTAGTCTTTTTCCCCGTCTTTTGAGCATGTGTGAAATATTCAATTATGATACTCTGAGACAAACATTAAATTTGAAAATGTCATGAAATCATAAACTAAAAATAATGTGATCCTTAGCCCCATAAATTAGTTTTTACCTGAAAGGACATATACAAATATAACTTCTTTGGCATAGGCTCTTGTCTCAAGTGCAAATCGTACACATAGAGATCGATAAAATATTAAATATTTAAAACAATAAAAAAAACTTGTATTAATAACATACAAAAGAAAAAATATTAATCATGTAAAAGATTTAATAATTTAATTTATAATACTCAATTAGATAACCATTTTCGTGGAAAAATAGTACGAGCATTGCCAACGTTCAAAATATTATTTTTGGCCATGTAAAGAGTTTTGGATGCATCATTTCAAGTAGCAACATTCGTACAAATTGTTCATTCTCCAGGCGTTAAGTACTCCAAATTTTTCTTGTACGCATTAGTTATCATACCAGTTTATTTGGGATTTTTTGATAACAAATCACATGCCTTATATTTATCCTGCATAAAAAATATTTAACTCTTGAAAATGATAATAACATGAAAATTAAATGTAAATATTAAAAAAATGTGTTTATAGTTTACATATTTCTTATTTTACATTTGATTTGAGCTTCTGCGAACAAATCTTGCAATCATGGTTCAATCTTAAAATTACAAAGTTTGTCTTCTTTTTCGACCTGCACAATCAAAAAGTAATTGATCATATATTCAACTCAAATGAAATATTTATACAATATTTCTTTCAAATTTTCACCCTTCTACAAAAATATATATTTTTCATCATGTTACTACCTCATTTTTTCCGCGCACTTTCAACCTTCGATGTTTCTCCATTATCATGAAATTTTGTGGTTTTTTCCTATATCTAGATATTATATGGCAAAAATTAGTTTTAAGCAAACAAATAATATTAAAGTATAAGATGAAATATAACCAATAAAGAATAATTTATACGTACCATTGTATTCACTTTAGAAGTTTGAGCTCTTTTTTCGATGTCATATCTTTTGTCTTTGGATCATCAGTAAGATCAGAACTTGCAGTTGAACATCTCACTCTTTTTTTATTGGGAGTCTTTACTCATTGACGAAGCCTTAGGACCGTTTGACATTTTAGACGGCATTTTTATAATCATTGGAGTTTCCTTCAACGTAACTAATTGACTAAAAAATCGATAGTGACTAAATTGAAAGTTAAAAATCTCACTAGAAATTTTTGGGAGACCGTCAGTGTCAGCCTTGATGTTGTCTTTAGAATTAACTTCAAGTTTTCTTTTACCAATAGGTTCTAATGAGGGAGAAGAATAATCAAGATCACAAATCATAAAGGGAGACAAACTCAGTTTTTAATACGACTCTCAATTTCTTCCTTCAATGATGCGGCGCATAATCCTTCTTCCTTGTGTGATTTATTTTCTAAACCCTCATCTTTCAATGGACCGTTATATAAACTGGTCTCTTTTGATTTATTATTTAAAGAATCATCCTTTAATGATCGACTATATATATCTTTCCCTTTTAATGAATCACCATCTTGTATTGAATTTTTAACATTACTCGGTGTTAATATGGTCACTAATTTGTCAAATTGGTCATTTAATTTTTTAAATTGACCATTTAATTTTTCAAATTGACCATTCATTTTAACAAATTCCTTTTCAATATTTTGCACCAAATGAAATAGAGCTTCAAACTTGTGATCACTCTGATAAGGAGTTCTTATCTTTTTCTCATGTACAAGTTCAGTTTTTTCCTATATGTACATTAAATAAATAAAAAAATTAAAAAATATTCTTAAATAAAATATATCAAAAATAAGAAATTCAACACTATTATTAAAATTTTAGTTAATTAAAATGAATGTACCTCATTATTTGTCTTCTCCAAATTCATGTTGATATGACGCTTACACTCCATTATCTTAACTTGTTTTGAAGGAGTTAAGTTTAGATCCATCATCTACATTAAAAAGATAAAATCTAAGCCTGTATGCATTAAAAATAATATTTTATATTCACAGAAAAGTGGAATTCCAAAATTCCAACATAGAGTACCGATACAGTACCCTCGAGTATCGGTACGCCTCTTTGGAAATATTTTCCAGTGAGCTATTTCAATACTGGTATGCATCTAGTATCGGTACTCATTTACCCGCGAACCGGTACTTGTTAAACATCGTACCGACACGGATTGAGGGTTTCAATTTGGGAATTCGAAATTGGATTTGGGAATTAAGGTTCTAATTTAGAAATTAGGGTTCTTAATTTGGGAATTAGGATTCTCAATTTGGCCTAATTTGAAAATTAGGTTTAGGGTAGTGGTTAGGGTTTGGAAATTATGGGATTAGGGGATGCATGAATTAGATGTCGACCGTTGTACACGGGCAGCCGCAGCGACTGTCGGTGAGGCGGCACCTACCGATGACGTCTTAGATTGCCGCCCAAGTCCAAATAAAAAATAGAAACTTTACCTTATTGGATTTGTTGTGCGAAATACGGAGAAAGACGACAAGGATCGAACGACGATAACGTAGGGACAGAGGCAAAGGGGCGATAATCTTGCCGGCGGATGGTGGTTAACGGCGACGTCAGTTGGAATGGAAAAGGAAAAAGATTTAGGGTTTTTATTTTTTAAATTGACTATGGTTGGTATTTGATCCAATTATTTAAAAAAAGATTAAAAAATATAATATATATGGAAAATAATTTAATTGAAAATTTTCAATAATTTATAATTGAATGTTGAGTCCTTGAGATTTTTAATCTTTATTAATCAATTTAATGGTGTTCATCGGTGTTCAGTGTTATTGGTGTTCAACAGTGTTTTCGACGCTCGTTATAGAATTTTCCTATATATATATATATATAATTTGCAATCAGAACTTTCTCCATTAAATGCTATTTTTTGGAGAAAAAATGTGATCAAAATGGACTGATTGTTTGAATGAATACTATATGAAGTAATTGATAAACTTATATTTGATTTTAATATAACAATGACTAATTTGAAAAAAAAATAAATTCTTAAGAATTTATTTTAGTCACTAAATTGACAGGCAAATCGAACTTAAATTTTTCCTAAGTCAAAACTTTAAAACCCAAATATTTTCTAAGTATTTTGGTACTCAAAATAGCCAATTTGGTATAGGAGTACCGATACGGCCTATGGCATATCGGTATCGGTTTTCATTACTGGAAAACTAGTTCATACCTAATGGCTATAGGTACCAATACGGCTGGTCGTGTACCGGTACGCCCTTTTAATATTTTAATCCAAATTAAACTTGAGTATCAGTACGACTCATAGCATACCGATATGGGGGGTTAAAGATTTCCCAAATCTTTACATTTAATTTTTTGATCGTTGCCTTGTCAGTTATTAGAAACCTAATCTTTGAAAAAAGGTTACTCGTACTGATACAACCTATAAGCGTATCGATACGAGTTTTTAATCCAAACTTTTTAGGATTCTAGTGACCAAAATTAGTACCATTATGGTACAGCCTGTACTTATACCCTTTGTAAAATTCACACTCCATATCGTTACGCCTTCTAACGCACCGGTACCCCATTGCTGCAACGTCTATTTCTTATTATGGCAGGTACCGATACGAGCCTTCGTGTACCGATACCAGTGTTGGTAGACAATATTTATTGCGGGAAAAATGCAGCCCAACGGCTCTATTCAATATCCTATCTACCCAAACGATTAGAAATCAATAAGGGGTATAAAAACAAGTCTCCAATGCTTCAACAACAACTATTGATCAAGACTAAAGCATTCAAGCACACATCCAACAATCTTTGAGCATTTTTGTCAAATTCTTGTAACCCACTTGAAAGTTCATCATTTTAATCTTTTTACTAAAGTTTTTGGGGTTGAGTAATCTTAGAATTGTGCAAACATTAGCCTTTGAGAGGATTTTTTAGTTTGCTATCATTTTTAATTTTCTTTGTGAGTGTTCTTAAGACTTTGGGGTATAAGTCTTAAGGGAGTTGTAAGGTTATCTCATTGAGCCTCAAAAGGAAAGCAAATATAGTGGATTTGATAAAATCCTTAGTGTGGATAGCTAAGTTAGTGTATGCAAACCTTGTTGGAAGTTTGAACCACTATAAATTCTTGTATCCCAATTTTTTTTATATTTTCATTTCTTCCACTAAATTTTTTATTTGCCAATTCATCCCTTCTTGGACATTTATCATTGATTGATCATTCCAACAATTGGTATCAGAGCCACACTCATTGAAAGGATTAACAACCTCTTGAGTTGATCCTAGTGGTGTTCAATCAATCTACCATTAAGCCATGGCCTCTACTTTCGACAACAACCTCTATGAGTCTCAATCTATCACCAAATCGTCATATTTCAATAGGGATAACTATTCTTACTGGAAAAATAGAATGAGGCTTTTCATTAAATCCAATGACTATCTATTTTGGGATGTATTGGAAGATGGGCCATTCATTCTGATAAAGAAAGAAGGTGATCGGCGCATCCCTAAGACAAGGCAAGAGTATACCGATAAAGATCAGAGAAAGATGCAAGTCAACAACAAAGCCATGCACATACTCTTTTGTGCTCTTAGACCAGACGAGTATGCCAAGATGTCTTCTTGCATAAGTGCAAAGGAGATATGGGACAAGCTACATACTATGGCACAAATGAAGTAAAGGAGACCAAGATTGGACTCCTCAACTTGAGATATGGGACAAGCTATAATAACTTGAGTTATTTTGGAAAAAAAAGCTTGTTTGAAAGCTAAACTACTATCTTTTCGAGTCATGGGACTCAAAGAAGACCGTCATTATCGAGCTAAAGATGGAGAAGAAGGAAGTAGAGAAGAAGAAGATGTGAATTGCTCTCAAAGCTTCACAAGAGGAGAGTGATTCAAGTGTAGAAGAAGATAAAGAAATGGTGATGCTCACCAAGAGATTCACTCGGTTCATGAAATCCAACTGGGGAAGGAAGTTCCAACGGAGAGAGGGTTTCAAGAACAAGCAAAAGGAGGAAGAAAATGATCAAATAGTTTTCTATGAGTGCAAGAAGCCGGGACACATCAAGTTTGATTTTCCCCAACTAAAGAAGTAGAGCTTCGAGAAGAAGAAACTCAAGGCTCATGTTGCTACTTGGAGTGCAATACCCCAAAACTTACAGTACTGTTTAAGGGTCGTTTAGTGATAAGATAATTGCTTAAAAGCTTACTTAGTGACTAAAATGCCAAAAATGCAACAATTGGGATTTTCTTAATTATAGACTATAGAAAAGAAATTTTTGAGGTTTTAAGGTGTCATGTGATAGAGAACAAGTAAAATAGGATACTCGCAAAATTTGGTTAAAATCCAAGGAAAATTAGAATGGGAATTCAAGGTTAAAGTTTAGTGATCAAAATGATAAGTTTTCAAAACTTGTATGGTACAAGTCGAAATATGAAAAGTTAAAGGACCAAAGTTGTAATTTCCCAAATGTTAGGTGTTTTATTTCATAAACAGATAGAGCACCTATTGGTGTGGACCAACTGTGGAATTACTGGTTTGATCTGATATTTCGATTATTGGGAAATCACAGTCAAAGTTTAAGTGGAATTCGGATACCCGGATCGAACTGAAAAAATTATGAAATTTTACCATATGATATAGAAAGGTTATAAAAGTCATTTCCAAGTGTTGGAAATATTTTAGATCGATTCAGGATGAATCCTGTGATTTATTTTGATTAAGGAATTTATTTAGTAACCGATAAAATTCTCAGTATTTATCGATAAATCGGATCAAGCTAAAATTTTAGAGATAATTCCATAGACTTTGGAAGAGTTATAAAATATTATTTTATGGATATTTAGAGAGTTAAATGTTTGGATTAAATTTATTTGACTGAAATTGACTAGAATGGCAATTTTGTAAAAAAGTTGATTGGTAAAGGGTATTTTGGTCTTTTCAACCAAAAGAGACATGGAAGAAATTTTGAGATTTATTTAATGGATGAATAGGATTGTTTGGAATCCAAATAAGTTTAGTTAGAATTTTACAAAATGGTAAACTAGTAAATATGAATTCAGTTGGGGATATTTTGGTAAATTGGAATAAGATGAATTAAAAATTCATTTTTATTTATACAAGTGGCATAAATATATGATATATGAAGAGTTATCATCCAAAAATTCATTCCCAAACCGTGGAGAAAGAGGAGAAAGAAGAGGAAATCTTACAAGCTCGATTTAAGCCTCGAAACTCGATTTTTAGGTAATCTTCCGAACTACAAAGTTGTTCTTCTCTTCAATCTCTATCTATTGATGTAAATTATTCATGGATTTCATGCTTGATTGATGATATTTGATATGCGAAAGAAATTAGGGTTTATGTTCAAATTTGGGGGTTTTATGATTTTATGAATCTATGTTCGATTTTATGTTGAAGTCAAGCAAGAATGATGTTGGCTTCATGTTTTTGAATTAGGATTTAAACCTTAAACAATTTAATAGCCTTGAAGAATATTAGGGTTTAGGGATCCAATCTTGAATTAGGGTTTGTGATGACGAGTTAGTAATCTAGCAAGCTTGATTTGTTGTTTGAAATCAAAACCCTAAATTTAAACCCTAAAGGACTAATTCAGCAAAGTGTTAAAGTTAGGGGTTCAATTCTGATTTTTGAAGTTTAAAATTTATTTTTGTTGTTAGTGATGTTTGAAGCATGAAAATGAAGTTAGAATGCTAAACCGTGATTATTTGAGCTAGTGACCATTTTGACAATTTGTCAAAAGTGGATAACCAATTCGACAATGGTGTATAAGAAGAGGACAAATTCTGATTTTTATGATAAGTGATGATTGGGGGCCTAATTGCAAAGTTTTAAAGCTAGAATCCTTGAATTGTAAATTGGTGACTATTTCGACAAATTAGAGAACAAAGTGGTTGAAGTGTGACAATTAGGTATTTTAAGAGTACTATGTTGGAAAAATTTATTTAAGTGATTTAGATGTTGATTTTGAAGTGAATAGAAGCTTGTATTCACTTAGGGACCTAAACGGCAATTTGTAGAATACAAGGGACCAATTCGACTATTAAGAAAGAGTAAAGGAAAAATTATGGAAAAATAGGAAATGGATTAATTGGATCAAAAATATTCCTTTGGGGACCAAGAAGACAAATTGGCTTGAGGTTTAGGGACCAAAAATGGAACTTTTCAAAGTTTAGGACCTAAAGTGTAAAGGATGAAAAATGTAAGGATCAAGCTTAAATTAACTATTTGAAGCTTGAAAAAGTCCTTAGGGACTAAAATGATTATTTTAGTAAAGGTTTAAGTTTATTTTGAAGAAGGATGTAAAGAGAACATATGAATACAAGCTTTATTCTAGCCATTTGGAGTAAGGTAATGGGACTAAATTGACAAGTAGAGAAATAAGGAGATATTGGTGTAAATTAGAAGTTATTCATGGAAAGTTATGTTGGAATTTAAATTATGGCAGTAAGTTTAGAAATTCACCATAAATTCTATAAAAATGGTTAGATGGTGAATTTTATACCGATACAAAGGTATGTCATTCTAGTTTGTTTTCAACAAACGGAAACTGATTTCGGGTTCCCAGTTAAAAGATATGAATTTTTAATCGAATGAAGGTAAGAAAAATTATAGAGCAGTTTTCTGCCTGGACAGTCTGTGATGTGAATTCAGTGATTTTTCACAATTTTTGTTGATTTTATTAATTTATATGGCTTATACCATTAGAATCGTTATCGAATCTAGTTTCTCCAGTATAAAGGAAATTAAGAACCAGTATGTATCCTGTCCTGTACAAGTAAATCTTTGAAGGTAGTGCAAGTTGTCTGAAAATGGAATTTGAAACATTTTAGTATGGACCATAAAGAGTTTTTGAACAGTACAAGGAGGAAAGGAAAATAATTGGAAATTTATTTTTCAAATGATTATGTTAAAAGCAAGTTTAATAATTGTTAGAATTGAGTCTAACAAATATTTTACTGTATTTATGTGATTAATGAAGCCGAGTCTGAATCAAAGAAGGTTCGAGGTACTATAAAAGAAAGGATCGAACTAGGATTTAATGAGGCATCGTCTTAAGTGGCCAAGGTGAGCTCATTTTTACTTATTTACTATATATGTGATATGAGTGAGTGCATTTTTATTTATTTTATATATATGACATGAGGGAGATTTGCAAGAAGTCGACCTTGATATTAATAAAAATGTATATTGATCAAAGTTATGTAAATGGCATGAAATATTAAATGGCTTATGTGATACATTGTTATGGCATAATGATTTATCTAAGATAAATCGGATTTTTAGATTTTGGGTATGAACTGCCAATTATCGAATTATGGATGATAGTATTGATGGATTGGATATTAAATGTGAAAATATTATATTGTTATGCCCAAGTACTAGTGTGAGAGTCTTTGGTATAACTGGATATCCATAGAGTCTTCGCAGCTGCATTCCAGCACTACGGTGTGTTCCAGACACTTCATTGTTGACTTCAAACACTACGGTGTTGTTTAGACACTTCGGTGTCAACTAGCACAAAAGGTGTGATAATGAGGAGCAAAGAGCGTCCTCGAGTACGTACTCACCATTAGACGCTATGGCGTTGCATACACTACGATGTCATTATGATGACTCGTATACCATAGGTTCACATGAAATTGTACTTTGGGCTATAATTCATTAAATGCTTTTATGCAGGTGGATAGGCTAGTAAGTCCATCGTATTTCCTACTGATAAAGTAAGAATGATATTATGACTTTGGATATATATATATATACATACAATTATGATTTATATTGATGCTTTGAGCATGGAATGTTGATTATAATGTTGATTTTGCCCAAGTATTATTGTGAAGTCTTTGGTATAGTTGGGTATCCATAGAGTCCTAGCAGCTGCGTCATAGCACTACGGTGCGAGATAGACTCTTCGGGGTCGAGATAGACTCTACGGAGTTGAGTTAGACTCTACAGAGTCGGTTCCAACACTACGGTGTTACATAGCATAAAATGTGTGAGTATGAGGAGCAAAGGGCGTCCTCGAATACGAACTCATCATTAGACGCTACATTGTTGTAGACACTACAATGTCGGTTATGATTACTCGTGTACCAAAGTATCACATTATATTGTACTTCGGGCTATAATACATGAAATGCATTATGCAGGCAGTTAAGTTAAAAAGCTTAATGTATATTTGATTAATAAAATAAAGGTTTGATGACATGATATAAACTGCAATTGGGACACGCTTGCCATTTTGCAGAAATTGTATTGCACTGTTATATGACAGAGGAATGACTTGATAAGTCTACTTTATATGATTCTATACATTGAAATGTTTTACTTTAATTTATAGTTGTCTCACTAAGTGAATACTTAACGTGTGCTATTTCACACGTAGGTTATTGGAAACTTACCGGAAGAGGAGTCAAGCATGTTAATCAACTACAATCTGCCAAACATTAGTAAGACATTCTAATTTATGATATTCTCTAGTGGGCATGTATCAATCTATCCGTTGGTTGTTTTAAAGATGAACTTTTTAATTATCGTATATCACGTAACGGTTTGACATACAAGAAAGGGACTAGGCAGTATACCTAATTTTTACCTGAGTTACATACTTATTTTAATAATTGATTAACATGTTTTGTAAATCAATTCAGGGTCAAAACTAGCATTATACAAATAGGCTATGAATACTTCGAAAGTCGAGAAAAGATTATTTTATAAAAAATTTACAAGTCAAGAAATCAGTTAAATAATATTGTGACATCCTTAATGTGTATTCGTACTACGAGTATACGTTGAAGGTGTTATATGGAGTGATGAGGATTCATCCGATGAGGAGGAGCAAGAAGTAGCCAACCTTTGTTTCATGGCACTAGAGGAGGATCCTAAGGTAACCCCAAACTCATCAAACTTTGATTTTACATTTGAAGAGCTTCAAGAAACTTACGATGAGTTGCAAGAGGTTTATGACGAGTTGGTGGAGAAGTATAAGGAATCACTTTTGAAAAACAAGAAAACGATTTCAAATTTGAAAAACCAAAATGATTCCTTATCCAAAGCCAACTTGGAACTTGAGAAGAAGGTTATGGATTTGCAAACTAAATGTTTGACTGTGAGAGTGCTTGGCAAAAGGGTGGAATATGTATGAAAACAGTGCCAAGATTAAGTGTTTTGCGTGTAAGTATACACAGTCGACAAGTAATACAACGGTAAGCTGAGTATCGATCCCACAGAGATTGACTTAGAATTAACTGCTTTGATTGTTTACTTGTCAAAGGAAAAAATATTGATTGAGTAGAAATTGGTTTTAAAAAGTGATTTAAAGAAAAGAAATGAAAATAAAGATGTTGGCAAGGAAGGGTTTTCAAATGAGTGATGAGCGTTAGCAAGGGATGACTGGTTTTCACACTATCCATGTCTTGTCGGCCTTTAATAATGTCTTGTCTTGGCATTGTTTGCCGAGCAAATTCAAAGTTGGCACTGCCTCTGTCGATGGCAATGCCCTAAATTAACCATGTAAAAACCCCTATATGTCTATAGTGTATGTTTTTCATAAATTAATTTGATTAAGTCCCAATCTATGCTCTCTAAGGGGTAGACTCACTCTCGAAGTAAGTTCATCTACTTGAACATCTTCTGTCAAAGATTCTCACCTTAGAATCTGACAACTGATCGTTGCCACCAAAGTCTGTTAAGATATTGAGTTGCAATAGGCAAACTATGCCAGCGGTCGCTTGGCATAGAATTTATAAAACTGTAAAACATGCCAAATGAGCAGAACGATGCCAAAACATTTTGATTATTAAAAACTAAACATGAAAACAACATTTCAACGCAAACATCCCCCACCAACTATTAAAATAGTTCATGGTGAGGGTATCAACCATAAAACCTTCATCGTTTCTCAACAACATCATCATTTAAAAATAAAAATAACTAAACAAAGAGAATGGGCAAGAAGGGGATCCATTGATGCAACCCTTCAATGGCTCAAAGCCCTCGTTCTATTTGGTTGAACCACACAGCCTTTCATTTTCGATCGTCAATGAATGGTCCTTCAAGTCTCTCTATTATGTGCTTGTTTGTGTTCTTTAAATAGGCGTGCAAGGATAACCCAAGATAATTCTTGAAAATTGAATTTTGAATGCGTAAAGGATAATGGATGTGATCATCTTATCCAGATTTGATGTGATAAGCTGATCAGGTTTTCACTAGGGCTGACGTCATCTGCCATCGATCCTTTGGCAGCCGAGCTCGGCATCGTTTGGTCCATCTGTGGCAGACAAACTTGGCGTCCTATTTTTTTGCCATCCTATGTCTTCAGAGTTTGCCTAAATGCTATTTATTTGCAGTCTGATCTGGTCCTATTTTCTCAGGCTGGTGTTGCCAAGGGTTCTTGGCATAACTCTTCTTGCATCCTATTGGTAAGGGTGCTTGGCATTTCTCTTCTGGTCCTTCGCTGCCAACAGCAACTCAACATTCTCTCTGGAATTCCTTCCTTATGCGCTGCTTTGCTCTGCCAAACTTTTCCTGCTCTGCTAAGCCCGCAATAATGCCAACAAAGCAACCCTTCACACTAGCATAAACACAATTCCTAACTCCTTTGCAAAAGCATGATTTTAACATCTAAATACAACTAAATGTATTAAAAAGGCAAGCAAAGGCATTGTAAAATAAGCATAAAATTAGTACTTTTGAGGAGTCAACTCCCCCCCAAACCTAGCTCATTGCTTGTCCTCAAGTAATGCAACTAATATATATATATAAACAGAAAAAAAGAAAAGTACCTCGACAAAAATTTGGTTGGAATGCCACAAGTGCTAGCAAGTAGAATCTGGCCCTATTTCTGTCCTCAGATATCTCAGTGCAGTAATGCCAAGTAGATAAGCAAATTCAAGTGCAACAATATAAATCTAATCTAAGGTCATGAAGAGTGCATGATGTGTAGGCAATATGCATCAGGTATCCTTTTACTCCCTTAGTCAAATTTACTACCTAAACTCAGAATTTTTCTCTTTCTTTTATTCCTGCCGAGGGTTTCTGCTGGTAACATTTAAGTTTTCTTCGCAATATTGTTTGGTGTGAGAAATAAGCAGGAGCGTACCACAAACCCCCACGTTAATCCAGACATTACTAGGCTTTTAGTCTTCAACTCATACCCTAAAATTTTTTACTTGAGAACTAAGAGGGAGCAAACCATGAAGCCCCAAGTTACTTATTATCCCTAAGGTAGAGGAGAGTTCTATATTTTTTCTTACCTTGGCAAAACATTGTTGCCTTATTCTTTTTTTACCCTGGCATCAAACATTTTTTTCCTGAGCTTAGTTTCAAGAGTTCTAAATTTGTTTGGGGATCTAGATGCATACTACGTGTTAAGTGAAAGTTTAATTCCCTAAATTAGCGATCAATTGCCAAGCAGTCCTGGCATTACTATTCTGTTGGCATATACTATCAAAGGTTAAATCTTGTCATAGAAAAAATTATTCTAGTTAAGATTCTACTTAAGCTAGCAAAGTGTTGGCAATATTCCAAAATAACCGATGCACTAAAAAAATTTAGTGGTTTGGTATGCAAATTTTAATCCTATATAGTAAACTATCCTACATGGCGAACTGAAATTTAAACATGAATGTCAAGGCATACTAATGTGAGGATACACACCCCCAAACCAAAGGTGTGAATTGTCCTCAATGCATGAAAACAACATATATATATAATTAAAAAATGCATGAACATGTGCAATGAAATGGAATGAAATGCAAAGGAGTTTTAAGGGGAAGCGGACTCCCCTTCAGAGGTTTCTTGGTGTGTCTGTACTGGCAGATTCAACTTGTATTGGCGAGACTGGAATGATGGCATTAGATTAGGTCAGAGTGTGGATTGGCTGGCATGTCATCCTTGGCAAGGAGGTCGACAGGGAACTCAAGGAATGTTGGTAGTGTGTGGGCATACATGTCTTAGAGTATTTTCTTTATGGCACGGTTCCTGGAATGAATATACTGCCAAAGCATCGAGTTTTGCTCCTCGGCTCTTTCCAACTTCTAGAGGATGACCTCTTGATGTTGATATATCTGGGAAAGCATTGCCAATGAACCAGCTGGCATCAGAGTCTTGGGCTCTACCTTTGGCACAGATTCGGTAGCCTTTCCCTTGCCTTTCTCTTTGGTAATGAGTTGCCTCCATAGGGCAGGAGTGATCGTCGTTCCCTTGGTCTCTTGCGCTTTATTTGTATCAAGCTTGGGCACGTTATGCTGCATGCAAATGTTAGAAATCAATAAAGGGAAAAATAAACTCCCATTACCCTTATTGGTGCATTTATAAGTTTCATCAATAATGATACGTTCGATATTGATCTTGCAGCCCATGATGATTGAATGCAACAATGCCAGTCTTTCAATGCCAACCGCTTCACCTTCCGGTGGCCTTTTGATGACACAGTCCACTTAGTGCCAAGTTCACAAAGTTCCTTCAACATTGTCTTCCTCTTGGCATCGTCCAAGGCTTCCGCAAACTTGGTGTGTTCATCCTCTACAACAAGTTCATTCTTCACATTTTGTTTAATCGCCTCATGCCAGTCCTTGCCTTGGCATTTTGCTTAGCAACAAAATCCTTCATTCACTCAAATGAACATTTCAAAATAGAAAAAGAAGATAAACGAAAAATAAAAATTTAAAACTAAGATATCCTAAGTACTGAAAAGAAAATAACTCTCCTAAATTATTTACAATGATCATACTGGGTTGGCAAAACGTTACTGAATATCTGCGAGGAGAATGGTCTTCTTGGCATTAATCTGATTCCCTTCCCAATAGTGCTTCAGTCTGTGGCCCTTGGTTGGTGGATGGTAGGTCGTGGAAATATTTGGTTTAAATAACCAAAATAGAAAGCCAAAGAATTGCTTTCCTTGGATCATGCCAAATTCTCGATTACTCAATGAAAGAGAATTTTTTACCATGGTGTCTTTGAACAACCATGTTAGAAAACCGAAGAATCTCTTTGTTGTCGAGGAATAGTCATCCTCATCTTGTTCTAGAATCTTCATGAAATCTTCAGTTTTAAGCCGCATCATCTCTGGCATTTTTGTTACGGAAAAATTTTCCTGCTTCAGCTCTTCATTCTCAGTCATTTGTTATCCACTTTTCCTTCCAGAAATAAGCCATTTGAGCACACCTCGCTTCATGACATTAGTTCTAACCAGAATCGATCTTCTTTGTAGCTCAGTTGTTTTACCATCACACTTTTGTTTTATGGCATCAGATTTCATTCCTTGGCAATTCAATGCCAGGTTCTCATCCAAAATGGATTCCATTGGCTCCACTGCATGGCATTCTTCAATTTCGTCTGCACATTTAAGAGTTGTGAAAATGTCAACAGTAATTCCTGCTTGTTTTATCAAGGTAGGGTTGGCAAATGATGGCTCCAATAGTTTTGTCGAGGTGGTGTTGGCATCCGACTACTGTCTAGCATCGGATAGCAGTCTAGCATCAGATAATGGTATGGCATCATTAGCCTCTGCCTCTTCTTTCTCTACGGGTTCACTGCTGGCACTAATTTCTCTTCTGCAAATAATCGGCTGCTTGCCTTCGTCTTCTTGGTTTGAAACTTTAGAATCCCCTTGAACTAGTTGTTGTGACGTGATATTTAGGATGTTCAAAATCAGTGTTGTATGATTTTCAATTTTTTTGCTTATTTCTTCAATCTCTTGACGTTGAGCATCCATCCTAGCTTTCATAGCCTCTTTGGGGTGTAAGTTCTCTTGCCAAGACATGTATGTTGCAGCAGCAAAGTTATAATCATCATAGAAATCTCCTTGATCTTCGCATGAGTAGCTTGGCTCTTGTTGAGGTCTGTTTTGCCATGGCATCTGTATTGCAGCCACAATGCTATTATATAAAGCAAAAATTTCAGCTCCTTGATCGTACCATAGAAAATTTTGTTGGTAATGCCATCGGTTGTAAGCTCCAATATGGTCTCTAATGCTCATTCTCCGATCCTCCATGTTCCTAGAAGTACCTAAAATAAATAAAACTAAAAATAATTTTAGAAAAATAAATAATAAAAATAAAATAAACTAAAACAAAGACAAGTAAAAATCAAAACAATTAATCCCGTTGCAATCCTTGGCAACGGCGCCAAAAACTAGTTCGACTGTGAAAGTGTTTGGTAAAAGGGTGGAATATGTATTGGAAATTTATGAAAATGGTGCCAAGATTAAGTCCTTTACGTGCAAGTATACACGGTCGACAAGTAATACAATAGTAAGCTGAGTATCGATTCCACAGAGATTGACTTGGAATTAACTGCTTTGATTGTTTACTTGTCAATGGAAAAAAATATTGATTGAGTATAAATTGGTTTTAAAAAGTGATTTAAAGAAAATAAATGAAAATAAAGATGTTGGCAAGGAAGGGTTTTCAAATGAGTGATGAGCGTTGGCAAGGGATGCCTGGTTTTCACGCTATTCATGCCATGCCGGCCTTTAATAATGTTCTATCTTGGTATTGTTTGCCGAGCAGATTCAAAGTTGGCATTGCCTCTGTCGATGGCAATTCCCTAAATTAACCATGTAAAAACCCATATATGTCTATAGTGTATGTTTATGATAAATTAATTTGATTATGTCACAACTATACTCTCTAAGGGGTAGACTCACTCCCGAAGTAAGTTCATCTACTTGAACATCTTCTGTCGAAGCTTCTCGCCTTAGAATCTGACAACTGATCTTTGCCACCCAGCGGTCGTTTAGCATAGAATTTATAAAACTGTAAAACATGCCAGATGAGCAAAACAGTGCCAAAATATTTCAATTATTAAAAACTAAACATGAAAATAGCATTTCAACACAAACATCCCCCACCAACTATTAAATTAGTTCATGGTGAGGGTATCAACCATAAAACCTTAATCGTTTCTCAGAAACATCATCATTTAAAAATAAAAATAACTAAACTAAGAGAATGGGCAAAAAAGGGATCTGTCGATGCAGCCCTTCAATGGCTCCAGGCCCTCGGTCTAGCTGGTCAAACCATGCAGCCTTCCTTTTCCGATCGCTAATGAATGGTCCTTCAAGTATCTCCATTATGTGCTTGCTTGAAATATTTAAATAGGCGTGCAAGGATAACCCAAGATAAGCCTTGAAAATTGAATTTTGAATGTGCAAGGGATAAGGGATGTGATCATCTTATCTAGATTTGAAGTGATAAGGTGATAAGCTGATTAGGTTTTCACTAGGGCTGACGGCATATGCCGTCAATCCTTTGACAGCCGAACTCGGCATCGTTTGGTCCATCTATGCAAGACAAACTTGGCATCCTATTTTTTTGCCATCTTATTTTTTTAGAGTTTGCCCAAATGTTATTTTTTGCAGTCTGATCTAGTCCTATTTTCTCGGGCTAGTGTTGTCAGGGGTTCTTGGCATAACTCCTCTAGCATTCTATTGGCAAGGGTGTTTCGTATTTCTCTTCTGGTTCGTCGCTGCCAACAACAACTCAGCATTCTCTTTGGCATTCCTTCCTTATGTGTTTCTTTGCTCTGCCAAACCTGTCCTGCTCTGCTAAGCCTGCAATAATGCCAACAAAGCAACCCTTCACACTGGCATAAACACAATTCCTAACTCCTTATGCAAATGCATGATTTTAACATCTAAATACAACTAAATTTACTAAAAAGGCAAGCAAAGGCATTGTGAAATAAGCATAAAATTATTACTTTTGAGGAGTGTTAAGTGTCTAAAAGTACTATTTTTATTACCCTTTTTATTCTTATTATTGCTAGACTTAGGCTCATATTAGTTGCATTATTAGTCATTCATGCATGTTTGCATCGTTTCCTTGGTGGACAAGCTTGATTTCATATCTTGCTCAATTTTGTGGAAAAAGGTACTATTTTGGTGTGTTTTTGTGTGTGTGTGCAGATTCACTTGCCGAAGAAAGGCTGGAACCAGTTGCCAGGGCAATGCATGAAGGAGATTCCAAGCTAGTTTCTAGGGCAGTGCATGAAGGAGATGTCGAGCTAGTTGCCAGGGCAATTTTCGAAAAGGAATAAGATGATATGGTAGTCAAAATAGATGACTAGATAAGCCCAAGATGACGTGGAGCAAAGCTAAATCCCAAAGGAGTTTGATTTCCATGAAGAAATCAAAGAGAAATTAAAATCCCAAGAAGATAGGAGAAGTTCTAAAAGGAATTTAAATATAATAAATAATTATATTCTTTAAAGACAATTTAATTCCAACTTAACTTCCTCCTCAAAAAAGACTTTGACCCAGCCCTATAAATTCAAGACCATGTCATCAACTCCAAAAAGGGGGGAGAGAGGAGAGAAATTTTGACAAGATCAAAGGGGGAGAGAGGAGAGAAATTTCGACAAGATCAAAGGGAGAGAGAGGAGAGAAATTTTGACAAGATCAAAGGGGGAGTTATCGACAAGGCTCAACCATTCTTCATCTTTTTCTTCTTTGTTCAATTAGGTTTATGCTAGGAATTCTTTATCTTGTGTTTCTTTGGAACCTAGCCTTGAACTAAATCTACTTGACTAGCGTTATTGTGTCTTTTAGTTGTGAGAAACAATTGGATTTTGTTTAGGTAATAAGAGTTTGCACTTTCAATTCAAGGTTTACTCCTTCTTGGTTCTTATTCTTGTTTGCGAGTGAATTGGGAGAGGATCTCGTAACGTCATCTATTTATCTAATATCGGGAGAGTTAGATTCAAGAAACGAATGAGTATGGTCTTTATTCAATCTATTGATGGTGAAGATTAATCCGGCTTAGGAATAAGTTAAGGATTTCAACGGCTAAGAGGAGCGCAAGATTGGTTGTTGTTCACCCTTGATTCACGCAGGGATGTATTATCAAGTCATGCACAAATAGCTAGAGTTTCGACTTAGGGATAAGAAGAAACCATTGAAGAATGCTCCGCCGAACCTTCAAGTTGCTGCCCAGCCGCCCAAGTAGTTGCCCAGCTAGTCGCCCAGGCAACCATCAATTAGTTGCCAAGGCAACCCCGCTGTGCAAGTTTCCACGGCAACTGAGTTGCCCTTGCACTCTTTTACCAAGATGATCCAATCGGCTATCACACCTCAACTCACGATAACATGGCCTATTATCTCTCATTTAATTACATCTTCTTTTACTTATTTGCTTTCTCGTTTAGTTGTTAGTTAAAAATCCTACAATCTTGTACTTGTGTTTTCTTTTACTTTTTATAGTGCAAGAGATTAGATTCTTGAAGTGGCACCAATCCCTGTGGAGACGATATCTTTTATACTATAACTTGCGACGTGTACACTTGTACAATTGCGGAGCACTTATTACACGCAACAAGTTTTTGGCGCCGTTGCCGGGGATTGGCAATAGCAACTTTGTTTTTATTTTCTTGCACTTTTTTATTTTTCTTGTTTAAGATTCAAAGGGCTAAAAAACTTTGGTTTTGCATTGGTATATGACCAGGGCGAGACCGATTACACCAGAATATCCCTTTGATCCAGAAATCGAACGAACCTTGCAAAGACTTAGTCGAAGGTTAAGAGTAGCAATGGCTAATCAAGACGGCAATATGAATCAAGATGTTCCAGCATGAGGAGGATTGATTCTTGCACGAAACAGAACTATTCGAGACTATCTTGAAGAAGATCTTGAAGGACCTAATCTAGGAGTTGTCACACTTGAAATTGAAGCCGACCACTTTGAGTTGAAACCGATAATGTTTAATATGATCAACACAATTGGTCAATTTGGCGGCTCAGCAACTGAAGATGCACGACAACATCTTAAATCTTTCCTCGAGATTTGCAATTCATTCAAAATACAAGGAGTCACCCCCAATGTTCTACGACTAAGATTATTCCCCTATTCACTGAGGGATAGGGCGAAAGCATGGTTGAATAGTATTCCTGCTGGATCAATAGGTTCTTGGACCGATCTTTGTCGTGATTTCCTTGCTCGATTTAATCCTACAAATTTGGCTGATAGGCTTCGTAACGAAATTACTTCTTTTCGGCAGGCAGATGATGAATCCATGTACGAGGCTTGGGAGCGATATAGAGAACTTCTACACAAATGCCCCCTACACGGATTCCTAGCGTGGACACAAGTAACAATGTTTTACAATGTTGTGAATACACCAACAAGGATGATGCTAGATGCCTCGGCAAACGGCATACTCCTAGATAAGTCGTCGAGGAAGCAATGCAAATTCTAAACAGGCTTGCCAAGAATGATTATCAATTCCCCTCTGCTAGAAGAGGAGGAGTTAGATGCCAAGACACAATACATGAACTGGGATCATCAGACTCAATTTCGGCACAATTGGCCACTCTAACTAAGATGGTCCAGAACATGCAGAAACTAAACAACACACAGGAAGTCAAGGTAATGGATTCCTTTTGTGAGTTATGTGGTGGTAACCATGATTCTTCTGAATGTATGCAGAATCCAGCTTTTATGTGGGGAATTACAACCGGAACAACAATGTGATGACCAATACATACAATCCAGCTTGGAAAAAGCACCCGAATTTTTCATGGAGTAATCCCAACAATGCTCTAAACTAGAACAATCATAATGCACAAGCATTTGGATTCCAGCAGAATATGCCACGGCAACAGTTGCCGCAGCAACAACCGACAACATCTAGTTCTTTGGAAAATTCTCTCAATGTTTTTATGTTGAAAATTGAATCTTATATGGCTGAGAATAGTAATTGCATAAAAAGAACTGATGCTTTTATTAACAGGACCGAGATGAGATTACAAAACCAAAAGGCAGCAATCAAATCATTGGAAAATCAAGTCGGGCAATTTGCTCAAAACCTGAATACTAGACGCAAGGAGGTTTACCTAGCGATACTAAAGTCGCAAGAGGAACTGGCCCATGAGCAATGTAAGGAGATCACCGCTAGAAGTGGCCAACAACTTAAAGAGGCTCAAGCTCGCTCATCAAACAAAACTCCCCAAAAAGATCAAGACGAACTCAGCGGCAAAGCCTTAGATGTTGAACCAGGAATTTCCACAGCAACCAGCGATAAGCATACCTCGGTAATCGGCGATAAGGATGCCTCGGCAACCAACGATAGACAAACCACGAAAACCCCAGTTAATAATGCCTCAGCAACTCTAGTTGCCCCAGCAATGCCATGAATCAGGTTCCAGACCAATGAAATGATCGAAGATATTCGACTTCCACCACCATTCCCACAGAGGTTGAAGCGACAAAAGCAAGAATATCAATTCAAGAAGTTTCTTGATATCCTAAAGCAAGTCCACATCAACTTGCCATTGGTTGATGCGATTGAACAAATATCGAACTATGCCAAGTTTATGAAAGACATTGTGTCCAAGAGAACAAGGATAGGAGAGTTTGAAACAGTTGCCGCAACTGAGGGATGCAGGGCCATGTTACACAATCACATGCCACCCAAGTTGAAGGATCCCGGAAGTTTCACAATACCTTGTTCCATCAGAAACCACTATGTCGGGAAAGCATTATGCGACCTTGGAGCAAGAATAAACTTAATGCCTAAATCGGTTTTCCAAAAACTAGGAATCGGGAAGGCAAGACCTACAACAGTTATGCTACAGCTAGCTGACAGATCCTATGTGCATCCAGAGGGAAAAATCGAAGACATACTGGTAAAAGTTGATAAATTTATTTTTCCCGCTGACTTTATTGTTTTAGATTGTGAAGCAGATGAACGCACCTATCATTCTCGGGAGACCCTTCCTAGTAATAGGGAGAACCTTGATCGATGTTGGAAAAGGAGAACTCACAATGAGGGTGAATGACCAGTAAGTTAAACTAAATGTGTTCCAAACCCTAAGGCATGCCAATGATCCCGAAGAATGCCAACTTCTTCATACCACGGTAGAGTTTAACTTCGATGTGGAATTTAGTTGCCCCGTCAACTACATTACCGATCAAGAGGAACCTAAGTATGAAGAACCGATCGATGAGAAACAACAGCAAGAGGCAAATTGGTAAGTCAATCGACCAGGTAAATACTTTGAACCACTGGATTACTCAGGTAAGGAAGGTAAGCTCGAAAAGCCCTCTATTGAACAACCACCGATTCTTGAGTTGAAACAGTTGCCAGAGCAACTAAAATATGCTTACCTGGGAACCGATAAAACATTGTCTGTAATTATTTCCTCTAAGTTACAGCCTCAGCAGGAAAAGAAGCTTATCAAAATGTTGATGCTACATAAGAAGGCAATAGGGTGGACAATTGCCGACATGAAGGGAATTAGCCCGGTAGTGTACATGCACAAGATTTTGTTGGAAGATGATCACAAACCTTCGATTGAGGCCTAGGGGGGAGACTGAATCATGCCATGAAAGGGGTTGTAATGAAAGAAATCATCAAGTGGCATGACGCCGGCATCATATACCCTATCTATGATAGTACATGGGTAAGCCCGGTACAATGTGTACCGAAAAATGGAGGTATAATGGTGGTAAGTAATGAAAACAATGAATTCATTCCAACCAGGACTGTGACCGGTTGGAGGGTTTGTATGGATTATCGAAAGCTAAACAAAGCCACTAGGAAAGATCACTTCCCATTACCCTTTATTGATCAAATGCTTGACCGTCTTGCAGGTAAACCCTTTTTATTGTTTTCTTGATGGTTATTCAGGTTACAATCAAATTGCCATAGCACCAAAAGATCAAGAAAAGACAACTTTCACATGCCCATACGATACTTACGCTTTCTGAAGGATGCCGTTCGGATTGTGTAATACCCCGGTAACCATACCATGAAGAATTTTGTTGCTAGTTCCCTCTATGGTCCTCCATGTAGTCATATGCACCGAAAATGTGAGGGCAATTTTCAAACACATGATGTTCTCCACACATAGCACAAGAGTTTTCCACGGTATAGGCTCTTTGGGTTTTTCTCGGTTGGTATAGGTAATCATCAAAGGGTGCAAGAAACTCTTGATTGGATTGATTCATATCTTCCAACATCAACTCTCGAATAGATCGGCTTTTATTTTCCGACATGTTGATGTCCCTTAACTTGTAGTGCACCTAATTTTTTTTGATAAAAAAACAAAAAAAAAGTTAGTAAAACTAAGAGAAAAAAATGCAATAACAAAAACAACTAACACCAATTGCCAATCCCCGACAATGGCGCCAAAAACTTGTTGCGCGTAATAAGTTCTACGCAATTGTGCAAGTATACACGTCGCAAGTAATAAAGTGATATGAGTATCGAGTATCGTCTCCATAGGGATTGGTTTGGGCCACTTTGCTTAAGTTACTGCACTGTGAAAAGTAAAAACACAATTGATAGTAGGAGTTGATTTTAACGAGTAAAGTAAAAGCAATAAACTAAAAGAATAGATGAAATCAAAGGAAAGAATAGGCCAGGTTATCGTGAGTTGTGGAGTGATAGCCGATTGGATCGTCTTGGTAAAAGAGTGCAAGGACAACTCAGTTGCCGTGGCAACTTGCACAGCGGGGTTGCCTTGGCAACTAATCGATGGTTGCCTGGGCGACTAGCTGGGCAACTACTTGGGCATCTGGGCAGCAACTTCAAGGTTCGACAGAGCGTTCTTCAATGGTTTCTTCTTATCCCTAAGTCGAAACTCTAGCTACTTGTGTATGCCTTGATAATACATCCCTGCGTGAATCAAGGGTGAACAACAACCAATCTTGTGCTCCTCTTAGCCGTTGAAATCCTTAATTTATTCCTAAGCCGGATTAATCTTCACCATCAATAGATTGAATAAAGATCATACTCATTTGTTTCTTGAATCTAACTCTCCCGATATTAGATAAATAGATGAAGTTACGAGATCCTCTCCCAATTCACTCGTAAACAAAAATAAGAACCAAGAATGAATAAACCTTGAATAGAAAAATGCAAACTCTTATTACCTAAACAAGATCAAATTGTTTCTCACAAGCACAAGACACAATAACCTTAGACAAATAGATTTGGTTCATGGTTGGGTTCAAAAGATATACAAAGAATAATCCCCAAACCATGAATCTAATGGAAGCAAAGAAGAAGAAGAAATCAAACTCTCTCCCCCTTGCTCTCTTGTCAAAATTGCTCTCCTCTTGCCCTTTGGAGTTGTCAAAATTTTCCCTTTTCTTTCCTTTTGGAGTTGACGGCTTGGTGATCTATTTATAGGGCTAGGTCAAAGTCCTTCTTTGAGGAGGAAGTTAAGTTGGAATTAAATTATCTTTAAAGAATATAATTCTTTATTATAATTATATTCCTTCTAGAACTTCTCCTAACTTCTTGGAATTTAAGTTTTCTTTAACCTCTTCATGGAAATGAAACTCCTTTGGGATTTAGCTTTGCTCCATGTCATCTTGGGCTTGTCTAGTCATCAATTTCGACTACCATATCACCTTATTCTTTGTCGACAATTGCCCTGGCAACTGGCTCGGCGTCTCCTTCATGCATTGGCCTGGCAACTAGCTCGGTATCTCCTTCATGCACTGCCCTGGCAACTGGTTCTAGCCTTGTTTAGGCAAGTGATTCTGCACACACACAAAAACTCACCAAAGAAGCATCTTTTTCCACAAAAATCACCAAGTTATGTAATCAAGCTCAACGGTGGAAAGAAACATGAATTAATGCATGAATGACTAATTATGCAACTAATATGAGCTTAAGTCTAACAATAATATGAGTAAAAAAGGGTAATAAAAATAATACTTTTGAACACTTATCACACCCCCAAACTCGAACTATTGCTTGTCCTCAAGCAATGCAAACTAACAATTACCTACCAAGACTTTAATCATCAAAGACATGCTTCAAACTTGAAATCAAACCTCGGAACCGTGGCACAAAGTATGATCACCTTTTAATTTTTCGGATAGCACAAAAATTACCCAGAACCAAACTATAATGCTCGTGACAATGTGTGTGCGTAGTTGTGTACAAGTTGATTTTCAAGATTCTATGTGAACAATAGGTTTTTATCAATTTAATTACCAGGGCATTTATTTTTATTTTCACTAGAGCCAATTTCAGGCACCTCTAGCAAAGTAAGTAATTTCTCATTTTATTTTAGTCAACTAGAGCCAATTTCGGGCACCTCAAGCGATTATTTAATGTGCATTAACTACTAGAGCCAGTTTTGGGCACCTCTAGCAAGAAATTAACTTTTAATTTTCAATTTTAAATTTACCCAAATTTTAACCAACCTAAGTTCACTAAGTTTCTTTCAATCAACAAGCCACAACCGTGTAACCAAAATTTAGCATCATAGTAAAATTCTAAGTTTTTTTCATGCAATCCTAAAATTAAAGGTTCTTTCAATTAAGTGTAGTGGCAAAAAATCATCATTGGATATCCAACAAGTCTTAAGCAATTAAATCCAATTAAAGGCATGGCAAGTAACATATGCAACCTATATGTGATTGCTAAAGATGAATGCAATTAATCATGAAACTAACTAGAAACCAACACCCCCCAAACTCGAGAGAAGCATTATCCTCAACGCATGCAAAAGTGAAACAAAATTTAAAAGAAACTAAATGAAATGAGTTAGTCGAAGAAGTCGTCACCTCGAGTGATAAGTTTCCTTCGTGCCGCTTGCTTGATTCATTTTCCGGTCGGTGGTTGAATGCTTGTGGCTGGTAGCGCGTGAATAGCATTGCTTTGATTTGATCCATGTTTACCGAGGCAGGTTCACTTGCCTGGGCTTCAGTAGTTGCCGAAGCCATTGTTGTTTCCTGGGCATCACTAGTTTATGTTGTGGTCGCTATGGCAAGTAGTCGGCAGTGAATTTCCTTAGCATGGTGGTTGTGAGTCTTGTTGTGGAAAAGAAAAGAAAACAAAGAAAACCTGGAAACCTAAGATAATGAAGAAAAATAAAATATCTCCTAAAAATTCCAAAAATAAATAAAGAGAAAAAAATAACCGAAAATAATAGAAAGAAAAGAAAAAAATAGTTCGAATAAAAAGAAAAAGAAAAAAAGAAGAAAATATCAAAATGAGAGCATGCTCATGCATCTCCTAAGGTGTCAACTTCTTTGTTACGTTCTACATGGGCACCGTTGTAGTGCTTCAATTTTTTCCGTTAACTTTGAATTCATGTTCGTCGGTAATGGACTTGATTATCACGGCACCATGGGAGAATGGTTTGACAACTTCGAATGGTCCCGACCATCTTGATTTTAGTTTTCCCGGGAAAAGTTTCAGCTGTGAATTGAATAAGAGAACTAGTTGCCCTGGCATGAATTGTTGCGGCAATAGTTTCTTGTCATGCCATTGCTTTGTTTTCTCCTTCTAGATTCGTGCATTATTATAGGCGAGTGCACGAAATTCTTCTATCTCGTTGAGGTCCAACAAACGCTTTTGCCTGGCACTTTCCCAATCCATAGTCACGGTCTTGATTGCCCAATATGCCTTGTGTTCGATTTCCACCGGTAGATGGCATGTTTTGCCATAGACAAGTCGGAAGAGGGACATACCTAAGGGTGTTTTGAATGCAGTACGATATGCCCAAAGTGCGTCATCTAGTCTTACTGACCAATCCTTCCTAGAGGGATTTACAACTTTCTCGAGTATACCCTTCAATTCCCGGTTGGAAATTTCTGCTTGCCCATTGGTTTGTGGGTGATATTGCCTGTCCTCTGGCAACGATCACATTGCTTGTAAAACTCTTGGGCATCTTTGTACAGTGTTGGCCAATACAGACCGGATTGTAAAACTTTGGCCGCGGTACGAGTTCCTCTAAAATGTCCTCCATAGGGTGAGGAATGGCATTGCCTAAGTATATTCTGTTGCTCCTCTTCAGGGACACATTGGCGTATAACCTGATCTGTACATTGTTTAAACAAAAGAGGCTCGTCCCAAAAGTAATGCTTAGCATCATGGTAGAACTGCTTCTTTCCTTGGTGAGTAAGGCCATAAGGTAAAATACCACAAACAAGGAAATTAACTAAATCCGCGTACCAGGGTATTGCCGAGGCATGTGTTATTATGGCAACTACTTCCATGGTTGCCAAGGTGTGCGCATTTATAGTTGTTGCGGCATGAGCGTCAAGGGTTTCCAAGGCATGCGCGACAAGAGTTGTCGAGGCGTGCGTATTAGTGGTTGTCGAGGTGTGCGCGTCAAGAGTTGTTGCGGCGTCGAGGGTTAACGAGGCATGCGCATCCATGGTTGCCGAGGCGTTAAGGGTTATTGCGGTATCAAGGGTTGCCGAGGCATGTGCGTCTGGTGTTTACCGAGGCGTACATGTCTAGAGTTGCTGAGGTGTACGCGTTAAGAGCTGCTGCGGCGTCGAGGGTTGCCGAGGCATGCGCATCTATGGTTGTCGAGGCGTGCACATCCATGGTTGCCTAGGCAACTAAAAGCTGTTCATCCGGGAATGCATCGCATATCTCTAAATCCGCGTCCTCCTCCCTATGAGTTGGCCTAGAACTGCTCCTACCGCGAAATCACTTGCATCACACATGAGCTCAAAAGGTGGCGTCCAATCTGGTGGAACGACAATAGGTGTCGAGGCAATCTTTTCCTTTAGGGTTTCGAATGCTTGGGTGTAAGAATCATCAAAATTGAAGACTTTATCTTGGCGGGGGTAGTCTCTCGATCACGTCCACCTTAGCTTTGTCTACTTTAATTCCCTTGGATGAAATCTTGTGGCCGAGCACTATTACTTCATCTACCATAAGATGGCACTTCTCCCAATTAAGGACTAAATCCGTTTCTTCACATCTTGCCAACACCTTCTCTAAATTGCTGAGGCAACTGTCGAAGTCATTACCAAAAATGAAAAAATCATCCATGATGATCTCAAGGAAGTCTTCAACCATGTCTGAAAAGAGTGCCATCATGAATCTTCTAATGTTACTGCATATCTAAGAAAACTTGAGGAGAGTCGTTTCCGATACTTCTTATAGTCCATCTGCACCCTCCATCGGGTGACAATATTGCCCAAAGAGTTTGGCTAATGTGCTTGCCACTACTCCCTTTTGTGTTACCATGGTGGAGGTGTCTTTCTTTCGTGTTCCCTTGTAGTCCATGCACATCTTCCACCTTTCTACTGTTCCTGAAGGCATGGATATATTATTAGGAAAAATTATATCAGCATCCAACAATTTAATTACCTCATTCTTGTTGGGCTCTATCATGGTTGGATGTAGCCTTCATTGTCATGGCAATTGTTGTTCTAGCCAATTACCGTGGCAATCAGTTGCCAAAATTTGCTTTAAGTCAAAGGAAGAACCAATTTTCTGAAAAGCATTACGAATCCAAACACCTTTTTCTTTTGGCCTCTCAAACATCTCCGTCAGTAGAGATTTTGATGGCTTCAAATCTACCAACATCGGTTCCTCAAGACATACCTACAATGGACGAGGTAAGTTTTTAAAGAATTCGAAAGGTTCAACCATTACCTGCTCATATTCCATTGGCAAAGTATTATCATCTCGTTGATCTTGCATGTGGTCGTGTAATTGTCGTGGCAATTGTAGATGAGAGAAATCTACGAATTCCTGCTTCAACATCAATGTTGTAACCTTCTGGGCATCAGGCTCCTCAGAATTTGTTGTAGTATTGTTGTTCTCAGCTTCATTGAGTGTTGTTGCGGGATTGCTCTGTTCAGGCTCCTCAATCATTGCCGAGGCAATTTGTTGCTCGGGCTCATCATGTGTTGGGCAAACTTTCTCATCAACATACTCTCGACTTTGAGGTTTTAGTTGTTCCTCACACAACGGAGAGCTTTCCTTGCATTGTTCCTTGTCTTCTTGCCTTGGGATTTCAGTAACCCTAGGAATGAATTGTTGGTGCATGTTATCCATGGCATATGTGGATATCCTCAATTGATCTTTCGAATCCCCCAAGGTTGCATCCCACTGAGCTATCCTCGTATCCATGGACTTTGATAGCTCTCGAATCTCTTCAATTGATCCGTCAAGTCTAGCAAAGGAAGCTAGCAACGTTTCCTCTAAGGAATTGGAATGCTCTTGGATAGGACTATATTGCCATGGCATATCTGTTGCTGCGACAAAATTGTTATGGTAAAAAAAATTTGAGCTTTTGACCATACCATAAAGAATTTTGTTGCTGGTTCCCTCTATGGTCCTCCATGTAGTCATATGCACTGAAAATGTGAGGGCAATTT
The DNA here is from genome assembly GCA_019671005.1 of Hibiscus mutabilis. Lineage (NCBI taxonomy): Eukaryota > Viridiplantae > Streptophyta > Magnoliopsida > Malvales > Malvaceae > Hibiscus > Hibiscus mutabilis. Next base: position 17,609,578 of record CM033720.1, on the reverse strand, counting down.
TCAAACACATGATGTTCTCCACACATAGCACAAGAGTTTTCCACGGTATAGGCTCTTTGGGTTTTTCTCGGTTGGTATAGGTAACCATCAAAGGGTGCAAGAAACTCTTGATTGGATTGATTCATATCTTCCAACATCAACTCTCGAATAGATTGGCTTTTATTTCCCGACATGTTGATGTCCCTTAACTTGTAGCGCACCTATTTTTTTTTGATAAAAAATAAAAAGAAAAGTTAGTAAAACTAAGAGAAAAAAATGCAATAACAAAAACAACTAACACCAATTGTCAATCCCCGGCAATGGCGCCAAAAACTTGTTGCGCGTAATAAGTGCTACGCAATTGTGCAAGTATACACGTCGCAAGTAATAAAGTGATATGAGTATCGAGTATCGTCTCCACAGGGATTGGTTTGGGCCACTTTGCTTAAGTTACTGCACTGTGAAAAGTAAAAACACAATTGATAGTTGGAGTTTATTTTAACGAGTAAAGTAAAAGCAATAAACTAAAAGAATAGATGAAATCAAAGGAAAGAATAGGCCAGGTTATCGTGAGTTGTGGAGTGATAGCCGATTGAATCGTCTTGGTAAAAGAGTGCAAGGGCAACTCAGTTGTCGTGGCAACTTGCACAGTGGGGTTGCCTTGGCAACTAATCGGTGGTTGCCTGGGTGACTAGCTGGGCAACTACTTGGGCGTCTGGGCAGTAACTTCAAGGTTCGGCAGAGCGTTCTTCAATGGTTTCTTCTTATCCCTAAGTCAAAACTCTAGCTGCTTGTGCATGCCTTGATAATACATTCCTGCGTGAATCAAGGGTGAACAACAACCAATCTTGCGCTCCTCCTAGCCGTTGAAATCCTTAACTTATTCCTAAGCCAGATTAATCTTCACCATCAATAGATTGAATAAAGATCATACTCATTCGTTTCTTGAATCTAACTCTCCTGATATTAGATAAATAGATGAAGTTACGAGATCCTCTCTCAATTCACTCGCAAACAAAAATAAGAACCAAGAATGAATAAACCTTGAATAGAAAAGTGCAAACTCTTATTAGCTAAACAAAATCAAATTTTTTCTCACAACCACAAGACAAAATAACCTAGTTCATGGTTGGGTTCAAAAGATATACAAAGAATAATCCCCAAACCATGAATCTAATGGAAGCAAAGAATAAGAAGAAGAAATCGAACTCTCTCCCCCTTGCTCTCTTGTCGAAATTTCTCTCCTCTTGCCCTTTGGAGTTGTCGAAATTTTCCCTCTAGAACTTCTCCTATCTTCTTGGAATTTAATTCTTCTTTAACCTCTTCATGGAAATCAAACTCCTTTGGGATTTAGCTTTGCTCCACGTCATTTTGGGATTGTCTAGTCATCAATTTCGACTACCATATCACCTTATTCTTTGTCAACAATTGCCCTGGCAACTGGCTCGGCGTCTCCTTCATGCATTGGCCTGGCAACTAGCTCGGCATCTCCTTCATGCACTGCCCTGGCAACTGGTTCTAGCCTTGTTTAGGCAAGTGATTATGCACACACACAAAAACACACCAAAGCAGCATCTTTTTCCACAAAATCACCAAGTTATGTAATCAAGCTCAACGATGGAAAGAAACATGAATTAATACATGAATGACTAATTATCCAACTAATATGAGCTTAATTCTAACAATAATATGAGTAAAAAGGGTAATAAAAATAGTACTTTTGAACACTTATCAATTTTCATGGATGATTTTTCCGTTTTTGGTAATGACTTCGACAGCTTCCTCGGCAATTTAGAGAAGGTGTTGGCAAGATGTGAAGAAACCGATTTAGTCCTTAATTGGGAGAAGTGCCATTTTATGGTAGTTGAAAGAATAGTTCTTGGCCACAAGATTTCATCCAAGGGAATTGAAGTAGACAAATCCAAACTGGACGTGATCAAGAGATTACCCCCACCAAGTTCGGTTAAAGGAATCTGAAGCTTTCCTGGACATGCAGGTTTTTACATGAGGTTCATTCATAATTTTTCTAAAATTACTAAACCCTTGTGCAATTTTCTTGAACAGGATAAAGTCTTCAATTTTGATGATTCTTGCACCCAAGCATTCAAAACCCTAAAGGAAAAGCTTGCCTCGGCACCCATTGTCGTTCCACCAGATTGGACGCTACCTTTTGAGCTCATGTGTGATGCAAGTGATTTCGTGGTAGGAGCATTCCTAGGCCAACGCATAGGTAAGACCTTTCATGTGATATACTACGCTAGTAAAACTCTTAATAGTGCTCAAGTGAATTACACAACAACGGAGAAAGAGTTACTAGCCGTAGTTTTCGCATTTGACAAGTTCTGATCCTATTTGATTGGTACAAAGGTAATTGTTCATACGGACCATTCAGCAATTAAGTATCTATTTGCTAAAAAGGATGCCAAACCTAGTTTGATTCGTTGGATATTGCTTTTACAAGAGTTTGACATTGAAATTAAGGACAGGAAAGGAACAGAAAATCAAGTGGCCGATCGCTTATCACGCTTAGAACACAATAGGGAGGAGGACGCAGATTTAGAGATATATGATGTATTAGTTGCCTCGGCAACCAAGGATGTGCATGCCTCGGCAACCCCTGACGCCTCGACAACCATGGATGCGCATGCCTTGGCAACCCTCGACGATTCAGCAACTCTCGACGTGCACGCCGCGGCAACCACTGATATGCACGCCTCAGCAACCATAGACGCGTATGCCTCGACAACCCTTGACGCACATGCCTCGGAAACCCTTGACGCACATGACGTTGCAACTCTAGACGCGCACACCTTGGCAACCACGGCAACACATGCCTCGGCAATACCCAGGTACGCGAATTTAGTTAATTTTCTTGTTTGTGGTATTTTACCTTATAGCCTTACTCACCAAGGGAAGAAGCGGTTCTATCATGATGCTAAGCATTACTTTTGGGACGAGCCTCTTTTGTTTAAATTTTGTGCAGATAAGGTTATACGCCGATGTGTCTCTGAAGAGGAGCAGCAGCATGTACTCCGACAATGCCATTCTTCACCCTATGGAAGACATTTTGGAGGAACACGTACCGCGGCCAAAGTTTTGCAATCCGGTTTGTATTGGCCAACACTGTACAAAGATGCCCAAGAATTTTACAAGCAATGTGATCGTTGCCAGAGGACGGGCAATATCTCTAGATGACATGAGATGCCGCTCCAAAACATCATCGAGGTGGAATTGTTCGATGTATGGGGGATTGATTTTATGGGACCTTTCCCATCTTTATTGGAAGCTGCAGTTCCCAACAACGATTCCAAGACCGTGCAACGATTCTTGCAGAAAAATATATTTACATGGTTTGGGATGCCGAGAGCAATTATTAGTGATGAAGGCAAGCACTTCGACAACAAACTCATCGCCAAGATGTTACAACGCTTTGGTGTATCTCAAAAGATTGCCACGGCATATCACCCACAAACCAATGGGCAAGCAGAAATTTCCAACCATGAATTGAAGGGTATACTCGAGAAAGTTGTAAATCCCTCTAGGAAGGATTGGTCAGTAAGACTAGATGATGCACTTTGGGCATATCGCACTGCATTCAAAACACCATTAGGTATGTCTCTCTTCTGACTTGTCTATGGCAAAACATGCCATCTACCGGTGGAAATCGAACACAAGGCATATTGGGCAATCAAGACCATGAATATGGATTGGGAAAGTGCCGGACAAAAGCGTTTGTTGGACCTCAATGAGATAGAAGAATTCCGTGCACTCGCCTATAACAATGCATGAATCTACAAGGAGAAAACAAAGCAATGGCATGACAAGAAACTATTGCCGCGGCAATTCATGCCAGGGCAACTAGTTCTCTTATTCAATTCTCATCTAAAACTTTTCCCGGGAAAACTGAAATCAAGATGGTCGGGACCATTCAAAGTTGTCAAACCATTCTCCCATGGTGTCGTGATAATCAAGTCCATCACTGACGAACATGAATTCAAAGTTAATGGACAAAGATAGAAGCACTACAACGGTGCCCATGTGGAACGTAACAAAGAAGTGGTCACCTTAGGAGATGCATGAGCATGCTCTCCTTTCAATATTTTCTTTTTCTTTTTCTTTTCATTTTTATTTTTAGGAGATATTTTATTTTATTTTTCTTCATTATCTTTAGTTTCCAGGTTTTCTTTGTTTTCTTTTCTTTTCACAACAAGACTCACAACCACCATGCTAAGGAAATTCACTGCCAACTACTTGCCATGGCAACCACAATAGAGAATGCCCCGGCAACTACCTCAGCAGTTGCCACGGCAACAGAAACTGGCGATGCCCAGGCAACAACAATGGCTTCGGCAACTACTAATGCCCAGGCAAGTGAACCTACCTCAGCAAACATGGATCAAATCAAAGCAATGCTATTCACGCGGTACCAGCCACAAGCATTCAACCACCGACTGGAATATGAATCAAGCAAACAGCACGAAGAAAACCTATCACTCGAGGTGACGACCTCTCCGAATAACTCATTTCATTTAGTTTTTTTAAAATTTTGTTTCACTTTTACATACATTGAGGACAATTCTTCTCTCGAGTTTGGAGGGTGTTGGTTTCTAGTTAGTTTCAAGTTTAGTTGCATTCATCTTTAGCAATCGCATTTAGGATACATAAATTGCTTGCCATGCCTTTAGTTGGAACAAGAATTGCCTAGATTTGATGAATATCCGATGATGACTTTGCCAATGTACTTAATTGATAGAACTTTTTATTCTAGGATAAACATGGAAACACTTAGAATCTTACTATGATGCTAAACTTGATAAAACATTGTTGTGGTTTGATTGATTTAAGGAATTCTAGCGAACTTAGGTTGATAGTTAAAAAATTGGGGGATTAGAATATAAATTGAATGAATACTAGAGGTGCCCGAAATTGGCTCTAGTATGTGCTAAAAATTGATCGCTAGAGGTGCTCGAAACCGGCTCTAGTCGAATAAATCAATTAACTTAAGAAAACTAAAAACAAAACACTAGAGGTGCCCAAAACCGGCTCTAGTTAAACATGTTAAAAGAACCCAATAAAGTAATTTAAAAACCTCTTGTTTGCATAGAATCCGAAAAATCAACTTGCGCACAACTCCGCACACACTCACAAGCATTATAGTTTGATTCCGAGTAACTCCTAAGTTTTTCGAAAAATGAAAAGCCAATCATACTTTGTGCTCCGGTTTTGAGAATTGAAATCAAGTTCAAAGCTAAGTTTGTGAAAATTGAAGTCTTGGCGGGTAATTATTAGTTTGCATTGCTTGAGGACAAGCAATAGTTCGAGTTTCGGGGTGTGTTAAGTGTCTAAAAGTACTATTTTTATTACCTTTTTTATTCTTATTATTGCTAGACTTAGGCTCATATTAGTTGCATTATTAGTCATTCATACATGTTTGCATCGTTTCCTTGGTGGACAAGCTTGATTTCATATCTTGCTCAATTTTGTGGAAAAAGGTACTGCTTTGGTGTGTTTTTGTGTGTGTGTGCAGAATCACTTGCCAAAGCAAGGCTGGAACCAGTTGCCAGGGTAATGCATGAAGGAGATGTCGAGCTAGTTGCCAGGGTAATGCATGAAGGAGATGTCGAGCTAGTTGCCAGGGCAATTTTTGACAAGGAATAAGATGATATGGTAGTCAAAATCGATGACTAGATAAGCCCAAGATGACGTAGAGCAAAGCTAAATCCCAAAGGAGTTTGATTTCCATGAAGAGGTCAAAGAGAAATTAAAATCCCAAGAAGATAGGAGAAGTTCTAGAAGGAATTTAAATATAATAAAGAATTATATTCTTTAAAGATAATTTAATTCCAACTTAACTTCCTCCTCAAAAAAGACTTTGACCTAGCCCTATAAATTCAAGACCATGCCGCCAACTCCAAAAAGTGGGAGAGAGGAGAGAAATTTCGAAAAGATCAAAGAGGGAGAGAGGAGAGAAATTTCGACAAGATCAAAGGGAGAGTTATCGACAAGGCTCAACCATTCTTCATCTTTTTCTTCTTTGTTCAATTAGGTTTATGCTAGGAATTCTTTATCTTGTGTTTCTTTGGAACCTAGCCATGAACTAAATCTACTTGGCTAGGGTTATTGTGTCTTGTAGTTGTGAGAAACAATTGGATTTTGTTTAGGTAATAAGAGTTTGCGCTTTCAATTCAAGGTTTACTCATTCTTGGTTCTTATTCTTGTTTGCGAGTGAATTGGGAGAGGATCTCGTAACGTCATCTATTTATCTAATATCGGGAGAGTTAGATTCAAGAAACAAATGAGTACGGTCTTTATTCAATCTATTGATGGTGAAGATTAATCTGGGTTAGGAATAAGTTAAGGATTTCAACAGCTAAGAGGAGCGCAAGATTGGTTGTTGTTCACCCTTGATTCACGCAGGGATGTATTATCAAGGCATGCACAAATAGCTAGAGTTTTGACTTAGGGATAAGAAGAAACCATTGAAGAACGCTCTACCGAACCTTGACGTTGCTGCCCAGCCGCCCAAGTAGTAGCCTAGCTAGTCGCCCAGGCAACCCCGCTGTGCAAGTTGCCCTTGCACTCTTTTACCAAGATGATCCAATCGGCTATCACACCTCAACTCACGATAACCTGGCCTATTCTCTCTCGTTTAATTACATCTTCTTTTACTTATTTGTTTTCTAGTTTAGTTGTTAGTTAAAACTCTTACAATCTTCTACTTGTGTTTTCTTTTACTTTTTACAGTGCAAGAGATAGATTCTTGAAGTGGCACCAATCCCTGTGGAGATGATATCTTTTATACTATAACTTGCGACGTGTACACTTGCACAATTGCGGAGCACTTATTACGCACAACAAGGAGTCAACACTAAACAAAATAATTTTGAAAAGAAAAATCAAGATTTGCATAACCTTCTTTCCAAAGTTCATGATTATCACCAAAAGGAAATAGGTGATCTCAAAGCTTCTTTAAACAAAGTTGGGAAACCACGTTTTGAAAAAGAAACAACTTCAAAACTCAACTATGTGAAAAGAAACTTTGGTGGCTACAAAACATAAACTCTACCTAAGGCCATCAAATGGTAAGAGAATTAGAAGTGTTTGCGTTCCTAAGGAACTAATGGCTTCTAATAATATTGATGGCATTGCTTCTTGGATTCCCAAAGGAACCAAGATTTTGGGAGCTAATACTCATAGAACCAAAAGAATTTGGGTACCAAAATTCAAGACTTGATTCTATGTTTGAAGGGGGAGCATTGCTACAAGGCCAAAGCTTCAAGTAAAAATTCGTGGTACATTGGTAATGGATGCTCGAGACACATGACAGGTGACAAGAGTATATTCTTGGAGTTAAAACCAAAGAGTGCATGAGTAGTGACTTTCGGTGACAACTCCAAATTCCATAATAAAGGAATTGGTTCCATTGGTAATCACTCTTCTATACTCAATGATAATGTTTTGTATGCCAACGGTCTTAAGCATAATCTTTTGAGCATAAAACAATTATGTGATAAAGGTTTCAATGTCCTTTTTGATTTAAATGGTTGCAAAATTATTGCCATTGATTCCAACAAAATTGTGTTTATGGGTCATAGAATAGGAAACATTTACATGGTGCATCTAGATGACATTCATATTTCAAATGCATGTTTTGATGCAAAAGATGAGCATGATTCTTGGTTGTGGCATAGAAAACTAGGACATTCAAGCATGAGTGTTTTGGAAAAATTAATTTCAAATGATCTAGTAAAAGGTTTGCCAAAAATAAAGTTTTCTCTTGACAAAATTTGTGATGTGTGTACAAAAGGCAAACACAAAAAAGTTTCTTTTTTGCACTATTAGAACTATGAGCTTGGATGCAAAATCATATGCATTTGTTTTAGTAGATGACTACTCTAGATTTACTTGGGTTCTACTTTTAAGTACCAAAGATGAGGCTTTAAAAAAATTCATCATGTTTACAAAAGCTAATCAAAACAATGTTTGTTACTCTATTTCACATGTTAGGAGTGACCATGAAACTGAATTTCAAAATTTTGGTTTTGAAGAGTTTTGCAACTCTAATGGGATTAGCCATAATTTTTCTGCTCCTCGCACGCCTCAACAAAATAGGGTTGTTGAGAAGAAAAATCGAACTTTAGAAGAAATGGCTAGGACCATGCTTTGTGAAAACAATTTTACTAAGTATTTTTTGGCGAAGGCCACAAATACGGCTTGTTATATTATCGACTGAGTAATGATTAGGCATATTTAAAGAAAACACCTTATGAGCTTTTCAAAGATAAAAAGCCTAACATTAGCTATTTTCATCTTTTTGGATACAAATGTTTTGTTTTAAACAATGGAAAGGACAATTTAGGCAAATTTGATGCAAAAAGTGATGAAGCTATTTTCTAGGTTATTCTTTAAACTCTAAAGCTATCATGCATTTAACAAAAGAACTTGAGTAGTTGAAGAGTTTATTCATGTGGTTTTCGATGATAACCTCCTTCCGAGGAAGGATGCTTGTGATGATGATGATGATGTAGGGATTTTTCATGCCAATGATGGTGAAGGACAATCATCAAAGGTAGATGAAGTTCCAACTAAAGACGAACCACAAGATCCACCTCTGGAAGCCTTGAAGGACATGTCTCAGAGGAAAAGGAGGTCCTACCCAAGGGAGTTCAACTATTTCAAATATGGTGAGATTTTGGGTGATCCATCCAAAGGGGTAACCACTAGATCCTCTGCAATATCCAAAATTTTGGCTAGTGACTAAAATGTAAATTTTGAAAGTTTAGGGGGTTAAAGTATAAACTTTGGAAAAGTTTGAGGACTAAAGTGTAAATTTCCCTAAAAAGTAATTTTATTCAAAGTATAAACTATTGTTAGTGATTTAAGGAATTTAGTTCCTGGCAAGCTTATTGGAGCTTTTATTTCACAAATTTGAGATTATTTTTGGAATGAACTGGTTGTATGCATATGATACAGAGGTGAAAAGTAAAAAGAAAAGGTTGGTACTTCAAGAACCCGATGGTTCTGAAGTAATCGTTAGGGAAGAAAGAACTGACTGTTTAAAGTCAGTGATTTCTTTAGTAACAGCTTAAAGATTGTAATGAAATGGATGTGAGGTATGTATAATTTATATGGTGGGTATACAAATGTCACCCAAGAAAATTGAAGGTGTCCCAACTATAAAGGTAAATTGTACAAGAAATATTATTTCTTTAAGGAGACATCAGTGTTACTAGATGTCAACTATAAGGTTTAAAAGATCAGGAAGACAAGAAATATGGAATAAAAGTATGATGAAAGTGATATTTGAGTACATACTGAACAAGATTGGAAGTCTAATACTGATAAAGAGTATTGAACTCTTAACCAAAGAATATTCAAAGAAGTCAACTAAGAAGTTAATTCTACCTGAATAGTTGACAGCAGAGCCTTATAAAGATAGGGCTGAAGTGTAATGGATAAGCTAAGATATCTTTTCAGAAATGTTTTGATAAAGATAATCAGTAATAACATAAGATGATGAGTATGACAAGCATTAAAATGATGCGAATTGATAGAAAAATGTTTTCTAATGGTCTAAGTGATCAAGTATTAGAAGATATTATGAAGATACTATTCTGAGAATCTGAAGTGTAATTGAGATAAGTTAGTTATCTGTGCACCAGGTAGAAGTGATTATAAGAAGAAACGTTTAAATTTTTAAAAGGAATTAGCTCCTTAATGAAATCAAAGGAAGAGTGTTTAGTTGAGGATTGTTCCGGCTAATTGAAATGTCCATAGAAATGTTTCTAGACAAGAACAAGAATCTCATATCACAAGGGTTATAAAGATACCCGTAGCAATAACAATGAAATCAAGTATGAACTCTTTTTTCCTATTTTTACCTAGATTGAGCTACTGGTACAGTAGGGGGCTCAAGTACAGAACAAGAAGTACCTAAGAGATTGTAACCTTTGGCAACTGTATATAATAAAGCATTGGTTGTTTAAATGTTTAAGCTGCTGAGAGCCTTAAATGTTAGAGCAAAGGAGAAGTTATGATTGTTTATTTGAAAATGAATGATGATTTATATAGGTCAAAAAGGGAAAACTTAGTTTTAGAACTGTTATACTTCAAGCAATTGTGAAAGAGTTGGACCAAGAGTATATTAATGGGTTTAATCTCCATAAGTAAGCAAAATTCTATAGTATATGTACTTATATTTTGGGGGCATTGACTGAATTATTTACATGTCAACACTCTTGAATAAATTGAGATGCAATTAGATTTGATACATGAAGAGGAGTTAGTAGAAATATTAGTTTATGGAATTAAAGAATTAAGGAATAAGAAATTTCATTGACTGAAGTTTTGAAGAAAAATCACAAGGTCGAAGAAGCCACTTGGGAGGCTGAGAAGAAAATAAGAAAGTAATATCCGTAAATGTTTGGAACAGGTACGCATCGAAAATTCAAAGACGAATTTTCTTAAGGAGGAGGAATTGTAATATCCCAAATTTTGGCTAGTGACTAAAATGTAAATTTTGAAAGTTTAAGGGGTCAAAGTATAAACTTTGGAAAAGTTTAGGGACTAAAGTGTAAATTTCCCCAACAAGTAATTCTATTTAGTATAAGAGTGAATCGGATCAAAATAGGTACCTTGATATTGGTTTTAAGAATTAAGATGCAGAGAAAGGTACCAATTTTTGACGAATGAAATTGTTAAGCGTGCTCAGGCTAGAGACATACAAGGATGGGTGACCTTCGGGAAGGTCCTATAAAAGTGTTTCTAATCGATATTTTGGACTCAGTAAAGGTAAAGAATATTCGAATGGATTATCGATAAAGGATTTTTAAGAGAAATTTTATTCTATGGAGATTTTCGATAATTATCAGAATAGTATACTGAGTTAGGAAAAATTCAGTCTAAGACTTTAGGAAAGGAAATTTTATAATATGATAGTGTTCATTTTCCGAATATGGAAATATGGAATTTTTGGAATAAATCCGATAGCTCGATAAAGGTGAAATCGCAGTAAAAGTATTTTATGAATATCAGGAGATCGGATCAAAATTTCAGAGACTGATCCAAAAGCCATGGAAAAGTCATAAAATACTATTTTATGAATATTTTATTATATTTTGTTAGATTTCAACTAGACTTAGTTAAATTTTTACAAGAATGGCAAACAAGTAAATAAAGACTAGTTGGAGGGCAAATTGGACATTTGACAAGGATGGCAATTTTGAAATATTTTGAAATATTAAGGGCAATTTTGGAAGGTGAATTACACTTGGATCAAATCATGGCCATTGATTTTTGATAAGATTAAGTCATGGCCATTGGATTAAAAGGGCAAATTAGTAATTTCACTAATTAAATGAATTTTAAATTCATTTAATTTTAACATGTGGATTTAAATAAGCAAAAGATGAATCAAATTGTTCATGTTTCTTGAAATATTTCGAACTAAGGGGAGAAAAAACATGAGAAAATTTTTCAAGCTCGATTTAAGCCCTGAAACTCAATTTTTAGGTAATATTTTCAATTGCAAAGTTGTTCTACTCTTCAAGCTCTATCTTTTAACGTCAATAATTCATGAAATACATGCTTGATTGATAAGAATTTTGATGAGAAAGAAATTAGGGTTTATGGACTCAATTGGAGTTTTTGAGATTTTATGATTCCATGTTGAAATTCAAGTTGAAATCAAACTTTGGTGATTTTAAATTCATGTTATTGAGTTGGGATTTAAACTCTACATGTTTTGATTATTATGAAGATGATTAGGGTTTAGGGATTCAAGTTTGATTTAGGGTTTGTGCTGTTAGACAAATGATCTAGTAAACTTGAATTTGTTATTTGGAAGCAAAACCCTAAATTAAAGGTACAGGGACCATTTCAACAATTCTAAAAGTTAGAGGACTAATCTGCATTTTTGTGATTTTGAAGTGTATTTATGTTATTATTGAAGTTGGAGATGTGAAATTGAAGTTAGAATGTTAAACTGATGTTGAATCGAGTTAGTGACCATCTTGACAAATTGTCAAAGCTAAGTGACCAATTTAGAAATGAGGTTTTAGAGAAGGACTAAATCTGATTTTAGTTGAAATAATAGAAATCAAGTAGTAATGTTTATTTGAGGACTGATTTGCAAAGTTAAGAAGCTTGAATCCTTATCTTTGCGTTTTAGTGACTATTTCAGAAAGAACGAAAAATTAGAAGGAATTATTTTTGAATAATTATTTGATGAACAAAGTGATACATTAGTGGTTTGAATCAAGTAAGGGGGGCAAATTGACAAATAGAAAAGTAAGGAGAAATTAGTATAAAGTTTGAAGTTATTTATGGAAGTTGTGTAGGAAAACTAGATTTGGCAGTAAGTTTGAAAATTCACCATAAAATCTATAAAATGGTTAGATGGTGAATTTACGGTGATTGATTTCGATTCATATATCAAAAGATATGAATTTTTAAGTGATAAAAGGTCAAAAAGAGAATTGCAGTCTGTTCCGAAATTTAATACTGGAATTCGACTTTGAAAATTTGCCATAAATCGTACAAATTGAATCTGGGTTATTAGTTTATATGGTTGAAAATCTTATCGAATCTAGTTTCGTTTCTAACAAACGAAAACTAATTTTGAGTTCCGAGTTAAAAGATATTAATTTTTAATAGAATGAAGGTCAGAAAAATTATAGAACAGTTTTTGTCAGGACAGCTCTGTAAATGTGAGTTTGATGAATTTTCATAATTTTTGTAGATTTTATTAAATTATGTGGCTTATACTGTTGAACCATTATCGAATCTAGTTTCTACGGTATAAAGGAGATTAAGATTCAGTATGTATTCTGCCCTATAGGTGTAAATCTTTGATGGTAGTGCAAGTTGACAGAAAATGGAAATTGAGACAATTTGTGTCTAATGTTGGTTAGCAAGCTTGGAGGAATTATTAGAAGATCAAAATGGTCATTATGGACCAAAAATGAGTATGTGAACAGTATAAGGAAGGAAAGAAATTTATGGAAAATTTTTATGTTGAATGATTAAATAGCTTAATTGAAATATTGTTAGAAGTGAATCTAACAAGTGTTATTCACATTCATGTGATTAATGAAGTTTGGATCCGAATCAAAAGAAGGTTCGAGGCACTATGAAAGAAAGGATCGAATATAGATTTATGAGACAAACTAATAAATGGCCAAGGTGAGTGCATTTTTAAATGTTTGCATTACATTGAAAATGGCATTGCATTTCTCTATAATACATTATATGATACATTGCTCGACATGGCAAGCTTGATGGAATACCAAGTACGAATTATTGTTTGCATAAATGATGATCTATGCTTTCCATGAATATTTATGATGAAATATGAAATGTTTATATGTATGATTGATTATGATGTTGAGTTAATGATGAAAGAAATGCCCAAGTATTGTGTATGAGAGTCCATGGTATAGTTGGCATGCCATAAAGTCTTTAGCAGCTGCACCCTTATGTTCATGTTATCAAACAGATATTGTGACAAAATAATTGTGTCACATGCACCCTGGGGATCTACGCCCACTGTGCCCGAGTGCACTGTCGAGGTGCTTCATGTTTATGGAGAGCAAAGAGCGTCCCCGAGTACATACTCATCTTTACATTTACGTTAGACTCTACGGTGTCATTTCAAGATGACTCGCGTACCTCGATCTCATATAGCATACTTTGGGCAATGATAAAAGAATCATGTCATGTAAATGAATCAAGTTACGTATATGAATCATGTCATGAATATGAACCATTCCATGTATATGAAATATGTCATGTATATGAACCATGCCATGAATACGGAACATGCCATATATATGAATTTAACCACGTATATGAATCATGACATGTATATGAATTATGCCAAGTATATGAATTATGCTAAGTACATGAATTATGCCATGTATATGAAGAATGTCACATATTTATGAAATATGCTATGTATATGAATCATGACATGTATACAAATTATGTTACGTATATGAATTATGTCATGCATATGAATTATGTCATGTACATGTATTATGTTATGTATATGAATTAAGTCATGTTTATGAATGATGTCACGTATATGAATCATGCCACGCATATGATTTATGACACGTATATGGATTCTGCCATGTATATAATTCATGTCATATACATATATATATGAATTATACTATGTATATGAAGTATGTCATGTATATGAATTATGTCATATTTATATAAACCATGTCATGCATGTGAATTATGCCATGTGTATGAAATATGACATGTATGTGAACTATGCCATGCATCTGATTTACTTGGTAATAATGGAGTATTGGAAACTAGACTAGTTAGAAAATTATGACTTGCACATGAATATTGACTGACTATGAAAACCTTGTTAGTACGATACTACCTTAGACAGGAACCATGCTAGGTTAGCGTATAACATGTATTGCTTTATTTTACGTTTTGATAAATAAGATTATTGCATCACTAAGTTCGTACTTAGCGTGTGTTTTATTTCACAAGTAGGTTCTCCGAAAATAGACTAGCAAGGAGGAGCTGTTAATTGGGAAGATCAAGTTACTATCTGTAAGTACAGTATGAACATCTTTAACAAAATTTGATAGACTAGTGGGCATGTAATAATTTAAGTGGGTAAACTGTTTTGTAAGTTTAAGTTTATAACATACTTATACATTGTTATGGAAGTATGGACTTAGAGAAATGATTTAGTATTAATAACTATGAATTTTGACGTAGTTAAATGTTGTTTAACCCTGATCGCGTAAAAATTTGAAAATCAAGAAAGGGTCTAGGCAGTGTACATAGTTTTCATCCTAAATTATATTTTTATTTCAAAAACTCAATTATGGATTTTATAAATCAATTCAAGGTCAAAACTAGCTGCAATAGACTGACATAGTTTTTAATTCAAAACTAAGAAAGGGTTAAACTGCAAGATGAATTTTGGTATAAAAAAATTTTACAAGTCAAGCTTTCTTTCAATGACTGTAACATCTTTAATGTCTATTCGACTTACGAGTATACGTTAAGGTTGTTACATCCTATCTTAGAAATACTTGTAACTTTGTTGCATTTATCTCATGCATTGAGCCTAAAAATATCAAAGAAACATTAAATGATGATTATTGGATATTGGCCATGCAAGAAGAGCTAAATTAATTTGAGAGGAGTAAAGTTTGGACATTAGTTGATAGGCCTAGTAACAAATCTACTATAAGCACTAAATGAGTTTTTAGAAACAAACTAGATGGGAGTGGTAACATAGTGAGAAACAAGGCTAGACTTGTTGCTCAATGTTACACTCAAGAAGAAGGAATTGATTTTGATGAAACTTATGCACCCGTAGCTAGAATGGAAGCTATTAGGATGTTGCTTGCATTTGCATGTTATCATGAATTCAAGCATTTTCAAATGGATGTTAAAAGTGTTTTTCTAAATGGTTTTATAAATGAAGAAATGTATGTAGAACAACCATCTGGTTTTGAAGATCCAAAATATTCAAACCATGTTTTTAAACTTTCAAAAGCTTTATATGGTTTGAAACAAGCTCCTAGAGCTTGGTATGAATGATTGTCAAATTTTCTTATTGAAAAAGGTTTTAACAAAGGGAAGGTTGAGACTACACTTTTTATAAAAAGAAAAGGCACATACATTTTAGTAGTTCAAATTTATGTTGATGATACCATTTTTGGTTCTACTAATGAATTGCTTTGCCAAGAATTTGCTAAGTTGATGCAAGGTGAATTTGAAATGAGCATGATGAGGGAGCTCTCATTCTTTTATGGGACTCCAAATCAAACAAAAGAAGGATGGCATATTCATCAATCAAGAAAAGTACATCAAGGATATGCTCAAGAAGTTTGGCTTGGAGAACGTGAAACCTCAAGCCACACCAATGAGCTCTTCTACAAAACCGTGCCTATATTTGATTTTGATATAACAAGGATTAATTTGTAAAAAGAAATAAATTTTTAAGAACTTGTTTTAGTCACTAAATTGACAGGCAAATCGAACTTAAATTTTTCCAAAGTCAAAACTTTAAACCCCAAATATTTTCTAAGTGTTTTGGTACTCAAAATAGCCAATTTGGTACAAGAGTATCGATATAGCCTATGGCTTATCGGTACGGTTTTTCGTTACTTGAAAACCAGTTCATACTTAATGGCTATAGGGTACCAATACGGATGGTCGCGTATAGGTATGCCCTTTTAATAGTTTAATCCAAATTGAGCTTGAGTATCGATACGGCTCATAGCGTACTACTACGGGGGGTTAAATATTTCCCAAATCTTTACATTTAATTTTTTGACCGTTGCCTTATCAGTTATTGGAAACCTAATCTTTGAAAAATGGTTACCCATACCGATATGGCCTATAGGCGTATCGATACGAGTTTTTAATCCAAACTTTCTAGGATTCTGGTGACCAAAATCAGTATCGGTACGGTAAAATTCACACTCCGTACTGTTACGCCTTCTAGCGTACTGGTATCCTTTTGTTGCAACGTCTATTTCTTCTTATGACAGGTACCAATACGAGCCTCCATGTACCGATACCCAGTGTTGGAAGACAACATTTATTGTAGGAAAAATGCAGTCCAACGACTCTATTCAATATCTCATCTACCCAAACGGTTAGAAATCAATTAGGGGGTATAAAAACAAGTTTGCGATGCTTCAACAACAACTATTGATCAAGCCTAAAGCATTCAAGCACACATCCAACAGTCTTTGAGCATTTATTGTCAAATCCTTGTAACCCACTTGAGAGTTCATCATTGTAATCTTTTTACTCAAGTTTTTAGGGTTGAGTGATCTTAGAATTGTGCAAACATTAGCCTTTGAGAGGATTTTTCAGTTTGCTATCATTTGTAATTTTCTTTGTGAGTGTTCTTAAGACTTTGGGGTATAAGTCTTAAGGGAGTTGTAAGGTTATCTCCTTGAGACTCAAAAGGAAAGCAAATCTAGTGAATTTGATAAAATCTTTAGTGTGGATAACTAAGGTAGTGGATGTAAACCTTGTTGGAAGGTTGAACCACTATAAATTCTTGTGTCCCAATATTTTTTACATTTTCATTGCTTCCACCAATTTTTTTATTTGCCAATTCACCCCCCCTCTTGGCCATTTATCATTGATTGATCGCACCAACATAAACCCTATAAAAGAAAAGAGCATTAATGATAGGCTAAACCACAAAATAAGTGCTCATGTTTTTTTTTGTAACAGGTGCCTAAAGTATTTTTTGGCTGAAATAGGTGTCTAAAGTTTCATTTTTGGCTGAAATAGGTGCCTAAAGTTTCATTTTTTGGCTTGTTTTAAAGTTAATTGAGGCATCTATTTGGGCAACTATTTCCACTAAAAATGAAAGTTTAGGCATCTATTTCAGCCAAAAAAGTACTTTAGGAACCTATTTCAGCCAAAAATAAAACTTTAAGCATCTATTTCTGCCAAAAATACTTTAGGTACGTATTATAAAAAATAGACAGTTTTGACACTTATTTTGTAATTAAGCCTTAATGACGAGGAAACAGAGTGTAGAAGTCATCCATTTCCATCGCCAGCTGTTTGACTTTTATTTTGTAGTATTAATAAGCAAAGAAAAGAGTATTGACTATTGACTACTGACTACTTCCAATTACTTTGTTTTTTAACATAACTACTTCCGATTACTTAAGGAACGGATAGTTGCCAACATGCATAATATAATATATGGTGCGAGTAAATGGGCTGTTTGACTTTGATTTTGCTGCCCAAAAATAATCAAATACTAATTCCAATAATATATATATATATAGATATATCCAAATGATTCATGTACATGCCAACTATGTATAAAATCTGAGTAAATTATAAAAATCATTACTGAACTTTATTTTCTAATTTATTTTAGTCACTGAACTTTCAAAATGATTAATTTACTCACTAAATACGTTGGCATATTTTGGTCATTCAATATTATTTTATCAATATTTTTAAATGACTTGGCTTATTTTATTATTAAATATAAAAATAATTTAAAATAAAAATAAATTACTTTTATTAATATTTAATTATAAATACAATTTAAAACTAAAAAAATTATATTTCCTTCAACATTAGAAAAAAATCTTATTTGTTCTCTGCAACCATCGTTTCGGTCACCGTTATTCACCGTCAAATACGGCCATTGAAGCTCGAATTTTACCAGAAGACTCGTCTCGACATGATGAGTCTGAATCCGATGGTCATTTCACCAAATGACGCTCCAAAGCCTACGAATCTCGACTAAAACTTTTTGGTTTCTTTGTCTCCAATCTCTTTCCATAACCGTTGGATTGAACCGAAACCAAAATATGTTGTTCCTAATTTTATTCCGTTGTTGTCCACCGCTAGGAGGCACCAGTCATCGCGAACGAACTCCACTGATAGATGAATTCTCCGATCATCGAAAAATCACCCACCAAAAGTAAAAATTCTCCCTTTTTAATGTTGGTTTCTTTGTTTCTAGGGTTTAATGCCTGATGGTGGTTTTGATTTGGGCTTTGGTTATGGCAGTGAAGGTGAATGAGGTTTCATTGGTGGGTTTAATGCTTGATGTTGTTCACGGGTTACAATGGGGAGTGATGAGCAGAGGCACGGGTGATGATGATTATCTGTTTGAGTGATGAAGAGGCGAACCGAGAGGTGAGGTTGAATGGGTAAATTGTTTTTTTAGTGATGTGAGCCGGTGGGGTTGAATGGGTAAGATAAAAATGGCATGGTGATGGAATGTTGGTGGGCATTTTGGTGATGATCTCGGTCGGGATTGGGGAATGAATGAACCGATGGTAGAGGTGGTTGCAAACATTACTTGAGTAGTAAACGGTGGTGAGCTTAATGGGTGATGTCTAGTAATTGCTTTTGTTTGTTCATCAAATTTGGCGTATTTGATTTTATGTTATTAGACAAGACCAAATCTTCCGATGAGGGGTGTGGCCGGTGAGGTGACTGATGGTGAGTGTGACCAGTGGAGGTGAATGAAGGAATTTTGGGATTTGTGGATTAGAGATTGGATATGATTTGGGCTTTTATATCTTTATTTTAAATTACTTTAATATTAAATAATAATAAAATATAATTTTATTTTTATTTAAATTTTTTTATATATTTAATAATAATAAAATATACTTAGCTATACTAAAATATTAATAAAATAATATTGAGTGACCAAAATAGGTCAATGTATAAAGTTTACTGAGTAAATTAATCGTTTTAAAAGTTCGGTGATCAAAATAGGTCAGAGAGCAAAAAGTGATGATTTTTGTAATTTACCCTATAAAATCACGTTAATTCAACTTCACAATTGAATATGTAGAAATGACAATAATTATTAAATTCCACATTTATATTTATCTATATTAATTTTAAAAAAATATTGAGCTTAATATTACAAATCAATGGCATCAATTTAATAAGTGAAATTTTAAAAAATCAATATTATAAAATAAAAAACAAATACTTATGAGGATATTAATATCATTTACTTTTTTAATTAAAATTTTAAAACCCTTTTTCACGAAAAAGGACCTTTGTTTTTTTACCCCATTTTTAGTCAGCACCAATAACTTTCACTGAACTATTTCCAAAAATGCAAATGATGACTTTCAAAAGTTATATAATGGGCATTAAACTTTAGTTTTTAATACAAAATGGTCACTGAGCCGTTAAATGTCGTTAAGTGAGTGACGTGATAGTTATAAAATTTTGAATAATAGAATATTTAATCCTCCATATTGACACATTCAATCAATATATTCCTAATTTAACCCTCATTATTGATGTCTAGATTGATTGAATGTGTGAATATTGAGGATTAAATATGTTATTATACAATTTTTTGTAACTTTCACGTCTCCCAGTTAATGAGTTAACGGCTCAGTAATTATTTTGTAATCAAAACTAAAGTTTAATGCTCATTATGTAACTTTTAAAAGTTCAGTGACTATTTTATATTTTTAGGGGTAGTTTAGTGACCATTTGTGTACTTTACCCATAACTTTTCTACCATATATTCATTAATTACCTCCGTATAAAAAAGAAAAGGTAATGTGGAATAATGTGACAAATAGGAAGAAAAGAAATAGGAATGTGGAAATGGAAGGGGTTGGAGAAGAAAGGGACAGCAAACCCGGCCATCTAGAATTAATTTATGCAAAAGCCAAGCAAGAGCGTCGGCCCGCTCCCCACCCATTTATGAAATCTCCAATACTTTGTCTTTGGACTCTTGCAATCTTTAATCTACCTTATTGTTTAACCCAATTTCACCAACTTTGACTTTTTCCCAAATATGTTTTTTTTTGTTACACTCTCGGTTCTTTAAGGTTTTGCCCTGACTAATTCGGACCGATCCCTGTCGTACACTTGTCTTAGTGAGTAAATCTCTCAACAGGATTTTCTTCATACACAAAGTCTCAAACTTAAGACCTGCTCAAGTGATACTAAACTGATTACCACTTGAATTAATCTTCATATATGGATGGATTAGAACCATTCTTTCTAGATTAAGAAATACAACATGTCAATTACACATGCTTTAATCGTAACCATTCCGTCTCGTTTGAATTATCATCGAGTGTTCAATACTTACAATTAAGATTGTTCTACTTCTTTGGGGAATGAGATATATTCCCTTTGAACTAGTCTATAGGGGTAAGGTGAATGGATTTATCAATTGAAATCCCATCCACCGTGGAATCGGCAACATTTTATTTTGATGTGCTAAAACCAAAATAAAAAGGCAAGTTACGTTGACCAACCTGTGGCTGTTATGGAATGGGATGTCAAATTAGAATGCTTCGGTTTTCGTACCCGCCTTACTGATTCCACTAATAAAATCTTGCCTCCAACAAATTTGTGAATTAGATTTGCCCTACATGATTTACCATTCAATATAACATATTTTTTTTTATTTTTCACATGCATCTAGTTAGAGTTTAAGGTTTAAAGTTTGTAATTAGTTTTTAATGTTTGAAAATATATTTTATGATTTAAAGTTTAAAGGTTAGATTTTAAGGTCTCTAAAAAGAACATATGACTGCATCAAAATATAACCCATAAAATATAGGTAAAATATTAATTAGAAATTAGGGTTTATAGTTTAATGATTTAGGTTGTAGAATTTAAAATTTAGGATTGAAATTTTAGGTTTAGTAAATTAAAATTTAGATTTTAAAGAAGAGTTGTGTAATATTTTTATACACATTGTGTATCAAAATATAATCTTAAAATATATGCATGTTTAATTTTATACAACAGTGACCATAGTCATTGAGCCGACCTGAGCACGGTTTGGTTAGAGTATTGAAAATATTTTGGGTAGATGGTCAACTTTTTTTGAACAAATAGATGATCAACTTTTGAAAACAAAAATACCCATATCCGCCTAATATGTGTTTGAGAGCAATAGGAGGTGAGTACAACTTACTGATGAAATATATTGCACAAAGTAGATAAAGCAATGCCAAAACAAACTAACAATTGACAAATCACAAGTTCATGTATGTAATCTAGTTTTCACAATGTTAGCATTTTGCTAATCTCGGGTTCAGCCCATTTAAACTTAAAACAGCTGCTTCTTTTGTCCGTCTTCCTCTGGGGCCCAAAAGTTTCCTACATTCATTCTTAGCAATACAAACTATACTTGTAACTTCACCTTATATTATTATATACAGCTGCTATACCCCGAATTTCGCAACAAAATACTTCAAATCAATATGAATTCCTCAAATTGCATGAAGAGAGAGATTCAAATGACAATTTGAAATAAGGTAAATTTAAATGCAGAAATGTTATGCTTGCCGATTATGGGGAAGGGAAGCTTTCCTCGTTGACCAACAATATCAGAGAAGGGTTCGATTTACCGACTTTTCTTTGCCGCCGCAAATTTGGGATTTTTGCACTTTCTGATACTTGAGGGAGTGACCTCCACCAGTTCATCTTCTTGGATATACTCAATGCAATCATCCAGACTATAAACCAATGGGGTATCAAGAACCACTGCATAATTAGGAAAAAATGAGGTAACAACGAGAATCCAGCATCTTATTTACTTATTTTGATACTCGTAGCCTTATGCCACGGTTTCATGCAAGTCGGGACACATTTGAGAAACATGACAAATAGAAACACAGCATACATGGCTGATTGCCATAGCTGCCATTTACAACAAGAAACTCAGGCGAATTATGTGCTAGAGTTGATCATAACATGGCGTGGAGTACGATGCTATTGGCACAATTAACAAGTGATCTTTAAGCAACGGCCAAGTCTGGGGTAGGATGGACTCTTGACCTCTCTGGCAATCTTGACAACATAATGAAACAATTCTTCCTTCCTTGTTTTGCAAGTTCAGAATAGGGGTAGACTTTCTTTAGGGATATCACTCTCTTTTAAAGGCTTTGCAAAGTTTTAGTAATTATACATTCATCAGTATGTTATCATATGCAATATTTATTATTTCAAAGAATAAATGTTTATGATGTAAAAGCTTAATTTGCTAATATGCAGAGTGATTAATTAATATGTTATCCATCCAAGTGTAATGACCTGGGTTTTGGGAACCCGAGCATCAGGCTAACCCGAGGTACGGGCCTCGCGTTTGGGTGTTGTTGTTGGGCCTTAAATCTTGGTGGGCTTGGTTTTGATTTTGGGTTTGAGTTGTGGGGAGTGAGAGAGGGGCTTTATGGTAAATTCTGGATTGAAGGATGAGATGTGGGGAGTTATGGGCTGCAGACTTTGTAAGATGGATGAAGTCATTTTGTCTCCAAAAGCTCTTCCCATCATCTTCATCATCTCTCCTCTAGGGGTTTGAAAGAAAAACTCCACCTTTATTAGTTTGGTGTTGAAATCCCGGATTGATGTAGAAGGGAAAGTTGTTAGGCATCCAAGGATCTACAATCTAAGGTAAGTTTTGCTTGCAATGGTGGGAGATAGGGTTTTAGTAAGGGTTTTAGAGTGAGAACGGGAATGGTGTTTTTAATCTCATTTCTTGTTGCTGAATCGTCCTTTGAGCTTCTTTTAACCTCTCATCAACGTTGTAACTTGTTTACAACATTTCCTTGTAATTCAAGAGGTTGGGGAGCATTCAAAGACCCAAAGGAAGAAGAAAGCCTGAGGTGGAGGTTGAGGGTTCTTTTTAGCTTGTGTTTCGAGGTTAGTACACTTCTAACTTCTGTGTGTTCATGTGCATCATCATTTTGCTATGCTTGCTTGGGTTATGATGTTTTGGATAAGTTAGAGCTTGGTTGGTCATCCATGGTAAAACTTGTAATGGTTAATGTTTAAGGGTTAAAATGGTTAGAAACTCAACTAATGACTCTTCATAATTGGTAGGAACGTTTCAGGACTTAACCATGGAGGTTAAGGGGGGATTAGCGCAATCCCAAGCTCCAAGTTTCGAAATCGAGGCTCGAGTACCGGTACGGGGTGGTCGCTTATCGGTACTCCTTCGTATCCAAGGGGACGAAGTGTGAGAGACGTACCGGTACGCCTCTTTGTGTATCGGTACCCCTCATTAGATCAGAATTCCAGTAACTCTTTGGAGTACCAGTACGTTAGGGGCGTATCGGTACCTACTGTTGCATTGTCTGGAAAGGCTTTGCGTACCGGTACGCTAGGGTAGGCGAATCGGTACGAGGCGATCCCAGTACCGATATGGAGTACCGATACGGCACGGAGCGTACGGTGCGGGGCCAAGGCCAATTCTTTCGAATCCAATTGGAGTATCTGTACTCATTGGGGAGTATCGATACTTAGAGGGGAGTATCGATACTCACCTCAGAGTATCGATACTCGCTGGGCAATCTGCCCAAGTTTTTACGTTTTGAGTTCGGAGGTTCTATAATTTTTGGTTAAGGTTCTAATGGGTCTCTTGTGATATAAAATGACTGGCAAAATCGAGAATGTGTGTTTCTTCTTGCTTATATGGATTAAATGGCTAATTGAATATTGAAATGAAAGTAATTTGCTTGGTAAGCGAGTCTTTAAGGATCCTTGGTGGATCAGTTGTAGTTGTGCCAGGTAAGGGCACTTGTTTGGTTATGAGTCCTTGTTTGATGGGATCCGGATACCCAGTGAGTGAGTGTTGCAACACATGAAGATCATCCGATGTGAGATTCCAAGTGATGAATAAAGGTCATCCGATGTGAGATTCCAAGTGATGAATAAAGGTCATCCGATGTGAGATTCCGGGTGATGATATTTGCTCATTGCGAGATTCTGAGCCCCGCTCGATGTGAGATTCTGAGCGAAGACTCGATGTGAGATTCTGAGCAGCTCGATGTGAGATTCCGAGCATGGGTGGGTCTCCCAGTGTCGGGTGACATTGGGCCTCACTCCTGGTTTGTTTATTTACTTGTTGATGTTGTTGAGGTGTTGGTTGTTATATAGCACGTGTTTAGGCGGTTATGATAGCGCTATTGCTTTATCCTATCTTGACATCATATCTCATAGCATACTCTTAATTATGATTCACCTGAAGCATGGTCGAGTGGTTGTGTACCCACAAAGCTCAGCATTCAAAATCGTTGTTTCCTTTCGCAGGTTGATAGATAGTTCGAGCGTAGCGGAGCACCATCGAAGCAAGGATCCAGCATTGGCCTTTTAGTAGAGTACAAGTACTTAGATGTAGTGGGCTATGTATTCGTATGACCCCTTTGTATTTGTAACTCTATTTGATTTAACTTGTATTGGTCAAATGTTTTGTTTCTGTATTTGGAGCTCCTTTAATTATTTTGAATGTTTTTAAGTAAGCATGAATTTTAATGCTTTAGTTATGACATGTTTGGATTTAAGAGATTGATTTTTATTGGCTTTTAAAACTGAAAATTTTATAAGAATAGTTTGGGCTTGTGGTCCAATTGTAGCATCCGGGTCGAAGGTGTTACACCAAGTCCCATTCTTCCCTCGCCCTCCTTTAAAGTAAGGCATAAAGCAACATAGTCCCTGACCTTAACCAACTTTTTGGCCTGTATTAGTCCCAGCTCTGACATTGCCCATAGTTAATTTAAACAGAATAAAAACTTTGAGAAAAGTTGCCAAGTTCAGGGGCTAATGCTGCTTCATCCCTTGAAGTAAAATAGCACAGAAACCTTGTGCCACAGTTTCAGTTTAACATACTCCCATTCAGTTGAAGTTAACATAAAATATACCAAATAAGTAGTTAGAATGTGTAAAGAAGAAAAGAAACAGAAAAGAAGTTAGTCAGAATATTCGAATCAATGGAAATATTTCGAACCTGTTTGTTCTTTGTTGGAGCGTACATTTGTTGCAGCCTTTTTCTTGCAAATGTTAAGAGATAAGTCCTCGGGGCGCTGATGGATGCCGACTATCTGACGTTTATAAACTTCCACTCCAGGACCAATAAACATCTGTCCTCTCTCCTGTGAACTGGCAAGTGCGTAGGAAGTACTGCTTCCATCTTCAAAAACAACCTGAAAACCAATCTCATGTGAATCAATCATTCAAATAATAACTTTCCAACAAAGAAAAAACTTCAGTAAAGTAGCAGAAAAATATAAGCTAGGAATACGTTGATATGTGGTTGTTCATAGTGTAGATTGTAGCCATGTGTTAGTATTCCTACTTAGTATTCTTACTTAGTCTGTAACTAGTGTTTTCATCAAATATGGTTATAAACAGTGTCAGTCTGATCACACCTTGTTCTTGAAAGTGTCTCCAGAAAAGAAGACTATTCTCATGGTTTATGTGGATGATATCAGCATAACATGTGATGACATTAGAGAAATCAACAAGCTAAAAGGTCTTCTGGAAGATTAGATAGAAGTGAAAACTAGATAAGTTATCCGCTAATAGAACTCTAAGTAGAATTTTATATCTATTGTAATTCAGCCTACTTTAAATAGGCTTGTAAATCAGTGTATTCGACAGATCAATATGGAAAAATCAAACAGAAAACTTCTATGTTCCAGATTTTTTCTAGTTTCTACACATAGCTGCTACTTCATCTAGATAAGCAAAGATGTAAAGAAAAAGAAAAGGTGACATACCCAACTCCTTGCATGTCTGTCATCTGTCCACGCCTTCTTCCAAGAAGTTCAACCACAGCCCCCACGTGTTCTTCGGGCACTTCCACTGTGGCAATCTATAAAAAATCCACATGGGGGGGAGTTAATTATAAAAAAAATGTAATATGAATATATGATCAAGTATTAACAGATGTAATTTATCTCATCATGTTTATTGATACAATGAGAACATGCCTTTATAATTCATAAGAATCAAAAAACAGAATCTTCAGCGAATTGTAGTATCCCATCTGGGAACAAAGGTTCCCCCTTACCATGCTGGCTTACGATATGCATACTTGTTAATCTATTGTGACTAAAAAGAACAAGCCAAGGCAACTGTAGCAAAGAAAATGACATGGAAGCTTTGAATATGAGAGGACAGAATTTTGCATCACTTCAGCACCTATGCCTTCATGATTATCACTTCTTTGAGATTTGAGAATCAATCAACATTCAAATATTTAACTGCACGTTGCACGTGTGTTTGATTTTTTCGTTTTAAATATTAATAGAATAAATATGATGAAAACATTATGAATAAACACAATTCACTCCAATTAAATGCAACTAAGGTGAATCCAAATCCACATCATACAAGGTCCCCTAATTACAAACAAAGTGAATAAAATTTAGGAAAAATTAGAATTAAAAAATCACCTCGTATGGTTCAAGCAACTTGTCATCAACTTAAGAAAATGCGTACCCTTCTCTTCGCCTGATAAGCATAATCACTTAAGAATATGCATATGGATATGGAAAAGAAACAAAAAAAAGCTTATTCTTACATGTTCTCTATCAGTATGGTAATATGTAAAGTACCACGCCCACTAACAATAAATGTATCGGCAGTTTCGCCGTCCTCAACTCTCATCGCTAAATTTCGCTCAAGCTCGCGGTAGAGTCGATCTCGTAGGTTCCTGCTAGTAACATATTTTCCCTAGAAAAGTATGCGAGAATTATGAGGATACCACTGTTTGGAAAGTAAAGAAATCTTCTTTTACTTGCATAGAATTGAGTTTAAGCAATGCTGAGACAAATGACTAATGAATGAAAGATAAAGAGGGAAAGCCACTTTCAAGACTCATAGGTTCTCAGTTAGCACTTGGCATACCTCACGGCCAACAAAGGGTGAAGTGTTGATTGAAAAAGCCATTTTCACAGTTGGTTCTTCCACCTTAATGGCAGGTAATGGCTTTCCAGATGCTTTATCTGCAATTGTCTCTCCAATCTGATAAAAGAAACTAAATTAGTTACCATGAACTTTAAAGCATAAGGAAAAAGGTCTCTATAAATAAACATTAGTACATCATAAAATAACTGTAACATCAACTTATCAATTAATCCATGGAAAACTTATAGGCACTTGCCTGAATATCTTCAATTCCACAAACAGCACAAATATCACCAGCTTCTACTCTCTCAGCAGGGGTCCTACTGAATTTCTCATATACAAAAAGTTCAGAAATTCTTCCAAATCTACACGAATCTTCTGAAGTGCACACCTGAAAATTTTCAAGCCAAGTGATTAAACAGACAAAAAGCTGTTCAGCTTCTCCTTCCTACCATACACGTACAAATAACTAAAAGTGTTTTGTCTACTGTATAGTTATGATGAAATTAACAATATAGATAGGCAGTGATCATCAGGGATGATGAAGTTTAATTCTGTCCTTAACAGAGGCTTATTGTTTTGAGGATATTCTTAACATCCTATCTCTCTTTCTTTTGGATAGTCAAAAGTTAAGAGGAAAGATCTTCAAACCAGACTACGGAAAATAATCGAACTTACCCTTACTTCCATTCCTTTCTGAAGAACCCCAGCATGCAAGCGCCCAATAGCTATACGTCCTTTATGTTCATCATATTCAATATTTGTAGCCTAAAACACATGCACAGAACTTTCCAGTTATAAACTTGTGCTGAAAATATAAAATTTAGAGAACACTTAGATACAACAAACTAAAAAGGAGAAAGCATGCAATTTTCATTATTTTCCCCAGGCAACAATAAACTTGTACAATGTTTTCTCCTGCATTTTAGTATATTTTGATTTGTTCAAGATAAGCAATTGATTCTAATCTTCACATAAGTTTTTCTTCAGTCAATCTGAAGTTCTTGAAATTAACTGCAAGGGAACCATTAAGTACAGCTCCTGGTCTCAGACAACAAAGTTCCATTATCGGAACTAAGTGAAATATCTCTCTCTGCTAAGTTCATATAGATGTATGTCAAATACCAAATATAGCATACTGATGGACAAGTGGCAATTATATTTCTTGTCAAAAGTTCACAGATTAATCTTAGTTTGAAAAAAAGTGCTTGAGTGAAAAATAAAGACTAAGCATAAAATCCAATTAAACGTAACCATAGCAACATTTTGGCCTGAACTCTGATTTGAAAGCAAGCTATTATGGCATAGTTTTAGGTACCATAACCAAAATTAAACAGGAAAACATGATGAGCCAGGTGAGGGGAAAAACCACTGACAAGCATTTGCAGTGCACCATCTTTGTCAATATGTGGACCAGGTATGCATCTGATTATAGACTCAAAGAGAGGCCCAAGATCTTCTGCCAAATTGTCAGGAGATAGTCCTGCCTTTCCTTTTATACCACTGGCATATATTACTTGAAAATCACACTGCATAGAGAGAACATTTAACACAAGATATCTTTAGATGGAATTAGTCAAAAACTTTGAGACATCAGCAAAGATTCAAAGATCCAAAACAGAAAACATAAAGCTGTCATCACTTGCAGAGATCTTAGACTCAAATTTATACTTGGTTTAAAAAGATAAATGAAAAGAAAAGAAAAAATTCCAATCATAACATATCATTTCTTGTAATACTGAACAGTAATTCCTACTATTTTGAAAAAAACATGTTCAGAAATGTTGTCGTGATATTTGTCCATATGATAGAGCTATTGGATACAACATGTATGTGAACTGCAAGCTAGTCACTCCTTTCACTACATAATATCAGTACCTGTTCATCTGTAGCATTTAGTTCAATAAACAGTTCAAATGTGGAATTGATAACGAAATCAGGACGAGCGGATGGTCTGTCAATCTTATTTACAACAACAACAACGGCAAGGCCAAACTCTAGAGCCTTCTTCAAGACAAACCTTGTTTGTGGCATTGGACCCTCAACAGAATCCACCTAAAAGCAAGAAGAAGCGTTTTTAGTTCATGATGAAGACAATCCTGTCTAAGATACAGCATACAAAAGAAGGCTACCAGAAGAAATAAGCAAAGTGACAATCCTCCATCAAAACTTATTTGACAACCAATTATATTTGAATGTGATCCAACTATTAGCAGATTAGAAAATAAGATGGATTCATGAAGGGAAAAGGGGGAAAACTAAACCAGTTTAATTTAGGAAAATGATATGTTTCTCAGACAAATATTAAGCCAAATGCCTGGCACCATCCAAAGCACATACAACATATGCTCCATACAAAACCTTTTATAAGGACCCCAATCATTTTAACTGGGTTGCAGTAAAATAAAGAACCTCACATAATTTCATCATTGGAACCACTCTCAATTGACTTTCGGAAAACAATAATTGTTCGGCGGTTCTACATGAATGGACAGTACTTGTAAAAACAAATATTAAAGGATATGACAAAGGCAGCATCAAGTTGATATCTCAGCATCAAGGTGATGCTACCAAAATTTGACTCTCATCCCCGTGGACACCAAGTCGGTAAGGCGATCTGCTTCTTCAATGAATGGTAATATGACTCTCATCCCTGTAGAAACCAAGTTAGTAAGGTGACTCTCGCCTCTGCGGGCACTAAATCGGTGAGGTAACCCTCACCCCTACGGGCACTAAATCGGTAAGATAACTCTTGCCCCTACAAGTACTAAATCGGTAAGGTAATCTTCACCCATGCAGGCACTGAATTGGTAAGATGACTTTCGCCCATGCGGGCACTGAATCGGTAAGGTGATCTAATCCCTTACGGGCACTGAATCAGTAAGATGACTCTGCCCTTACAGGCACTGAATTGGTAAGGTGATCCTTGCCCCTATGGGCACTGAATTGGTAAGATGACTCTCGCCCCTACGGACACTGAATTGGTAAGGTGATCCTTGCCCCTACGGGCACTAAATCGGTAAGATGACTCTCACCCATACAAGTATTGAATCAGTAAGATCATTCTCGCCTTTGCGAGAACAAAATCGGTAAGATAATTTACTCCTTTGAATTTGTGAAAAATAAATCGAATGACGCTTCTTTAAATAGTGCAAAATACTGATCTAAAACTGACCATGCACCTCTTTGCTTTATATGATCTTCGCATATTTGCTCGCTCAACCCAATAATCTTGTACTCCTGATTGGCAGTGTAATCTTTCTGGTTCTTCAAAGCTTCTTATGAACGTTTTTGAATTTCTTGTATGGGAATATTCGCAACAAAGCTTATGTCCACCTTAAATGTCTTTAAATGGTATTTAATACTTAGGGAATCTCGCTTCTTTGGTTCGAGTAATTGCCTCAATCGGGTACCATCATCTGTACAAAATCTCATGCTTATGCAAGTGATATGATTAGAGGCATAATAATGAAATGCATCATAGTCACTGTACTTTCAAATCATATTCAGAATAATGCTAAAAAATCTTTTATGTTGTATGAATGTGAATCAATTGGTTCCCATTTCAATATGCAAATAAGAGGGATATAAAGGAAAATTCTAGGATGTAGGGTTTATTTATAGTGGCAAACAAAAAATTAACTACAAGACATAGTGTCCAGATATCAAGAGCCAAAGTGCTTCGAGTCAATCATTCGGAAGTTCTTTCAAGAGCAACCTTTGTTGAGAAGATTTTGAAGGTCGTGAAATTGTTAAGCAAAATGTCGATATTTTGAGATATTTACCTTAGCCTCGAATATTCAACCCACCATTTGCAGGTTTTCAACTTGAATCCACCTTTGGTTTCAAGATGCCCTTCGCGAGTTTTCATCTTGAACCTCATTTTATTTTCTTTTATTTTCTTTTTTTCTTGGATCTAAAGTGCCCTTTGCGGGTTTTCACTTTTAGATCTTTTCATTTTTTTCTTTTTTTTCTTTAGGAATAATACTGCTTGATAGAATCTAAATTTACAGGGTTTTGCATCCCCATCCATCTCGGCTATGATTAAAGCTCCTCCAAAGAAAGCTTTAGTAACCACATAGGGTCTTTCCCAATTAGGTGTCCACTTTCTGCAAGAATCTCTCTGAATTGGCAATATTTTTTTCAGTACCAAGTCTCCTTCTTGGAATTCTCTCAGGTGAACCTTCTTTTTATGGGCTCACATCATCCTTTTTTGGTACATCTGGCCATGGCATATCGCCTTTAATCTCTTTTTTCGATTAGATTTAGCTGGTCATAACGTGCCTAAATCCATTCTACTTCTTTTAATATTGCCACTATTAATACACAGAGTGATGGGATCTCAACTTCAATAGGTAATACGACCTTCATATCATAGACCAAGAAAAATAGCATTGCCCATGTAGATGTTCATACGGCAATTTGGTAGGCATATAAGGCAAATGGCAACTTCTCATGCCAGTCTTTGTAAGTGTCAGCCATCTTGAAGACTATCTTCTTGATATTCTTGTTCGCAGCCTCCACTGCCTCATTCATCTTTGGGCGATACGCTACCGAGTTGTGATGCTTGATCTGGAATTGCTTGCAAACTGTCGTTATCCTCTTATTATTCAAATTTGAAGCATTACCAGTGATAATACTCTTAGGAAGCCCATAACGGAAGATAATTTCCTTTTTAAGGAATTTACATAATGTTGATCTAGTAACATTTGCATAGGAAGCTACTTCAATCCACTTGGTGAAATAGTCAATGGCTACTAAGATGAACCTATTCTTGTTGGAAGCTTTTGGGTGAATCTGTCCAATCACGTCCATGCCCCACATCGGAAAGGGCCAAAGAGCTATCATCACATGAAGAGGCTGCGGTGGTGTATGCATTTTATTAGTATAAATCTGACACTTGTGGCACTTTCGAGCATAACTGATACAATATCCTTCCATGGTAGACCAATAATAGCCGAGTCGCATGATTTACCTGGCCATGGTAAACCCATTAGGGTGAGTTGCACAAACTCCCTCATGAACCTCTTCCAGAATTAACTGGGACTCTTTGATGTTTACGCATCTTAGTAAGACTTGGTCTTGACTCTTCTTATATAAAACCTCTCCATCAAGGACATGCCCTGCAGGCATACTTTGAATCGTTCTCTTGTCATTTTCAGTTGCCTGAGCTGGGTATTCTTGAATATTAATGTATTGCAATATGTCATGGTACCATGAGAGGCCATCTATTTCTTCTATGTCATAGCAATGCGTTGGCAAATCAGGAATTCGCATATGGACAAACATCATTTTGGCACCTTCATTCGCCTTGAATATCGCAGATAATATGGCAAGAGCATCCACTATTTGATTGTCTTCCCTCAAGAGGTGCTTGAAAGTAATTTCCTTGAACTCCTTAATTAGTTTAAGGACCAGCTTCTGATACTCGATCAACTTTAAATCTTTCGTTTCCCATCTGATAAATAACTAAAGCAGAATCGCTGAAGGCCTTTAGAACCTTGATCTTTCTTTCTATTGTTTCTCGTAATCCTATAATACAAGCTTCATATTCTGCCATATTATTGATGCAGAAAGACTTAAAACGACTAGTAAAGGGGTAATGACCACCTTCTAGCGAGACCAAGACTGTCTCAATGCCGCGATCCAAGGCGTTAGAAGTTCTATGGAAATTGAGAACCCATAAATCACCTGGGCCATCTTCTTTAGTTGTAATACACATCAAATCTTTATAAGAAAAGTTAAAATCCAAGGCTTCGTAACCTTCAGAGGCGCAACTTGCCAAGAAGTCTGCTATGATGCTTCTTTTAATCGCTTTCTGGCTGACATATTGAATGTCAAATTCTGTTAACAACATCTGCCATCGAGCCAGCCTTCCTGACAGGGTCGGTGCTTCCATCATGAATTTTAAAGGGTCAAGTTTGGATATTAACCACACGGTGTGGTGCAACATGTATTGCCTGAGCCTTTTGGATGCCCAAACCAGAGCACATCACATATTCTCAATCTGTGGATACCTCGACTCACAATCTGTGAATTTTTTGCTCAAGTAATAGATCACCATTTCTTTTCTTTCAGTCTCATCATGTTGTCTTAGCACGTAACCTATTGTATTTTCATGTATGGTCAGGTACATGATTAGAGGCCTTCCTAAAACAGGTGGCACTAACACCAGTGGGCTTGACAACTACCTCTTGATTTGCTCGAAGGCTATTTGAAATTTTTTGTTCCATTTTCCAGGGTCATTCTTCCCGAGCTTTCTGAACACTGGACTATATTTTTCTGTTAATTAGAAGATTAATCGAGCGATATAATTAACTCTTCCCAAGAAACCCTAGACCTCTTTCTGCGTTTGAGTGAGAAGAAGCTATTGGATTACTTTTACTTTATTAGGGTCCACTTCAATTCCTCTCTTACTTACAATGAAGCCTAAGAGTTTTCCCGAGGTCACTCTGAATGTACATTTAGCGGGGTTGAGCTTCAACTGGAATTTCTTTAGTCATTTGAAAAGCTTCTCTAGATTCGCGATGTGCTCTTATTATGTTCGAGACTTGGCGATCATGTCATCCACGTGTACTTTAATTTCTTGGTGCACCATGTCATGGAATAGGTTGACGATGGTTCTCTGATAAGTATCTTTAGCATTCTTCAAGTCGAACATCATTACCTTGTAACAAAATGTACCCCACGGTGTTATAAATATGGTCTTTTCCATGTCTTCATGACATATCTTGATTTGGTTATAACCCGAGAAGCCATCCATAAATGAGAATAAGGAATGACCAGCTGTATTATACACCAAGGTTTCAATATGTGGGAGTGGAAAATTGTCCTTAGGGCTTGCCCATTTAAGGTCTCTATAATCAACACACATACAAACTTTTCTGACCTTCTTTGGAACCGAGACAATGATGGTTACCCATTCGGGATACCTGGCTTCTTGTAGAAATTTGGTGTCATACTACTTTTTCACCTCATCTCTTATTTTTAACAACATTTTAGCCTTCATTTTTTCGCATTTTTTGTTGTACGGGCTAACATTCTGGCCTTATGGGCAAACAATAAACCACAATGTTTGTATCTAGACTGGCATATCTTGGTATGACCAAGGGAATACATCTTTGTAGTCTTGTAGAAATTTAATTAAGATATGTTGTGTTTCGGCGATAATGGTGGTGCCAATCTTTACCTCACGTCTTTCTTCTTCAGTTTTGAGATTTACCATTTCTAACTGCTCTTTGTGGGGAACAATTTGTTTTTCTTCGCTTTCCATTAATCGAAGCAAGTCTTCTAGGACATCATATTAAATTTCATCGTCAGGGTCTTTGAACTCTTCTGGACACCTGGATTGCTCGAAATTCACTCACGATTCGGACCCAAGGTTTCTTATGCCATTGATATCTGGAGACCTGTAAGGGAAATGAGCAGGAATATATATCGATGTTTACAAAAAAGAAAAAAATATAATGCTTGGTCTTGTTTTATTTGTTTTTGTGTTTTGGTATTTAAATATTTGCTTGTCACACAAGGTTTATTGAAGAAAAATGCATTTTATTGACTGTGAACCAAATGGTTTTAGCATATGCCCTTACATAAAAGATCCCTTACTGTTTTGGGGCTAAAACAGAGGGTTAGTTTTGAGAATTACTCCAGAAGAAATTTAAAAACTATAAGAAGTTCTTCTGCAGTCCAATTATTAGCTCGTTACATGGGCGAATCATATGCATACATCCGCCACCTTCTTCTTTTTCCATCACTACGTTGATGCTCAAATTACCGAATATTTAGGTGATCTTATTCCTTTCTTCCTCGTCATGAGTTATATCGGGGTTCACAAATCCTCCTAAAACAAAAGTGAAATTTAGAGCTGGAAATGTTAGTGGGCTTGAACCCTTCTTTGACTCTGCTTTTTCTTTTCTCTTGGTTTTTTTATCATGGCAGCCCTTCTTTGCTCTGCGTTGGGCTTGAACCCTAGCCCAAATCGGTCCTTCTTTTTTAGAATAGTCACCGGGTACATCCTGCCTTGGTGACGTCTTTCAAATCCTTTTCTTGCTTTGGCACCTCTACCTAAAGTTTCATTCACCTTTATTTTTACGTATTTGGACAAGCCTTGCCTTCGTATCTTGCTTTTCTTGGAGAGAATAACATGAAAAAACATTGTAATGCTCCCGCGTCAATCTCAATATAGGGTCATCAGTCGACACCGAGGCAATGATATCCTCTTTGGTGCCGATGGTTACGAGCTGTCCATTAACCATAAACTTTAATTTCTGGTGTAGCGTGGAAGGGACCGCACCAGCTGAATGAATCCAAGGATGCCCTAGAAGGCAACTATAGGTGGGTCGGATATCCATCATCACAAAGTCAACCTCGAAGGTGGAAGGTCAAATTTGTAGAGGGACCTCTATCTTTCACAGCACATCCCTCTGAGTTTTGTCGAAAACTTGGACTATGTTCTGATGTCTTCATGTAGGACTTGTCTACCAATAATTTTTTCAAAGTGACCATAAGTAAGACGTTTAAGGCTGAACCATTATCTATGAGGACCCCCGGCAGCATGTATCATTTGTAGTGGGTGGAGACGTGAAAGGCCTTATACGATCCTCTTCCTCCTTCTGAAATTTCCTTGTCACTAAAGGAAATGAAATTGCCGACAACAATATTACCAACCAACCTGTCCAGCTTGTCGGTGGTTATTTCTTTTGGCACAAACGTCTGGTTAAGGATCTTGAGCAAAGTATTACAATGCCCCTCGAAACTTAGTGGGAGTGATAACATAGAGATACGTGCTGGGAGCTTATAGAGCTGCTCCACCAAGCTATACACACTATATTTCAAGATCTTCAAAAATTCTTGAGCCTCAAACTCCTTTATAGGATCGTTGTAGCTGCTCCTTTATAGGATCGTTGTAGCGGCTAAAAAAAGTCGAAGTATCCCACTTTTTATAAAAAAATTGATTTTAGGGGAGTTTATTTTAAAAGTCGTATTTTTGAATAAAATTGAAGTCTCACTTAGGTTAGATAGACCGAACATCAAAACATGAATAAAAAATTTTCACTTTTTGAGTTCGAGAGTCGGTTCCTGTAAATTTTTTCGTCCGGTTATTCCAATTGAATAATTCAAAAAAATCAAGTCAAAATCCAAAAAAATATATATTCCGAAATAGTAAAAAAATCCAATAACTAAAACAGTCCACAGATCCAGTCCCTTTACAACCAATATCCATTACACCTAAATGCCCTAATTATTACCCGAAACCCATTTTCATTGCCTCAACCCCACCAGCTCACCCATGTGCACCAACACTGACCAAGAATGGTCCCCAACTCTCCTCCAAGCCACCTGCAAAAAAAGGACAAAGAACACAACCGAGCAGCAGCTGCTCCCCCCCCTCTCTCAGGCTCTCCACGTCCTGCAAGCAAATGGCAGCAGCCAATAAGGATTTTTCCTAGGGTTTATTTTCTTTTTTTCTCTGTAAATCTGACTATAAAGCCAAGATATAAAACAATTTAGAGGGGACGGAAAAAAATTTAAAAATCAATACACAGAGCATTCTAGGTATTTTCTAATCTTTCATTTTTGCATAACATTTGTGCTTGCTTTTTTTCTTTCTAAGCCGAAACCAAGGGTTTTTTCCCTTCATTTCCAATTAGTCATCATCAAAAACGAAAGGGTTGTAACGTTTTTTAAAAATAAGTCTCGTTTTAAAACAAAAATCAAGAGATTTTTTCCTGAAATCTCCAAAAATTTGTTTTCACAAAGGGTGTTTCAGAATCAATTTAGGACTTTCAATTTCTAAAAAAATAGAA
The DNA here is from genome assembly GCA_019671005.1 of Hibiscus mutabilis. Taxonomy (NCBI): domain Eukaryota; kingdom Viridiplantae; phylum Streptophyta; class Magnoliopsida; order Malvales; family Malvaceae; genus Hibiscus; species Hibiscus mutabilis. The sequence continues at coordinate 17,572,622 of CM033720.1, read as the reverse complement.
AAGGGGATTTTGGATCTCTTTTTTGATACTGCTTTCCAACCAAACCCTAAATAAAAAAAAGCAAGGCAGAGGGGTGATGTTCGAAACTTACCTTTTCCGGCCGCCACGAGCAGTCGGCGAGGACGTCGCCGATGATCGACGCATGGGGAGTAAATTTTCTGCCGTCAATGGTGTAAAGGGAGTTTGGGTTTTGATTTGTAACCGGGAGAGAAAGGGCAGAATATTATTTGATGTTTTCGAAAGTTTAAAAGCTTTAATTTTGTCTATTTGTTTTGGAAAGTGGAACCGCATTGAATGCGCTTTTCAGACCCTTTTTTCTTTTATCATTTGGTGCATGTTCTGTAATTGGGAGTATTCATTACTTCAACCCTTATTCTTTCTTATTTCATTGTTTCAATTCAAATTTGCTTTTTTTACTTAATTTTGTCCTTCAATATTGCATTGTTTGTATCTTGATCACTTGTTCATATTGTTTTTTAGTTACCCGTTATATATTTATATTATTATATATATAAGTGTTCTGTTATATATATACATATGATGCACATATTATAAGTATATATTTATTTATGTTATACTATTATCTTATAATATATGTATATATCTTTAATTATCGTACCTTTACTTTATTTGTTCGAATCGACCTTACGGTGACCCGCAACGGGGTGTGATCCGTATTATTCACAGCATGTTTGATTTAACTCCTAACATCTAACATTTAATTTTTGCATCTAACATTTATTTTCCCGCTTTTAATTCTTGCACTTTAAATTATCGCATTTAATTTCCGCTCTTTATTTTATCATGTTCGATCCGGCCCTTTTCTGGATATTTAATTTCCGTTGTTATGTTTAATCCGGTCCTTTTCCGGATATTTAATTTTTGTTTTTTATGTTCGATCCGGTCCTTCTTCCAGATGTTTCTTTTATCTTGTTTGATCAGGTTCTTTTCTGGATTTTTAATTTTCGCCTTTATTTATGTTTTTGTTTTACATATATATTTATTTATTTTATTTTGTTGCATTTGACTATATAAACTGTTAATGTTATGCCCTTTTATTCGATAGTAGATAGGGCCAATATCAGTCGCAGTGATGGTGGTTTATTTGTTTACTAACGAATAACGGGGCCTTTAAAATTTACTCGCATTTTTAAACGGATCTTGAATTAATTTAAAATTTGAACTCACAAATTTCCAATTAAAGGCAAATTATATTCGACTAGGTACCAATTTTGGGCGGTGTGGGGTGTTAATCCTTCCCCATCCGTAACCGACTCCCAAACCCGTTTTTTTAAGAATCTCTGGTTTTATTTTTGGTGTCCGGTCTACCTTTAAAAATGATCAGTGGACTCCAGTCTTTTATTATCCTAGTCTTTCATTTATTAAAACCAAACTTTCAAAACAAAATTCCCCAATTTTCAAAACTTTTCAAAAATACCTAAAAAAAATTCAAAATTTCAAAAATATTTCAAAAGACCAAAAAAATTTCAAAACAAACAAAAATTCACCAAAAATACTTATTTTTCTTTTTTAGCTATTTTATTAAAAAAAAAGGTCGCTACAGTTACGTGTGGGAAATGTTTAGCACCCCACCATGCCCAAACTTGGTACCAAATCAATTACCATTTTATTAATATCAGATTTTGCGAGTTAAAGTGCTGATTAAATCAAAATTTAATTATACATGTGAGTTCATTTTAAAGAGCTCTGGTGTGAATAAACGAAAACAACCACCTACTTCTTAGGTACTAGCCAAATTTATCCTCGAAAAAGGAAGCACCGCATTAACAGTTTATATCCCAAATGTAACATAATAACATGATACGACAAATAAAGAAAAGGCATTAATTAAAGCATGAAAAATTAATTAAATATGAACCACATGGCAAACCTAGCTATATAATGTATACACGTATACATATGGCACATACATATCAAAAAACAATGAAACATAATATAATATATATATTGTATTAATGAAAAACATATTATATATGGTATAAAATTATATTTTTAAAATCGTGTATTCTATATATAGATATATTACTAAATACTTTATATATTTACACAAATTAAAATGATAAAAAGGATCAATATGATAAAACAAATATAAATGGTATAATAGATATGTAAAGATGTAATTATACCAAGAAAGTCATGCCAATAAATATAAACACATACCATATAAAAATAAGTCAAAACAATTAATATGAACATACCATATGTAAAAAACTAACATAGTAATAAGGATAAATGCTAATAACAATAATAAGATTTACCAACTGTAAACGTAATGGACATAGAACTTAACTAAAATAATAAGATATAAAGGCATAAAAATAAAAGAGGTACCATAAATATAGCATGCTTAATATATATATATATATATATGTATATATAAAAGCAAAAAACGTAACATAGGTATATATAAACATAACATGGTAACTTAGTATATTATATATATACATATATAATATATATATATATATATACACGTAGCTGTTGCGACCATTTTTGAAATCGTGTGTAAAAATAGCTTGACGACTGATTTTTGTAAAATTAGAGTTTTGACCATTTTTAATTCATTTTGATTTTGAACCATTTTTATTTGAAACTTTGTAAAATCAATTAATTCATTTTAAATTACCTTTTATTACCTTTTGAAAAAAAACAATTGGAGTCACCACCGATCACTTCGAGGTAGACCGGACACCGTAAAAATAAATCAGAGATTCATTTCTTAAAAGTTGGGTTCGGGAGTTGGTTACGTGTGGGGAAGGATTAGCACCCCACGAACGCCCGTTATCGGTACCTTAATTTTACGTGGCATTTTGGCATTTCGAATAATTATTTAAACTTAATTTATTCCATAGTTATTAAATGAATTTAAATTCCAAATGCATATATCCTTTTATAAGGAAATTCATTTTATTCGAATATGAGATTAAAAATACCCCGTTAAGTGGCACCCCTATTCATACTTAAAAATGAATTTCCAACACAAAAGGTTTAAAATGTATGATTTATTATTGTCTTGTTTATTTTAAGTACTAACTTAATATAGCTCTAATTAATTAATTATTTAAACTATGAATATTAATTAATTTAAAGGCTTTCATGAGAAAATGCCAATTGCTTGAACACCGTCCATATATTAAAGCCCTTAAATTAATAATATTCCTAATTAAGTAACCATTTTAATTAATTAGAGTGCTAATCCTAATTAAAGCTCTAATTTATCTAACTACATCATTATTTAATTATAAGTAGAAATGTATATTACATATACCACTTTAAAGCCAATATTAAGATAACACCCTATTGTAAACAATGGAACACCATCCAAATTTGGGCCCCAAAGTTTCTATTTAATATTCATTCAATTTCTACAATGAGCTTCCTAATTTAATTATTAATTCTTAATTAAAGAACTTAAAAATTAAAGTCTCTATTAATTAATTAATCTAAGTGTGTGAATTATCTAACATTCAATCCTATATGCATTTTTTTAAAAAAAAATCAAACATATAATTTAAACAAATTAAAATAATTAATTAGGACTAAATTGAAAGGAAATAGAACTTAATTTTGGATTTTTATTCATATAGGGACCAAATTACAAAGATTTAAACCTTTAGGCCAAAACCAAAGGAAACCCGGATAGAAATGCGCAGGTCAAAAGCTCGATCCGTTTGAAAATGCGCGGGTCGTGTCAACCGGGTACCAAGACGGTGTCGTTCGACTCGGGCTATAAAAGCCCTCAACCCGGGCCAACTCGGCCATTTTGATAACTCCTCCCTCTCTCCTCACTTTCTCTCTCCCAACCGCTCTCAACTCAAACACTTAAAACCCAGATTTTCCCTTCCAAAGATAAAAAAACAACCATTTTTATGAATGTTCATTCGTGTTCGTCCAAAAACGGATGAACACGATGAACTCCGACCACTCTTTGCCGTACAGTCTACCCTTAGATCCAAAACCACCAACCTTCGACTACATTACCTGTTCACCGGCTGTCGTGGTGCGATTTTCGGCTACCGTCTGTCGCCGTCCAAAACCCTAAAAAACCTCCAAAAACTCAATTTTTGAACCCTAAACCTAGATCTAAACCTGTTTCAATAGAACTGCCTTTCTTCCCCAACCTATAACCTAAATCTACACAAACTGAACCACTCATTTTCAACTCCGACAACCTTTTCGAATATTACCGGCGACTAGAAACAAACTCCAACCGTCTTTATTTTTATTTTTTTACTTCTGTTTTTTATTAATATTTTTTAAAAGACTATAACTATTTTTTGTCTTTTATTTGTAGGAAATAAAATAAGAGGTAGAAATCTACATTCCGATGACGTTGGCGAATTTCGGCGACGGTCCAGTTGTCTTTTTTCGGTGAGCTTTCAACTTTCAGGCGACTCTCTAGCTTCAGGTAAGACTCTTCAATTTTTTATCTCTCCAATTATTGCTCCATTTAATATTCATTATTATCATTATTAATTGCTTTCTCTCTCTATTTATAGTAGGAGTCAATGCTGACGTCAGAAGCTAATGAGCTGTTGACAGCTGGTGAGGAGAAGACTTGCATCCAAGTGAGGCTTGAACGGGCCAATGACCGAGTGCCACGTGGCCATTTGGGAGGGAGAAAGAAGCACAAATGTGCTTGTTGGGTTGATTTTTACCCAAAGTGGGTTGTAATTGGGCGGGAAATCAAATGTAATTGGAACTTGGGCTTTCAGTTGGGCTTTAATAGTGTAAATAGACATTTGGATGGACTTTTATTTATTTATGGAGTTTTATTATTATTTTTTAAGTTTTATTTATAGAGGAATATATATATAAGGGTGCCCGGGTAAAATTTGGGTATTACAGCTGCCACTCTTTGCTCATTGCTGTGGAACAGGAATAGGGTAAAGAATAAAAATACACGAATTTGACCCAAATCATCTGGCCGTGACACATTTTCTTCCTCCTCTCTAGAAAGCTTGATCAAGTTTTTCTCATTAGGAACTCCTCAATCCTTTTGTTAAGGCTAACCTCAAATACTGAACTAGCTCTTCTTATTTGGAACCCATTCATTCTTCTTGGTAATGCTGATGTACCTCTCTGCAAAGGTATTGAACGAGCGAGCTCTTCTCATTAGGAACTCTTCATTCTTCTTGAAAACCTTGGTTGGTATCTCTGTAAAGACATTGAATAAGCAAGCTCTTCTTATTAGGAACTTCCTCGTTCTTCAAAAGGGTGAACTCTTCTCATTAGGAGCTCTTCCTTCTTCGCTGGGCAAATTCTTCTCGTTATGAACATTGGGGCAAATTCTTTTCATTAGGAATTCTTCATTCTTTACTGGGCAAATTCTTCTTATTATGAACTCTGAGGTGAACTCTTCTCATTAAGAGTTCTTCATTCTTTGTTGGGCGAATTCTTCTCATTATGAACTCTGAGGTGAACTCTTCTCATTAGGAGTTCTTCATTCTTTGCTAAACTCTTGTCAAAACAGATTAAAATGTTTTGATGAGGGTTAGTATGACCCTAATTTCTATGTATGATGCATGAACCATGGCACACTGGGAATCAAGCAAGCAGTTTCCACTTTATGGGTAACCAATCTGTCTCTTCTTATTTATGTTCCTTCACTAATTCTCGGTCTGTGCTGACACTTCATCTCACATTTAGAATTAGCCTTCCAAACCACCTTTCTGTATTTCTAGTCTTGTGCTCTAAAGCGCCCTTTCAGGTTTTTACTTTAGATTTGTAACATCCCCTTTTCCTATCCGTATAACGAACACGAGTCAGGAATGTCACAACTTTACTATCCTTAAATATACATGCTCTCCATAATCTTAACATGCAACTCATCATCTGTGGTTACTCTTAAATTTGAATATTTCCAGAGATACCAATTAATATGAAACCATAATGAACTTTGAAGGCATGCCACTATAATAATCAAACCTCAATTAGGATGTCATTACTGTGATTACCTGTTGAGCTTTCCAATATTGATGCAATGCTCTTCTCACTCTTATCTTAATTTACCTACGTGTGCACAATCAAACACATGCTAAGTACGAACTTAGTGAGGCAATAAAGGAAGTTAATAACAATAACTTAAACTTTATTCGACTTCATGGCTATGTTTATATAACACGATATATATGCCAATGCATTAACTTCCACTTTGCATTAATAATGATTTACTACATGATAACGTCATAAGACTTTCATGCTTGTTCATTTGTCATAATATGCCATATATGCATAAATGTTTCTTGATTACTAGACATGTAAATCCATAATGTTAATAATATATTAACATAATATAAATCGGATATAAATTTCCTACCAATATACTTGCCATTTATTCCAAAAGCTCATAAGCTTATTCACCTATTTATCATTTATTAACCATAAACCATAGCCCAAATATAATCCTATGAGGACCCTGGGTACACAAGTCAAAACCGCACATAAGGTTGTGCTAACCATCCGCACATAAGGTTATGCTAACCATCCGCACATAAGGTTGTGCTAACCATATACACTAAGTGTCTTTTATGTACACTATAATGCGAAACCGAGTATGCAATGTGCTGCTAGACTTTATGGCATGCCAACTATACCCTTTCCCTCAATGACATACTTGGGCATATATTCCATATTTATTCCATCCATGGCAATGTATATTAACATAATTTAACATTGGGCAGTTCATACCTGAAATAACATTCATAATATAACATCATATATAACTAGTGATCTATGCATTTATGTTCAACCTTTGACATATTTAAAATATGTCAATATATGATCAATGCCATAAATATCATGCCAATATATAAATAAGGTAGACTCATCGCAAGTCTTTCTAATGATGTATAAAACATCCATGTATCATGTTATGTATGTATTGCACTCACCTTGGCCATTTAACACAATGTCTCACTAAATTTTAGTTCAGTTCCTTCTTTCACAAAACCTCGAACCTTCTTTGATTCAGACTTGACTTCATTAATCACATGAATAAAATAAAATATTTGTTAGATTCAAATCTAACAATACCTTAAACATGTTGTCTAATATAGTCATTCGAATATAAAATTTCCAAATATCTTCCTTTCTTCCTTGTATTGTTCAATAACTCATTGTGGTCCTTAGTGACCAATTTGAACTTCCAATAATTCTTCTGAGCTTGCTAACTAACATTTAAATACAAAATGTTTCAAATTCCATTTTCTGACAGCTTGCGCTACCTTCAAAGACTTACTTATACAGAGCAGAATACATACTGGATCTTAATTTCCTTTATACTGGAGAAACTAGATTTGATAACGATTCTAACGGTATAAGCCACATAAATTAATAAAATCTAAAAAAATTATGAAAATTCCTTACATTCATGTCACAGAGTTGTCCATGTAGAAACTGCTCTGTAATTTTTCTGACCTTCATTCGATTAAAAACTCATATCTTTTAACTTAGAACTCAAAATCAGTTTCCGTTTGTTGGAAACAAAACTAGACTAACAAATCTTTACAACTGTATAAAATTCATCATCTAACCATTTTTGTAGAATTTATGGGGAATTTTTAAACTTACTACCATAATTCAAAGTCCAACATAACTGTCCATGAATAACTTCTAATTTATACCAACTTCTCCTTATTTCTCAACTTGTCAATTTAGTACCATCACTTTGCTTCAAATGGCTAGAATAAAGCTTGTATTCATATGTTCTCTTTACATCCTTCACCAAAATAAGCTTTGTAACACCCCAATATTTGCTTAGTGACTAAAACGTAAAGAGTTAAAGATTGGTGGTTTTAGTTCAGTGACTAAAACGTAATTTTTTAAAGTTGGATGGCTAAAATGAAAAGTTGAGAAAAGTTCAGGGACAAAGATGGTAATTTTCCCAAAAAATATTTTATACCCCATATATGAATAGTTTATCCCGGTATAAGAATTTTGGTGGGAATCAAATTTTTGGTATAGAATTTGTGTGAAAAGTTATAAAAAGAATAAGTTTCTGTAATTAGTTCGTATGATTATTTGAATTCGGAAAACTATGAAAATTTTCTAGAAGTCTTAGGAATACTTGAAGAATATGATATTATGGTTTTTGAATCATTTTTGTTCGATTTAAATTCGATTCTATGCAGTATTTGGTGTAGTAGATGGAAATGGAAATTTTGAAGATATGTTGTTTCATTAATGGCAAAATGGTCATTTTACCTATACTTTTTGAATATATTTGATTATGGAAAAGAAGATTGCACATGTAGCCACAGGCCTCGGGTGTTTAGGCCAAGATGTTGGGCTGCGAGAGGTTCAAAAGATTTTTTTAGTGGGCTTCCTTGTTGTTGGGCTTGAGTTTGGGTCTTGTGGGTGAAAAAGGAAGAATGTTGGTTTTAGTATAGGCCATGTTTGTAGACCCTAATTCTAATTACCCGATAATCTGTACTAAACCATTTTGGCGAATACTTGCGCAATTGTCGCATACCCAAATATGCGGGCTGTGACATTTTCCCCCACTGAACTTAGCGACGCCCTCATCGCTCCACTAGAACAATCTTGGATTGGGTCATCTTTGATGCTTCTTGATTCTTCAGTTTATTGCGGTCCCTCCATATGAACTGCTTGCCTTGGTTCAATATCTTCGCGTACTAACATGCCTCTGGTTACATCTTCATCGTAGAAGCCTTCTCCTACAAGTCTTGATTTTCCTCGGCTCGAATCCTCTTGGTTCTGTGGCAAAGTCTTAGAAGTCTCCACAACGTTGAACACTGGATGAACTCTTAGAATCATCAGCAACTCTGGCTTGCTTCTTAGAACTCTAAAAGGTCCCTTCCAATCTTTGTCTCCCCCGCACTGAAAGTTAGGTCTTACCCGGCCTACACTCATCAAAGATGGCAAATCAAACTAAAAACACTATAATTGTGTTTGAGATGTACCTCTCTTTTGGTCGTATTTACTCTAAAATGTGTTAGCCCTTCTTTTTCCATAAAGTCTAGGACCCTTTGCACCAAACCTTCTTCATCAAAGTTTGTTGCTCCACTTTGCATTGGCCCTTCTTCCACGAAGTCCGCTGCCCCTTGTTGTATCCACCCTTCTAACTCGAAGTTTGGTGCTCTCTTCTTGCATTAATACTTCTTCTTTGAATTCTGGTGTTTTTTCTTACATTAGCACTTCTTACTTAAAGCCCACTACTTTTTTCCCATTTTGCCAATGGGTGGTGTCTCCAAGATTGTTATGCCCCTTAACGGCTTGGACCCCTTCAACCCATCTTTAATTATGATCTCTAAAGAAGTATTCCTTACACAAACAACCTCGGCAAGCTCTTCCTTCTACCCTTCTCTAGTCGTAGTCACTGAAGTAATGTTCTTTTCTACAAGAACATCCTCAAAAAGCTTTCCCTATGACCCTTGTCTCATTGTGGTCTTTGAAGCAATGTTCTTGACACGAACATGCTCGGTGAACTCCTTGGTAGCCTTCTCGAACATGGTCACCCCTTTCTGCTTTTGGTCTCTATTGGCCTTGGCAGAACTCAACTTCATCAAACCAAGTTGTGTAGCCTTGCTTCGTTTGAGCTCACCCACATCCTTGTATAACTTGACTCGATGTGGGCATTCTCGCAACTTGTGAGGCCCCTTACATTGTTAGCATTCCAAATGCTTCCTCTTCACCTTCAGCTTGATGGCTTTCTCCTTGGCTATCGCACCGGGTTTTGTCCTTGGCTTGACTACTTTGGCACTTGTAGTCGCACCATGGCTCTCTCTTGGCTTGGTGGCGTTGGCAATCGCACCAAGTCTTGTTACTCCTCCTTCTAGCTTATCTGTTGTTTTTATGATCGCAGCAAGGCAATTCTTCTCGAGACAATCCCTTATAACATGGGGACCATCACAGAAGTAGTACTTTCGCCTCTTGCTCGCATTCTTTTCTAGCACAGACTTAGCCTCGCCATTCCCATAGTCTTTTGATTTGGGCTTACACGTCTCAATGCTAGATGGCTTGTCTCCTAGAGGCTTAAACTTGGCCATAACTAGGGCCTCTAAAAGTCTCTTGGCTTCTGCTTGCTCCAATGCAAGCTTTACCCATGGCTAAGTCCCTCTAAGAAGATTTTGAGCGCACCCCATTCACTCATTGCGGCCTTGTAACTGAGCAGCTCCTTCTTGAGCTCATCTACCTCGTTCTGCAAAGCCTCCATCTTGGCTTAACAAGCATTAGTCACTCGGACTGTCTCCAACTCGTTGAGAGCATATTGTGTCTCATCCTTTACCCTGTCCTCCATGGACTCTAATTTGTCAAGATAGAACTCTAGAATTCCTTGGGTCTTGTCTAACAATATCCCAAAGAAGGAAATTGTTGGATTTGATGAAGAGCCTCATGCGATTATTCCAATAAGGATAGTTATCCCCATTAAAATATGACAGTTTGGTGATGGATTGATACTCGTAGAAGTTGTTGTTAGAAGTAGAGGCCATGGCTTGATTGTTGGTTGATTCAATCTCCTTCGAATTGACTCATGAGGGTGTTAATCCTTCCGATAAGTGTAGCTCTGATACCAATTGTTGAGATGATCAATCAATGGTGGAAGGCCAAGAGAGAGGTGAATTGGCAAATTAAAAAATTGGCGGAAGAAAGTAGGAAACTAAAAAGAATTGGGACACATGATTTATGGTGGTTCAACCTTCTAACAAGGTTTATATCCACTACCTTAGCTATCCATACTAAGTATTTTCTCAAATCCACTAGATTCGCTTTCCTTTTGAGGCTAAAGGAGATAACCTTACACTCCCTTAAGACTTATACCCCGTTCTAAGATATCCTCACAAAGCGAATACAAATAAAGAAAATTAAAAATCCTCTCAAAGGTAGAATGTTTGCCCAATACAAAGTTCACTCAAACCCTAAACTTGAATAAAAAAGGATTACAATTTTGCTCTAACAAGTGGGTTACAAGATATGACTCTAATAAGCTCAAAGATTGTTGGATGTGTGCTTGAATGCTTTAGACTTGATCAATTGTTGTTGTTGAAGTTTCGGAGACTTGCTTTTAGGCCCTCTCATTGATTTCTAACTGTTTGGGTAGATGAGATCATTATTATAGCCATTGGACTTCATTTTTCTCGTAATAAATATAGTCTGCCAACACTAGGTATCGTTACTCAGGGAAGGGTATCGGTACCTGCTATAAGAAAAATGTCGTTGTACAAAAAGGTATCGGTATGCGTGAATCTGTATCGATACGGAGTGTGTATTTTTACAAAGGTGTACTGGTACGGGACATAACGTATCGGTACCAATTTTGCTCACTGGAATCTTGCTAACTTGTGCAATAAAAATTTATTGATACGTCTCTATGGGTATCGATACGCTATAACTGATTTTCAAAGTTATGGTTCCAATAAACTGACAAAGCAACGGTCAAATATTTATTACAAAAGATTTTGTAACACCCACTTCCTAGTCTGGTAGAAATTCGGGTCAGAATGTGTTACTAGTGACTAAATGGTGTTCGATAAAAAATTTTAGTTGATAAATGGTAGTTTAGTGATCAAAATGATACAATAATTAATACATTATAACCAGTGAATTGATACGATATAGCCATATGCTAATTTGGACTAATTTGAAACTTTTACAAGTGTTAGGGACTATTTTGTAATTTTGAACATTTAAGGGTCCATTATAGAAATTAAGCACGTCACAATGCAATTCAAACTATAACTATTATGTCTGTAAATTTTCACATTAATCAGAACTCATTTACTAACTCAATTTAAGCTAATAAGTTTTAGTGACCAATTTGCACAATTCCAAAATTTATTTTAATCTTTATAACAGATTTAACACTACAGGTATCGATACACCATGAGGGCGTATCGGTATGCCTCTATGTGATTTGGGTAAAATTGTTGCAATATAAGAGTAATCGTACCGATATGGGCCCTATCATATCGATACGCTATACTTAGCAAGTCTTAGGGATTTTTCAGATTCAAAAGGTCGTACCAATACGGGTACAACCGTATCGATACGCCCTGACCATGATCGTTAAAATGGTTAAACACATTGTGCCCATACCGATACTGGTATGGGTACGCAACTGATAATTTATTTAATATTATTGGGTTTCGATAAGGCGTATCGATACCGTATCGGTACCGAGCTACATTAATTTTCCATATTCAAATTCCTGTATCGGCACAGCTCAAATCGTATCGGTACGCCCCTTTAATTCAATTCCAAATATGCAAGCTCGTACCGATATGCCATCACCCGTATTGGTACGGTAGGGTCTGTAATGCATATTTTTATCCGGTTTATTAGCCATTTAACCATCCAAACCATGTCCAAATTTAATGAAATTTTACTAAACCTAATAACATGCAAAGTTTCAAAGCGAAATGAACCCATTTACTACATTTTCCCTCTTTTAGGCTTACTATGCATATTTAGTCATTTTCAACCACTTTTAAAAGGTCAAACTTAGGCTTATAAACCTACACAAGCCAACCTTAATACATACATATCAAAAGGGGTAGAAATGACTTGTGCAACACTTATGCCACCATACTAGAAGTCTATAGAGTTGATATACTTTTCTTTAACAATGAGGTGACTTGAAAAAAACCTTATTCAACCCCAATTTCGATCTCAAAATCTTCTTAACCTAAAATGCATGAAAGATGAATGCACTAGGCATACTTCACCTAGTGAGGTCGTCATAAACAATGAATTAACCAAGGAATGCATTCTAGCTCGCTTCTGTAACATCAATAATAATAGAATCATGAACATATATATTTCAATGGCAAGTTTACTCAACATCAATGACCAATGCAACAACAATAATCGATGCAATATCAATGTTCGATATTAAATCATATTGCATTTTAATAGGTTTTCTTGGATCGATGTAAGGTGTATGGATATGCGAATTCCTACGCCGCACCAAAATCAATAGTGGTCTAGTCCCTCCGTCGCACCAATATGACCAAACACATCATACCTCTGCCGCACCATAATAAAGGTCGTAGCCTAAGGACCGTAGTCCACCCGTACCAATGAGCTCATAAATTCTATGGCATGCCAATTGTATCCAATACTACTCGAATCCAAGGTTCAATAACAATAATCTAATAACAATAATATTAATAGCAATGATTCGGTATAATGAGTAGGTAGCATTATTTCCATAACAATGCATCAATAGCAATAGTTCAACAGTCATGTCATAAAGTCGATGAACAAAAACAATAATACTATGCAATATCCAATGGCAATAATTCAATTTCAATAGCAATACTCAATGCTCAATGACCAATGATTCTACATGGAAATGCTTCAATGCTTCCGGTGACAATAACAACAATGCTACGAACAATGAATCGATGTAGTACTTACCAATACTTACCAATATAGCCATCAACAATGTTTTTATGCAATATCGTTAACATACAAGGTTAGCAATTCAATAATCAATACTCAAGGCTTGAGAAAGGCACCTAGCCTACTCCCGAGACTCCGACTACACTCACCTTAACTTTTGAAGCTTTCAAGGCTCTCGGATAAAGATTTCCTTGTCCCTAGCTTTTGAAGAAGATGATGGCCCTTCTTTCTTCAATACTTGAGCTAGGTAAAACAAAGGGAGATATTAGAATCAATACTTATGGATTCAAAATCAATATTTAAGCTTAGTAGAGCTTTTAGTCAATGAAACTTCTATGGATTCATGCTTTAAAAGCATGGGTCTAACTATGATCCTCAAGACTTTAATCTTGTAATTAGACTTCAAATATTCATGGGTTCACAAAGTTGGTTAGGGGATTATCTTACAAAACCAATGACTATCCAATAGTATAGAGAAATCAAGGAAAGCTTGCACAACAAGAAAGGTGATTGCTTGATCTAGAGGTAGGGGATAACAATGGAGGTGCTTGCTTATCTTGAGAGAAAGATGAAGAAAAGATGGCAATAGAGAAAGTAAGGTTTCGGTGTTTTATTCATGACTTAACTAAAGTCTATTTCAAGTGTTACAATTCTACAAAGTAAACACAATGCCCGGTGGAGTTTTTCTTCCTTAAGAGGAAACCTTTATTAATATATATATATATATTATTTCCTTACTTTTTATCCCTTTTAGGCAAAATGATAACTATCATTTCATCCTACTTCACAAGGATTTCACGTGAAGATGTCCCAAGCAAGTAGGTAAATCACCCTCATAGTGGGATAATTACAAGGGTAGTCCCTCTACTTTCCAAACTTCACACTTTTGCCCCCAAACTTTCAATTTTCACAATTTAGTCAATAAACTATTTTAAGGAGTTCAATTAGGTCCAAAGCCTATAAATTGGACTCAATTAGAGTCCAATACGTTATAATTGATTCACAATTAGGGTCGATATAATATTTGCACCTTTTCGATATAGATTATCCGATCACCAGAATCTAATTCCAACTAGATCAATTTTTAAGGTGTTACAGATTTACAAAATCTTAACACCCCGTACCGGTACGCACAAGGTTGTATCGATACTCAAAGCTTAAATTGGTTCCTAGATTGAATGGCGTACCAATACGGCTACACGCGTATCGGTACCCTATAGCCATTAAGTATAAAAACGAAATCTAGTAGCTAAAATTTGTATCGATAGGCCAAGGGTGTATTGATACTCCTGGGCCAATTGGGCTATTTTGAGCACCAAAACACTTTAAAAAATATTTGGGGTTTAAGGTTTTGACTTAGAAATTATTTTAAGTTCGAACCCTTGTCAATTTTGTGAGCCTTTTGAATACTTAAAAATTTCTAACTTTTTACTAAATAGTCATTGAAATTCCTTGTTATATCAAAATCAAAATATAGGTTTTACAATCCCCCCTTATTGATATAACAAAGGCTTAATAGTCAGATTGGTGCCCCAACCTATACCCTTTTTTCCAGTTTGGTGCCTAACATTTCCAACGTTACTCAAATAGGTGCCCCGCCGTTGTTGTCCGTTAATTTTCACCGTTAACTTCCGTTAAATGCCACGTGTCAGCTTCTTAAAATTCAAGAATTATATTTAAAAATAAATAAAAATTATTACATCTTAAAAAAACCCAAAATTATCCTACTTCAAATAGTCCCAAAATCCCTAAACCCCCAAATCCAACCACTATCACCAGCGTTGGTCGCGTTTCTGGCGACATAATGAATCGCCCTCCCCTCGCCGAATAACCCACACATCGTTCATCGTCTGTTATGATGTCGTTCGTCATGAATTATTCAAATGAACCATTCATCGATTTTGACATTTCACACGGCGCCGATCGATTTTTGGTGATAAGGTGATAGGGTAAATGGTCGTGATGGTCCGACGACGGTCGTAGTGGGTGGTGGTGTGGCAATCGGCGATAAAATCATCCTAAATAAGGATTTAGGGTTTGGGTATTAGGGATTTCAAAATTTGGGGCTATTTTGTGAAATTTTGGGTTATTTTTTATTTATTTATTTTTAAATATAATTCTGGAATTTTAAGAAGCTGACACATGGCACTTAACGAAAGTTAACGGTGAAAATTAACGGACAGTAACGGCGGGGCACCAATCTGACTTTTAAGCCTATAACAAAACCAAAATAAATTTTTAATTCTTTTGAAATCACTCCCCTTTTCGTTAAGGCTAAAAGATGGTTTATTTTTGAAAACCTTTTGTAAAAAATTAATTTCATTCTTTCTTATTCTTCTCCCCTTTTTGTTAGATCAAAATCAATAGGGCAAATAGGCAAGATATAAAGCAATAAAGAACTCAAAGCATAATTAAACAACATAAATATTATTAAATTCAAAGAATAATTCAAAGCAACAAAGATAATCCAACTTAAACCTAAAAACATAATCCAAAAGCATAAAACTCAAAGCATAATGTCATAGGAAATCAAACTAAGAACAAATATGCATAAAACTTAAATCCTAATATGAAAATATGATATGAATGAGATGCAAAAACCTAAGAAGCGTCTTCATCCTCATATTCCTCATCTTCTTCCTCCATGCCATTATCACAAAGAGAGTGACCATGTCATTCACCATGAAATGCGGTGAGAGTCATCCATAAAAGCTTGGCGAGACTCTATGGAAGTCACTCAAGCATCCAAAGAATTGAAACAAGTATCAAGAGAATCAAACCTTGTGTTCATCTCTGTAAAACGGGTGTCCATATGAGCAAACTTCCCATCAAGATAGGCCATGAGATCATCAAGGGAAGGTTGAGCACCTGGAGCATTCGAAACAATCGGAGGATTAGCCACAGGATCAGGTTGATCATTAACGGAAAGATCTGCAATCCTAGTCCAATCTCTATTGTAGTAGGTAAACTTTGCTCGACGAAGAGAATGATCATCAATAAGATCGGTGAGAGGCAAACCAATATCATAAGAGCAATTGATCCCAAGCTTGTGAAACATATAACTCGAGGTGGTGCCATAGGTGAAAGAGGTGACAAGGGAGGTATGACGATTTTAGACAATGAAGACTATCTCGGCAAACATAATTTGGGCTAGGTCTGGGCATTTTTTCTCATGAAATCAATAAAGCCAAAAGTCATCGACTTGGCGAATAGTAGGCCACTTACCACCGAATGGGCGAAACCACCAAGTGATAAGAAAGTGAGCAAAACGTTCATGAGCATCAAGTATGGTTACGGAGCCACCATAAGTTTGACTAACAAAATTTTCATCATATATACCCACATCCTCTAAACCTAAAAGATCGATTGTTTTGTGGAATCAAGTTGAAATGTTTGTCCCATAAGATAAGACTCAATAGCAACAACCTCGGTTTTGTCTCAACTTAAAATACACTAGGCATTGGAATAAAAAATTAGGACAAGTTTTTTATAAATGATGTCGGGTATGCTTAAAAAAGGTATGAATTTCCATTGACTCATTAAATCAAGATAGAAAAAGTGAAATTCATTGGAAGTCATAAAAGGCATAGACACAACATGCTCACGACGGATTCTAAAATTTTGGTATTGTTTAAAACGGTCCATGGCATTTGGATATTAAGGCTCATTAAAACATTGCATAAAATATGGTTTAGGTTGAGTTTGTTGCCATTGTTTTCAGGATTAGAATTTGGATTTTGAGCATTAGAACTAGATCTCAACTCTTTTCTAGATCTCTTCTTAGGAGGCATGGTTAAAACATGAAAAATTCAAACCACAAAATACATGTATGCATAAACATCACATTCAATCCAATGATCAAGGTAAGATAAAAATCTATATTGTATACTTTAAAATGATATACAAGTATAAATAATAATTTTGGTAAAAACAAACAGAAAAAAGTGTAGAAAAATATGCACGTATAAATTTATATTCGAACAAAAACTTTTCAGTTTTGAAAAAGATTTTTTAAAATCTGTGAAAACTATGTTATATACATATAAATATATAAATTTGAATTATAAACAATGTATATATATAAAAGAAATCAAAATTTAAAGAAAATAGACTTTATACCTTGCATGTGGATTATGGATGAATGAAAGGGTGATTTGCACAAAGCTTGATGATGATAACTTGGGTTTGATGTTGAAAACAAAAGCCCCCAAATGATTTGATGATTTTTGATGAAAAACCAAGAGATTTGAAGGGTTTAAATAGATAGGGTTTTAGGGTATAAAGTTAGACTTTGATTTAAATTAGGAAAACCTCTTTTAAATCCCATTTAAAGCTCCGGCGGTTACGCGTATACACTAAAGAAGCATACCAAAACTGTGAAACCGATACAGATATACCCTGTATCGATCCCTGACACGTACTGATACAAGCTTACCTATACTGATCTATTGTCCCTCATACATGTATCGATACGCTATGACCCAAATCGATACCCTTGGACAAAAAATGACAGGTTGGCATCAAGGGACCCAAAAATTCGATTTTACTCGAATCGATATGCATATATATGATATGAGAGCATCATGAATGGGAAAAAACATATGCATACTCCCCTTAACAACATCAATAGATGCATATAGGATCAAAAACACATAAACATGTAAATCAACCATATTCAAGCAAATTTTAAACACCAAACAGGGCTCTAAGGTTCAAGAAAGGCTAGTAAGCCCTAACTCTCTCCTAAGAAACCAAAAACGCTCTTTGTCTAAAGGTTTGGTAAAGATATCCGCTAATTGGTTCAAGGTGTCTACATACTCTAGAACTACATCATTTTTCAAGACATGATCTAGAATGCAATGATGTCTTATCTCTATGTGCTTGGTTATAACATGTTGGATGAGATTCTTAGTGAGACAAATAGCACTATTATTTTCACACTTTAGAGGGATGGTACCTACATCAATTCCATAATTTAAGAGTTGTTGCTTCATCCAAAGGACTTGAGCACAACAACTACCGGCCGAAATATATTCTACCTCGGTGGTAGATAATGCTACATTATTCTCTTCTTAGAAAACCACGAGATAAGCATACTACCTAGGAATTGACAAGTACCAGAGATACTCTTTTCTATCTATCTTACAACCTCCATAATCTGTATCCAAATAAGCATGCAAACTAAAGGAAGAGTCTCTAGGATACCAAAGACCTAAACAAGGTGTGTCTATAAGGTATCTAAAGATTCTCTTAACGGCTATAAGGTGTGATTCTCTAGAAATAGCTTGAAATCTAGCACAAAAGCAAACACTAAACATAATATCTGGTCTACTTGCAATAAGATAAAGCAAAGATCCTATCATTGATCTATAAAGCTTACATTTACACACTTAACTCCTTCATCTTTGTCAAGCTTCGTAGATGAGCTCATTGGTGTGGCTTGAGGTTTCATATTCTCCAAGCCAAACTTCTTGAGCATATCCTTGATGTACTTTGCTTGATTGATGGAGATGCCATCTTTCCTTTGTTTGATCTGGAGCCCAAAAAAGAATAAGAGCTCTCCCTATCATGCTTATTTCAAATTCACCTTGTATCAACTTAGCAAATTCCTGGCAAAGCAACTCATTAGTAGAACCAAAAATAATATCAACAACATAAATTTAAACTACTAAGATGTCTTGGCCTTTTCTTTTTATGAAGAGTGTAATATCCATCTTTCCTTTGTTAAAACCTTTTTTCTATTAAAAAATTTGACAATCTTTCATACCAAGCTCTAAGAGCTTGTTTCAAACTATATAAAGCTTTTGAAAGTTTAAAAACATGGTTTGGGTATTTTGGATCTTCAAAATTGGGTGGTTGTTCTGCATAAACTTCTTCATTTATAAAAACATTTAAAAAGCACTTTTTAACATCCATTTGAAAAAGCTTGAATTCATGATAACATGCAAATGCAAGAAGCATCCTAATAGCTTCCATTCTAGCTACGAGTGCATAGGTTTCATCAAAATCGATTCCTTCTT
Source organism: Hibiscus mutabilis (assembly GCA_019671005.1). Classification (NCBI taxonomy): domain Eukaryota; kingdom Viridiplantae; phylum Streptophyta; class Magnoliopsida; order Malvales; family Malvaceae; genus Hibiscus; species Hibiscus mutabilis. The sequence continues at coordinate 17,553,216 of CM033720.1, read as the reverse complement.
CTTGAGTGTAAACTTGAGCAACAAGTCTAGCCTTGTTTCTCACTATGTTACCACTCTCATCTATTTTGTTTCTAAAAACCCATTTAGTTTCTATAGTAGATTTATTACTAGGCCTATCAATTAATGTCCATAATTTACTCCTCTCAAATTGGTTTAACTCTTATTGCATAGCAAATATTCAATAATCATCATTTAATGCTTCTTTGATATTTTTATGCTTTATGCATGAGATAAATGAAACAAAGTTACAAGTATTTCTGAGAGAGGATCTAGTGGTTACCCATTTGGATGGATCACCCAAAATCTCACTACCTTTGACATAGTTGAACTCCATTGGGTAGGTGACCTCTTTTTCCTCTAGAGTCATGTTTTTCAAGGCTTCTAGACGTGGATCTTGTGGTTCATCTTTTGTTGGAACTTCATTCACCTTTGATGATTGTGCTCCACCATCATTGATATAAAAAATTCCTACATTATCATCATTACAAGTATCCTTCCTCGGAAGGAGGTTATCATCGAAAAACACATATCTAGACTCTTCAACTACCAAAGTTCTTTTGTTAAATACCCGATAGGCTTTAGAGTTTAAAGAATAACCTAGAAAAATAGCTTCATCACTTTCTGCATCAAATTTGCCTAAATTGTCTTTTCTATTGTTTAAAACAATACATTTGCATCCAAAAGGATGAAAATAGCTAATGATAGGATTTTTTTTTTGAAAAGCTCATAAGGTTTTTTTCTTTAAAATAGGCCTAATCATTACTCAATTGATAATACAGCAAGTCGTATTAGTGGCTTCCGCCCAAAAATACATAGGCAAATTATTTTCACAAAGCATGGTTCTAGCAATTTCTTTTAATGTTTGATTTTTCCTCTCAACAATCCTATTTTGTTGAGACGTGCAAGGAGCAAAAAAATTGTGGCTAATACCATTTGAGTTACAAAACCCTTTAAAACCAAGATTTTGAAATTCGGTTTCATGGCCTCTCCTAACATGTGTGAATTTTTCTAAAGCCTCATCTTTGGTACTTAAAAATAGAACCCAAGTAAATCTAGAGTAGTCATCAACTAAAAAAAAAGCATATGATTTTCCACCCAAACTCATTGCTCTAATAGGGACAGAAAGATCAATGTGGATCAATTGCAAAACTCTACTTGTACAAACATCATTAATAGGTTTAAAAGAGACTCTTTTATGTTTGCCTTTTGTACAAGCATCAAAAATTTTGTCATATAAAAACTTTATTTTTGGCAAACCTCTTACAAGATCATTTGAAATTAATTTTCCAAAGCACTCATGCTTGCATGCCCTGATTTTCTATGCCATAACCATGAATCATGCTCATCTTTTGCAACAAAACATGCATTTGAAATATGAATGTCATCTAAATACACCATGTAAATGTTTCCTGTATGATGACCAATAAGCAAAATTTTGTTAGTTTCAATGTTGATAATTTTGCAACCATTTTAAATAAAAAACAACTTTGAAACCTTTATCAAAAAGTTGGCTTATGCTCAAAAGATTATGCTTAAGACCGTTGACATACAAAACATTGTCAATAAGTATAGAAGAGTGATTACCAATGGAACCAATTCCTTCAATGTGGCTTTGGAGTTGTCACTGAAGGTTACTACTCCTCCACTCTTTGGTTTTAGGTCCAAGAATCGACTCCTGTTACCAGTCATGTGTCTCGAGCATCCACTATCAAGGTAGCATGAGTTTGCACTTGAAGCTTTGGCCTTGTAGCAATGCTCCCCCTACAAACAAAGAATCAAGTCTTGATTTTTGGTACCCAAATCCTTTTGGGTCCATGAGTATTAGCTCCCAAAATCTTGGTTCCCTTAGGAATCCAAGAAGCAATAGCACTAACATCATTAGAAGTGACAAATTCCTTAGGAATCCAAACACTTTTAATCCTCTTACCATGAGAGGACCTTTGTAAGCCTCTTTGTTTGTAGCCACCAAAGTTTATTTTCACATGGTTGGGTTTTGAAAATGTTCCTTTTTCAAAACTAGATTTCCCAACTTTGTTCAAAGAAGCTTTGAGATCACCCACTTTCTTTTGGTAATCATCATGAACTTTAGAGAGAAAGATGTTTAAATCTTGATTTTTCTTTTCAAACTTATTTTATTTTGCTTGCAAATCCAAAACCTTGTTCTCAAGTTCTAAGTTGGTTTTAGATAGAGAATCATTTTGGTTTTCAAATCAGAAATCATTTTCTTGTTTTTTAAAATTGATTCCTTGTACTTTTCAACCAACTTATCATATACCTCTTGCAACTCATTATAAGCTTCTTGAAGCTTATCAAATCTAAAATCAAGGTTGGATATGTTTGAGGTTGCCTTAGGATCATCTTCTAGTACCATGATACATAGATTGACTACTTTTTACTCTTCCTCATCGAATGAGTCCTCATCACTCCAAGTAGCAACATGAGCCCTGAGCTTCTTCTTCTTTCCAAAGCTCTTGTTTTTGAGTTGGGGACAATCGAACTTGATGTGTCCTGGCTTTTTCTTCCTTATTCTTGTTCTTGAACCCCTCTCTTCGATGGAACTTTCTTCCCCGGTTAGATTTTATGAACCGAGTGAACCTCTTGGCTAACATAGCCATTTTTTCATCTTTTTTTTCACTAGAATCGCTCTCCTCTTGTGATGCTTTGAGAGAAATTCCCACTTTCTTCTCTACTTTTTTCTTCTCCATCTTCTTCTTTTCCTTCTCTTTTTCTTTTTCTCTTCCTTTCTTCATAATCTCATGGGTGAGAAGAGACCTCATAAAAGCATCAATCGTCAACGTCTTGAGATCTTTAGCTTCAATGATGGCGGTCTTCTTTGAGTCCTATGACTAAGAAAGAGAGTAGATTAGCTTTCAAACAAGCTTTTCTTCCGAAATGACTTCTCTAAGGCCTTTAAGCCCATTGGCAATAATGGAGAATCTATCGAACATCTTGGTGATGTCTTCATCTGTTTTATTTTGAAGTTCTCATAGCTCAAGTTGAGGACTCTAATCTTGGTCTCATTTACTTCGTTCATGCCCTCGTATGTAACTTCTAGCTTGTCTCATATATCTGTTATACTCGTGTAAGAAGACATCTTAGCATACTTGTCCAGTCTAAGAGCATAAAAGAGAATGTGCATTCCTTTATCTTTTATTTGCAATTTCCTCTGATCTTCATAGGTCATCTCTTCTTTAACCTTAGGAACGAGCTAGTCTCATTCTCTCTTTATTGGGATAGCCGGTTCATCTTCTACAACATCTCAAAGAAGGAAATCGTTGGATTTGATGAAGAGCCTCATGCTATTCTTCTAATAAAGATAGTTATCCCCATTGAGATAAGGCATTTTGGTGATAGATTGAGACTCGTAAAAGTTATTGCTAGAAGTTGAGGCCATGGCTTAATTATTGATTGATTGAATCTCCTTCGAATCGACTCATGAGGGTGTTAATCCTTCCAATGAGTGTAGCTCTAATACCAATTGTTGAGATGATTAATCAATGGTAGAAGGCCAAGAGGGAGTGAATTGGCAAATTAAAAAATTGGGAGAAGCAAGTTGAGCAAAGGTCATTCTTAATGTTGTTGGAAATAGCTTCCTTGATTGTTAGATCTAGGAAGGAAGCAAGAAACCTGCAAGCAATATAGGCTCAAAAGAATGGTCAATGTAAGATAAAAGATAGTTTGATAGTGGTTGCGGAAGATGGAAAGATAGGTGTATGGATATGGTGATAGAAATGGATGGAAATAATGAATATAGTATCTTAAGAACTCAAGGAAGAAACTATGCTATAAAAAGCATAACCCAGATCCTTATATGATTTCTTAAGTGTGTTTACAAATGAAAATTTCAATCCTATTTATAGGAAATGTAAAGGCATGGCCGAATAGGTGTAGTGTTGTTTCAACTAGGCTTGTGTCTTTTTGAAAGTACATGTATGAATGAAAATGGGTCTTCAAGGGCCGAAAAGTTGTTGTGTCTCCCTCTAGTGATCATTCGACTAAGGTAGTGTGTCCCTCCAAAATTATGCCACTAAATATTTCCCTCAAAGGCTGGTTTTACCGCTCAAAGCTTTCCCTCCAATTTGGTGAGGCATGTCTCTTAGGGAGGGACATGAACCTTGAGGTGGTGAGCTAGTATATGTAGGTGGAGCTGAAAGGAGCTAGTTGAGCTGGGTTGAGCTGAGCTAGCTAGCTTAATCTTCAAGCTATTTTGAACTTCAACGAGATGCCTTTAGCTAGGTGAACTAGTCCTTGAAGCTTGTAAACTCCCTTAGAATTAACCTTGATGATCTTCAATGGTGTGATTAAATCATGGAGAAAGCTGGTGCTGATTAGGATTGTATCATCCTTCCCTTCTTTTTGGTGATTTGTCCTCTAATCGAAGTTGGTCTTCAATGGACACTTCCTTACTTTATGGGTGGACGAATCCTCACTTCTTCTCCCAAATGAAATGCTTAATCTTCTAGGCTCATCTTTCTCTGAATAGGCATGATCTCTTTGGAATCCTCATTTGGAAACGTCACGTATTTTGGGAACAAAACTTGTCCTTTGAATCACTCCTTGGTCCAAAGCATCATGACCCTTAGTGAAGGTACGTATCTCTTCAACTTCTCTCTTTGATCCATCATGATGGTTGGTGAAGAGTCTTGATTTTTTTTCAAATCTCTATCAAGTAGGTTGGTAACGTCAATTCCTTTAAGCTTTTTTCCCATCCAAATGATGGCCCTTGAGTATATGGACAATGCTTACTTCATACTCTTATAATGGCGGAGTTTGATGCACCAATCAATCTCACAACGACAAAGGAACTTGCCATCATAGTTTGGTAGGATAACGCCATGAAACAAATTGCTGCAAAATAAATCAAAGTTAGAACATGAGAAACTATTAACAAGATGAATGGAAATAGCAAACCATGGTGGATGTTTAATGGGTGTTGGTTGCTGAATTTTCTTCAAGATCGGCAATGCACTTGGAATGTCAATGATCATATTTCTTGGAACTTCAAGTGTCACAACCTTTGAAATGTCAAGGGACATGTCTTGTGGATCACCAAAAGTCACACTCATTGGTTCTTCAAAGGACATGTTTCTTGAATCATCAACTTGAAAAGATGTCTCTTGGAATATCCTGCATGAAGAAAGAAAGAATAGGAGAAAAAATAGGGTTAGATAAAATTTGTTTTTCTTTTTCCTCTTTATCTCCAAACTCATTCTTTTCAAATCTCTCATTTTCAACTCCAGCTTTTCTTACATTCACTTCCTTATTTTTATTCTTTTCATTTTCAACTCCATTTGTTTGTCCTTCTTCAAATGTTCTTTTTCTATTGCTTTCTCTTCATTTTCATTCTTACATGCACTTGGGATAGCCGGTCCATCTTCTACAACATCCCAAAGAAGGAAATCGTTGGATTTGATGAAGAGCCTCATGTGATTCTTCCAATAAGGATAGTTGTCCCTATTGAAATAAGGCAGTTTGGTGATGGATTGAGACTCATAGAAGTTGTTGCCGGAAGTAGAGGCCATGGCTTGATTGTTGATTGATTGAATCTCATTCGAATCGACTCATAAGGGTGTTAATCCTTCTAATGAGTGTAGCTCTGATACCAATTGTTGAGATGATCAATCAATGGTGGAAGGCCAAGAGGGAGTGAATTGGCAAATTAAAAAATTGGTGGAAGCAAGTAGAAAAGTAAAAAGAATTGGGACAAAAGATTTATAGTGGTTCAACCTTCTAACAAAGTTTACATCCACTACCTTAGTTATCCACACTAAGGATTTTCTCAAATCCACTAGATTTGATTTCCTTTTGAGGCTAAAGGAGGTAACCTTACACTCTCTTAAGACTTATACCCCAAAGTCTTAAGAAATCCTCACAAAGTAAATACAAATAAAGTAAACTGAAGATCCTCTCAAAGGTAGAATGTTTTCCCAATACAAAGTTCACTCAAACCCTAAACTTGAATAAAAAGGATTACAATTTTGCTTTAACAAGTGGGTTACAAGATATGACTCTAATAAGCTCAAAGATTGTTGGATGTGTGCTTGAATGCTTTAGACTTGATCAAGTGTTGTTTTTGAATCTTTGGAGACTTGGTTTTAGACCCTCTCATTGATTTCCAGCCGTTTGGGTAGCTGAGATCATTATTATAGCTGTTGGGCTTCATTTTTTCCGCAATAAATATAGTCTGCTAACATTGGGTATCGGTACTCGGGGATAGGTATCGGTACCTGCTATAAGAAAAAGAGTCGTTGTATAAAGGGGTATCGATACACGTGAATCCGTATCGATACGGAGTGTGCATTTTTACAAAGGTGTACTGGTACAAGACATACCGTATCGGTACCAATTTTGCTCACTGGAATCCTGCTAACTTGTAGAATATAGATCGTATCGATACGCCTCTATGGGTATCGGTACGCTATAACTGATTTTCAAAGTTATGGTTCCAATAAACTGACAAGGCAACGGTCGGATATATATTACAAAAGATTTACAAAATCTTAACACCTCGTACCGGTACGCACAAGGTTGTACTGATACTCGAAGCTTAAATTGGTTTCTAGGTTGAATGGCATACCGATACGGCTATACGCGTATCGATACCCTATAGCCATTAAGTATAAAAAAGAAATTCAGTAGCTAAAATCCATATCGATAAGGCCAGGGGCCTATTGATACTCCTGGGCCAATTTGGCTATTTTGAGTACCAAAACACTTAGAAAATATTTGGGGTTTAAGGTTTTGACTTAGAAATTATTTTAGGTTCGAATCCTTGTCAATTTTGTAAGTCTTTTGAATACTTAAAAATTTATCTCTTTTTACTAAATAGTCCTTAAAATTCTTTATTATATCAAAATCAAAATATAGGTTTTACAAACCAGTTAACGGACACCAATGTAATCATTATATAATAAAAATAATAGCTTAATATAAATTATAAAAATAATAAAAATTAAAAATCACAAAAAGAAAATCATTAAACGGTTCAAACAAGTTGAATAGTTGGGTTTTTTTGTTATGATTTCCATTTTTCGATTCATTACTGTCATTCTATTTATGGTTATATACCACCGATTAGATCACTTAATTCGATTTATTCGATCAATCCAATTCCATTATGGCAACTGTTCATTTTAATTAATTAATTTGCTTTCCATTTATTTATTCACATTATCTACATTCATTTACTTCAATTCTTCTGTTACATTCAAAATCATATTGCTCTTTATAGTCATCTATTGGAAATAAATGTTCAATTAATTTAGAATTTCATTTTTCAGAGCAAGTACATTTGGCTGGTTGACCAATCTGTTCATCTTTATTCTCTTATTTTCCTTAAGTCATAGGTTCTAAACCCACTAGGAACACCCTTTTCTTTCCTAGAGTTCTTACATTCCCCTTCTCTCTAGGTATGATTAAAATTAAAATTAAATTTGTAAAAAGAAATCCATTTTTGGGAATCGTTTATAGTCATTATAAATAATGAGCTAATTTATAGTTTTGTATAATTTTTATGAGTAACGATTTTATTATTTTAATAGTCACAAAAACAACTTTGTTATTGTGATAACATCTATTTGAAAATAATTTTAAATAGGCTAAAGGGGTTTTTTTGCCCCCGAGTACGACCCAAATTAGAAATGTCGCCCCTCGCGCGAAAAAGCATTCAATTAGGTCCTTCAGTTCGCACATTGCAGCAAATTAGCCCATTGACCAACGTTGTACGTTACAGTGTTCACGTGGCATTTAACGGTGATGACATGATAGTCAACTGTGCTGATGTGGCAGTCAACTGTGCTGATGTGGCAGTCAACTATGCTAACGTAACGGTCCACGATACTGGCGTGGCAGTGCATGTGTGATGATGACGTGGTAGAAGTGCCTAATTGATTTTTTAAATCGAATTCGATGGCATAATTAATTTTTTTTAGTTCAAGGGCATAATTCGTTTTAATTGAAAGTTCAATAACTTATTTAATCTTTAATCTAAAAATTAATAAATTACTAAAAATTTAAATAATATTTAAATACTCATAAAATATTAAAAATAAAATGTTACGAGGCTGTCCATTGATGTAGGCCTCCTTTGATTGTGTCGGATCTAGGATCGAAGTAAGATTTCCCATGTAGAAGTGGGGATGCAAAAGAAGATGTTGAAAGTGTAGTTTATCGTGTTTAAGGGACTGGAATTTGGTGTTGAAATGTAGGATGAAAGAAGGTAGAATATTGCTGGAAATTTAGGATGGAGAAAGGTTGAAGATGAGTGCTTGAAGAAGAAATAATGGTGGAAATGGATACTGGAAATTTTGGTGAAGAAGAAAGGTTTTAAGTTGCTGAAAAATGAAATAATAAAAAAAACAAGAACAAGGAACAAGGAAGAACCTATACAATAAAGTGTATAAACCCGAACCTTATACGCTCTTTGTTTGAATGACTTGGACCCATTGATTAAGAAATCAAGAACCCGAAGTATCTGGTTTGACAACACAAGTACGAGACTTGAAAATGTCAGAAAAAGTTCAATAAAGAACTAAGTTGAGAGAAATTCTCACAAGTAATTTTTGATTCATAAGTTGTGTAACCTTTTTACATTAAAAATCTGAAACATATATAAGAAATACAAGAGGGAAATCTGAAATACTTCAAATTTCAAAAGAAAACTACCTATTTGATCTAAGGGTGGTGGTGAGGAAGTTTAATTTGAAACAAATCTGATGGCTGTATTTGAAATAAACAAACTAGTCAGCATTAAAAATGGCTCCTAAATGAAGCGAGAACACTTGAATTTTAAACAAAATGCACATGCCAATTGTTTGAATTCAAAAATCAAACTTCTTGGCCTTATCCTTGAGAATTTTGCCCATTGCTTTGAGAGGGAGTTCAAATCTGCCACACACATGTGTCAAGGCTGCCATGGGTGGACGCCATGCTTGGGGAGCTGCTAGAGCCTTTAGCTTGATGCACCTTGCTATAGGACACTCTCCTAAGTGTAGGTACATGTCCCTCCATGTTTGAGCTACCATTGGACTCATTAGCTAGAGTTGAGCTACTGGAGCTGAAGTTGAGCTGAATTGAGCTAATTTGGAGTGTTGGAGCTAAAATGAGCTGAAAACAATGCTTACGGGCTATTTTGAGCTGAGTTGAGCTACACCCTTGTTGTTGAGCTTCAATCGAGCTAGTAGGAAGGTCCTTAGCTACCGCTCTTTATTATGCCGCTGTAAAAACAAAGTAAACACACATAAACATATTGAAGAAATAATATAAAAAACTAATTAGATACATATAAGTATAAACTAAGTATAAGTAATTAATATTATGTCACATATTAGCATGTAACATGTGATATAGCTTATTGTCTAAGGCTTTTTCATCATTAACAAAAATAAGAAGTATGAATGCATTTCGGTACAAGAACTTCCCTGAAATATTTAGCCTTAGGACAAGTAAATGGTTCAGTTTCCATGACTCTCGGCTTGAGCGAAGGCATGCTCACATCATCCATTTTTAGGTGATTTGTCCTCAAATCGAAGCTTGTCGTCAAGGAATAATTCTGGGGTGTTTGAATGGCCAAATCCATAGTACTTTCCTCCAATGGAATATCTTGCAAAGTAGAAAAAGAAAAATCCCTTGGGTTCTCGTTAGAGAAATCAACAATCATAGGTTGTGTCAAAATGCACTTCCCAGTCATTTCATTGTGTTGGACATCACCAATCTGTTCGGACTCTCCTTTAGTATGGTTAGTATTATCATGATCCTTCCTCCAAATTTCAAAACTCTTTTTCATTTACAACTGATCGTGATGTACTTGTGATGGAGTTAAAGGTTCGAGAGTGAACTTCTTTCTTTCATGCTTGATTGTGAAATTGTTGGAGACACAATCATGGATGGTTCGTTTGTCATATTACCAAGGTCTTCCAAGAAGTAGATGGCATGCGTGCATTAGAACCACGTCACATAATACATCATCCTTATACCTTCAAATGGAGAATGGAATAATTACTTGCTTGGTAACTTTCAATTCTCCTCCATCATTCAACCATTGTAATTTATAAGGATTTGGGTGCTTCGTCGTTTTCAAACCTAATCTGTCAACCATAAGAGTACCTGCAACATTAGTGCAACTTCCACCATCAATTATAACAACACATACCTTATCATTCACATGACATCTCTTGTGAAAGATATTTTCACGTTGGTGATCGTCTTGTGTCATTTAGACATTTAGGCTTCGTTTGACAACGAGGATCTCACCATCCACTGGCATTTCAATCTCCTCTTCTTCTTCCTCTCAAAGTTTTGGTTCGTTTTCTCCGTGATTCGATTCTATCTTACCATTATCTAACAGAAGTATCGTGTTCCGGTTTGGACATTGGCTTGCTACGTGTCCTCGTCTAAGGCACTTGAAACATTGAATGTCCCTTGTGCGTTTATGAGTAACCACTTGCTTTCCTCTACCAACGTCTACAACGTGTGGCTTTGGCTTGCTCGATTCTATATTTTCTTTAATTTGAATAGGTGCTGACTTCCTGAAATTGTTTTGAATGAAACGATGGTTAGAAAAATTATTAAATGAACTATTACCTCGGGAAGAAGATTTCTTCCTTTGCTGACGTTCAACTTTGATCGCCATATGCACCATCTCGTCCAATTCAACATAATGTTGTAATTCTACAACATTGGCAATCTCTTGGTTAAGAAACACGCCATTGTTGATTCTCGATCTTCTTCAATGTTGGCAAGGATCATGGCCATCTCCATTTCTTTAAAATAATCTTAAACGCTTCTATTGCCTTGTTTTAAATTCTGCAACTTCTGGAACAAGTCTCGATGGTAGTGAGACGGTACAGATCTCCTCCGCATGATTCTTTTCATTTCAAGCCATGTTGTGATTGGCCTTTCACTTGTTCTTCTTCGTGTACTGATTAATTGGTCCCACCAAATTAATGCATAGTCCACAAACTCCATTGCTGCCAATCGCACCTTCTTTTGTTCATAATAGTTGTAACAATCGAACACATATTCTACCTTGCTTTCCTATGCTAGATAGGCATCGAGATCTATTTTTCAATGAAAATGAGGTATGGTAACTCGAATGTTGCTCAAATTGTCATCAAGTTGTGCACGCCCTCCATGGTGTCTCGGGGCATTCGGTGTCGATGATCGGTCTATTTTGTCATCATCATTGCTGTCAACATACTCTTCATTGTGTTCATCATCTCTAGGCTGATTTTGCCTTCGTGGGCCTTGGGTTGCCCGGGTGTTGCTTGTGACCCTTCAAGCTTGTCTATTCTTTCATGTAATGGCTCGAGTTCATCCTTCAACAATTTCTGCAATTCTCAAATCATGGCCTGCATTTGCAGATTCAGTTGTCCTCTATCTTGATTCATTTCGCTAGAACCTATCATTATTAAAAACTAAAATAAAACCTCGCTTGCACACTCACAAAAGCCTCACAATTATCTCCAAGGAAAGTAGATATGGCACTCCACTCTATGCTCTTGTTTCACTCGGGAAATATGGCTTTTACTTTCCCCTTATGTTCTCACACTCTCAATATGCCTTCTTCCACTCATTCTCTCGCGTTTAGTTCTTTAAGGCACTATCTTAAGACTTGTCAAACATGTTCAAGTGTGTCGGCTAAATAACAATAACGGTTAGTAAACAGAAGAAATAAGGTAAAAGTAGGCTTAGAATTACAAAGAAAAGAAAGAAATGGGTGACTTACTACACAGAAACGCTTACAGCTTTCCTTCACCGAACAATCAAATTCTCTTCGTGACCGGTTGATGTTGTAATGTTCGATGTTGTAGAACACATTGACATTGCAATTTCTTTCATCTTTTTCACTTTTTGAAGTGTTTTTCTTTCTTTTTCGAAACTAAATTTTATCTTTTTTCAATTTTTTTATATTTCTCACTCACAAAGATGATTTATTACTTGAATCCAACCTAAGCTCTGATTACCATATGTTACGAGGTTGTCCATTGATGTAGGTCTCCTTTGATTGTGTCGGATCTATGATCGAAGTAAGATTTCCCATGTAGAAGTGGGGCTGCAAAAAAAGATGTTGAAAGTATAGTTTATGGTGTTTAAGGGACTGGAATTTGGTGTTGAAATGTAGGATGAAAGAAGGTAGAATATTGCTGGAAATTTAGGATGGAGAAAGGTTGAAGATGGGTGCTTGAAGGAGAAACTATGGTGGAAATGGTTGCTGGAAATTTTGGTGAAGAAGAAAGGTTTTAAGTTGCTGGAAATGAAATAATAAAAAAAACAAGAACAAGGAACAAGGAACAACCTATACAATAAAGTGTATAAACCCGAACCTTATACGCTCTTTGTTCGAATGACTTGGACCCATTGATTAAGAAATCAAGAACCTGAAGTATCTGGTTTGACAACACAAGTACGAGACTTGAAAATGTCAGAAAAAGTTCATTGAAGAACTAAGTTGAGAGAAATTCTCACAAGTAATTTTTTATTCATAAGTTGTGTAACCTTTTTACATTAAAAATCTGAAACATATATAATAAATACAAGAGGGAAATCCGAAATGCTTTAAATTTCAAAAGAAAACTACCTATTTGATCTAAGGGTGGCGGTGAGAAATTTTAATTTGAAACAAATCTGATGCCTGTATTTGAAATAAACAAACTAGTCATCATTAAAAATTGCTCCTAAATAAAACGGGAACACTTGAATTTCAAACAAAATGCACATGGCAATTGTTTGAATTCAAAAATCAAACTTCTTGGCCATATCCTTGAGAATTCCGCCCATTGCTTTGAGAAAGAGTTCAAATCTGCCATACACATGCACACACATGTGTCAAGGTTGCCATGTTTGGACGCCATGCTTGGGGAGTTGTTGGAGCCTTTAGCTTGATGCACCTTGCTGTAGGACACTCTCCTAAGTGTAGGTACATGTCCCTCCATGTATGAGCTACCATTGGACTCATTAGCTGGAGTTGAGCTACTGGAGCTGAAGTTGAGCTGATTTGGAGTGTTGGAGCTGAAATGAGCTGAAAATAATGCTTGTGGGTTGTTTTGAGCTGAGTTGAGCTACACCCTTGTTGTTGAGCTTCAATCGAGCTAGTAGGAAGGTCTTTAGCTGCCACTCTTTATTATGCCGTTGTAAAAACAAAGTAAACACACATAAACTTATTGAAGACATAATATAAACAAACTAATTAGATGCATATAAGTATAAACTAAGTATAAGTAATTAATATTATGTCACATATCAGCATGTAACACGTGATATAGCTTATTGTCTAAGGCTTATTCATCATTAATAGAAATAAGAAGTATGAACGCATTTCGGTACAAGAACTTCCCTGAAATATTTAGCTTAGCACAAGTAAATGGTTCAGTTTGCATGACTCTCGGCTTGAGCGAAGGCATGCTCACATCATAAAAATACTATAATGAATTTAAAAATTAAGTAAAAATATGAAAATTTATAAATATAAAAACTCAAAATTTTAAAATATTTATAAACCATCAGAAAAGTCTTCGATTGTTTCTGGCTATGCTAACCTACTAATATTCCTTGAGCATATTTTTAATGGAATCCCTTGTATTAAAGTAGAAAAAAATTTTCCTTCGTTTTTCTACATCATGTATTAATGAGCATCAATTTGATGTAGAAAAGCGAAAGAAAATTTGAGTTTTATTGTTACTTTAATACAATGTTGATTCCATTAAAATTTTGTTTAATGAATTGTAATACTCAGATTGAAGAAGTCAGAGACTTTTTCGATGAAAGTGCTCGATTTTTAATACTTTATAAATATTTTTACTTTTTATATTTATATTTTTATCATTTTTAATCTCCAATACATTTTAATTTTTATATTAGTTTTTATTTTCAATGTTTTTTAAATAATTTATTTAGTTTTGTTAAGTTTATGGATTTTTTTAAAATTGAAGAATATTTTTATTTTTTGTGAGAGTTCTCACTTTGCTTATTATAAAATTATCAGGAACCCAAAGGATATTTACATCAATTTGTTAATCGATTTTTCATATATTCCATTTGTAAAAGTTCAACTTGAAAAATCAAATTATTTATCTAATTTTATTCAAAAACTAAATAAATTGATTAAATTAACTTAAAATTTAAATAAATTATTGTATTTCCATATATTCCATTTGGAATAATAGTGACAACTTCATATTATATTAATGAAGAAGTTGTAGTGACAAAAAATATTGTGTCACAAATATTCACTTACAGTGACAAGTTAATTGTGAAAAAAATAACGATCACTACTATTGTTATATTAGTGACAAAATAAAAATATATCACAATTAATTAGATTAATAGTGTCATAAAAACATTTTGTCACAAAAATGTAGCATTTCTGACAAAATAATTCAAAGTCACAATAAAATCGTCACTAGAAACCTCAATTGTTGTAGTGCGGAACCTCAGACTCAGACCCCTAGACCTGAAACCCTAAACTCCAAACCCCAAACAAAAGCCCTAAGCCTAAACCCCAAACCCTAAACACTAAGCCTTGAGACATGAGCCCTCAACCCTCAACTCCAAACCCCGAGCCCTAATAAAACCATAAACTATAAACATTGAACCCTAAGCCTTAAGCCCTCAACTCTAAACCCTAAACCCTAAACATTAGAATCTAAACCATGAACTCTAAGCCTGGACTATTTTAACTTTGGACCCTAAACTTAAACCTATAACCCCGAACCCCAAACCCTAAACCCAACCCTACTCATACAATGTTGAAAATTAATTTTTTTCAAACTCAACCTTATGCCTTATTTATGACATGAGCATAAATTGAACCCAAATAAATTTGAGATGCAAGGAATTATTTCCTTTTTGCTCGCAATAAATTTTATTTATTAAATTGTTCAATGATCATTTCGTGACAATTAAATAGTGAATTTATTATTCGATAACAAGTAAATAGTAAATAGTCCAATGACCATTATGTAACATTTATAAAGTTCAATGATCATTTTGTAATAACTAATATATTACTTAATTGTCCAGTCAACCCGTCATTAGGCTATTAACAACATCTAATGATTCAATGTGAATTTGGTTACAAAATCCAAAGTTTAATGTTTATTTTATAACTTTTGAAAGTTGTTGATCAAAATAAACATTTTAGGCTAATTGAATAATTATTTGTGAACTTTACCCAAATTTAAATCTCATCCCTTCTAAAGGGATAAGACGGGACCGTCCCTCCTCAGACAAGGGGATATTTTCTTCTTTGTAGCTTAGTTCCTGAACCAAGATTTTGAGAATGGCAACCTTGTTTACCTCTACACCATTTCTATCTCACCCTTTAATAAGAACTCCCCACTTCTCCTCGTCATCACAAACACCTCCGCCGAATCCACCTTCGCAACCACCATCTCCTAAATTAAGCACAACTTCTTCTGAGCAGCAGCCACCTGCTGCAGCCTCCGTCAAAGTGGGAGAACCAAAGCCCCCAAAACCTGCCACCACTGTCGAAACCACTGACTGGATAGCTTCCTCCTTGACCAGGCGGTTCGGACTTGGTGCAGGCCTTGCATGGGCAGCCTTCCTCGCTGTTGGAGTCATCTCTGAACAAATTAAAACTCGCATTGAAGTTTCTGAACAAGAAGCAAATACGAGGTGTCAAACTCTCAACTCTCCTGTCTATTTATTTCTCGCCTTTGAAGTGGCTTCATTTAAAAAAAAAAAAATTATACACAAATTTAAAGGAGAATTAATTTCACTTATTTTGGAATATTATTATTTTGATAACAAATACTATAGGTTCTTCAAGATAATGGCAGAGTCGATGGTTTTCTAAGACTATAATTAAATGAGTTTACATGTTTGCATTTTTTTCTGGCTGCTTACGGTGTTTCGTAGTGTGTAAGCTCAAGTTTGTTTTGACTCTTTCAGTTCAGTTGTGTTTTTTTTTTTTTTTGGGTGTGAAACTGAGGTGTGGTTCTGGTGTACAAGACTTTGTCCTTATTGTTTAATAATGTTCCCCTCACCGAAGGAAATAAACCAAAGAATTTATTTAATATAGTATAAGCAGTTGAAAAGGAGAAGAATTAGTAGCAATAGAAGTGATTTTGAGCCACAAATCAGTATTGTTATTTCAAGAACATTATAATACTAGAATTTGGCAAAATGTGTTTGACTGGTTCTTCTCTTTGTTTTGGTCAGAGATGTTGAGAAGCAAGAGGAGCTGGTGCTGCCTAATGGTCTAAGGTATAACCTTTTCATCATCAGTGTATAGTAATAGCATAACCAAAAATCTGATGATGGAGAACATTTGAAAACAGGTACTATGAGTTGAGAGTTGGTGGAGGGGCTTCTCCGAGGAATGGAGACTTGGTGGTGATTGATCTAAAAGGAAAAATACAAGGCAACGATGAAGTATTTGTTGATACATTTGATAGAGACCAGAAGCCACTTGCTCTAATAATTGGGTCAAGGCCTTACACCAAAGGGATGTGCGAGGGGGTAGAATATATTCTGAGATCAATGAAAGTTGGAGGCAAAAGGAGAGTCATAGTTCCTCCCAATTTGGGGTTCGGAAAAAACGGTGCGGATTTAGGATCAGGTGTCCAGATTCCACCATCGACAACCCTGGAGTACATTGTTGAGATTGATAAAGTCTCTATTGCACCTGCATGATCTTGTTCAGTTCAAATATGTCATGGAATTCAGCGTTATTCATTCGTAATCAAACTCTTTATATAATTATTTTAGTTATAGACCGTCAAATATTTAACGGTGACGCTAACAAAATTCACACCTCAAGCAACCATACTGTTTGAAATTCGAGCTCTTTGATGACTGCTTTTCCTTGGCCTTCTGAACCTTCTTCACAATCTTTTGCTCTTCCATTTTTGGATCAGAGATCGCCAGCCAAAGTCATCTGATGTAGCTTTACAAACTGAAAGAGTTTCATTTCATGTCTGACCGTAGCAGGGATAATGACTGCTTCTCTAAATTCCTTCCTGAAGCTGAAGCCAGAGGAGAAAGCCCAGCTGTTTACAATGAGGAAGATGGAGAGGGAGCTGGGGCAGAAACAACAACAGCTGACAAAGCATTGATATTACTGCTCATGTTTATGCTTGTTCCACCAATAGAACCTTCAGTGGAAGCCTTTGGAGCTGGCGGTCTTTTGATTTCCGTGATTCCTTCCAGCATCTGAACCACTTTTTTCATCATTGGCCGTTGAGAAGGCTATTCTTAGATGCACCAGAAACTAACATGAATTGCCCTAGTTATTTGCTCCATGAGCACATCTTGATTAACAATTCCCTCTACATTACCCTTATCAAATTCTTCATAAGCCCATGTAGAAAACTTTTTCCAGTTTGTATCAGCTGAAACATCAAAATACCGTCTTCCACTCGCCAACAAAATCATGCCATAGCTATAAACATCAGATTTAGAAGTGATCGGAAGGTTTGCAAGCCATTCAGGTGCCAAATAGCCCCTTGTACGCCTAACACCTTTCAATGTTCGGTATCTATGGTCTTTGGGATTTATAAGTTTAGCAAGTCCACAATCCCACACTTTAGCGTTGTAATTTTCGTCCAAGAGAATGTCCTCGGGCTTTATATCACAGTGAACAATCCAAAAATGTCACTAACATTTGAATGAATGGTTACCACGATATTTATTCTTTTTTTAAAAACAATTTAACTATCAACGTTTCACTTTGGATCAAAATAATCTCTCTGTGGGTGAAAATTATTAGTCAACTAACGATAAACAACTTAAAACGACTTGATAGAATGACACATTTGCAGAAAAATAATTTTATATTTTATATAATTTTATAAAATTACTTTTTGACTGATGTGACGTACTTTTGTCTATATGACATCGCCATATCAGCATGCACTGTCATTTAGGTTTATCACGTCATTTCAAGCCATTTACCGTTAGTTAATTAATAATTTTTATTTGTAGAGTAGTCATTTTGACACAAAATAAAACGTTGAGGTTTAAATTACTTAAAAAAAAAGAATATGGGTCAATGTGACTATTCAACTAACGCTAGGAGCCTTTTTTGCCATTATGCCTTATAAATATGGGCATAAAAAATTGATCTGGCTGAAAACGGTTTGAGCCCAAACTATTTATGATTTGAAGTGATGATGATGATTCGAACTTGATCTAAATCTGACATGATGTTCATTCGAATCTGAGTTATACCTTATTGTTTTGGGTCTAAACTCGACCTGGACTTGACCTAAGAATGTCTCGAACCCGAATTAACCCAGTAAATATTTGACTTAAAATGACTTTAGATTCGATTTTACTCGACCTATAATTGACCTGATCCAATATGTTAATTGATCATACATGTTATTGACCCAACTTGTTATTTGACCTGACTTGTAATTGACCCGAACTAATATTGACATGACTTGTAATTAATTGATTAAAGCGACTAATTAATTGACTTAATGTTTTGTTGAATTTTCACTAAATATTCATTTTAATCGAAAAATCTAACATATACCTCTTATTGTTATAATTTATTCTATTTATTTCCTTATAATTATTTCAAGTATTCTACGAAAAGTAATAAGAGGGTTGTGATTATTTTAAGGAAGCAAAAAGAAGTTCTAATATACACTTTTGATTTGTGAAAAGTTGCTACTTAATATATTTGACTCGACATGAACTTTCAAAAAACCAATATAACCCAACTTGAATTTGATCCGAAATTGACATGACCCAATATGAATTTGATCTAAAATTGATATGACCTGATATGAACTTGATCTGATACTCGAAATGACCCGACCAAAAGTTTATCTGAACACGAATTAACCTGATAATTAACCGACAAGAACACGAATCATTTTGACCCGACATGAAATTGACCCAACCCGAACTCAAACTGAGTCTGAGTTAAGATCAACCGGGTTAACTCGAACTTAAGTCGATCTAATCTTAATCCGACTAGAGTTGAACATTGACTTAATCTGACATAACTCGATCTGATCCGAACCGATCTAAAACTCATCCCAATACTCAAATTTACACCCCCTACAGTCCTACTTGTAAAGAGACAAGTCGGGACCGTCCCTCGTACAATTTAAATCTTATCCTTGAATTCTCTTGCCCGTAACGGAACATTTGGGCCAATTAGGTCTCTTCTTTGTAGTCTGATAAACAAGCTTCCACCTCAGAAAAATAAAAAAAAGGTTAAAAAAAAGCATCAATAATACAGCGGCCTGCCATTAACAGATCTATGTTGGGGAAGATTGAGGAAATTACCTGGGGTTTTAACGACGCGGACACGCGGTGCTGATTGGATTAGGTGGCGCAGGTGTGACGAGTGCGGTATGTGAGCCGCTGAACCATTTTGTGTCTATGGGTTTTGAGGCAAATTCGATCTTGGAAATTTAGGTTATACAACTTGTTGAACAAGATTCGAATCGAAAAAAATTACTCATTCCGTCCTAAAAATAATGTTCTTTGTTGATTTTTCACGTAATTTTAAGAAGAAAAAATTTGTGTAAAAAATTTGTTGTAAAGTAATTAAAATGATAATTTCATCCTTAAAAAGTTAAAGTTTGTTTTATTAGAAAACTAAAAAGAGAGTAGAAAAAGAAATGTGTTTAGTAAAAGTTGTTGAGTTTTTTAAGAGGACAATTTAAGTGAGACAATTTTAAAATACAAAAGGGACATTATTTTTGGGACAGAGGGAGTAAATTTTTTTATTTGACGTGACGCAAAATTTGACACGACTCGAATTTTTTTTAAATAAAATTTAAGTTATAAAATGAGAATTTGAATAATTTGATTTTTTTAAGTAATAGTGAAATAATTTTTAAGTTCGAACCAAGTCCCACAACTCTGCCTGGTATATGTATATCACATATAAAAATATGAAGAAATATATATGTACATTGTATATGATTGTAAAAAAAATTAATTAGAATCAATTACTACTATAACATTATAAATATCTAAAATTAAATTTGAACAAAAAATCAAATATTTTCACTTGACATGATTTGACTCGATACGAATTTTATACTGTTTCGTATTGATGTGAAAGACCTTATTTTTTTTCCTTTTTTTATCTCATTCTACAAATATGAAACTTTAATCCTATATCAAAGTTTTAAGATCTGTATATGATAGTAGCAAAGAATTTGGTATGGAAACCACACCATAATCTATGATTTGGTCTACGTCAAACAAGTAGTATTAGAATATAAGCTTACAGACACACAGTACACAGATACTGCGGAGGCACTTGAAGCACCAGTCATCCTCTGCCAGCTTTCACTATACAAACCTTTTTATAAGCTATTAAAAAAAGACAAAAACCAATAAAGCAAGCCTCATAAAAGATGTATCTTCTAGTTTTATCTGTACTGCGTGGAGTTGTTCCATTTGTTTTCAAAGCTTGTCAGGACCTGTTGTGGATAGGATCCGGTCCTCTTCGAAATCTTCTTTTGCTGGATTGGTTGGGATCAAATCTCTTGTTTACTTTTACTTCTGCTTTCAGAAAACAACCTATTCCTGGTTGTCTTAGTCTGGTTGAACTGTGAATAACCCAAAAAAGATGAGCAATATAACAACTCTGCAAACCCAAACCATTTTCTTTTTTCTTACAACTCAAAGAATGCAAGTATTCCTGTACATATAACAGGCCTGTCTCTTGTACTTTATCTTCACATCTGTTAGTGGATTTGGAATTAAAGCATTGAGGAACCCATATAACTCGTCTGCAATCTAAGCACAAACTAAGGCTGCTATGGAAGAATCTGACAATATGAATGATAGTAATACCCTTGAGAAGCCAAGTATCTCTTCTCTTCTCTCTTTGCGAGAAAACGCTAGGCCAACCTGGTCTTTCTGACTGGACTCATCTTACCCTTTTTACCGCATCATCCGACCCTAGGGACCCACTTAGCCAACCTCTTCAACTTTAGATCATGCATTGGTGGCTAGCCAATTACCATTCCTTTGGTATTAAGAAAAAGGTGCTTTGGTTTTCTCTAGACACAAGATGGACCACCTACAGGCTACAGCTACAAGCTGCCAGATTGCTACAGTTACAAGTTGAGACGTCCAAAAGAATTAAATTTGGAAGGAAAACGTGACATACAACACCCCGCAAAAGAAACAAGCACTTGCTTCAATCTCCATTTCTAACACTCTCATCCCACTTTAGAATTCCGAGCTCTCTTACAAAATAATGATAACTTGGTTTCTTTATACTTTTCTTTCATTGGGCTAGGACTTAGGGTCGAACAAATTCTTAATCCACATCCAATGATACTAAAATTACAACTTGTTTATTCGTCTAGTGACGATTATCTTTGCCTCTATTTAGGAGTTTTGAATATGTACGAGATGAGCGATTGCACAGGTCCTTAACAAAAGAAGGATCCAAATGAGTTGAGTAAAATATTTATAGGGAAAACAAAAAATTTTAATTTAATAAATTATAATAAAAAATTAAAAAATAACTTTAAAGAGGGATTATAAAAAATGACTTTAAAATTAAAAATACTATTAAAAACACCTCATATATCTTTGGGATTATAAATTAAAAGGGCTCGTTTTAGAAAACTGCACATGCCCCATAAATTTTTGAATCGCCATGCATTTATTTCTTTACCATTGTTGTCGTTAAAATTCTTTCTAACATTCTGAAGCATAAATTCTTGCGATCAAATAACAGTGATAAAATTTAAAATTATTTATTTAAAGTCAACTAAAAATAGATAAAAATCAATTTTACAATCATCTTAATTTAATTGTTTGAAATTTTTTTGTGAAGTACTTTTAACCCCTCAATGTTTGGGCCAAAATAGCTTTCATGTGGATGAAAATCGCTAGTCAAAATTGTTGATGTCTTGAAATGACATGACAAACATACATGGCATTGCACGCTAACGTGGTAATGTCATATGAACAAAAGTGCTAACTTGACATAATAACACTATAACGACCCAAATTTCGGGTTATAATTCGGATCTTGGATCCGGGTATGGGTATCTTGATATTAAGGATTTAAATTGAAAGAATAGGAACTTGGAATATCAACTTTGAGAAAATTGATGACCAAAATTGAAAGAAATGAGGTTCATAATTCTAAAGTGGAAACAAGGGGAGAGCTGGACTCTTTAATGAATACTTTACCCAAAGTAACTATGGAAGCTTTTACAAGCAATTGTTTTGGACCATTTGATGGGATGAGATTGACATCTTTATTTTGAACCCTTGGATATAATGGATTTTATATTTAATTTTAAAATGGGTTCTATATTAGTAAGAAAGAGAGAAAAAGATGAACAAAAAGTTCATTCTTCTCCCCTCCATGTTGGATGACAAAGAGAGAGAGAAATGAGGTAACGGTTTCAAACTTTATTTTTAAGTTTTTTTTTTTTCATTTCTAGTTGAATATTGGCCTAGCTTGTGAAATAAGAAAATGTTCCTCTTCACTTTCTCTTTAAGATGAGTATAATATTGAAGGTTATTATTTGAGTTTGAGTAAACACTAAAATCTCCATGGAATTCTAGAGTGATCTTAGAGGTTTTTGTAACAATGGTAAATTAAAGATGCTTAGGATAAGATGATGAATATTTGAGTTAGGTTTTAGATAAACCCTCAAATGCTTCATGGAGATTTTTGAAAGAGAGCTTATTTTGGGGTTTTAAGTGGATTTTGATTTTAAGGAGGATACAAGATTAGCGTAGTTAATTAAATTCGTTTAGTTACCTTTACTAATCTTTTGGAAGGATAGTAATTCAATTTTCTCTTGGTTGATTTGTGCTAGAAATTTGAAGAAGCTTACATTTTCAATTGAGGGAAATGGAAAGTTGAAAGAAGTCTATCTAGAGTAGCATTTCGAGATTTTTTGCCTAAAGTAAGTACATCTCCAACTTTGAAGTGCTTCTTACTTTTCGTAATAGTAATTGCTTTGCTTTAAGCATGGTGTATATATAAAAATGGTGGTTGAGCATGTTGGCCATTGGATGATCTTCATCTTTGTCTTGCCGTTAAAAATGGTGTTAAAGGGCCTTAATATGAATATATATAAAAAAATCCTAATAGACTTTAGGAAGCATGAAACTACATAAATGAGTCAAATTTTGAGGTTTTGAGCTAAACCTCATATCTTGGGAAGCTATTTTTGGGTTTCGGTACTGGTACGCGAGAAGTTAATACCGGTACCCCTTGTTAAACTTGAAGAACACCGATAAACTATGAGTAGGGTATCGATACGGTACTCAACCTGCACCGGTATGCTACTCAAGGCAGTATTGGTACGGGTCGTCCCGTACTTGTACTCATGGGGTTTGTAATATTCTAGTGACCCATTTTAGTATCGGTACAGTAGGGGCATACCGATAATCGAGCTTAAGAATCAGTATGATCGATCTTGTATCGGTACAGGCTGACTTTGTTGAATTCTAATAGCATAAATTGGTATCGATACCCAAGGGTGAGTACTTGTACCAACTAGGCCGTACCGGTACCCATTAAAGCTATTACCCTGAGGATTTTTAATAATGGCTTAATAAGGTTTGGGAAAGGTGTTCTATTGAAACATAATCAAACATAATGAATTTTAATGACGAGCATTTAATTGAACTATGACTTTGGATGCCCTTAATAACTGACATGTCATTGCCTTGTATTGTATATGGGTCTTGTGAGCTTCAGATTGATTTATTGATTGGTATAGGATCCAGATACCCAAGTGTGGTACTGTAGTACACGTGTTCACAATGCACTTGATGTCTAGGTGGTCCCGAGTGGCATTCACTATCCGATGTCTTTATGGTCCCAGGTATATGGCATGCACTATTCGATGTCTTTATGGTCCCAGGTATATGGCATGCACTATTTGATGGTGGTCCCGAGTGGCATTCACTATCCGATGTCTTTATGGTCCCAGGTATATGACATGCACTATTTGATGTCTTTATGGTCCCAGGTATATGGCATGCACTATTTGATGTCCCAGGTATATGTCTTTATAGTCCCAAGAGAGGAATGGTTTGGTACCTGATGTCTTTGTGGTCCCGAGTATATGCATGCACCGCCCGATGTCTTGGTGGTCCCAGGTGGGTAGCATGGTATGTTATTTGATGTCCGAGTGATCTTGAATACCGTGTGAGGTACTCGATGTCTTTGTGGTCTCGAGTACATGTGTGGCTAACATGATTTCCTTATGGTCCCAGGCTGAATAGGTTCGACTACCACTGTGATAGTATTTGTTTATTGAACTATTTATTCACGCCATATACTCATTGCTTATATTGCATGCTTACTTTTATGAACGTCTCAAATTATAGTAGAGTAGACATGTATCATTGAGCTTTGTAAGCTCAGCGTACAGATTTGTTGTTTCATTGTGTAGGTTAACAGGTCACTCGCTTGGAGGAGCACATCGAGGATGATTTCCCAACACCGATTCAACTTGAGTATAGTACCTTGATTTTGGATGTTGGGCTATGTATCCATAGAACCCTATGGTGGTAGGTCTGTAACTATAATTTATCTTATTTTGAAAATACAATATTTTAAATTTGTAAGGAGCTCCATTTATTTTATATTTTAATTTATTTTTGAAAACTCTTATTCATGACTTGATTTACTTATGATTTATGGATAAACTTGAGGTTCTAAATTGAACATAATTTTACGGGTCAGTTAGAGGTGGCCCGAATGTAGTGTCTCGAATCTGGAGGGACCGGGGTATTACAAACACAAAAACAATAAATAATTTTATTAAACATAAATTATTTTTTAACTAATGTGTCATTGTTAACTCCTCAAAAGTACTACTTTCACACATATATTGCCATGTTTTTACTTGACTTCGAGTACATATTTGTGCATTTAGTTAGTAAAATTATGCATTTGCATCTAGGAGTTAAGGAATATTTTTCTTTGCCAGAGTAAATGTGTATTTCCTTGCCATGGTAAGTAGGTTAAGGGCAGGACAGGTTTGGCAGAGCAGTTGGTAGAAAGCAAGAGGACCAAAAGAGAAATGCCGAGTGTTATTGGCAAAAGTAGGACAAGAATTGCCAAACTCGGTTGGCAAAAGAATGAAGGACGATGATGTCAGCCTTACTTAGAAACATATCAGCCCAAATTCAATTTCAAAAAGAGGATAAGAAGATAACATGCCTATCTTGGTGCATAACAGACTTTCAAGAATCAAACCTAATCTAGGGTTTCTATGTAACACCCCGAAAATTGGTCTAGTCAAAATTAGGTTCCGGTGATCAGAAATTTTGTATCAGACTGGTCCAATCAATGTTTTGACTCCTTTATTGTATGCAATTATATTTTTTTGAACCTCAATTGAGCATAATCAATGATCTTGGACCTTATTGAAAGATTTGGAAGTCTTTTAGTGACTAAATGGTGAAAATTTAAAGTTTGAGGGTAAAAGTGCAAACTTTGGAAAGTTGAGGGATCACCCTTGTAATTCTACCAATTAAAGGTGTGAGTCACCTCCTTGCTTGGCCAATTTCACGTGAAAATGGTGGGCTATTGTCATAAAAGATGACAATTAGTTGGGAATTGGAAATTGATTGGAGAGTTGTTTATTGTTTAATAAGGTTTCCTCCCAAGCTAGGAAACCACATGATTGGTTGCTTGGGAGGCAACCATATTGGGTATTAAGCCATTCGGATCTTTGCAAAAGGGGAAAGGCAATTATAGAAAGGCTTGAATTGCAAAACCGAGACTTAGCTCCCTTCATCTTTTCCACCAAAGTTAAGATAACACCATCATTGTCATCTTCTTCCCTAAGCTTTAGCAAGCACCTCACTTCAATCCATGGAGTTTCCTTGATTTCCCTACATCAATTCAAAGCTCTTGGATTGGTGAGTTAGACCCTTCAAGCAATTTATGGATTCCATGGATATTTGAAATTTAATTTTGAGATTAGGTCTCGAAAGTCAATGTTTAGACCATGTGTTATAAGTTTAATTCCATGGAAATAATGATGTCTACAAGCTCTAGTAAGCTTGAATATTGATTTTGAATAATTGATTTTGATTATAACAAATTCCCTAATCTTTTCCCTAGCTCAAGCTTTGGAAGCTCAACCACCATCTCCTACTAAAGATAAAGGCAAGGGAATTGTAATACGAGAGCCTTAAAAACTTCAAAAAATCAAATTGAGTGTAGTCGGAGTCTCAGGATTAGGCTAGGTGCCTTTCCTGGCTTCATTGTCATTGAGTATGATTTAACTAACATTTAATTTTAAGCTCAATGCATTGAGCCCCTTGAAGGGTGTTTTGGTAAGCTTCGGTAAGCTTCCTCAAAGAATTATCGATTTTTGATATCATTCATTGAATATGGAACATTGTTATTGAATCATTGGATATTGATCATAGTCACCAAATTATTGAATATTGATCATTGACATATAAACATTGAGTATGAACTATTGTATAGCATCGGAAAGATCATTGTTAGTGTCATTGGACATTAACTATTGAATTACTATCATTGATAATTGATCATTGTCACTGAATTATTGAACTCATTGACATCGTTATTGAATCATTGAAATATAACTAAGGGTCAAGTTATTGCTATTGAATCATCGAATCTATTGAAATTGATAAGGTATTGAATATTGGCCTAAATCACCGAACCTTGGATTTGAGTGGACATTGGATACAATTGGCATGCCATAGGATTTATGAGCTCGTTGGTACGGGTGGACTACGGTCCTTGGGCTACGGCTTTTATATTGGCGAGGCGGAGTGAATTAGACCATTATTGATTTGGCGAGGCGTAGGAATCCTCGTATCCACTATTTTGATCAATCCAAGGGTTATAAATGAACTAAATGAATTATTGATATTGAACATTGACATGTAGTATTGTTATTGAACATTGATATATGGTCATTGAAATATTGTCGAAGCATACTAATGAATGCATATTAATCATTGACATTGTTTATGACTACTTCACTAGGCAAAATATGCCTAACGCATTCATCTTCATGCATTTTTTCAGGATAAGCAAAGTGGTCGAGGGATCGGTCAACCTTATCAAGGATTTTGGCAAGTTTTGCAAGGGTCAAAGTAATGTATACTTCACTTACATACTCCTAGAATGGTGGCATAGCTGTTGTAACGGTTACTTATATGTATTTTGATGTGTGTGTACTATGCATGTAATTAGAATGCTTATATAGGCCTAAAATGAATTATAGTGAAAGCTAAGTTTGGTAAAAATTGTTATAAGTGGCTAAAAGAATGAAAATGTAGTAAATGGATTTGAATGACTAAGAAATTTTGCATGCTAGTGGAAACACATATTAGTAACTTACTGGTAAAATTTCATTACTTTTGGACATTGGTTGATAGGTTAATTCTGATAAAAACCAGACAAAAATCTATCATTTCAGGCCAGGCGTACCGGTACGAGTGATGGAATACTGGTACGGTCATGCATATTTGGGCTAAGTCAATGTTGGTCAAAATGGCGCACCGATACGGTAACGTACGTACTGGTACAGAAAATGCTCACTGGAATTTTACTGTAGTTGCGTACCGATATGGTAGGTGATGTACCGATACTCATCTAAGATTCAATTTGGGAATTAAGGATTTCGTACTGGTACGGTTATGGCCTTGTATCGATACGGATAAACCAAATGCCTTGTACCGGTACGATGCCCTATGTAATGATACGACATCCAGGTTCGAAAGAAAATTAATTTAAAGGCGTACCGGTACGGCCTCTCGAGTACTGGTACCGATTCAGGTAAGTTAGTTAATAATTCTGGAAATTTGTAGAATGGTCACCGAATATTGCATAAGTTAATTGAATGAGTAAATGAACTCTGATCGACTTGAAAGGTTACAGACATACTGGTAAGGATTTAATTTCATTGTGGACCTTTAATTTATCGAAGTTACAGTTTAGTCCCTAAAAGTTGTAAAAGTTACAAATTAGTCTTACATGGATAATCACTACTTTGTGTCGGATTAATTGAGCTTGTTTGTATTATCTGCTAAGTATGATAACATTAATTTACCGAATAATGAGCGAAAAGTTTTGCACCGATCACTGTATTGTTCACTGGTAATGCCCTTCGACCTGATTCTCGACTAGGCCGGGAAAGGGGTGTTACATTCTACGAGTGCTTATATAAAGGAAGCATATCAAAGATCGATCAAGGAGGTTGTATCATGGTGAAGAAAGAGGGCAAACTTTGGTTCGACCAGGCTAAGACCGAGAGCTCTGGATCCATTGAAGGCTTGCATCGACAGATTTCCTTCTTTGCCCATTTCTCTTAGTTTTAATTCTGTTTTAATGATGATGTTATTTGAAAACGATGATTTTTTTATGGTTCCCCAGCCATGAACTAATTCTTTTAAGTTGGCTGGGGATGTTTTTGCGATGAATGCTTAGCTGGTTTTTAGTTTTTAATAATCGAATACTTTGACAGTTTTGTCTATCCTGCTAGTATTTAACTTTCCTAAATTGTTTACCATACGACAGTTGTCATTGCATGCATATTATCCATTAATATCTCAACAGACTTAAGAGATAATGGTTAATTGCCAGGTACTAAGGTGAGAAACTTCAATAGAAGATGTTCAAGTAGATGAGCATACTTCGGAAGTGAATCTACCCCTTAGGAGTAAATATTAGAACTTTGCCAAGTTAATTATTGAAAAACATCGCTATAGACATATAGGGGTTAATCGTGATTAACTTAGGGTATTGCCATCAAAAAAGGCAATACTAACTTTAAAATCTGCTCGGTAATAAAACCAAGGCTGAATGTTATTAATTACTGTCTTCGCTAAGTGTAAATCCATGCATCCCTTGCCAACGCTAATCCATCATATTGAATACATTTGTTGCCAATCTGCCTGAACTTTTATCCTTATTTTTCTTAGTTATTTTCTTAGTCAAAACCTGAAAACCAAATCAAACTCTTTTGTTTCAAATCACAAGTAAAGATCGTGGCATTTAATTCTTGGCCAATCCTTGTGGAGACGATACTCAACTCATTACTATATTACTTGCTGACCGTGTATACTTGCATGAAAAAATACATATTCTTGGCGTTATTTACTTACATGCTTACGCTGAATCCTGAATTTTTGCCGAGCAGTATTCCGTCGACAGTCATCCATCTACATAGGGTTATTTTGGTTCAAAATAAAATGTTGAGGGTTAAACTGCTTTAAAAAAAGAATATGGGTCAAATGACTATTCTATCAAACGCTAGGAGAATGTTTTTGGCAACATGTCAATCATTTAAATTGAGGTAACGATAAAATTTATTTTTATCCCATTTTTTAATTGAATTTTAAAAAAAAAGATGAGAAAATCTTTGGCCATAGAGCTTCGACGGCCAACGGAGGGTGGTGAGGCTACACACACACAAGATATAGACAGAACACGATGAGGGGAGCGCAATGGTGTTCTTGGATGCGCCAACGAATGATGGACATGGCGACAACGACAAGAAGCCGAATGTAATATCCCATTATTGGCTTAGAGACCAAAACGTAAAGAATTAAAAGTTAGTGGTTTTAGTTCAGTGACTAAAACGTAAAGTTTTAAAGTTTGGGGATAAAAGTGAAAAATTGAGAAAAGTCTAAAGACCAACATGGTAATTTTCCCAATAATTATTTTTATTCTATAAATAAATAGATCATCTAAGGGTGTGGATCGAATATAAAAACTATGGTTTGATCTGATGTTTCTATTATTGGGAAGTTATGGTTAAAGTTTAAGTGTAATTCGGGTAATCGTATGAGCTCGGAATTTTATGAAATTTTGAAGGAAGTCTTAGGAAGACCCGAGGACATTGAAGTTTTGAATTGTGCTTGATCGATTTAGATTCGATTTAACACAGCATATGAAATAGTGCCTAAATGGCATTTTGGAGAATATAAAGATTCATTAATAGCAAAATGGTCATTTTACCCATTCTTTTTAATTATAATTGATTTGATGATAAGGTTGAGTATAGGTGTTAACTTATAATTGGTTATAATTCAAGGGTAAAATGGTCATTTTACTATGAGGGAGATTTTTTGTTTTAAATTAAGGGAAAATAGGCCATTTGGCATTAAAATTTATGATAGAAAAAGGTAGAATTTGTGTTCATCTTTCTCTCAAGTGACGAACCTCAAGGGAACTAGGTAAGGAAAATTTCAATTTAATTTTTGGCTTGATTTGTTTGGTTTTTGGCTAGAGACATGAAACAAGAAATTGATCTCCCTTGAATTCTCTATCTTTTGACATAAGTTTTGCTTAGTTTCCATGTCTCTAGGTTGAGATTGATGATTAGGGTGGTTGAAGAACATGTTAGGTTTTCATGTTTTAAGGTTCAATCAAGTTGAAAATGGTGTTGTAGTGTTGTTTCCATGCTTGAAATGATGAAAATCTCTTGGGAAAACTTTTAGGGACCAATTCGGTTATAAGAAAAAAATTAGGGGAAATTTTGTGAAAATTTATTTGATGATGGAAATGATTAGAATGAGGTTTTCTAAGTTGAATTATGTGATTGGTTTGAAGAAAACATCATTTTAGGACTATTTTGTGAATTTTTCAAATTGGGTGAAATAAGTGAGAAATTTGAAAATATTCAAGAAGTATGGTTATGTTGTTTACTATGATACAAGGATCATTTTGGTATTAAAATTTTTGAAAATGGAGATGAAATGTGGAAGTTTCCAAATTTTAGTTTATAAACCCTAAGAGAGAAAATTTAGGGTTTAAAGTGAAATTATCAAACTATTGGTTACAATGTGCAATTTGAAGTAAAATTTAAGTGTAGGAAGCATTGTTGTTGTAAAGAAGCACTTGGTTGAAGATTTTAAATTTTCCAACTTGGTATGTACAAGTATTAGTAAGGTTGGACATGTACTTAAAGTTGCTTGTGTTATGTATTCAATGTACATACAAACAACAAGCAAGTTCGAGATCGAACAAGTGAGGAAAGAAGATAAAAAGTGCAACCGAGCTTAGTGAGGCTAGTATAAATTATACTTTTGAAAGTGTCAAGGTGAGTGCAATGCATGTATAGCATGATCTTTATGTCATTTATTATATATGTGATATATTAGAAATATGTCAAAGGTTGAAACATATGCATGGATCACTAATTAATCATGGAATATTATCTTGGGTATGAATTGCTCAATATATATATATGTTGCCATGTATGAGACTATGATTGATATAAAGCCCAATGTATGAGATAGGAAATTAAAAGTATAGTTGGATATCCATAGAGTCATAAACAACTGTATAAGCATTTTAGCACTCCCGGTAGAGTGCAACTTATTATAAGCACTTCAGGTAAAGTGCAAACTATTTACTAATTGTATACTCCAATAAGTATACAGAAGCACTTCAGTGCTAAGCACTTCCAGTAAAGTGCAAATAATACACTATACTCAAGTAAGTATAGGGGGATGACTCGTATACATAAATTTCCTTAAATTAATACTTGGGCTAAATGAATTGAAAAACAGGATGAAAAGCTTAAAAGCTTGATGATAAACATGGAAAAGGTAATGGTAAGAATCAAAGTTATTATCATGTATTATGTTATTATATATGTATCATGCCATATATTCTAGCAAGCATAATATGGTAAGTGATCACGTGCATTGTTGTTTATTTATATTGTTACCTATGTTAATTTACATTTGAATTAAATGTTGTTGCCTTACTAAGTATATGTTTAGCGTATGATGAATTTCATGCATAGGTTTTAAAGGAGTTTCGAAGGAAGAGTAGCCGAGCATCACTTTCATATTTTGGGAGGTATATCTCCATACTCGTAGTAATGTAATGGCATCCATCCTTTCTTTTGGAAATGTACTAGATGGCATGTATATTTTAGTGGGGTTTGTAATAGCTTATTACCAAATGTGGTTGGTTAATAGTTGATATAATATGTATGATGAACCTAGTAAGTTCTATTATGGTTATAAATGATAATGTACTAAGTTTATACTAAATATGGGTCCTAAGATAGAAAGTTTGAAAATCTGTCCAAAAATGTACGCAAAAGCAATATGTTTGAAAAATCATCATAAATTCCACAATTATAATTAGATGGTGAATATTATATGTATGAACTGGAAATTTTGTCTAGTTTCTTACAAAACAAACGGTGACTGATTTCAAGTTTTATGTAAAATGTTATGAATTTTTATTCGAAGGAAGGTCAGAAAACAAGGTAGCAGAATTTCAGAAAATTCTGGGCTGTGACGAGAATGTAGGAATTTATTTGAATTTTTGTGTAATGATTTTGGACTAATAATTTATATGATTAGAAATCTTAATGAATCTAGTTTAATTAGAAAATTTTGGAATAAATTTTCGATGTCTATAAAAATTGTTATAAATTTTTAAGTAAATGCAGTGCAGGCTGCCAGTTTTATAAGCTAAAGTAATAAAAGGGTTTAACCTTAATTAGTAACATCACTGACTTGTATTTGGTAATGAATACGGGGAAGGGATGTTACATTTATTGGTATCAGATCAAGGTTTAGTCGATTCTGGATAGAAATTGAGTTTAAAAATGAGCGAGAATTGTATACATGCCACTAGGATGTCATAATTACTGATGATTATGTGCAGATACTCTGATGCTCTATAATTAATAATGCTACTCTATATTAAGAAGTTTGTTGAAAATGTGTTCTGTTCAGATGTCGGACCATCAGGGTTCTAGACATGCGTTTGAACAGGAAGTCCCTGTGTAGAGTGGGAGTAACGAGGTAAATCAGAATGTACTTCAGGAGCAATATCAAGGTTAGGCACCTGCACAAGGACAACAAGACATGCCGGTTCAGGATCGTGGACTTTTCCTGCAGGCATTAGATGAGATTATAAATAGACAAAAACCAGCATTCGTACCGAGGGAATTAAGGAAGCTGAAGGCATCGAAATTTCAAGGTGATTCTAATGTAGACCAGATGTCTGCGGACTTTTGGTTAAGTGATATTAAAATTATGTTGGATACTATCCGGTGTGATGATCAAGGAAAACTTGAAGGAGTAACATCATTTTTGACGGGACATTGGTGATGTTTTCATCGAGGATATGAAGAATCAATTTCTGAATTTGAAGCAAGCATGCAGATCTGTATATGAGTATGAATGTGAGTTTAATAAGCTTAGCCAGTTTGCTACAGAGTTCCTTCCGACAGAGAAGCACAGAGTTACTAGATTTGTGGGAGGTCTAGATCCGGAGTATAAGAAATTCTTGGTTGCTCTTGATTTGTCTGTATTTCAAGAGGTTGTCAACCGAGCTAAAGGAATAGAAATAGTGGAGCAGGAAGAAGCTTCTGATAAGAAAGTATAGTCAACCAAACGACCTGGAGGTCCCAATGTTTTACCCTGGTCTAAACGGGGTAAAGGATCTCAGCAGCAAGGATCAGCTGGATCAATACCGTCTGTAAAGAAGAATTTTTCTGCTGGTAAATCCAAACAAGTCCCCAATCAAACGAGTGGAGCTAAAGGTGGTGAATTTCGGATCCAATCGAAATGCAAAACTTGTGGAAGAAGACATGTTGGTCGATGTTGGTATGCACCGGAGACAATATGTTATTAATGTGGGAAGCCAGGTCATTTCAAACGCGCATGTCCAGAATTGCAAGAAAACCAATCCGTGGCTGCTTCTCAGAGAAATAAAGGGAATCGAGGTTGGAATTCTCACCAAGGTGCATCGGAAGTTGCATCGAACCTGAAAGGCAAAGCTCATGCTCGTGTATATAATATCAAGACCACAGAGAGTAAAGATGGTCCCGATGTGATATCAGTTATGCTTGAACTCTTTGATAGACCTGTTTTTGTATTAATTGATCCTGGTTCCACTCATTCATATATTAGTTCTAGAATCATACTAGAAAGAAACATTCCAGTAGAACTAATTATGAGTGAGGTGGTAGCAACCAACCCGATAGGCCAGAGTGCTAAGGTTAAAAGAATTTGTTGTCAGTGTCCTATTAGAATTCAGAATGTGGATCTCCCTGCTGACCTCATGGAATTACCGTTTTGTGAATTCGAAGTAATATTGCGAATGGATTGGTTATTTGCATATGATGCTATGGTGGAGTGCCGATTAAAAGGATTAATTTTAAAGGCACCAGATGGATCACGAATATTATTCGTGGGTGAGAAGCCGAAGCATCGTAGTAATGTTATTTCGGCTGCTGATGCAAATGAAATATTTATGGATGGCAGTGAAACAAATTCAAATTCCGAAATTGATACCTTGAAGCATGAAGTAAAAATCGAAGATATACCTATGGTGTGGAATTTCCAGATGTATTCCTAGAAGAATTACCGGGATTACCTCCAGATAGAGAGGTAGAATTTGGAATTGATGTATTACCTGGTGCAACACCAATATCGATAGCACCGTATCGTATGGCACCTGCTGAACTCAAGGAAATCAAGTCACAACTACAAGAATTACAGAATCGAGGTTTTATACGGCCAAGTATATCACTAGAGGGAGCACCCGTATTGTTTGTAAAGAAGAAAGATGGATCAATGAGATTGTGTATCGATTATCGTCAACTTAATAAAGTGACGATAAAGAACAAATATCCATTGCCAAGAATTGATGATCTTTTTGATCAATTAAAGGGGACAACAGTGTTCTATAAGATTAATCTTCGATCGGGTTATCACTAATTGAAGATTAAGGAGCAGGATATTCCAAATACGGCTTTCAGGACTCAATATAGACATTACAAGTTTGTGGTAATGTAGATTGGATTAACTAATGCCCCAACAACATTTATGGATTTGACGAACCAAATTTTTTAGCTATACTTGGACCAGTTTGTAGTGGTATTCATAGATGATATCCTGGTTTATTCTAAAACCAAGGAGGATCACGATGTGCACCTCAGAATAGTTCTTCAGATCTTGAGGGAGAAGAAATTATATGCCAAAATATCTAAATGTGAGTTTTGGCTTTCTAAGGTGACGTTTCTTGGACATATAGTATCAGTTGAAGGAATTTGGGTTGATCCTCAGAAAATTCAAGCTATTATGGAGTGGAAACCTCTTAAAAGTGTTGCAGAGGTTAGAAGTTTTCTTGGATTGGCAGAATATTATCACCGATTCGTGAAAGATTTCTCAATGATTGCTGCACATATTACCAAACTTCTAAGGAAGAATGTATCTTTTATGTAGACTAAAGAATGTCAAGAAAGCTTTGAAAGATTGAAGAAAATCTTGACAGAAGCTCTGGTGTTAGTTCAACCTGAATCGGGTAAGAATTTTGTGGTGTATAGTGATGCATCACATAATGGTTTGGGCTGTGTACTTATGCAATACGGGAAAGTGGTGGCTTATGCTTCTAGGCAGCTTAAAACTCATGAGATGAATTATCCTACTAATGACTTGGAGTTAGCTGCGGTTGTCTTTGCTTAAAAATTTGGTGCCACTACTTATATGGTGAAAAATGTTATATATACACAGACCATGAAAGCCTGAAATATCTTTTAACGCAGAAGGAGCTGAATTTAAGATAGAGGCGATGGATCGAGCTAATTAAAGATTATGATGCAATTATTGATTATCACCCGAGAAAGGCTAATGTGGTGGCAGATGCACTTAGCCGAAAGATGTTTTCAGCTCTACGGATATCGAATGCTCAATTATCAATATTGGATGACGGTGCTTTACTTGCTGAGCTGGACATCAGGTCTACTTTGATAGACAAAATAAAAGAATCACAGGAAAAAGATGAAAATTATTTAGAGATAAAGAAGAAAGCTGAAAAGGAAGAATCTTCAGACTTCGAAGTGAAGTCCAATGGATGTTTATATTATGAAGGACGTGCTTATATTCCTGAAGACGAAGAATTGAGAAAAGAAATTCTTGCAGAAGCACATTATAGTCCTTTAACGATGCACCCAGGAGGAAATAAAATGTATCAAGATTTGAAGAGCCATTTTTGGTGGCCAGGAATGAAAAGAGGTATAACTGAATTCGTATCTAAATTCTTAACTTGTCAGCAAGTTAAAGTAGAACATCAAGTGCCATCAGGGTTACTTCAACCAATTGCTATTCCAGAATGGAAATGGGGAAAAGTGATTATGGACTTTGTAACTGGATTACCATTGACGCCGAGTAGGAAAGACTCAATCTTGATTGTGGATCGATTAACCAAATCAGCATATTTCCTTCCAGTCAGAACCAATTTCTCTTTGAGTAAATATGCAGAGTTGTATATTCGGGAGATTGTTAGACTACATGGAGTTCCTATTTTCATTATGTCTGACAGAGATCCCATGTTTACTTCTAGATTCTGGAAAGCACTACAAGAAGCATTGGGTACTCGATTGCATTATAGTACTGCCTTCCACCTGCAAACTGATGGACAATCAGAGAGGACAATTCAGATTTTGGAAGATATGCTGAGAGCATGTGTCATTGAGTTTGCAGGCTCGTGGGAAAAGTATTTACCATTGGCTGAATTTGCGTATAACAATAGTTATCAGTCAAGTATTAAAATGACACCATATGAAGCTTTATATGGAAGAAAATGCGGACACCATTAAATTGGTTTGAGTTGGAAGATCGCAAGATTGTTGGGCTTGATTTGATTCAAGAAGTAGAAGAAAAAGTGAAGATAATTCGAGATAATCTAAGGGCAGCTTCCGATAGACAAAAATCTTATTCAAATTTAAAAAGAAAAGACATTGAATACCAAGTAGGAGACAAGGCATTCTTGAAAGTTTCACCATGGAAGAAAATCATGAGATTTGGAAGAAAAAGGAAGCTTAGTCCCAGATTCATTGGTCCGTATGAAATCTTGAAAAGAGTTGGACCGGTGGCGTATCAATTGGCTTTACCACTAGAAATGAGCAAGATTCATGATTTTTTCATGTATCGATGCTTCGCAAATATAGGTCGGATCCTTCACATGTCATTTCACCTGCAGAAGTAGAGATGCAACCTGATTTGACATTTGAAGAAGAACCAGTAAATATATTAGCTCATGGGGTGAAGAAATTGAGAAGCAAATCAATTCCATTGGTTAAAGTGCTTTGGAAGAATCATAAAGTTGAAGAAGCCACCTGGGAAACCGAAGAGATAATGAAAGAACAATACCCGTATTTGTTTAACAAGGTACGTTTTAAAAATTCGAGCACGTATTTTTTTAGCGGGAGAGAATTGTAATATCCCATTATTGGCTTAGAGACCAAAACGTAAAGAATTAAAAGTTAGTGGTTTTAGTTCAGTGACTAAAACGTAAAGTTTTAAAGTTTGGGGATAAAAGTGAAAAGTTGAGAAAAGTCTAAGGACCAACATGGTAATTTTCCCAATAATTATTTTTATTCTATAAATAAATAGATCATCTAAGGGTGTGGATATAATATAAAAACTATGGTTTGATCTGATGTTTCTATTATTGAGAAATTATGGTTAAAGTTTAAGTGTAATCCGGGTAATCGTTTGAGCTCGAAATTTTATTAAATTTTGAAGGAAGTCTTAGGAAGACCCGAGGAATATGACATTGAAGTTTTGAATTGTGCTTGATCGATTTAGATTCGATTTAACACAGTATATGAAATAGTGCCTAAATGGCATTTTGGAGAATATAAAGATTCATTAATGGCAAAATGGTCATTTTACCCATTCTTTTTAATTATAATTGATTTGATGATAAGGTTGAGTATAGGTGTTAACTTATAATTGGTTATAATTCAAGGGTAAAATGGTCATTTTACTATGAGGGAGATTTTTTGTTTTAAATTAAGGGAAAATAAGCCATTTGGCATTAAAATTTATAATAGGAAAAGCTAGAATTTGTGTTCATCTTTCTCTCAAGTTCTGAACCTCAAGGGAACTAGGTAAAGAAAATTTCAATTCAATTTTTGGCTTGATTTGTTTGGTTTTTGGCTAGAGACATGAAACAAGAAATTGATCTCCCTTGAATTCTCTATCTTTTGACATAAGTTTTGCTTAGTTTCCATGACTCTAGGTTGAGATTGATGATTAGGGTGGTTGAAGAACATGTTAGGTTTTCATGTTTTAAGGTTCAATCAAGTTGAAAATGGTGTTGTAGTGTTGTTTCCATGCTTGAAATGATGAAAATCTCTTGGGAAAACTTTTAGGGACCAATTCGGTTATAAGAAAAAAATTAGGGGAATTTTTGTGAAAATTTATTTGATGATCGAAATGATTAGAATGATGTTTCCTAAGTTTAATTATGTGATTGGATTGAAGAAAACATCATTTTAGGACTATTTTGTGAATTTTTCAAATTGGGTGAAATAAGTGAGAAATTTGAAAAAATTCAAGAAGTATGGTTATGTTGTTTACTATGATACAAGGATCATTTTGGTATTAAATTTTTTTGAAAATGGAGATGAAATGTGGAAGTTTCCAAATATTAGTTTGTAAACCCTAGGAGAGAAAATTTAGGGTTTAAAGTGAAATTATCAAACTATTGGTTACAATGTGCAA
This sequence comes from Hibiscus mutabilis, assembly GCA_019671005.1. Taxonomy (NCBI): domain Eukaryota; kingdom Viridiplantae; phylum Streptophyta; class Magnoliopsida; order Malvales; family Malvaceae; genus Hibiscus; species Hibiscus mutabilis. The sequence goes on along the minus strand of CM033720.1, from coordinate 17,514,747 downwards.
TTTGAAGTAAAATTTAAGTGTATGAAGCATTGTTGTTGTAAAGAAGCACTTGGTTGAAAATATTAAATTTTCCAACTTGGTATGTACAAGTATTAGTAAGGTTGGACATGTACTTAAAGTTGCTTGTGTTATGTATTCAATGTACATACAAACAACAAGCAAGTTCGAGATCGAACAAGTGAGGAAAGAAGATAAAAAGTGCAACCGAGATTAGTGAGGCTAGTATAAATTATACTTTTAAAAGTGTCAAGGTGAGTGCAATGCATGTATAGCATGATCTTTATGTCATTTATTATATATGTGATATATTAGAAATATGTCAAAGGTTGAAACATATGCATGGATCACTAATTAATCATGGAATATTATCTTGGGTATGAATTGCTCAATATGTATATATGTTGCCATGTATAAGACTATGATTGATATAAAGCCCAATGTATGAGATAGGAAATTAAAAGTATAGTTGGATATCCATAGAGTCATAAACAACTGTATAAGCATTTTAGCACTCCCGGTAGAGTGCAACTTATTATAAGCACTTCAGGTAAAGTGCAAACTATTTACTAATTGTGTACTCCAGTAAGTATATAGAAGCACTTCGGTGCTAAGCACTTACAGTAAAGTGCAAATAATACACTATACTCAAGTAAGTTTAGGGGGGATGGCTCGTGTACATAAATTTCCTTAAATCAATACTTGGGCTAAATGAATTGAAAAACAGGATGAAAAGCTTAAAAGCTCGATGATAAACATGGAAAAGGTAATGGTAAGAATCAAAGTTATTATCATGTATTATGTTATTATATATGTATCATGCCATATATGCTAGCAAGCATAATATGGTAAGTGATCATATGCATTGTTGTTTATTTATATTGATACCTATGTTAATTTACATTTGAATTAAATGTTGTTTCCTCACTAAGTATATGCTTAGCATATGATGAATTTCATGCGTAGGTTTTAAAGGAGTTTCAAAGGAAGAGTAGCCGAGCATCACTTTCATATTTTGGGAGGTTTATCTCCATACTCATAGTAATGTAATGGCATCCATCCTTTCTTTTGGAAATATACTAGATGGCATGTATATTTTAGTGGGGTTTGTAATAGCTTATTACCAAATGTGGTTGGTTAATAGTTGATATAATATGGATGATGAACCTAGTAAGTTATATTATGGTTATAAATGATAATGGACTAAGTTTATACTAAAGATGGGTCCTAAGATAGAAAGTTTAAAAATCTGTCCAGAAATGTACGCAAAAGCAGTATGTTTGAAAAATCAGCATAAATTCCACAATTATAATTAGATGGAGAATATTATATGTATGAACTGGAAATTTTTTCTAGTTTCTTACAAAACAAACGGTGACTGATTTCGAGTTGTATGTAAAACGTTATGAATTTTTATTCGAAGGAAGGTTAGAAAACAGGGCAGCAGAATTTCAGAAAATTCTGTGTTGTGACGAGAATGTAGGAATTTATTTGAATTTTTGTGTAATGAGTTTGGACTAATAATTTATATGGAATAAATTTTCGATGTCTATAAAAGTTGTTATAAATTTTTAAGTAAAGGCAGTGCTGGCTGCCAGTTTTCTAAGCTAAAGTAATAAAAGGGTTTAACCTTAGTTAGTAATATCACTGACTCGTATTTGGTAATGAATACAGGGAAGAGATGTTACACCAACCTTTTCTTCCTCACTTCTGACCAAACGATTATCATTCACTATCAATGGACGATAGGGTTATGCTGGTGGTGAGGAGGGAAAAGTTTTGGTAAGGAAAGTGTCGACCATGACGGTCGTGGCTTATCGAAATTCGTCAAGGGAGAAAAAATAGGAGGGTGTGCAGCTAGGTTTGGAGGGAAATGAGCCAAAAACATTAAAAATGCTTAAATACCCACGTTTCGGATATTTTAAAATAGCTTAATAATAAGTGTTTGCAACATGAATCCCAATAAGATCAATAGCTCAACGACATGGTTGTGGGGAAGGGTTGAGCTCCTTGAGATCACAGGTTTAAACACTAATAACCTTGTTCTTTAAATTTATTTTGTCTAAAAATGGTTTAATAGCTGAAATGGCCCCTAAGCTTCTTCCAAAATTTCCAAATTAGCTTATAAATTGCAGATAAATTCAAATTAATCCATTAATTAAAAGAAAGAACTTTTAACCCAAAATTAAGGTTGTTGCAACCCACCATATGAATTTTGGACCATTAGGAATTCAAGGATAAGTTCACGAGCTATTTCGTAAACCCTAGAATTCTGAATGGGTGTGCCTTATAATTTGCCTAAATCCTAGGTTGTAATTCTCTCTTCACCAAATGAATTCTGGACCATTAGGAATTCAAGGATAAGTTCACGAGCTATTTTGAAAACCCTAGAATTATAAATGGGTGTGCCTTGTAATTAATTTGCCCAAATCCTAGGTTATAAATTCTTCTTTTCAACCGAAATGATTCTATTTTGCCATTTTTAGAACTGTCATTTCTCAAATATCAACCTAATTTTCTCTTTATTCGCTATCCTACCACTTTCCGTTCTAGAGTATCCTAGAAAAACACACTTTAGTGATCTAGGGTCTAATTTAGACCTATTTTGCTGATGAATATAAACAAAGACCGAATACCCATAGACTTATAATAGAAAGTTGCAAAACAAAGGTTGGAAAGAAGGAAACTTGTTGAGAATTACATCCATGGGTGATTTAAACTTAGGAGTTTGACTAGACATTCGATTGATAAGATGTGTTGCAGTAAGGAGAACTTCCCCCCCAAAGATATTTAGGAACATGGGAAGAAAATAAAAAAGACCTATCTACTTCTAAAATGTCTATTTTTCTCTCGGCAATCTCATTTTGTTGAGGAATATCAACACACGAACTTATATAAAGTATCCCCTTTTCTCGAAAAAAATATTCTGAATTTTTAGAAATGTACCTACTCCTATTATTGCGCGTATTGAGTGCTACACAAACAGTGCAAGTATACACGTCGAAAGTAATAAAGTGATACGAGTATCGTCTCCACAGGGATTGGTTTGGGCCACTTTGCTTAAGTTACTGCACTGTGAAAATAAAAACACAATTGATAATAGAGGTTCTAATTAACGAGAAAACTAAGAGCAATAAACTAAAAGAATAGATGAAATCAAATAAGAGGGAATAGGCCAGGTTATTGTGAGTTGAGGAGTGATAGCTGATTGGATCATCTTGGTAAAAGAGTGCAATGGCAACTCGGTTGCCATGGCAACTTGCGCAGCTGGGTTGCCTTGGCAACCATTCGAACGGTTGCCTGGGCAACTGCTTGGGCGACTAGGCAGCAACTTCAAGGTTCGGCGGAGCATTCTTCAATGGTTTCTTCTTATCCCTAAGTCAAAACTCTAGCTATTTGTGCATGCCTTGATAATACATCCCTGCGTGAATCAAGGGTGAACAACAACCAATCTTACGCTCCTCTTAGCCGTTGAAATCCTTAACTTATTCCTAAGCTGGATTAATCTTCACCATCAATAGATTGAATAAAGACCATACTCATTCGTTTCTTGAATCTAACTCTCCCGATATTAGATAAATAGATGAAGTTATGAGATCCTCTCCCAATTCACTCGCAAACAAGAATAAAAACCAAGAATGAGTAAACCTTGAATTGAAAGTGCAAACTCTTATTACCTAAACAAAATCCAATTGTTTCTCACAACCACAGAACACAATAACCCCAACCAATGAAGTTAGTTCATGGTTGGGTTCAAAAGATATACAAAGAATAATACCCAAACCATGAATCTAATGGAAGCAAAGAAGAAGAAGAAGAAGAAATTGATCAGCCCCTTGAACTCTCTCCCAATCGAACTCTCCCCTCTTGAACTCTCTTGTCGAAATCTCTCCCTTCTTGTTCTCCTTGAGTTTGACGGCTTGGTCTCCTTTAAATAGGAGATGGCTAGGTCAAAATCCTTCTTGAAGAGGAAGTTAAGTTGGAATTAAATGCTTTAAAAGAATATAATTCTTTATTATATTTAAATTCCTTCTAGATCTTCTCCTATATTTTTGGGATTTAATTTCTCTTTGACCTTTTCATGGAAATCAAACTCCTTTGGGATTTAACTTTGCTCCATGTCATCTTGGGCTTATCTAGTCATCAATTTCGACTACTATATCATCTTATCCCTTATCAAAAATTGCCCTGGCAACTAGCTCGGCATCTCCTTCATGCATTGCCCTGGCAACTGCATCGGCATCTCCTTCATGCACTGCCCTGGCAACTGGTTCTAGCCTTGTTTAGGCAAGTGATTCTGCACACACACAAAAGCACACCAAAGCAGCATCTTTTTCCACAAAAATTACCAAGTTATGTAATCAAGCTCAACGGTGGAAAGAAACATGAATTAATGCATGAATGACTAATTATGCAACTAATATGAGCCTAAGTCTAACAATAATATGAGTAAAAAGGGTAATAAAAATAGTACTTTTGAACACTTATCACACCCCCAAACTCGAACTATTGCTTGTCCTCAAGCAATGAAAACTAACAATTACCTACCAAGACTTTAATCATCAAAGACATGCTTCAAACTTGAATTCAAACATCGGAACCGTGGCACAAAGTATGATCACCTTTTAATTTTTTGAATAGCACAAAAATTACCCAGAATCGAACTATAATGCTCGTGACAACGTGTGTGCGTAGTTGTGTACAAGTTGATTTTCAAGATTCTATGTGAACAATAGGCTTTTATCAATTTAGTTACCAGGGCATTTATTTTTATTTTCACTAAAGCCAATTTTGGGCACCTCTAGCGATTCTTTAATGTGATTAACTACTAGAGCCAGTTTCGGGCACCTCTAGCAAGAAATTAACTTTTAATTTTCAATTTTAAATTTACCCAAATTTTAAGCAACCTAAGTTCACTAAGTTTCTTTCAATCAACAAGCCACAACCGTGTAAAAAAAATCAGCGTCATAGTAAAATTCTAAGTTTTTTTCATGCAATCCTAAAATTAATGGTTCTTTCAATTAAGTGTAGTGGCAAAATTTCATCATTGGATATTCAACAAGTCTTAAGAAATTAAATCCAATTAAAGGCATGGCAAGTAACATATGCAACCTATATGTGATTGCTAAAGATGAATGCAACTAAACATAAAACTAACTAGAAACCAACACCCCCCAAACTCGAGAGAAGCATTGTCCTCAATGCATGTAAAAGTGAAACAAAATTTAAAAGAAACTAAATGAAATGAGTTAGTCGGAGAGATAGTCACCTCGAGTGATAAGTTTCCTTCGTGTCGTTTGCTTGATTCATATTTCGGTCGGTGGTTGAATGCTTGTGGTTGGTACCGCGTGAATATCATTGCTTTGATTTGATCCATGTTTGTCGAGGCAGGTTCACTTGCCTGGGCATCAGTAGTTGCCGAAGCCATTGTTGTTGCATAGGCATCACCAGTTTCTGTTGCCATGGCAACAGCCGGGGCGGTTGCCGGGCCATCCTCTGTTGCGGTTGTTGTGGCAAGTAGTAGGCAAGGAATTTCCTTAGCATGGTGGTTGTGAGTTTTGTTGTGGAAAAGAAAAGAAAACCTAAAAACTAAAGATAATGAAGACAAATAAAATAAAATATCTCCTAAAAATTCCAAAAATAAATAAAGAAAAAAATAACCGAAAAGAAAATAAAGTTCCAAAAAATTAAAACAAAAATTAAAGATTCTTAGAAAGAGCATTTTTCATGCATCTTCTAATGTTACTGCATATTTGAGAAAACTTGAGGAGGGTCGTTTCTGATACTTCTTATAGTCCATTTGCACCCTCCATTGGGTGACAATATTGCCCAAAAAGAGTTTGGCCAATGTGCTTGCCACTACTCCCTTTTGCATTACCATGGTGGAGGTGTCTTTCTTTCATGTTCCCTTGTAGTCCATGCACATCTTCCACCTTGCTACTGTTCCTGAAGGTATGAATATATTATTAGGAAAAATTATATCAACATCCAACCATTTAATTACCTCATTCTCGTCGGGCTCCATCATGGTTGGATGTAGCCTTTGTTGTTGTGGCAATTGCTGCTCTAGCCAATTGTCGTGGTAATCAGCTGCCAAAATTTGCTGTAAGTCAAGGGAAGAACTAATTTTCTGAAAAGCTTTACGAATCCAAACACATTTTTCTTTTGGCATTTCAAACATCTCCATCAGTAGAGATTTCGATGGCTTCAAATCTACCAACATCGGTTCCTCAAGACATACCTGTAACGGACGAGGTAAGTTTTTAAAGAATTCGAAAGGTTCAACCATTACCTGCTCATATTCCATTGGCAAAGTATTATCATCTCGTTGATCTTGCATGTGGTCGTGCAATTGCTGTGGCAATTGTAGATGAGAGCAATCTACAGATTCCTGCTTCAACATAAATGTTGTAACCTTTTGGGCATCAAGTTCCTCAGAATTTGCTGTAGTATTGTTGTTATCAGCTTCACTGAGTGTTTTCGCGACACTACTCTTTCCAGGCTCCTCAATCATTGCCAAGGCAATTTGTTGCTCAGTCTCATCATATGTTGGACAGTCTCTCTCATTGGCATCCTCTTGACTTGGAGGTTCTAGTTGTTCCCCACACATCAGGGACCTCTCTTCACATTGCTCCTTATCTTCTTGCCTTGGGACGTCAGTATCCCAGGAATAGATTGTTGGTGCATGTTATCCATGGCATATGTGGATCTCCTCAATTGATCTTCTGAATCCCCCAAGGTTGCATCCCACTAAGCTATCCTCGTAACCATGGACTTTGATAGCTCTCGAATCTTTTCAATTGATCCATCAAGTCTAGCCAAGAAAGCTAGCAACGTTTCCTCAAAGGAATTTGAATGCTCTTGAAAAGGACTATATTGCCATGGCATATCTGCTGTTGCGGCAAAATTGTCATGGTAAAATTTTTTTTGAGCTTTTTGATCATACCATGAAGAATTTTGCCGTTGGTTCCATCTATGGTCCTCCATGTAGTCATATCCACCAAAAATGTGAGAGCAATTTTCAAACACATGATGTTCTCCACAACAAGTGCACGAGTTTTCCACGGTATATGCTTTTCTCGGTTGGTATAGGTAATCATCGAAGGGTGCAAGAAACTCTTGATTGGATTGGTTCATACCTTCCAACATCAACTCTGAATAGATCGACTTTTATTTCCCGACATGTTGATGTCCCTTAAGTTGTAGCGCACCTAATTTTTTTTCATAAAACAAACAAAAAGAAAAGTTAGTAAAACTAAGAAAAAAATTCAATAACAAAATCAACTAACACCAATTGCCAATCCCCGGCAATGGCGCCAAAAACTTGTTGCGCGTATTGAGCGCTACACAAACGGTGCAAGTATACACGTCGCAAGTAATAAAGTGACACGAGTATCGAGTATCGTCTCCACAGAGATTGGTTTGGGCCACTTTGCTTAAGTTACAACACCGTGAAAATAAAAACACAATTGATAATAGAGGTTCTAATTAATGAGAAAACTAAGAGAAATAAACTAAAAGAATAGATGAAATCAAATAAGAGGGAATAGGCCAAGTTATCGTGAGTTGAGGAGTGATAACTGATTGGATCGTCTTGGTAAAAGAGTGCAATGGCAACTCAGTTTTCGTGGGAACTTGCCCAGCTGAGTTGCCTTGGCAACTAATCGAACGGTTTCCTGGGCAACTGCTTGGGCAACTGGGAAGCAACTTCAAGGTTCGACGGAGCGTTCTTCAATGGTTTCTTCTTATCCCTAAGTCGAAACTCTAGCTATTTGTGCATGCCTTGATAATACATCCCTGCGTGAATCAAGGGTGAAAAACAACCAATCTTGCGCTCCTCTTAGCTGTTGAAATCCTTAACTTATTCCTAAGCTGGATTAATCTTCACCATCAATAGATTGAATAAAGACCATACTCATTCGTTTCTTGAATCTAACTCTCCCGATATTAGATAAATAGATGAAGTTACGAGATCCTCCCCCAATTCACTCGCAAACAAGAATAAAAACCAAGAATGAGTAAACCTTGAATTGAGAGTGCAAACTCTTATTACCTAAACAAAATCCAATTGTTTCTCACAACCACAAAACACAATAACCCCAACCAATCAAGTTAGTTCATGGTTGGGTTCAAAAGATATACAAAGAATAATCCCCAAACCATGAATCTAATGGAACCAAAGAAGAAGAAGAAATCGATCAGCCCTTTGAACTCTCTCCCAATCGAACTCTCCCCTCTTAAACTCTCTTGTCAAAATCTCTCCCTTCTTGCTCTCCTTGAGTTTGACGGCTTGGTCTCCTTTAAATAGGAGATGGCTAGGTCAAAATCCTTCTTGAGGAGGAAGTTAAGTTGGAATTAAGTACTTTAAAAGAATATAATTCTTTATTATATTTAAATTCCTTCTAGATCTTCTCCTATATTTTTGGGATTTAATTTCTCTTTGACCTTTTCATGGAAATCAAACTCCTTTGGGATTTAACTTATCTCCACGTCATCTTGGGATTATCTAGACATCAATTTTGACTACCATATCATCTTATCCCTTACCGAAAATTGCCCTGGCAACTAGCTTGGCATCTTCTTCATGCATTGCCCTGGCAACTGCGTCGGCATCTCCTTCATGCACTACCCTGGCAACTGGTTCCAGTCTTGTTTAGGAAAGTAATTCTGCACATACACAAAAGCACACCAAAGCAGCATCTTTTTCCACAAGAATCTAATCAAGCTAAACGGTGGAAAGAAACATGAATTAATGCATGAATGACTAATTATGCAACTAATATGAGCCTAAGTCTAACAATAATATGAGTAAAAAGGGTAATAAAAATAGTACTTTTGAAAACTTATCACCTATTATCAATTTTATGGATTTAAATGTAACTTTGAAACTGATTTTCGACCAAACTATAAAAGTCTTTAAATATCATACTAGTTTCTGATTTGTCTTTCATAAGAAAAGTTCAAATGACTCTAATGTGATCATCTATAAAAGTGACAAACCATTGAGAACCATTAACATTTTTAACTCTAGAAAGTTTGTAAAACCTATATTTGATTTTCATATAACAAATTGTTTAAGGGCCAAATTGTAAAAGAAAATAATTTTTTAAGTATTCAAAAGTCTCACAAAATGACATGGAAAAGTTTTTCTAAGTCCAAGACTTAAACCCAAAAAAAGATTTCTAAGTATTTCAAAGCCAAATTTAACAAATACGCCCAAGCGTATCGATACGGCTACGCCAATTTTGATACGGATTTTCACTACTGGAATTTTAATTTGCAAACCGTTTCGATACGGCTACGTCCGTTTCGATACGGCTACGTCCGTTTCGATACGACCTTCATCTGGGCTTGTATTTTAGGTTATGCATATCGATACGACAAATACCGTTTCGATACGGCATTCATCTGGGTTTAAGTCATTGCTTAAGCGTACCGATACGATCTCACCGTATCGATACGGTGTGTTGAGATCTTCAAAATCTTTGCATTTAAAATATGACTGTTGCCTTGTCAGTTATTGGAATCACCAAACTTTAATTTTCAGTGAACCCGTATCGATACGCCCATTAGGCGTACTGATGCATTTTTCACTAGACTTTTTCTCAGATTCCAGTGAGCAAAACTCGTACCGATACAGCCTAGCCGTTTCGATACGCATTTGAAAAATACGCTATACCATTTTGATACGGTCTCTCGCATTTTGATATGCCCTCGTTTTTACTCTTTACCCATTTTGATACGCCCTTACCCATACAATACTCTATTGCACAACGACTCTTTTTTCTTTTGACAGGTATCGATACGGCTCTTCGTGTACCGATACGGTTGGTCACCAGACAACATTTATTGCGGGAAAATGGTCCCCAACGGCTATATTGATGACCTAAACCACCCAAACGGTTAGAAATCAACTAGAGGGTATAAATATAAGTCTCCAAAGCTGCTACAACAACTATTGAACATCCATTGAACAACATTCAAGAATTTAAGCAAAATCCAACCACTTTGAGCTTTTAGAGTCAAATTTTTTGTACCCAACTTGTGTATTTTCATTGTAATTTTTAGTTTCCAGTTTGGGGTTGTGAGCATTTGTAATTGGGCAAACAAATTCACCTTTGAAAGGATATCCTTGTGTTTGCAAACCATTTCTTATAAAAGAGTGAACCTTGAGAAAAGTGAAAGTGATACAATTCAAATGAAAATAAGTGATTTACTAGATATTTGATTTGAAATGAAATTGCCTTATATATGTATATGAGATGTTGATTGTTATAGGTTACATGACAGAGGAACGACTTCAATAAGTCAATCTATACGATTCTAAATTCTTATATGTTATATTCAATATTTTATTTATTATGCAATTTTTATTAAAATTAAGTGCTTCACTTTGATTTATAAGTTTTGCCTCACTAAGTTCGTACTTAGCGTGTGTTTGTTTCACACGTAGATTAATATGGGGTATTTGAGGAGGAGTCGAGCATGCTGATCAAGCTTCAATCTGCAAAACATCAGTAAGATATTCTAGCTTATGATAATCTTTAGTGGGCATGCAATTATTTAATTGCTAGTAGAGTATGATGCATTAAATTAGACTAAATAATAGATAAGTAATCAGTTTTGATGATGAATCGTATATGCATAAAGCAAAATAAGACATTAGCATTGTAACAGAATAAAGCTAAGGTAGAAAGGATAATTACTTTGCTAATTAGAATAATCGGTAGTCGCATAAAGATTTTAAAGTCAAGAAAGGGCCTAGATAGCAAACCTAGTTTTCACCCTGAATTGGACTGTTGTTTTTAATAATTGCCAAATATGTTTTAAAAAAATTAATTCAGGGTTAAAACTAGCTAACTGCACATAGGTTGTGTTTTAAAACGAGACTAGAATAAGGAAAGTAAGACGATGATGTAATTCGTCAGTCTACGAATCTTGGAGGTTAAAAAAGGACTCATAGTGGATATGATACAGTGAAATAAACATGAAAGTTAACTCTTGTAGAAGATCTGAGAATATAAGGCCAATTTTAAGATAAATTGGTTACCTACGACTAACATAGAAGTAAGATGTAAATGGAAGGTTGATCTTTAGTCATGATAGTATCAGTTAAAAGCTAAAGGAAGAGAAAAAGAGGAAAAGTACCACTTCGAGAGAAGATGATTTGTGCAAGTCAAAAAGGGAAAAACTTGGTTTCAGAATTATTATACCTCAAGGAATCGTGAAAGAGTTGTACCAATGACATATTAATGGATCTTATCCTCAGAAGTGAGCAAAAGTTTATAGTATATGTATTTGTGTTTTGGAGATATTGATTGGATTATTCATGTGTCATCACTCCTGAAAAAAAAGAACTGCAATTAAACTTGATACATGAAGAGGTGTTAGCAGGAATACTGGTATATGGAGTTAAAGAATTAAGGAATAAGAAAAATTACATTGGTTAAGACCCTAACAAGAAATCACAAGGTCGACGAAGCCACTTGAGAGTTTGAGAAGAAAATGAGGGAGTAATATCTGCAATTGTTTGAAACACGTATGTTTTAAAAATTCGAGGACGAATTTTCTTATGGGGGAGGAATTTTAATATCCCAAATTTTGGCTAGTGACCAAAATGTAAATTTTGAAAGTTTAGGGGTTAAAGTATAAACTTTGAAAATGTTTGGGGACTAAAGTATAAATTTCCCCAACAAGTAATTTTATTTAGTGTAAGAGTAAATATGATTAAAATAGGTACCTTGATATCATTTTTAAGAATTAAGATGCAGAAAAAGGTATCGAATTTGGATCGAATGAAATTGTTAAGCGTGCTCAGGCCAGAGAAATACAAGGATGGGTGACCTTCGGGAAGGTCCCATCAAAGTGTTTCTGATCGATATTTTGGGCTCAGTAAGAGTAGAGAAAATTCGTATGGATTCTCGATAAAGGATTTCTAAGAGGAACTTTATTCTATGAAGATTTTTGATCAGTATCAGGAAAATAGACTGAGTTAAGAAAATCCAGTCTAAGTCCTTGGAAAAGGAAGTTTTTATAGGATAATAGAGTTCGTTTCCCGAATATGGAAATATAGAATCTTTGAAATAAATTCAATAGCTCGGAAAAAGGTAAAATCGCAGTAGAAGTATTTTATGAATATCGGATCGAACTAGAATTTCAGAGACTGATCCAAAAGCCATGAAAAAGTCATAAAAACTATTTTATGAATATTTTATTATAATTGGTTGGATTCCAACTAGATTTAGTTGAATTTTTATAAGAATGGCAATTTTGAAATATTTAAAAAGTTATAAGGGCAAATTTTGGAAAGAGGAAATGGGAGATTTAATCTTGGACCTTGATTGATGATAAGATCAATCTCAACCATTGGATTAAAAGGGCATTTTAGTAATTTCACTATCTAAATGAATTTAAAATTCATTTATACAAGACATGTGGCCAAATTGGATGAAAAATAAAAAGATGAAGACCATTATTCATCTTAAAATTTCGAAATATGAGGGGGGAAAGAAAGAAAAATCGAGAAAAATTTTCCAAGTTCGATTCAAGCCCGAAACTCGATTTTCAATTTGATTTGGATCAAAAGAAGGGTCGAGGTATTATGAAGGAAAGGATCGAGTAGAGCTTAGTAAGGCAAGCTAATAAATGGCCCAGGTGAGTGCATTTTTACATATTATATATATATATAATATGAGAAAGAAATATAAAATGTCATCCTAGAATGATTCGAAAGAAAAAGAATTTGAATCGTAAATTGATATATTTTACAATAATTTTTGAATGGTTTATAATGATCTTTACAAGATATTGATGTTAAAAACCCTTTGTATGATTATTGAGATTCTTGGTATAATTGGCATGCCAATGAGGTGGAGTATAGTGATATAGTGATACAGTGATGTTGTATAAGTGTACAACAGTTATATAGTGAAACAGTGATGATGTGTTCTACAGCTATGACCTAGTGATACAGTGATGCTGTTAAATTACAACAGTAGTATAGTGATACAGTGATTTATTATGGCACAACATATTAGTTGATGCCGCACATGTGCATACTCAATAGCGACTCGCATACCATGCATTCTCAATTACTTTACATTGGGCTATTAAATGAATAAAAAGTAACAAGTACATGTGATGTAAAGAAAAGTGAAAGTGATACGATTCAAATGAAAATAAGTGATTTACTAGATATTTGATTTGACATGAAATTGCCTTCTATATGTATATGAGATTGTGATTGTTACAGGTACATGACAGAGGAACGACTTCGATAAGTCAATCTATACGATTCTAAATTCTTATATGTTATATTCAGTATTTTATTTATTATGTATTTTTATTAAAATTAATGTGCTTTACTTTGATTTATAAGTTTTGCCTCACTAAGTTCGTACTTAGCGTGTGTTTGTTTCACACTTAGATTAAGATGGAGTATTTGAAGAGGAGTCGAGCATGCTGATCAAGCTTCAATATGCAAAACATCAGTAAGATATTCTAGCTTATGATAATCTTTAGTGGGCATGCAATTATTTAATTGCTAGTAGAGTATGATGTATTAAATTAGACTAAATGATAGATAACTAATCAGTTTTGATGATGAATCGTATATAGATAAAGCAAAATAAGACATTAGCATTGTAACAGAATAGAGCTAAGGTGGAAAGGATAATTACTTTGCTAATAAGAATAATCGGTAATCGCATAAAGATTTTAAAGTCAAGAAAGGGCCTAAATAGCGAACCTAGTTTTCACCCTAAATTGGACTGTTGTTTTTAATAATTGCCAAATATATTTTAAAATAATTAATTCAGGGTTAAAGCTAGCTAACTGCACATAGGTTGTGTTTTCAAGAAAACCGAGAAAAGGTTAGATTTACAAACTAAAATTTGTAAATACTTGTAAAAATAAATTTATAAGTCGAGATTTCTTTAAACGACTCTGTAACATCTTTAATGTATATTCGATTTACGAGTATACGTTAAGGGTGTTACATTTAATGGTATTAGAGCAAAGGTTTAGCCGGTTATGGATGCTAAACCAAGTTTGTATATGATTTTTATCAGTAAATACATGCCCCTAGGATATCATATTACTGATTTGCTGATTGTATGACTTGATGCTGCTCGTCATTAGTATGATATGGAACGAGACTAGAATAAGGAAAGTAAGACGATGATGTAATTCGTCAGTCTACGAATCTTGGAGGTTAAAAAAGGACTCATAGTGGATATGATACAGTGAAATAATCATGAAAGTTAACTCTTGTAGAAGATCTGAGAATGTAAGGCCAATTTTAAGATAAATTGGTTACCTATGACTAACATAGAAGTAAGATGTAAATGGAAGGTTGATCTTTAGTCAAGATAATATCAGTTAAAAGCTAAAGGAAGAGAAAAAGAGGAAAAGTACCACTTCGAGAGAAGATGATTTGTGCAAGTCAAAAAGGGAAAAACTTGGTTTCAGAATTATTATACCTCAAGGAATCATGAAAGAGTTGTACAAAGGGCATATTAATGGATCTTATCCTCAGAAGTGAGCAAAAGTTTATAGTATATGTATTTATGTTTTGGAGATATTGATTGGATTATTCATGTGTCATCACTCCTGAAAAAAAGAACTGCAATTAGACTTGATACATGAAGAGGTGTTAGTAGAAATACTGGTATATGGAGTTAAAGAATTAAGGAATAAGAAAAATTACATTGGTTAAGGCCCTAAGAAGAAATCACAAGGTCAAAGAAGCCACTTGAGAGTTTGAGAAGAAAATGAGGGAGTAATATCTGCAATTGTTTGAAACACATATGTTTTGAAAATTCGAGGACGAATTTTCTTAAGGGGGAGGAATTGTAATATCCCAAATTTTGGCGAGTGACCAAAATGTAAATTTTGAAAGTTTAGGGGTTAAAGTATAAACTTTAGAAAAGTTTAGGACCTAAAGTATAAATTTTCCCAACAAGTAATTTTATTCAGTGTAAGAGTAAATATGATTAAAATAGATACCTTGATATCAGTTTTAAGAATTAAGATGCAGAAAAAGGTATCGAATTTGGATCGAATGAAATTGTTAAGCGTGCTCAGGCCAGAGAAATACAAGGATGGGTGACCTTCGACAAGGTCCCATAAAAGTGCTTCTGATCGATATTTTTGGCTCAGTAAGAGTAGAGAAAATTCGTATGGATTATCGATAAAGGAATTCTAAGAGGAATTTTATTCTATGAAGATATTCGATAAGTATCGGGAAAACAGACTGAGTTAAGAAAATTCAGTCTAAGTCCTTGGAAAAGGAAGTTTTTATAGGATAATAGAGTTCATTTCTCGAATATGGAAATATATAATTTTTGGAATAAATTCAATAGCTCAGAAAAGGGTAAAATCGCAGTAAAAGTATTTTATGAATATCAGGAAAATCGGATAGAACTAGAATTTCAAAGATTAATCCAAAAGCCATGGAAAAGTCATAAAATAATATTTTATGAATATATTATTATAATTGGTTGGATTCCAACTAGATTTAGTTGAATTTTTATAAGAATGGCAAACTAGTAAAAAAACTAGTTAGAGGGTAAATTGGTCATTTGGCCCCAATGGCAATTTTGAAATATTTAAAAAGTTATAAGGGCAAATTTTGGAAAGAGGAAATGGGAGATTTAATCTTGGCCCTTGATTGATGATAAGATCAATCTCAACCATTGGATTAAAAAGGCATTTTAGAAATTTCACTATCTAAATGAATTTAAAATTCATTTATCCAAGACATGTGGCCAAATTGGATGAAAAATAAAAAGATGAAGACCATATTCATCTTAAAATTTCGAAATATGTGGGGAAGAAAGAAATAAAAATGGAGAAAAATTTTCCAAGTTCGATTCAAGCCCCGAAACTCGATTTTCAGTTTGATTTGGATCAAAAGAAGGGTCGAGGTATTATGAAGGAAATGATCGAGTAGAGCTTAGTGAGGCAAGCTAATAAATGGACCACGTGAGTGCATTTTTACATATTATATATATAATATGAGAAAGAAATATAATATGTCAACCTAGAATGATTTGAAAGAAAATGAATTTGAATCGTAAATTGATATATTTTACAATAATTTTTAAATGGTTTATAATGATCTTTACAAGATATTGATGTTAAAAACCCTTTTTATGATTATTGAGATTCTTGGTATAATTGGCATGCCAATGAGGTGGAGTATAGTGATATAGTGATACAATGATGTTGTACAAGTGTACAACAATTATATAGTGAAACAGTGATGCTGTGTTCTACAGCTATGACCTAGTGATACAGTGATGCAGTTAAATTACAACAGTGATATAGTGATACAGTGATACGGTGATTTATTATGGCACAACATATTAGTTGATGCCGCACATGTGCATACTCAATAGTGACTCGCATACCATGCATTCTCAATTACATTACATTGGACTATGAAATGAATAAAAAATAACAAGTACAAGTGATCTAAAGAAAAGTGAAAAGTGAAAGTGATACGATTCAAATGAAAATAAGTGATTTACTAGATATTTGATTTGACATGAAATTGCCTTATATATGTATATGAGATGTTGATTGTTACAGGTTACATGACAGAGGATTGACTTCGATAAGTCAATCTATACGATTCTAAATTCTTATATGTTATATTCAGTATTTTATTTATTATACAATTTATATAAAAATTAAAGTGCTTTACTTTGATTTATAAGTTTTGCCTCATTATGTTCGTACTTAGCGTGTGTTTGTTTCACACGTTGATTAATATGGTGTATTTGAAGAGATGTCGAGCATGCTGATCAAGCTTTAATCTGCAAAACATCAGTAAGATATTCTAGCTTATGATAATCTTTAGTGGGCATGTAATTATAATTGCTAATAGAGTATAATGCATTAAATTAGACTAAATGATAGATAACTAATCAGTTTTGATGATGAATCGTATATGGATAAATCAAAATAAGACATTAGCATTGTAACAGAATAAAGCTAAGGTAGAAAGGATAATTACTTTGCTAATAAGAATAACCGGTAATCGCATAAAGATTTTAAAGTCAAGAAAGGGCCTAGATAGCGAACCTAGTTTTCACCCTGAATTGGACTGTTGTTTTTAATAATTCCAAATATGTTTTAAAATAATTAATTCAGGGCTGAAACTAGCTAATTGCACATAGGTTGTGTTTCAAGAAAACTGAGAAAAGGGTTAGATTTATAAACTAAAATTTGTAAATACTTGTAAAAATAAATTTATAAGTCGAGATTTCTTTAAACGACTCTGTAACATCTTTAATGTATATTCGATTTCTGAGTATACATTAAGGGTGTTACGAAAACAATATAATTCAGGGTGAAAACTACGTAAGCTGTATAGGCCCTTTTCTTTCTTTTAAAATTTTTACGCGATTAGGGTTAAACAACATTTTAACCATACCAAAGATTTTGCTGTTGTTAACAATTCGTATTTCTAAACTTATCCATCCATAAAAGCATATAATTAAGTTGTAAACTTATGTTGTAGACAGTTCAACTTTAAAATACTTACATGCCCACTAGTCTTTCAAATTATGGTAAAGACGTACTTATTGAACTTATTATAGTAAATTGATTTTTCCTAAGTTTCTGCTTCTCCTTGATAGACGATTTTCAAAAAACCTATGTGTGACATAAGACACAAGCTAAGTACGAACTTAGTAAGGCAACTAAACTTATTTATTTTAAAATCATGAAATAATGTAATACAATATGTCATATATAAAAGTGCATTTCGTTTTCTATAACATGGCAAGTATATCACAATGTACATATGTTATGTATCATAACTATCATATAAATCATGTTATCATTGTATAAAATATTCTCTATTATGGACATGCTTTCATCATGTAATCATTTACATATCATGTACTCTATCATGGTCATGCTTCTTTATGCCATCATTTGCATAACATGGATTCTATCATATATCATGTAACATTTCTATCTCGTATGTCATGTACTTCTTAGTCATGTAACATGTGACTTCTTTTTCATCTATCATGAAATCATGTAACATCTTTTTCATGTATCATGTAATCATGTAACGTCTATATCATGAATCATGTAATATCTCTGTCATGTATCATCTCTATCATATGAATCATGTATCATCATGCAGTCATTTGCATGCTCATGATCTACCATGTAATCATCTTGTTATTTTTATCATCGTGTCTGGCTAGAGACCCATGGAAACCCCGTAGCCCATCTACACCGTAGTGCCTTATGGAGTACGTACTCGAGAGGATGCTCTTTGCTCCTCATATAAGGACACTCTTTGCTCCTTATATTAAAAACACCTCGCTAGTGCCATTTGCACCCCAGGGTGTATCTTGTTTCATTTTAATCTTGTAATTATCCAAATTTCATGTACACATAATGCATCATCATTTATGCAAACAATAATTCGTACCTAATATTCTATCAAGCTTGCCAAGTCGAGCAATGTATCATATCATGTATTGTAGAGAAACACAATGCCATCTTCAATGTAATGCAAACATTTAAAAAAGTGCACTCACCTGGGCCATGTAATAGTATGCCTCACTAAATTCTACTCGATCCTTTCCTTTATAGTACCTCAAACTTCCCTTGATTCAAACTTAACTTCATAAATCACATAAACAAAATATTTGTTAGATTCCAATCTAACAATATCTTAGACATATTGTCCAATATATTTATTCAAATACAAAAATTTCCAAACGTCTTCTTTTCTTCCTTGTATTGTTCACAAACTCATTTTTTGGTCCCTAATGACCATTTTGATCTTCAAAAAATTCATCCAAGCTTGCTAACCAATATTAGACACAAATTGTCTCAATTTCCATTTTCTGTCAATTTGCACTACCACCAAATAAATATTTCTATAAAATAATCTACAACTCGGAATTTGACTCCGTTTGTTCTAAAAGAAATTAGATTCAACAATCTTTTCACCCGTATAAATTAATAGGCAAATTCAACTTGTACAATTTATGGCAAATTTTCAAAGTCAATTTCAGTGCTGATTTCAGAATAGACTGCCATACTATTTTCTGACCTTTCACCACTTAAAAATTCATATCTTTTTACTCGGAACTCAAAATCAGTTTCCGTTTGTTGGACACGAAACTAGACGAACAAATCTTTACATCGGTATAAAATTCACCTACTAACCATTTTCGTAGAATTTATGGTGAATTTTCAAACTTACTGCCATAATCCAGTTTTCTACACTGCTTCCATAAATAACTCCAAACTTTATACTAACTTCTCCTTACTTCTTTTCTTTTCAATTTAGTCCCAATACTTGATTCAAACCATTAATGTATCATTTTCTTCATCAAATAATTATTCAAAAATAATTCTCTCTAATTTTTCATTCTTTTCGAAATAGTCACTAAAATGCAAAGATAAGGATTCAGGCTTCTTAACTTTGCAATTTAGTCCTCAAATCAACATTACTATCTTAATTCCATCATTATAACTAATTTTAATCCTTCTCTAAAACCTTATTTCCAAATTGGTCACTTAACTTTGACAATTTTTCAAAATGATCACTAATTTGATTCAACATCGGCTTAACATTCTAACTTCAACTTCACATCTCCAACATCATTAATAACATAAATACACTTCAAATTCTAAAAATTCAGATTTGGTCCTTCAACTTTTAAACTTTCCAAATTGGTCCCTAAACAATTTAACATAGGGTTTTGCTTCTAAACAACAATTCAAGCTTACTAGATCATTAATCTAACATCACAAACCCTAAGTTAAACTTGAACCCATAAACCCTAATCATCTTCATAATAACCGAAATATATAGGGTTTAATCCCAACTAAAAAACATGATTTTAACATCATAACAACTTAATTTCGACTTAAATTTCAACATAGAATCATAAAATCTCAAAACCCCTAATTCAGTCCATAAACCCTAATTTCTTTTCTTACAAAATTCTCATCAATCAAACATGTTTTCCATGAATTATCTACACCAAAAGTAGAGCTTGAAGAGTAGAACAACTTTGTAGTTGAAGAGATTACCTGAAAACTGAGTTTCGGGGCTTGAATCGAGCTTGGAAAATTTTTCTCTTTCTTTCCCTAGCTCTCATGTTCTTTGCTGGAAAAGATGAATTTGTTCATCTTTTCACCATTATTTTACACATATAACTATTAAATGAATATTATATTCATTTAATAGTGAAATTACTATTTTACCCTTTTTATCCAATGGTTGAGATTGATTTTATCATCAATCAAGGGCCAAGATTTAATCTTCCATTTCCTCTTTCCAAAATTGCCCTTATAACTTTTTAAATATTTCAAAAATGCCTTCCACGGCAAATGACCAATTTGCCCTCCAACTAAAATTTATTTACTCACATGTCTAAAAAATTCCATTCCATAAAAACTAAACTAAATTGGTTCCATTCTAACCAGCCTCCTTTCCAAAATATCATAAATTTTAATTTATGATATTTATTCGATCCAAATATTCGAATTTCATTCAATATGATTTCCAAATTTTCTTTCTTTGAGCTTTATTTCTTTATAGCCATTCCATTACAATTCAATTAAAATAATTCATTCCCAACCGGTTACTATACCTTAAATATTATTTTATAAGTTTTCCATGGCTTATGGAACAACCTCTGAAATTTCGATTCGATTTGATCTCTCGATATTCGTAAAATACTTATACTGTGATTTTATCTTTTCTGAACTATCAGATCTATTCCAAGGAATTCAATATTTCAATATTCGGGAAATAAACTCTATTATCTCATAAAAGCTTCCTTCCCCAGAACTTAGACTGAATTTTCCTAACTCAGTCTACTATTCCGATAATTATAAAAAATCTCCATAGAATAAAATTTATCTTAGAAATCCGTTATCGATAATCCATTCGAATATTCTTTACTTTTACTGAGTCCAAAATATCGATTAGAAACACTTTTATAGGACCTTCCTGAAGGTCATCCATCCTAGTATTTCCCTGGCCTGAGCACGCTTAACAATTTTATTCGATCCAAATTTGATATCTTCTATTGTATCCTAATTCTCAAAACTGATATCAAGGTTCCTATTTCGATTAGATTTATCCTTATGCTGAATAAAATCACTTATTGGGGAAATTTACACTTTAGTCTCCTAACTTTTCCAAAGTTTATACTTTTAACCCCAAAAATTTCAAAATTTACATTTCAGTCACTGGCCAAAATTTGGGATATTACAATCATATCCACTGTGGGTCCTTTATTGACCTCTAAGATTAGTCAACTGACGAAATCCATTATCGTTTTACTTTCCTTATTCTAGTATCGTTTCACCTTATACTAATGAGGAGTATATCAAGTCATACAATCAGTACACCGGAAATATGACATCATAGGGGCATGTATTTACTGAAAACTCCATATCAAACATGGTTTAGCATCCAGAACCAGTTAAACCTTTGCTCTGATAACAATAAATGTATTACCCTTAACGTATACTCGTAGGCCGAATATACATTAAAGATGTTACGAAATTGTTGGGAAAAATATTGACTTGTAAATATATATTTTTTATTTTTTCCTCTATTAGGGTTAAACAACACTTAATTATGTCAAAATCCATAACTGCCAATAGTAGACCATTTCTTTAAATTCATGCTTCCATAAAAATGTATAAATACATTGTAAACTTAAACTTGTAAAACAATTCATCTTTAAAAATATTACATGCCCACTAGTCTATCAAATTACGTTAAAGATGTACTTACTGTACTTACAGGTAGTAACTTGATCTTTCCAATTAGCAGCTCCTCCTTGCTAATCTAATTTGGAAAACCTACGTGTGAAATAAACACCCATTAAGTACGAACTTAGTGAGACAACTAATCTCATTTATTTAATCATGAAATAATGCATTAAAGTATATTATATGAAAAGTACAGTACATGTCCTGTAAAATGGCAAGCATGTTCAAATGTGATTTATATAATTAATCTATCTAACATAAAATCATACTATTAATATTCCATAATCATCAAGTACTCATGTGCATGTCATATTCTTTAACATAGACATGTTTTCAACATGATTCATGCCATCTATCAGTTTTGTCATAGAAACACGCAATCAATATTTCATGATCATCAATCAGTCATTTACATAACGTATTTTTTTTATCATAACCATGCTTTCAACATTCTATTATTATCATGTAATTATTTGCATAACATGTCTTTTAACATACTCATGCTTTCATCATGTAATCGTTTACATAACATATACCTTGACATAGTCATGCTTTCATCATGCATTCATTTATATATCATATGCTCTATCATGGTCATGTTTCATCATATGTCATCACTATCATGTATATCATATATCACTATACTATCATATTCTCTATCATGTACATGCTTTTAGCATGCAGTCATTTGCATATTCATGTCTTTCTTATAGTCATCTTGTAGTGTTACTGGCTGAAAGGTCCATTACGACCCCATAGCCTTCGTTACTGGCTGAAAAGTCTGTTATGACTCCATAGCCTTACATACTGCACCATAGTGCTATACTGGCTGAAAAGTCCATTAAGACTCCATACCCGTAAATACTGTATCGTTGTTCTTTACTGGCTGAAAAGTCCTTTAAGACTCCATAGCCTTAATACTTTTGGCTGAAAAGTCATTTAAGACTCCATAGCCTTAGTACTTCTGGCTGAAAAATCCTTTAAGACTCCATAGCCTTAATACTTGAGCACGTGCTCGAGGACGCTCTTTGCTCCTCATAATCGCACCTCTTTAGTGCTCTTGGCACCATGGGCGTAGATCCTTAGGTGCAACACCAAGGGCATGGGTCCCCAATGTGGTTACTTGTTTCATTTTAATCATATCATTATTCATGTAATTCATGTATCATATTGTCATATGAATCATGTATCATCACTATCATGTAATTCAAGTAAGCATAATGCATCATCATTTATGCATACAATATTTCGTACCTTGTGCTCCATCAAGTTTGCCAACTATACCATAGACTCTCATACATAATGCTTGGGCATTTATTTCATTATCAATCAATCATCATAATCGATCATATATATAAACATTTCATATCTCATGCTTCATCATAAATGTTCATGGCAAACATAATTCATCATCATTTCTCAGGATAGCAATTCACATTACATATTCTATTTAATTTACCTATATTGCAACATGCATTAGCTTAATATATATAGATAATGCAGTACTATATTTAAATTAAGGTCGACTATTCGCAAGTCTTCCTAATTACCTTAGATACAAAATGTATCAATTCTCATTTTTGGCAGATTGCACTACCTTCAAAGAAATATTTCTATAAAATAATCTACGACTCAGAATTCGGTTCCGTTTGTTCTAAAAGAAACTAGATTCAATAATCTTTTTAAACATATAAATTAATATCCCAAATTCAACTTGTACGATTTATGGCGAATTTTCAAAGTCATATTCCAGTGTTGATTTCGGAACAGACTGCCATACTGTTTTCTGACCTTTCGCCACTTAAAAATTCATATCTTTTTACTCGAAACTCAAAATCAGTTTCTGTTTGTTGGACAGAAAACTAGATGAACAAATCTTTACATCGGTATAAAATTCACCTTCTAAACATTTGTTTAGAGTTTATGGTGAATTTTCAAACTTACTTCCATAATCTAGTTTTCTACACTGCTTCCAAAAATAACTCCAAACTTTATACTAACTTCTCCTTAGTTTTCTACTTTTTCAATTTAGTCCCAATACTTGATTCAAACCATCAACTTATCACCCTTTTTCATCAAATAATTATTCAAAATTGATCCCCCTAATTTTTCCTTCTTTCCAAATTAGTCACTAAAATGCAATGATAAAGATTTAAACTTCTTAAATTTGCAATTTAGTCCTCAAATCAACATTACTACTTGAATCCTATTATTTCAACTTAAATCAGATTCAGTCCTTAGTCAAAACTTCCTTGCCGAAATGGTCACTTAATTTTGACAAATTTTCAAAATGGCCACTAACTCGATTTAACATCGGTTTTTCATTCTAACTTAAATTTCACATCTCCAACATCAATAATAACATAAATACACTTTAAAATGATCAAAATAAGATTCGGTCCTCTAACTTTCAGAATTTCCAAAATGGCCCCTATACCTTTAATTTAGGGTCTTGCTCCCAAACAACAATTCAAGCTTACTAAATCATTAATTCAACATCACAAACTCTAAATTAAACTTGAATCCATAAACCCTTAATCATCTTCATACAAACTAAAATATGTAGGGTTTAAATCTCAACTC
Organism: Hibiscus mutabilis; assembly: GCA_019671005.1. Taxonomy (NCBI): domain Eukaryota; kingdom Viridiplantae; phylum Streptophyta; class Magnoliopsida; order Malvales; family Malvaceae; genus Hibiscus; species Hibiscus mutabilis. Next base: position 17,490,393 of record CM033720.1, on the reverse strand, counting down.
AATAACATGATTTAACGTTATACTAGCTTGATTTCAACTTGAATTTCATCATGAAATCATAAAAATCCAAAAGCCCTAAACTTTTTCCATAAACCCTAATTTCTTCTCATGCAAAATTCTAATCAATCAAGCATTTTTCCATGAATTATTTACACCAAAAGATAGAGCTTGAAGAGTAGAAAAACTTTGTAGTTGAAAAGATTACCTGAAAATCGAGTTTCGGGGCTTGAATCGAACTTGGAAAATTTTTCTCCATTTTTCTTTCTCTCCCTAATATTTCGAAATTTTAAGATGAATAGTGGTCTACATCTTTTGTTTTTCATCCAATTTGGCCACTTGTCTTGTATAAATGAATTTTAAATTCATTTAGATAGTGAAATTACTAAAATGCCCTTTTAATCCAACGGTTAAGATTGATCTTATCATTAATCAAGGGCCAAGATTTAATCTTCCATTTACTTCTTCCATTTCCTTGTAACTTTTTTAAATATTTCAAAAATGCCATTGGGGCAAAATGACCAATTTGCCCTCCAACCAGTTTTTATTTACAAGTTTGCCATTCTTGTAAAAATCCAACTAAGTATAGTTGGAATCCAACCAACTATAATAAAATATTCATAAAATAGTATTTTTTGAATTTTCCATGGCTTTTGGATCAGCCTCTGAAATTTTAGTTCGATCTGATTTCCCGATATTCATAAAATACTTCTACTGCGATTTTACCTTTATCGAGCTATCAGATTTATTCCAAAAATTCCATATTTCCATAATGCTCCTCATGTCATCATCTTTCATCCAATGACATAGATTTAATCTTGAGTTAGTAGTTTACCAACTTTGCCATTCTGATTTTCCAAATTTACGATCTTACCCTTTTTCATCCAACGACTCATATTTAACATGGAAAATCAACTTAAATCCAAGGGTTCAAATTCTTCCAACACATAAATATCTTAGACATGTAAAATGACATAATCAAACTTGTCTTATCATCCTTCAAAATATCCTGGATATTCGATTGGATCTGAATATCCGAATATTCTTCCAAACTTTATCGTTTTATAGCAAAAAATACAAGCTCCGTACGAAAAATCTGAGTAACACAGAAAGGTCACTCTTGGGGGTGAACTATTTATTTACGGGGTTAAAATACATAATTTTTAAAAATTACACTTTGGTCCCTAAACTTTTCCAAAGTTTATACTTTGGCCATAAAACTTTCAAAATTTTCATTTTGGTCACTAAACTTCAATTCCCATTTCAATTTCCTCACATTTTTACCAAACTTTGAAAGTACCCAATTCAGCTCACTATTTATCACATGATACTTTTAAACCTTAAAAATTTCCTTTCATAAAGACTTAGACTGAATTTTCTTAACTTAGTCTATTATTCCCATAATTATTGAAAATCTTCATAGCATAAGGTTTCTCGTAGAAATCCTTTATTTGAAATCTATACAAATATTTTGTACTTTTACTGAGTCCAGAATGTCGATCAGAAACATTTTTATGGGGTTTTCCCAAAGGTCACTCATCCTAATATTTCTCTGGCCTGAGCACACTTAACAATTTTATTCAATCCAAATTCGATACCTTCTATTGTATCTAAATTCTCAAAACTGATATCAAGGTTCTTATTTCGATCAGATTCACCCTTATACTGAATAAAATCACTTGTTGGGAAATTTACACTTTAGTCCCCAATTTTTTTAAAGTTTATACTTTAACCCCAAAACTTTCAAAAAATTTACATTTTGGTCACTGGCCAAAATTTGGGATATTACATTCCTATTTATCAGAATCGTGCGGATCCTCCCTCACAGGTTGGGTCTACATGCGGGTACAAAAGGGGAAAAATAACGTCATTTTGCATACCCCTTAAATACCATATTTTGCCAAAAGATGACATTTTGAGATGATATCCCCTTAAAAAATCCAAAAACTCTCTCAACTCTTTGTCCCTCACCCAGACGCCGCCTAATCTTCTATAGAGAGCTGTCGCGGGCCGTTGTTCATCGACGACGGAGAATCACCGCCTTTGGTGGTTGTAGTTCATGCAAATGGTCTAAATGGTTCAGTTTTCCCCATAAAGCTGAATTTATGGTTGGATTTTCCCAAATCTCATCCTAGATAAGTAGATCTCTTAAAAATTGAAAGGTTTTCTCATTATATATTTTTTACCTTTTCAATTTATTTTCTTTTATGTAACGACCCAGATGAAATTCTAAGGTTGGGTTAGCCCGAGATATGAGTTTCATGTTTGGGCTGAGATGTTGGCCCCTTGGGAGCCTTATTGGGCTTGTTTTTAGATTTTGGACATGAGTTGTTGGTTTGGGTTTGAGTTAAGAGGAGTGTGAGGAGGGTAGTTTGGTAAAAGCATAAGTAAAGGATGGCTTGGGGGACAATTCTTTAGGAGGGCTGCTGAGAAAGAGGACTTGTGAGGTCACCTTGTCCCTTATCTTGCCACTCCTCACATCTTCATCTTTGGCTTCAAGAACCACACTTAAAACTAAATCTTTGAGATCTAAAGCATAAATCTCATTTTGGGTAAGGAGGAAAGATTGTTCAGCATCAAAGGATCTTTAATTTGAGGTGAGCTTTTCTTAGAATGGTAATAGAGGAGGTTAAGTTGGGGTTTGAAGAGGAAGAACGAGAATGAGTCCTTGGAAGCCTCTTCACCAGCTTTAATCCAAGGTTAGTGCACCACTAACTCTTTTGAATTCCCGCAACTCTTAAAAATAGGCTTTGGTCCATGATTTTGGCATTTGTGGTTTGGGTATGCTTTGGATGATCTTCAATGGTAAAATGTGAAATTGATGTTGTTATGGCTTAAAATTGATAGTAACTTACTTAATAACTTCACCATAACTTGTAGGAACGGTTTGGGGCTTAACCATGAAGGTTAAGTGGGATTTCTAGGTGAAATCCAAGACCAGAGTTTGAAATTCTGGGCTCGCGTACCAATACTAGGTGTCCAGTATCGGTACGCATATGTTATAAAGAGGACGGTTTGTGAGGGGCGTACTAGAACTAATGTATGCGTATCAGTACCCCTTGCTTAATAAAAATTCCAGTAGCGTTTTTGCGTATCGGTATGCTAGGGTAAGAGTACCGATATGGGTAAGGATTCATACGGGGTGGATCACGTATCGATGCTGAGTACCGATACAGAGGTAAGTATATCGGTACGGCTTGTCATACTAATTCTTTCGAACCTAATTTGAGTATCGATACTCGGGGAAGAGTACCGGTACCTAGAGAGGTATATTGATACCCATATAGGAGTATCGGTACTCGTTGGGGAATTTTGTCCCAAGAAATTTGAGTTTATGTTTAGGGGTTCTATAATTTGAGGTAAAGGGGCCAAAGGGTCTCCTATGGTATAAAACGAATATCAAAGCTGAGAAACTGATGTTGAAACTCCGTATGTGAATTAATGGACTAATAACTTGGTAATTATTGGGTGAATTGCTTGTGATAGTAACCCTTATAGATCATAGGTGGATCATTTGATGCTGTGTGCTAAATAGGGTCCTTGCTGTGTGCCGATAGGATGCCCATATAGTTGAGTCTCCTTGAGTAATGAGATAATTAATGAGAACGACTTATGTGTACTTTCATAATATGTAATGAATTGATAAGCTTAATGGGTGGTGTATTAATTGATAGAAACCATAGGGTTATGGTAGTTATGTTAAGCTGTGTGCGGTGTGACATTTGTGCCGATGTTGTGTGCTGTGTGGAAGTAGGGTCCTTGCTATGTGCTGATAGGATATCTACTTTGTCAAACCCTTATTTCTTGGGATTCAGATACCCATAAAAGTGTGTTGCAACACCTTGAAGACTCTCGAATGGTGGATCCCGATACTTTATCAATGTGAGCCTCATTCGAAGATGCTTGATAAGAGATACTAAGCATGGATGGAGGATCCTGATTCTTTGTGGACTCGGGCCTTATCCTCCGAGTGTAGGATCCCAATGCTTTGTGGATGTGGGCCTCACTCAAAGTGTAGGATTTTGATGTTGTGTGGACACGTACCTCACTTAATATTGTTTGATTTATCTGTGTGACGTTGTGTGGGTTAGTGATGTAAGTGCGTGCTATGTGCGAGATCATACATTCATAATGTTATGGTTTAGATGGTTATGGTAGCTCCATCGTTATCTTGCCATGATAACATTCATGTTGCATTGCTTTATTTATGATTTACATGAAGCATGGTTAAGTGGCGGTGTATCCACTGAGCTTTGTTAGCTCAACGTTCGGAATCGTTATTTTCGTTTGTAGGTTAGTAGGTTTGGCACGTTCTTAGAGGAGTACCATCAGGGAATGATTTCAGTGCCTTGTTTCTTAAGAGTACATTACTTAGGTCATTGAGCTATGTCTTCGTAGGAACCTATTGTACATTGTAAATTGTATTTGGGTTTTCAAAAGATTGAGTCAAAATTTTTGTAAGGTAATTTTAAAAGGAGCTCCACTATATATGTTTCAAATATTACTTGTACTTTATTTGATTGAAATAAAATGGGTTTGGGGAATTTATTGTGGATTGGGATAAATTAGGTTGGAAATTTTATGGTTAGGTTTCAGGCTTGAGGCTCAAATGTGACATCCAGGTCGAGGGTGTTACATTTAGTGGTATTAGAGCCTAGGTTTAGCCTATTTTAGGAAAGCTCTGGGGTGGTTAGGAGTCATGGATATGTGTCTAGCGAATACAAGCCTTTGTGTCTAAGTTGTACTCTTTCAAGACTAAAATCTGGATGGTGCACCTTGTGTTCGCATGTGTCGTTGGTTGCGACATTAAGATAGATTCAGTCATTATCATGAGGGCCGTAATGATGGCTGATTTCTTTGAGGATAATTTTGAGATCGGAGTTATCTCAAACGTTAAGCTTGGGTTTTTAAAAGAATAAAAGAGTTGAGGGTGTGCCCTCCTTCCATCACTCAATTAGTAATCATGGTTATATGTCGTAAGCTACCTTGAAGCCTTGAGTTCGTAGTGAGAACCTCCAATGACGAGATTTTACGCGTTGGTGGATGAACCTTATGGAACAGATAAGAGGACTTGCTTTTGATTAACCAGTGGTAGAGTGTCAATCGGGGGTCCCTTTATCCGTAGTAAGTGACCCATAATGGTGGGGTACAATGTAATGGGGAATGTAGTATACCTGGCATATATGCATTTTCGTTTTATGTTGGGAGGTACATGATGGCTGTAAGGTTCCAAGTACACTCTTATTAAGCTGAATGCTCTGAGATCTCGAGCAAGGTATGCTTGTTGCAATTGTTTATAGTAGTGACTGAAAGGACATCATGGGTATTGTGCAAGGCAATACTTGGGTAAAGCTCAAGGATGTGGGTTTGACAGATTTGATGGAGTTGTTCTTTTTAAGGAGTTGATATGACCTTGTCCATTAGTTGTTGTTTAGTCACGAGCTAGCTTGAAATGTCAATCGTATTGTTGTGAGCTTTGAAGTTATGAGGAACCAAATTCATGGTAATAGGAACGAGGAGCTACCACCTTCTTAATGCGGTTCAGACTAGTTTGGGTCAGGTGGCCCAAAAAATGACTAGGAAAGTAGTGAAAAGAGCTATGTTCCTTAAATGAGAGGAACATCGTTGTTAAGAACCCAAGGATAGTGAGGGGATCTTGATTTCAATGTCTTCCTTCTTAAAGCAATGCATGCGAATGGCAAAAGATTGTTGAGTTGGACTACAGCCTGTATTCTCAACATAGGATATTTCCTTATATGAGTCAGGAAAAAATACATTAGTAAAGCTCTTATGAAGGAGATGAGAGATTAGTTCTTGCAGCTGGTTCAAGGTGCCAGAACAGTGTCGAGTATGAGTAAGATTTTCTACGATTGAGCCGTTATGCCCATAGTTTGTTACTATCAAAGAGTAAAGGTGGATAAGTTTTAGAATTGGATTCAAGGTTAACATATTGATGCACAGGACAACGGGTCCACTTGGGATATTTTCTGAGTTAGTCGTTAGTGTGAATGCATTCGAATAACTTCAGAGCCAATATTGAGTCAGTTTGAGGATTCTATAGACCATGTTGTGGGGAACCAGGACATCATAAGATTCTTTTCAGGCTCTATTGAGAGGGTTTGTGCTTTAAAGAGATTAAAGAGAGTTCTTTTAGATCAGCTGAGTGTTGGTCTAAAATCTAGATTAAGGGTTCGTAGAGGCTTCTCGATTTCTGCTATAACGGGGAGTGTTAACGGTTAGACCCTAGCATTTTTCCCACCGATTCGTGAGCATTGTGGTTGACATCACCTTGGGGTATGCATCTAGCTTCGGGGATTGGTTATGAGTGCCAAACATCGGGTCACATGGCAAAGGACTGCCCATTTGTGGATGAGTGTTCACTGGCTCAGTCTCTGAGGTTGATTCTTTCTTGGCTTAGTCATAGTTCTTTATGAGGTGGTGTTAGGGCATTGTTGAGGTATCAGGGTGGTTACGTGAGATCCGCCGCCGAAGTTGATATATAAGCTTTTGCTCGATGGCCTTTTGTTCAAGCCAAGGATGGTGACCTTACTGCCGAGAATATTTGGTTTTCAGTCGCTTCCTTGATAACAGTTTGATTTCTTGTTCCTACTATGACAATAATTTTGTTGAGTGAGATTTGTGTTAAGTGCCTCAAGAATTGATGTTGGCTTGGTTAAAATTATTGGATTTGTTAGTGTTAGCATGTAAGGGTTTCACCGTATGTGGTGAATAGTAATTGAGAGTAACAGTCCCTGTGGACTTGTTAGACTTATCCTTGGTATAGGTTGGTCGTGTGAATACGATGTGTTTATTGGTTTTCAAGCCAGAGTCTTAAAATTAGTGTTTGAAATAACCACTCTATTGGTGTTGTGTGCAAAGAATCTTTACCTCTTCAACTTGTATGTCGTTTTCCTACGATGTTAGTTAAGGAGAACCTTACAGGTTGTAAGACGTTCTTGGTTTGCGTAGTTGATGCAAGGTTGAGAGTCCACGGTTTTAGGGCGGTGGGCATGTAAGTGGATTTTAAGGCATTCTTCGAGAATTAAGCGGGCTATCCTCTTAATCATAGATTGGGAAACCCATGATAAGGGATGTGTCAAGTTCGGTATTAGCATCTATCACCTTGTGGTCTGGAATCTACCGAATCCCTCGTGTGAGTACTCCTTGGTAGAGGAATGGATGTGGGCGATGTCGCCAAGGGGTTCACCTTGGGACGTGCTTGTGATGGTATAGCAAGATGTAGCGGTGTTAGCTGTTGTGAGTTGATGTAAATGGTGGATGATCAATATCCATTTTTTAGGGCTGATGATCGTGTTAATATTGAAGACTTTTGAGATTTTTGTAAGATTGTTCAGAAGTTGGGTCTTGCAAGTTGAAGGTTAAGGAGAATTAGTGATAAGATTTGGGGTTCGATGTGATGTTTGGGCTCTAAGGACCTTACAAATGCATCGAGATAATTTTAATTTTGATGAATTAAGGGTTGCTTATCTAGATTTGAGATGGATTGTTTTCATGCATGGTGACAGAGTAAAGATCTTCCGAATGGCTTAGTAGAAATGTGGCTAAAGTTGTGTAGAATCGGGTTTTTTTGCTGTAATAAGTTGTACTGGGAGAAAAATTAGGAAATCTATGAGGACTTGCTAAAGTTTTGGCACAAATGTTAATTAAAACTAGGTGGTTGGAGTGAAAGAGGGTGTTCGGACCTTTAAGGACATTTGATGGGTTTGATCTCTAGTAGAGCTTGGTTGTGGTAACAGTTTTCCTTCAGAACTAGAGTGGCTTGGCTAGTGAAATCGCTTGACCGTGGATTTGCATCTATTTATGCTGTAGTGGGTTCAAGTAAATGAGGTGTTAAGCTCAGTCTTAGTTAACCAAGTCAAGAATGAAGGTTGTAATTTCATGTTAGATTGACGGTAGAGCTTGATTGATAGAGTTTGCTTGTTCCTAAACACGTGGGTTATGGTGTTATTATATATGATGAAGTGCCTTATGGTATACCTTGAAGAAGTGTCACATTATGGACACGGATGAGGGTTGAGTTCTAGAGTTTTGGAAACGCGAGTGATGGTAGAGAGTTTTGTTCACCGAGTTGTAACTCATCCGAAGTGAGTTTAGCGTGCCAATGTTTGACAATGTTGTTGAGGTTATCCTTGGTGGATCCGCTTCTAGGTTCAATATGAGTGTTGATCTGGACTTTGGGAATGTTTTGTTAAGGAGTTTTGTAGAGACTTGAGAATTTATGTTAAGAGTTTTGGCTAGGGAGGTATCGTGGAGGAACTTAAGAGCCGCGGGGCATGTGTGAAGCGAGAGGATAGTCGGACCTTCGTCTGTGTATCTCCTTTCCTTGTTAAAATTTTGAGGACAAAATTTTCTTTAAAGGGGGAGAGTTGTAACAACCCAGATTCTGGAATTTGAAGGTCGGGTTAACATGAGATATGAGTTACGTGTTTGGGCTGAGATGTTCGGCCCTTGGGAGCCTTATTAGGCTTGTTTATGGATTTTGGACTTGAGTTGTTGGTTTGGGTTTGAGTTAAGATGAGTGTGAGGAGGGTAGTTTGGTAAAAGCATAAGTAAATGATGGTTTGGCGGACAATTCTTTCAGAGGGCTGCTAAGAAAGAGGATATATGAGGTCACCTTGTCCCCTATCTTCCTACTCCTCACATATTCATATTTTTGGCTTCAAGAACCACCCTTAAAAACTAAATCTTTGAGTTCTAAAGCATGAATCTCGTTTTGGGTAAGGAGGAAAGATTGTTCAGCATCAAAGGATCTTTATTTTGAGGTGAGCTTTTCTTAGAATGGTGATGGAGGAGGTTAAGTTGGGGTTTGAAGAGCAAGAATGGGAATGGGTCCTTAAAGGCCTTTTCACCAGCTTTAATCCAAGGTTAGTACCCACTAACTCCTTTGAATTCCTACAACTCCTAAAAATAGGCTTTGGTGCATGATTTTGGTATTTGTGGTTTGGGTATGCTTTGGGTGATCTTCAGTGGTAAAATGTGAAATTAATGTTGTTATGGCTTAATTGATAGTAACTCACTTAATAACTTCACCATAACTTTTAGGAATGGTTTGGGGCTTAACCATGTAGGTTAAGTGGGATTTCTAGTTGAAATCTGAAAGTAGAGTTTGAAATTCTAGGCTCGTGTACCGATACTGGACACCCAGTATTAGTACACATATGTTATAAAGGGGACGGTCTGTGAGGGGCGTACCGATACTGTTGTACGCGTATCGGTACCCCTTGCTTAATAAGAATTCCAATAGAATTTTCGTGTATCGGTACGCCAAGGGGCGTATCGGTACTACTGTTACATTGCCTGAGAAAGGCTTTGTGTATCGGTACGCAAGGGTAGGAGTACCGGTACGGGTAGGGATCAGTACGGGATGGATCACGTATCGATGTTTAGTACCAATATAGAGGTGAGCGTATCGGCACAGCTTGTCACACTAATTCTTTCGAACCTAATTTGAGTATCAATACTTGGGGAGAAGTACCGGTAGCTAGAGAGACGTACCATACCCATATAGAAGTATCGGTACTCGTTGGGTAATCTGCCCCAATAAATTTGAGTTTACGTTTGAGGGTTCTATAATTTGAGGTAAAAGGGCCAAAGGGTCTCCTATGGTATAAAACGAATATCAAAGATGAGAAATTGATGCTTAAACTTCGTATGTGAATTAATGGACTAATAACTTGGTAATTATTGGGTGAATTGCTTGTGATAGTAACCCTTATGGATCCTAGGTGGACCGTTTGGTATTGGGTGGTAAATATGGTCCTTGTTGTGTGCCGATGGGATGCCCATATAGTTGAGTCTCATTGAATAATGAGATAATTAATGAGAACGGATAATGTGTACTTCCATAACATGGTAATGTATTGATAAGCTTAATGGGTAGTGTATTAATTGATAGAAACTATAGGGTTATGGTAGTTATGTTAAGCTGTGAGCGGTATGACATTTATGTCAATATTGTGTACTGTATGGAAGGATATGACATTTGTGTCAATATTGTGTACTGTATGGAAGTAGGGTCCTTGCTGTGTACTGATGGGACACATACTTAGTCGAACCATTATTTGTTAGGATCTGGATACCCATAGAAATGTGTTGCAACACCTTGAAGACTCCCGAATGGTGGATTCTGATGCTTTGAGGACGCAGGCCTCATCCCCCAAGTGTAGGATCCTGATGCTTTGTCGACGCGGGCCTCACTTAAAGTGTAAGATTTCGATGCTATATGGATGCATAACTCACTTAATATTGTTTAATTTATCTGTGTGACACTGTGTGGGTTAGTGATGTATAAATGCGTGCTATGTGCGAGATCATACATTCATAATGCTATGTGTTTAAGGGTTTATGGTAGTGCCATCATTATCTTGCCATGATATCATTCATGCTGTATTGCTTTATTTATGATTTGCATGAAGCATGTTGAGTGGCGGTGTATCCACTGAGCTTTGTTAGCTCAACGTTCGGAATCGTTATTTTCGTTCACAAGTTAGTAGGTTTGGCACGTTCTTGGAGGAATACCATCAGGAAATTATTTCAATGCCTTGTTTCTTCAGAGTACATTACTCATTGGGCTATGTATTCGTAAGAACCTATTGTACATTGTAAATTGTTTTTGGATTTTCAAACGATCGAGTCAAAATTTTTATAAGGTAATTTTAAGAGGAGCTCCACTGTATATGTTTCAAATATTACTTGTACTTTATTTGATTGAAATAAAATGGTTTTGGGAATTTATTGTGGATTGGGATAAACTAGGTTGGAAATTTTATGGTTGGGTTTTAGGCTTGAGGCCTATGACATTCGAGTCGAGGGTGTTACATTTTATCTTTTTCTTTTTTTTCGATATGATCTCCTCTAAGGTCTCTCTCTATTTTTGTGACTAAAAAATCCTCTCTCGAATCTCCCTTTTTTGTATTGCAGTGGATGATTTATAGGAGATGAGAGTGGTTTTGAAGCTACCACGTCGAGGGGATGTTGGCTTAGGGGTGATGGGTGGTTTGGGCGGTGGCACATGGTATTGTCACATGGCAGTGGTGAGGGCGGTGGTGGTAGGTGAAAAATAGGGATGTGATGGGTTAGGTTTTATTATTTTGGTTGATTTATGTTTAAAATTTAGTTGGTTACCGTTTAGGGCTTAGTTAAGGATTAGTTTAGGATTTAGTTTGGGGTTCGACAGCCAGTGACGGCAGCTCATGGTGGCATGGTGGCTGGGTAAATGGAGGCGACGGCTAGAGTTAGAGCAGATTAGGATTAGGTAGATAAGTTTTAGGTTTAGGTTTGAGTCAGATTGGGTTATTGGGCTCGGGGGGATATTTGGGTATTTGGTTTGTAATGGGTTATGGGTTTTAATGGGTTATGGGCTTATTGTAAAAATGGTTTGGTTTATATTATTATTGGGCTCAAAGGCCCAAACAGAATTGGGTATCTATAGCTGTTCCTCTTTGCTTATTGTTGTGTAATGACAATAGGGCAAAGACAAAAAGAGAACCAATTAGGTCCGGTCTCATTTGGCTACCCTCAATATGTTGTCTTCGGTCTTCAATCAATATTCTCATCTGCTCTTGAAAAGGTAGGAAACATGAATTGGGTGACCCATTCCATTATATCTTCAAGGAGACATGATCTGTTGTTGTGTTAGTTCTACTGTAATTTTCAGGGAGATGAACTCGCTATTGTATTCATTATGTTGTAACTTTAGGGAGATAAAATTGTTGTCGTGCTCATTCCGCTGCAATTTTAGGGAGATGAGACTGTCGTAGCTATATCTATTCTACTGTAAATTTAGGGAGACAAGCTTGTCATTGTGTTTATTCTGATACATCTTCAGGGAGATGAAATTGTGCTTGTACTCATTCCATTGAAATTTTAGGAAGATGAATCGGTCATACCTTTATCTGTTCCACTGCATCTTTAGGGAGACAGATTTGTCGTTGAGTTAATTCCACTGCATCTTTAGGGAGATAAACTTATGGTGTCCATTCCACTGTAACTTCAAGGAGATGAGACGATTGTGGCAAAATTTGTTCCACTGCAACTCCAGGGAGACAAACTTGCTGTTGAGTTGATCTGCTCCACCACTAACAAAGATATGAGATCTAAAAAAGAGAGGTTGATCGACTACACCATGTTACGAGTGAAATAGAACCTGCAAAAGTTAAAAGAGTACCTGGTTAAGATGAGCCATAAATTAACTACTTTATTTTTAAATAATAAAACTGAAAGTTTTGTTCTGAATATTTGATTTGGTTGATTCACCCCTTCGTGCCAAGGATGTTGGATCTTGTTAACGATTGTTTGTTCCTTCTTGGTTGAAGGTGCTAGACAATATTTGCCCTACTTCTTCTTGTCAATGATACTGGATTTGTTGACAATTATCTGCTCCTTCCTGTTTGAGGATAAGACCTATAAATTTTTCCAGAAAGGATCAAATATCTTTAAGAAAAGATCTTTGAGGAAAAATCTAATTATGGAATTTTGTTTTAAGAAAAACATCCTTGTGAAAGGACTGAATTAAAAAATTCATGTTTTGAGAAAAACATCCTTGTGGAAGGATATATTTAAGAAATTCTTATTTAAGAAAACACATCCTTATGAAAGGATGGAATTATGAAATTCATGTTTTGAGTAAAATGTCCTTATGAAAGAATGGATTTAAGAAATTCATGCTTTGAGGAAAATGTCCTTATGAAAGGATGGATTTAAGAAATTCATGTTTTGAGGAAAACGCATCCTTATTGAAGGATGGAATTAAGAAATTCATGTTTTGAGAAAAACGTCCTTTTGAAATGATGGAATTTAAGAAATTCCTATTTTGAGAAAAATGTCCTTAGGGAAGGATAAAATTAAGAAATTCCTATTCTGAGAAAAAACTTCCTTTTGAAAGGATGAAATTTAAGAAATTCCTGTTTTGAGAAAAATATCCTTGTGGAAGGATGGAATTAAGAAATTCATGTTTTGAGAAAACATTTCTTATGGAAGAATGGAATTAAAGAATTCCTATTTTAAGAAAAATATCCTTATGGAAGGATGGAATTAAGAAATTCCTATTTTAAGAAAAATTATCCTTATGAAATGATGGATTTTAGAAAATTTCATTGAGCAGTGAGTGCAAAATTACTTTCTGATAATAAATTTATGCAAATGATATGCATGGAATTCTTTTTAGAATCCTCAAGTTATGAATGCTTTATGACAAACTAGATGCCATGATGTATGAACATGTTTAGTGATGCAACAATGCATATGCTTTCATGTTGACCTTGTAGACTCTCTAGGTGAAGTGTTGGCAAAAGGGGCATAAGATATTTATTGGAAAAGTATAAAACAGTGCCAAGATAAGTCTTTTGCGTGCAAGTATGCACGGTCTGCAAGTAATACATCAGTTAGGCTGAGTATCGATCCCACAGAAATTGACTTGGAATTTAATTGCTTTGATTGTTACTTGCCTTGAGAAAAAGTTGTTTTGTTTTGAAGCTGGTTTTAGAAATAATTGATTAGAAAAGAAATACATGTAAAGTAAATTCGTTGGCAAGGAAAGTGTTTTAATGAACGATGAGCGTTGGCAGGGAATGCCTGGTTTTCACGCTATTCATGTCGTGCCAGCATTTAATAACAACCTGTCTTGGCATTGTTTGCCGAGCAGATTCAAAATTAGCAATGCCTCTCTCGATGGTCATTTCCCTAAATTGATATCGTAAAAACCCCTATATCTCTATAGTGCTTGCTTTTAAATAAACCAATTTGATTAAGATCCAATCTATACTCCTAAGGGGTAGATTTCACTCCCGAAGTAAGTTCATCTACTTCAACGAGTTCTCTCGAAGCTTTTCTCCTCAGTATTCAACAACTTAATCATTGCCACCCCAAGTCTGTTAAGATATTGAGGAACAATAGGCCAACAGTGCCAGCTCTCACTTGGCATAGTATTTAGAAAACATTAAAGTATGCCGAATAGATAAAACATTGTCAAGGCCGATTCAATATTAAAATCTAAACATGAAAATAGCGTTTCAACGCAAACATCCCCCTCTAACTATTGAATTAGTTCATGGTGAAGGATTTAACCAAAAAACCATAAACGTTTTCAAAATACATCATCATTAAAAAATAAAAATAACTAAACAAAGAGAATGGGCAAGAAGAGGGTCTCTCGATGCAGCCCTTCAATGGCTCCAAGCCCTCGTTCTACCGGGTCGAACCACACAGCCTTCCTCTTCTGATTGTCAATGAAATCCTCTCCAAGTTCCTCTAAATTCTTGCTTGATCGTTATGTAAATAGGCATGCGAAAAAGCCCTAGGATAAGCATTCATGTTTGAAATTTGAATGCGCCAAGGGATAAGGGATGTGATCATATTATCCAGACTTGAAGTGATAACATGATAAGGTTATAAGCTGATCAAGTTTTCACTAGGGCTGGCGTCATATACCTTCAATCCTTTGGCAGCCGCGCTTGGCATCGTTTGATCCATCTGTGCCAGACAGACTTGGTATCCTATTTTTTTGCCTTCCTATTTTTTCAGAGTTTGATCAAATGCTATTTTTTTCGTATCCTGATCTGGTCCTATTTTTTCGGGCTGGCATTGCCAAGGGTTCTTGGCATAACTCTTCTAATATCCTATAGCCAATGGTGCTTGGCATTTCTCTTCTGGTCCTTCGCTACCAACAACAACTCAACGTTCTCTTTGGCATTCTTTCGTGTGTTTCATTTCTGGGCCAAATACTATGCTAAACCTGCAAAATTGTCAACAAAACAACCATTCACATTGACATAGGCAGAATTTTAAACTCCTTATGCAAATGCATGATTTTAACAACCTTATGCAACTAAATGTACCTAAAAACAAGCAAAAGAATTGTAAGGTTGGCATTAAAAACAATACTTTTGGAAAGGTAACACACCCCCAAACCTAACTCATTGCTTGTCCTCAAGTAATGCAAACAAATAAAAACAAAAACTGTGAGAATGTTACCTCGACAAAATTTTGGTTAGAATGTCAACAAGTACAGGCAAGTAGATTTTGGCTCTATTTCTATCCTCAGTATCGTAGTGAAATGATGCAAGCAGGTAGTAATTCAAGTGCAGCAATATAACTCTAATCTAAGTTTATGAAGAGTGCATGATGTGTAGGCAATATGCATCAAGTATCCTTTCACTCTCTTAGACAATCTTACTACCTAAACTCATATTCTCTTCTTTTTTTTCTTTGCCAAGGCTTTCTGTTGGCATTAATTTAAGCTTGCTTCGTGACACTATTTAGCGTAAGAGATAAGAGTGAGCATACCACGAATCCCTACCTTAATCTAAACATTGTTGGCTTTATCTTCAACTCATACCCTAAAATTTTAGACTTGAGAACTAAGAGGGAGCAAACCACGAAGCCCCAAGTAGCTTATTATCCCTAAGGTAGGGGACAGTTCTATTTTTTTTCTTGCCTTGGCAGAACATTGCTTCCTTATTTACTTCTTTTACCCTGGCATCATTTTTTTAAATCTGAGCATAGTTTCAAAAGGTCTAAGTTTGCTAAGGAACTAGATACATACTACGTGTTAAGTGTAAGCTCAATTCCCTAAACTAGAGATCAATTACCAAGAAAACCCGACATGAATATTCTACTAGCATGGCATTGCAATTAAAGATTAAAATTTCTTCATTGGAGAGACACCTAGATCAAATTAAACTTGCCTAACAAGTGTTAACATTATTCAAAATTAAATCGAGGCAATTTTTTTTCTTTTTTTAGTGGTTCGGTATGCATCTGTTCTAAATGACCTAGATGGCATGGCAAGTGGCATGGCAACAAAAATGTAAACATGAAATGCATGGCGTGGCATAAATGTGAGGAAACGCACACCCCCAAACCCAAGATGTGCATTATCCTCAATGCATGGAAATAACACATATATACAAGAAAACATAAAAATAACATGAATGATCATGTAAACGCAATGGAATGACATGTAAAAGAGTTCAGGAAGATGAGGACTCCCCTTCGTAAACTTCTTCTCGTGTGGATTGGCTGGCATGGCATTATTCTTGGCAGAGGGCTCGATAGGGAAATCTGGAAATGCTGTCACAAAATCATGGGACACTTTATTCAACAACCTCCCTAATGATAGCATCCCTCTCATTTGTGTAGTGCCTTATCTTATCATTGAGTTAATCGGCTGCCTCTAACTTTCAGAGAATAATCTCCTGGCGATGGTAAATTTGAGACAACACTGCCAGTGAACTGGCTGGCATAGTGGTTGGCACTGCCTTTGACACCTTTGGCTTTGGCTTGGGCACTTTTGCCTTTGTCTTTTGGCTCGGCAAGGGTGAGGTTTCTCCAAATAGTAGTTGTGATTATTGTTCCCTTGATCCTTTGACCTTTATCTGTATCAAGCTTTGGCACACCATGGAGCATGCAAATGTTAGAAATTAACAAAGGAAAGAACAAAGTGCCATTACTTCCTTCTACAAATTTATAAGTTTCATCGATGATGAGCTTGCCAATGTTAATTTTGCACCCCATCATGATGGTGTGCAATAAAATCAGCCTTTCTTCCGAGATGGTCTCATTGTGGGTTGTAGGCATCATTTGGCCTTTAAAAACTGATTCCATCCTCTCGGTTGATGTTTCAATGCCAATCGTTTCACATTTCAGTGGCCCTTCGATGACACTGTCCATGCTGTTCCAGGCTCACACGAATCTGCCAGCAACTTCCTTCTATTGGCAGCATTCATTGAATTGGCATACTCAAAATATTCATCCCCTACACCATCCAAATCAAACATAATGTTAATATATCCTTCATCAAAACACACACGTACCTCTAATCATCAAGAAGGGCGAATCTTTGGTCACAAGATGGACATAGAATTTTCGAATAATGGTGGCATCAGACTAGGTCAGCGCGTGGACAGGGTATGGTTTGGCTGGCATGTCATCCTTGGCAAGGAAGTCTGCAGGGAACTCAAAAAATGCTGGCAGTGTGTGGACAGACATGTCCTTACGTGTTTTCTTCATGGCATGGTCCTTGACATGAACATACTGCCAAAGCATCGAGTTTCGCTCCTTGGCTTTCTTTAATTTCTAGCGGATGAACTCATGGCGTTGATATATCTGGGAAAGCATTGCCAATGAACCATATGGCATCAGAGTCTCGGGCACTGCCTTTGGCACAGACTCAGTAACCTTTCCCTTGCCTTTCTCCTCGTAATGAGTTACCTCCACAAGGCAGGAGTAATCGTCGTTCCCTTAAGCTCTTGAGCTTTATCTATATCAAACTTTGGCACGCTATGCTGCATGCAAATGTTAGAAATCAATAAAAGGAAACATAAACTCCCATTATCCTTACCGGCCCATTTATAAGTTTCATCAATAATGATACGGCCGATATTGATCTTGCGGCCCATGATGATTGAATGTAACAATGCCAGTCTTTCAATGCTACCCGTTTTACCGTCTGATGGAATTTTGATGACACAGTCCACTTAGTGACAAGTTCACAAAGTTCCTTCAACATCATCTTCCTCTTGGCATCGTCCAAGGCTTCCGCAAACTTGGTGTGTTCATCCTCTACAACAAGTTCATTCTCCGCATTTTGTTCAATCACCCTATGCCAGTTTTTGCCTTGGCAACAAAATCCTGCATTCACTCAAAGGAACCTTACAAAATAGAAAAAGAAGATAAACGAAAAAACTAAAAAATTAAAACTGAGATATCCTAAGTACTGAAAAAAATAATTCTCCTAAATTATTTACAATGATCAAACCGAGTTGGCAAAGTGTTACTAAATTTTTGCAATGAGATTGGTCTCTTTGGCATTATTCTTATTTCCTTCTCGGTAGTGCTTCAGTCTGTGGCAATCTTTTGTTTGAATAACCAACATAGAAAGCCAAAGAATTGCTTACGTTTGAGTATGCCGAACTCTAGATTGCTCAACAAGGGAGAATGTTTTTCCACGGGGGTTTTGAATAACGACCTCAGAAAACCAAAATACCTCTTCCCAGTAGGCCTATCAAATCTTTGATTGAATTCAGCACACCAGCAGTTCTTAGGCTGTGGTCCTTCTGTTTCGTTTGATGCCAAGGTGTATGTATCCTCAACCAGTTCCAGACTTGCTTTAGCATTCTTAGGTAAATCTTTAATTTCTGGCAGCACCATCTCTGGCATTATTGTCATGGCCAAATTCTCTTGCTTCAGCTCTTCATTCTCAGTAAATTAGCATCCACTTTTCATTCCAACAACAAGCCATTTGAGCACACCTCGCTTCATGGCATCAATCCTGACCAGAATCGATATTCTCTGTGGCTCAATTGTTTTGCCATCGCACTGTTGTTTTATGGCATCAGCTTTTATTCCATGGCAAGTCAATCCCAGTTTCTCATCCAAAATGGATTCCATTGGCTCAACTGTATGGCATTCTTCAGGTTTATCTGCACACTTAAGAGTTTTGTCAACATTAAAGTAACATTTATTTGTCTCACCAATGTAGGGTTGGCAATTACTGGTTCCACTGGTTTTGCCGAAGTGGTGTTGGCATCAAGTTGAGATCTGGCATTACTGGTGCTTGTTTCCCCTTTCTCAACTTCCTTAGTTTCTTCTATTGGCACTAATTTAATCGCATGGCAAACAATTGGCTATTTTCCACGCATTAAAATCTCGACTTGGTTGCCACTTAGGGGAGTGATAGCTTTTCCTTTTTGCCGAGCATCATCCGTATTACATGGCAGAGTTTCTGGAGTTCTGGCATTAGATAGTGATATGGCATCATCAGCCTCTGCCTCTTCTTTGGGTTCACCTGCTGGCACTAAGTTCTCTTTCTAGCAAATAATTGGCTGCTTGTCGTCGTCTTCTTTGTTTGAAACTTCAGAATATTGCCCTTCTACCCTGGCATCGAACTTGGCAACATTATCTAGCTTTGCCTCGATATTGTTGTGTTCGGGATCCTTGCCCTTAAAATTTTCCTCACACTCTATTACCACTAATGAGTCCAATGTACCTGTTGTGGAATACTCTTCATCAGTATAATCTATTTATTCAAATGTGTTAGGAAAAACCTGATACTCGTAATGTTGATTCTGATTTCCTTGAGGCGCATATGAAGGAAGAAAATTGCCAGCTTGTTGGTGTAGTGTTGCCATGGCATTCTGATCATTATCACTAACAGAAGCGTTTGCCACCTCCTGCTGCCTTGATGGAAGCTTTATCTTGTTCTCTTGAGGCATGCCATTCACGACATTTGCAAGCCTTCTGACTTGTTCTTCCAAGCCTCTCATGGCATCTGTGGTTTCTTCAAATGCGTCTCCAATGTAATTTGTTTGCTCTTGAGGTGTATTATTGTGCATTGGCATTTTTGAAGGCAATTCTGCCATGCCAAACGATCCGTTGGATCCATAAAGATCTGTCGCTAATTTCTCATGAAGAATGCTGCCTTGGGGTGACATTTGGTTGAAGTCTGGTGGCACAGTAAAGTTGTTAGGTGCATAAAAATAATTGTTGTCTTGATTATTCTAAAAAATATTTTGTTGCAGGTTTCATCCTTGGTTTAAGTTGTAGGAGGAAGGTTGTTCACATTACAGTGTCCCGTGTAACAATAAGAATTAGGGTTGAAGGGGCAATTGTCAAACGAGTGGCATCCTCTACAATATGCACAAACAACGGGTGTTGCTTGCCTTTTGTTGAACTTGTTAGGCACTTGCATTGATGTAATCATGTTTTTCAGTTCAAAAATCTGTGCCGATAGTGTTGTATAGGCATCCTCTTCATGCTTTTCATGTCGTCTTTGCTCATGGACAGCTCTTGGAGTTGGATATTTGTAGTCATAAGTGGGAAAATGTAGCCATCATCATACCATATGTGGCTGCCCATACTATTCTTTGTAGCTTTCCTAAAAAAGAAAAAAAATAATGATCAAAATAAAAAAAACAAAGTTAGTAAAATGAAAATAAAAAAACAATTAAAAATTAAAGCAATAAATTCTGTCACAATCCCCGGCAACGGCGCCAAAAACTTGTAGACTCTCTAGGTGAAGTGTTGGCAAAAAGGGGCATATGATATGTATTGGAAAAGTATAAAACAGTTCCAAGATGAGTCTTTTTTGTGAAAGTATACACGGTCTGCAAGTAATACAACAATTAAGCTAAGTATCGATCCCACAAAGATTGACTTGGAATTCAATTGCTTTGATTGTTACTTGCCTTGAGAAAAAGTTTTGAAGTTGGTTTTAGAAATAATTGAATAGAAAAGAAATAAAAGTAAAGTAAAGTCGTTGGCAATGAATGTGTTTTAATGAATGATGAACGTTGGCAGGGAATGCCTGGTTTTCACGCTACTCATGTCGTCCCAGACTTTAATAACAACCTATCTTGGCATTGTTTGCCGAGCAGATTCAAAATTAGCAAAGCCTCTGATAAGTGTTCAAAAGTACTATTTTTCTTACCCTTTTTACTCATATTATTGTTAGACTTAGGCTCATATTAGTTGCATAATTAGCCATTCATGCATTAATCCATGTTTCCTTCCAACGTTGAGCTTGATTACATAACTTGGTAGTTTTTGTGGGAAAAGATGCTGCTTTGGTGTGTTTTGTGTGTATGTACAGGATCATTTGCCAAAGCAAGGCTAGAGCTAGTTGCCAGGGCAATGCATGAAGGATATGCTGAACTAGTTGCCAGGGCAATGCATGAAGGAGATGCCGAGCCAGTTGCTAGGGCAATTGTCGACAAGAGCAAAGGTGATATGGTAGTCGAAATTGATGACTAGACAAGCCCAAGATGACGTGGAGCAAAGCCCAATCCCAAAGGAATTTGATTTCCATGAAGAGATTAAAGAAGAATTAAATTCCAAGAAGATAGGAGAAGTTCTAGTAGGAATATAATTATAATAAAGAATTATATTCTTTAAAGATAATTTAATTCCAACTTAACTTCCTCCTCAAAGAAGGACTTTGACCTAGCCCTATAAATAAGAGGGAGATTTCGACAACTCCAAGGAGGGCAAGAGGAGAGAATTTTCGACAAGCATCTAGGGCAAGCAGGATTTCGACAAGCCTCCGTCTTCATCTTTTCTTTCTTGTTCAATTAGGTTCATGCTAGGGGTTAATTATCTTGTGTTTCTTTGGAACCTAGACATGAACTAAATCTAGTTGGCTATGGTTATTGTGTTTTGTGGTTGTGAGAAACTATTGGATTTTGTTTAGGTAATAAGAGTTTGCACTTTTCTATTCAAGGTTTATTCATTCTTGGTTCTTATTCTTGTTTGCGAGTGAATTGGGAGAGGATCTCGTGATTTCATCTATTTATCTAATATCGGGAGAGTTAGATTCAAGAAACGAATGAATATGATATTTATTCAATCTATTGATGGTGAAGATTAATCCGGCTTAGGAATAAGTTAAGGATTTCAACGGCTAAGAGGAGCGCAAGATTGGTTGTTGTTCACCCTTGATTCACGCAGGGATGTATTATCAAGGCATGCACAAGTAGCTTGAGTTTCGACTTAGGGATAAGAAGAAACCATTGAAGAACGCTCTGCCGAACCATGAAGGTTGCTGCCCAGACGCCCAAGTAGTTGCCCAACTAGTTGCCCAGGCAACCATCGATTAGTTGCCAAGGCAACCCCGTTGTGCAAGTTGCCACGACAACTGAGTTGCCCGTGCACTCTTTTACCAAGACGATCCAATCGGCTATCACACCTCAACTCACGATAACCTGGCCTATCTCTCTCTCATTTGATCTCATATTTTATTTTACTTTATTGCTTTCTAGTTTAGTTATTAGTTAAACTTCCTATAATCCTTTATTTGTGTTCTTACTTTTTACAGTGCAAGAGACTAGATTCTTGAAGTGGCACCAATCCCTGTGGAGATGATATCTTTTATACTATAACTTGCAACGTGTATACTTGCACAATTGCGTAGCACTTATTACTCGCAACAAGTTTTTGGTGCCGTTGCCGGGGATTAGCAATAGCGACTTTGTTTTTATTTTCTTGCACTTTCTTTTTACTTTTCTTGTTTAAGATTCAAAGGGCTAACAAACTTTGGTTTTGCATTGGTATATGACCAGGGCGAGACCGACTTCACCAGAATATCCCTTTGATCCAGAAATCGAACGAACCTTACAAAGACTTAGACAAAGGATAAGAGTAGCAATGGCTAATCAGGACGGCAATATGAATCAAGATGTTCCAGTAGGAGGATGAGTGATTCTTGCACGAAACAGAACTATTCGAGACTATCTTGAAGAAGATATCGATGGACTTAATCCAGGAGTTGTCGCACCTGAAATTGAAGCTGACCACTTTGAGTTAAAACCGGTAATGTTTAATATGATCAACACAATTGGTCAATTTGGCGGCTCAGCAACTGAAGATGCACGACAACATCTGAAATCTTTCCTCGAGATTTGCAACTCGTTCAAAATACACGGAGTCACCCTCGATGTCTTACGATTAAGATTATTCCCCTATTCACTGAGGGATAGTGCGAAAGCATGGTTGAATAGCATTCCTGCCGGATCAATAGCATCATGGACCAATCTTTGTCGTGATTTCCTTGCTCGGTTTAATCTTACAAATTTAACTGATAAGCTTCTAAACGCCATTACTTCTTTTCGGCAGGCAGATGATGAATCTATGTACGAGGCTTGGGAGCGATATAGAGAACTTCTACACAAATGCCCCCTACACGGATTCTCGGTGTGGACTCAAGTAACGATGTTTTACAACACCGTGAATACACCAACAAGGATGATGCTAGGTGCCTTGGCAAACAACATACTCCTAGATAAGTCGCCGGAGGAAGCAATGCAAATTTTAAACAGGCTGGCCAAGAATGATTATCAATTCCCATCTACTAGAAGAGGAGGAGTTAGACGCCAAGCCACAATACATGAACTAGGATCATCAGATTCAATTTCGGCACAATTGGCCACTTTAACCAAGATGGTCCAGAACATGCAAAAACCAAACAACACACATGAAGTCAAGGTAATGGATTCTTTTTGTGAGTTATGTGGTGATAACCATAATTCTTCTGAATGTATGTAGAATCCGGAATCCAGCTTCTATGTGGGGAGTTACAATCGGAACAACAATGTGATGTCCAATACATACAATCCAACTTGGAAGAAGCACCCAAATTTTTCATGGAGTAATCCCAACAATGCTCTAAACCAGAACAATCAGAATGCACAAGCATCGGGATTCCAGCAGAATATGCCACGGCAACAGCTGCCGCAGCAACAACCGACAACATCTAGTTCTTTGGAAAATTCTCTAAATGCTTTTATGATGAAAACTGAATCTTATATGGCTGAGAATAGTAATTTCATAAGAAGAACTGATGCTTTTATTAACAGGATCGAGATGAGATTGCAAAACCAAGAGGCGACAATCAAATCATTGGAAAATCAAGTCGGACAGTTTGCTCAAAATCTGAATACTAGACCGCAAGGAGGTTTACCTAGCGATACTGAAGTCGCAAGAGGAACTGGCCAACAACTTAGAGAGGCTCAAACCCGCTCATCAAACAAATCTCTACAAAAAGATCAAGACGAACCTAGCAGCAAAGCCTCAGATGCTGAACCAGGAATTGCCACGGCAACCGGCAATAAGCATGCCTCGGCAACTAACGATAAAGACGCCTCGACAACTTGCGATAAGCATGCCTCGACAACCCCAGTTGATAACGCCTCGGCAACTCCAGTTGTCCCGGCAATGCCGTCAATCAGGTTCCAAACCAATGAAAGGATCAAAGATATCTGACTTCCACCACCATTCCCACAAAGGTTGAAGCGACAAAAGCAAGAATACCAATTCAAGAAGTTTCTTGATATCCTAAAGCAAGTCCACATCAACTTGCCATTGGTGGAAGAAATTGAACAAATGCCAAACTATGCCAAGTTTCTTAAAGACATTGTGTCCAAGAGAAGAAGGCTAGGAGAGTTTGAAACAGTTGCCGCAACAGAGGGATGCATGGCAATGTTGCACAATCGTATTCCACCCAAGTTGAAGGATCCCGGAAGTTTCACAATACCCTATTCTATTGGAAATCACTATGTCGGGAAAGCATTATGCGACCTTGGGGCTAGCATAAACTTGATGCCTAAATCGGTTTTCCAGAAACTAGGAATTGGGAAGCTAGACCTACAACAGTTATGCTACAGCTAGCCGACAGATCCTATGTGCATCTAGAAGGAAAAATCGAGGACATACTAGTAAAAGTTGATAAATTTATTTTTCCCGCTGACTTTATTGTTTTGGATTGTGAAGCAGATGAGCATGCACCCATCATTCTCGGGAGACCATTCCTAGCAATAGGGAGAACCATGATCGATGTTGAAAAGGGAGAACTCACAATGAGGGTGAATGACCAACAAGTTAAACTAAATGTGTTATACTAGCTGTAGGAGCAAGTGATTTTGCGGTAGGAGCAGTCCTAGCATTCGACAACGCACAGGTAAGACCTTCCATGTGATATACTACGCTAGTAAAACTCTTAATAGTGCTCAAATGAATTACACAACAACGGAGAAAGAGTTACTAGCTGTAGTTTTCGCATTTGACAAGTTTCGATCCTATTTGATTGGTACAAAGGTAATTGTTCATACGGACCATTCGACAATCAAATACCTATTTGCTAAAAAGGATGCTAAACCTCGTTTGATTCGTTGGATATTACTTTTACAAGAATTTGATATTGAAATTAAGGACAGGAAAGGAACAGAAAATCAAGTGGCCGATCACTTATCACGTTTAGAACGCAACAGGGAGGAGGATGTAGATCTAGAGATATGCGATGCATTCCCGGATGAACAAATTTTAGTTGCCTCGACAAACATGGACGCGCATGCCTCAGCAACCCTCGACGCCTCAGCAACCATGGATGCACACGCCTCGACAACTCTCGACACCGCAGCAGTCCTTGACGAGCACGCCTAGACAATTTTGGGAGCAGTCGCCACGGCAGCACATGCCTCGGTAATACCCTGGTACGCGGATTTAGTTAATTTCCTTGTTTGTGGTATTTTACCTTATGGCCTTACTCACCAAGGGAAGAAGCGGTTCCGCCATGATGCTAAGCATTACTTTTGGGACGAGCCTCTTTTGTTTAAACAATGTGCAAATCAGGTCATACGCCGATGTGTCCCTGAAGAAGAGCAACAGAATGTACTCCGGCAATGCCATTCTTCACCCTATGGAGGACATTTTGGAGGAACTCGTACCGTAGCCAAAGTTTTGCAATCCGGTTTGTATTGGCCAACATTGTACAAAGATGCCCAAGACTTTTACAAGCAATGTGATCGTTGCCAGAGGACGGGCAATATCTCTAGACGACATGAGATGCCACTCCAGAACATCATCGAGGTGGAATTGTTCGATGTGTGGGGGATTGATTTTATGGGACCTTTCCCATCTTCATTCGGCAACCTCTACATCTTACTTACCGTCGACTACGTGTCTAAATGGGTTGAGGCAGCTGCAGTTCCCAACAATGATTCCAAGACCGTGCAACGATTCTTGCAGAAAAACATATTTACACGGTTTGGGATGCAGAGAGCAATTATCAGTGACGAAGGCAAGCATTTTGACAATAGACTAATTGCCAAGATGTTGCAACGCTTTGGCATATCACACAAGATCGCCACGGCATATCACCCTCAAACCAACGGGCAAGCAGAAATTTCCAACCGGGAATTGAAGGGTATACTCGAGAAAGTTGTAAATCCCTCTAGGAAGGATTGGTCATTCAGACTAGATGACGCACTTTGGGCATATCGCACTGCATTCAAAACACCCTTAGGTATGTTCCCCTTCCGACTTGTCTATGGAAAAACATGCCATCTACCGGTGGAAATTGAACACAAGGCATACTGGGCAATCAAGACCGTGAATATGGATTGGGAAAGTGCCGGACAAAAGCGTTTGATGGATCTCAACGAGATAGAAGAATTCCATGCAGTCGCCTATAACAATGCACGAATCTACAAGGAGAAAACAAAGCGAGGGCATGATAAGAAACTATTGCCACGACAATTCACGCCAGGGCAACTAGTTTTCCTATTCAATTCTTGGCTAAAACTTTTCCCGGGAAAGCTGAAATCAAGATGGTCGGGACCATTCGAAGTCGTCAAACCATTCTCCCATGGTGCTATGATAATCAAGTCCATCTCTGACAACCATGAATTCAAAGTTAATGGACAAACATTGAAGCACTACAATGGTGCCCATGTGGAACGTAACAAGGAAGTGGTCAACTTAGGAGATGCATGAGCATGCTCTCCCTTTTGATATTTTTATTTATTTATTTATTTCTCTTTTATTATTTTTATTTTTCGATTATTATTTTTTTTTTATTTTTTTTGAAATTTTATTTATTTATTATTATTTATTATTTCTGATTATTATTAATTTTTTTAGGATAGATTTTATATTTTTTAAGTCAAGAATCCCTTTATACATCTTTATTTATTTTCTTTTATCTTTAATCCTTATTTGATTTGTTTTTGAATTGTAGGAAAAAAAAGTTCAAGATAAAGAGGAATTTTAATCCAAGTAGGAAAACATCTTCAACAAGGAAACTAATGGGCTGAATCTAAGGCTTATATAAAGCCTTCAATTCACCCTAATCACAACCCTTTGTCGTCAACTTCTCCCTCACCCTAAACCCTTTCTCGATTTCCCCTAATCCCACCCACCTATCTTTTCTATAAAACCCATCACCCTTAACCTATTCCTACTTTCTATCTTGCAACTTTTTAGTTTCTTTTCTTTTCTTTGTTTTTACAAAACTCACAACCAAGATCATCCATGGCATCCAAGATTAAATTTTTAGTTCATCGAAGTTCCTCTAAAGAACCAAGATACAAGAAGTTTGCTACACCGGTGGTTCAAGAAACATTTCAATCCAAGTTTGAAAGCCGGAAGATTCATGAAGAACAAGGCTTTGAATACTCCAACTCTTATCAAGATTTCGGCCTTGAACCATTCATCTTCGAGAGGGTTGCACATCAAAAGTGGAAAATCTTTTGCCATCAACCAGAACCGGGTAACATCTCATGGGTAAGAGAATTCTATGCTCACTCACCTAACCCGGATAATCCTTATGTTTTTGTTCGTGACAAGGCCATACTCATAAGTCCCGAAAACGTCAACACCTTTTACGGGCTTTACATTGAGAAGGACGAGCATCAAGCCTTCGTTGATCAAATCACTCCCAAGCAACTCGACAAGGTGCTTCAAGAACTCACTCAACCGGGAACTCATTGGAACGGCGGTAAATACAAGGGCACGGTAAATCGCCTTCGGCTTAAACCCGAGGCAAAACTATGGAATAAGTTTGTTAAAACTTCTTTAATGCCCACCACACACAATACTACCGTTGATATACCACGTCTTTTGCTCATACATTCTATTTTGCATAATCGCATCATTAACATTGGAAAAATTATTTGCGATGAGATTTTTGTATGCAGCTCAAAAGATAAGGGTTCTCTTTTCTTCTCTTGCTTAATTTCTAATCTTTGCAAGGAGATGCATGTCCCAAGTGAGTCCACCGATGAAAAGGCCCTACCCAAGTCCGGTTGGAATCAAGCATTAATCCGAAAGCTAATGGGAGAGGCACCGAGAAATTCTCCAAGGCCTCCAATTGCCACGGCAACTCCTGCCACCCCGGCAATCCATAATGCCCAAGCACCTAACGCCCGGGCAACTCGGCCATCAATACCGAGGCATTTTGAAGCACTCTTGCACCCATTGGCAAGCCACCTAAGGCAAATTGAAGACCGGCAACTAATGTTCATGCGGTACATGAAGGAGCACAACAATGCCATCACCCAAGTCATCCTAGAAAAGTACCCGGACAATCGCGTGTCGTTCCCAATCTTTCCCGCCGAGATCTTTGCCCCGGCAACCAATGAAGCAGTCGCCACGGCAACCGCAAAAGCTAATGCCATGGCAACCAAATCTAAAGACATCCCGGCAACCACTAAAAAAGCCAAAGGTAAAGCACCTATGCCCGAATCAACTCCTACGGAATCATTTTCTGATTTTTCAGATTCGGACGAGTCCTCCATTGAACCAACAAAGACCGCACCAATTGAATCCTCCAAGCGAAAAGCCAATGACACTGATGAAGAGGACGATGAGGACAACCCCGTACGAGGATCGATTCCACCACCGGCAGCAAGAAAACAACCATCGCGTTCAAGCAAGAGAATCAAGACAACAACCAAAAGGAAACTAATCATCTACGATAACGAACTCTCGGAGTAAGTCCTCGTATGCATTTTATTTTTCATTATTTTTATTTTTCTTTAATGCATGCATTGAGGACAATGCCTCACTCGAGTTTGGGGGGGATTGTTATTAGTAGTTACCATGTTTAGTTACACTCATCTTAAGTATTACATTTAGGATACATAAATTGCTTGCCATGCCTTTAGTTGGAACAAGAATTGCTTAGATTTGATGAATATCCAATGATGACTTTGCCAATGCACTTAATTGATAGAATTTTTATTCTAGGATAACCATGGAAAAACTTAGAAATTTACTATGATGCTAAATTTGATGAAACACTGTTGTGGTTTGATTGATTTAAGGAATTCTAGTGAACTTAGGTTGATAATTAACAAATTGGGGGATTAGAATAAAAATTGGATGAATGCTAGAGGTGCCCGAAATTGGCTCTAGCATGTGCTAAAAAAATTGATCGCTAGAGGTGCACGAAACCGGCTCTAGTATGTGTTAAAAAAATTTTTTTGATCGCTAGAGGTGCCCAAAACCGGCTCTAGTCGAATAAATTAACTTAATAAAACTAAAAACAAAACACTAGAGGTGCCCGAAGCTGGCTCTAGTTAAAACATGTTAAAAAGAACCCAATTAAGTAATTTGAAAACTTATTGTTTGCATAGAATCTGAAAAATCAACTTGCACACAACTCCGCACACACTCACAAGCATTATAGTTTGATTCCGAGTAACTCCTAAGTTTTCCAAAAAATAAAAAGCCAATCATACTTTGTGCCCCGGTTCAGAGAATTGAAATCAAGTTCAAAGCTAAGTTTGTGAAAATTGAAGTCTTGGCAGGTAATTATGAGTTTGCATTGCTTGAGGACAAGCAATAGTTCGAGTTTGGGGTTGTGATAAGTGTTCAAAAGTACTATTTTTCTTACCCTTTTTACTCATATTATTGTTAGACTTAGGCTCATATTAGTTGCATAATTAGCCATTCATGCATTAATCCATGTTTCCTTCCAACGTTGAGCTTGATTACATAACTTGGTAGTTTCTATGGGAAAAGATGCTGCTTTGGTGTGTTTTATGTGTATGTACAGGATCATTTGCCAAAGCAAGGCTAGAGCTAGTTGCCAGGGCAATGCATGAAGGATATGCCGAACTAGTTGCCAGGGCAATGCATGAAGGAGACGCCGAGCCAGTTGCCAGGGCAATTGTCGACAAGAGCAAAGGTGATATGGTAGTCAAAATTGATGACTAGACAAGCCCAAGATGACGTGGAGCAAAGCCCAATCCCAAAGGAATTTGATTTCCATGAAGAGATTAAAGAAGAATTAAATTCCAAGAAGATAGGAGAAGTTCTAGTAGGAATATAATTATAATAAAGAATTATATTCTTTAAAGATAATTTAATTCCAACTTAACTTCCTCCTCAAAGAAGGACTTTGACCTAGCCCTATAAATAAGAGGGAGATTTCGACAATCCAGAGAGAGAGAAAAAGAGGGGAATTTCAACAACTCCAAGGAGGGCAAGAGGAGAGAATTTTCGACAAACATCTAGGGCAAGGAGGGTTTCGACAGGCCTCCTTCTTCATCTTTTCTTTCTTGTTCGATTAGGTTCATGCTAGGGGTTAATTATCTTGTGTTTCTTTGGAACCTAGCCATGAACTAAATCTATTTGGCTATGGTTATTCTGTTTTGTGGTTGTGAGAAACTATTGGATTTTGTTTAGGTAATAAGAGTTTGCACTTTTCTATTCAAGGTTTATTCATTCTTGGTTCTTATTCTTGTTTGCGAGTGAACTGGGAGAGGATCTCGTGATTTCATCTATTTATCTAATATCGGGAGAGTTAGATTCAAGAAACGAATGAATATGATCTTTATTCAATCTATTGATGGTGAAGATTAATCCGGCTTAGGAATAAGTTAAGGATTTCAAAGGCTAAGAGGAGCGCAAGATTGGTTGTTGTTCACCCTTGATTCACGCAGGGATGTATTATCAAGGCATGTACAAGTAGCTAGAGTTTCGACTTAGGGATAAGAAGAAACCATTGAAGAACGCTCTGTCGGACCTTGAAGGTTGCTGCCCAGACGCCCAAGTAGTTGCCCAACTAGTTGCCCAGGCAACCATCGATTAGTTGCCAAGGCAACCCCGTTGTGCAAGTTGCCACGACAACTGAGTTGCTCGTGCACTCTTTTACCAAGACGATCCAATCGGCTATCACACCTCAACTCACGATAACCTGGCCTATCTCTCTCTCATTTGATCTCATATTTTCTTTTACTTTATTGCATTCTAGTTTAGTTTTTAGTTAAACTTCCTATAATCCTTTATTTGTGTTCTTACTTTTTACAATGCAAGAGACTAGATTCTTGAAGTGGCACCAATCCCTGTGGAGACGATATCTTTTATACTATAACTTGCAACGTGTATACTTGCACAATTGCGTAGCACTTATTACGCGCAACAGCCTCTCTCGATAGTCATTGCCTTAAATTGATCATGTAAAAACCCCTATATCTCTATAGTGCTTGCTTTTAAATAAACCAAGTTGATTAAGATCCAATCTATACTCCTAAGGGGTAGATTTCACTCCCGAAGTAAGTTCATCTACTTGAACGACTTCTCTCGAAGCTTCTCTCCTCAGTATTCAACAACTTAATCGTTGCCACTATAAGTCTATTAAGATATTGAGGCGCAATAGGCCAACAGTTCCAGCTCTCGCTTGGCATAGTATTTAGAAAACATTAAAGTATGTCGAATAGATAAAACATTGCCAAGGCATATTTATTATTAAAAACTAAATATGAAGATAGCGTTTCAACGCAAACATCCCCCACCAACTATTGAATTAGTTCATGGTGAGGGATTTAACCGAAAAACCATAAACGTTTTCAAAATACATGATCATTAAAAATAAAAATAACTAAACAAAGAGAATGGGCAAGAAGGGGGTCTCTCGATACAACCCTTCAATGGCTTCAAGCCCTCGTTCTACCTGGTCGAACCACGCAGCCCTCCTCTTCTGATTGTCAATGAAATCCTCTCCAAGTCCTCTAAATGCTTGCTTGATTGTTCTTTAAATAGGCATGCAAAGAAGCCCTAGGATAAGCCTTCACATTTGAAATTTGAATAAGCCAAGGGATAAGGGATGTGATCATCTTATGCAGACTTAAAGTGATAAGCTGATAAGGTGATAAGCTGATCAGGTTTTCACTAGGGCTGACGTCATATGTCGTCGATCCTTTGGCAGCCGTGCTTGGCATCGTTTGATCCATCTGTGCCAAACAGACTTGGCATCCTATTTTTTCTAAGTTTGATCAAATGCTATTTTTTTCCCAGCCTGATCTGGTCCTATTCTTTTAGGCTGGCATTGCCAAGGGTTCTTGGCATAACTCTTCTGGCATCCTATTGCCAATGGTGCTTGGCATTTCTTTTCTAGTCCTTTGCTGCCAACAGCAACTCGGCATTCTCTCTGGCATTCTTTCATGTGTTTTATTTTTGGGCCAAATACTATGCCAAACCTGCAAAATTGCCAACATAACAACCATTCACACTAGCATAGACAGAATTCTAAACTCCTTATGCAATTGCATGATTTTAACAAACATTATGCAACTAAATGTACCTAAAAACAAGCAAAAGCATTGTAAGATTGGCATTAAAAACAATACTTTTGGAGAGGTAACACCCCCCGAACCTAACTCATTGCTTGTCCTCAAGTAATGCAAACAAATAAAAATAAAAACTATGAAAATGTTACCTCGACAAAATTTTGGTTAGAACTCCAACAAGTACTGGCAAGCGGATTTTGGCTCTATTTCTATCCTCAGTATCTTAGTGCAATAATGCCAAGCAGGTAGTAATTCAAGTGCAGCAATATAACTCTAATCTAAGTATATGAAGAGTGCATGATGTGTAGGCAATATGCATCAAGTATCCTTTCACTTTCTTAGACAATCTTACTACCTAAACTCAGATTCTCTTCTTTTTTTTTCTTTTTTTTTCTTTGCCAAGGGTTTCTGTTGGCATTAATTTAAGCTTGCTTCGTGACACTATTTAGCATGAGAGATAAGATGGAGCATACCACGAATCCCCACCTTAATCTAGGCATCACTAGGTTTTCTCTTCAACTCATACCCTAAAGTTTTGGACTTAAGAACTAAGAGAGAGAAAACCACGAAGCCCCAAGTAGCTTATTATCCGTAAGGTAGAGGAGAGTTCTATTTTTTTTCTTGCCTTGGTAGAACATTGCTGCCTTATTTACTTCTTTTACCCTGGCATCATTTTTTTAAATCTGAGCATATTTTCAAAAGGTCTAAGTTTTCTAAGGAACTAGATACATACTGCGTGTTAAGTGTAAGTTCAATTCCCTAAACTAGAGATCAATTACCAAGCAAACCTGGCATAACTATTCTACTGGCATGGAATTGTAACTAAAGATTAAAATTTTTTCATTGGACAGACACCTAGATCATATTAAACTTGCCTAACAAGTGTTAACATTATTCAAAATTAAACCGAGGCAATTTTTTTTCCTTTTTTTAATGGTTCGGTATGCATTTATTCTAAATGAACTAGGTGGCATGGCAAGTGTCCTTGCAATAGAAATGTAAACATGAAATGCATGGCATGGCATAAATGTGAGGAAACGCACACCCCCAAACCCAAGATGTACATTGTCCTCAATGCATGAAAACGACACATATATACAAGAAAACATAAAAATAACATGCATGATCGTGTAAATGCAATGGAATGACATATAAAAGAGTTTAGAAAGTGGAGGACTCCCCTTCGTAGACTTCTTCTCGTGTGGATTGGCTGGCATGGCATCATCGCTGGCAGATGGCTCGACAGGGAAATTTGGAAATGTTGTCACAAAATGATGGGACATTTTATTCAACAACCTCCCTAATGATAACATCTCTCTCTTTTGTGTAGTGCCTTATCTTATCATTGAGTTCCTTGGTTGTCTCTAACTTTTAGAGAATGATCTCCTGGTGATGGTAAATTTAAGACAGCACTGCCAGTGAACTGGCTGGCATGGTGGCTGGCACTGCCTTTGACAGATTTGGCTTTGGTGTGGGCACTTTTGCCTTCCTTTTGCCTTTGTCTTTTGGCTCGGCAACGGTGAGGTTTCTCCAAATAGCAGTTGTGATTGTTGTTCCCTTGATTCTTTGACCTTATTTGTATCAAGCTTTGGCACACCATGGAGCATGCAAATGTTAGAAATTAACAAAGGAAAGAACAAAGTACCATTACCTCTTGCTGCATATTTATAAGTTTCATCGATGATGAGCTTGCCAATGTTAATTTTGCACCCCATCATGAGGGAGTACAATAAAATCTGCATTTCCTCCGAGATGGTCTCATTATGGGTTGTAGGCATCATATTGGCCTTTAAAAATTGATTCCATCCTCTCTGTTAATGTTTCAATGCCAATCGTTTCACCGTTCGGCGGCCCTTTGATGACACTGTCCATGTTGTGCCAGGCTCACACAAATCTGCCAGCAACTTCTTTCTATTGGCATACTCAAAATATTCATCCCCTGCATCATCCAAATCAAAAATAGTGTTAATATATCCTTCATCAAAACATACACACATACCTCTAATCATCAAGAAGGGCGAATCTTTGGTCACAAGATGGACATAGAATTCTTGAACAATGGTGGCATCAGACTGGGCCAACGCGTGGACAGAGTATGATCTGGCTGGCATGTCATCCTTGGCAAGAAAGTCTGCAGGGAACTCAAAAAATGTTGGCAGTGTGTGGACATACATGTCCTTACGTGTTTTCTTCATGGCATGGTCCTTGACATGAACATACCGCCAAAGCATCGAGTTTTGCTCCTTGGCTTTCTTTAATTTCTGGAGGATAACCTCCTGGAATTGATATATCTGGAAAAGCATTACCAATGAACTAGATGGCATCAGAGTCTCGGACACTACCTTTGGCATCCTGGCTTTTGGCACAGACTCGGCAACATTTCCCTTGCCTTTCTCCTCGGTAATGAGTTACCTCCATAGGGCAGGAGTGATCGTCGTTCCCTTGAGCTCTTGAGCTTTATCTATATCAAACTTTGGCACTCTATGCTGCATGCAAATGTTAGAAATCAATAAAAGGAAACATAAACTCCCATTATCCTTACCGGCGCATTTATAAGTTTCATCAATAATGATACGGCCGATATTGATCTTGCGGCCCATGATGATTGAATGTAACAATGCCAGTCTTTCAAGGCCAGCCACTTCACCTTCTGATGGCATTTTGATGACACAGTCCACTTAGTGACAAGTTCACAAAGTTCCTTCAACATCATCTTCCTTTTGGCATCGTCCAAGGCTTCCGCAAACTTGGTGTGTTCATCCTCTACACCAAGTTCATTCTCCGCATTTTGTTCAATCACCCTATACCAGTCCTTTCCTTGGCATTTTGCTTGGCAACAAAATCCTGCATTCACTCAAAAGAACATTTCAAAATAGAAAAAGAAAATAAATGAAAAACTAAAAATTTAAAACTGAGATATCCTAAGTACTGAAAAAATAATTCTCCTAAATTATTCACAATGATCAAACTGAGTTGGCAAAGAGTTACTGAATTTTTGCAATGAGCTTCAGCCTGTGGCAATCTTTTGTTTGAATAACCAACATAGAAAGCCAAAGAATTGCTTACCTTTAAGTATGCCGAACTCTAGATTGCTCAACAAGAGAGAATGTTTTGCCATGGGGGTTTTGAATAACCACCTCAGAAAACCAAAATACCTCTTCCCTGTAGGCCTATCAAATCTTTGATTGAATTCAACACCCCAGTAGTGCTTAGGCTGTGATCCTTATGTTTCGTTTGATGCCAAGGTGTATGTATCCTCAATCGGTTCCAGACTTGCCATAGTATTCTTAGGTAAATCTTTAATTTCTGGAAGCACCATCTCTGCATTATTGTCACGGCCAAATTCTCTTGCTTCAGCTATTCATTCTCAGTCAATTAGCATCCACTTTTTCTTCCATCAACAATCCATCTGAGCACACCTCGCTTCATAGCATCAGTCATGACCAGAATCGATCTCCTCTGTGGCTCAATTATTTTGCCATCGCACTGTTGTTTTATGGCATCAACTTTCATTCCTTGGCAAGTCAATGCAAGGTTCTCATCCAAAATGGATTCCATTGGCTGAACTGCATTGCATTCTTCAGGTTTATCTGCACACTTAAGAGCTTTGTCAATAATAAAAGTAACATTTATTTGTCTCACCAATGCAGGGTTGGCAATTACTGGTTCCACTAGTTTTACCGAAGTGGTGTTGGGATCAAATTGAGATCTAGCATTATTGGTGCTTGTTTCCCCTTTCTCAGCTTCCTTAGTTTCTTCTGCTGGCTCTTATTTATTTGCATGGCAAACAATTGGCTCTTTTCCACGTGTCAAAATCTTGACTTGGTTGCCACTTAGGGGAGTGACAGCTTTTCCTTTTTGTCGAGCATCATTCGTATCACATGGCAGAGTTTCTGGAGGTCTGGCATCAGATAGTGGTATGACATCATCAACCTTTGCCTCTTCTTTCTTTACTTCTTTGGGTTCACCTGTTGGCACTAAGTTCTCTTCCTGGAAAATAATTGGTTGTTTGCCATCGTCTTCTTGGTTTAAAACTTCAGAATATTGCCTTTATACCCTGGCATCGAACTTGGCAACATTAACTAGCTTTGCGTCGATGTTGTTTTGTTTGGGATCCTTGCCCTCAAATTTTTCTTCACACTCTATTACCACTAATGAGTCCAATGTACCTATTGTGGAATACTCTTCATCAGTATAATCAATAGATTCAAATGTGTTAGGAAAAACCTGAAACTCGAATTGTTGATTCTGAATTCCTTGAGGCGCTGATGAAGGAAGAAAATTGCCATCTTGTTGATGTTGCGTTGCAATGGCATTGTGATCGTTATCACTAACCGAAGCGTTTTCCACCTCATATTGCCTTGATGGAAGCTCTATCTTGTTCTCTTGAGGCATGCCATTCACGGCATTTGCAAGCCTCCTGACTTGTTCTTCCAAGCCTCTCATAGCATCTGTGGCTTCTTTAAATGCGTCTCTATTGTAATTTGTTTGCTCTTGAGGTGGATTATTGTGCATTGGCATTTCTGAAGGCAATTCTGCCACGGCAAATGATCCGTTGGATCCATAAAGATCTGTCACTAATTTCTCATGAAGAATGCTGCCTTGGGATGGCATTTGGTTGAAGTCTGGTGGCACAACAAAGTTGTTAGGTGCATAAAAATAATCGTCGTCTTGATTATTCCAAAAAATATTTTGCTGCTGGTTCCATCCTTGGTTGAAGTTGTAGGAGGAAGGGTTGTTCACATTATAGTGCCCCGTGTAACAATAGGAATTAGGGTTGAAGGGGCAATTGTCAAACGAGTGGCATCCTCTACAATATGCACAAACAACGGGTGTTGCTTGCCTTTTGCTGAACTTGTTAGGCACTTGCATTGATGTAATCATGTTTTTCAGTTCAGAAATCTGTGCCGATATTGTTGTATAGGCATCCTCTTCATGCTTTTCATATCGTCTTTGCTCATGGACAGCTCTTGGAGTTGGATATTGGTAGTCATAAGTGGGAAAAATGTAGTTATCATCATACCATATGTGGCTGCCCATACTATTCTTTGTAGCTTTCCTAAAAAAGAAAAAAATTAATGATCAACATAAAAAACAAAGTTAGTAAAATGAAAACAAAAAAAAACAAGTAAAAATTAAAGCAATAGATTTCGTCGCGATCCCCGGCAACGGCGCCAAAAACTTGTAGACTCTCTAGGTGAAGTGCTGGAAAAAGAGGCATAAGATATATATTGGAAAAGTATAAAACAGTGCCAAGATGAGTCTTTTGCGTGCAAGTATACAGGGTCTGCAAGTAATACATCAGTTAAGCTGAGTATCGAACCCACAGAGATTGACATGGAATTCAATTGCTTTGATTGTTACTTGCCTTGAGAAAAAGTTATTTTGAAGTTGGTTTTAGAAATAATTGAATAGAAAAGAAATAAAAGTAAAGTAAAGTCGTTGGCAAGGAAGGTGTTTTAATGAATGATGAGCGTTGGCAGGGAATGCCTTGTTTTCACGTTATTCATGCCATGCCAACCTTTAACAATAACCTGTCTTGTCATTATTTTCCGAGCATATTCAAAATTAGCAAAGCCTCTCTCGATGGTCATTGCCCTAAACTAATCATGTAAAAACTCATATATCTCTATAATGCTTGCTTTTAAATAAACCAGTTTGATTAAGATCCAATCTATACTACTAAGGGGTAGATTTCACTCCCGAAGTAATTTCATCTACTTGAACGACTTCTCTCGAAGCTTCTCTCCTCAGTATTCAACAACTTAATCATTGCCTCCCCAAGTCTGTTAAGATTTTGAGGCACAATAGGCCAATAGTGTCAGCTCTCGCTTGGTATAGTATTTAAAAAACATTAAAGTATACCGAATAGATAAAACATTGCCAAGGCATATTTATTTTTAAAAACTAAACATGAAAATAGCGTTTCAACGCAAACATCCCCCACCAACTATTGAATTAGTTCATGGTGAGGGATTTAACCGAAAAACCATAAAAGTTTTCAAAATACATCATCATTAAAAAATAAAAATAACTAAACAAAGAGAATGGGTAAGAAGGTGGTATCTCAATGCAGCCATTTAATGGCTCCAAGCCCTCGGTCTAGCTGGTCGAACCACACATCCTTCCTCTTTCGATCGTCATTGAAATCCTCTCCAAGTTCCTCTAAATGCTTACTTGATCGTTCGTTCTTTAAATAGGCATGCGAAGAAGCCCTAGGATAAGCCTTCACATTTGAAATTTGAATACGCCAAGGGATAAGGGATGTGATCATCTTATCCAGACTTGAAGTGATAAGCTAATAAGGTGATAAGCTGATCAGGTTTTCACTAGGGCTGACGTCATATGCCGTCGATCCTTTAGCAGCCGCGCTTGGCATCGTTTGATCTATCTATGCCATACAGACTTGGCATTCTATTTTTTCGCCTTCCTATTTTTTCAAAGTTTGATCAAATGCTATTTTTTCACAACATAATCTAGTCCTATTTTTTCAAACTGGCATTGCCAAGGGTTCTTGGCATAACTCTTCTGGCATCCTATTGCCAATGGCGCTTGGCATTTCTCTTCTGGTCCTTAGCTGCCAATAGTAACTCGGCATTCTCTCTGGCATTCTTACATGTGTTTCATTTCTGGGCTAAATACTATGCTAAACCTACAAAATTGCCAACAAAACAACCATTCACACTGGCATAGATAGAATTCTAAACTCTTTATGCAAATGCATGATTTTAACAACCTTATGCAACTAAATGTACCTAAAAACAAGCAAAAGCATTGTAATATTGGCATTAAAAATAATACTTTTGGAGAGGTTACTGACCTCATACGAATGAAGATGCATGGAATACTTGTAGAAGTCTCCTTCTTCTAGCTCAGCTTAATCTTCTGATTTCATTCTTTTTCAAAATTTACTCTAGCAAAAGTTTGCCCCTAAATTTCATTATCCTCATTCTTTTCTGAATTTGAACTTTTGAGCTGAATGACCTTGATGTCATCTTTTTTTCTTCTCAAGGGAATACGACTTTATCGTTGATTAAATTTACTCCAGCTTTGCTTTGATGCCTCATTTATCTTTGGGCTCAAATATCATCTTTATTGAATATCTTTAAAGGCTTCAAACTGTTGATTGGAGTAGACATCTTCCTTAGGTCTATGTGCTTTAAATCTCTATAAATAGTAATGCAAGAAATCATTTGTTTCTTAACAATGCAAGATACTTATATGAATGAGTAAAAAATATTTATTCTTTCAAAAAATATGATTTTCTCAAAAAAAATAGGGCCCCCATATATCCTGTGTAAAAGCGTCTTTGAATCTATTTGCCGAGGGTCATTCCAAGCGTAGCTTGTGTCTTGAGGACTTTAAATGTCGTGCCGATGTTTGAAGATGTGAAATGCCTTCCAGGCTATTAGGCTTTCGAGAAGGGCATTTCCCATATGCCTAATGTCTAACTAGTTTGGGTGGCTCTCTTTGACTCACGAACTCCCCCATTCTAGTTTTCCCTCTTTTCTGATCTCGATCAAGCATTGGAAGTTTTAAATCATTGAATAAAGGATAACCCCATAAGATAGTATGTAGTCTGAAGACAAACTCTTCTCTTCAGATATCCACATATAATCAGAATGGTCTTTAGAGACGTACAATGCAGGCTAGAGCTTGCAATTATGAATGAAATGCTATTTTTGCAGTGCTTGATTTGAAATTGCTTAGATGCA
Organism: Hibiscus mutabilis; assembly: GCA_019671005.1. Taxonomy (NCBI): domain Eukaryota; kingdom Viridiplantae; phylum Streptophyta; class Magnoliopsida; order Malvales; family Malvaceae; genus Hibiscus; species Hibiscus mutabilis. The sequence continues at coordinate 17,450,822 of CM033720.1, read as the reverse complement.
TGTTTTTCTCTTCATTTTTTCTAGATCACTCTAGACTGCCCGTTTTGTGGTTTTCACCCTAGAGTTCATTTCTTTTCTTCTACTTTGGAACTTTGCAGCTTAAGCAAACTTGTACCATGACTGAACATCGGTGCTTACTTTGGTTTTGTAAATGAGAAATCCTCTAAATCCTTTTTAGTTAGGGATGAAAGATTCTACAATTGCTTCTCCCTTGGAAGCTCCACTTTTGATTTGACGTATTCATTTTTCTATTTCACCTTCCTTATTTTTCTTTTTCCATTTTTATCTAAAGTGTTCTTTTGGGGTTTTGCCTTAGATATTTTTAAAAAAATCCCAAAGCGCCCTTTTGGGTTTTCACATTGGTTTCTATTTTTCTTTTTTCTTTTTTATCTAAGACGTTCTTCTTGGGTTTTCACCTTAGATATTCTTTTATTTTTTTTCTTTTTCCTTGATTCTGAGTTCAAGATTCTTCATTTGACTTGACAGGCTCTTCAAGCACAGATTACCTCTTGCACCTGATGTAGATCATTTCATTGCATGCTCATTGATGGACAAGTCTTCTCTGTACCATCAAAAAATTCATCTTCCACTCGAAGAAGCTTTTCTTATCTCTTTCCCCAGTGTGGCAGTGATCCTTGGTTAAGAAACGACAAATATCATGTCATACACAAACATCATCGATAAAGGGTAGTCTTCAGTTGGATAGATGCTTGGAGTTAACACTATATTTGTTGCGTGTTTTGAGTGCTACGCAATTGTGCAAGCGAACACGTCGCAAGTAATAAAGTGATGAATATAGAGTACTGTCTCCATAGGGACTGGCCTAAAGGACTTGGACTCTTAACTCCTTGCATTGAAATAAGAGAATAGTTATGATGATAGCTGGTGATAGAAAAATAAAACAAATAACTAAAGATTGTAAAGGAAATAAAGTAATCATGAAAGAGTTGGTTGGATTATTAGGATTGAGAGTATGTCGGATGAGTTGCTTTGGCAAGTTGAATGCCGAAGGCAAGTAGATTGCAGTGGCAAGTAATTGCCCAGGCAAGTAGTTTGCTGGAAGTAGGACTCTTCGTGACCAGTGAAATGTAATTTCAAGTGGTTAAGTCAGAGTAGGACCCTTCTTGGGAAATGGTTGCCCTGACAGGTTAATTATTGCAGCAAGTGCGATGTCGTAGCAAGCCAATTGTGTTTCCAATGTTTGGTAGAGTATTCTTCATTTCCTTCACATTATTTCTAACTTGAAGGCTGACGCTCGCGCAAATCTTGGTGATACGTCTGTCACACCTTACTTTACCAAGAATGAACATTGTCCTTCCTTGAACTCTTGTTAGCTACTTGAAATTCTCCCTGACACCAAGCTCCTTCACTTTGTCACTTTTCGAAAACTTGGTTTAAGAGGGAGTTGATTTCTTTTAGCTCTCGCAATATTAGGAAACCCGGATTTAATTCGATCCATTGATCTCCATCAACTCGCGTAATGTTTGGAAATCAACTCGGTTAAGGAGCCTCCAATGGCTATCACTTCATTAGAATGATTCCTTCTCACGAATTCTTCATTGATCTCGCTCTCCCTTGTGTTGTCGCCGAATTAGGGATTTGAGTTTGAACAAATGATTCTCACTCAAGTGTTTATCTCTAAACTACTCAATTTGCAAGAACAAGAATTGAATCAACATTGTGCATTTAACCTTAAACCAAAATCAAATCATCCATACAAAATCCTCTCAAAACCTAATAACCCAAACCATCTAATTTAGTTCATGGTTGGATGGAAAGAAAATGCGAAGGAAAATTCCCCAAACATGGTGGATGATGTGCGACTACAAACTCATAAAGAATAGAGGAGATGAACTCCTCAATCCAATTACTTCCATGATCATCTTTCCCCTTGATGTCTCTCTCTCTATTTGATTTCCCCCAATTTCTTCTCTTCATGTGTTTCGATCCTTTTAAATAGGCGTGGAGGAGAGCTTGTTGCATGAGAATTTGGTGGAGATAGGGCTTCCATTTTGAATTTCAAATGTGAGATAATGTAGCTGATAAATAAATAAAAATAGGAATTTATCCTTTGCATTTAAATTTGGATTGGGCGGTTGGAGATCCTAACCGCTTTGATCCCTTCAACACCATGACAGACTTCGGCAATTGGATCGGCAATTCGTCTTGCACACAAATGAGCAAAAGAGCAACATTTTTTCTACAAAAAGTAATAAAATGCATGACCAAGCACATTGAACTAGGAAACTACGAACTTATGCATGAATGACTACAAATGCAACTAAAATGAGCTTAAGTCTAACAATAATGTGAGTAAAAAGGGTAGGAAAAACAATACTTTTACACACTTATTACACCCCCAAACTCGAACTATTGCTTGTCCTCAAGCAATGCAAAACTAACCATCACCTGCCAAGGCATTTACCAAACACAAACAAAATGCATACATGACTTTAATCCTTACAACTGGGGCGACTAGCATTAATTACCTTTGTGAGTTTAGGAAAAATATAGAAAGATTACTCAAAATTCAGTATGATGCAAGTGAAGTGTGAGCGTAGTCATGTACAAGTTAATCATAGGAGTTCCAAGCAAAACCTTAGTTTTATTAACTTACCGAGGCAAGAGATCTAACTAGAGCCAGTTCCGGGCACCTCTAGCAAAGGTTCATTCATTGTTTTTTCCCGCTGGAGCCAGTTGGGCACCTCTAGCATTTTTCTAATATTTACTTACCTAAGGTTCACTCGGTTCTCCTAAATTAACAAGTCGCAACAATGTTTATTAAAGTTGCATCCTAACGGAATCCTAACCAACTTTCCATGCTAAGCCTATAGTCAAAAGTTCTCTTAATATAATGCCGTGGAAAATAAATCGTCATCAGATATCACAGTAGGTTATTAACAAGTTTAGTCAAGCAAACTATCATGGCAAGTGACACTAACTAAAAACAAATGAATGCAAATGCAACTAAACATGAAACAACCAAGACAATCCGCCCTAAACTCGAGGAAAACATTGTCCTCAATGCATGAAAACAAAAACAAAAAAATTGAGAATGCAAATGCTAGTCAGAGAGGTCATCACCTCGAGCTCATGGTTTCCTGGTGACCATGTGCTTAACACGCTTTCTAGTGCGTGTTGGTTGTTGTCTTGCTGATGGTGCAAAGGTTGAAGCTTCAGTCTCCTCTACCTTGGCTTCCTTAAGTGGTGAAGCTTTACGCTTCGTTGGTTTCTGTGGTAGCTCATCCGATTGTAGGGATATCAATAGTGTGGAAGTGGTGTCTTCAAAATCTGAAGGATCAACAAATGGTTCAGTTTGCATAGGTTCAGTCACTGATTTCTTACCTTTATCCTTGACATCAGTTGCCATGGCAGTTTCCTTCTCGGCTGGGCCTGACTTGCCAACCTCACTTACCGTGGCAAGTAGCTCTTTAGGGAACACGAGGAATGGTACTTGGAAATCGGGGTACTTCTCCAAGATGATTTGTGCTAGTGCAACATCCCAATCCTTGATATACCACATGAGCTACATCTTTCGCTCCTCCATGCACTCTAACTTCTCCAAAAAAAGGGCGTACTAGATCGACCACCCCTTGAGAACTTGCCGAGGCAAACTCTTTTGGTGCAGTATCTTTTGTTGCGGCATGTGCACCTTCTGGGGCAACTGGGACAATTGGTTTTAATCGTGGCATTCCTTCTTGTATTACTCGCATGTACTGCGCCTTTTTCTACCCACTCCGCTTTGGCAGTCGTTCATCGGTTGGCTCGATTGGTACCTTTTCTTTCTCATATAAAATAGATATTAAATTGGGAAAATATAAGGCTCCTAAATCCTTTTTACTGCATACATAAATTTTATTCACAATTATTTGCCCAACCTTGATAACACGCTTGCGAAGAATAGAGTGCAACAATAATAATCGAGACAACGAAACAAAGGTGTTGTGTGTGGTAGGCATTAAAAGAGTCTTAATAAAATTAATCCATAACTTAGCATCAGGTTTTAGCATAATGCGGTTTACCGTTCCCTTGAGTTCTCACTTGTTCCATTCTATTCCTTCCAAGGTAAGATCCTTCAAAACTTGGTCCATCTTCTTGCAAGTCACATTCTCCACGAACTTTGCATGTTCATCTTCTTTTAAAAACAAACCATAATAGGCATTGATGGTAGTAGCATCGAGAAGAATGGCCCTGCCACGTACAAATAAGAACAGGTTATCTGGACTAGAAATATGAGAGTAAAATTCTCTTACCCATGAGACGTTTACTCCGGCCGGTTATTCACAGAATATTGGCCATTTATGAATCTCGATCGTGGCATGTATAGACTCCTCAAGACTGAAACTTGGGTGTGGCATGTCAAGGGCAAAGCCTTGCTCCTCTCAAACTCGTCTTGTTGCAAACTTCTCTTCGAACCACTTCTACACGGCCGCTGTGGTGAACTTGCGGTATGATGGTTGTAGCATGCGTGAGGGACAAATTTCATCCATGGTTTTGAGGTTTGAAAACATGATTTCGATTCAAGAAGAAAAAGAAAAGAAAAACTCAAAATTTCAAAAATGGAGAAAAGGAAGTGGGAAGAAGATGAAGTGAATATGAGAGAGTAAATGAAAGAGAGAGATGGAAGGTTGGTGTTATAATGGTGAAGTGAATGACAAGTGATAGAAAGGTGAAAGGTTCAATGATGTCTCACCAAAGGGTGAAAAAACATACAATGATGGGAAGGAGAAGAGTGGTGCGACTAGGGTAGAAGAAAAATAGATGAAATAATTCTAGGGTTTGAATAAAATTAGTTATTTAAACCTATAATGATCTACCGGCCCTTGATCTCTCTTAGAAAAAAATTCCCAACACTTTTTCAATTCTTCTCCAATTTAAACTCTTGACCTAAAAAAAAGAAAAAAGATTAAAATAAAATAAAAATAAAAGAATGGATAAATAAAAAGAGAAAAGATTCAAATTTAAAATTCAAAACAAATAAAAGAAATGTAAATAACACAATTTAAAATTCAAAAAAATAAACAACCTAACTAACCGAAAACAACAAATTAAAAATTTAAAACCAAAAAGTTTATCTAACCGAAAATTTAAATAACCAAAATAAATAAGCAAAATCCCAAAACAAATTAAAATAACAAGTCCAAAAATAACTAAAAAATGAAAAATCCTTAGCGAGAGCATTTTCATGCATCTCCCAAGGAGATTGTGAGCTTGTCTCTCTCAACATGGCCTCCAACATAGTGCTTTAATCTTAACAACTACTCATCCAGGAACGTGTCATGAATCTCCACATGGTTATCATCATTGTTGCTTCCTTCAAGTCTGGATAAATAATAGGCAACTTGGTTTTCTATTCCATTCCTCTCCTTAACTTCTACATCAAACTCTTGTAAAAGCAAAATCCATCAAATTAAACGAGGTTTAGCATCTTTTTTAGAAATTAAGTACTTAATTGCCGAATGATCAGTTTGAACAATTACCTTCGTGCCGATCAAATAAGGCCTAAATTTGTCAAATGTGAATATAACTGGAAACAATTCTTTTTCTGCAGTGGTGAAGTTTAATTAAGCGTCGTTAAGTGTTTTGCTAGCATAATATATCACATGGAAAGTTTTACCTTTCCGTTGACCTGAGACAGCTCTCACTGCGGAGTCACTTGCGTCACACATTAGTTCGAACGGCAAAGTCCACTCTGGTGGAACAACTATAGGTGCCGTGGCAAGCTTCCTCTTTAGCTCCTCAAATGCTGTGGCACAAGATTCATCAAACTTGAAAGCTCTATCCTGTTCAAGCAAATTACACAGAGGTTTAGAGATCTTAGAAAAATTATGAATGAACCTTCTGTAAAAACATGCGTGCCCAAGGAAACTTCTGATTCCTTTGACTGAGTTTAGTGGTGGCAATTTTTCAATCACGTCCACTTTTGCCTTGTCCAGTTCTATGCACTTGTGCGAGATCTTGTCACCCAACACGATGCTTTCATTCACCATGAAATGGCATTTCTCCCAGTTTAACACTAGGTCGGATTCTTCACATTGTGTCAAAACTTTGTCCAAATTGCCAAGGCAATTATCAAAGCTATCCCTGAAAACTGAGAAGTCATCCATGAAAATTTCAAGGAAATCCTCCACCATATCTGAGAAAATTGCCACCATACACCTCTAGAAAGTTGTTGGTGCATTGCAAAGTCCAAATGGCATTCTCCTAAATGCGTATATGCCAAATGGGCAAGTGAAGGTGGTTTTCTCCTGGTCTTCTGGCTCTATTGCAATCTGGTTACAACCTGAGTATCCATCAAGAAAATAATAAAAAAGGTTTTCTTGCAAGACGATCAAGCATCTGATCAATAAAAGGTAAAGGAAAATGATCTTTCCTAGTAGCCTTATTTAACTTATGATAGTCCATGCAAGCTATCCATCATGTGATAGTCCTAATAGGAATAAGTTATTTGTTTTCATTGCTTACCACAGTCATACCTCTTTTTTTAGAACACATTGTACTGGACTTACCCAGGAGTTGACGGAGATAGGGTATATGATACTAGCGTCTAGCCACTTTATGATTTCCTTCATCACGACTTGCTTCATGGCTGGGTTAAGTCTCCTTTGGGCTTCAATAGAGTTACTGTGCCCCTCCTCTAATAGGATCTTGTATGTGCATACTGCTGGGTTGATCCCTTTTAGATCTGCTATTGTCCAACCTATTGCCTTTTTGTGCAACATTAATACATCGATCAATTTTTGTTCCTTTTCAATCAGCAACTTAGAAGAAATAATTACGGGCAAGGTATCGCCCTCTCCTAGATAAATATACTTTAATTGTTCTGGCAATGGTTTTAATTCTAAAATAGAGGCTGCTCAATGGAAGGTTTCTCAGGTTTAAATTATGTATTTAAAAAATCAAGGGATTCAAACTCTTACTTGGTTGATTCACAACCCAATTTACCTCATGTTTCTCTATAGTGTTTAGCTCGATCTCTTCTGTCTCTTTTATTTTTGAATTGGCAAGAGAATTGCCGAGGCAATATTCCTCTACATTGAAGTTGAACTTTGTCGTGGCTTCCATTATTTGGCATTCTCCTGGATCGTCGGCATCCTTGAACGTTTTGAACACTCTGAGTGTGACTTACGGCTCATTTACCCTCATGGTGAGTTTTCTTTCAACGTTGATCAAAGCCCTCCATGTTGCTAAGAATGGTCTCCCAAGAATGATGGGTGCAAACTTATCTACTTCACAGTACGAAACAATAAAATCAACGGGAAAATAAACTTATCAACTCTTACTAAAATATCTTCGATTTTTTCCTCAGAATGTACATATGATCTATTGGCAAGCTGCAGCATGACTGTGGTGGGCCTCGCCTTGCCTATACCTAATCGTTGAAAAATAGATTTGGGCATAAGGTTTATGCTTGCTCCAAGGTCACATAGAGGTTTTTTGATATAATGCTCGCCAATGGAACATGGTATTGTGAAACTTCCTGGATCTTTAAGCTTAGGGGGCAATTAGTTATGTAACAGAGCCATGCATCTTTTTGTCAAGGCAACTCACTCAACCTCTTACACTTAGATACTATTTCCTTAAGGAACTTGGCATAATTCGGCATCTGCTCGATTGCCTCAACCAGTGGTAAGTTGATGTGGACTTGTTTAAGAATGTCAAGGAACTTCTTAAACTGGTACTCATTCTTCTACTTCTTTAACCTCTGTGGAAATAGTGGTGGAAGTTTGTTCTCTTTTTCTTTACTCATGTCAACTGGATTGGCTGTAATAGATGGACTTGTCGCGGCATATGGAATCGTCGTGGCATTCGCTTCTGAAGACTCTTCTTTATTAGTCAACGTATGCTCATCCTCCTCGGGTTGGATAAGATCTTTACCCACATTTGCTCCTCTTCTGGTAGTGATTACTTTACACTGCTCATGGCCTGAACCTCATGCAACCTCAGTATTGCTGGGCAAGGTTCCCTGTGGCCTCGTGCTTAGGGCTTGGGAAAACTGTCCAAGTTGAGTTTCTAAAGACTTAATTGCTGCTTCTTGACTCTGTATCTGAATTTCTATCTTGTTCATAAAAGAGTTAGTCTTTTCATGAAATTGCTAGTTTCAGCCATATAAGATTCAGTTTTAAGCATAAAAGTATTGAGAGTGATTTCCAAAGAACTAGCTATTGATTTTTGTTGCGGTCATTGATTCTGTTGCCGCGACATGTTCTGTTGGAATCCTGATGCTTCAGTATTATGTCGAAATAAATTGTTGTAGCTATTTTGATTATTCCATAAAAGGTTTGGATGCTGCTTCCATCCTAGATTATATGTGTTGGAATATGGATTGTTGTTTCTGTTGTAGTTTCCAACCTAAAAATTGGTTTCTGGGTTCTGTGGACACTCAGAAGAATCATGGTTGTCATTACAAAAATCACAAGATGAGTCTACTACCTTTACCTCTTGTGTGTTGCTGGGACGCCGTAGATTCATTGCCATATTGGTTAATATGGCCAATTATGTTGAGATGGCATCAGTTGAATCAAGCTCAATTTTCGTGGCATATCGCCTTGCCTATCCCCTCCTAGCGGTTGGAAATTGATAGTCATTGTTGGCAAGTCTATCAAGAATCTCAAACGATTCCTCTGGTGATTCATCTAGGAGTGTTTCATTTGCCGAGGCATCTAGCATCATCCTAGTTGGTGCGTTGACTCTATTGTAGAACATCACTACTTGCGTCCATTCTCAGAATCTGTGCATAAGACACTTGCGAAAAAGCTATTTGTAAAGATCCGAACCCTCATACATAGATTCGTCATTTGCTTGATCGGAAAGAAGTGATATCATTGCGCAATTTATCTATCATGCGAGTAAAATTGTACCTGACAAGGAAACTTTGGCATAGATCAGTCCAAGATTCTAAAGTGCCTGGTGATATGCTGTTGAACCATGTTCTTGCCCTATCCCTTAGTGAATAGGGAAAAAGTCTAAGTCTAAGGACATCCTCATGGACTCCTAGCTGTTTGAAAGAATCGCAAACCTCTAAGAAAGATCTTAGATGTTGCCTAGAATCGTCGTTTGCTGAGTCGCCAAATTGCCCAATTGAATTTAGCATATTGAACATTACGAGCTTCAATTCAAAGTTTGCGGCTTGAATCTCAGGAGTAGAAATTCCTGGATTGAGATCACCAAGGTCTGGTAGTAAGTGATCTCGAATGGGTCTGTTTCGTACTCGAACTGGTTGATCTGCTACGGCTGCATTTCCTCTTGCCGCGGTATTCTGATTGCCATTGGCAATTGGATCTGCCATAACTGTGTGTAGTTCTCTTCTTCTCTTATGGAGTACACGTTTAATCTCAGGTTCAAGTGGATAGTCTTGCGCGATTGGTCTTGTAACACCCTTAACATATATTCGTGGTTCGAATACACATTAAAGATGTTATAGAGTTATTAAGAAAACTTGGCTTAAATTTTTTTTATTACCAAAATTTCCAACCATTTTTCTAAGTCCATGCTTCAATGACAATGCAAAAATACATTGTAAAATTAAACTTATAAACAATTCACCTTTTAGAAATACTACATGTACACTAGTCTATCAAATTACGGTAAAGATGTACTTAGTCAACTTACTGTAGTAACTTGATTTTTCTCAAGTTCTGCTCCTCCTCGTTAGACAATTTCAGAGAACCTACGTGTGACATATGACACACGCTAATTACGAACTTAGTGAGGCGGTTAAACTTATTTATTTTAAACATGAAGTGATGCAGTACAGTATGTTATATAAAATTGCATCATATTTTCTCTATGACTTGGCAAGTATGTCATAATGTTATCATATCATGTATCGTCTCTATCATAGAAACCATATACCATATGTCATATGAATCATGTATCATCATTTTTATGTAAATCATGTAACATACTGTCACATGAATCATGTATCCAATTGCATAACATGTTCTCTATCATGGACATATTTTCCTTTTTCATAACATATAATCTATCATGATCATGATTTTATCATGTTATCATCTGCATAACACATACTCTTTCATGGTTATGCTTTTATCATGCAGTCATTTGCATATTCATACTTTTTCATTTCATCTTGTTACGATACCGAAGTATCTATTTAATTGTGGCATGATCAGTGCTTGATACGAGGCAAGTCCGTTAGGACTCTATAGCCTCTAATTCGATATCGTAGTATCGAAAATTGAGTACGTACTCGAGGACGCTCTTTGCTCCTTATATTCTCACCTCTTTAGTGCTATCGACACCCAAGGTGTCTACTTGTTTCATTTTTAATATTATCACTATTCATGTAATCATAATGCGTCATCATTTATGCAAACGGTAGTTCGTACCTTGTATTCCGTCGAGCTTGCCATGTTGAGTCATGCATCATATCATTTAATAAAATGCAAATGTCTTTCTTAAATTTGGGTCGACTTATCACAAGTCTTCCCTTTTTTAACATAACATGCATATGGTAATGCACTCACCTGGGCCATGTAACAGTTTGTCTCACTAAGTCTTACTCGATCCTTCCCCTCATGACACCTCGAATCCTCTTTAATTCGTATTCGACTTCATTAATCACATAAATATAAATATCATTTGTTAGACTCATTTCTAACGATATTTTAATCAAAGTATATAATCATTCAACATAAAATTTCTATACGTTTCCTTCCGTCCTTATACTGTCCAAAAACTCATTTTGGTCCTTAATAACCTTTTTGAATTTCAAACAATTCTTCCAAGCTTGCTAACTAACATTAGATACAAAATGTCTCAATTTTCCAACATTATCTCTTTATTTTGGACTAATATCCTTTTAGTCCTTAAACTTTATAAAAGTGACAATTTAGTCACTACATCATTTTGTACATTAATTCATGTACAATTTAACTTTTCTACTCATTTCCAACATTTCTAAAATTTTCCTTTAACCTTCAACTTTCTCCAACTTAGTCCTTCAAAATTCTTTTATTTCGAAATAGGTCCCTAAATTTTACTTTCTTTTCATTTTAATCCTTTAACTTTCATAACATGCATGAAACATCAATTCTATCAAATAATTACTAATTCCATATCAATCCCCTATTTTTCTTAAATTTCCGAATTGATCCCCCTAATTTCCAAAATTTTCATTTTGGTCCCTAACCATCAATTCAAGCTAAATTCAACATAATTCATCAATTCTAATTGATAGGATAAAATTTTCAATAATTTCCCCTAATTTCTCATCCAATTCAAAATGATCCATAAAATTCAAGTTGGGGAAATTATTTAGTCTAACATCAATTTCACATCTTCATCATCAATAATAACATAAATTCACATCAATTTCATAAAATTCAGGTCTGGTCCCTCAACTTTAAAACTTGCCAAATTGGTCCTTGAACTTTTAACTTAGGTTTTTGCATCCAATCAACAATTCAAACTTATTAAATCATTAATTCAACATCACAAACCCTAAATTAGACTTGAATCCATAAACCCTAATCTTCTCCACAATAACCAAAATGTGTAGGGTTTAAATCCCAACTCAATAACATGATTTTAACATCATACAAACTTGATTTCAACTTGAATTCAATCATAGAATCATAAAATTTCAAAACCCCAAATTTGATTCATAAACCCTAACTTCTTCTCATGTAAAATTCTCATCAATCAAGCATGAAATCCATGAATTATTTATACCAAAAGATATAGCTTGATGAGTATAACAACTTTGTAGTTGAGGAGATTACCTTAAAATCGAGTTTCGGGGCTTGAATCGAGCTTGGAAATTTTCTCCCTCTTTTCCACAATATTTTCGAAAATTGCAAGATGAAGAAGGCTTCATCTTTTGGCCTTTAATTTTGAATTCCTCCAATTATGCCACTTGTAAATATAAATGAATTTTAAATTCATTTAAATAGTGAAATTACTAAAATGCCATTTTAATCCAATGGCCAAGATTCAATCTTATCAAAATTCAATGGCAAAGATATAATCCATGTGTAAAACTCCTTCCAAAATTTCCCTCAAAGTTTCAAAATATTTCAAAAATGCCATCCATGGCAAATGTCCAATTTGCCCTCCAACTAGTCTTTATTTACAACAAGTCTTGAAAATTGTCATCCCATTAAAATTGAACCAAATTGGTTACCATCTGACCGGCCTTGTCCCAAAATATCTTAGTTTTTTATTTATGGCATTTATTTGATCCAAATATTCGAATTTCACTCAATACGAGTTCCAATTTTTATTCCTTTGAAATTAAAACTTTATAGCCACTAACATAAGCCTCGTATGAAAAATCCGGGTAACACGAAAGTGTCTCTCTTGGGGGTGAACTATTCATTTACGGGATTAAAATACATAACTTTTAAAAATTACACTTTGTTCCCTGAACTTTTCCAAAGTTTATACTTTGCCACAAAACTTTCAAAATTTCCAATTTGGTCACTGAACTTGAATTCCCATTTCAATTTTCCTCAGATTTTTACCAAACTTTGAAATTACCCAATTCAGCTCACTTATTCCTTAAATATTATTTTATAACTTTTCCTTGGCTTATTGAACAGCCTCTGAAATTTCAATTCGATCCGATCTCTCGATATTCGTGAAATACTTCTACTTTGATTTTACCTTTTTCGAACTATCGGATTTATTTCAAAGATTCCATATTTCCATATTCGGGAAAATGAGCACTATCATCTTATAAAGATTTCCTTTCCTAAAGTCTTAGACTGAATTTTCCTAACTCAGTCTACTATTCGGATAATTATCGAAAATCTCCATAAAATTTCTCTTAGAATTCCTTTATCGATAATCCATTCGAATATTCTTTACCTTTACTGAGTCCAAAATATCGATTAGAAACACTTTTATGGGACCTTCCCGAAGGTCACCCATCCTTGTATTTCTCTGGTCTGAGCACGCTTAACAATTTTATTTGATACAAATTTGGTACCTTTTTCTGCATCTTAATTATTAAATCCAATATCAAGGTACCTATTTCGATCCGATTCACTCTTATACTGAATAAAATTACTTATTTGGGAAATTTACACTTTAGTCACCAAACTTTTCCAAGTTCATATTTCTACCCCCTAAACTTTCAAAAATTACATTTTAGCCACTAGCCCAAAAATTAGGATATTACAGGTCTTGCCCTGGTTATACACATATGCAAAACCAAAGGGTGTTAACCACTTGAAACAAATAACAAAATAAAAAAAGAAAGAAAAAATAATGCAAGAAATTAAAGGTAAAGTCGCAATTACCAGTCCCCAACAACGGCGCCAAAAACTTGTTGCATGTCTTGATTGCTACGCAATTGTGCAAGCAAACACGTCGCAAGTAATAAAGTGATGAATATAGAGTATCGTCTCCACAGGGATTGGTCTGAATGACTTGGACTCTTAACTCCTTGCACTGAAATAAGAGAATAGTTGTGATGATAGTTGGTGATAGAAAAATAAAACAAATAACTAAAGATTGTAAAGGAAATGAAGTAATCAATGAGAGAGTTGGTTGGATTATTAGGATTGAGAGTATGCCGGATGAGTTGCTTTGGCAAGTTGAATGCCGAAGGCAAGTGAAATGCTGAGGCAAGTAGATTGTCATGGAAAGTAATTGCTTAGGCAAGTAGTTTGCTGGAAGTAGGACTCTCCGTGACCAGTGAAATGCAATCGCAAGTGGTTGAGTCAGAGTAGGACCCTTCTCGGCAAATGGTTGCCCTGGAAAGTTAATTGTTGCGGCAAGTGGAATGCTGTGGCAAGCCAGTTGTGTCTCTAATGTTCGGTAGAGTGTTCTTCGTTGCCTTCACGTTGTTTCTAATTTGAAGTGCTGACGCTTGCGCAAATCTTGGTGATACATCTGTCACACGTTACTTTACCAAGAATGAACACCGTCTTTCCTTGAACTCTTTTTAGCCACTTGAAATTCTCCCCGTCGCCAAGCTCTTTCACTTTGTCACTTTTTGGAAACTTGGTTCAAGAGGGAATTGATTTCCTTTAGCTCTCGCAATGTTAGGAAACCCGAATTCGATCCGTTAATCTCCATCAAATCTCGTAATATTTTAAAATCAACTCGGTTGAGGAATCTCCAATGGTTGTCGCTTCATTAGAATGATTCCTTCTCACGAATCCTTCATTGATCTCGCTTTCCCTTGTGTTGTCACTGATTTAGGTATTTGAGTTTCAACAAATGATTCTCACTCAAGTGTTTATCTCTAAACTACTCAATTTGCAAGAACAAGAATTGGATCAACATTGTGCATTTAACCTTAAACCGAAATCAAATCATCCATACAAAATCCTCTCAAAACCTAATAACCCAAACCATCTAATTTAGTTCATGGTTGGGTGAAAAGAAAATACGAAGGAAAATTCCCCAAACATGGTGGATGATGTGCGATTACAAACTAAAAAAGAAGAGAGAAGATTAACTCCTCAATCCAATCACTCCCACGATCAGCTTTCCCCTTGATCTCTCTTTCGATCTGAGTTACCCCAATTTCCTCTCTTCTCTTCATGTGTTTCGATCCCTTTAAATAGGCGTGGAAGAGAGTTTGTTGCATGAAAATTTGGTGGAGATAGGGCTTCCATTTTGAATTTCAAATGTGAGAAATAATGTAGCTGATAAATAAATAAAAATAGGGATTTATCCTTTGCATTTAAACTTGAATTGGGCGGTTGGAGATCCTAACCACTTTGATCCCTTCAACGCCATGGCAGACTTCGGCAATTGGCTCGGTAATTCGTCCTCCACACAAACGAGCAAAAGAGCAACATTTTTTTCTACAAAAAGTAATAAAATGCATGGTGAAGCACATTGAACTAGGAAACTGTGAACTTGTGCATTAATGACTACAAATGCAACTAAAATGAGCTTATGTCTAACAATAATCTGAGTAAAAAGGTAGGAAAATAGTACTTTTACAAACTTATCAATATTCAAAAATCTTAGACAACAATGCTTTAGAGGAAATATTCACTCAAAGTTTGTGTTTGGGACCTTTCAATCACTCTCTAGCATACTCAGCTATCCTTCTACTGGCCTTAGTAGATTAAAAGATAGGTCACATCCCCCTCATCTTCATATTTTTTAATTTCCTCTAGACACATAGTTGCTTAGAATCAACCGTCGAATTGGATTCGACGCCACTCCTGAAAATAGATATACATGTATGTATGTATGTATGTGCAAAAAACTCATGACGAATGCATGAATAAATTAATTTTGAGGAAAATATTTGTAGAAATGCATCATTCATTGAAAACAAATAAACACACGCCTTTACAAAAGATTCCATTTTGCCTTCGGGCTTAGGCAATAGGTTTGTTCCATGCATTACTCAAAAAGAGATTTAAACTACATAGATGTCCAAAAAGGTTGTCGATACTCTAGACACATCCGATATTATCTCGTTGTCATTTTAATTTAGGGACTCCACTGTTGAATTTCAAAGTGCCATTTTCAATCAAATTTTGCATTTTATTTCTTAGAGCTCCACAATTCTCGGTAGAATGGCTCGTGCTTCCTAGATGATAATCACACACATCATTAACATCATAACCTTTTGGATAAGGAGGCTCCTTTGGTTTAGACAGAATCGGGGCTAACAATCTCAACAAGCATCGAAAACAACTCTATATACGTCATCGGGATTGGATGGACAATTTTTTGTTATATTTTGATTGGTGTGAGGACCAAGGTCATTTGGTTGAATAAGATTCCATCATATGAACTTTTGACCATTTCCTCCTCTAATGGTTGTACTATTGGGACCAATGATTTTCCCTTCCTTGATGGTTTCTTCAACGAGCTCTCTTTACATCACAAGGTATTTAAAATTCTTGGTTGCATTTCCCAACATATACTTCAGGAATGGGTCTTCTAGAGTTCTAAAAAAAAGTAGGATTTGTCTCCCTTTCAAGCAGTGATGGTTGTACTTGCACTACAACATCCCTCCATCTTTGCACATATTGTTTGAAGCTCCTGTTAGACCTCTTCTTCATGTTATGTAGTATTAAACAGTCTAGTTCAACTTCTATTATATGTTTGTACTGCTCCATAAAGGCTTTAGCCAAATCCTTCCATGATTGTATCTTGTCTCCGCTAAGCTGATTGTACCACCAGGCAGTAGACCCTTTTAGATTATCTTGAAAGCAATGAATTAAAAGCTCATCATTATCGATGTGCCCCATCATCTTTCGACAGAACATGGTGAGGTGAGCGGACGGAGATCTTTTTCCCTTGAACTTTTCAAACTCTGGCAGGTAACAACAGATCATGGACCAAACTCAATTCTCTTACATCAACCTCGCATAATGCATCTGCCCCTTCTACAACTTTAAACTTTTGCTCAAGCTGCTTGGGTAGTTAGATCTCCGCTTTACCCACTTTATTAGAATCAAGGATAATATGCTCACTAGGATTATTAATTCCTTTATGAGATGAAGATCCGGCCCGAGGACCTTGTTGCTTTTCAACCGAAGATGACACTTGTGGATGTGTCTTATCAAAAGGACTTTCTAACTTTTGCAGAGCACTGAGGTCTATGACCAATTCTTTTTCCCTTTCAGGATCTTTACCTACCAACATCTCAGCTATCTTGGCAGTAGATCCTCCTGTGACTTTGAGATATGGTCGCGAGTTGCTTGTTACGCCTTTTCCAGGTTTTACTCCATGTCATTCTTTATATCTTTGCATGATTTTCAAATTTTTCCAAACGGCCATCCATTTCTTTAGCTTTGCTTGGAGGGAAGAACCAATGCTGACTTGGATAACTTGGATGCCCCAAAATTATTGTGATCGAAATTCTCTCGAAATTAGAAGTTCGACCAAGAAATAATTATGCAATATGATGTCATGCAAGTGTATGCAAAATGAGATGTTAATGCGATGCAAAAACAAAATAAAGCAAGTGAGGGCAGATCAAATAATCAATAATTTATTGCAAAAAGTATAGAATCCACATGCTTTATTAGAATAAGAGAAATCCTACCCAATCATGCTTTCTACCTACATATTTTGAACAAGAAGTGAGTCCAACCCAAACATGCTTCTACCCGCATACTTTATTGCAAAAAAAGTCCTATCTACATGGCATCTAGTTACATGCTTCATTGCGGGAAAGTAAATGATACTAAAATTAAAGAGCATAAATTGAAAGAAATTAAATAAAATAATCCCTCTCTACTATGCACTTAACGGATAACCCTCTAGATGGACAGAGGTTCAGTATGGCTCTAAAAGGTGGGCTCTTATGGTTCACTAAATGTGGTTTGGTTCTAATAGAGGTACCCAAACTGTCATCGTTGTCACTTGCTAAGGCTAGCAAGTTCAATTTAGTGGAATACATTTCCTTAAGTTTGCACGGAGATGAAGATCTCATGAAGACAAAGGTATACATGTATACTGAAAGCGATCCACTATCTTATACGGAGGCGAATACCTCACGAAGGAATAGCTTCTCACTCCCAATTAAAAAGGACGGAGCCCGGTGCAGAGCTCGTGATATGAAAAAAAGTCAAAAGAATATATTTTATTAAAATTTTTGTAAAAACCCAGGGATCATAAATTAAATGAAATCGAATTCGTAATTTCCAACTATTAAGACAAAAGGTAATTAACCACTAGCTCGACTCTCAAAAAAATCCCCAGTGGATTCGCCAAGCTGTAATAATGGGCCCTCGATCTTGACTTGTTTTTTACAAAAATATTTGGTTTTAATAGGAGTCGCCACCAATCTTTTAATTTAGGTGAGATTGGATCACCTGAAAACGCGATCATTTTAATAAAACTTGTTTTTATCATTTTATTAATACTACAAATTTTGGTCTATAAAACAAGAAAAATAGGTTCAGGAGTCAGTTACGTGTGGGAAAGGATTAACACTCCCAAACGCCAAAAATTGGTACGTAGTCGAGTACGTAGTGACTTAAAGATGGAAATTACGAATTCAAATTTAATTTTAAAATATGATCCCTAAATGTGTAAAAATTATTTTGTTTAAAATATTTTAAAGAATAATATTTTAATTGGGACTAACGAGAAAATTACATCTCTTTGAGTTCGAGACATAATTTTCTTTGAGATTTTTAGATAAAAAGAATATTGTCTTAAATGTTGTGATTTGCTTAAAACGTATTTTCTTTAGAATTATTAAAAAACAACCACGCGTCTTTAAGCCCGAGACATGATGTTATTGAGGATCCCAAATAAAATATTTTGGTTAAAATATTATTTTTATTTAGGATTAACGAGAAAACTGCACCTTTATAAGGTCTTGACACAATTTTATCAAAAATTTCAAATAAATGGTATGAAAAGTAAGAACAGTATATTAGTTGATATAATTAAAATAATATATCTGATTCAAATCATACCATAAATATATACATGTAATAATATTCAAACTAAAATAAGATGTATTTTAGTTAACATGTATATGTACGTAACATAGATACATAATATATATAAGGCAAAAAATACAAAGTAATTGAGGAAAAGAAATATGAAAGGAAAAGAATGAATTAATAATGTACCTATATGGAAGATATATGTATATATTAAAAATAACATCTATTAATTAATTAATATATATATATAGAAAAACACCTATATAATATACTTAATATAGTAGTTACGTAAATATAATATATATATAGGGAACTTTAAATATATTTTTATATAAAATATTATATTAACAAATTATATATAATATTAATATATACAATAATGATAAAATAATAATAATAATAATAATAGAATAGAAAAAAATAGTGACAGAATGAAAGAAAACGTAAATTGAAGGACGAAAATATAAAGGATACGAAAATGTAATGACTGATGTAACACCCCCTTCCTGTATCCGTACACGGGGTACGAGTCAAAAATGTTACGATTTCTTTAATAAAAAATCGGGGTAATTTAAAACTTTTAGGAAAACTTCTCAATGGTCACCCATCCTAATATTTCTCTAGCCCAAGCACGCTTAACTTTATTTAAAACCGAAATAAATTATTTATTTGAGTTCCAATCATAAATCAATTATCTTAGCATACAAATCATCACCTGAGTTTACTCTTAACTTTGTATCTTTCCATAATTGCCAATTATAATGAAACCATAACAACTTTAAAGGCCAATCACAACTCGAATAGGTTTAGCAAGTATACATGCCAATATAATAATTAAACCTCAATTAGGATGTCATTACTGTGACTACCTGTTAAGCTTTCAAATATTGATGCAATGTTCTTCTCACTCTCATCTTTACTTACCTACGTGTTTACAATCAAACACGCGCTAAGTACGAACTTAGTAAGGCAGTAAAGGAAGTTAGTAACAATAATTTAAACTTTATTCGACTTCAAGGCTACGTTTATATAACATGATATATATGCCAAAGCATCAACTTTCACATTGCATTAGTAATGATTTACTACATGCTAATGTCATAAGACTTTCATGCTTGTCCATTTGTCATAATATGCCATATATGCATAAATGCATCATGATCACTAGACATGTATTACCATCATGTTAATCATATATTAACATAATATAAACCGGATATAAATTTCTTACCAATATACTTGCCATTTATTCCAAAAGCCCATAAGCTTGTTCACATGTTTATCTTTTATTAACCAATAAACCATAGCCCAAATATAAGCCTATGAGGACCCTGGGTACACGAGTCAAATGCCCACCATCCGCACGTAAGGTCGTGCTAACCATATGCACTAAGTTTGTTCATAAACCAAAAGCCCATAAGCTTGATTCCAACTTAAATTCAACCATGGAATCATAAAATTTCAAAAGCCCCAATTTTGTTCATAAACCCTAATTTCCTTCTCATGTAAAATTTTCATCAATCAAGCATGTATTCCATGAATTAATAATATCAAAAGATAGAGCATGAAGAGTAGAACAACTTTGCAGTTCGAAAGATTACCTAAAAATCGAGTTTTGGGGCTTGAATCGAACTTAGAAAATTTTCTCCCTTTTTTTCCAAATTTCGAAAGTTGAAAGATGAAGAAGGCTTCATCTTTTTTTCCTTTCAATTTTTAATTGCTCCAATTATGCCACTTGTATTATATAAATGAATTTTAAATTCATTCAAATAGGAAAATTACAAAAATGCCCTTTTATCCAACGATTGAGATTGATCTTTTCATCAATCATGAGCCAAGATTTAATCTTTAATTTTCTTCTTCCATAAAAGGCCTTTGTAGCTTCAAATATTTCAAAATTGCCATCCCTGTCAAATGACCAATTTGCCCTTCAACTAGTCTTTATTTACTAGTTTGTTTCAAAATTGCCATTCCATTATAATCTAACTAAATTAGTTCCTTCTCAACCGGCCACTATTCCATAAATATCATTTTATGATTTTCCATGGCTTATGGAACAGCCTCTGAAATTTCAATTCAATCCGATTTCCCAATATTCACAAAATACTTCTACTACAATTTTACCTTTACCGAGCCATCAGATCTATTCTGAAAATTCTATATTTCCATAATGTTCCTCATATCATCATCCTTCATCCAATGATCTAGATTTAAGCTTGAGTTAATAATTTACCAACTTTGCCCTTATAATTTTCTAAAATTACGATCTTGCCATTTTTCATCCAATGGCTCATATTTAACATGGAAAATCAACTTAAATCCAAGGGTTCATATTCTTCCAACACAAAGAAAATATCTTAGACATGTAAAATGATATAATTAACCTTGCCTTAACATCCTTCAAAATATCCTAAATATTCGATTCTATCAGATTATCCGAATATTTTTCTGAACTTTATCTCTTTATAGCCATTAATACAAACTACGTATGAAACATTTGTGTAACACGGAAATGTCACTCTTGGGGGTAAACTATTAATTTACGAGACTAAAATACATAACTTTGAAAATTACAATTTAGTCCCTGAACTTTTCCTAAGTTTATACTTTATCCATAAAACTTTCAAATTTTACATTTTGGTCACTAGCCAAAAATTGGGATATTACAACCGATGCGGCAATTTTCCCATTCATCAAAAACGCATGGATCCTTCTCCTGGGTCGGGTCTACACGTGGGTACGACAAGAGCAAAATGACATCATTTTGCATACCCCTTAAATACCATATTTTGCCAAAAGATGGCATTTTGAGATTATATCCCTTTAAAAAATAAAAAAAAAAACTCTTTCAACTCTTTCCCCATCACCAGTCACCGTCTGATCTTCTATAGAGATCCACCACGGGCCACCATTCATCAACGACAAAGAATCGCCGCCTTCGACGGTCGGAGTTCATGCAAACAGTCTAAGTGGTTCAGTTTTCTTCCCTAAAGCCGAATCTGTGGTTGGATTTCCCTAAATCTCATCCTAGATAAGTATATCTCTTAAAAATTGAAAGGTTTTTCTCATTATATATTTTTTTACCTGTTTTGATTTTTTTTATCTTTTTCTTCTTTTTTGATTCGATCTTCTCTAAGGTCTCTCTCTATTTTTGTGACTAAATTTTTTTTTATCTCAAATCTCTCTTTTTTTTTTGTGTTGCAGTGGATGATTTATAGGAGTTGCAAGCGGTTTTGAGGTTGTCACGTCTAGGGGTTGTTAGCTCATGGGTGATGGGTGGTTTGGGCGGTGGCACATGGTATTGTCAGATGACAGTGGGGAGGGCGGTGGTGGCTGGTGAAAAGGGGGACGTGATGGGGTTAAGTTTTATTATTTTGGTTGATTTTTGTTTAAGATTTAGTTGGTTATAGTTTAGGGCTTAGTTAGGGATTGATTTAGGATTTAGTTTAGGGTTTGGCGGTCGGTGATGGCAGCTCGTGGCGACGGCGTCGGTTGGCATAGTGGCTGGGAAAACGACGGCGACAGCTAGGGTTAGAGCAGATTAGGGTTAGGTAGATAAGTTTTAGGTTTAGGTTTGGTTCAGATTGGGTTATTAGGCCCGAGTGGATACTTTTGTATTTGGGTTGCAATGGGTTATGGGTTTATTATAAAAATGGTTTGGTTTATTTTATTATTGGGCTCAAATGCCTAGACAGAATTGAGTATCTACAGCTATAATAAACATGGTTAAAAACAAAGCATAAAATGAGGAGAAATGCATGTTTGTAAAACAAAGAGATAATACTCACAGTGAAGTACAAGAGAATTGAAAAAAAAAATGTTGTTCCCTTAAGGCTTAACCATCTAAAAAGATCTTAAATTATACCTTTTTCTCAGATAAGTGCCTAAACTATTTTTTTTGTTAAATTGGTGTCTAAAGTTTTATTCTGTAACCATTGTAAAGTTTTCCAAATGATCGTTCAAAAAAATCGTTATCAAAACTATACCGTTTTGATTTTTTAAACAAAATCCAGTTACCATTTGTATACTTTACCTTAAAAATTTTGTTTAGGATTGTCAGCAATGCCCACCAAAACAAAAAGGTAAAAAGGGGAAGAAAGAAATTTATCTTCTTTTCCCCATTTTCGCGAACTAAATAGAGAGAGAAAATTGAGATTAGCTCTAGAGAGAAATAGAAGAAAGTTAAGCCATAAATTAGTATAAAAATCGTGTGATTCTAAGTTGGGAAGGGAGAATGAGCTAAATTGATGGCAGGTGTAAAGGAATTAAGGTAAAACTCCATGAACCCTAATTGTTTAAATTGTGTTCTTAATGCGAATTTTGATTTCTATAGAAATATATTTACGTTTCATGGAAAAACCAATTGAATAAAGGAAGCCCTAAATGAAGAGGAAAAGATGGAAGCATGAATGGTAATCAAAAGCTTTGGAAATAGGTGAGTGTAATTTGGTTGTGTCTAATGATATGTTTAGGAACTATATTAATACATATCAATCCATGGCTAAGTGTTTTTATTGTGAAGTTTTATGGAAAATATGTTTGGACCAATGTTCGGCAAATTCGAGGTATGTATACCTATACGATTTCGAAAGTATGAATTATGCTCTAAATCGAAAACTTGGATATCATGTCAATCAATAAGGTATGCGAATATGTATTCGATATAGAAAATATATGTTTGTCTTCTTCGAACTTGATAACACTTGTATTGAGAAATTTCTATTTGAATTGAAATGAAAAATAAGTTAATTAACATATTAAGGTGTGTATCAAAGTGAAATTCCAGTTATAAGCTAATGCTTTATACGTGAGAAAGGTAATTTCTGTTATCCATAGGTGTTAAAATGAGCTTTTGTATAATAGATGTAAATTGAAATGCATTTAGAACAAGTTTGGGGTAATTGGATAAGTTAGAGTTAAAATGTTGAATGTCGCTTAGAAAATTTTGCATTGTCTGTAGGTTTAAGAATCTACCAAAAATTCCATAAAATTTATTAGAAAATGAATAATATATTTTGTAATCTTGAGCAAGTCTAGTTTTTCCCAAAAGAAATGATGATCAATTTCGATATATATGCTAAGAGCTACTAATTTTTAAGTGTTGAAAGGTTAGAAATCTAGGCAGCAATGTGCTTTTAAAAAATCATTGTTAGTGAGTTTGAAAAATCGCCATAAATTGCACAAACCTAATTAGAAGCATTACTTTGTATGGTTTAAAAGGTTAATGACTTTAGTTTCGCTCAAAGCAAACGGAACATAATTTTGACTTATAGAAAATCATATAAGTATTTTTCTTTGAAGGTAGTGCAAGTTGCCAACTAGTTCATATTCGATATGATTATATGTTTTGAAAATAGAGATCAGAAAAGGAAATATATGTGCATTGTTATGCATTTGATGTTCCGATGTGTTTTAATATGTTAGCATTTAATGCTATGCTATAGATTGAAGTTTTAGAAATGTACATTGCCGTATTGGCTAAGAGTAATTGTGACAAGATGCCAATGAGAAAAATGCTGATTGTGTTTATGTTCACACAAAATTTTCTCTCATGGTCAACCCTAGCAAGATTTTAGCAGGAACTTCAGCTTTGAACATAGAAGTCAATCCCAGCGGCCGACCGTCGAATGACCTGGTCAGATTGGTTCTTTCCTCAGTATTAGAGGGTCACGGTAATCCTTTACAAGGAACGGTTAAATTGGTTGAGAAAAGGGGGGAATAGCCAGGAGAATGAGCCTTGTGATGGCGTTTCGGAGCAAATTGGGGTTAAAGCAATTTAGTAAGTCAGGGACAATGGCACAACGGATGTAACAATGAGTGATACAACAACGTCTGACTCTACGAGTTTAGTGTGAACCCTTAGAGTGGAAGAGGGCATGACCCTGGATAATACTAAGGTTGATCCGATGGTAACCCTGGATGTTACAATACCTAATACGGTTGTGGAGTAGGATATGGAAGCCATAGTGATTGGTAGAGAGGCTTTGGGGGGCTAAGGATCACAAACGATGAGACTGTCCTTCCGTCACATGGTGGCGAAAGATTTTGCAGTGGGAAAACATGTTAGTCTTCTTGGGGAACTGGATATTGAGGTCAAAAAGGACAATGTGATCATTAGTGATGAGGAAACTCTATCGAAAATCAAGTTTTCAAAACTGGTTCATCAGGCGATTGATGAAAACCTAGCAAAATCTATCATTATTCGATTGCTAGGCAAGACAATTGGCTACAGAGCTCTACTAAACAGAATGCAGTCCCTACGGAATTTGTCGGGTGAAAAAAGTCTAGTCGATTTAGTATATGATTATTTCCTCGTTCACTTTGCCCTCGAGAAGGATTCTGATAATGTGCTATCTGGAGGGCCATGAGTTGTCTAGGGAAGCTATCTAACGGTACAATCGTGGAGTCACAATTTTGCGACATCTGAGGATCGCCCGATGAAGATATTAGCACGTGTAAGTTTACCTAGCTTACCTTATCATTATTATACTAAAAGTCTTTTCTGATACATATCAGGTGCTACTGGTGAAGTGGTGCGAGTTGACTATAACACTGTTAAGGGAAGACGTGGGTGTTTTGCTTGACTTGTTGTGGTTGTCCATATAAAGAGGACACTTGGTTTTGGTATTGTTATTGATGGGTTTAGACAATGTGTTGAGTATGAAGGTCTCCCAATAATTTGCTATTCTTGTGGGAAGAATGGACATACTAAGGAGCATTGTGGGTTAGGGAAGTAGAGTTTGCTACAAGAAAAGCAACAACATTCAGTAGAGAGTGAGTCTGAGTCCCGCTATGGCCTTTAGATGCAGGTTCCGTAATGAAAGAAATGTTCTACTATGTTTCAAAAACAACTAAGGGCGATGTGGTTTCAGATGCAAATAGGGGTCAACCGATAAGGAATTGTTTTGATGCCCTTATTAATGATGAGATAGTTGATACAAGATGGACATTTTTTGACAAGTCTGTAGCTAAACTGAAGGTAGAATATTTGAATATCTCATCCATCGCTCGAGGGAAGTCTGTGATCACCCAACTAAATCGAGCAAGACGCAAACCTTCATGGGGGTCGGACGATTATCAAATAAGACTGCTACTGCTCCTCCACAGTCTACACCAAAAGCAACTGCCTACAAGGACACGACATCAACTATCCTGGTCACCAAGGATAATTGGAATAATTTGGAACCTCCCATGCAGGTACAATTTTCCTCGAAGTATGTTGTTATCCCTGCTACTACCTCGTTAAATATAGAGAAATACTAGACTATCCAAGTGGTTGACAATAGAGAAGGGAAGAATTCTAAAGATTAAAAGATCGTCTATTGTCCGATTCAATAAGGAGCATAACTTTGAAGGCTGCTACTAGGAACCTTGTGTATGTTATAGGGTTATCTTGGAAGGGTTTGAAATAGAAAAAGAAAGACGATAAATGGGGTCAGCACTAGATAGTCGGTACTGATTGGAATGTTGGTGTGCCTTTAGAGTGTGGTGAGGCCTCGCTTGCTGCCAATACAAATATTGAGAATGTGGCTCATGTTATTGATCTACCCTTATCGGAGTTCTAGATGCTTTGGAGAGCAAATACGACTTTTAAAGTGATAGAGGAGACTACTCCCAGGTCGAACTTGGCATAATCTGTTGTTTTTATGGTTAATATTATATTTTGGAATACGCAGGGTGTACTTGTACCAGAGAATGTATTTTTGACTTTTACTGTGTTCACATAATCGCGATGTTATGGCTTCGATGGAAACAAGAGTTAGTAGGGCTAAAGTAGATGATTTTATTAGGTCAGAGTTTGAGTTCTCCTTCATAGTTGAAACGACATGTTTTTCAGGTGGTATTTGGATTTTGTGGCGTAATTCTGTGAATTTAGACATTGTGGCTTCATGGCTTGTATAAAGACAAAGTGAATAATCGGTCTTTCTTCATCACCTTTGTTTATGCAAGTCTGAATTCAGGGAAAAGAAGGCAGGTTTGAAATGAATTGCGAGCATTGGAAACTTTGCCAGCTCACCCATGGGCTCTAGGTGGAGACTTCAATGCGATTTGTAGCTCAAATGAAAGAATGGGGGTTTTGCGAACCGTGTAGGTGTTTGCCATCGCTTTTCTAATTTCCTATTTCTATCTGGCCTGTTGGACATAGGATTCGTTGGTCCTCAATTCACATGGAAGAGGGGGTCTTTATTTCAAAGATTGGATAGATGTTTTTGCAATATAGAATGGTTTGATTCTTTTTTTATAAGGTTAATCATCTCCAAAAGTTGGGTTCGGATCATTGACACATCATTTTGTTTGACTCAAGACCACGTCTATTAGCCCAACAACCTTTTTGCTACATTGATACTTGGGGTGACTACCCTGGCCTCTCCAATTTGGTTGAGGAGTCTTGGAATTTGAATGGTAATTTGGGAGACAACATTCAGATGCTACAGGATAAATGCATGATTTGGAATTTTGAAACTTTTGGTCACATTGGCAGGTGGAAATCCTGACTCTTAACACGTATTAAAGGGGTTAAGAAGGCTTTGGAATGTTCCAACTCCTCGTTTCTGGAAGATTTAGAGGTCGAGTTAAAAGAAGAGCTCAATAATGTGTTGGATCAAGAAGAAAATCTTTGACATTAAAAGTCTCGTAGTCAATGGATTGAAAACGGCATCAGAAACACTAAATATTTCCATGCGTCCACCATGGCTCTTCAAATGAGTAATTCTATTCGGTTTCTTAAATCAAAAAATAGGTAATGGTTTGATGATCCTAGTGTATTGAAGATGCAAGTAGGGGAGTTACTCAGGTCACTTTTTGCGAGTGAGGGTCGGGTGAACCATTCTAGTGCTCTGCCTGGTAGTTTCTCGCATCTTAATGAGGCTGAAGCTCGAAACTTAACGCGGGATGTAACGAATGAGGATGTTAAGTCGGTTGTTTTCTCTATGGAGCCCTTGAAAGCAACATGTATGGATGGTTTTCACGTAACGTTCTATCAAAAAATTTGGCCGTTGTGGGAGAGTAAGTTGTTTAGTCTGTTAGGCGCTTCTTTGGTGGGAGCCTTTAGAGGACTGGGTAAATCAATCGCTCCTAATTATAAGCTCGAAAGTGGATGATCCGGAATCTTTCAGTCAGTTTTGGCCTATTAGCTTATGTAATATGCTCTATATGATCATTACCAAGATTATAGTTAACCAGATTAAGCCTTTTTTGCCAAGTTAGGTTTATCCAAATCAAGTTAGCTTTGTGCCCGGAAGAAGTCTAACGGATAACATTATCTTAGCTCAAGACGCGATTCATTCTATGTCTTATAAGACAAGGAAAAAAGCTTGGATGACAATTAAAGTTAAGCTCGAAAATGCTTACGATAAACTTGTGTGGCTCTTTATTGAAGATACATTAATAGAAGTGGGTTTGCCAAATAAGCTTATTGGACTCATCATGCAATGTGTTCGATTTGTGTTAATGCAAGTTCTCTGGAATAGGGAATTATCGAAGGTTTTCAAGCCCACTCGAGGTATCTGACAAGGGGACAACTATCATTGTTAAGTGTGAAAAAGTACTATATTTTATGCCTTTTTACTTAGATTATTGTTTAGACTTAGGCCCATTTAGTTGCATTTGTAGTCATTCATGCATAAATTCATAGTCCTTCCGTATATTAGACTTGGTTTTGCATTTTACTATTTTTGTGGAGAAATCGCTGCTATTTTGTTCTTTTTGTGTACTGACAAATTGTCAGCCATTGCCGAGCATTGCCAGGACAAGTCTGAGATAAATATTAGATTTTTCAAGAATTATCTTTTTTTCTTATCCTTATCACATGAGATAAAGCCCAGATTTAAATCAAGAGTTGTTGTAGATAAAGATAAAGAGATTATCCCTTCTAATTCGAAATTCAAATGGAGATTTCCACCTCTATTGTTAACTCCTTAAAAGATCTATTTTTCATGCATATTTTGCCATGCTATTGCTTGAATTTGAGTATATTTCTTTGCATTTTGCCCATAGATTCATGCATTTGCATCTAGGAGTTAAGGATTATATAGTTTTCAATGCCAGAGTGAAGGGTATTTTCTTACTTTGGTAGGCAGGTTATGAGCAGGATGGGCAGAGTAGATCAGGAGGTGGACAATAGGAGGAGGAGCAGAAGAGAAATGCCTAGTGACGTTGGCAAAAGCAGGATAAGGATTGCCAAGCTTGGTTGGCAAAAGAAGGACAACTGATACCCCCGGTCAATAAGCCATTGGTCAAAGCCGGGTCAGCCCTAATTCAAAAAAAAGATAACGCACCTATAATGGTGCATAAAAAACTTTCAAATCAAACCTTATCTAGGGTTTCCACGACTCCTATAAAGAAGACCATTGATCAGAAAAGGAGAGAGAGAGGCTGCACCATGAAAAGAAAGTGATGGTAGAGGGCAACCCGTGGTTCGACCAGGCCGTGACCGAAAGCTTTGGATCCATTGAAGGGTTGCATCGATGGATCTCCTTATTTGTCTATTTCAATTAGTTTTAAATTTTGATTTGATGGTGATGTTTAAAACGATGTTTCTTCGATGGTTTCCCCAGCCATGAACTAATTATTTTAAGTTGGCTAGAGGTGTTTTGTGATGAACGCTTAGCTTTTAGGTTTTTTTAATAATTGAATGTCTTGACAATTTTGTCTATTTTGCTAGTGCTTAATTTTCTTATATTTTATGCCATATGATAGTTGGCATCAAATGCTCATTATCCCTTAATATCTTAACAGGCTTAATAGATAAGGATTAATTGCCAAATACTACAGAGAGAAACTTTGAAAGAAGATGTTCAAGTAGATGAGCTTACTTCGGAAGTGAATCTACCCCCTAGGAGTTAAAGATTAAAACTTTGCCAAGTTAATTATTGGGGAACATCACTATAGACTTATAGGTGTTAATCATAATTAACTTAGAGTATTGCCATCGACAGAGGCTATACTAAATTAAAATATGCTCGACAGTAAAACCAAGGCTGAAGGTTATTAATTTATGTCTTTGCTAGCGTGAAATCTAAGCATCCCTTGCCAACACCAATCAACCATCCTAATACATTTGCTTGTCAATCTGCCTAAACTCTTACTGTATTTTCTTAGTCATTTTCTAGATTAAAATCCAATCTAAATTATCAACTTATTCATTCCAATTCACAAGTAATTATTGTGGCATTTAATTCCTAAACAATCCTTGTGGATACGATATTCAGCTTACTTCTGTATTACTTACTGACCGTGTATACTTTCACGCAAAGAGACCTAAACTTTGCATTATTTACTGGCATATTTACATTAATTCATCATTTGTTTGCCAAGCATTAGTCAGTCGACAAGTTGTTGGCGTCGTTGCTGGGGATTGTAACGTAATTGATTGTTTTGATTTTTACTTTTTTTGTTTATTTTACTTTTTTGTTTTGTTGGTGTATGACCAGGAGCCGCACTGTGAAAGAAGATTTATTATATGACCTATATATTGTGTCCTAAATGGTAATGGTGGAGTAGATGGTGTCCTAAACAATGAGGATAATCTAGTAATGCATGATGGGATACCACTTGCTCCTACCTGCAGAAAATCTTAACAAAAGACCTATCAGAGAACACTTGGCACCAGACATGGATAATTTGATGCTAGGACTGATTGGTCCAGAGGTAAATACAACTAACTTAAACCATTAATGATTCAGAAGCTATTGAATGTAGGCCATTTTGATGGATCGTCTACTGGAGACCCAAGGCAACACTTGAAGCAATTCGTGGAGGCTTGCCAACTATTTGAGCAACCTGGTGTGGCTGAAGAAACAGTGAAGTTGAGACTATTCTTATTTTGTTTGAGAGATAGAGAAAATTGTGGCTAAGTTCTTTACCACATGGTTCAGTTAATTCATGGGCAGAATCATGATAAAAGTTTCTACTGAGATTCTAGCCCACTAAACTTAATGCCAAGCTGCGGAGTAAAATCATTACTTTTAGGCAGACTGGTGATGAGACTTGATAGCTCTTTAAAAAGCATGTATTTTTCCTTGATTTATAGGTCTAATTGTCCCCACATTGATGTTCATTGCATCTATTTTTGCATTTTTCATGTCTATTTTTGCATTTATTCTAACTTAGTTCCAGTTGCTCGTGTTTTGTATATTTCTGCCTATTTTTTCCTAGTTGTCGCTGCATTTCTAATGTCCTTGCAGAGGAAGTTTTTCCCACTGCATCCAGTTTGACACTGCATCTGCCAGCTATCCAGTCTGCTTGAGGATAAGGACAACCCTACTAGCTGTCCAATTTGTTATAACAAATTATGTACGACTCTGGGCATACAAATAACTTGTAGAACATGTGTCCTTCCTTAGGTGGCCTATAAAAAGAATATTTTGGAGGAGAGAGAGATGGTCACGTTATTCCCATTTTTCACATCATCTTCTACCTCCGAGCTTTTACCCTCCTCCTATGGCCGCTTAAGCTTATTTTTAAAGATCTGGGGTGAAGTAAGATAGATCTATCCAAGGAAATGGGGAGTCAAGTGCTGAATCAAGGAAATATATTGTTATCTTCTTAAACTCTACTTTATTTTGATGTTTTTGGAGATTTACTTTGTATTTTGAGATCTTATTTACGTTGGTTTAATTTTTTGGAGCTTGATGAACTTGTTTAAACTATTTTCTTAGTTTAATATATATTTGTGTTAGATTTTTCTTAAGCTTTAATTGTTGGATCTGATTTTTGTTTTGCATGAGAGTGTTAAACTAGCCACTAACATCGACGAATATAGTGACGAGTCAGATTAACTAGTTTTTACAATGAAAGTTGGGATACTTGTTCGAAGGGCTATAGTCTCGACTTATGACGAAAGTTGAAACCGATCTACGTCTCTAAGTCAATGGTTGAAGGTTAAATGGAAGCTAATACTCAAGCTTACCACTACATCGCTAATTGAACCATCATTTTAGCTCGAGGCATACTTGATCTTTCTGTCGAGCTGAACCACAAAGATCCAAGCTTATTTCTCATATTTCTCTATATTTTATGACACTCTATTATTGCTACCACTTTGAATCATTTACTCTCCTTTTTATCTTGTTATTGCAACCGCCATTACACCCACAACTACCACTCTTACAGTATTGTATTGTAGTCACATAAGTATAAGCATAATACCCCATCCTCATGGGATTGATATTCAAACAAGATTTCATTTTTGTACTCTTGCATCGATATTGTAGCTTGCACTAATAGTTTGATATTTTCACACCGATCAAGTTTTGGCGCCATTTTCGGGGATGGCATTATTATGTAATTATGTTTTTGCATCGATATGCTTGACACCCAAACTCCAACAACTTCTGCGCTTCTAAAGCTGAAACCACATTGGACAAGAATTTAACATTTTCGCCCACAACAACCACCTCATAATCATCAGCGAGTTTCAATGAAACTCGCTTGGTTTCGAAATCGACCATAGCCCTATACTCGGTCAACCAATCCATACCCAAAATTACATCAAAACCATGAAACGGTAACTCCATCAAATCAACCGCAAACACATGACCTTGAACTATCAAAGGACACTCCTAAACAACCTCCTACCAACTATTGTTTCTCCAAGAGAACTAGTTACTCGCATATCCGCATCTAACACTTTTACAGTTATATCAAGAAAACATGCATGGTCGTGCAAGATATATGAATGTGTAAAACCAGAATCTATCAAAGAAAGTAATGACATGGACTGCAAAGTAAAAGTACTTGCAATCACATATGTGTCATTTCTTCCCTTGCGATACGCATAGATCCTTGTAGGTCCACCACTTTTAGGTTGAATAGCCACTGTATGAGCATCAGTCCTCTAACCTTCCTCTTGATGCTAGAAATTACCTCGGCCACGACCACGGCCTCTCTGCGGTGCAACAAGTGGTGCAAGAGCCTATCCATCCTTAGCCATCTGTGGACAATCGTGTCTTAAATGATCCTACTAACCACAACTCCAAAATGTATTATGTGTAGCCCAACACTCTCTCGGATGACATTTTCCACAACGCCTACATTCGGGTATTCCAACATAGGTGTTCTGACCATGTTGTCCATGCTCGACATTATCTCTATCACGTCTCTGATCAGGGCGATACTTTCTATCTCGATTCTTCTAGAACTGACCACCACCAACATCCAAATTAGCAACTTTTTTGTTAGAACTCGAGCCCCTGGAATGAGAAGACAAACCCAAATTCTACTCAATATCCTTGGCTCGGCCAAATAAGACATCAAAATCTGTGTAGTCTGAGCCAACGTATAGGTCTTAACCTCCTTGACCAAACCATATCGGAAATGATCACATCACTATCGATCATCAGGAACCAACTCAGGTGCATACTGGCTTAATTGAACAAACTGAACCTCATACTCCAAAACAGACATATTGCCTTGGACCAAATATATGAGCTCATGCTTCTTTTCATCCTGTTATCGGGTACCCAAATACTTCCTTGGAAAAGAAACACTGAAGAATTCCCCAAATCACATCTTTGGTTGCCATTCCTGTTATAGTGGTAGTCCACCAACTATAGGCATCTCCCTAAAGCAAAGATACAATACAACCCAACTTACGTACTTCCGTACACTTTATCTTACCAAGAATCTTCTCGGTGCTTACAAACTATTCTTCAGCTGACTTAGGAGCTAACCCTATGAACTCGGTACCTCCTAAACTACGCAAACATTCCAATGGAAGTCTTGGATTAACAGCTATTGCCGGTGTCGGTGCCTGAACATGCACTCTAGCCACAGCTGCTTGGAAAGCTCCAGTCATAGCCTGAATCAATGACGTCATATCCCTAAAGACTGGACCAGGTAGAACTAACAGCGCTTGCCCAACATCCGCTCCAACTGGCGGATTAGGTAGAGGAGGAGGCAACCCATCAGGATGCACTATCTTACCCTTAACTCTCTGCCCATTGGTAGCATTATTCGCATTCGACCTGAACTCTCATCTCGGTGGCATATTCAAAATATGTATTTATAGCATGAAAATATAACCAAAAACATTATTAGGCTAGATTCAAGCATGGATCCAAGATGTTCACATTTTAAAAACAAAATCCTTTTACACTTGTAGTAGTAAGGCAATGTGTCCCCGAGGTTTTACCCCAATCTATCACACTTTAGTCATAAAATCATATAATCAAACATCGTACATATCATACAACATCGCAGATAGTCACAACTTACCTCCCAACTTTAGCAAACATGTCTTTGATACCACCAAATGTAACCCCTTGACCCGACCTAGCCACCAAGATCAAAGACTTTGTATTAGGTTTGCCGAAGAAAACCCGAACTGATAACCTAAACCGGTCTTTTTTTTCTTTTTATCTTTCCTAGATGCTTATTTAATCCTAAGGTGTGACATATAGCAGCGAAAGACAAAATAAGCATTCAATTTGCAAGACTTATCACTTTAAGGACCAAAATGTAAATTCTATAAATTAAAGGAGCAAATTACAAATTAATGTTATCGAACTTCAATTAGATTCATTACATGCGTTTTTGTGAAATTGCATCAAAATTGGATCACATGACCATCCTTAATTGAGCATTACAAAAAACAGTGACCAATTTGCAAAGAATCCAGAATACAACACGAAAATACCATAATTAACTAACCCCGTATTGATACAGGCTTATACCGTATCATTACGAGTCTACATGACATACATGTATTGGTACATTTGGTCGAGTATCGATACCCATTGCTATATTTCAAAACAGAGGATTCTAGTGGCTAATACTCATACTGATACGGTACCCCGTACACCGATCCCTGTGTAATTTTCTACAAGGGCGTCCGATACGATAGCTACTCCTACCAATCCCAAGGGTCCAGTACCGGTACGACTGGGCCTGTAATAACCTTTTGGCCAAACTTATGACACCTTGTCTCAATCTAACATGCTTAAAACATCATACAAACACCATATAACATGTTTAACATCATTTCCACAACCAACCAAACATGCTAGGTAAACATTCAATCCATAGCAAATCAATCAAGATAACCTATAGGCATGGTCTTTACCCAAGCATGAAATTCTCATCCAAAACCCACAATCAAACCATATAACCTCATACAAGTCCAAAATACCAAATAGAACAAGTCCAAAATAGGGAGTGAGCAAACAACCCTCCTAATTACAACTTGGTCACATTACCTTTTATTACTACAAGTTCATTTATTAAAACAATACTTGAAGTAAATTGTATCTTGGATTCTCCCTTGCTTGCTTGCTGCCCGAAAGCTCACTTCTCTACAATGATGAGAAAGGAGAGCGTAAGCATATAATGCCTAGTGAGGGATGCTCTAAAAACACTCATCAATTCTTTTAAAACCATTAAATTCAAACCACATTTTCAACTTCAGGCTAAAACATCCCATGCCCTTTTTACCTTTCCAAAACATGCATAATAAACAATATGTAAAACATGTATCATGGATCTTATGCTTAATCCCATATGCAAAATCTCAATTTAAGCCTTCACATGCTTATTCATCCAATAACAAAGCTTAAAGAGAAAAACATGTATAAATCACATTCTACAAAACATAAATCCTCCATCATGATAAATTAGTTCATATATTGGCATTAAAGTGACCCAAAACCAAATCTTTCCTTTATCAAAACACATTTGATACACGGATTTCACAAGTGGTTCCTTAGACCACTTAAAAATACATTTAACCAAAGCAAACGGTACAATAAACCCTTCAACGGTTACAATGTATAATACCCATCAGTGGGAGAAAATGGTACAATCACAACCCCTCTATTGCTGAGGTACCCATGGTGGAGAATACGGTACAATCACAACCCCTCAACACACATGAGATGACTTATTATTGTGCACTTTACACCCTATGACATGCCAACTATATCTGATAACATTTAATCATTTTCACTTGCCAATATATTCCATATTAAACATGATACCTCACTATTTTTCATATGAATTGTTTAAACCAATTTCTAATGCAACAAACCATGCATTTCATATCATCGAAATACTTTTCATAAATCATTTGCCATACTCAAATATCATCAATACATGATCATTTGCATCATAATCCATTTCTAAAACATGCATATAACAGTATGTATCAAATCATAAACATAGGCATGAGAAAATCAACTTTGCCAAACCGAAATTGAGAGTGAAATCATCTAATACTTACTTTCGAGAGACAAACGTTTAAAGCTTAATCTAAACTCCCAAAATCACTTTCAAACCTTTACAAGGCTGTAAGTCTCGTTTCCACTCAATGACAACACAAAGCTTCACTTGTCGATGTGAAACTATGCGTCCGACGTCTCTAAACCTTCGTTAATTGCTGTAGGATTGATCCCCCTCTTTTATTCACATAAAAATATAGGATTAATGCATCATTATGCATCTAAAATCCCACCAATCTCAATCCTTAACATCACATAACCAAACACCAACATAAGCCTTCCGAAAACAACCAAAAACTACTTCAATTCCAATCTAAACAAAGCCCAGCATAACCTAATGATTCAATCAACTTTACAACATCTAAAAAACATCCATAACCCCATCTTATATCTCTAGAAACAACATAACACCACAAACACCTCAAAAACTAACAATTCACAACCTAGAAAATTAGTAATTCAACTAGTTTTCGATTTCCTTTTATAAATCCCATTAAATATAATCAAAATACACTTTAAACATGATCTAAACCAATCAAGATTGCAATAATTCAGTTCAATAACCAAACTTAATAAATTTCTTAACAAAATTAACATTAAATCATCAAATCTTGATTTAATCTTTAAAACATAACATAAATCGATTCCAAAAAATCAAGAACTTGAGAATTTCAATAAAGAACCTTTTATTAGAGGAGAGAAATGAAAATCACCTCTAATGGTAGGCTCCTTCCTAAATTGGCTTTATTTGATGAAATCTCCAAAGTAGAAGCAGAAGATCCAAAGTAGAACAAACGAATCAAGTGTTGAAATCAAAAGTAAGATTGAAAATATTGATTCCTAAGATTTTTAAAAAAGAAAAGGTAGTTAGGCTGCTGAATTTGAGAGAAAAGATTGGGAGAAAAAGTAGTTACGTGAGAAAATGATTTGGCTAATTAAAACAAACCTCTTTTAATCTCTTTTATTAAATCCTTTTAAAACTATTTTAAAATAGCCAAATTAAGGAAAAAGTCTGATAAAACCAATTGACTTAATAGCTCTCTAAAGATTCTTAGTTCTGAACTGTTGCGCGTAATAAGTGCTACGCAATTGTGCAAGTATACACGTTGCAAGTTATAGTATAAAAGATATCGTCTCCACAAGTATTGGTGCCACTTCAAGAATCTAGTCTCTTGCACTGTAAAAAGTAAAAACACAAATAAAGGATTATAGGAGTTTAACTAATAACTAAACTAGAAGGCAATAAAGTAAAAGAATAAATGAGAACAAATGAGAGAGATAGGCCAGGTTATCATGAATTGAGGTGTGATAGCCGATTGGATCGTCTTGGTAAAAGAGTGCACGGGCAACTCAGTTGCCATGGCAACTTGCACAACGGGGTTGCCTTGGCAACTAATCGATGGTTGCCTGGGCGACTAGTTGGGCAACTACTTGGGCGTCTGGGCAGCAACCTTCAAGGTTCGACAGAGCGTTCTTCAATGGTTTCTTCTTATCCCTAAGTCGAAACTCTAGCTACTTGTGCATGCCTTGATAATACATCCCTGCGTGAATCAAGGGTGAACGACAACCAATCTTGCGCTCCTCTTAGCCGTTGAAATCCTTGATTTATTCCTAAGCTGGATTAATCTTCACCATCAATAGATTGAATAAAGATCATATTCATTCATTTCTTGAATCTAACTCTCCCGATATTAGATAAATAGATGAAGTTACGAGATCCTCTCCCAATTTACTCGCAAATAAGAATAAGAACCAAGAATGAATAAACCTTGAATAGAAAACTGCAAACTCTTATTACCTAAACAAAATCCAATAGTTTCTCACAACCATAAAACACAATAACCATAGCCAAATAGATTTAGTTCATGGCTAGGTTCCAAAGAAACACAAGATAAATAATCCCTAGCATGAACCTAATTGAATAAGAAAGAAAAAGATGAAGAATTGTAGCTTGTCGAAATCCCCTTGCCCTAGAAGCTTGTCGAAAATTCTCTCCTCTTGCTGTCCTAGTTGTCGAAATTCCCCTCTAATTTATAGGGCTAGGTCAAAGTCCTTCTTTGAGGAGGAAGTTAAGTTGGAATTAAATTATCTTTAAAGAATATAATTCTTTATTATAATTATATTCCTACTAGAACTTCTCATATCTTCTTGGAATTTAATTCTTCTTTAATCTCTTCATGGAAATCAAATGCCTTTGGGATTTGGCTTTGCTCCACGTCATCTTGGGCTTGTCTAGTCATCAATTTCGACTACCATATCACCTTGTTCTTTGTCGACAATTGCCCTAGCAACTGGCTCGGCGTCTCCTTCATGCATTGCCCTGGCAACTAGCTCGGCATCTCCTTCATGTATTACCCTGGCAACTAGCTCTAGCCTTGCTTTGGCAAGTGATCCTACACATACACACAAAACACACCAAAGCAGCATCTTTTCCAACAAAAACTACCAAGTTATGTAACCAAGCTCAACGATGGAAGGAAACATGGATTAATGCGTGAATGGATAAGTATGCAACTAATATGAGCCTAAGTCTAACAATAATATGAGTAAAAAGGGTAAGAAAAATAGTACTTTTGAACACTTATCACACCCCCAAACTCGAACTATTGCTTGTCCTCAAGCAATGCAAACTAATAATTACCTGCCAAGACTTCAATTTTCACAAACTTAGCTTTGAACTTGATTTCAATTCTCAGAACCGGGGCACAAAGTATGATTGGCTTTTCATTTTTCGAAAAACTTAGGAGTTACTCGGAATCAAACTATAATGCTTGTGAGTGTGTGCTGAGTTGTGTGCAAGTTGATTTTTCGGATTCTATGCAAACAAAAGGTTTTCAAATTACTTCATTGAGTTCTTTTTAACATGTTTTAACTAGAGCCAGTTTTGGGCACCTCTAGTGTTTTGTTTTTAGTTTTATTCGATTAGAGCCAGTTTTGGGCACCTCTAGCGATCAAAAATTTTTCTTTAGCACATACTAGAGCCAGTTTCGGGCACCTCTAGTGATCAATTTTTTAGCACATGCTAGAGCCAATTTCGGGCACCTCTAGCATTCATCCAATTTTTATTCTAATCCCCCAATTTGTTAATTATCAACCTAAGTTCACTAGAATTCCTTAAATCAATCAAACCACAACAATGTTTCATCAAATTTAGCATCATAGTAAAATTCTAAGTTTTTCCATGGTTATCCTAGAATAAAAATTCTATCAATTAAGTGCATTGGCAAAGTCATCATCGGATATTCATCAAATCTAATCAATTCTTGTTCCTATTAAAGGCATGGCAAGCAATTTATGTATCCTAAATGTAATACTTAGGATGAATGTAACTAAACATGGTAACTACTAATAACAATCCCCCCCAAACTCGAGTGAGGCATTGTCCTCAATGCATGCATTAAAGAAAAATAAAAATAATGAAAAATAAAATGCATACGAGGACTTACTCTGAGAGTTCGTCATCGTAGATGATTAGTTTCCTTTTGGTCGGTGTCTTGATTCTCTTGCTTGAACGCGATGGTTGTTTTCTTATTGCCGGTGGTGGAATCGATCCTCGTACGGGGTTGTCCTCATCGTCCTCTTCATCAGTGTCATTGGCTTTTCGCTTGGAGGATTCAATTGATGCGATATTTGTTGGTGCAATGGAGGACTCGTCTGAATCTGAAAAATCAGAAAATGATTCCGTAGGAGTTGATTCGGGCATAGGTTCTTTACCTTTGGCTTTTGTAGTGATTGCCGGGATGTCTTTAGCTTAGGTTACCGTGGCATCTTCAGGGTTGGTTGTCGTGGCATCAGCTTGTGCAGGCACGATGTAGGTTGCCACGGCATCATCTGTTGCGGTTGCCATGGTGACTACTTCATTGGGTGCCGGGGCAAGGATCTCGGCAGGAAAGATTAGGGACGGCACGCGACTGTCCGAGTACTTTTCTAGGATGACTTGGGTGATGGCATTGTTGTGCTCCTTCATGTACCGCATGAACATTAGTTGACGGTCTTCAATTTGCCTTAGGTGGCTTGCCAATGGTTACAAGAGTGCTTCAAAGTGTCCCAGGGTTGATGGCCGAGTTGTCTGGGCTTTAGGTGCTTGGGCATTAGGGATTACCGGGGCGGCAGGAGTTGCCGCTGTAATTGGAGGCCTTGAATATTTTCCCGGTGTCTCTCCCATTAGCTTTCGGATTTGTGCTTGATTCCAACCAGACTTTGGTAGGGCCTTTTCATCGGTGGACTCACTTGGGACATGCATCTCCTTGCAAAGATTAGAAATTAAGCAAGGGAAGAAAAGATAACCCTTATCTTTTGAGCTACATACAAAAATCTCATCACAAATAATTTTTCCAATGTTAATGATGCGATTATGCAAAATAGAATGTATGAGCAAAAGACATGGTATATCAACGGTAGTATTGTGTGTGGTGGGCATTAAAGAAGTTTTAACAAACTTATTCCATAGTTTTGCCTCGGGTTTAAGTCGAAGGCGATTTATCGTGCCCTTGTATTTACCATCATTCCAATGAGTTCCCAGTTGAGTGAGTTCTTGAAGCACCTTGTCGAGTTGCTTGGGCGTGATTTGATCAACGAAGGCTTGATGCTCGTCCTTCTCAATGTAAAGCCCGTAAAAGGTGTTGACGTTTTCGGGGCTTATGAGTATGGCCTTGTCACGAAAAAAAAGATAAGGATTATCCGGGTTAGGTGAGTGAGCATGGAATTCTCTTACCCATGAGATGTTGCCCGGTTCCGGTTGATGGCAAAAGATTTGCCACTTTTGATGTGCAATCCTCTCGAAGATAAATTGTTCAAGGCCGAAATCTTGATGAGAGTTGGAGTATTCAAAGCCTTGTTCTTCATGAATCTTCCGACTTTCAAACTTGGAGTGAAATCTTTCTTGAGCCACTGGTGTAGCAAACTTCTTGTATCTTGGTTCTTTGGAGGAACTTGGATGAACTAAAAATTTAATTTTGGATGCCATAGATGATCTTGGTTGTGAGTTTTGTAAAAACAAATAAAATAAAAGAAAAGAAACTAAAAAGTTGCAAGATAAAAAGTAGGAATAGGTTAAGGGTGATGGGTTTTATAGAAAAGATAGGTGGTAAATATGGTGGGTGGGTGGGATTAGAGGAAGACGAAAAAGAGGGTTTTGGTTTAGGGGAAGGTTGACGGCAAGGGGGTTTGATTAGGGTAAGTTGGAGGCTTTATATAAGCCTTAGATTCAGCCCATTAATTTCCTTGTTGAAGATGTTTTCCTTCTTGGATTAAAATTCCACTTTATCTTGAACTCTTTTCCTACAATTCAAAGACAAATCAAATAAGGATTAAAATTAAAGATAGACGAATAAAAGAAAATAAATAAAGATGTGTAATGGGATTCTTAAACTTAAAAAGATAAAAAAGAAAAATCTATCCTAAAAAAATAATCGAAAATAATAAAAAATAAAAAAAATAGTTCGAAAAATAAAATAAAAAAATTAATCGAAAATAATAAAAATAAAAAAATAAAAAATAAAATATCAAAAGGAGAGCATGCTCATGCATCTCCTAAGTTGACCACTTCTTTGTTACGTTCCACATGGGCACCATTGTAGTGTTTCAATCTTTGTCCATTAACTTTGAATTCATGTTTGTCAGTGATGGACTTGATTATCATGGCACCATGGGAGAATGGTTTGACAACTTCGAATGGTCCCGACCATCTTGATTTCAGCTTTCCCGGGAAAAGTTTTAGCCGAGAATTGAATAAGAGAACTAGTTGCCCTGGCATGAATTACCGCGACAATAGTTTCTTGTCATGCCATTGCTTTGTTTTCTCCTTGTAGATTCGTGCATTGTTATAGGCGAGTCCACGGAATTCTTTTATCTCATTGAGGTCCAACAAACGCTTTTGTCCGGCACTTTCCCAATCCATATTCACGGTCTTGATTGCCCAGTATGCCTTGTGTTCGATTTCCATCGGTAGATGGCATGTTTTGCCATAGACAAGTCGGAAGGGGGACATACCTAAGGGTGTTTTGAATGCAGTGCGATATGCCCAAAGTGCGTCATCTAGTCTTAATGACCAATCCTTCTTAGACGGATTTACAACTTTCTCGAGTATACCCTTCAATTCCCGGTTGGATATTTCTGCTTGCCCGTTGGTTTGTGGGTGATATGCCGTGGCGATCTTGTGTGATATGCCGAAGCGTTGCAACATCTTGGCAATTAGTCTGTTGTCAAAATGCTTGCCTTCGTCACTGATAATTGCTCTCGGCATCCCAAACCGTGTAAATATGTTTCTCTGCAAGAATCGTTGCACGGTCTTTAAATCATTGTTGGGAACTGCAGCTGCCTCAACCCATTTAGACACGTAATCGACGGCAAGTAAAATGTAGAGGTTGCCGAATAAAGATGGGAAAGGTCCCATAAAATTGATCCCTCATACATCGAACAATTCCACCTCGATGATGTTCTGGAGTGGCATCTCATGTCGTCTAGAGATATTGCCCGTCCTCTGGCAACGATCACATTGCTTGTAAAAGTCTTGGGCATCTTTGTACAATGTTGGCCAATACAAACCGGATTGCAAAACTTTGGCCGCGGTATGAGTTCCTCCAAAATGTCCTCCATAGGGTGAAGAATGGCATTGCCAGAGTACATTATGTTGCCCTTCTTCAGGGACACAGCGGCGTATAACCTGATCTGCACATTGTTTAAACAAAAGAGGCTCGTCCCAAAAGTAATGCTTAGCATCATGGCAGAACCGCTTCTTCCCTTGGTGAGTAAGGCCATAAGGTAAAATACCACAAACAAGGAAATTAACTAAATTCGCGTACCAGGGTATTGTCGAGGCATGTGCTGCCTTGGCGACTGCTCCCAAAATTGCTGAGGCATGCGCGTCAAGGGCTGCTGCGGCATCGAGAGTTGTCGAGGCATCGAGGGTTGACGAGGCATGCTCGTCCATGGTTGCCGAGGCAACTAAAATTTGTTCATCCTAGAATGCATCGCATATCTCTAGATCTGTGTCCTCCTCCCTATTGCGTTCTAAACGTGATAAGTGATTGGCCACTTGATTTTCTGTTCCTTTCCTGTCCTTAATTTCAATATCAAATTCTTGTAAAAGTAATATCCAACGAATCAAACGGGGTTTGGCATCCTTTTTAGCAAATAGATATTTGATTGCCGAATGGTCCGTATGAACAATTACCTTTGTACCAATTAAATAGGATCGGAACTTGTCAAATGCGAAAACTACAGCTAGTAACTCTTTCTCCGTTGTTGTGTAATTCATTTGAGCACTATTAAGAGTTTTACTAGCGTAGTATATCACATGGATGGTCTTACCGTGCGTTGGCCTAGGACTGGTCCTACCGCGAAATCACTTGCATCACACATGAGCTCAAAAGGTAGTGTCCAATCTGGTGGAA
The DNA here is from genome assembly GCA_019671005.1 of Hibiscus mutabilis. NCBI lineage: Eukaryota > Viridiplantae > Streptophyta > Magnoliopsida > Malvales > Malvaceae > Hibiscus > Hibiscus mutabilis. The sequence continues at coordinate 17,407,862 of CM033720.1, read as the reverse complement.
CGACAATGGGTGCCAAGGCAAGCTATTCCTTTAGGGTTTCGAATGCTTGGGTGCAAGAATCATCAAAATTGAAGACTTTATCCTGTTCAAGCAAATTGCACAAGGGTTTAGTGATTTTAGAAAAATTATGAATGAACCTCCTGTAAAAACCTGCATGTCCAAGAAAACTTCGAATTCCTTTAACCGAACTTGGTGGGGGTAATCTCTCGATCACGTCCAACTTGGCTTTGTCTACTTCAATTCCCTTGGATGAAATCTTGTGGCCGAGCACTATTCCTTCATCTACCATAAAATGGCATTTCTCCCAATTGAGGACTAAATTAGTTTCTTCACATCTTGCCAACACCCTCTCTAAATTGCCGAGACAGTTGTTGAAGTCATTACCAAAAACAGAAAAATCATCCATGAAGATCTCAATGAACTCTTCGACCATGTCTGAAAAGAGTGCCATCATGCATCTTTGGAAGGTTGCCGGGGCGTTACACAATACGGCATCCTTCGAAAGGTATAAGTGTCGTATGGGCATGTGAAGGTTGTCTTTTCTTGATCTTCTGGTGCTATGGCAATTTGATTGTAACCTGAATAACCATCAAGAAAACAATAAAAGGGTTTACCTGTAAGACGGTCAAGCATTTGATCAATAAAGGATAATGGGAAGTGATCTTTCCTAGTGGCTTTATTTTTCTTTCGATAATCCATACAAACCCTCCAACCGGTCACAGTCCTAGTTAGAATGAGTTCATTGTTTTCATTACTTACCACCGTTATACCTCCCTTTTTTGGTACACATTGTACCAGACTTACCCATGTAGTATCAGAGATAGGGTATATAATGCCAGCGTCAAGCCACTTGATGCTTTCATTCATTACGACCCCTTTCATGGCATGATTCAGTCTTCTCTGGGCCTCAATTGAAGGTTTGTGATCATCTTCCAAAAATATATTGTGCATGCACACTGCCGGGCTAATTCCCTTCAAGTCGGCAATTGTCCACCCTATTGCCTTTTGTGTAGCTTCAACATCTTGATCAGCTTCTTTTCCTGCTAAGGTTGTAACTTAGAAGAAATAATTGCAGGCAATGTATTATCGGTTCCTAAGTATGCATATTTTAGTTGCTCTGGCAATTGTTTCAACTCAAGAATCGGTGGTTGTTCAATAGAGGGTTTTTCGAGCTTACCTTCCTTACCTGAGTAATCCAGTGGTTCAAAGTATGTACTTGGTCGATTGACTAGCCAATTTGCCTCTTCTTGTTGTTCCTCATCGACCGGTTCTTCATACTCCTCAGGTTCCTCTTGATCGGCAATGTAGTTGCCGAGGCAACTAAATTCCTTGTCGAAGTTAAACTCTGCTGTGGCATGAAGAAGTTGGCATTCTTCTGGATCATCGGCATGCCATAGTGTTTGGAACACATTTAGTTTAACTTGCTGGTCATTCACCCCATTGTGAGTTCTCCCTTTTCCACATCGATCAAGGTTCTCCCTGTTGCTAGGAATGGTCTCCCGAGAATGATAGGTGTATACTCATCTGCTTCACAATCCAAAACAATAAAGTCAGCGGGAAAAATAAATTTATCAACTTTTACTAGTATGTCCTCGATTTTTCCCTCTGGATGCACATAGGATCTGTCGGCTAGCTGTAGCATAACTATTGTAGGTCTTGCCTTCCCGATTCCTAGTTTCTGGAAAACCGATTTTGGCATCAAGTTTATGCTAGCCCCAAGGTCGCATAATGCTTTCCCGACATAGTGGTTTCCAATGGAACAGGGTATTGTGAAACTTCTGGGATCCTTCAACTTGGGTGGCATACGATTGTGCAACATTGCCATGCATCCCTCTGTTGCGGCAACTATTTCAAACTCTCCTAGCCTTGTTCTCTTGGACACAATGTCTTTAAGAAACTTGGCATGGTTTGGCATTTGTTCAATTGCTTCCACCAATGGCAAGTTGATGTGGGCTTGCTTTAGGATATCAAGAAACTTCTTGAATTGATATTCTTGCTTTTGTCGCTTCAACCTTTGTGGGAATGGTGGTGGAAGTCTGATATCTTCGATCCTTTCATTGGTTTGGAACTTGATTGACGGCATTGCCAGGACAACTGGAGTTGCCGAGGCATTATCAATTGGGGTTGTCGAGGCATGCTTATCACAAGTTGCCGAAGCATCGGTTGCCGAGGCATGCGTATTGCCGGTTGTCGCGGCAATTCCTGGTTCAGCATTTGAGGCTTTGCCGCTAGGTTCGTCTTGATCTTTTTGTGGAGTTTTGTTTGATGAGCGGGTTTGAGCCTCGCTAAGTTGTTGGCCACTTCTAGTGGTGATTGCCTTACATTGCTCATGTCCAGTTCCTCTTGCGACTTCAGTATCGCTAGGTAAGCCTCCTTGCAGTCTAGTATTCAGATTTTGAGCAAACTGTCTGACTTGATTTTCCAATGATTTGATTGCCGCCTCTTGTATTTGCAATCTCATCTCGGTCCTGTTGATAAAAGCATCAGTTCTTTTTATGAAGTTACTATTCTCAGTCATATAAGATTCAGTTTTCATCATAAAAGCATTTAGAGAATTTTCCAAAGAACTAGATGTTGTCGATTGTTGCTGCGGTAACTGTTGCCGTGGCATATTCTGCTGGAATCCCGATGCTTGTGCATTCTGATTGTTCTGGTTTAGAGCATTGTTGGGATTACTCCATGAAAAATTCGGGTGCTTCTTCCAAGCTGGATTGTATGTATTGGACATCACATTGTTGTTCCGATTGTAATTCCCCACATAGAAGCTGGATTCTGCATACATTTAGAAGAATCATGGTTATCACCACATAACTCACAAAAAGAATCCATTACCTTGACCTCATGTGTGTTGTTTGGTTTTTGCATGTTCTGGACCATCTTGGTTAAAGTGACCAATTGTGCCGAAATTGAATCTGATGATCCTAGTTCATGTATTGTGGCTTGGCGTCTAACTCCTCTTCTAGTAGAGGGGAATTGATAATCATTCTTGGCCTGCCTGTTTAGAATTTGCATTGCTTCCTCCGGCGACTTATCTAGGAGTATGCCGTTTGCCGAGGCATCTAGCATCATCCTTGTTGGTGTATTCACGGCGTTGTAAAACATTGTTACTTGAGTCCACACCGGGAATCCGTGTAGGGGGCATTTGTGTAGAAGTTCTCTATATCACTCCCAAGCCTCGTACATGGATTCATCATCTGCCTGCCGAAAAGAAGTAATGTCGTTACGAAGCTTATCAGTCAAATTTGTAGGATTAAACCGAGCAAGGAAATCACGAAAAAGATCGGTCCAAGATGCTATTGATCCGGCATGAATGCTATTCAACCATGCTTTCGCCCTATCCCTCAGTGAATAGGGGAATAATCTTAATCGTAAGACATCGGGGGTGACTTCGTGTATTTTGAATGAGTTGCAAATCTCAAGGAAAGATTTAAAGTTTGTCGTGCATCTTCAGTTGCTGAGCCGCCAAATTGACCAATTGTGTTGATCATATTAAACATTACCGGTTTCAACTCAAAGTGGTCGGCTTCAATTTCAGGTGTGACAACTCCTAGATTAAGTCCATCAAGATCTTCTTCAAGATAGTCTCGAATAGTTCTGTTTCGTGCAAGAATCACTCCTCCTCCTGCTGGAACATCTTGATTCATATTGCCGTCTTGATTAGCCATTGCTACTCTTATCCTTCGTCTTAGTCTTTGTAAGGTTCGTTCGATTTCTGGATCAAAGGGATATTCTGATGTAATCAGTCTCGCCCTGGTCATATACCAATGCAAAACCAAAGTTTGTTAGCCCTTTGAATCTTAAACAAGAAAAGTAAAAAGAAAGTGCAAGAAAATAAAAACAAAGTCGCTATTGCCAATCCCCGGCAACGGTGCCAAAAACTTGTTGTGCGTAATAAGTGCTACGCAATTGTGCAAGTATACACGTTGCAAGTTATAGTATAAAAGATATCGTCTCCACAGGGATTGGTGCCACTTCAAGAATCTAGTCTCTTGCACTGTAAAAAGTAAAAACACAAATAAAGGATTATAAGAGTTTAACTAATAACTAAACTAGAAGGCAATAAAGTAAAAGAATAAATGAGAACAAATGAGAGAGATAGGCCAGGTTATCGTGAATTGAGGTGTGATAGCCGATTGGATCGTCTTGGTAAAAGAGTGCACGGGCAACTCAGTTGCCGTGGCAACTTGCACAACGGGGTTGCCTTGGCAACTAATCGATGGTTGTCTGGGCGACTAGTTGGGCAACTACTTGGGCGTCAGGGCAGCAACCTTCAAGGTTCGGCAGAGCATTCTTCAATGGTTTCTTCTTATCCCTAAGTCGAAACTCTAGCTACTTGTGCATGCCTTGATAATACATCCCTGCGTGAATCAAGGGTGAACAACAACCAATCTTGCGCTCCTCTTAGCCGTTGAAATCCTTGACTTATTCCTAAGCCGGATTAATCTTCACCATCAATAGATTGAATAAAGATCATATTCATTCGTTTCTTGAATCTAACTCTCCCGATATTAGATAAATAGATGAAGTTACGAGATCCTCTCCCAATTCACTCGCAAATAAGAATAAGAACCAAGAATGAATAAACCTTGAATAGAAAACTGCAAACTCTTATTACCTAAACAAAATCCAATAGTTTCTCACAACCACAAAACACAATAACCATAGCCAAATCGATTTAGTTCATGGTTAGGTTCCAAAGAAACACAAGATAAATAATCCCTAGCATGAACCTAATTGAACAAGAAAGAAAAAGATGAAGAATTGAAGCTTGTCGAAATCCCCTTACCCTAGAAGCTTGTCGAAAATTCTCTCCTCTTGCTCTTCTAGTTGTCGAAATTCCCCTCTAATTTATAGGGCTAGGTCAAAGTCCTTCTTTGAGGAGGAAGTTAAGTTGGAATTAAATTATCTTTAAAGAATATAATTCTTTATTATAATTATATTCCTATTAGAACTTCTCCTATCTTCTTGGAATTTAATTCTTCTTTAATCTCTTCATGGAAATCAAATTCCTTTGGGATTTGGCTTTGCTCCACGTCATCTTGGGCTTGTCTAGTCATCAATTTCGACTACCATATCACCTTGTTCTTTGTCGACAATTGCCCTGGCAACTGGCTCGGCATCTCCTTCATGCATTGCCCTGGCAACTAGCTCGGCATCTCCTTCATGTATTACCCTGGCAACTACCTCTAGCCTTGCTTTGGCAAGTGATCCTGCACATACACACAAAGCACACCAAAGCAGCATCTTTTCCCACAAAAACTACCAAGTTATGTAATCAAGCTCAATGATGGAAGGAAACATGGATTAATGCATGAATGGCTAATTATGCAACTAATATGAGCCTAAGTCTAACAATAATATGAGTAAAAAGGGTAAGAAAAATAGTACTTTTGAACACTTATCATGAACCTTTTACGATTTAGTCATCAAAAACAGTTTTCAAACTTTACATTTTAGTCACTAGGACAAAATGTCCATAAATCAAACCTTATTTTATCAAATTAAATTTACCAAAACCCTCAAAATAATAATTAAATATTTTTCACCATTTTTCCATATCTTATTTTATGTTAAAAATATTTATTATATTAATTCCCGAAACCAGATCGAACATTCTAATTTGGTTCACCCGAACCGTCTAACCTACCTAGCTAACTTATAGGCCCAAATTCGAGGTGCTAAAAGGATGGATCCTAGCTGATATTCGAGGGATAAACCCAACAATCTGCATGCACAAAATCATTTTGGAGGATCACCATGGTAAAACAATCGAGGCTTAGAGGAGACTGAATCCCAACATGAAGGAGGTAGTCAAGAAAGATGTCATAAAATGGCTAGATTTCAGGATAATATATCCCATTTCTAATAGCTCGTAGGTTAGCTCGGTACAGTGTATGCCAAAAAAGGGTGGAATGACTGTGATTTAGAACAACAAGAATGAATTGATCCCCTTGAGGACCGTGACAGGCTGGAGGGTGTGCATGGATTACAAGAAGCTAAATAATTTCACCCAAAATGATCACTTTTCACTACCCTTCATCGATTAGATGTTAGACAGATTGGAAGGGAAGGCATTTTATTGCTTCCTAGATGGTTATTTGGGCTACAATAAGATAGCCATTGCTCCATAAGATCAGGAGAAAACTACGTTCACCTATCCATATGGGACATTCGCCTTCATAAGGATACCCTTTGGATTGTGTAATGCCACAGAAACGTTTCAGCAATGTATGATGTCAATTTTTCTCGGACATGATCGAGAATAACTTAGAAGTCTTCGTGGATGAATTCTCAGTCTTCGGCAAAACTTCTAAGGAATGCCTTAATAGTTTGGAACTTGTTCTTTGGAGATGCATGGAGACTAAACTGGTCCTGAGCTGGGAAAATCTCATTTCATGGTGAAGGAGGGCTGAGTTCTCAGACACAAAGTGAGCAAGAAGGGACTAGAAGTAGACAAAGGAAAGGTAGATGTAATCTAACAATTGCCACACCTACAAGTGTCAAAGGTATTAGAAGTTTCTTGAGATATGCAGGTTTTTATCGATGCTTTATTAAAGATTTTTCAAAAATTTCTAAACTTTTATGCTTATTTTTGGAGCAGATTACCAATTTTGCGTTTGATGGCTCTTGTTTGAGAGCTTTTCAGGAATTGAAAGACAGGTTAATTAATGCCCCCATAGTTGTGGCACCAGATTAGAATAAGCCATTCAAGCTCATGTGCAATGCCAGTGACTATGCCATTGGAGTTGTGTTAGGACAGAGGTGTGGCACAATTTTCTATACCATATATTATGCCAATCGAACGTTGAATGAAGCTCAGTTTAACAACACAACCATTGAGAAGTAGTTCCTTGCAATTGTCTTTACGTTTGACAAATTCAGATCTTACTTGTTAGGTAGTAAAGTTATGGTATATATAGACCACTTGACAATTAAATACCTTCTGGCCAAGAAAGATGCTAAGCCCAGACTGATCCATTGGACACTCTTGTTGCAAGAGTTTGATCTCGAGATAAGATAAGAAGGGGAGTGAGAACCTAGTGGCTAATCATTTGTCTTGATTAGAGCACCACCATGAGGATGGTAATACCATTGCTATTATAGATGATTTCCCTGATGAATATTTGCTAACGACCACTACCATTCCTTGGTATGTTATGTAATATCCCAATTTTTGCTTAGTGACTAAAATGTAATTTTTGAAAGTTTAGGGGTTAAAGTGTAAACTTTAGAAAAGTTTAGGGACCAAAGTGTAATTTAAAAAAAAGTTATGTAATTTAACCTCATAAATGGATAGTTCACCCCTAAGAGTGGTATTTTCGTGTTACCCGGATTTTTCATACGATGCTTATATTATTCGAATTTTGGATCGAATAAAAATTGTTAAGCGTGCTCAGACCAGAGTAGCACAGGGATGGGTGACCTATTGGGAATACCCATATTCAATATTTTGACTGATAAAAAGGATTTAATTTAAGTCAGTAATATTCGTAATGGATTGTTGAGATAAGATTTCTAAGAGGAAATGTATCCGATAAAAATTCCCGGTAATTATCAGTATATCGGATTGAATTGAAATTTTAAAGACAACTCCAAATATTATGGGAAATTCATAAAATATTATTTTATGAATATTTTATTAATGTTGGTGGGATTCTAACTAGATTTAGTTAGAATATGATGGAGTGGTTATAAAGCTCAAATAAAGAAAATTTGGAAATCATTTGAGTGAAATTCGAATAATTGGATCGAATAAATATCATAAATTAAAATTTATGATATTTTGGGAAGGAGGCTGGTTATAATGGAACCAATTTGGTTCAATTTTTATGGAATGGCAATTTTAAGTCATGTAAGTAAATAAAGTCTAGTTGGAAGGCAAATTGGTCATTTGCCATGGATTGTATTTTTGAAATATTGAAACTTTGAGGGCAATTTTGAAAGGTGAAAAACACATGGATTTGATCTTGGCCATTGATTTTTTATAAGATTAAATCTTGGCCATTGGATAAAAAGGGCAAATTAGTAATTTTAATAGTTAAATGAATTTAAAATACATTTAACTTTACACATGGATTAAATAGAATAAAAGATGAAAAAAAATCATCTTTTATTCCAAGAGGGGCTGTTTGAAACCAAGAAACAAGGGGGGAAAAGAGAATTTTCAAATTTCAAGTCCAAAATTGAAGAATCAAAGCTACTTCTCAAGCAAAATTGATTAAGGTAAAGTGATCAATGCTTGATTCTCTACATTTTGATGGTGATTTTGTTTGATTAAGTTGAGTATAAGTTAGGTTTATGGATGAGGATGATTATGATATTGATAGTAGATGATGGAATTGAAGTTGTGATTAGTAGAAATGATGATATAGACATGAAATCAAGCTTGAAATTGGATTAATTTCTTGTTTGAAGTTATAAACCCTAACCCTAAGAATTGGGGATTTTGGTTAGGGGATTAAATTGAGGATGGAATTGAATAGAATATAATGTTGTAAGCTTGATTCTGATGTTAGATTGAATAATTTCCCAATATGAGATTTTAGGGACAATTTTGAATTATTTAAGGAATTAAGGGAAATTATTAAAAATTTATTTTTAGCATTAGAATTGTTGAATTATGGTGAAAGTAGCTTGAATTGATGATTAAGGACCAAAATGGAAATTTTGGAAATTCAAGGACCAATTCAGCAATTTAGGAAAAATTAAGGATTGGTCTTGAATTTATGGAAAATTTGATGGAATTGAAGATTCAAGCATGTTATGAAAGTTAAAGGATCGAAATGTCAAGAAAGGAAAGATAAGAGACTTATTTCGAAATAAAGAATTAGTGAAAGACCAAAATGAATAAAGTTGAAAGTTAAAGGAAACTTTCTAAGAATATTAGAAATAAATAAATGGTTTAGTTGTACATTAATTTAATGTACAAAAGCAATGTAGTGACTAAAATGTCACTTTTATAAAGTTTAAGGACTAAAAGGTAATAGTCCAAAATTAGTAAATGATTATGGAAATTGTTCAAATTAGGCTTGAACAGTTGTTTAATGTTCAAAATGGTCACTAAGGACCTAGGGACCATTTCGGGAACTTTGAAGAATGTTGGGGAAATTTTCAGAAAAATTTTATATTCGAATAGTCATGTTTAAGAATCAAATTAGCAATGTTAGATTAAAGTCGAATACGAGAATGGTAATGTTTATGTTCAATTGGTCTTATACAGTTCTAAAAGAGATCAAAGGAGAACCAGTGATAAAAAGAAAGTTAAGAACCTCGAGTAAGCTTAGTGAGGCATACTATTCATGGCCCAGGTGAGTGAATTTACATGTTTTAAAATGCAATTAGGAAGACTTGCAAATAGTCGACCTTAAATTAAAATGATATTTCATTATCTATATATGTTAATTTATATTGTCATGACCAATTATGTTGAAGTATGAGATATGAAATGTTTATTTATATGATGATCTATGTTTACCATGAACATTTATGATGAAGCATGAAATGTTTCTTTATATGATTGATTATGATGATTGATTGATGATAAAAGAAATGCCCAACTATTGTGTATGAAAGTCCATGGTATAGTTGGCATGCCATATAGTCTTTAGCAGCTGCACCCTCGTGTTCATGTTATCAGAAAGATATTGTGACAAAATGATTATGTCACATGCACCATGGGGATCCACGCCCACTGTGCCCGAGTGCACTGTCGAGGTGCTTCATGTTTATGGGGAGCAAAGAGCATCCCCGAGTACGTACTCATCTTCACGTTCACGTTAGACACTATGGTGTCAATTCAAGATGACTTGCGTACCTCGATCTCATATAGCGTACTTTGGGCAATGATAAAAGAATTATGTCACGTAAATGAATCATGTCATGTAAATGAATCATATTACGTATATGAATCAGTCATGAATATGAACCATGCCATGAATACGGAACATGCCATGTATATGAATTAAATCACGTATATGAATCATGTCAGGTAAAAGAATCATGTCATGTAAATGAATCAAGTTATGTATGTGAATCATGCCATGCATGAAAATCATGTCATGCAAATGAAATATGCCACGTATGAGAATCATGTTATATAAATGAATCATGCCATGAATATGAATCATGTTACGTATATGAACCAGGTTATTAATGTGAATCGTGTTATGTATATGAATTAAGTCATGTATATGAATGATGTCACGTAAATGAATCATGCCAAGTATATGAATCTTGCCAAGTACATGAATTATGCCATGTATACGAAGTATGTCACATATATATGAAATATGCTATGCATATGAATCATGCCATGTATGCAAATTATGTTACGTATATGAATTATGCCATGCATATGAATCATGCCATGTGTACGTATTATGTCTTGTATATTGTTAAGTGTCTAAAAGTACTATTTTTATTACCCTTTTTCTTCTTATTATTGCTAGAATTAGGCTCATATTAGTTGCATTATTAGTCATTCATGCATGTTTGCATCGTTTCCTTGGTGGACAAGCTTGATTTCATATCTTGCTCAATTTTGTTGAAAAAGGTACAGCTTTGGTGTCTTTTTGTGTGTGTGTGCAGAATCACTTGCCAAAGCAAGGCTAGAACCAGTTGCCAGGGCAATGCATGAAGGAGATGTCGAGCTAGTTTCTAGGGCAATGCATGAAGGAGATGCCTAGCTAGTTGCCAGGGCAATTTTTGACAAGGAATAAGATGATATGGTAGTCAAAATTGATAACTAGATAAGTCTAAGAAGACGTGGAGCAAAGCTAAATCCCAAAGGAGTTTGATTTCCATGAAGAGGTCAAAGAGAAATTAAATCCCAAGAAGATAGGAGAAGCTCTATAAGGAATTTAAATATAATAAAAAATTATATTCTTTAAAGATAATTTAATTCCGACTTAACTTCCTCCTCAAAAAAGACTTTGACCTAGCCCTATAAATTCAAGACCATGTCGTCAACTCTAAGGGGAGAGAAGGGAGAATTTTCAACAAGATCAAAGGGGGAGATATCGACAAGGCTCAACCATTCTTCATCTTTTTTCTTTCTTGTTCCATTAGGTTTATGCTAGGACTTCTTTGTTTTGTGTTTCATTGGAACCTAGCTATGAACTAAATCTACTTGACTAGGGTTATTGTGTTTTGTGGTTGTGAGAAACAATTGGATTTTGTTTAGTAATAAGAGTTTGCACTTTCAATTCAAGGTTTACTCATTCTTGGTTCTTATTCTTGTTTGCGAGTGAATTGAGAGAGGATCTCGTAACTTCATCTATTTATCTAATATCGGGAGAGTTCGATTCAAGAAACGAATGAGTATGGTCTTTATGCAATCTATTGATGGTGAAGATTAATCCAGCTTAGGGATAAGTTAAGGATTTCAACAGCTAAGAAGAGCACAAGATTGGTTGTTGTTCACCCTTGATTCACCCTAGCAACAGGGAGAACCTTGATCGATGTTGAAAAGGGAGAACTCACAATGAGGGTGAATGACTAGCAAGTTAAACTAAATGTGTTCCAAACGCTAAGGCATGTCGATGATCCGAAAGAATGCCAACTTCTTCATGCCACGGCAGAGTTTAACTTCGACGATGAATTTGCTTGCCTCGGCAACTACAATGCCGATCAAGAGGAACCTGAGGAGTATGAAAAACTGATCGATGAGGAACAACAAGAAGAGGCAAATTGGTTAGTCAATCGACCAGGTACATACTTTGAACCACTGGATTACTTAGGTAAGGAATGTAAAATCGAAAAGCCCTCTATTGAACAACCACCGATTCTTGAGTTGAAATAGTTGCCAGAGCAACTAAAATATGCTTACTTGGGAACCGATAATACATTGCCTGTAATCATTTCCTCTAAGTTACAGCCTGAGCAGGAAAAGAAACTGATCGAAATATTGATGCTACACAAGAAGGCAATAGGGTGGACAATTGCAGACTTGAAGGGAATTAGCCCGGCAGTGTGCATGCACAAGATTTTGTTGGAAGATGATCACAAACCTTCGATTGAGGCCCAGGGGAGACTGAATCATGCCATGAAAGGGGTTGTAATGAAAGAAATCATCAAGTGGCTTGACGTCGACATTATATACCCTATCTCTAATAGTACATGGGTAAGTCTGGTACAATGTGTACCGAAAAAGGGAGGTATAACGGTGGTAAGTAATGAAAACAATGAACTCATTCCAAACAGGACTGTGACCGGTTGGAGGGCTTGTATGTATTATCGAAAGCTAAACAAAGCCACTAGGAAAGATCACTTCCCATTACCCTTTATTGATCAAATGCTTGATCGTCTTGCAGGTAAACCCTTTTATTATTTTCTTGATGGTTATTCAGGTTACAATCAAATTGCCATAGCACCAGAAGATCAAGAAAAGACAACCTTCACATGCCCATACGGTACTTATGCTTTCTGAAAGATGTCGTTCGGATTGTGTAACGCCCCGGCAACCTTCCAAAGATGCATGATGGCACTCTTTTCAGACATGGTCGAAGACTTCCTTGAGATCTTCATGGATGATTTTTCCATTTTTGGTAATGACTTCGACAGCTGCCTCGGCAATTTAGAGAAGGTGTTGGCAAGATGTGAAGAAACCGATTTAGTCCTTAATTGGGAGAAGTGCCATTTTATGGTAGATGAAGGAATAGTGCTCAGCCACAAGATTTCATCCAAGGGAATTGAAGTAGACAAAGCCAAGGTGGACGTGATCGAGAAATTACCCCCACCAAGTTCGGTTAAAGGAATACGAAGCTTTCTTGGACATGCAAGTTTTTACAAGAGGTTCATTCATAATTTTTCTAAAATTACTAAACCCTTGTGCAATTTGCTTGAACAGGATAAAGTCTTCAATTTTGATGATTCTTGCACCCAAGCATTCGAAACCCTAAAGGAAAAGCTTGCCTCGGTACCCATTATCGTTCCACCAGATTGGACGCTACCTTTTGAGCTCATGTGTGATGCAAGTGATTTCACTATAGGAGCAGTCATAGGCTAACACACAGGTAAGACCTTTCATGTGATATACTACGCTAGTAAAACTCTTAATAGTGTTCAAGTGAATTACACAACAACGGAGAAAGAGTTACTAGCCGTAGTTTACGCATTTGACAAGTTCCGATCCTATTTGATTGGTACAAAGATAATTGTTCATACGGACCATTCGGCAATTAAGTATCTATTTGCTAAAAAGGATGCCAAACCTCGTTTGATTCGTTGGATATTGCTTTTACAAGAGTTTGACATTGAAATTAAGGACAGGAAAGGAACAAAAAATCAAGTGGCCAATCACTTATCACGCTTAGAACGCAACAGGGAGGAGGACGCGGATTTAGAGATATGTGATGCATTCCCAGATGAGCAACTGTTAGTTGCCTCGGCAACCATAGATGCGCATGCCTCGGCAACCCTCCACGCATCGGCAACCATGGATGCGCATGCCTCAGCAACCCTCGACGCTTCAGCAACTCTCGACGCGCACGTCGCGGCAACCACTGATATGCACGCCTCAGCAACCATGGACGCGCATGCCTTAGCAACCCCTGACGCCTTGGCAACCATGGATGCGCATGCCTCGGCAACCCTAGACGCTTCAGCAACTCTCGACGCATACGCCGCGGCAACCACCGATACGCACGCCTCGGCAACCATGGATGCGTATGGCTCAGAAACTCTAGACGTACACACCTCGACAATCTTGGAAGCAGTCGCCATGGCAGCACATGCCTCGGCAATACCCTGGTACGCAGATTTAGTTAATTTCCTTGCTTGTGGTATTTTACCTTATGGCCTTACTCACTAAGGGAAGAAGCGGTTCTGTCATAATGCTAAGTATTACTTTTGGGACGAGCCTCTTTTGTTTAAACAATATGCAGATCAGGTTATACGTCGATGTGTCCCTGAAGAGGAGCAGCAGAACGTACTCCGGCAATGACATTCTTCACCCTATGGAGGACATTTTGGAGGAACATGCACCGCGGCCAAAGTTTTGCAATCCAGTTTGTATTGGCCAACACTGTACAAAGATGCCCAAGAGTTTTACAAGCAATGTGATCGATGCCAGAGGACGGGCAATATCTCTAGACGACATGAGATGCCGCTCCAAAACACCATCGAGGTGGAATTGTTTGATGTATGGGGGATTGATTTTATGGGACCTTTCCCATCTTCATTCGGCAACCTCTACATTCTACTTGCCATTGACTACGTGTCTAAATGTGTTGAGGCAGTTGCAGTTCCCACCAACGATTCCAAGACTGTGCAAAGATTCTTGTAGAAAAATATATTTACATGGTTTGGGATGCCGAGAGCAACTATCAGTGATGAAGGCAAGCACTTCGAAAACAAACTCATTGCCAAGATGTTACAACGCTTTGGTGTATCTCACGGGATTGCCACGGCATATCACCCACAAACCAATCGGCAAGTAGAAATTTCCAACCGAGAATTGAAGGGTATACTCAAAAAAGTTGTAAATCCCTCTAGGAAAGATTGGTCAGCAAGACTAGATGATGCACTTTGGGCATATCGCACTGCATTCTAAACACCCTTAGGTATGTCTCCTTTCCGACTTGTCTATGGCAAAACATGCCATCTACCGTGAATATGGATTAGGAAAGTGCCGGACAAAAGCGTTTGTTGGACCTCAACGAGATAGAAGAATTTCGTGCACTCGCCTATAACAATGCACGAATCTACAAGGAGAAAACAAAGCAATGGCATGACAAGAAACTATTGCTGCAACAATTCATGCCAGGGCAACTAGTTCTCTTATTCAATTCTCGGCTAAAACTTTTCCCGGGAAAACTAAAATCAAGATGGTCGGGACCATTCGAAGTTGTCAAACCATTCTCCCATGGTGTCGTGATAATCAAGTCCATCACTGGCGAACATGAATTCAAAGTTAATGGACAAAGATTGAAGCACTACAACGGTGCCCATGTGGAACGTAACAAAGAAGTGGTCACCTTAGGAGATGCATGAGCATGCTCTCATTTCAATATTTTCTTTTCTTCTTTTTATTTTTATTTTTTATTTTTTTCAAACTATATATTTTTTATTTAATTTCGGTATTTTTTTCTTTTTAGGATAGATTTATTTATTTTCTTTAAGATTAAAACTACATCTTTATTTATTTTCTTTTATTAGTTTATCTTTAATTTTAATCCTTATTTTATTTGTTGTTGAATTGTAGGAAAAAGAGTTCAAGATAAAAGAGGAATTTTGATTCAAAAAGGAAACTTCTTCAACAAGGAAATTAATGGGCTGAATCTAAGGCTTATATAAAGCCTCCAACTTACCCTAAATAAACCCCCTAGTTGTCACCCTTCCCCTAAATCGAAACCCATTTCTTTTTTATTCCAAAATTAATCCCACCCACCATATTTACTACCTATCTTTTCTATATTACCCATCACCCTTAACTTCCAAGAAAGATATTCCTACTTTTCAATCTTGCAACTCTTTAGTTTCTTTTGCTTTCTTTTCTTTGTTTTTACCAAACTCACAACCAAGATCATCCATGGCATCCAAAATTGAATTTTTGGTTCATCCAAGTTCCTCCAAAGAACCAAGATACGAGAAGTTTGCTACACCGGTGGTTCAAGAAAGATTTCACTCCAAGTTTGAAAGCCGGAAGATTTGCGAATAACAAGGCTTTGAATACTCCAACTCTCATCAAGATTTTGGCCTTGAACCATTCATCTTCGAAAGGATTGCACATCAAAAGTGGCAAATCTTTTTCCATCAATCGGAACCGGGTAACATCTCATGGGTAAGAGAATTCTATGCTCACTCACCTAACCCGGATAATCCTTATGTTTTTGTTCGTGACAAGGCTATACTCATAAGCCCCGAAAACATCAACACCTTTTATGGGCTCTACATTAAGAAGGACGAGCATCAAGCTTTGTTGATCAACTTATGCCTAAGCAACTCGACAAGGTGCTTCAAGAACTCACTCTACCGGGAACTCATTGGAACGATGGTAAATACAAGGGCATGGTAAATCGCCTTCGGCTTAAACCCGAGGCAAAATTATGGAATAAGTTTGTTAAAACTTCTTTAATGCCCACAACACACAATACCATCGTTGATACACCTCGTCTTTTGCTCATACATTCTATCTTGCATAATCGCATCATTAACATTGGAAAAATTATTTGTGATGAGATTTTTGTATGTAGCGCAAAAGACAAGGGTTCTTTTTTCTTCCCGTGCTTAATTTCCAATCTTTGCAAGGAGATGCATGTCCCAAGTGAGTCCACTGATGAAAAGGCCATACCAAGGTCCGGTTGGAATAGAGCACAAATCCGAGAGCTAATGGGAGAGGCACGGGTAAAATCCCCAACGCCTTCAATTGCCGCGGCAACACTTGCCGCCTCGGCAACCCCTAATGCCGAAGCACCTAATGCCCGGGCAACATGGCCATCAACCCCAGGACAACTTGAAGCACTCTTACAACCGTTGACGAACCGCCTTAGGCAAATTGAAGACCGGCAACTAATGTTCATGCGGTACATGAAGGATCACAACAATGCCATTACCCAAGTCATCCTAGAAAAGTACCCGGACAGCCGCGTGTCGTTCCTCATCTTTCTGTCGAAATCCTTGCTACGGCAACCAATGAAGCAGTCACCATGGCAACCGCAATAGATGATGCTGCGGCAACCTACACCGCACCTGCCCAAGCAGTTGCCACGACAACTAACACTGAAGATGTCATGGCAACCAAAGCTAAAGACGCCCCGGCAACAACTGCAAAAGCCAAAGGTAAAGCACCTATACCCGAATCAACTCATACAGAATCATTGTCTAATTTTTTTAGATTCAGACGAGTCCTCCATTGCACCAACAAAGACCGCACCAATCGAATCCTCCAAGCCCAAGCGAAAAGCCAACGACATTGACGAAGAGGACGATGAGGACAATCCCGTAGGAGGATCGATTCCACCATCGGTAACAAGGAAGCAACCACCGCGTTTAAGCAAAAGAATCAAGACACGACCAAAAGGAAACTAATAATCCACGACAACGAACTCTCGAAGTAAGTCCTCGTTTGCATTTTACTTTTCTTTATTTTTATTTTTATTTTTCTTTGTTGCATGTATTGAGGACAATGCCTCACTCGAGTTTGGGGGGATTGTTATTAGTTAGTTACCATGTTTAGTTGCATTCATCTTAAGTATTGCATTTAGGATACATAAATTGCTTGCCATGCCTTTAGTTGGAACAATAATTGTCTAGATTTGATGAATATCCAATGATGACTTTGCCAATGTACTTAATTGATAGAACTTTTTATTCTAGGATAAACATGGAAACACTTAGAATCTTACTATGATGCTAAACTTGATAAAACACTGTTGTGGCTTGATTGATTTAAGGAATTCTAGCGAACTTAGGTTGATAGTTAAAAAATTGGGGGATTAGAATAAAAATTGGATGAATACTAGAGGTGCCCGAAATTGGATCTAGTATGAGCTAAAAATTGATCACTAGAGGTGCCCGAAATTGGCTCTAGTATGCGCTAAAAATTGATCGCTAGAGGTGCCCGAAACCGGCTCTAGTTAAAACATGTTAAAAGAACCCAATAAAGTAATTTGAAAACCTCATGTTTGCATAGAATCCGAAAAATCAACTTGCACACACTCACAAGCATTATAGTTTGATTCTGAGTAACTCCTAAGTTGTCCGAAAAATGAAAAGCCAATCATACTTTGTGCCCCGGTTCTGAGAATTGAAATCAAGTTCAAAGCTAAGTTTGTGAAAATTGAAGTCTTGGCGGGTAAATATTAGTTTGCATTGCTTGAGGACAAGCAATAGTTCAAGTTTGGAGGTGTGTTAAGTGTCTAAAAGTACTATTTTTTTTACCATTTTTCTTCTTATTATTGCTAGACTTAGGCTCATATTAGTTGCATTATTAGTCATTCATGCATGTTTGCATCGTTTCCTTGGTGGACAAGCTTGATTTCATATCTTGCTCAATTTTGTGGAAAAAGGTACTGCTTTGGTGTGTTTTTGTGTGTGTGTGCATAATCACTTCCCAAAGTAAGGCTGGAACCAGTTGCCAGGGCAATGAATGAAAGAGATGTTGAGCTAGTTGTCAGGGCAATACATGAAGGAGATGCCGAGCTAGTTGCCAGGGCAATTTTTGACAAGGAATAAGATGATATGGTAGTCAAAATCGATGACTAGATAAGCCCAAGATGACGTGGAGCAAAGCTAAATCCCAAAGGAGTTTGATTTCCATGAAGAGGTCAAAGAGAAATTAAATCCCAAGAAGATAGGAGAAGTTCTAGAAGGAATTTAAATATAATAAAGAATTATATTCTTTAAAGATAATTTAATTCCAACTTAACTTCCTCCTCAAAAAAGACTTTGACCTAGCCCTATAAATTCAAGACCATGCCATCAACTCCAAGGGGAGAGAGGAGAGAATTTTCGACAAAGAGCAAGGGAGATTTCGACATGGCTTTGGAGAAATTTCGACAAGGCTTCAACCATTCTTCATCTTTTTCTTTCTTATTCCATTATGTTTATGCTAGGAATTCTTTGTTTTGTGTTTCTTTGGAACCTAGCCATGAACTAAATCTATTTGGCTAAGGTTATTGTGTCTTGTGGTTGTGAGAAACAATTTGATTTTGTTTAGGTAATAAGAGTTTTCACTTTCAATTCAAGGTTTACTCATTCTTGGTTCTTATTCTTGTTTACGAGTGAATTGGGAGAGGATCTCGTAACTTCATCTATTTATCTAATATCGGGAGATTTGGATTCAAGAAACGAATGAGTATGGTCTTTATTCAATCTATTGATGGTGAAGATTAATCCGGCTTAGGAATAGGTTAAGGATTTCAACGGCTAAGGGGAGCGCAAGATTGGTTGTTGTTCACCCTTGATTCATGCAGGGATGTATTATCAAGGCATGCACAAGTAGCTAGAGTTTCGACTTAGGGATAAGAAGAAACCATTGAAGAACGCTCCGCCGAACCTTGAAGTTGCTGCCCAGCCGCCAAAGTAGTTACCCAGCTAGTCGCCCAGGCAACCATCGATTAGTTGCCAAGGCAACCCCACTGTGCAAGTTGCCACGGCAACTGAGTTGCCCTTGCACTCTTTTACCAAGACGATCCAATCGGCTATCACACCTCAACTCACGATAACCTGGCATATTCTCTCTCATTTAATTACATCTTCTTTTACTTTATTGCTTTCTAGTTTAGTTGTTAGTTAAACTCCTACAATCACCTACTTGTGTTTTTACTTTTACAATGCAAGAGATTAGATTTTTGAAGTGGCACTAATCCATGTGGAGATGATATCTTTTATACTATAACTTGCGACGTGTACACTTGCACAATTGTGGAGCACTTATTACGAGCAACATATGTATATCATGTCATGTAAATGAATTATGCCACGTATGTGAATCATGCCATGTATGTGAACCATGCCATGTATATGAAATATGCTATGTATATGAACTATGCCATGTATATGATTTACTTGATGATGATAGAGTATATGAAACATGTCTAATGTAGAAGAATATGACAAGCACATGAATATTTACTGGTTAGGGGATCTTAATAGTACAATTCTATCTTAGAGAGAAAAATATGATGTCTTTATATGATACATATTGTTTTATCTCATGTTTTAATAGATGAATTTATTTGCCTCACTAAGTTCGTACTTAGCGTGTGTTTATTTCACACGTAGTTTCTCTCAAGTAGAATGGCAAGAATGAGCTATTAAATTGGAAAATCAAGTTACATTAGTAATCATGGTATGTACATCTTAAGTTATAAGTTTGATGTCTAGTGGGCGTGTACATATATGTAGTGGTTTTAAAGAGACAAACTGTTTTGTAATCTTGAGTTTATAATGTGTTTATGCACTATTAAAATGTATGAATTTAATAATTGTTTTGCTATAAGTAGTTATATTTTTCGATATAGTTAAGTATAGTTTAACCCTAATCACGTAGTAATTTTAAAATCAAGAAAAGGTCTAGGCAGGGTACATAGTTTTCTCCCTAAATTATATTTTTATTTCAATAACACATTTATAAATTTTATAAAACAATTCAGGGTTAAAACTAGCTGCTATAGACTGACGTAGTTTTTAATTTAAAATCGAAAAGGGTTAGACTACAAGATAAAGTTTAAAAAAATAAAAATAACATTTAAGTCAAGTTTTTCTTAATAACTCTGTAACATCTTTAGTGTATATTCGGTCTACGAATATATGTTAAGGGTGTTACATGTTACCATAGTCAACTACTTGGTTAGCAAAATATTGCCACCGGACTTGTCAAGTAATGCCAGGAAGCAATTTCTAAGGGATATCAAGCAATACGATTGGGATGAGCCATTCTTATATAAACACTATGCTGACCAAATCATTCGTCGTTGTGTGCCAGAGGATAAGCATCAAAACATTCTTCAACTTTGCCATGCAGCACCATATGGAGGACACTTTGCTGGAATAAAGACAACAACCAAGGTGATGCAGTCAGGATTTTTTTTGCCAACACTACTCAAAAACGCCTATTATTTTCCCAAGGCATGTGAAGATACCAACGCACTGGAAATATTTCAAGCAGACATCAATTGCCACTTTAAAATATCATACATGTAGACATGTTTGATGTGTAGGGGGTAGACTTTATGGGTCCTTTCACCCATCATTTGGAAATTTATATATACTTGTGACAGTAGATTATGTATAAAAGTGGGTTGAAGCTATTGCTCTGCCTACAAATGATGCCAAGGCTGTAGGCAAGTTCCTACACAAGCACATCTTTACCAGATTCGGTGCCCCCATAGCCATCATACATGATGAAGGTACAGAATCTAGCAAAGAATTACCACTGTCTATCATCCTCAAACAAATGGCCAGGCAGAAATTTCAAACAAAGAGATTAAGAATATCTTAAAGAAGACTATGAATCCAACTCGAAAGAACTGGTCTTTTATAATCACTAATTTTGTCCGGAATTTATTTTTGTTATATTTCTACTTCAATAATGAGCTTTATTATTTTATATGTTATCAGTATTAATCACCTTTTTATTTTCCTTTGACTACACCTCATGTTTTTAATTAACATTACTATTATCTTTATTTTCGATCATGCTATATTATTATTATTATACTATCATTAAATTATTACTATTATTACCACCATTATATTATATTATTATTATTATATTATTATTAGTAAACAAACAAAAAATTAAACTAATATTAAATAAATAAATTATGAAAGCCCGGTTCATTCTATAAATAGTCCATATTACAAACTCAAAAAATTAATTATTATACAACCAGCCCACTTGGAGCCCAAACTAAACCCTAAGCCTAATAACATCAAACAATCCTAATGTCTTTCTCTTTCTGCGTAGCCGCATCACATCCGTCAGATCTAGATCAAATCTGACGTCCAAATTGAAAGCATGAGAACTCTCCAGAATCCGCACGCGCCAACGGCGGCTCCTCGTCTTCTTCACGTGTGCGTGTGCCACACGCTCTGACTCTCCAAATCTCACGCGCGCCTACCTAGATCCCCGTGACAAGTCAGATCACCCCCAATCACCACCTCGATGCATGGCCTCCTCCTCTAGTCCCGTTCTCACAACAACAAACACATGTAACAAGAGCCAAAAAAATATCAGATTGTACATGCAGCAAACACAACAAAAAATAATAGTAGCATCCAACACCACAGTGTTTCAGAGCCGACAACAATAGAGTCGGTCATGAATCCAGCCAAAATTTATAGAGGCAACCATTTTATTTTCCTTTTTATTTGTATGTAATATTATCCGATTATAAAAACCTAAAACCCAACACTTGTAAACCCCAACGAGGAATATTGGGAGAAATCGAATACAAAAAATCAGTCTTTTCATATGTATCATTTTCCAGTTTCAGTGCATGCATACTTTTAAAAAATATATAGGAGGAAGGCTTAGGGTTTTGACTATTTTACTTTTGTCGTCCTCGGCGTAACGTTTTCTCCTGACGATAAGCATGTGGTCGTAGCACCTTCAGGGGTGAACTGGGAAGATGTGGCCGGGATCCTGGTCCCAGAGGAGGACGGTGGTCAACTCCTTTAGGGAATCGAGGAGTTTTTGTTTTTTTAAAGAAAAAAAGGGTTTTTAAATTTCGGTTTTGCTCGGATCTAAGAAAAAGGGAAGACTTTTTGGGTGATCGGAGGTTGTTTTCAGTTTTAAAAGGAGAAAAGGGAAATTTTTGGGAGTTTTGAGAGTTTTTCAGGTGTTGATACACGATTGTCGATGGTGGTCGGCATGGCAAAACGCCACTAGAATATGGGTCTTACGGCCATTTTCTGAGTAGGAAGGATGAACACGGCGGTGTTCATCCTGGTTCAAGAGGGGAAAAGAGAGAGCTGGGTTAGAAAGTTTTGTTTTGAAAAATCAAAAATGGCCAAAAGGGTGAAAGAATGGCTGGGGATGGTCTTTTATAATTTTTCAAACTTTAAAAATGGGTTATTAACCCTTTAACCCTTCCACATCAAAATATTTACATGCGGAAGGGTTTCCGCCTTTTCTAATTACACCCTTTGTCCCTCAAGTTTTTTTTTAAATTGCAATTTCCTGCCTAATTAAGGCCTGCTCAGTTTTGTAAAAATGGTTTTATTCTCTATTAGTCCCTCTATGTTTTAGCAATACTTTTCAGGCCATTCCGCCTTTTTAAATTTTTCCTAAGTTCCTTCAAGGTTTTCAATTTTTATTTCCTCCATTTTTTATTTTATTTGTTTTTTTAAAATGGGTTAATACCCTATTTGGCCCCCCTTTTTTGGTTTTCTTTAATTTGGGTCTTTTCCATTGTTAAATTTACCCTTTTAATCCCTCTGTCTTTGTTTAAACATGGTCCTTGCATTGCATGTTTATTTTTTGCATTTAATTTATGTCTTCTATTTATTTATTTATATGCTCTTTATTTATTGCTAATGTTTTTATATTCGTTTTTCGTCCCCCCCCCCTTTAGTGTTTTATTAGGTTAAGCCATTTAGGTTATTTTAGGGTAATTTGATTTAATTAATTTAAATTGTGCGATGGGCTGATTGGGGCAAAATCTTTAAATTAATTAAATTAAATTTAGGATTAGATTTTTAGATTTATAGTTAGATTTAATGCTTGAATTAATTTAATTAATTTAAATTTATCCTTGACTCATTGGGATAAATGTTAAATTTGTTGAATTATTTAAACATCCCTTAAATACTCTAGGATAAAATTGATATTTGACTTAGGTGGACACCTAATTAAAATTATTATTAATTAATTCGATTCATTTTAAATAGAATCATTGGCTTATTGGAATGCTAGTTTAAAATTAATCAAATTAATTATTTTGATTAATGATAATCAATAAATTATTAGGATTTTCAAGTTTTTAGGATTTAATTAATTTAGGGGTAATATTAGATTCACTTAGTTAATAATTAGATCACTAATTAATTTTCCATAATTTGGGCCTTTTTAGGTTGGAAGTTTAGCGGACCTAGGTTTTAATTTCAAGTTTTTCCTTTTCATACATTTTATCTGTCATTCATATGACTCTAAAAAGGAGATATTTATTAATTCTGATATTTGTGTCGTAACAGTCCTGACTCATTGGATGTTGACCAAATATTCGAATTAATTCTTACCATCTAAAGGTAAATTTAATTTGAGATAAAATTTTGACAAGTCATAACATCATTTTTTAACTGTTTGCATCATGCATAAAGGTGATGTACTCGATTCGAACCGTAAATTAACACGTCAGTCGGTCTTATTCGATGTCAGTTTAATCTACGGTCCGATGTACAGTCACCCTTATTGATTAAATGCCTAATTAATTCAAGGCATCCAATTTGACAAAAAGCTCATCTAATTAAAGTGCATGTCCAATTAAGACCATTTAATTAAATTTAATCCAAATTTTGATAATTTCCATCAATTAAAAGTAACTTATATTTTGGTACCAGTTTTCGGGCGTGATGGGGGTGCTAATCTTTCCCCACGCGTAACCAACTCCAGAACCCATTTTCAAAATGAATCATTGGTTTATGGTGTCAGGCCTATCTCAGTGGCAGGTGGCGACTCCAACCCTCATTTAATTTTTAAAACATTCATGCTCTTCATTTTATTTTCAAAAAAATTCAACAAAGACAAAACCCCAAAATTATTTTTCTTTTAGTGACTTCCAAACTCGAAGGGTCGCTGCAGCTAGCGACTCCGGTGGGGACAATTTTGTTTTTTTACAAAACAAAAAAAGAGTTAAACAAAAAAATATTTGTTGCTTTTAATGATGGAAATTTTGAAATTCGAGTTGACTTTAATTAATTTGGTCTTTCTAGGAGACGTGATTTTAATTACATGGGCTTTGATAAATGGTGGTTTTGCATTAATTTATCATTTAATTTCTAAGAAATCACCGACTGTGTTGCATCATAAACATCAAGCTCTATACCCGAGCTCTGTCCCTTAAGTGGGAGTGAAACGCCATATACCCACGTGAGTATCCCTCCAAGGGTCGGTAATTCACTTCCGAAATCCACGTCTTTTGACACGTGAGCAGCCCTCTACGTCACTAGGTCGTGCTTTCCCTCAAACTGAATCCAATTCGTAAGCTTATAATGGGCCAAAATTTGGGGTTCTTGTTACCTTAGTAGGTAATAAGACAGGTTCGAGTACCTTTTTTAGAACCGAACCACATGTGTGAGAACTTAAGAAGCCTACCCCGATTAGAGCAATGTGGATAACCATAGCGAACTAGAATTCATGTTGCTAGGTCGTTTTGGTTTGTATTTATCTGATTCTTTTGGTGATTCATTTATATGTCACTAATCATTTGTTTGTCTCCTTGCTTAATTTTTTTTGTGCATAATTCATGACACACTCATTCGAAATGTTGATTCGAGAACAGTTCAAAATTGAAAGCTCTTATAATGGAAGAAAGAGTCCATAACATCGAGAAAGAGTCTCGAGGCCCGAGACCGGTCAAGAAGTTGAACAAGGCCCTATCTAGACGTACCTGGCATGGTAGCCATTTTCCACGTTGAAATAGGACTCAATCTCCATTATAAGAAGCTGTTTAACGAGAATGTTCGTCGATCAACATTCATATGCATTCATTTATGCATTCTCCAATTCTTTGATTTCATCATTTATTTGTCATTGATTAATACGCATTGAATTCATTCATGAGGAAATCACATTAATTGTGGAAATTGTCGTGGCAGTTAGTTTAAGACATCGTCATTCCGTACTCATACAACACTCGCTCTCAATCAAGAGTCATGGAAGATAGATTGGCTACCGTTAAAAAGTTGCAAAGGGACATCGAGGAATGCTTGAGCAGTATCGAGTTAAGGATTGAAAGATTTCAGGAAGAGATCATAGCCCGCGTCACTGCTCTGCTAGAAAGAGGGATGTTGGAAAAGCCTATATTATCGATGAACGCTCCAACATGGAACACTTAGGTGGAAACACATCTCACACGAAGACTCAACTGGAAGGATCAACCCTGAAGAGGTCCATATACCAGGGCATCTTCTACCAACCCGATTGACGTGGGCCATGGTTTTGACAATGACGTCGATGTGGATATCTCATACTTGAATTTAGTGAATGAGATAGAGACAAGACTAAAGAAAGAGTTTGAAAAGAAGTTTGAGGAGCAACGCCTCTAAATGGAAGAAAAAGTCAGCTCGATGCAAGTGATTGGTGACTACGGGATTGATGCCTATGAGTTAAGCGTGATATCTGATTTGGGCATCCCACGCAAATTCAAAGTACCAGATTTTGAGAAGTATGATGGGACCACTTGTCTTTCAGCCCACTTGACTATGTATTGCCATAAGATGGCGGCACACTTGAGGAATGAAAACCTCATTATCTATTGTTTCTAGGATAGCTTGATCGGGGTAGCTGCCTGTTGGTATGCACAATTAAGCCGAACAAATGTGAAGACCTGGAAGGATCTGTCCAGAACCTTTATTGAGCAATACAGACATGTGAAGGACATGTTCCCAAATAGAACTTTGCTTCAGGGTTTGACTTAGGGGCAGAATGAGAATGTCAAACAATATGCCCAAAGATAGAGGGACATCGCGGCGCAAGTTCAGCCGCCCATCATGGAGAGTGAAATCACTCGCCTGTTTGTAGACACACTACAAGGTCCACTCTATGAGAAAATAATCAGCAACATTTCTTTGGGATTCGCCAAATTTGTGAACGTTGCAGAATCCATCGAGGCTAGTTTCAAAAGCGGCAAGCTCAAGACCAAGGAAAATCTGCAAAAGTACCTGAAGAAAAGAGACAATGAGGTGAGCCATGTGAGTACTCATCACCCAAGCAATGTCATGATCGTGACGGCAATAAGTTCACAAGGGCTCGGTCAAAAGGAGCCTAAGAATGAGGAGGTCTTCACTCATTTACCTATAACTTATAGTGAGCTATACCCTAAGCTTTAAGAGGCAGACTTGGTTCGCCCTTATCACCTTATTATGATGCAACCTCCTTATCCATCTTGGTTTGACCCCAAGACTAAGTGTGAGTATCATGCGGGAACCCCTGGCCACAACATCAAAAATTGCAAAGCATTTAGAAGGTGGTCCAGAACCTAATCAATACCGGTGTTCTGTAGCTTGACACGCCGAATACAGCAACCAATCTTTTACCTAACCACAATAGCCACTAAAGGGTCATGTTCTTCCGAGGGATCAAGGAGTCATTGTCGGCCCCCAGTTGCCAAAAACTTTAGATGCATCTTACTGTTGTCTTTTTCTTAGATGTCAGTTTGCATGAATGACCTTGCATTTTCTGTTTCACTTTTTTCTTTTGAATCAACCTTGCTATTTTTGGCCCGAAAGTAGCAATGATCTTTTGTAAAGGGCATTTGTCACGTTTGCGTATTTTTTTATTTCAATGAAAATATGCATTTTGTTAAATTATAACTATATCCTTTCTTATCTCTAAAGGTCCTTAGATATCGCATGCCTGTTGAGACATTGATTCGAATATAAAGATTAACCGAATGTTGTGATCACGATGAAGTATGGTTTCTTGCTCAGAACGCTCAAGTCAGTAAAACGCGAGAAGCGAGACTACTACTCCTTCGATAATGTTCGATGATAAGAAAATCTCCTAAGAAAGACCGTTGGAGTAGCGTAAATTGGAGAATTCCTTTAACAAATAAAAAAACCTATCAAAAAATGTCAAGTAATAAAGCTGTGGGGAAAAACAAACCTAATAAGGAATGAGATTCCACCAGTTCAATACCCAGCACCATAAATCAATGAACAATCAAATAAGTCTAGGAACATCCTGATGGAGCTGTGGGGGGAGAACAAATCTAATAAAGAACTAGATTCCACCAGTTCAATACCCTTGCGTCAGTGATGGATCTTCGAAGACACTGACACAGCCATAATTGTAATTAATTTTCAGTTTACTAATACCCATAATTCCCAAGAGGATGATTATAAGAGGAGAAAGTGTTGAAAACTAGAAGGAGTAGTTTTCAAATGGATCAAACAAGTACCATAATCATAAGGATAAACCGAGCTATTCTAGAAAGATATCACAACTTCAAATATCGCCACAACATTCAAAAGCAAGCCATTGATCACCAGGAGCTAAATCTAAGACACTCTCGCATTTGATATCTAAGGAATCTTATTCTTTTTCTTTATTTCAAATTTTGGGCCTCCAAGTCCTCTGTATTAAAGCATCATTCACTAAAGTATCGGTTTGCAAACTGGCCCCTTTTTAATAAACAAAAAGATCCATTTGTTCAAAAATTGATTTCAAATCACAAGGCTTTTGATGTAAATGATCATCTTGGGTTGAAAAAGAGTGACAGAGCCCAAGCATAAAGGGGCATTTTTATGGCACGAGTAGACGAGGTGTCTCTTGAAGGAGTGGGACAACTTTGTCTGCAAGATAACAAAAACTTTAAAGCTTGAGATTTTGGGTCAAAATGGACAAGAGAAGACTTGTTGAGCAAGTAGTGATGAAGAAGGCAAAACTTACCAACAACAAGAGAGCAAGAGTAAGCAACAAAATTTTTGGGGTAAAAACTTTTGTTGGGGCACGAAGATGATAAATCAGTGGAGATACTTCCGAGAATTGAGAAATTAAGCAAAGTTCAGCGAGAGTAATTGAAACTTTAAAGATACACTCTAGAAGTTTGAACCTGGGTGTGAGATGGGGTATTCCAGCCGCAGTGGAGTCCAGTAAAAAATAAGACTGAGATTTTTCAATCAAATTCCTTGAAAAAGAAGACTCCCGCAAGTGGTCCCCAATTAGAATTCATTCATGCATCATACATAGTTAGACATGCCTAGGTTAGGGGACATCCTAACTCATGTATCAAATTATTTTATCTTTTGACGGGTATTCACATATTCACAAAGATCTTAATCTACAACTTTACGATGAAAGAAGTAGATTCTAGCGAGATCTCAGTTCATACATTCATGAACCAAGCCAAGACTTCGGTACACGACCTTTTGAAAAGTAGATCGCAACAAAGAACCGAGAGTTCCCAACGAGAATCAAGGGTCTCCTTCAAGAAGAGCCCAGCCAGCAAAGTTTCTAGGTGTTACTTTAAGATCTACGCCAAAAGCCCTCAGTGCATGGTTTCATCTCTGAACATTAAAGCTTTAAATATCGGTTGTTAATATATCAGTAGCCTCCAAGTTCTCAATCTTCTCTCATGTGCGTGGTGAGCTAGGTTATCCGTAAATCCTTCAGTGTTAGACCTTTATTTTTTGCCATCAGTAAGACCTCTCATGTGCTTGGTGAGCCAGATCGTCAGTAAATCCTTTAGTGTTTGACTTCATTTTCTAGCCATCGTGAAGACCTTTATGTGCGTGGTGAGCTAGGTTATCCGTAAATCCTTCAGTGTTGGACCTTCATCTTTGGCCATCAGTAAGACCTCTCATGTGCTTGGTGAGCCAGACCGTCAGTAAATCTTTTAGTGTTTGACTTTATTTTCTAGCCATCAATAAGACCTCCAGTGCATGGTGAGCTAGGTTGTCCGTAAATCCTTCAGTGTTGGGCCTTCATTTTTTGACCACCACTACGACCTCTCGTGCATGTGCTCGACCGTTTATCTCTCGGATCATCAACAACACCTTCAGTGCATGGTGATTCAATCTTCGGTCTTCAAACAAGGAAGTGGGACAAAATCATTGATTTTAGTCTTTGCTCTATCCTTGTTAACACAAGAATGAGCAAAGAGGGGCAGTTGTAATCACTAATTTTGTCCGAAATTTATTTTTGTTTCATTTCTATTTCAATAATGGGCTTTAGTTATTTTTTATGTTATGAGTATTAATCACCTTTTTTATTTTCCATTGACTATGCCTCATGTTTTTAATTAATATTACTATTATCTTTATTTTCGATCATACTATATTATTATTATATTATTATTATTACTAATATTACATTATATTATTAATATTATATTATTACTAATATTATATTATTATTAAACAAACAAAAAATTAAACTAATATTAAATAAATAATTAATTAAAGCTCAAGTTCATTTTATAAACAGTCCATATTACAAACCCAAAAAGTTAATTATTATACAACCGGCCCACTTAGAGCCTAAACTAAACCCTAAGCCTAATAACATCAAAAAAACCATAATGTCTTTCTCTCTCTATGCAACCGCATCACAACCGTCAGATCTGAATTAGATCTGACGGTCCAAATTGAAATCAAGAGAACTCTCTAGAACTCGTACGCGCCCACACATGGCTCCTCATCTTCTTCACGCGCGCGTGTGCCGCACGCTCTGACTCTCCAGATCTCTACGTGCGCCTTCCCAGCTCCCCGTGACGAGTCAAATCACCCTCAACCAACACATCGATGCACGGCCTCCTCCTCTAGTCCTATTCTCACAGCAGCAGACACATGCAACAAGAGCAAAAAAATGTCAGATTGTACATGCAGCAAACACAACAAAAAATAGCAGCAGCAACCAACACCACAGTGTCTTAGAGCCGGCAACAACAGAGCCGGGCATGAATCCAGCCAAAATTTGCAAAGGCAACCATTTTATTTTCCTTTTTATTTGTATGTAATATTATCTGATTATAAAAACTCGAAACCCAACACTTGTAAACCCCAACGGGGAATATTGGGAGAAATTAAATACAAAAAATTAGTCTTTTCAGAGGTATCATTTTCCAATTTCAGTGCATGCATACTTTTAAAAAATATATAGCGGGGAGGCTTATGGTTTTGACTCTTTTACCTTCGCCGTCCTTGGCGTTGCGTTTTCTCCCGGCGATAAGCCCGTGGCCGTAGCGCCTTCAGGAGTGAACCGGAAAGACGTGGCTGGGATCCTAGTCCCAGATGAGGGCAGTGGTCAACTCCTTTAGGGAACCGAGGAGTTTTTATTTTTTTAAAGAAAAAGGGGTTTTTAAGTTTTGGTTTTGCTCGGATCTAAGGAAAAGAGAAGAATTTTTGGGTGATCGGAGGTTGTTTTCAGTTTTAAAAGGAGAAAAGGTAATTTTTGGGAGTTTTTCTGGCACTTATACAATGTGGTCGGTGGTGGCCGGCATGGTAGAACGCCGCCAGAATCTGGATCTTACCACCGTTTTCTGGGTAGGAAGGATGAACACGGCGGTGTTCATCCTGGTTCAAGAGGGAAAAGAGAGAGCTGGGTTGGAAAATTTTGTTTCGAAAAATCAAAAATGGCCAAAAGGGTGAAAGAATGGCTGGAGAGGGTCTTTTATAATTTTTCTAACTCTAGAAATGGGTTATTATCCCTTTAACCCTTTCGCATCAAAATATTTACATGTGAAAGTGTTTTCGCCTTTTTTAATTACACCCTTTCAAGTTTTTTTTTAAATTGCAATTTCCTCCCTAATTATGGTCGGCTCAGTTTTGTAAAAATAGTTTTATTCTATGTTAGTCTCTCCATGTTTTTGCAATATTTTTTTAGGTCATTTCGCCTTTTTAAATTCTTCCTGAGGTCCTTCAGGTTTTAAATTTTTTTTATTTCATCCCTTTTTTATTTAATTTTTTTAAATGGGTTAATACCCTATTTGGCCCCCTTTTTTGGTTTTCTTTAATTTGGGTCTTTTCCAGTGTTAAATTTACCCTTTTAATCCCTCTGTCTTTGTTTAAACCTGGTCCTTGCATTGCATGTTTATTTTGTGCATTTAATTTATGTATTTTATTTATATGCTCTTTATTTATTGTTGATGTATGTTTATATTCGTTTTTTTGTTCCCTTTTTATTGTTTTATTAGGTTAAGCCTTTTAGGTTAGTTTAGGGTAATTTGATTTAATTAATTTAATTTGTGTGCTCGGCTTATTGGGGCATAATCTTTAAATTAATTGAATTAAATTTAGGATTAGATTTTTAGAGCTATAGTTAGATTTAGTGTTTGAATTAATTTAATTAATTTAAATTTATCCTTTGCTCATTGGGATAAATGTTAAATTCATTGAATTAGTTGAACATCCCTTAAATACTCTAGGATAAATTGATATTTAACTTAGGTGGACATCTAATTAAAATTATTATTAATTAATTCGATTCATTTTAAATAAAATCCTTGGCTTATTAGGATACTAGTTTAAAATTAATCAAATTAATTATTTTAATTTAAGATAATCCATAATTTTTTAGGATTTTCAAGTTTTTAGGATTTAAATAATTTATGGGTAATATTAGATTGACCTAGTTAATAATTAGATCACTAATTAATTTTCCATAATTTGGGCATTTTTAGGTTGGAACTTTAGCGGACCTAGGTTTTAATTTCACGTTTTTCCTTGTCATGCATTTTATCTGTCATTGATATGACTCTAATATTTTAATGGACATGCATATAATTAATTAACTTAAATTATAAAAGGAGGTATTTATTAATTCTGATATTTGTGTCGTAACAGTCCTGACTCATTGGATGTTGACCAAATAATCGAATTAATTCTTACCGTCTAAAGGTAAATGTAATTTGAGATAAAATTTGGACAAGTCATAACATCATTTTTTTAACTGTTTGCATCATGCATAAAGGTGATGTACTCGATTCAAACCGTAATTTAACATGGCATTCTGTCTTATTCGATGTCAGTTTAATCTACGGTTCGATGTACAGTCACCCTTATTAATTAAATGCCTAATTAATTCAAGGCCTCCAATTTGAAAAAAAAGCTCGTCTAATTAAAGTGCATGTCCAATTAAGACCATTTAATTAAATTTAATTCAAATTTTGATAATTTCCATTAATTAAAAGCAACTTATATTTTGGTACCGGTTTTCAGGCGTGATGGAGGTTCTAATCCTTCCCCACACGTAACCAACTCCCAAACCCATTTTCAAAATAATTCTCTAGTTTTATAGTGCCCGGCCTACCTTAGTGGCCGGTGGCGACTCCAACCCTTATTTAATTTTTAAAATATTTTCGCTCTTCATTTTAGTTTCAAAAAAATTTCAACAAAGACAGAAACCCCAAAATCATTTTTCTTTTAGCGATTTCCAAACTCGAAGGGTCGCTACAGTCTTTAAGGCTAGATGATTATTTGTGGGCATACAAAACAGCCTTCAAAACACCATTAGAGACCTCCCCATACAAGCTTGTATTTGGGAAGTCATGTTATTTTCTAGTGGGGCTAGAACATCGAGCTTAATGGGCAACCAGACAGTTGAACATGGAATGAAAGGCGGCTGGTGAGAAACGCTTGTTAGATCTGAATGAGTTGGAAGAATTTCGAGCACAAGCCTATGAAAATGCCAGGCTTTACAAAGAAAGGACAAAGAGATGGCATGACAACAGAATTTTGCCAAGACAATTTGAAGTAGGGTAAAAAGTGTTGTTGTTCAATTCAAGGCTTAAATTATTTCCAGGTAAACTCAAATTTAGATGGTCAGGACCCTTTGAAGTTGTTAAGCATTATGCTCATAGAGCAATTGATATCAAGGACTTGAAAACTAGGATAACGTTCAAAGTGAATGGCTAGAGGCTGAAGCACTATTGGGAAGGAAGTTAGAGTAATGTCAAGGAGACCATTCTCCTGGCAGAGATTCAGTAATTTTGTCATCACGGTATGATAATTGTAAATAGTTAGGATAGTTATTTTCTTTTTGGTATTTTGGTTTATTTATTTTATTTTTTATATTTTCTATTTTGAAAGGTTTTTGTGAGTGTTAGTACAGGTTATTTTGCCAAGGCAGTATGCCAGGATAGGCTAGCATTCAGAAGCCCATCATCACAAGTCTGGATAGCACATGGACCATTTTCAAATAAGGCCCAAGGGAAGTACTTTTTGCTGAGCATGAAACCTTAGCCTCCGCGTAGGTTAAAATTTTCAAACTTTGAAATTTTACCCTACTTTAACCGAGCTTGATTTCTCGCACAGTCAAACCTCATTCCCCCAAACGTATCATTATCCCAATACCCCATACACATCATGATATCATTACCTCCACTAACTTCATCTTAAACCAACCCAACCGTCCTCATTAATCATTATTTAACTCCTATCTTCCCCTTAATTATAATCTTTCACATTTTCATTCTCTCGCGCCGGCAAGAAAATCAAGAACCCAACTTTTATTTTATCTTTTACATCGATCACCCATTTTCCCCCAAATTTCTTTGAATGGCATCTTCATCAAACTTGCCCTAAATCTTCTTCTACGATGAGACTAAGAAGAAGTATGAGGAAAATTACGCTGCCTGAACCTTTTGCTACGAGAAAGGGTTTGAATTCAAGAATGAGCCCAACTTGGGGTATTTGCCAGAAGTGGTTTCCATTGTCAAGAAACATAGCTGGAAGGTCTTTTTCCAACAGCCCTGGAAGGTCCACTCTACCATTGTACGCAAATTCTATGCCCACCTCACCACCAAAACTTCATCTTTTTTTATTTGTACAAGGTTAGTGTGTTCAATTTGATGAGGGGTATGTTAATCGCATCTTAAGTTTGGATGGTGCAGGGGAAGAGAATTCAACATTCGTTGAATCCATATATACTGCCAAGAGATAGCTGATATTGAAAGTTTTGTGTGGAACCGGCACAAAATAGATTGTCTCTTCTAAGGGTAAGAGAACTGTAAAAAGAATAACATTGAAACTGTAGCCGAGAGAATGGAACTATTTTTTGAAAGCCAATATTATGCCGACCATACATAATAAGACAATTTTAGAGTAGATGATGGCTTTGCTGCACTTGATCATGGTGAGAAAGAAAATCAATGTGGGTCGTCTGATCGTGGATGAGGCCTACAACTGTGCCGGTAACAGTTTTGGCAGTTTGATTTTTCCTTTGCTAATCTCTAGAATTTGCTTGCAACATAAGGTGCCATAGCTCAACTCCGACAACATCCAAAAATGCAAGAGAATCATCACTCCTGCTCTATAAGGGCAATTGATTACCAAGGAGGCAAAAGAGAAGGGCAGAGGAAAAGCTGCTAAACCAGTGTCTGCTGCCAAGATGCCCAAGGCAAAACCCTTCATATAGATACCAGCTGATGCCATGGCATTGCTTTCCCAGATTTATCAACATCAGGAACTTATTTTGCGAAGGTTAGAGAAGGCTGATGAGAAAAATATGATGATTTGGCAATATGTTAGAGCCAAGGACCAAGCCCTAAAGATGACATTTGAGGTCATCGCCACCAACCCTTTGCCATTGTATCCAGAGTTCCCAACTGAGCTTCAGGCGCCTGAAAGAAGGCCAGCCAGCCCTCAGTATGTCCATACTCCTACCCAACAATCTGATGCCATATCAACTTTATCACTTATCCATGTTGAATCTGCCAGAACCAAGACTCTGCAGGAGTCTGATGATGAAGTACCTGCCAAGACTAATGTGCCACCCGTTGCTCCTACTTCTTCCACCACACTTGTCACCCCTACCGCATCTGAGCAGGCAAGGGTAATTGAGGAGGACATGCACGATGTGAAGGCCTATACTATAACCTCAAAGCCACAACTGAAAAGGAAGAAGTACATGGCACCAAATCGAATGAGCTTTATTAGAAGGAAGACCCGCCTCTCTCACCCAGAATATTCTGAAGGGGAGTCTTCTTCCCCTTAACTCCTTAGTTTCATATTTTTTTCATTTTTATCATGCATTGCATTTTTGTACATGTGTTCTCATGCATTGAGGACAATGCATACCTTTGGTTTAGAGGGTGTTGCCTCGCATCTATTGCCATGACATTTATTCATTTTTATGTTTCTGTTTGCATTCTATTATTGCCATGTATATTAGGTAGAACCATGCATACCAAACCATTAAAAAAAATTTGCCACGACTTGTTTTTGAACTGATAATTTTGCCAACACATTGCTATCATAGTTAGAATTTGCACTAGTATGCCTTGTTTAATGATGAAATTAGAATCTCTAGTTTAGCATGAGCTGGTAGATTTAGTAATGCCAGGTTGCTTGGCAATTGATCTCTAGCTTTGGGAAATGTAGTTTCACTTAAACACGTAGTATGCATCTAGTTCCCAAGATAAACTTAGGATCTTTGAAACTAAACTCAAATAATATATATATGTCAGGGTAAAAATAAAGAATAAGGCAAAAATGTTTTGCCAAAGGCTAAAATATTTTAGAACACTCATTTGCCTTAGAGATAATAAGTAACTTGGAGCTTCGTGGTCTGCTCCCTCTTAGTTCTTAAGCCAACAAAACTTTTAGGGTATGAGTGTAATGGGTTAGCTTAGTGATGTAGTATGGACTAACGTGGGGGCTCGTGGTATGCTCCATCTTACTTCTTACGCCAAATAGTGTCATGACTCAAACCCAAAGTTAATGCCAGAGAAAGAAACCCTTGGTGAATAAAAATAAAAAATATGTTTTGTAAGTTTGGATAGTAAAAGTTTTGCTAAAGGAGTTAAATGATGCTTTATGCAAACCACCCGCACTTCATGCACACATCATGACCCTAGGTTAGAGTTATATTGATGCACCTGAAATTGTTTATATGTTGGCATTACTGCTCTGGGATATCTGAGGACAGAACTAGGGCCAGATTCTGTTTGCTAGCTTGTGCTGTGAATCAAGAAAATTTTGCCGAGGTACTTTATTTTATTTTTTGTTTTATATTTTTTAGTTGCAATACTTGAGAACAAGCAATGAGCTAGGTTTGAGGGAGTGTTAACTCCTCAAAAGATCTATTTTCATGCATATTTTACCACGTTATTGCTTGACTTTGAGTACATTTTTGTGCATTTTGCCAGTAGATTCATGCATTTGCATCTAGGAGTTAAATAATGTACAGTTTTCAATGCTAGAGTGAAGGGGCATTTTCTTGCTTTGCTAGGCAGGTTAAGAGCAGGATTAGCAGAGCAGGTTAGGAGCTGGACAATAGCAGGAGGAGCAAAAGAGAAATGCTGAGTGTCGTTGGCAAAAGTAGGATGAGGATTGCCAAGCTCGGTTGGCAAAAGAAGGGTGACCGATGCCCGGTCAGTAAGTTGTTGGTCAAAGCCGAGTTAGCCCTAATTCAAAAAGAAGATAACACGCCTATAATGGTCTGTAACAAACTTTCAAATCAAACCTTATCTAGGGTTTCCACGAGTGCCTATAAACAAGACCATTGATTGAAAAAAGAGAGAGTGTAACCCCCTCGACCCGGCCTAAATGCCAGACCGAACCAAGCAAACTACATTGGGTTTGCCGAAACAAACCCTATACGATTAACTCAAATTAGGTCCATTTTTTCTTTTTATCTTGTCTAGATGCAACATATTAACCTAAGGTGTGCATGCCAGCAACTGAAGAAATCTCAAAAGAAACATACATCAAATTGACAACCAAACGCACATATTTGCATTCTAGGGACCAATTTACAAGTATGGAAAACTAAAAGGACTTAGTTAAATTTGAAGTTACCAATCCTCAATTACTTAGGTTGCATGCTTACTTGCCAAGTTTTAGCTTAAAACGATCATCCAGACTCATGCAATTACATTCACAAAAAGCAATAACCAAAATGAAAGAATCAAAAACCATAAAATCACATCAACTAAAAATAACGATTACCCGTATCGATACTCAAGCTAGGGTATCAGTACCTAGCTGTGTTTTTACAAAAGTGTACTGATACCCTCTTTCGAGTATCGGTACCCTAACACAAACTTAAAATTCTAGATTATGGTAGCTAAAACGCATACCGATACACCATCTCGCGTACCGATACCCAGGCCAAAAATACACATACATGTATCGATACAATTGCTCACGTATCGATACCCAGGCCAAATTTACACTTACTGTATCGATACCAGGCCAAGCGTATCGATACCCCTGGACCTGTAATGTACAAACTTACTAGTTTTCACCCATAAGGTAGATCAAACATGTCTTAAACATTCTCACATGAAAACACCACTAAACCAAGGATTAAATCATGCCAAAAACCCATGGAGACAAGAACCATGAAAAGCATACTTCCCATTGTTGAAATTCTAGAGGCATACTTCCTAAAACCATCCAACTCAACATTAAAAAAGAGATTTAAGGCATATTTCATCATTGGTATCATCTCAATGGTCTAAGAGCAACACATTAAACATGTTGAACCACAAAAGCATAAGCATAGGCATTTCGAACCTATATGCATACTATAGAAATCACAAAGCATCAAACACATATAGGCAAGTCATCGACAAAACATACATCAATCCTCAACATAATAATCCAGCAAACCACAACATAGAACCTCTACAACATAACCAAAATCTAGATTACAAATCCCCTAAAAACATGGTAACACAATACCTTATTTGTCGAATTTAAAACTTGGTTTTCATACTCAATGGTTGTCTTTCTCGTGGACCCTCATTGCCAAGAGATTGCTGCCCTTCAACTCTATTGCTCTGCATCAATGGGGAAAATAGAGCATAAGTGCACTTGCTTAGTGAGGATGCTCTTAAGTAAAACATTGATGCATTTCAAAACTCTTTTGAAAACCATATAGCTTTTGATATAAAACATGCTTGTGTTAAACCAAAGAATTTCTTATTTGTTTCCCTAAACAAATCATGCATAACAACCATATGCATCAAACAACTTTCACAGGTTATAAATCTCATATATTGACAATTAGTGTGACACTGGATAGACTCACCTCTATCCCCGAATAGACTCGCCTCTATCCTTACATTCAAAACTAGAATGTTATCTATATACATCAGATACACGAATTTCTCATGGTGGTCTCACCTCCACCAAATCACATTTTGGCCGAGAGTAGGCTCACCTCTACCCCATAGTGTTAGGCTCACCTCTAACACATAGCAAATAGGCTCACCCCTATTGCAAGAACCGAAATAACCATTATCTCGAGTAGCCTCACCGCTATACCTCAAGAGTCGCAGAGCGATCGACTTTATATTATAGTGTACTTTAATCATATGGCATGCCAACTATATCTGATACTTTCTCATTACATCACATAGCTAATATATCATTTTCAAATGCATTTACTTATTGTTTTCCAATGCATTTTCACAAAGCCTTTTCATAAGCAAAACCACATTGCCAAAGGCAACAACACATTCCTTTTAGGATCAAACCTCAATGCTCATAGGCATCCATATACTTTGATAAACATTGCATATTAATCTCAAAATGATGCATTAATAGTAAGTAAACAAACCATGTTTAAAACCAAACATGAATTCCATAAGCTCATATCAATCCATTACACAAAGGAAAAATAGAGAAAACTTACTCTTGAGCTTAGTTAAGCTTTTTAGGCTATAACTAAACCCTCATGATCCACCAATCAAACCTTTAGCTTTACTCGTTTATACACTCATCGATACACCTCGTTTTGCTTGCCAACACGAATCGAGCCTCCAAAAAGCGATGAATCCAACTAGGAAACCTTGCCTTGATCGTCCCCTATTTTAATCACATAAAATCAGAGGGAAAATGCATCACTATGCATTCAACTCACTGCCAAACATCAATACCCTGCATCCTTTACATTACCCTTTCAAAACATTAGCCGGAACTACCAAAAACAACATCAATCTTCGTTCTACCGAGAACTAACTTCAAATCAGTGATTCTAACATTTAATCCACATCAAAACACAACCAAAAACACCTTCTAATAAACATCCTTATATTTCTATCAACTCAAGAACACCTCAAAAACTAACTAATAACAACCTAGAAAATTAGCAATTCAATTAGTTTCGGGATTTCATTTGCAAATCTCATTACACATCATTAAAATACACCTTCAATGTGATCTAAACTAGGGCTGTAAATGAGACGAGACAGATCGTGAGCTACTCGAGCTCGACTTGGTCAAAACTCAGTCAAAGCTCGACTCAATTGGACTCGACTCGAGCTCGAACTCTGCTCAAGTTCTTAACGAGCCGAGCTGAGCTACATGATACCCGACTCGAAAAGCTCATGAGCTGCTCGAAAATATAATATACTAAATTTTTTATATTTTATAATTTAAAATCTAAGTTCCTAAACTTAAAACCCTAAAATATAAACCCTAAACATAATTTTTTAACCCTAAAATTTAAATCCTAAATTGTAAACCCAACAATCTAAACCTCTAAACCCTAAACTAACACCCTAAACCCTAAATTAACAAGCTTGAGTTTACACAACTTGTGTATCAAAGTTTTTTCTTGATAGGGCTTTAAATGAGACGCGATAGATGGCGAGATACTTGAGTCTGACACAGTCAAAGATCGGTCAACACTTGACTCGATTGGGCTCAAATCAAGCTCGAACTTGACTCGAGTTCTTAATAAGCTGAGTCGAGCTCAGATTTCTCAAGCTCGTTAAAAATTACTCAAGCTCGAACTCGACTCAAAATCTTAACGAGCCGAGTCAAGCTCAGCACTACTCGAGCTCGACTCGGCTCATTTACACCCCTAATCTAAACCCACCAAAATCATATCAATTTAGATTCATAACAAAACCCAATCAATTTCTTAATAAAACTAACATTAAATCATTAAATCTTGATTTAATCATCAAAATATCTCAAAAATCAATTACAAAGGATCAAGAACTTAGGAATTTCAGTAAAGAACCTTTTATTAGAGGAGAGAAATGCAAATCACCTCTAATTGTAGACTACTTCCTTAATTGGCTTGATTTAGAGAAATTACCAAGGTTGAAGTAGAAGATTTGATGTAGAAACAAAGGAATCCATTGTTGAAATAAAAAGTAGGATTAAAAGGTTGATTCCTAATATTTTTAGAAAAGAAAAAGGTAGTTTGATTGCTGAGAATTTGAGAGAAAAAAATTTAGAGAAAAGTAGTTACATAAGAAAACACAACTAATTAAAAACCAATTTAAGCCCCTTTATTAAATCATTTTAAAACCATTTTAAAATATCCAAAATTAAGGGAAAAAGTCGGATAAAACCAAATGGCTTAATAGTTCCCTAAAGATTCTAAGTTTTGACCCTTTTACGATTTAGTCACTAAAAGCAGTTTTTAATTTCTACATTTTGGTCACTAGAGCAAACTACCCACAAATCAAACTCTATTTTATCAAATTGAGTTTACCAAAACCCTCAATATAATTATTAAACATTTCCCAACATTTTTCCATAATTTTATCCGCGTCAAAATATTTATTATGAATTAATTCTTGAAACTAACTCGAACCGACTAATCTGGTTCACCCAAACTGTCTAAACTCTCCATCTAACTCCTAGGCCCAAATTCAAGGCATTACAGAGAGAGAGAGGTTGCACCATGAGAAGAAAGTGAGGGTAAAGGGCAACCCGTGGTTCGACCAGGCCGTGACCGAGAGCTCTGGATCCATTAAAGGGTTGCATCGACAGATCTCCTTCTTTGTCCATTTCTCTTAGTTTTAAATTATGATTTGATGGTGATGTTTAAAAACGATGTTGTTTCGATGGTTTCCATAGCCATGACCTAATTCTTTTAAGTTGGCTAGGGGTGTTTTACGATGAACGCTTAGCTTTTAGTTTTTTTTAATAATTGAATGCCTTGCATTTTTGTCTATTTTGCTAGTGCTTAATTTTCTTATATTTTATGCCTTACGACAGTTGTCATTGAATGCTTATTATCCCTTAATATCTTAACAGGCTTAGGAGATAAGGATTAATTGCCAAATACTAAGGAGATAAACTTTGACTGAAGATTTTCAAGTAGATGAGCTTACTTCAGAAGTGAATCTACCCCTTAGGAGTTAAAGATTAAAACTTTGAAAAGTTAATTATTGGGAAACATCACTATAGATATATAGGTGTTAATCGTAATTAACTTAGAGTATTGTCATCGACAGAGGCTATACTAAATTAAAATCTGCTCGCCAATAAAACCAAGGCTAAAGGTTATTAATTACTGTCTTTGCTAGCGTGAAATCCAAGCATCACTTTCCAAAACCAATCAACCATCCCATTATATTTGCTTGCCAATCTGCCTGAACTCTTACTGCATTTTCCTTAGTCATTTTCTAGATTAAAATCTGATCTAAACTATCAACTTATTCAATCCAATTACAAGTAATTATCATGGCATTTAATTCCTGGACAATCCATGTGGATACGATACTCAGCTTATTATTGTAGTACTTGCTGGTCGTGTATACTTGTACGCAAAGAGACCTAAACTTGGCATTATTTATTGGCATATTTACATTAATTCATCATTTGTTTACCAAGCATTAGTCAGTCGACATTTATATAAACGCATCGCATCAACAACATCATAGAGGAGGATGAAATTAGAATGTTCAAAAAGTCTAAGGACCAATTTAGAATGATAGTCATAGTTTGAGGATGAAATTGGAATGCTCAAAAGTTTGGGGACCAATTTAGAATGAAGGTCATAGTTTGATGATGAAATTTGACTATTTTAAAGTTTAAGGACCAATTTAGAATGAGTGTCATAGTTTGGGGACGTATGGTGCTGTTAACTCTTATTATTATTATTATTATTATTATTATTATTATTATTATTATTATTATTATTATTATTATTATCGTTGTTGTTGTTGTATATTAAGTATATTTATTAACCATTAAAATTTATTTAGTGGTTCTTGTAGTTTAAAGAATAAAAAATTGTCAAAATTAAGAAAAAAAAAAGTAATGAAACTAAAAAAAATATTGCTAATTTATAAATGCTAAATTAGTTTAAACATTATTACTAATTAATGATAAACCATTCTTAAAGTATAAATGATTAATCATTTTCAAATTTTTAACCAAGAATTTTATTGTTGAATGACGAAACTATAAAAAAATTATTTGGCTGACTA
Organism: Hibiscus mutabilis; assembly: GCA_019671005.1. Lineage (NCBI taxonomy): Eukaryota > Viridiplantae > Streptophyta > Magnoliopsida > Malvales > Malvaceae > Hibiscus > Hibiscus mutabilis. The sequence goes on along the minus strand of CM033720.1, from coordinate 17,365,572 downwards.
AAACTTTAGCGCGTGAAGTAGAGTGACCAAAATGTTAATCGTGACCGTCATTTGGGGTTTAACGCTTGGGTGACTAAAATGTTAGCACCCTAACCGTTGAATAACTAAATTGAAAGAATTTTTTAGGAGACCAAAAAATTAGCGTCTTAAAAATTGAGTGACCGTTTAGGTAGTTTACCCTTGTATTGTATGTATTTTAATTTTAATTTTATATTTTAGTATTTTTATTTTTCTAAATTTTATTTTTTGTTAGTTTTTTAAATTTTTAATAATTTTCATATTAAGAGAATGTGTAAACACTAAAAATTAAATTTACTATCATAGCAATTGAAAAGGTATCAAGTCAGCCTAAAATTAGAAATTCAACCTTGGGTGGTTAAATTTAAAAAAAAAACTTAGCAATTAGATAGTTAACTGAGTAGTTTAGCAATTTCAAAATTATTTGAAAAAAAAAAACCTCAATTCAAGTAGCAAAAATTACTGATTAAATCTTGCTGGTGTTAAAATAAAGACAAAAATTCATAATAAAGGAAGGATATGGGTGAGAATCGAGTGGGTCGGGGACGATTTTGCATTCTCCATTTCGTCTTTAACATTTGCAGTTGCGGTTTTGGGGAATACCCATTAAATATTTCGAAAATTTTTTCGTCCTCATACCCTCTCCTTGCGGATCCCTATGATTTTCAGAAAATCCCCATACCCAAAAATTTTAAATAAAATTACTATTTTACTGACTAAAATAAATGATCAATTCAGTTTAAAATATAAAGTTTGAATACTTCGTTTCCAAGCATTTACGAATTGATAAAGATTAAAAAAATGTTGTATTGAGAATGATTTAGATGAGAGATTTAGATCCCTTACAATTTTCGGATATTCTCCCCTCAATTTTCACCCCTAAGAAGGAATAATGGTTCGAACAACCAATTGCTTGTGCACTTTAGGCCCACAGTCCACTCCTTTTTGAGGGACGTGCTGGATGGCAATTATCATTGCTTGCACAAAGCATAGCTCATTACAAGACATCGATTCCGGCCGCTGCAGGGAGTTGGGACCCTCATTCACCAGCAAATCAGACACACACAACTACGATAAAAAAAAACACACACACACACACAGCTCTTGGTACAACAATTCCTACGTAGGGTGATGGGATGAGTATTCGATAGAATCAAATTAAAAATTTTGAGTCAATTGAGTTAATATATTTTATTTTATAATTTAAATTTTATTTAAATTTTTTTATTCGGTTATCGAGTTTATAAAATTTAAATAAATCAAGTCAAGTCGAGTTGTTTGGGTTTCTATTCAAATTTAATTATAAATATTTATAATATTAAAATATTAATTAGTTCCAATTTAAGCGACTATAACTATATACGATATACATATATATTTCTTCATATGTGATATACATATATCATACAGAGTTCAAAGACTCGACTCGAACTTAAAAATCGATCCACTAATTACAAAAAAAATTGATTTATTCGGGTCTTATTTTATAACTCAAACTTTATTTAAAAAAAATTTGAGTTAAATTTATGAAATTACGATTCGAATGAAGTAGAATTAATTTTTTGTATGACAAATTAAGTTTAAAAATTTAATTTTTCAAGTTGAGTTCTCTCGCTTCTATTTTCATGTACTTGGTTATTTAAATAAAACAAAATATCCATCTTTCGTGAAAACTTTGTTTAGAGATTTTAGTGGATGAGTTATAAGAATAATTATTCTATATACAAATACTTGTAAAAAATTTGTTTAAAAATTTTAGTGGATGAGTTCCAAATTTAAGGGGTATAATTAAAATTTAGGGTTTATAAGTTAAAAACTTAAATCACTAACCGTATTATCTTAAAAACTAAACCTTAATTTTTAATCATAATTTCTAACCCTCTACTTAATTTTTTTAAACCATAAATTAAATCTCTAAATCCTAAAATTAAAGTGCAAATATGGTTTAAAAACTAAACGCTCGTGTATTTTTCCACCGACAGTGAAATATTTCCTCACAATATTTTTTCATATTATTTTAGTAAAATAAGTAATTTGTACCGGTCCAATTCAGACCCGAGTTAAAATCTCCCAACTTGAATGCGTCTAGTCTTTTTCAAGTATTATTGCCTTCCCAAAATCTGCTCTGCTCTCATTTTCATATCAAAAAGCTTAAGCCACGATTACATTGGTTTCCCTTCATACACCAGAAATTAGAAGACGATCAATCCTAGTACTGGAGACAGTACTCATACAAGTGATGCACAAAGAAATATCCACCAAGTCAGTGTTGATAAACAGAGAGTACAAAGGTATTACACAGACCAAATAATAATCAATCACAACTACACTGGAGGGTGTACTTACTCTCTACCCCCCAAAGAATACCTTGCAAATATGGTTACTATTTTTCAGAACATTTAAAATTGGCTCTAAAACATGATTACTTTAACTATACCTCATCTTTCGTAACCATGAACTTACAAACTAAAAGCTCGGGATACTAACTTGTGACATCTATTTTCCCAAAGGGAGCTTTAATTCCGGTATCATGGCTTTTGCATCTTGAACCCAAATACTCTCGGAATGTAGCTTTGTGTTGCCTTCTGCGGCTTCAGGTGCCCGTATGTCATCAGGAACATGTGCGGAAATGTGGTCCCAAAATAGGCTCCATCGATGTCTTACCGAGAATTAAGGTCACTACAAACTCAAAGCAAAACATGCCAAGGCAAAGTTGGAAATATGAACATTGATCTTATGACAATACATCTCAACATTTATGTCAGTATTGGCAGATAACTGAAGACTGTACTAGTTCCCACAGATTCTCTTATCATTATAATCATCAAATTGAGTCCTTTCAACAATATTTTACAAAATGGTTCTGCAACTCGAGGAGACTAGTGGAGAAAATAGTCTACATCCCCCTCTCCCACTCTCAGAGGCCATGAAACATGTTATTCCTAGGACTTTGCAAGATGCTGAGAGAAGAGGCCCTAATGAGAGCAATGCCAGCAATAATATATGAATATCATAAACTTATAGAAGTGGTAAAAAAACAAAATCTATTTACGGCATGCATGTCATCTCCCCACAAAATCCATGAAACAGGAAGAAAATAAGTTCAATGGCCAAAAGGATACTGCCTTGATACTTGGACCGAGGGTAGTAGATATCTTCACATCTAGGGCAGTATATTTTTACAGTGCTTGACCGAGGGATATCCGATTGACCAGCTGGAAGACAAGGTTGTCCACAGCAGTAAACTCTGGGGCATCTTCCAAAATCATAGTTCTTGTACTTATCTAGCTGTAAAAGTTTTTAAATAAAATATTGTCGAATCAGGTTGTCGAATTTATGTATATATCAAAACATGAAATTATCACATCAAATATAATGGTGAACATCTCACCATAGCAGCCATTCCTTTGCTTGTCAATATGTATCGGGCATGAATCAGACCATAAAGCATCTCTGCTGCAGATTCAACTAATTCATGTTGCTCCTCTGTAAACATATCTCCTATCAATGTCAGCCCCAACAAAATTACAGGTTGCAAGAAAATATAAAAAAAGGACACTTTCCATGCTGCAGTCAGATTAGAATATAAGCATGTCATAAACTATCTGCTTTGAAGAACAAGAGTGAGACTAGCATTAACAATCTTAAGTCTCCAAAAACTAATAGCAGAATGGAACAAAGGGCTTAATAAGAACAAGATGGAACAAAAATTCACACATCCTAACAACTTGACACAGGGAAAAAGAAACAGTGAGCTTACCGTGGGAAGATTCAACATCCAAAATCAAATCAAGTGCATAATCGTAATAAGGAACTTGGTTGCTCAGCCCACAGAGGTTAAAATCATCCTGTATGTAATCATCATCAACTTCACAAAAGAATTCATTTCCACGTAGGTTGCAAAACCAAGAGATCCAAGATGTGTCATCCCCATCAGAACCACTGACATCAGACTCTTCACTGTCTTTTTCAGATTCATCTGCAGTCAATGCAACAAAAAATTGCATCAGTATATGCCCCTAACAAGTAAAATAGGGAATCAGTGTCACCAATCACCAAAATGTAATCAACCAGCACTTTGAAAACATGGTTCACAGAAGAGAAAAAAGAAGAATCAACTGAATTAATAACAATGAACAAACAAAAGTACAATGTTACAGTTCACGAAGCTGAATATTTAGAGGTTCATAAAACAAGTATGTATTCGACATCATTTGATTTTGGAAATGGACTCCACCCCTTTCCCCTTGATGAAGGGGTAAACGCAGAAAGCAAAAACAAACTTAGGAGAGCAATAGAAATGATGGTTCGTTTGAGCTATAAACAAACATCCATATGATCTCCTAACATCAAAACTGCAACAAATTAATTGAGAATGTTAGCCTAACAAAGTATTGTCTCTTTAGAGATAGAGAAGCACGCATCTAGTTGAAACTTCAATATATATGCGTTATTAATGTGTTACCATAAAAAACTCAGATTTTATTTACATCCAATTCCAGCTCCAATTACATGTTCATATTAAGAACAATAAAAACAAACTTAATTTCATCAGAAATCAAATATCTTCAAATAATGGGGAAAAAAAGTGCGATTTTAAATTACTGTCTAAATGTAGATATAAAAAATTCCTCAGTTTCTCGAATTTTCTCATTTTGAAAAGGGAAAAGTCCAAATTCTTTTACAAAATAATCCGAATTTAGATATGGAAAGAGGGAGGGAGATTTTGTTACGTTTATACCTTCGGCGTCTGCTTTGGGTAGAGAAAGGGAGCGAGAGTCGCGATGATGATCGGGTGGATGCTTCCCCGTGAGGAGGTAACGTGCGCACTTATCCTTGCCGTTGATAACTCTCGAAGTGGAGGGCGACGACCGTTCCAGCTGCTTATCAAGCGCCTCGTTGATCCGCTTCCGATCCACCGCCCCAACCTCTCCCTTGGACCCACCAATCCCTCCCTCCCGTCTGTACATCTTCTCTCTTGTCTCTTCTTCTTCCTCTTCTTTGGCGATGATATCAGTCGCTCCGTTATCGCCGATGCATAGCGTGAAATGACACAAATAGCCCTAAACTCAGAGAGAGATGAGAGATGGAAACAGGTGAGGGGATTTGTTTTGTGTGGAGATTTTTTTGGGGTTTCACTTTATATTTGCTGGACGTGGAAAGTGGAAACAAACAGGGTAGAGAGAGAAGTGTAATTTCCAGAAAGTTAAATGGTTAAATCGGTACAGAAATTTTATGTCCGGTGATGGCCGACGAAACGGCGGCCAGTACCTTCGGGTCGGGACTGCTTTTAAGTTTATAAGGGCGGTGGCATCTACTCTCCGGGTCCCAAAATATCACACGTGGCGCGTGATTAGCTACTCACAACTCTCTTTTTAAGCAATGCCTAATATAAAATTGAAAATTATTTAATATGCGGCATAGTCATTAGATAATAGTTACAATTTTTAATAGGATTTAATGGTTTAGTTTGTAAGATTTAAAATTTAAAGGTTATAGTTTAAAATTATAAATTGAAAATTATTCTATATGCGATGTAGTTTTTAGATATCTCAAATTTTTTGTTATAGAATTTAGGGATTTTATTTTTAATTTTAAAATAAAAAAGTTTATGGTTGAATATTATGGATTTAGATTTTAGTTATATTTTGATATACAAGTTGTGTAAAAGAATTTACACAATTCTTCTATAAAATTTAAAACTTAAATCTCAAAACAAACCTAATCCTTAAACCCTAAACTCTAAATTTTAACCATAAACCTTAAATTCTACACCATATACACTAAATCCCTAAACCCTAATCCTTAACCTAAACCCTAAAATTAAAAGGTTGTGTATCAAAATATTTTCCTTGAGATTTTATGTTGTAAAGTGTAAATATACAGACTTATGTAATTTGGAAAAGGGTTATATTTTGATACATAGCACTTGTAAATAATTTTTACACAACTCTTCTTTAAAAATTTAAAACCTAAAATCCCAACATTAACACCCTAAGTTCTAAATCATAAACTCTAACCCAAATTTTTAAATTCTAAACCTTACAACCTAACCCTTAAATTTAATAAGCATGTATAAATTTTAATTTATAAAGTTGTGTATCAAAATTTTTCTTTTTAAAACAAGTGTATAAAAAAATTACTCCTATAAGTATTCATTTATCAATTCAACTAACAAACAAAAATTTAATTGTTAGGCCTAATATTAAGGTCTTAAAAAATTGAATGAGTTTTCAGGAAGTACAATAAACATATATTTGATATTTTCGATCATTTTTGAATAATTTAAAGTAAAAAAGAATTTATTTTATAATTATAAAGTGTGAAATGATTACTTCATCTTTTAATTATGTAATAAAAGTTTTTTTTGTCTGGATCAAGTTTCCTCTTAAAAAAAGTTCCCCTTCCCCTAATATAGTAATTGTTTAAAAAAAACACCAATAACAAGATAGAGCTGTCACTACTAGCAGCAATAAACACCATGGTTTGAAGCAAAATATCCTTATGGTTTTATATGTAGAAATATGAAAATGAGGTTAGATATTTTCATCATAGCATATGAATGGTCCAAATGAGGCAAGGAAAGAACAAAAGAATCTTGATGAATACTGGGGACCAACAAAACCAGCTAGTTGGGCAAGTAGGCCAGCTGGAGACCGTGTAATGTAAGGTATTGGTTCTTCAGATTCTTCATTCATTCTCCATATCGGTCGGTTCCTACAATTACTATGAGCAGCCCAGTATCGTTACCGACTGTATCCGGTACAACTATTTTTTAAATTGTTTCTCTTTTACTTAAGGATGAGTATTCGATTGAGTCGAGTAAAAAAAATTTGAGTTGACGAGTTACATTTTATGACTCAAACTTTATTTGATTTTTTCAATTCAAGTCGAGTTTTTGAGTTTATGTACAACTTTAATTGTAATTATTTTTAATGTTATAGTACGAATTGATTCTAATTAAACGAATTTATCTAATCATATAAAGTACATATATTTTCATATTTTTTTCATATGTGAGAGCAAAGATTTGTAATGTTATTTAATAAAAAATCATCTAAAATTCTAAAAATATATTTATAATGCTATTTTTAAAGAATGAACTTTTGAGGATGAAGTGTTGAGATAAATATTTTGATATAACAATTTAAGTGAAAAATATTCTTGAACTTATTTGAATATTGTAAAAATAATTTAAAGTTCGTTCAACTTAAAAAAATGTGTTTAAAATATTTTCTAAGTGATTTTGACTTATACAAATATTTCCAATATTCTTAAGTGTCAAAAACAACCTTTTAGTACAAGTACCAAACACTCGGTACCAAAAATAAGTCTTTCGTACTGGTAATGATATGTCGCGTATCGGTACACAAAATTTTCCAAAATTCCAATAAGGTCAATTGGTATCGATACCCATTTTCGAGTACCAATACCATGAGTACCGATACTCAGATGTGCTTACCGATACTCTTTATCGTATTTGCAACGGCTCTTTCTATTTGAAGCAGGTACCGATATGACAAGACACATACCAATACCTACTATTCCATAACTGCATTTATGGCTATAAATCAGCTCCCAACGACCTTAAACAACCCCCAAAGGTCACAAACAGTCACAAGCTCATTAGAGGAGTTAAAAGGGGCATTCAAGTTGGTAGAGATCAACAAGAAAGCACATACCAACATTCAATTGTAAACAAATTTATTTTTTGGTCTTTAAAGTCTATTTTTTTAGAAAACACTTGTGAGTTTTAATTGTTAATTTGTTCAAGTGTTAGGATTTGGGCGAGAGCTTCAATTTGCAACACTTTACCTTTGTGAGGTTTTTATTTGTTTGCTTAATTTGTAATTTCTCTTTGGGAGAGAGGTATACAAGATTTTGGGGTATAAACCATGTAAGTTGTAAGATTATCTTCTTATCCTCAAAAGAAATAAAAATTAGTGAATTTGTGGAAAATCTTAGTGTGGATAGCTAAGGTAGTGGGGGTAGAGTTAGTTGAGAAGTCAAACCATTATAAATAGTGTCAAGTTTTTATTTCTTAGCTTTTTCATCAACAATTGTTTAAAGGACAATTCACCATCCCTTGGTGATATTAGGTTAACGTATTCGAGCCTAATAATTGGTATCAGAGCGAGGTCTCTATCATCGGTTTAACAACCAAGAGTCGATCCTTGAATAGCTCAATCCATTTCTACATCAACCGAGTCAATGGCCTCTACTTCCAGTGCATAATACCTAGAGGATTCCCATCCAATCAACAAGTCACTGTTTTTCAATGGAGCTCACTATTCTCTTATTGGAAGAATATGATAATGTTATTTATTCAAGCTAGTGATCTTGGAGCATGGAGAAATATCATGGAAGGCTACACTACTCCAACTTCAAAAATGAGTACTTGGAGTAAAGACGAGAAGAAGAGATTCCAAACAAATGCCAAGGCCATGCACATCTTATTTTGTGCACTTGGTCCCGATGAATATGGAAGGGTCTCATCTTGTTCAAATACCAATGAGATTTGGGACAAGCTTGAAGTCACTCATAAAGGAACCAACAAAGTAAAAAAATACCAAGATCGGTTTCTCTACCTTTTGTATGATAACTTCAAGATGAAACTAGAGGAAGAAATCAAAGCTATGTTCGATTGATTCTCCACCATTGTTAATGGGCTAAAGGGATATGAAGAAGTGATTCCGGAGGACAAGCTTGTGAGGAAGTTAATTTACTCACTTTCCACTTCATGAGACTCTAAAAAGACGACGATCTGTGAAGCAAAAAACCTCAAGATGGTCAAGCTTGACGAGCTAATTGGATCTTTCCTCACCTATGAGTTGATGTCCAATGTGAGAAAAGAATGGAACTCTTTAAGCTTGCAAGAAGAATCTAGTGAATATGAGATTAGAGATAAAGATGAAGAGATGACCAAACTCTTCGAGAAGCTCAAAAGATTCATGAAGTGTGAAAAAAAGAATCAAGACATGAATCGAGGAAGAAAGAGAGATCTCATCACATGCTTCGAATGCAAGAAGCCAAAGCGCATCAAGCTTGATTGTCCTAAAGCAAAGAAGAAGATATCAAGTCATTCGAAAAAAAAGGTATTTGTGGCTACATGAAGTGTTGAAGACTCCACCTGTAATACCCCGATCTCGACCCAGATCTGAAGTGTCACATTTGGGTCACCCAAAAACCGACCCATCAAAATTTCTCATTTAAACCACAAGTTGGTAATTCTCAAAACGTTCCATTTCCATAAAATCCACATAAATAATAAGATTAAAAGGGTTTGCAAAATATAAGTTCCAATTAAAATACACTATTTGACCAAATAATAGTAAATCAAAATAAGATACAGACTTGACTGTGGTAAGTTCCTATGAATACAATCAGTCCAAACTGAACATCAAGTATTGTACTCTGAAACTGGCTCGGTACTGGGAAATACTCCTCGATGTGCTCCTCCAAAAGTAACCTGTCAACCTACACGCGAAAAAACCACAATTCCGCACGTTGAGCTAACAAAGCTAAGTGGTATATTTCTACTCTACCGTAATTCATGAATATCATAAGACAAGCATGCATGATAATATAATTAAGAGTGCACAGAAAGGCTTTTCAACATCTAAGGATCATCTTCTAGCCTATCCTAGCTAGAGCTTACAACTATCTCAAGATACCACTGTTGTATAAGAAGTCTACCAAGCCATCACAGGCTTACCATACTCGAGGCCACTTCGTCCGTCGAGTTATGTCCCATACCCTAATCACATAGCCCAAGGGTAAAATAGCCCATACTTGAGATCACACAGCCCGTCGAGCTACTCGAGCTCACACAGCCCGTCGGGTAACAACCCTACCCTGATCACATAACCCAAGGGTAAAATAGCCAACATATGTTATCCATACAACAACGTAAATAACATACATTCCCTAATGGCCAACGAAGCCCTACTATTTTTTTCGTGCTCACACAGCCGTCAGGTTACTCGTGATCACATAGCCATCGGGTTAGGATCATATCCGGATCATTATAGCCACAGATACGTCCTAGACATACTTGGATCACAACAGCCACAGACAGTCTTTTCCTGAGGTAACATAAACAATCAGGTTACTCGAGATCACATAGCCCTTCGAGTTACTCGAGCTCACACAACCTCGAGTTGTATTTCCATATCCTGATCACATAGCCTAAGGATAGGTTTCTAACCTCATCCAGATCACATAGCACGTGGATACGTTAGATGTACTCGATCACATAGCCCAGAGTACCCATCCCCTTATTTAAGTGCCCTTCCACTGACTCTAGGACATCTGGATTCCTAACCAAGACACATACGTTAACACATGCTCCCCCGAGCATCAATATATCTCACCGAGAGATAAAAGGCATCCAGCCAACCATTACCAATGCCCCAAGGCATAACTCGTTTGTTACAATAATTAATATATGTCTTTAGGATTCCTTTACGCCTTTCTTGTTAGATTATCTTATTATTCGCGACAACCAGCCTATATGGGCGTCCCTTCAGTACACAGCAAGGACCCCGATCTTCCACGTACCATTAATTGATCCACCACGGATCCCTATAGGTGATTAATACGGGCGATCCACTCAATAATTACCAAGCCATTAGTCATTTATCCACATATGGGTTACCAACCTTGATTTCATAGTTTTAGGATTTGTTTTATACCTTTAAGGACCTATCAGACCCTTCACCACGAATTATAGAGCCCTCGAACGCAACCCCAAAATTCTTGAGCAGATTTCTCTGCGAGTACCGATACTCCTACACTGGTATCAGTATGCCTCACCAGGTATCGGTACTCCTCCTCGAGTACTGATACTTAACTCAGGTTCGAATGAATTAAACGTCTAGCAATACCGATACGCTCTTCCCCCATATCGATACTCAGTATCGGTACTCAGATCGTCCCGTACCGATCTCAACCAGTACCGCTACCCTTACCCTAGTGTACCGATACGTGAAAGCCTCCCCAGGCAATGGAACAATAGGTACCAATATACCCCTAGCGCATCGGTACACGAACACGCTACTGGAATTCTAATTAAAAGAGGGGTACCGATACACGGGAAGACGTATCGGTACGCCTCTTACAACCTGCCTCTCAAATTAAAAATGAGTAACGATATGCACCCACCCCGTACCGGTACTCGAGCCCAGATTTCAAAACCTGAAGCTCATGATTTTACCAATCCTACCCTTAACCTCCATGGTTAAGTCCCAAATCGTTCCTGTAAGTTATTTAGAGTATAATAGGTGGTTTTCTACCAATTTTATCCATTATCGACACCCAAATTGTGATGTACCATTATAGGGGTTTTAAGCTCTTAGAACCTAACTATGCAACCCATAAACATAAACCAAGTAACGCATTCATCTTATGATGCTCATGAAATGTAGGAGTCTGAGATGTACTGACCTCAAGCAAGCAAATCCCGGAATGAAGCTCCCACCAAGCTATTGTCACCTTTTATTCTTTGGCTCAAGCTTCCAACTTGAAATCCTCAAGCTCTAGAGATATTTACCATGGAAGATAGATCTCTTGTTGCTGCACACTTGACCCTCTACCAGGATTCCAAGATTCTTCCTCCACAAAGACAAAATTCCATCTTTTTCTTCTAGTTGGTAAGAAGGTTTGAAGACGATTTTTGGGAAAAATGATTGGGATAAGGGTGACCTCACTTCCTCCCCAAAATCAGCCAAATAAATGAGGCATCAGCCTCTTGTCCCCCCCCATAAAGCCCAATTACCAAAAACCCTTCTATATCTTCCATCTATTTCAAACATTGATCCAAAACCCAAACCCAACAACACATGGAAGCCCATTATGGACCAACATCTCGGCCCAATGAGCAAGGCCCACGACTTAGGTTCACCCGACTCTTGAGTTCCAAAACCCGGGTCATTACAACTCTCTCCTCCTTCAAGAAATTTTGTTCTCAAAATTTGAACGAATGGGGAAGATGAAACCCAAAGCAGATCCAAACACTACGCTAAACCACAAGACCACTACGATTAAGGAGACTTCCTTCCCAACCTATCTTATTTGAAACCACTACACTGAACCACATATCCTCAACACTTTTCCCGAAAAATCCAATGACCTAAGCACCACAAACACTAGCACTCACTGCAAAACTTTAAGCCGAAGGACAGACCAACCCCCAAGAGGTACTGATCAAACACTGATTCCAAATAACTTAACTCCATTGGGTACTACCCTGGATAGTGACTCTCCTAACTAGTGTCCAACCAGAATCTGAACTTAGACCTCGTTTAAGTCTAAAACGTTGCACCACATCCATAACCATTGTCAGGAACACATCATATCTAACAACTAAACCCCGGTCAAACATCAAAGGTCATGCAAAACCTTAATGGCCAAACCTCATCCTCAAACTACCCTGATCAAATGATTATTTTCTTCAGACTTGGGCCACCAAGACGAGACTTAAAACTTTATTTTATCCAAACTTGCCTTTCACACGATTAAAAACCACTTTTGATTCAGCTACTTGGTTTCGAGAAATGAGCACTGTCACTTAAGAACTCACACAAGCAACCCAAAACTAGCCATTCTATTTGCGAAGGTCTAAACACCTTATTCTAACCCTTGACTCAGTCCAAACAATCAGACGTGAAAAGCTATCTGACTGTTCTTCAGGATTTTCAGCTGGTCCATCCAAAAGCATTTCTTTACAACACAACCATCAGTTACCCTCAACACAGCTATTGATCCACATTTCTGTTGCGCCACTCTGATAACTTCAACATTGCTTGCCTTAATCGATAACAACTTTGGTTAGACTCGATTGGCCAATCCTCTAACTCTACGAGATCTAGTTCAATAGGTGTACAAACCAAGCAATTATCCTCAAATTCGCCCTTAAGACCTCAACCATGATCATCACAACCTTCATTTACCCTTTTCTACGATACCTTTACTCTAACAAACAACACGTGAAACTCTCACATTCTATGGCCAAAACAAGGTCGCCAATCTCATGAACCCAGCATCGATCTTCCACCATTGCACTACGGCTTAACACATCCAAAGCCACTATACAAGCTACTCTCACGCTGGCACGATCTCGGTGAAGCACTTGGCAACGACACCCAATTGGTCACTTGCACAAGTGTGCCTCCAACAAAAAGTTCGTTAAGTACCATACCATAAAGCGATAGACACTAACAACGAACTCAACCTTACCTTTATCGCGGTTCTAAACCAAAATCAACAGGTAAGATTGCTCATTCACCAAGGGTAACTCCATACCCTCAAAACACCCACAACACTAAGACCAGGAACTCTTAACCCTCACATCTACAACGCAAGCTAAGAACACCTTGCAACCTATAGAACCTTCCTTGAGCTAGCATTACGGAGTACAACGTCCACCTTAGAGAGGTTAAAATTCTACACAACTAACACTAACAACCAGCTTCAAGCGATCTAAAACTTCACAACTTCTCACACACAACTCACGACACGCATTGCACTCTCAAAAACCATCTACGATAAAAATCTTATGTAGCAAAGGGTACAATTCTATTTACCATCTAAAGCAACAACAAACCCAAGATTTACCAAGATACTCATTCATAAGGACCAACCTATTACACAACTAAAGAGCTAACGGCTATTACAACAACTGGAACCAATCTAAAACTTAATTACCTGACATATTCTCTGTCGCAACACTGTCAACTCTAATCTGAGTAGCAGACTGCCTAGAAACGCCTCGCGTGCCAACCCTGACGGTGGATCTCACAGAACCTTCACCTCGATAACCTGACGGTGCCCTAACTCTATCTCTAACAAAACTCTGATCATGACGGGAAGTAGCCCACCTCAGAGACTGAGCTGGTGAATTCTCGTCCACAACTAGCAGTCCTTTGCCATATATCTCGGTTCTTGACATCTATAGCAAACCCTTCGAAGCAGAAAACACACTCCAAGGTGATGTCGGTCGCAATGCTCGTATGTTGGTTGAAGCGATGCTCTAACATAACCATCGATACTCTATTTCGGGGTAGGAAACAAAGAGCATCTATGAACCCTCGATCTAGATCTTGTGCCAACTCTCGATAGCCGGTCCGATGCAACTCTCTTTGAACTCTTCGAAGCGTAAAACCCCTCATGCGGATAAGGAGAATGACCCATAACATTCTGGGTCTCCACATCACGACCTCTAGAATTTTAAACTAATTAGATGCTGAACTTTGAAGCCGCTTAAGTGCCTTCACACTATTGGCTAACTCGGAGAATGCCCCCAAGCGGACCCGCTATCATATGCAACTGAAGGTCAATATTTAAGCCTTGTCTGAACCTCTTGTACCTCAACTCTTCTGTAGAAACAAACTCTGGAGCATAACGAATCAAACGCATAAACTCTTGCTCATAAGCAAACACCGTTCGATCTCCCTGAACTAGATGCAGAAACTGGTCCCTCATCTCATCCATATGTACATCGCTGATGTACTTCTTTCGAAACTCATCCACAAAGATATCTCATTTCAGTCGTTCAGGCTATAGACCTATCTCAATGGTCTCCCACCATTCATGTGCATTGCCCTTAAGAAGGGAAACGATTCAATCAAGATCATCTTTCGGGCTTCCTTTCATCTATCTCAAGATTCTCTATGTGTCGCGCATCCACTGGTCAGCCTTGATCGGGTCATCCTCACCCAAGCCTTCGAAACTCTTAGGCCCAAAACGATGAAGCCTCTCAACAGAGGTTTTGCGAGGTACCTCAAATTACCTCGGGATAGCTTGCACCATACCCAAGAGGGCAGAGGTAAGGTCACGAAAGTGACCTGCCTCTCCACTACCGGTTTCACCTTCCATCAATCATTTTTCTAAAACACAACAAATAAGGTGGCACATCTGGATTCCAGTCTTATAAAGTACACTTAAATTTAAGGACTTGTATTCACTAGACACCTTACCACGACCTCTATACCTCCCCGAGATTTCCTAAAACTGACTAAACCAAGACTCTAATACCACTAAATGTAACACCTTGATCTCGTCCCGGATCCAGAGCATCATATTCGGGTCATCCAAAACTGACCCATCAAAATTTCTTGTTTAAAACCACAAGTTGGCAATTCTCGAAATAATCCATTACCATAAAATCCACGTAGATAATGAGATTAAAAGGGTTTACAAAATAAAAGTTTGAATTGAAATACACCGTTTGACCAAATAACAGTAAATCAAAATAAAATACAGGCTCGACTGTGGTAAGGTCCTATAAATACAATCAGTCCAAACTAAACATCAAGTATAGTACTCTAAAATTGGCTCGGTGCTGGGAAATCCTCCTCGATATGCTCCACAAAAAAGTAACATGTCAACCTACGCACGGAAGAAACCACAATTCCGCACGCTGAGCTAACAAAGCTTAGTGGTATATTTTTAGTCTACCACAATTCATGGATATCATAAGACAAGCATGCATGATAATATAATTAAGAGTGCACAGAAAGGCTTCTCAACATCTAAGGATCATCTTCTAGCCTACCCTAGCTAGATCTTACAACTGTCTCAAGGTACAACTATTTGCAAGAAGACTACTAAGCTATCCCAGACTTACCATACGCGAGGTCCCACCGACCATTGAGTTACGTCCCATACCCTGATCACATAGCCCAAGGGTTATATAGCCCATACTCGAGATCACACAACCTATCGAGTTACTCGAGCTCATATAGCCCGTTGAGTAACAACCCTACCCTGATCACATAGCCCAAGGGTAAAATAGCCAACATCTAATATCCATACGACAACGTAAATAACATACATTCCCTAATGGCTAACGAAGCCCTACTATTTTTTCCATACTAACGCAGCTGTCGAGTTACCCATGATCACATAGCCATTGGGTTAGGATCATATCTGAATCACTATAGCCATAGATACGTCCTCAACATACTTGGATCACAATAGCCACATGTAGTCTTTTTCTGAGGTCACATAGCCAATCAGGTGACTCGAGATCACACATTCCTTCGAGTTACTCGAGCTCACACAACCCCTGAGTTGTATACCATATCCTGATCACATAGCCCAATGATAGGTTTCAGACTGCATCTAGATCATGTAGCCCATGGATACATTAGATATACTCAATCACATAGCCCAGAGTAAACATCCCCTTATTTAAGTGCCCTTGCACTGACTCTAAGACATCCGGATTCCTAACCAAGACATCTACGATAAAACATGCTCTCCCGAGCATCAATATATCTCACCGAAAGATAAAAGGCATCCAACCAACCATTACCAATGGCCCAAGCGTAACTCGTTTGTTACACTAATTAATATATATCTTTAAGATTCATTTACGCCTTTCTTGTTAGTCTGTCTTATTATTCGAGGCAACCAGCCTATGTGGGTGTCCCTTCAGCACACAGCAAGGACCCTGCTCTTCCACGTAGCATTAACTGATCCACCATGTACCTCTATGGGTGATTTAACAAGCGACCCACTTAATAATTACCAAGCCATTAGCCATTTATTTCATACACGGGGTTTAACTCTACATTTCTCAGCTTTAGTATCCATTTTACACCCTAGCAGACCCCTAGAGCCCTTTACCTCAAATTATAGAACCCCCGAATGTGAACTTAACTTTCTTGGGCAGATTGCCCAGCGAGTATCGTTACTCCAAGATGAGTATCGGTACTGCCCTCTAGGTATCGATACTCTTCTATGAGTATCGATGCGCTGATTAGGTTCGAATAAATTAGACCCTAACTTGTATCGATACTCTCCGTACCATACCGATACGTATCATCAGTACTAGGATCACCCTGTACCGATCCACCCCTATATCGGTACTCCCACATACGCGTACCAGTATGCTAAGCCTCTCTCAGGCAATGCAATAGTACATACAGATACGCACCCTAGCGTACCGATACGCCAAAGTGTTACTAGAATTCTAAACAAGCAAGGGGTACCGATACACGATAAGATATACTGGTACGCCCCTCATAATCTGGCTCCCTTAATACAAAGGAGTACCGATACGTTACCATCCTATATCGGTACGCGAGCCCAGATTTTAAAACTTAGAGCTCAGGATTTCACTAATCCAACCCTTAACCTACATGGTTATGTCCAAAACGTTCCTATAGATTATTATAGGTTTATAGGGTGATTTTATACCAATTTTAACCATTATTAACGCATGGTACATGATTTGCCATTACAGGGGTTTAAGCTTCTAAAACCTCAACTATACAACCCAAAACTATAAACCACACAAAGCAATCATCTTATGAGACTCATGAAACGTAGGAGTCAGAGATGTACTGGCCTCAAGCAAAGATTCACGAACTAAGGCATCAACCAAACTTCTTCCACCTCTTTTTCCTTGCTCCAAGCTTCAAACCCAACTTCCACCAATGCTGAAGATATTCCTCTTGAAAGATAGATCTTTGGGTGTTGAACAACTTCTCCTCAAGCCACAATCAGAGATTCCCACTCAAACATCCAATATTTCTTCAAACTTAAACACTCACCATGAGAGATGAAGAAAGAAAAAGATAGCATGAAGATGGGGGCAAGGTGATATCACCATTGTCCCTTTTCCAGTAGAAAATTAAGGCTCTATCAGCCTTTTTCTTCCAAATATGGCTTTTACCAATATTACCCTTCCTCAAAGCCCATCATAAGCCAAGCCCAAAACCTCCAAGCAAGCCCGACAACACATGGAGGTCCACAAAGACCAACAACATTATTCGATTAACATCCTGGTCCAAGACCTAAGTCAACGCCTATTGTTGACTCGAGAAATTTGGGTTGTTACACCCTGATCACATAGCCCAAGGGTAAAATAGCCCATACTCGAGATCACACAGCCCATCGAGCTACTCGAGCTCACACAGCTCGTCGATTAACATCCCTACCCTGATCACATAGGCCAAGGGTAAAATAGCCAACATCTGTTGTCCATAGAACAACGTAAATAACATACATTCTCTAATAGCCAACAACGCTCTACTATTTTTCCCGTGCTCACACAGCCGTCGAGTTACCCGTGATCACATAGCCGTCGGGTTAGGATTATATTTGGATCACTATAGCCATAGATACATCCTAGACATACTTGGATCACAATAGCCACAAGTAGTCATTTCTTGAGGTCACATAGCCAATAAGGTACTCAAGGTTACATAGCCCTTCGAGTTACTCGAGCTCACACAACCTCTAAGTTGTACTTTCATATCTTGATCACATAGCCCAAGGATAGGCTTCTAACCGCATCTAATCACATAGCCCATGGATATGTCAGATGTACTATATCACATAGCCTAGAGTACATATCACTTTATTTAAGTGCCCTTGCACTGACTCTAGAACATCCAGATTTCTAACCGAGATACATAAGTTAATACATGCTCCCCCAAGCATCAATATATCTCACCGAGAGATAAAAGGCATCTAGCCAACCATTACCAATGCCCCAAGGCATAACTCGTTTGTTACAATAATTAATATATGTCTTTAGGATTCATTTACGCCTTTTCTCGTTAGATTATCTTATTATTCGCAGTAACCGGCCTATATGGGCGTCCCTTCAGCACACAGCAACGACCCCGATCTTCTACGTAGCATTATTCGATCCACCACGGATCCTTATGGGTGATTAATACGAGCTATCCACTCAATAATTACCAATCCATTAGTCATTTATCCACGTATGGGTTACCAACCTTGATTTCATAGTTTTAGGATTTGTTTTATACCTTTAAGGATCCACCAGACCCTTCACCACAAATTATAGAGCCCTCAAATGCAACCCTGAAATTCTTGGGCAGATTGCTCTGCGAGTACCGATACTCCTACATGGGTATTGGTACATCTCACCAGGTACCGGTACTCCTCCTCGAGTACCGATACTTAACTTAGGCTCGAATAAATTAAATGTTTAGCCGTACTGATACGCTCTTCCCCTGTATCGGTACTCAGCATTGGTACTCGGATTACCCCGTACCGGTACCCCTACCCTAGTATACCGATACGCAAAAGCCTCCCTAGGCAATAGAACAATGGGTACCACTACGCCCCTAGCATACTGATACGCGAACACGCTACTGGAATTCTAATTAAGCGAGGGGTACCGATACACGAAAAGGCGTACCGGTACTCCCCTCATAACCCGCCTCTCAAATTACAAAGAAGTACCGGTATGCAGCCACCTCGTACCGATACTCGAGCTTAGATTTTGAAACTTTGAGCTCGGGATTTCACCAATCCCACCCTTAACCTCCATGGTTATGTCCCAAATTGTTCCTACAAGTTATTTAGAGTATAATGGGTGGTTTTCTACCAATTTTATCCATTATCAACACCCAAATCGTGATTTACCATTATAGGGGTTTTAAGCTCTTAGAACCCTAACTATGCATCCTATAAACATAAACCAAGCAAGGCATTCATCTTATGATGCTCATGAAATGTAGGAGTCAGAGATGTACTGACCTCAAGCAAGAAAATCCCGAAATGAAGCTTCCACCAAGCTATTGTCACCTATTCTTCCTTAGCTCAAGCTTCCAACTTGAAATCCTCAAGCTCTAGAGATATTTACCTTGGAAGATAGATCTCTTGTTGCTGCACACTTTACCCTCTACCAGGATTTCGAGATTCTTACTCCACAAAGACAAAATTCTATCTTTTTCTTCTAGTTGGTAAGATAGTTTGAAGAAGATTATGGGGAAAAAAGATGGGGAGAAGGGTGACCTCACATTCTCCCCAAAATCAGCCAAATAAATGAGGCAGCAGCCTCTTGTCCCCCATAAAGCCCAATTACCAAAACTCTCTTCCCTATCTTCCATCTATTTCAAACATTGATCCAAAACCCAAATCCAAAAACACATGGAAGCCCATTATGGCCCAACATCTCGGCCCAACGAGCAAGGCCCGCGACTTAGGTTCACCCGACTCTTGAGTTTCTAAACCCGGGTCGTTACACCACCGACGAAGATGAGGTAGCTAACCTGTGTATTATGTCTATCCAAGAAGAAGAGGCAACTTCTAATTCATCTCCTTCAAATTCATATACATTTGATGAATTACAAGATGCCTATGACGAATTGTTTTTGGAATTCAAAGCTTCATTTTTGGAAAAAAAAAGTTGATTTCAAAATAAAAAATAGAAAATTAATTATTTTTCAAAACCAATCTTGAACTTGAAGCAAAGTTTAAAGATTTTGAGCAAAAGAATTTGGATTTACAAAATTCGCTTCTAAAAGTTCTAGAAGATCATCAAAAAGAAATAGATGATCTTAAAAAGAAAAAAATTTTGGTTCTCAAAAATTTTGAAAAGAAAAATGGAGAATGCTCCAAAACTAACTTTTTAAATCAAACTTTTATGTTAGACAATGTAGTTCCCTTAGATTTTTGAAAGAAAATTGATTAAAAATATTTAGGGGCCCAAAAGAACTTATTTCTTCAAACAAAAATAATGATATTAAAAAAATAAATTTCTAAGGGGACTAAAACTTTTGAGACTAATGCCAATGGATCCAAAGCAATTTGGATACCAAAACATATTTGATTGTCTATTTGTAGGTGTGGTAGAGCAAATGATGAACAAAATCTTGAATTTTGGAGCTCTAGACACACTAGGAGGAATG
The DNA here is from genome assembly GCA_019671005.1 of Hibiscus mutabilis. Taxonomy (NCBI): domain Eukaryota; kingdom Viridiplantae; phylum Streptophyta; class Magnoliopsida; order Malvales; family Malvaceae; genus Hibiscus; species Hibiscus mutabilis. Next base: position 17,344,879 of record CM033720.1, on the reverse strand, counting down.
ACACTTGAAAAAGGTAAGGCCTAACAAACCTACCTTGGTTCAAGTGACAAAAATTTTAATTTCATGCAATTGCTTGAATATGTTTTATTGTCTATCTATATAATGATCCAAGAATGTTTGTTTGACTCTTTATGGTGCTTGATTGTAAATAGATAGGGGGAGTCATAATCGCATGAGTTACATGTTTTTGGCCTATTATGCTCATATCTATGTTTTTTGCCTTAAACTTGTAATATTTGGTTGATTTTGGTGAAACCATGCTTTCCATGTCTTAATTGATGCATCTTGATAATCTTTGAAAGCATGTTGCTAAAATGTCTAAAATGCATATCTAGGACTTTTTACTGCCATTGTATGAACTTTATTTAATTTGAAAGGTTCTTGAAGTTTGAATTGCTGCAATGTTTCACCAAAATGTGAAGACGGTATCGGTACCTCCCATATTGTACCGATACGCTACCTTGTGTACCAATACGCTCATACAAAAATGATAAATTTTTCCTTTTGCCATGTCTTTTTGTGTGCTTATTGATCTAATTTCAATATATGACATGTTTATTGAATTTCTTGCTCTTATTGATTTATTTTATGAAATTCAATTTCCTCTTGAATGTTTGGACTAATATTTGATATGCTTGATTAAGATGAGGCCCATTTCTTTCTTTCATGTTTAAAATTCTTTTTACCCTCAATTGTTATCTTAAACCAACAATTGGCATCAAAATTTATTTTGAATTATTTTTGATATAACAAAAAAAGTGAGAGATATGTTGGAAAAATAAATTTCAAAAAGAAAAAGGGGATTTTTCTAAAAACATTTTTTTTCAAATATTATTTTTCTAAGAGGGCATTTTAAAAAACAATTTTTCAAGGTATTTTGTTATATAAAAAGGGGGAGATTGTTGAGATAAATATTTTGATATAATAATTTAAGTGAAAAATATTTTTGGACTTATTCAAATATTGCAAAATTAATTCTAAGTTCGTTTAACTTGAAAAATGTGTTTAAAATGTTTTCTAAGTGTTTTTGACTTATACAAATATTTCTAATATTCTCAAATGTCAAAAAGAACCTTTTAGTACAAGTACCAAAACCTCGATACCAAAATTAAGCCTTCCGTACCAGTACAAATATGTCACGTACCGATACGCAAAGTTTTCCAAAATTCTAGTAAGGCCATTCAGTATCGATATCGACCAGTCTATACTGATACCCATCTGCAAGTACCGATATCATGAGTACCGATACTCAGTTGCGCGTACCGATACTCTCTGTCATATTTGCAACGTTTCTTTCTATTTGAAGTAGGTACTGATACGGCAAGATGCATACCGATAGCCACTATAGCATAACCGCATTTATGGCTAGAAATCAACTCCCAATGGCTCTAAACAACCCCCAAAATTTACAAGCAGTCACAAGCTCATTAGAGGAGTTAAAAAGGACCTTCAAGTTGATAGAGAGTTAAAAGGGACCTTCAAGTTGATAGAGGTCAACAAGAAAGCACATACCAACATTTAATTGTAAACAAATTTATTTTTTGGTCTTTAAAGTCTATTTCTTTTGTAGAAAACACTTGTGAGCTTTAATTATCAATTTCCTCAAGTGTTAGGATTTGGGAGAGCTTCAATTTGCAAACACTGTACCTTTGTGAGGTTTTTCATTTGTTTGCTTAGTTTGTAATTTCTCTTTGGGAGAGAAGTATACAAGATTTTAGGGTATAAACCATGTAAGTTGTAAGGTTATCTCTTTGTCCTCAAAAGAAAGACAAATTAGTGAATTTGTGAAAAATCTTAGTGTGGATAACTAAGGTAGTGGAGGTAGACTTAGTTGAGAAGTCGAACCACTATAAATCACCATGTCAAGTTTTTATTTCTTAGCTTTTCATCCACAATTGTGCAAAGGACAATTCACCCCCTCTTGGCGAACCACATAGATATTTTACAATGGTTTAGGAGCATTGGTTCAAATTTGGTCAAAAATGGACTTAAAATATAAGAGGAATTGAAAAAAGAGAAAATCATACAAAATCTAAGGGTTAAATTACAAAAGGAGAAATTTTATTTTTGAAAATATGAACGTGTATTTTAAATTGGTTTAGGAACATGTGGTTCAAATTTGGTCAAAAGTAGACTTAAAATAGATGGAAATTGAAGAAAAAAGAATTCAACGACCAAATCGTAAAATTGTTAAATTCAATTTTTTGGTTTTTCGAGATGTGTGAACTCAAACTCGAAATCTTCATGAGTTATTCAAGTTGGATGGAACAACTCAAACAACTCGACTCGAATAATTCAAAATTGAAAAAACTCTATTTTTTCGAGTTGAGTTTTGCTCACCCCTACTTTTACCTTTGTGCTAGAAGGTATGTGACACCAATTTTAAAGAAGGTGCCAAAAAATGGCGGAGTAGGATATGTGAAGTATATATTAAGAACCCATGTTTTCAAATAATAGTAATATGCATCAGAAAAAAGAAAGAAATATCAAGTTTTAAGAATTATTTTTTATTTTTTCTTCGAAATGAATGAAGTAGTTTGTCCTAAAGGTACGAATGTATTTGCTTTCTCGTATGAGGGTATGGGCAATTGTTAGCATTATTAGTCCAATTGTCTCTTTTATTGAATAGTCACCATACATTTTTTTTTGTCAGTAAAGAGATATTGATTCAAAGATAAGCATAATAATGACTTCAACTCGCATCATTGGTTTATTACAATCCAGTATTTTGATAACAAAATATTCTGATTTTGGATAATGAAGACCGCTTGAAAGAGCACTAGCACTGATATTCCCCTGAAGGAGTGGTTGATATGGTCTTTCTGCCCATAGTCAATTGGCTTTTATTTGTACAAAATTTACTAAAGTTTTTTGTTGGGGTGCACATTTATGAACAAAAACGATACTATAAAATAATTAATCTATTCAATGGTATTACAAGTCTCGTTTACATTACATTCTCATCTTACAACTAATAAGAACTTTCAGATTTATTCAGCAAACACAACATATTCATTTTCTCTACTAAGTTCAAATAGTCATGGACAAACATGCTTTTCTTAACAGCAAGAGGGAAGAGAGGAAATTCTAGAAGCTCCCTAATATTACTATTGTTCTTCCCAATATTGATTATTGAATGTTCTTCCAAAGATGTTTTATTTACTATACACTAAAATTTTCTCATCTTGTAATATTTTTAAATATATCCCTAAAACATGGAGAAATTTGTTTTGTGTATGGGATCCCTAGGGCTTGCTGATCATGCATTTGGAGGGCCAACGTATACATTGTCTAATCATCAGGAGAACTCTTTTCTTGCTCGTAAGCTTGACAGGGTTTTGGTTTCCCCTTCTTGGATTGCTGGTTACCCTTAAGCACATGTTAATTTTCTGGCTCCTGCTGTCTTGGATCACTGTCCAAGGGTTGTTACACTTTCTGTTGATTTTGGTTCTACACCAAAACCTTTTCGTTTCTTCTATTTTTGGGTTACTGATCCTTAGTTTTTTATGTAGTGGCACAGAATTGGCAGGCCCCTATTAATCTCCCTAAACTTCTCTTTTTAAAGCTAAAGAGATTAAAGCCTACCTTAAAGGCTTTAAATCAAGGTATGGTAATCTGCCTGGAAAGGTGAAAGAGAAGAGACTTGAGGTCAAGCAATTTTAACTTCTTGTTCTTTCTGCAAGTCCTGATCTGTAACTGTTGTCTAAGCTTAAATCTGTATATGATGATTTAATTGTTTTGACGAATTCTGAAGAAAGTTTCTATAGGCAGAAGGCTAGAACTTTGTATGTACAAGAGGGGATAAGAATACGAGATATTTCCATTCCATGTTGAAGATCAAGCAGAATCAACAAACTATCAAAACTATTGCGAATGAGCAAGGGCAACTATTCACTACTTATGGGTAGATTGCCGAGGAAGCAATTCAGTTTTTCACTCGATTGTTAGGGGTTAGCAATTCAAGTGTAACTGGCTGCTCTGTTGATCTTCTTAGGGAATTGTTGGGTTATTCCTTTTCTGAGGAGACCTGTCAGCCTTTTCAAAGGAAGGTCACTCGTGAGGAAATTAAAATGGCAATTTTTGAGCAAAAATCTGATAAAGCTCCAGGACCAGACGGGTATTTTGCGTGTTTTTCAAAGCTGCTTGGGAGGTTGTAGGGGATGATGTTCTCTCTGCTATCTCTTATTTCTTTGAAACCTCTTCCATGCTGCCTGCTATTAATTCCACTATTCTTGTGCCTGTGCCTAAGGTGATAAATCACACTCTTATGAAAGATTTTCGCCCAATTTCCTGCTGCAATGTTATTTACAAATGCATATCCCGAGTTATTGTAAATAGGTTAAAGTCTTTCCTCCCTGAAGTTATTTCTCCTAGCCAAAGTACTTTTATTCATGGACGTGATATTATGGATAACACATTGATGGCTCAGGAATTGGTCAGTGGCTACAATAAAACTACTCTTTCTCCTCGGTGTGCCTTGAAGTTGGACCTTCAAAAAGCTTTTGATTCTGTCGAATGAAATTTTATATTGTTTGTATTGGAAGCTTTGAATATGCCTCATGTGATGGTTGGCTAGATTCGAGAGTGTATATCTACGCCTAAGTTCTCCATATCTTTAAATGGAGGATTTATGGGTTTCTTTAGTGGAGCAAAGGGCATGAGGCAAGGAAATTCCCTTTCTCCCTATCTTTTCGTGCTTTCTTGTTTGCTTGATAAGACTGCTGAGTTTGGGATTTTCTCTTATCATCCCAAGTGCCATAAGATTCGCCTCACAAACCTTTATTTTACTGATGATCTTATGGTCTTCACTAGGGGGATTATGACTCCATCATGAGAGTGTGGACAATAATGCAATAGTTTTTTAACTTTTCGGGTCTTTAGATTAACCCCTCTAAATCTGAATTGTTTTCTTCTGGTATGTTAGTTAAAGATCTAAACGATGTAAAGGAGGCCTTCGGTATAAAAACTGGCACTATACCAGTGCAATATCTTGGCATTTCCTTAGTTGCAAAGAGAGTCTCGGTTGTTGACTGTGCCCTCTTGCTGGCTAGCATCTCAGCCAAGCTCCAAGCATGGGAAAAAAATCACCTTTCTTATACTGGTAGGTAGCAGCTTCTTATTCAGTCTGTTATTTACAGCGTATAACATTTCTGGAGCAGACAAATTGTTTTACTTGATACTGTTCTTAAGCGTATAAACTAACTTTGTGCGAGGTTTTTCTGGAAAGGAGAGGATAAGCCCGTTAAAGGTGCTCATGTTAGTTGGTAAAAAATATGCACACCAAAATCTGAAGGTGGCCTTGGCTTGCAGAATTTAAAGACATTGAGTCAAGCTTGTTTCTTGTTCTTGATACATCGTCTATTGTTAAGTGAGGGCTCTGTTTGGATTGCTTGGAGTCAGGAGTATATTATTAAAATGGGGCTTTTTTGGTTGATTTCTTTCCCTCAGCTATGTAGTTGGACTTGGAAAAGCTTATTATATCTTCGACACAAGGCTGCTAGTTTTACTGAGCTGCTGCATGCATCCATGAACTCTATTTCTAAAATTTATAGAGAAATTCATGAGCAAGGGGATAAATTTGTATGGGAGATGATTGTTTGGCACTCGGGGCATATCCCTCGAAACTCTTTGGTGACTTGGATGGCTACACTTGATAAGCTGCCAACAAAGAGCGGCCTCATTTCTTTTGGCTTGAATGTGGATGGTTTCTACTTGTTTTGTAAGAGTGCTTTTGAAACAAGGGATTATCTCTTCTTTCAGTGTGCTTATTCGAAGAATGTTTGGGAAGCTATTTTGTCTGCCTGCCAGGTTCGAAGGCCAGTCTTATCATGGGACCAGGAATTGGCTTCAGTGAGTACGAGTTTGAAGAAGAAATCCCTTCCTAACATGGACTTAAAGCTTGCATGGAATGGCTGCATTTATATGTTATGGAGAGAGAATATGAGGCTTTTTCAGGGTGCAAATTTCCCCGAAGAGATAGTTTTAGAGCGAATTCATGAGGCTGTGAGGTTGAAGCTTTGCGGTAGAATTGATTAGAGGTAATTATAGCAGTATAGCACTATTTGTTCATATTGGGATTTAGGCGTATAAGTTTTTTGTTCTGTTTAGGTTGAGTGTACATACCACTTTATAGGTATAGAGCATATGATGTAATTTGGTTTTTTGTTTGGAATACAAAGCATAAATTCATCTAAAAAAATTTATCCCTGAAAAGGTAAAATTAGAGCTAGTATGAACTTTTATTGCATTCAAGACGACCCATAAAACTTGTAGAACATATGAAAGTAATGTCAAGAGAAACATATTAGAGTTTTTTTTCTTTTTTTTCTTCCCCTAGGTTCAAGAGGATTGCAAGTCTGCTATGATCTTCCTCAAGTCACAGAAGAATTATCAATTCACCACATTATATGAACAAAAAAAAAAGGATGGTTTGGATGTATCATAAGAAAAGATCGATTACTATTATCCTTAGTTCTAATACTGGTCTATCTGAAGAACAGTTATCGACTTGAAAATGTCATTTCAAAACATTTATACAAAAAATAGGTACATGACTAAAAGAGGTAATCACTAATCACTACCATAATGAAGAGACAAATGCAAATGTAGGGCAATGAATGAATGTAATTCTCCATTCTTAGTTTTTAGCAAAATACTTCTCCTCGACATCATGGTTAGCTTCCTTAAGCCAGTCATCATCCAAGTTCTCATTATCTATTTTAGAGTAATCTACAAGCTCGTGATCTTCACCAAATAGGAACTTCTGTTGCATGATGTAGGTGAATTGATCCACCCTATCTTGCTTTTTTTCTACCGAAGGTACTTCTTTATGTTGGTCCACAATTGCAGAAGCAACACCGTCCTCATTGTAGAATTTAGCAGAGAATATATTTTCTGTTTTTTATTAATCAACTATATGGGAACATATACAAATCCAATCTTCCTATACTAGGCAACCTTATATATTACAATAAATACAATATATTTGGTCCTATAAATTAGCCTAAAGATCAGCCTACAAATCTGTGACAAACTATAATCAACACTAACAATCCTATCTTATTTACAATTCACACTCCCCCTCAATCTAGTGAATATACGTTGTGTAATCCCAGCTTGAATGTGAATTCATCGAAATTTGCCTTTGATAATGTTTTAGTAAACACATCAGCTAACTGCTCATTCGTAAAAACATAAGATAAATATACTATTCCACCATTCACCTTTTCTGAGATAAAATGCCTATCAATTTTCACATGTTTTGTTTAGCCATGATGAACTGGATTCCTAACAATCCTAATGGCAAATTGATTATCACTTAGGATTTGAAGTTTTTCATCTTGATTCAGCTTTAAATCCTTTAACCACATTCCCTCACATATTCCAAGTGCTAAAGCTCTATATTCAGCTTCAGCACTACTTTTAAAGACAACCGATTGTTTCTTGCTTCTCCAAGTTACTATGTTTCCCCATACAAACGAACAGTAACCACTAGTTGACCTCCTTTTAGTAAACTCTCTGCCCAATTTGAATCTGTGAATACCTTCATTGTTCAATCTTTAGATTTTCTGAAAAATAAGCCATTGCCTGGGGTTAACTTTAAATATCTTAGTATTATGTGGACAGTATCAAGATGCTCTTCTCTAGGATCTGACATGTATTGGCTGATAACATTAACAGGAAAAGCTATATTTGGCCTTGTTAGTTACAAGTATATTAGCTTTCCAACCAGCCTCTAATACTGCTCTTTGTCTACTAGAGGTACCATTTCTTCCTTCTTCAATTTCAAATTCATTTCTATTGGAGTTTTTGCAGGCTTGTATCCTGACATTCTAGTTTTAGATAAAAGACCCAAAACATATTTTCTTTGGTTGATCATAAGTCCCTTACTTGATCTTGCTACCTCCATACCTAAGAAATATATTAATTTCCCTAAGCCTTTTATCTCAAATTCACTATTCAGTAGACCCTTTTAATCTATCAATTTCACTGACATCATCCCCAGTAATCACAATGTCATCTACATACACAATTAAAATGACCCTTTTTTGGTTAAGTGTTGTTTTAATAAAAAAAAATGTATGATCGGCCTGACACTATTTGTAACCATCTTTCACAATGACTTTTGTGAATCTGTCAAACCAAGCCCTTAGAGATTGCTTCATGCCATAGAGAAACTTTTTAAATTTACACACCTTTTGAGGCTCTTTCTTCACACCAGGAGAAATCTTTATGTAAAACTCTTCTTCTAAACACCCATTCAGAAAGGCATTTTTGACATCTAGCTAATGAAGTCCCCATTCTTTATTAACTGCTAAGCTAAGTAGTACTCTTATTTTGTTGAGCCTAGCTACTGGTGTAAAGGTTTCCTCGTAGTCGATACCATAAGTTTGTATAAAACCCTTAACCACAAGCCTAGCCTTGTATCTTTCAATGCTTCCATCTGAGTTGTATTTGACATCAAACACCTACTTACAACCTACTGAATTCTTACCCTGTGGTAGGTCTTTCATGATCCAAGTATCATTCTTCTATAATGCTTCAATCTCTTTCTCTACAGCCTTCTTCCATCTAGGATCTCGTAGAGCCTCTTCTATGGTTGCCAGAATCTCTACTTTTTCTAAGCTAACTTGTAAAAGCTTTGAAAAAAGGCATCAAATTTCCACAAGCAAAAAATCTTTGAATAAAGTGTTTCACACGCTATCGTACACCATTCCTCTTAGCAATATATAACTCATCATGATCTATATTAATTACAGGAGCTTGGAAAGATTCATTACCTCTATTACCTTCCACATTTTCTAAAGCAATTGGACTCAGTACTAATTCTCGGCAAATGTCAGACTGTAAAATGGCCTCTAGAATAGGCTTTTGTCTTCGTTTGTAGACACTTAGTTTCTTGGTGGTGGTTTGAACATTTTGAGGCACAACCAAAGGAGATATATAACTAGTAGGAGATGAATCATAAGGTGGATTTATAGGAATGAGACTGGTAGGTATTTTTGGTTTAGGTCTTGAAAAAGTAGTTGAAGGCGCTGATGGTAAAGTAGAAGGATATGACCAAGAAAAAATTTGATCATGCTCAAAGGATTGTGAAGGCTGAAATGCATCTAATGCCTTTTCCTGAATTGCAGCCTTTTGAAAAAAAGAATTCTGTTAAAAAAGATCACTTCCATATAAATTTAGGTTTTGTGAGTAAAAGAAGAGTAGCATTTGTAGCCCTTATTTAAAGAAGAATAACCCAAAAAGATACATTTAATAGACTCAGGATCCAATTTAAACCTAGAGATATTATATTATGAGCAAAGACAGTACACCCAAACACTCTCAAAGGAAGGGTCGAATATATAGGTTTAAAGTAGGATAATGATCTTGAAAAACAAACCTTTGTGTTTGAAAGCTTAAAATTTTACTAGGCATCCTATTAATCAAGTAGGTTGCTATCAAAAGAGCCCCACCTCAGAAATGGTTAGGAACATTATGAGAAAACAACAAAGCCCTAGTAACTTCTAATAAATGCCTATTTTTCATTTCGACAACCCTATTTTGCTGGAGAGTATCAACACATTAACTAATTTGAACAATCCCTTTCTATCAAAAAATCACCCAAAGTCTTAGAAAAGTACTCTCCCCTGTTATCAGATTGAAAATTTTCAATCTGATATTGAAATTGAGTTTCTATCATAGTGTAGAATCTCTCGAAAATTTGTTCAGTTTTAGACTTCTCTGTCATTAAATAAGACCAAGTAGTTTGACTATGATCATCAATAAAAGTTATAAACCATTGACAACCATTTATATTCTTTACCTTAGAAGTACCCCAAATGTCACTGTGGATAAGAGAAAAAGGTTTAGATGGTTTATATGTAGATGGCAAATAGGAAGTCTTAGTATGTTTAACAAGTTGACGAATCGAACACTTAAAAACTTGAGGCTTTTTATTAATAAATAAAACTATAAACAATTTGGTCATGTAATAAAAGTTAGGATGACCTAACCTAGAATGTCAAAGCATTACATCATCTGATTCACTTAAAGCATAATTGAAAACAACAGGAAAAAACCACTAGGAATAGTTATGAGAGAAGGAATTTTCTGAGCATGAATGGCATAAAGCCCATTAGACAGTCTAGCATTTCCAATCATCCTCTCTGAGTCCTTTTCATGCAATTCACAAGTGGTGTCAGTAAACCTAGCAACACAGTTTAAATCTCTACCTAATTTACTGATTGAAAGTAGATTGCATGTCAAATTGGGGACATAAAAAACGTCATGCAAAACAATATCTTTATTTATGAAAATAGAATCACTTCCTAAGATAGCAGATAAGGAATCATCTGTTGTTCAAATAGAGGATCGATGAGAGGCTGTTCAAAACTCACACATCAGGTCTTTACATGTGATCAGAGGCCCTAGAGTTGATGATCTATGCTGGTGCATTCATTTCAATAAGTAGGACAGTAGAGATAGAACTACCTTGTGTACAGTCATGAGTTGTCAAAGCAACATTGGAGTTGCTTATCCCACTAAACTGACCAAACAACTTCTATAAATCTTTCACTTGCTATTTAGTAAAGCTACGGATACTGTTACAAGTAACCAGATTTGATTGAGGCTCTTTGTATGATTTATTTGAAGAAGGTCCCCAGTCCACTGGTTTACCATGAAGCTTCCAACATTGCTCCCTAAGATGTCATATTTTCTTACAGTAATCACACATGGGCTGATTCATTCAGCATAAGAGTCATCCTACTATCTTCTCGTTGAACTTTAGAAAACACTTCTTGAATTGAAGGGAGAGGTTTTATACCAAGTATTCATCCTTGAACTGCATCTGATTCTTTGTGCTAGTTATTTAGAAATTAGAAAACTCTCTGTTGAGCTTTGATTTACTTGTAAAGTGTTGTATCATTCGGAGTTTCCCAATCATGGGCTTCATAGAGGTTAATCTGCTACCAGTATCGAGTCAGAGTGTTGTAATAAAGAGTAACACTCATGGCTTCTTATTTGAGATTTGATGCTTTACTTTCAATCTCAAACAATACAAATATGTTATCAGAACTAGAATATGTCTCTTTGACAGCACACCAGATTTCATGTGTTGTAGCATCAATGAGAAAATTTTCTCCTATTGCAGGGATCATTGAGTTCACTAACTAGGACATCTCCCTTCCATTCTCTCATACCCATTTTCATATCCTAGATTTGTGTTGGCGGGTTGTTTAATCTTCCCCGATATATAACCCAACATCCATAGTCCAGTAATAAAAAGTTTTCACTGATTGAGATCATGGAAGGTAATTGTGCTCTATCAATTTGTGGCAAGTGACTACCAAATTAGATGGCTCAGAGAATTCATTAGATGTAGAATTGGGTTCTATGACAGAATTAATTTCTGAAAAAGATGAATTGGGCATCGTGCTAGGTTTAAAATCCGTAACCTGCTTTAATACCATAAAGATTTCAATAGAGAATATATTTTTTGATTTTTATTAATCAACTATATGAGCATATATACAAATTGAATCTTTCTATACTATGTAACCTAATATATTACAATAAATACAATATATTTGGTCCTATAAATTAGCCTAAAGATAAGCCTACAAATATGTGACAAACTATAATCAACACTAACAATCTTATCTTATTTACAACTCACAATCATCCCCACAACAGTCTAAAAGCATCTAAAGTATAAACACAATATATCAATGCATGAATAACAACCCCCCAAACACAAAGACAATAATCCAGACATTTCAAGTCCTAAACACTTTTAGAAACACTATCACATCATAATCAAAATCAAAATTACTAGGCAGATCACAAACAACACTTATTACCTAACCCCTTCATTAACAATATCGTGAGACATTTCTTCATTAACAAAAGTTGAGTACTCACTTCCTTGTTGTGATCGCCTCAATTTTCTTTTTTTCATTTTACAATCATCTTCCCCCTCATCCTCTTCTTGTTGTTGAAGATTGGTTTTATTGTCAACCTAATCGTTTTGAGCCACACCAAGCCTATGCTACTCTTCTTTAATCTTAGCAACCAACCTAGCTTCCTCGTACCTCATCATTAAAGTCTCGAACCATCGCTCCCTAGGCCTGGACATGCTTCTCCCACTCAAATCCTGAAACCTCCATAACTATTCATGATGCAAATAAGTTTCCCTTTCCCTCATCGCATCCTCCGAAAAATACTGCCCACTGTAGAATTTGATGAAAATAATATGTTTTCTCTGTATTTTCTTCTGAAAATAATACTTTTACAAATACTCTTAAATATTTAGGTACACGTGTTTAATTACAATAAGGAGTTTATCCTAGATAAAACTCTACCTCTTATCTTTTAGCTTAGGATAAGACTTTATCTTAAACTCTATTTACATATACATAACAAACTTTATTTCTAATCTAACATAACTAATTCGATTACAGCTTACACTTCCTCTCAAGCTAGTGTGTATACATTGTATAGAACCAGCTTGGATATAAACTTATCAAAGGCTTGATTGGATAGTGCTTTAGTAAGCACATCAGCAAGTTGTTCTTCTATAGGGACATAATTCAAGCTTCTTATTCCATCATTTAGTTTTTTTAGCAATAAAGTGTTTGTCAATTTCCACATGTTTGGTTCGATCATGGTGGACTAGATTCTTAGCAATCTGAATAGTAGATTGATTATCACTATAAATCTCGTAATTCTCATCTTGGTTCATTCCCAATTCCTTTAGTAGTATAAGCAAACACATTCTTTCACAGGTTCTCAATGCTAAGGCTCTATATTCTAACTCAGCACTGCTCCTTGCAACAACTATTTGTTTCTTGCTCCTCCAAGTCACTAGGTTACCCCATAGAAATGAACAATATCCACTAGTTGACCTTCTTTCAGTAATTTCACTAACCCAACTTGAGTCTGTGTAAACCTTCATAATTTTTTCTTAGGTTTTCTTAAAGAACAATCCATGGCCTGGTGTTCCTTTCAAGTATCTAAGGATTCTATTTGCAGCTTCTAAGTGCCATTTTTTAGGATTAGTCATATACTCACTGGTTACATTTACTGGGAAAGAAATGTCTGGTATGGTTAGAGATAAACAGATAATTTTCCCTATCAGTCTCTAGAACTAATTTTTGTCTACTTCAGCCCTCAAATCTTCTCCTCTTAACTTCAAATCAACTTATATTGGAGTATAAACATGAAACACCCCCGACCCGGATGTCACATTTGGGCCTTAAGCCCAAACCATTGCCATAAAATTTTAACCTAGTTTAGCCTAAACCACCATCAAAATCCAAAATCCATTTGATTTCAACCCGATAAAATATAAATAATAATTGAAACATGTACAATTAAGCTCTTTTAAAATTACATAAATAAAATATTTGACTCGATTATTTTAAAATCCAAATGCGAGTTACAAAATACAATAGGATCCTACGAATACATAGCCCAAGGACCTAAGTACTGTACTCTGTAGAGACGAGGTGCTGGAATCTGTCACTGATGGTGCTCTTCCAAGCAGACAAGCCAAACCTACAAACCTGCGAATGGAAACAATGATTCTGAATGCTGAGCTAACAAAGCTCAGTAGATACACCACCACTCAACCATGCTTCATGCAAATCATAAATAAGAACAATGCAACATGTAGTAATGTCATGGGAAGATAACGATGGCGCTACCATATCCACCTAAACACATAGCATTATGAATGCATAATCACACAAAAAGCTCATACAAGTACCTCATATATTTACCTAGCATCACAAAGATAACACCAACACATTAAGTGAGGTCCGCGTCCACAAAGCATCGAAATCCTACACTTGAGTGAGATCCGCGTCCACAAAGTATCGGGATCTTACACTAAGAGTAAGGCCCGCGTCCACAAAGCATCAGGATCCTACACTCTGAACAAGGCTCGTGTCCACAAAGCATCGGGATCCTATACTCAAGAAGATGAGGCTCACATCCACATAGTATCAAGATCCTACATACATGCTCAGGATTACTCATCAAGCATCTTCGAATGAGGCCCAAGTCCACAAAGTATCGGGATCCTACATCCTGGAGTCTTCAAGGTGTTGCAACATACTTAGGGTATCCAAATCCCAACAAAAATGGATGACTCGACTATCTAGGCGTCCCATTAGCATATAGCAAGGACCCTAATCGCCACACAACACTCAACCTCGACACCAGGGTCTTACCGCACACAGATCTAACACACTTACCCTCACCTTATAGTTTTTATCAATTAATATACCACTCTATTAAGCTTATCTATTTATTAGTATGTTATGAAGGTACACATTAGCCGTTCTCATTAATTTATCTTATTATTCAATAAGACTTAACCTTATAGGCGCCTCTTCCGCACACAGCAAGGGCCCAGATTACCACACAGTATCAATCGATCTACCTAGGATCCCTATGGGTTACCACCTCATACAGTATACCCAATATAATGAGTTATTAGCCAACTATTTCATACATAAGGTTTAAATATCCTTTTCTCAATTTTAATATTCATTTTACACCTTAAAAGACCCCTAGGTCCCTTTGCCTCAAATTATAGAACCCCCGAACGTAAAGTCAAGTTCCTTGGGCAGAATGCCCAGTGAGTACCGATACTCTTATATGGGTATCGGTACTCCCCTCTAAGTACTGATACTCACCCATGAGTATCGATACTCATTTTAGGTTTGAAAGAACTGGACTCTCAAGCCGTACCGATACGCTCCATCCCGTATCGGTACTGGGATCGGCCCGTACCGATACTTCTACCTTCACATACCGGTACACTAAGCCTCTCTCAGGCAATGTAATAGTATGTACCGATACGCCTCATGTGTATCGGTACGCGAAAGTGTTACCGAAATTCTTGATTTACAAGGGGTACCAATACACGGGGAGACGTATCGGTACACCCCTCACAACCCTTCCTTCTATTTTACTAAGGCGTACCGATACTCTATCCACAGTACCAGTACGTGAGCCCGATTTTTGAACTCTGAGTGCGGGTTTCACCTAGAAACCATGTTTAACCCACATGGTTAAACCTCAAATCATTCCTACAAGTTATGGTGATAGTATTAAGTGAGTTTCTACCAATTTTAAGCCTTAGCAACAACAAATCCACATTTTACCATTAAAGGGGTCAACCAAGCATATCAAACCATAAACACCCAAATCATGCACAAAGCCTATTTTTATGAGTTGCATGAATTTAAAGGAGTTAGTAGTGTACTAACCTTGGATTAAAGCTGAGGAAGAGGCCTTCAAGAACCCATTCCCATTTTTCTTCTTCAACCCAATAAAATATCTTCCCTCACCATTCTAAATGAATCTTACATTGGATAAAAGATCTTAAGATGCTGAACAAACTTCCCTTCTTGCCCCAAACGAGATTCTTACTCAAACTCTCAAAGATTTGACCTTGAACATGAGGGAGCTTGTGTGGAAGATGGAAATGGGTGAGAGAGGGAACAATGGGGACCAAGATGACCTCACTCCCTCTATTTTCTACAGAAAATAATGTCAACCAGCTCTCTTTGTCTTCAATTATGATTTTACCCATTTTCCCTTCTTACTTTCACCTTAGCTCAACAACAAACCAACAACTCAAGCCCAAGGTTCTAAGACATGCCCAAAAAGACTCCCAAGGGCCCAACATCATGGCTCAAGGGCGAGGCCCATGCCTCAGGTTAGCCCCATGCTCGAACTCTGAAATTCAGGTCGTTACACAACCAGATTACACCCTAACATTCCAGTTTTAAAGAATAAATTCAGCATATATTTTCTTTGATTTATCATCAGGCCTTTGCTAGATTTGGAAACTTCCATGCCTAGGAAATATATTAGTTTTCCTAAGTTTTTTATCTCGAATTCCTTGCTTAATAGGCCCTTTAATTGTCTGATTTCACCTTCATCATCTATTGTTATCACATCGTCATCAACATATACAATTAAAGTGACTCTTCTTTTACTAGAAGTTGCATTACAAACAGTGTGTGATCTGCTTAACACTGTTTGTACTCATTTTTCATAAGAATTTTAGTGAACCTGTTAAACTAGGCCTTAAATGACTACTTTAACCCATAAAGGGACTTCTCAAGCATGCAAACCTTCTAAATATCCAGCTTAGACTTCATCCCAAGTGGCATTTTCATGTACTTTATGTCTAATTGGTACAGACCCCAATCTATATTCACAGTAGGACTTCAGAGTACTCTAACTGTGTTCAGCTTTGCTACAAGTGCAAATGTCTCCTTGTAGTCAATACCATAGGTTTGCGTAAAATTCTTAGCCACAAGTATGGCCTTGTATCTCTCTATGCTCTCATATGAATTGTATTTTATTACAAAAACCCACTTACTGCCACTAGCTTTCTTACCTTGTAGTAAATCTATAATAGTCCACGTGTTAATTTTCTCAAGTGCCTAAATTTCTTCTTCAACAACTTTCTTTCATCTAGAATCTTTCAGGGCATCTTCAAAGTTTACAGGAATCTCTTTCTTATCAATGCAAGCTGTAAGAAGCCTTAAAAGATGGTATTAAGTTTCCATAAGCAACATATTTCTGAATAGAATAATTAGGACACTATCTTACCTCTTTTCTTTTAGCAATAGGTAAATCCTCCAAATTAATCAAAAAATAGGTTTTTTTTGCAGCAGATTGACTTGTATAAAGTTAATGATTAGAAGACTCCTAATGATACAGGCTTGTAAAAAAAAGATAACATCGCAAATAAGGGTTTTTTAATTTCTCATTGGTCTGAATAAAAATTAGGATACTATGAAGGCCAGAATTTTGAGTAGTCGACCCTTTCTTTCTATTTTAAAAGTTTTTTTAAAAGTGAGATAAGAAGAAAGAAGAAATCCTTTCATGCTTTCTGATGTTTTCCCAACTAAAGGTTCTGTTTTAATCACTAAAGCATCATCTTTCAGTAAGATTAGGAAAGAGAGACTTGTCTGTGACTATTGTAAAAAGGTGAGACATAAAAAAAACAGTGTTCAAAGCTCCATGACAAACCTGGAGATTGGAAGTCCTCTTTACAAAGAGCACCAAGGGAATCTCAGTCCAATACAGCTAGTGTTGTAGGCAATAACACTTTTACCAAAGAACACATTACAAAACTCCTAAGGATGTTTGGAATAATATGGGGACCTAATGAGGTAAATGTAGTTTTGATAGAAGAATAAGGTACAAGGAATAGTTTCTTTTCTACAGCCCTTTTATCTACAAAGAATACACCAACATGGATTATTGACTTAGGAGCATTGACCACATGACCGGTAATATAGGTTTGTTTTTTACATTGGCATCTTCTTGTTTCAAATTTGATGCTCTACTCTCAATGACAAACAACTCAGAGATGTTATCTATGCTTGAATATGTTTCTTTGATTGTTTTCCAAATATCAGCTATTGTTCATAGAGGAGAAAGTTTGCACCAACTTCAGGGGACATGGTATTCATCAGCCATGACATCACCTTCCATTATCACGCACCCATCTTTCATATCATGGATCTATAGAAGGAGGTTTCTTAGTCTCTTTTAATATGTAGCCAAGTCTTCCTCGTCTAGTAAAAAAGATCTTGACCGATTGAGATCACTGAAGGTAATTATGGCTACAAATCGATGACAAGTCACTGTTGATCCAGAGATTTCTAAAAAATCATCAGCAGTTGTATTATGTTCTATTAATGAATTAATTTCTGAGGATATGGATCGTTCCATCGATTTTGATTAAGGATCAATTTCTAGACTGATACCATGTAGAATCTGATGAAAGCAATATGTTTTATCTGTATTTTCTTCTGAAACTAATACTTTTACAAAGACTCTTAAAAACTTAGGTACAAGTGTTTATTACAATTAAGATTTTATCCTAGATACAAACTCTACCTCTTATCTCTTAGCTTAAGATAAGACTTTATCTTAAACTCTATTTACATATACATAACAAACTTTATTATAAATCTAACATAACTAATTCGATTACAACTTACACCCACTGCACACCAATTGGTTCATGGATTGAATTCGTGAAGTTTATGGATGATTAGCCGAGTGAATTGAAAGGGGGAAATTACCTAAGAAGATTGGGACGTCGCGGGAAAGGAGGTCGTGGAGGATGGATGATTGGAGGTATCGGAGGTGGAATATTGGAGAGCATATGGGAAATAGAGATTATCGACAGTCGATAGAATTTTGGTAATGCTCTCCATTGCATCTTCCCTAACCTTAACTTTTCTTTCCATCTATTCCTTCTGGATTCTTCAAGCATCCAGTCAGCTATTCAAGTCGGTATTTTTTCTAGGATTAGATTTAGCTCAGCTGTTAGCTGGCCTTATCAAAACCACATCATCTTATGCTCCAACTTTACCTCTGCTTTTTACGAAGGTAAACTACATAAATGGCCACCTAACAATGGATATGGTTTTAATTTGATCACCATACTTTCATTTGTGTCATTATGGTCACTTAATTATTTAAGTGGTATCAATCAAACCACTTACCGTTAAAACTTAACAAAGATAGTGACGTGGCAATTAACATAAATTTGTATAATTACACATTTAATCATGTTACTTACGGCTAAATCATGGGAAAAAAGGCAAGCCAAGTCCACTGGGCTAAGGGACTAATATGGTGTTAAGTTTCAGCATTCAGTATACATTAGGGTAAAGTACACAAAAGGTCACTAAACTATCCTAAAAATACAAAATGGTCATCAAACTTTCAAAAGTTATATAATGGGCATTAAACTTTAGTTTTTATTACAAAATGGTCACTGAACCGTTAACATGTTGTTAACTGGGTGACATGGCAGTTACGAAAGTTTGTATAACATCACATTTAATCATCAATATTTATACATTCAATCAATTTAGACATCAAGAATGAGGGTTAATTATGACTAAATTGATTGAATGTATAGATATGGAGGATTAAATGTGTTATTATTAAATTATTGTAACTATCATGTCATTCAATAAACGACAGTTAATGGCTCAGTGACCATTTTGTAACCAAAATTAAAGTTTAATGTCTATCATGTAACTTTTGAAAGTTTAATGATCATTTTGTATTTTCTGGGATAGTTTAGTGACTATTTGTGTACTTTACCCTATACATTATAATTCAGTGCAATACCAGGAAAAAGGAAATAAAAGCAACTAAAATGGGACTCAAACCTAAAACCCATAGGATACATAAAAGTCTCTAATCCACTAAATCAAACCTAATAGGCTAATAACATCAAAGGAATTATCTGGGAGAAATTATGTTATAAAAATATCAACGATTTCATTTTCAATAGCATCGTGACTATTATATATGTGATGTGTTTTGGATTTAATTTTTCCCATGCAACTCGTTTTATCTGTATCTTGTTCTCTTTGCTTGTACCTCATGGTCAACTTCAAGGAGACGAGGCTAGCAATTATTCTACTGTTCCTTATCTAGAGCAAAAAAGGACCCAAAAACTTCTACTCGGGCTTCAAGGCTCAGGAACAAGCACCATTTTCAACCAGGTTTTGCCTTTCTTTGTTGCTTTATTTTGCTCCTGCTAGCTTGTTGCAGGACAAAATTAATGGAAACAAGAATCTGACAGAGAGTATATTTTTGAAAATATTCTTTAAATATATGTAAAATGTTGTCAATTATTATACAATTAATAAGTTTAATTTAGTGCCAACAAGTGTTGGGCGCATTGGTAAGGCACATTGCATTCCCAAAGAAAGGATACGAGTTTAAACTTTAGAGACGGCATTATTAAAAAGGACAGTCTTGCACTCCGAATATGGACCGTAAGATGAACATTGCATATTTCCAAAAAAACAAATTTAATTTAGTGCATTATGGACTTTTAAATATCAAGGGTTTTAGGTTTCAGTCCCATTTTAGTCACTTTTTATTTCTTTTTTCCTGGTATTGCATTGAACTAAAATATATACTATATGTTCAAACTTATCTGCATATTAGTCACTTGGCGCAGTGGCCATGGCGTGCCTTTTCCCATGATTTGGCTGGGTTTTAGTCCCTCGGATAACTTTTTGCATAGAATTTATTTTCCACTGATGAGTGCTGTCATATTATTCTTCCCGTTAGATTTTAACGGTAAAAAATTTAATTGATACTATTTAAATAATTAAATAATAAACACAATTGAAAGTATAGTGATCACTCATAATTAGGTATAGAAATATGCTTACCGAGCGAGTCGAATAAACATGCAAGTTCAAAAAAATCGTCCTTGTTCAAGTGTGATAAAAAAACCGTCCTTATTCAAGTGTGAGACTCTTTTTAATCTCTCAACAATATTTGATGAAGAAGAAAGGAAAAAATGTCATAGGGATTTTAGGGTTTTAACTTTCAATCGTATTTTTTATGTGGAAGCTGAAGACTTTTCACATTTTCTACTTTTATACATAAAATAATAATAATAAATGAAATACTTTAATAAAAAAAACGTTAATTATTATAATTTAATTTTTTATTAATACAAATTAACCTTTTTGATTCTCGAAATGGAAATTTGAAATCAAATATTTTAGGGTAAATTACCTAGCAAGTCACTTAACTTTTTAGAGTTTTCATTCAACTAGCATAACTTCTTGAAATATAGTTTTTTTTAAGGTAGCCCCAAAAAATCATAAAAAAATATAACAAAAATAATGAGCTACTCACGAATCTATCTAGTCAGATTGGACCTTGCTCGACTTGACTCACTAAAATCTTGAATCGAGTTCAAATTCTAATCGAGTCAACTCGAGTTGAGCGCTAATCAAATTTTAATCAAGTCGAGCTGTTTGCGAGCTGTTCAACTCAATTAGCACCCCTAGTGGCCATTTATGTAACTTACCCTTGTATGAAATGTATGATCACGTGCCGCTCACCTAACTTGCCCTCAACTCGGGCCTCGGCCCATGGGTACAAGCCTATATTCACCCTATACTTCTCATTAGGGGTGTTTAAAATTACCCGACTCGATGACCCGAAAGAAAATTACCAAGTAATTCCCGAAAAAATTACCCGACCGGGCCAGGCACCGGACCCAAAAATAATTAGGCCGTGTCTGGGCTAATTTTTCTTGACTACCGGGTACTCGACCCGATCACTTTTAATATATATTTTTTAGTTTTAAATTATATTTTTTTATTTTAGGTTCCTTAATATTTGTACCTAAAACTAAATTTAAATCTCTAAATTAGTTCTATGTTTGTATTATATACTTTTAAAATTTTCAACTATATTTGTATTAATTTATTAATACTAAAAAAATGAAATTAATATTTTTAATGTTATTTTGGTAATAAACTTTAATATATATATATATAACTAAGTTTAAATCACTAATTTGGATTATGTATTATAAACTTTTAAATTTTATGTGTTTGATTTTTAAAATTTTAAAATAAAATAAAATAAAATAAATTATAAACCAGGTACTCGCTACCCAGGTTTCGCAGTACCCGATAGCAAGTAGGGGTGTCCATTTCGAATACTCGATCTGAATATTCGAATATCCGAGTATCCAAAATTATGACTTAATTTAATTATTTTTTTAAATTTGGCGGTCATATTCATGAAAATTTTAGGTTTTCAAATATAACAATCAACAAATTATTGAATATAACAAATTTTTATCCATAAAATTTTCAATTTTTCATATATAACAAGTAAAAATATCGAATATAACAAGATTTATATCTATAAAAAAATTAAATTTTCGGATATCAGATAATCGAATATTCGACCCGAATGTGAAACAACTATCCGTATCCGATCCGAAATTTTCGGATATCCGATCCGAATTATTCAAAAAATAAAAAAACGATCGAATATCCAAAATTTCAAATAGGATCAACGGATAAAAGGATCAAACTTTTTTGCAGACCCCTAATAGCAGGTATCCGTCTTAAACAGGCCAAGACACAAGCCGAAAAATAGGCACCCAAAAGAACCGGGTACCCGATAATGAACACCCCTGCTTCCCATATTCATTTTCTCCGTCAAATAATCTCTTTCCAAATTTAAATCGATCTTTACCCATCCAATAATTGTTTAGAATACGACAATAATATATAGTTATGAAAAATATTTTTCTTAATAATTTTAGTAGTAATTCATACATTTGAAATTCATCTTGATAGAATTTAACCGATAACCCGTAACTCGATTTGATCCAACTGATACTATATCGTACCCTTGCAGTTTAATTTTGGAACTAGGAGCTTTTAAATCTAATTAACTACCAAGGAATTGTTTTTCCCTTCTTTCTGAATCTACCAACACCAAGTTGGGGGTTTGCCTTTACAATGCTACAAATGTTTTCTCAAAAAAGGCTGAACTTGGATTTTTTTTTGTGGGGGGGGGGGGGGGAGGCTTTTATCATGTGATGTAATGTTCATCTGCTAAATGCTGAGTTGGTAAAATATAAAACCATCCTCTTTAATTCCGTATTTCAACTATCTGAATTACAAACTAACAAGAAGCCTGCCACTGGCTACGGTTGTTCGACGTGGTTAGTAATTGCATCGGGGCAAGATTGCGCTTGTAGAAGCTCTAGCCGGTTGGATGGTGGTGCAAACTGCAGTATGTAGTCCTCGTCTAAAGTCAGCAAAAGAAAACAGAACAATCAGTCATTATCTAAACAATTAGCTGCATATGATTACTGAGACAAGAAACGAGAATACTTCCATGGTGCTTGATGTTGATTTTACTCGAATCATATAACCAACTATACATTTCTATTAGAAACAAACCAAAGGAGCTCAAACACATTTGAAAGGGAAATGGAAGTTAGAATCTTACTCTCTTTGACGGTTCCATAAAGCCAGCACAATACCTCGTCCGCAAATGCCAGACAGACTCCTCCCTAAAGATGAGTTTTAAACAAGGAAAGAAGGTTACTCATGGCACAATGAAATTCCAAAGAGGGAAAATCAGTTCGGTGCGTGTATATAATTATAACCATAAGAACTTTGTTGCACGAGAGTAGTTCTTCACTATCACAGCGTAATATCTCTGATTATACCAACCAACGGGAATACAAGTTTTTTTTTTCCTAAAAAAATGAATAATCAACTCATTAGATGCATTTGCTGTAATATATAATACCTGCCAGTAGTTCTTCATTTTCACTCGATGAGTGATGTCTTTGGTTCTTAGTCTCTCAGTGCGTACAAGTCGCCCTGAATCATCCCTATATCAAACATGCCAATGGAAATCTTCATTTTAATTGAAAAAGAGAAAAACCTATTACAAAAAGAACCATGGAACTGAAAGCTGCTCAGCATTGTTTTCTGGATAAATACAGCTCGGCAGTTTTAGAGAAGAGAGTGCACACACGCTGAAACAATTTATTTTAGTTCATCTTCAATATGTCTGAGCTAAACTTGGTTTTGGAACAAAGTGATTTTCTAGTCACACAAGTGAAAAAAGAGTAACATCTTAAGGCAATTGAAGTTGGTATGAAATGCCAACAGATATTACCTAAATCCAATAACAATATAAGGAACACCCGCCAGGAATGACTGAATCTGCGACGACAAAACAATCAAGTTATTTTCTCCACAAACAAAGGCTAACTTGAAAAGGAAGAACTCCATTTCACAATAAACCTTTTAAAAATGCCATTTCCCAAGAATTTCTGATAAAATAAATTAATGAAGTAAGAAACTGAAACTAAGATATATAATTTGCATGCAGAAGTTCAAAGTAAGAAAAATCCACAGGCACAGCCAATAGTCCATTGGACAAAAAACCATACCCAAAACTTGAGCAGTTTCTCTCTTTCATATCTTTCCTCCGTGTGATAATCCAACTGCAAAGGGACACATTCATGAATTACACAAGTAAAACTGTTGCAATAATGAGAAGGCAACAAATGAAGCATTGAGCATCACAAGCCATTAAGCTAGTTGAATCTTTACCTCACGACTTGTTTTCAACTCCACATAAAATCTTCTTCCCTCATCTGTTGAATCACAGCAATCCATTTCAGCACCCATCAGAATACGATGAGCCCCTAATTTGGTTTTAATCACCGAACAGTATTCAACATTGGCATCAACATGATGTATCCCTTCACCATCATCTCTTCTTGGATCTTCAGTGGCAAGGCTCTCAAAACAATACCCCCAATAACATCTAAATTAAAAAAATTCAAAAGTAATGCAATTAGAACTTGAAGCAATTAAATAAGGAATAAAAGAAATCAGCAGGGCTACACACCACCTCAATGCCTCCGATTCCTTCATGTTGCCGACCCATAGGGAAATGTAATAGTAATAATAAGGGGGATGCTATAAAAGTTTTGGTACCTTCGACGATCCAACTCACTACGTGGCCTCTCGGGCAGTTTATGCACGTCAAGATAGACAACACTATTCCGCTTGTGCACTCCCATTTCCCAAGGCTCATTTTTAATGTAAGCAGTAGCCATTATCTGCATGACAACAAGACACCGTCCAATGAAATGCATAAAAAAGTGGTTTATCATCCATCAAATTCATGAATGAAAACTCGGATAAATGTCATCACTTATTAGTGAAAAAGACTAGTGGTGTTGAGATTGTTCATATAAAAGGTAAAAAGACTGATGAACAAAGATTCTCTATGCTTGTGTAATTCAAGTCATAAAAAGGAAAAGAGAAGTGTGCATTCTTCCTAGAGAAGCAATTACCTTATTAAGATTGTTGCGAAAAGTCTGCAAAAGAGTAGGGAATATTGTTAGATGATATCCTTAAGAAAAGCACTAAATGACGAATTCATAGGTCAATGATATCATTTTCCATACCACAAAATGAATGTTTTGAAGGGGGATATTTTTGTCTCTTATGCAAGCAAGAAGGTCACCAAAACCCTCGGAACCTAATTCTGGTCCAGGGAAATCACAAGGTTGGCAACATTGATTAGACCTCATACACAACACCAAAGAAATGTGAATAAACGTAAGAAGTGCCTGTATAATGTATATCACCGCAACACAAGACAAGTTCAACCTGAACAATTTCCAAGTTTTCATGAATAAACCATACCTTTTTTCTCAGTAAAGGTATCAAAACCTTGATTGAGATCAGCTCCAATCTCTTCAGTAATAAGACGCTTAAAAAGCCTCTGATGATGCAAACAATAAAGGAACATACAAAATGAACTAATGAGGACAACAAGGACAATATAAGGCTTGCTGAAAAATACTATGCTGATATCCATAAATCTTACCAAGCTGCGGTCATCAAAGTAGACATCTCCACCTTCTACACGACTATAGCAAGCAAGTTCACATGGCTGCCAAATTTAGTTACCGCATTTAGCAAAAAGTAGCCCACAAAAAAATTACCTGACAACATGGTGTATGTGCATGCATACAGCAGTAAATAATTTACAGGCTTTAAAGGGTATCTAACGGTATAAAACAACTCCTAACAAACACTACTGGTCACGTCAACAAGATCATAAAAATGTACATAAACCAAATAAAACATGTGGAATATCCTCACAACCATCTTCACTATATACAAAAGGGAAAAAGATAATTTGGTATAACAAATTTGCCTTGCTTTGGTATAACAACTACTATTATTTGATGGGTCATCAAAGAAAAAGAAAAGGTAATGTACTCACTTCCTGAAAAGCAATGCATTTTCTAGATAATGTCTCTTCACTCTTTAAAAACTTTAGCTCAGAAACAAAGCGTTCATCACGATGCCCGTTAGCAAATTTGTTGCAATACCCATAACCTTGCCTTGGAGGATAACCAGGACGACCAAGGATACCAGCTCCCCTATCATTGTGCCAACGACCGCGTCCAAAACCTCCTCTACCTGGGTTATTAGTATTACGAATAACAGGCAATACTGCAAAATAATAGTGATAAATACGATTAGTTACCATTTAAGCAGGAGACAAAAGGTTCAAGTTCAACCAAAGATCAATTCAATTATTCTGTGTATATTACAAGAATTGCAGGCACAACTAATCTAAATATTCCTGCATAACATTGGCACATTTTATTCAACATTTCTTCAAATAAAGCAGTCGAATAGCTCATATTTTAGTCTTGCAATCTTAGAATTTAAAAACATTCACTAAACAGGTGAAAACGAGTCCATAACATCTCTAAACTTGTCTATTAAATTTAGCTGTTAATAGATAGCTGCCCGTACACATTGAAATTACTTGCACATTGAAATTACTCCCTAAAACTTAAATCATAGAATTCGAGCCAAAAGGTTTCTGTTTTCATACATCATAGATAAATCTCCTATACAAGGAATTGGCACACTTAAAAAATCCCCAATTATGGGGTCAAAATGACTGAATCTAATAGAGAAATAATGAAATAAAGAAATACCAGGAATAGGGAAAGGACTAGTGGCAGGGGTTTTACAGTATTCTTCATTATCAGGCCCAAAAAGATCGTTTTCATCCTCTTCTTCATCCTCTTCATAGCCAAAAATACTCCTTTCAATATTCTCATTATAATCATAATTAGTGGAATCAACATTGCCTACTTCTCTGTTTTCCTCTTCTCCTCCGCTGCTAGCACTTCCACTGGCACTGCTGCTGTCGCCGCCGCTACCACTGCCTTTGGATGAAGAAGATGCCGACGACGACGATGAAGCGGAGGACGATGACGAAGATGAATGGGAGGGAGATGATTCGCGCGAATCATCGCGATGGTCGTTGTTATTGTCGTCTCCAAAGAAGTCGACATCTTGTTCTGAGAAATCCATGTCGGAGATTGTGTTTTTGCCCTTCCTTTTTTGCTCTCTCAGAGCGAAGCGAATTTCTGCTTTTTGAGGTTTTGGTCCTTTTGATTTTAACAGTTCCTTTTTGGTGTCGACTCGGTGGCAAATCAAGCGAGCTGACTCAGTTTTAGTGCAGTGCTTCATCTTTATTGGGCTTTTACTGTGCATATTTGGACATGATTGGGCCACAGTGAGGATCCCATGCTCTTGCAATCTAAAACTGGTTTAATTTCAATCATTATTATTTATTTGATTTTTTATATTCCAATATTTTATTTAAGATATTTTATAATCATAATAAATTATGCAAAGCGATTTTTCTTTATAAAAACTGGGTTTGTTGATGGTTTGTAGTGGAATTGATTGTTTGATTTCTTTCGAATATGTATCGTTACGATTTATTCTGAATTAGACGTTTTCCTTTAAAATTTAATTTTAGAAAATGAAAGTCGTCACCGATCACTTTGGTAGACCAAATACCAAAATAAGTAAAGATTTTTAAATTTAGGGTTCGAAAGTCGATTATGTGTGGAGAATTATAACCTTAAAATATATTTTGTTTCTAAAAAAATTCGATGTATGCATCAATTATGAAATTTATTTTAAGTAAATAACCTAAAAGTTCTTTAATTTATGAATATTTTTAAATTTATAAATATTATTTAATTCTAAAATTCATACGGAACAATACGTAAATTACTTTTGGACATCATTCCTAATTGAATTTCAAAATTCTACATAATATTCTTCTACTATTATTCATTCTATATATTTAAAGTAATTAATCCTATCTAAAGGCTCTAAGATATTTATCTAGGTTAAACAATTAAATATTTTCCAGGTTTTAATAAATATTATTTAGGGTAAACTACACCATTGATCACCAAATTATTATTTCTTTTTTATTTTGGTTATCAAACTATTTTTTTTGACAAAATCGTCACTAACATTACTTTTCTTTTTTATTTTGATACCGACCGTTAAAAATTTAACGGTGATACTGATGTAAATATTTCTTTTATTTTTATGTCATTTCCTCTCTCCTCGTAATCATCTCATGTGTCATTTTTAATTAATTTTATTTTGGATCCTCATAAGCAGCTCATGTATCATTTTTAATTAATTTTATTTTGAACCAATAGAATAGCAACATGTGGCAGCACTTTATTAATCAAATAAAACAAGAGAAAAATAACAGCTTATTCAATTTGGGGAGTCGAACCATGGACCTCTTACAAAAAGACAAGGACAGCTAACCACAAAACTAACCTAAGCACTTGATATATTTTCACCAACTACTATATTTAATTATTACCATTTGTTTTCTTCTATGAGTCTGTAATACTTAATTTTATCCGGATTGTCTATCCATTTTTATATTATAATTATTACAATAATGGGCTTTGCCATACTATTATTATCTTATATTATTATTATTATTATCTTATATTTCTTATTATTATTAAAACACAAAAATATATTATTATCAGTAGTATTAAATAAAATACCCGGTTTAATTTATTATTAGCATTAAGTATTATTAATTATCATAGTTATTATTATTATTGACTATTTATTATTATTATTATTATTATTATTATTTATGCATATTATTATTGTTATGAAAACTAATACCAAAAAAACATGGGTAAAACTTTGATACACGGGCTGTGTAAAATTAATTTTACACAAGCTTGTGTATTTACACTATAAAAACTCAAATCCTAAATTCATAACCCTAACCCTAAAAAACTAAACCCTAAACCTTAAACCCTATACACTAAATTCTAAACACTAACATTAAATTCTAAACCCTACAACCTAAACCCCTAAACCTTAAACCCTAAACTAAAACTATAACCCCTAAAATTAAAAAGCACGTGTAAACTAAAATTTACATGGCATGTATCAATTTTTTTTCAAAAAATATTATATACTAACTTGAACAAATAAAAGCCCAATATTATATTTCAGTCCATTTATCTATGTATTAGCCCATTTACATATAATCCAAAACCTAAATATATATTTATATATTACATGTGGCCCGTTTAAAGCCCAAATAATTAAAAAAATCCTAAAAGCTAAAAAAGCAGATTTCTGCCCTAATCTGTTTTTTGCCTTTTGTACAGCCGAATATGGAGCGTTGGATTAAAGATGATCGTGCGGTTCAGATTTGGACAAGGTGACTCCTGGTCATCCTACGCGCCCTTTTAGCTTCATCGTACGGCTCACTCGCATGAGTGGCGCCACACGCCTGACTCTTCGGCTGCCATTGATGTTCTCTCTGGTCCCTTCCTCCATCGGCAGCCACAACAACATACAAAGAAACAAAAGATGTCAGATATATTACAATATCAAAAACAAACAAGCAATGGCAGTAGCGGATATAAATCCAGCCAAAACCAAGAAATCAACCAATAGCGTTTTAGGATATGTTTTTTATTTCTAAGAAATCGGATGTAAATTGAAGGGTATAAAGAGAAAACCCTATCAACTTGTAAACCCATTCAAGAACCCTTCAAAGCAATACAAATAGATAACATTTGGGGTATTATTTCCTCTATATTTTAGTGTAAAAATATATTAAAAAAAAGTTAGGACTTTTAATACAAATTAATTGATCAATAAATTGTATAAAAAAAATTATATTAGAAAGATCATCCTCACGAAAGGCTTGAAAGCGGCTGAACAAAAAACGAAAGAAATAACTTATAAAATCTAGAAGGAAATTTTATGATTGTCCCAAAGCTTATCTTTCCATTTAATCATAATATATTTTTTACATGTTATTAAATGGTTTTTGATACATAAAAAATTATTCAAACTAATTAGTTTCATGTATAAATTTATACTAATATGAATTTCTCTCTGAAATGATTACTATGATGATTT
Organism: Hibiscus mutabilis; assembly: GCA_019671005.1. NCBI lineage: Eukaryota > Viridiplantae > Streptophyta > Magnoliopsida > Malvales > Malvaceae > Hibiscus > Hibiscus mutabilis. The sequence continues at coordinate 17,315,210 of CM033720.1, read as the reverse complement.
TATCTAAAAATGTACCATTTGAATGTCAAACTAACAATTAAATTATTTTTAAGGTAAACTATTTATTTAGTACTTAGTCTATTATTCTGTTTTTACTTTTGTACCTTGTATATTTATTTTTGTTAAAATAATATACAACGTTACGTTTTTATTTTGTTTTAGTACCTCACCCGTTAAAAATTTACGAAGATAATGATGTGGCTCATTTTTAATTAGGATAATAATAATTTTAGTCCCAAAATTTGTATATTTCTATTAATTTAGTCTAAATTCTATCAATTTAATCATCGTCTTAAATATCTAGGTTAAAACTATAATTTTCTTTTTCCAAAAAAGCTAATCCTTCACCGTTTTCATTCACTTTTTTGTTCGTTCGGTTTGTGGGTATTTCCTTTTGTTAAAATATATTTTGTTTCTAAAGGTTTAGATGTATGCATCAATTATGAAATTTATTTTAAGTAAATAACTTAAAAAGGTCTTTAATTTATGAATATTTTTAAATTTATGAATATTATTTAATTTTAAAATTCATACGAACAATACCTAATTATTTTTGGACATCATTCTTAATTGAATTTCAAAATTCTAGATAATATTCTCCTACAAATTATTCATTCTATATATTCAAAGTAATTAATCCTATCTAAAGGCTCTAAGATATTCATCTAGGTTAAACAATTAAATATTTTCTAGGTTTTAATAAATATTATTTAGGGTAAACTACACTATTGGTCACCGAACTGTTGTTTCTTTCTTATTTTGGTTATCAAACTATTGTTTTGGCAAAATCGTCACCAACTTTACGTTTCTTTCCTATTTTGGTCACCGACCGTTAAAATTTTAACGGCGATGCTGATGTAAATATTTTTTATTTTTAAATTTTTTATGTCATTTCATCTCTCATCGTAAGCATCTCATGTGTTATTTTTAATTAATTTTATTTTGGATCCTCATAAGCAGCTCATGTGTTATTTTTAATTAATTTTATTTTTGACCAATAGAATAGTGACATGCGACACCACTTTATTAGTCAAATAAAACAAGAGAAAAATAATAGCTTATTCAATTTGGGGGAGTCAAGGACGGCTAACCACAAAGCTAACCTAAGCACTTGATTTATTTTCACCGACTCTTGTATTTAATTATTATCATTTGTTTTTTTCTATCAGTAATCACTAATTTTATTTGGGTTATCTATCCGTTTTTATATTATAATTATTACAATAATGAGCTTTGTCATACTATTATTATCTTATATTATTTCATTGTTAATTAGGATATTATTATTATTATTATTATCTTATATTACTTATTATTATTAAAACACAAAAATATATTATTATCAGAAGTATTAAATAAAATGATTCGGTTTCATTTATTATTAGTATTAAGTATTATTAATTATCATAGGTATTATTATTATTGACTATTTATTATTATTATTATTTCTATTTATGTATATTATTATTATTATTATTATTATTATTATTATTATTATTATTATGGAAACCAATACCAAAAAAATATTATATACTAACTTGAACAAATAAAAGCTCAGTATTATGTTCCAGTCCATTTATATATATTAGCCCATTTACATATAACCAAAACCTAAATATATATTTATATATTACATGTGGTCCGTTTAAAGCCCAAATAATTAAAAAACCCTAAAAGTTAAAAAATCAAATTCTGCCCTAATTTGTTTTTTGCACTTTGCGCAGCCGAATATGGAGCATTGGATCAAAGATGATTGTGCGGCTCAGATTTGGACAAGGTGACTCCTGGCCATCTCACGCGCCCTTTCAGCTCTATCGTACGGCTCCTGACTCCTTGACTGCCATTACTGTCCTTCTGGTCCCTTTCTTCACCAGCAGCCACAACAACATACAAAGAAACTAGAAATAAAGGATGTCAGATATATTACAATATCAGAGACAAACAAACAATGGCAGTGGCGGATATGAATCTGGCCAAAACCAAGAAATCAACCAATAGCATTTTAGGATATATTTTTTATTTCTAAGAAATCGGATATAAATTAAAGGGTATAAAGAGAAAACCCTATCAACTTGTAAACCCATTAGGGAACCCTTCAATGCAATAAAAACAGAGAACATTTGAGGTATTATTTTCTCTATTTTTCCAGTGCATGCATATATAAAAAAAGTTAGGGTTTTTAGTGTTTTACCTTTCGGCCAGTTGATCTTCCTCTGTTCGATGATAAACTTTGCGCCTTTCAAGGCCAAATGAAGTGAATCGGCTTAAGGGGAGAAAATTTCTTTTTTCAAAAAAAGGTTCTCGATTTTTTAAAATACAAGGAAAAGGGAGATTTTGGTTACGATTTTCCTCGGATCTAAATAGATCAGGGTATTTTTTTAAAGAATTAGAGGGCAGATTCGATTTTAAAAGTGAAAAAGGAATTTGTGTGAAACGTTTGGATTCGCCGACGTCGGAGAGCAACGGTCGGCAATAGCCAACGACGGCTGAGGCGATTGTTCACCGTCGAAAACTGGGCAGTTCTTTGAGTTCTTGAATAACTCAAGAACATGGCAAGAACATTTCAGAGAAAAATGTTCATGGATGTTTGATCCGTTTTTTCAAAAGGAAAAAATGATTATGTGTTTTTTGTTATTTATAGTGCCCGATTTAATAACCAAAATGGGTAAATTACGATTTTTAAACCCCCTCCACCTTGGGTAATCACACCCGCGGTCCTTCTGCGTCCTTTAACCACCTCCGTGGTTCCTAAAATTTTCAAAGGTTTTACAATTTCACCACCATTTTGTTTAATCTGGTTTGTAATGGGTAAATTCTCTTTTCGATCACTAAAACTCTTGATATTATTTCGATTCGGTCCTAAGTCTAGGGGGTTATTTCATATTTTAATCCTTTTTATTATGCATTTTAATTTCAATATTGCATCTTATTTTAATTTCAGTTCTTGTTTTGGTTGATGTTGGATATTACTTACGCTTTACTTTTGTTGCATTTTTTATTAAATATTATAATATAGTATGTAGTATAGTATTTACAAAAAAGTGACATATGTTATATGTATGTGTATATTAGATTCTTATATAGCGTTTCATTTGAGTTTAAGATTCATGCTTATTCGAGTTCATGTTCATTTGGGCTCGTGTTTCGTATTTATTTATGTTCTTACCATGTTATGTTTGTTTTTCATGCTTTAATCAATGCTTTTATTCTTTTGCCATGTCATATGATATTATGTTGCATCCGAGATATAAATGTTAATGCGGTGCCTCTTTATTCGAGAGTAAATGTGGCTAGTACCAAGCGTAGTGGTGGTGGTTTGTTCGTTTATTCTCGAATAATGGGGCCCTTAAATTTACTCGCATGTATAACTAAATTCTAATTTAGTTGTCACTTTAATTCGAAAAAATCAATATTAAAAAGCAGTAATATTTTTGGTACCAATTTTGGGCAATATGGGGGTGTTAATCATTCCCCATCCGTAACTGACTCTCAGACCCGTTTTTATCCCTGGTTTCATTTTTTTGGTATCCGGTCTACCCCTTTTAGAATGATCGGTGGTGACTCCCAAGTTTTATTATTTTCAAAAATACGAATTTATAAAAGAACTTCCCCATTTTCCAAACATCTTCCCAAAAAAAATATAGTGAACCTTCTTTTTTCGGATATTTCAAAACGTTTTAGGAGGGAGGTCGCTACAGCTGGCGACTGGTTTTAACCTTTTTAAAAACAAAAGAGAGTTAGGACTTTTAAAAAAATTACCGCTTACTAATATCGGAAGTTATGAATTAAAGTGATAATTAAATTAATATCTATTTATAAATGCAAGTTTATTTTAATGCATTTAAAATTTGACATTTAAACCCGTTTCTTTAAGTAGGGGCAAAATGCTAGTGCTTTCGTGAGGATATCGTTCCTCTGTATGAGCCTAGTAAGTACCTTCGGGGCTCGAGTACCCTGTGTTTTCATGAGATTATTGTTTCCACGTATGGACATAGCGAATGGGTCCCCCTAAATTGAACCCGATTGAAAGGAGCCTATAATGGGTGATGATTGGGGGCCTTGCTACCCTTAGAAGGGGACAACAAGGATAGTTCAGGTACCCCTATTAGTACCAAAATTGCATATACATAACATAGTAAGCCCACCCCTTTTAGAGCCATATGGATAACCTATGTGTTTTAGATGGTGTAAATAGGATTGTTCTGTTTGATGCTTTATTTAATTTTCCATTTTATTTCTTTATCCGGCATTAACTTATTGCTTTTGTGTTTCGTTTTGTACTTTTTTTGTTGCATCAACATTGCATGACATAAAGGTGTTGGTTCAAGTGGTTTGCTCAATTAGAGATCTTTCATTATGGATAGGAGTTTTCTCAAAAAGGAGGAGATTAGCTCGGGAGTTTGACATTGCTTTGAAGTCAACCAAAGGATTCAAGATGACAGTTTGCCAGATGACCATAGGAGCATACCTAGGTGAACCTACAACAAAAGGACTTTCAGGATTTGAAAGAAATATGAGAAAGTTAGATCGGTCTTTCTAAGAATTTCGTAGTTAGATTAGATTTCTCGAGTTTAAAGCCAGTCAGTATCAGACTTGAAGCAACAGTTTAAGACTATTTAGGCTCTTCATGTTGCTAGCCAATTTATTCAATATTAAGATTAGTACAACATATTTTTTGACAGTTCAGATGCAAAAGGTAGCCTAGTGTGTGAAGACTTTAGTCGCGAAATAAGAATCACTTTATCCTTTCATTGCTTTAGGAACAGAGAAGGCATCAAAATTCTCTCAGCTACTAGGAGACATCAAAAAACTAGAAGTTAGGGTCGAGGCGTATATATGGAAGATCTTCTGCCTCTTTTGTATCGAGAATCGTTTCTAATCCAATGAGAGTTGCTCAAGAGTGACCACCAATGGAATCAACACCTTTATTTGCATACATTCTTGTATTTTATTTTATTATTTTGTTCCATGCATCTCGTAGCATGTATCTTGCATAAATTAATTAAGCCATGAGATTAATGGTGGGAATGTCATGGCAATAAGTTCAAATCGCAACCATTATGCACTGTTATGGAACACGTTCTCAGACCAGAATTATGGAAGATAGATTGGCTAATATTGAGAAGTCGCAAAGGGACATCGAGGAACGCTTGAGTGGTACTGAGTCAATGATCGAGAAGTCTTAAGAGAAGACCATATCCTGTGTCATCGCTCTATTAGGGAAGAGTGAACTTGGAAAAGCCTATGTTGTGGATGAACATTCTAATGTGGAGGACCTAGGTGGAAACACATCTCACACAAAGGTTCAACCAAAAGGATCAGTTCTGAAAAATGACCACATAGCCGGGGCATCTGCTAACAATCCAGTTGACGTGGGGCATAGTTTCGAGAATGACATTGATGTAGAAATCCCAAACTTGAATTTGATGAATGAAATAGGGATAAGACTATGAGGGAGTTTGAAAAGAAGTTTAAGGAGTAATGCCTCTAAATGGAAAAAAGAGTCAGCTTGATGCAAGTAACCGATGACTACGAAATTGATGCTTATGAATTGAGCTTAGTATCTAATTTGGTCATCCCACCTGAGTTTAAAGTGCCAGATTTCGAGAAGTATGATGGGACCACTTGCCCTTCAGCTCACTTACCGTGTATTGCCGAAAGATGACGACACACTTGAAGAATGAAAAACTTCTTATTCATTGATTCCAAGATAGCTTGACAAAGAAAGCTGCCTATAACGCCTCGAATTTGGTCCTAGGTGTTAGCTAGATCGAATAGACGGTTCAGGGGAACCGAATTAGGCGATTTGAGCTAGTTTCGAGAATTAATTCTTAATAAATGGTTATTAGCTAAAATAAATTATGGAAATGCTAGAAAATATTTAATTAATATTCTAAGGGTTTTGGTAAATTCAATTTAAAGGAATTAAATTTGATTTTGGGACATTTTGGTCTGATGACTAAAATGTAAAGTTTTCAAAACTGTTTTGGTGACTAAATCATAAAAAGGTCAAAACTTAGAATCTTTAAGGAGCTAATTAACCAAAATTTTCATCAGATTTTCCCTTAATTTAGGCTATTTTTAAAATGATTTTAAAGGTTTATTAAAAAGAAATAAAGTAGATTTGATTAAAAGGATTTTAAAGAACCAATTTTATTTTCTCACGTAACTACTTTGCTCTCAACTTTCTCAGCAGCAAAACTATCAATTTCACTCTAAAATTCTTAGGAATCATCTCTTTTGATTTCCTTTTTGATTTTCTAATTGATTCCTACTCTAAATCCTATTTGCTTACTTGAAGATTTCATCCAAAACTTGCCAATTAAGGGAAAATCAGTAATTATAGGTTATTTTCATTTCTCTCCTCTAATTAAAGGTTCTTTATTGAAATTCCCAAATTCTTGATCCTCTACAACAGATTTTTGTTATGTTTTTATGATTAAATCATGATTCATTGGTTTTGATTGAGTTTTGATAAGAAATTTGATAAATCTTGATATGAATCTGAATTGTGTTGATTCTAATTGATTTAGATCAATTTTAAGATGTATTTTAATGTTTTAAGAAGATATTTATAAAAGGAAATCCTGAAACTATGTGAATTGCTAATTTTCTAGGTTGTAAATAGTTAGATTTTGAGGTGATCTTAGTGTTGTAAGGTTACTGGAGGTGTAAGGACGTGATATTGTTAATTTTTGGATGTTAATTGATAATGTTAAGATGTTAAAATTAATAGGTTTTGGCTGGGCTTTGTTTAGATGGAGTTTGGTTGTGATTTCATTTGTTTTAGAGAAGCATTTGATGGTTTTTAGTGTGCGAAGTTGTGGAGATGTGCTACTGTGTTTAGAGGTGCATGTAAGTGCATTAATCTTCTATTTTTGTGTGGGTAAAATAGAGGAGATAGATCCTTCATCCTTTGGAGAGGTTTCAGAAGCTTTGAAAGCTTGTCTTCTTCGGCTAGTGGGCGTTGTGTTGTCAGTGAGTGGAAAAGTGGTTTACTACTTTAAAAAGGTTTGAAGATGATTTTTGGGAGTTTAGATTAAGTCTAAAACACTTGTCTAAGCTTGGAAGTAAGTATGGGTTGATCTCGCTCTCGTTTTTGGTTTTGTAAAATACAATCTCATGTACATGTTTATGGTTTTGATTACCTACTGTTATATGTATGTTTTAGAAATGAAAGATGTTGCAAATGATCATATATGTTGATTATTGAGTATTGCAAATGGTTTATGAAATGAGTTTTGAGAATACTTGAGTACATGATTTTATGTATTGGAAATTGGTTGGTTTGATGCATATGAAAAACAGTAAGGTAATATGGTTTTATAGAGTATATTGGCAAGTGGGTGATTAAAAGTTATCGTATATAGTTGGCTAGCCATAGGGTTTAAAGTGTACTATAATAAGTCGCCTTATGTGTGTCGAGGGGACAAGAGTGTTCCATGCTCCACCATGAGAACCGCAACAGTCGAGAGGTCAAGAGTGTGCCAATTCTCCCGTTGGTGGATTTATACATCATAACCGTTGAGGGCTGCTCCGGTTAGAGGATATATGTAAAGTGGTTGAATGAACCATTTGGGAAATCCGTGTATCGGATGTGTTTTTGATGAAAATAGAATGGAATTGGTTTTGAGACACTTGAATGCCAATATATGATATAATGTATCATGAGAAATAGATTATGTTTTGTATAATATGGTTTATACATGAGATGCTCTTTAAGCTTTCTATTTTGTGTTTTTAGCATGAGAAAGCTTAAATTGAGGTTATTGTTAGAAAACCATGATACATGAGATGCAAAAGTTTAAAAATGCATATTTGGGAAGATTAAAGAAGCATGAGATGTTTTGACATGAGCTTGAATACACATTTGGTAAAATAAAATAGTTTTAAATGCATTGATGAGTGTTTTTGAGATTTCCCTGCCTAGGCATTATAAGCTTACACTCTCTTTTACTCATCAATGCAGAGAAGTAAGCATTTTAGGCGGCAAGCAAGCAAGAGGCGATCCAAGAGCAAAGTGATTTCAAGTATAGTTTTATAAGTACTTTGTAGTAATAAGAGGCAATGTGACCAAGTTGTAATTGAGAGGGTTGTTTTGGTTACCCCCTAGTTTGGACTAGTTATGTTTGATGTCTTGGACTTGTATGAGGTTTTATAACTTGCTTTAAGGGGTTGTGGTATGTTTTGCATGCTTGGGTAGAGATCATGCCTATAGGATATTGTTTAAAAATGCTATAATGTGAATGATCCTCTAACACGCCTATTTGATTGTGGAAATGACGCTTGGAGTGTTATATGATGTTTAGGTAAGGTTTGGAGTATGTTAGATTGAGCTAAAGTGTCAAATGTTCGACCAAGAGGTCATTACAAGTTTGTCCGCACTAGTACGAGTCCTTAGGGATCGGTACGCTGGACCTGTCTCGGCTCAATCTGGGAAAATTGCAAAGGTATACCGATATGTTTGGTAACCTTATCGGTACGCATAGCCGAAAAATAAGCCTAGTATCGGTACATGGGCAACCGTATCGGTACGCCCTTTAGCCACTAGAATTCTTAGTTTCAAAAATTCAATACACGTATTGGTACGCTTGAGGACCGTACCGATACGCCTTTGTTAAACTTGACCGTTGTGATACGGATAGGGCTCGTACTGGTACGCCAGTCATTATTTCTAGTATTATGCTTTCCAGAAGTTTAAATTTTTGCAGTTTAGTCCCTATTTCTTGATCATGCAATTAAATGAGTTGGGATGATTATTTTGAGTTAGAATTTAATATGCTTGTATATAATATGACTAATTAAGGATTGGTAATCTTAATTTCAAGAAAGTCCTTATAATTTTTAGAAATTGCAATTTGGTCCCTAAAGTTCGTTTCTGTCTAATTGGATGTCAATTCGACACTGGATTGAGTTGTAAATTTCACCGCTGCTATCATGATCACCTCAGGGCTTAATTATGCATTTAGAAAAGATAAAATGAAAAAATAGACGATTTTCTAAGTAATTCTTTCGGGTTTATTTTGGCAAACCCAATGTAGCTCGCTTGATTCGGTTTGGCGTCTATACTAAGTCAAGGGGGTTACATTACCCGTTGGTACGTACAGCTAAGCCAAACAAATGTGAATTCACGGAAGGATCTGTTAAGAATCTTTATTGAGCAATACAAGCACGTGAATGACATGGTCCCAAATAGGACATCAAGAGCTGACTCAGGGGGAAAATAAGAATATTAGACAATATGCCCAAATATGGAGAGACATTGCAGCGCAAGTCTAGCGCTCATCTTGGAGAGTGAAATTACCCGCATATTTTTTGACACGCTACAATGTCCACTCTATGAGAAAATAATCAGCAACATATCTTTGGGATTTGCCGAATTTGTAAACAGGCAGAATCCATTGAGGCTGCTTTCAAGAGTGACAAGCTCAAGACCGGGGAAAATCTGCAAAAGTACCCAAAAAAGACAACAAGGTGAGCAATGTCAGTACTCATAGCCTGAGTAATGTCGTGATCACACCAAAGATATCGACGACAAGTTCACAAAGACCCGATAGAATGGAATCCAAAAAGGAAGAAGTTTTCACTTCTCTACCCATGACTTATAGTGAGTTATACCCCAAGCTTTTCGAGGAAGACTTGGTTCTCCCTTATCATCTTACTTCGATGCAACCTCCTTATCCATCATGGTATGACCCTAAGGCTAAGTGCGAATATCATGAGGGAATCACCGGGAACTACATCAACAATTGCAAAGCATTTAAGAGAGTGGCTCAGAACTTGATCAATACCGGAGTTCTGTAGTTCAACACACCGGATGTGGCAACCAATCATTTTCCTAATCATGGTGGACGCTAAGGGATCTTGTGTTTCCAAGAGGTTGGAGGATCGATAAGTCAAGATCAGTCCCCCAAGGGGCTGAAAGCCTTGGATGCATCTTATATTTGTTTCTTTTCTTAGATGTTAATTTGCATGAATTTCCTTGTATTTTCTATTTTCCTTTTTAATGCTTTTAAATCAACTTTGCTACTTTTGGCCTAAAAGTATCAATGATCTTTTGTAAAGGGCGCATGTCTTGTTTTCGAATATTTATTTCAATAAAAAGATGCATTTTGTTAAAAAAAATGAGTATATATGTATATCCTGTCTTACCTTCGAAGGTTCTTGGATATCACATGCTTGTTGTGACGTTGATTCGGATGCAAAAATCAATTGAATGCTATGATCACAATAAAGTGTGATTTCTTGCTCAACCTGCTCTGGTCGGTAAAACGCAAGAAGCAAGACTACTACTCCTTTGATAATGTTCGATGGTGAGAAAATCTCATAGGAAAGATTGATGAAGTTGCTTAAATTTGAGAATTATTTTAACAAATAAAAAACTTTCAAGAAATGAACAATTGATGGAGTTGTGGGGAAGAACAAATCCAATAAGGAGTTATGCTCCACTTGTTTAATACCCTAGACAGGTGAATAAGTATTGGAGCATCCTGATAGAGCCGCGGGGGAGAAAAAATCTAATAAGTAACTATGCTCCACTTGTTCAATACCCTAGCGTCAGAGATGAATCTTTGAAGACACTGACACAATCATAATTGCAATTAACTTCCAATTTACATCTGCACCCTGAATTCTTAAAATGATATTTATAATAAGAGAAAAATGTTGAGAACTAAAAGAAGTAGTTTTCTAATGGATCAAGCAAACACCATAATCATGAGGATGAACAAGCAATTTGGGTAGAATTTCATAACTTTAAATATCACCACAAGATTCACAGGCAAGCCATTGATCGCGGGGGTTGAATATAAGACACTCTCACATTCGATATCCAATGAACTATTATTTTCTTTTTTTTTTCTTCAAATTTTGGGTTTCCAAGTCCTGTATATTAATTTAAAAATGCATCATTCATTAAAATATCGGTTAGCAAACTGACTTTTTGAAGAAATGAAAAGATTCTTTATTTTAAAAATAGATTTCAAAATACAGGGTTGTTGATGCAATTAATCATCTTAGATGGACAAAGATTGATAAAGTCCAATCCTGAATGGGCAAATTGTGACATGAGGTGATGAGGTGTCTCTTGAGGAAGAGGGGTCACTTTGTCTACAAGATAACAAGATCTTTTACACTTGAGAGTCCGATTCAGAACCGATAGAAAAAAACCTTTTCTAGCTAGTTATTTGACAAAAAAGTCAAAAGTTTTCTAGCAACTAGAGAGCAAGAGTAAGCAACAAAATTTTTGGGGCAAAATCTTGTTGGGGCATAAAGATGACAAATCAGTTTAATGACAAAGATACTTCTGAGAAAAAAATTAAGCAAAATAGTCTACAGTGGAAATTTTGAAGATACATTTTGGAAGGTTGAACCTGAGTGTGAGATGGGGTATTCTAGCCGCAATAGAGCCCCAATAAAGAAACAAGACCGAGATTTTTCAATGAACTTCCTTGAAGAAGAAGACTCACTCGAGTGGTCCTCAACTGGCATTAATTCATGCATCGTACATAGTTTGACATCTTTAGGTTAGGGGGAATGCTAACACACGCATCAAATTACTTTATCTTTTTGACAGGTATTCAAAGATTCAAAAAGATTCTAATCAGTAACTTTACGGTTGAAGAAGTAGATTCCATCAAGATCTCAATTTACACCTTCGTGAAACCAAGGTCCACGACTTCGTGAAAAGTGGATCACAACAAAGAATCAAGGGTTCCTAATGAGAAGAGCCCACCCAAAAAGATTTCATATGTTACTTCAAGATCTCTACCAAAGCCTTCAATGCGTGTTTCATTTCTGAACTGTCAACCTTCAGTATTAGATGTTAATCTATCAATAGCCTTCAGTGCTCAACATTTAATTTTCTAGCCATCAGTAAGACCTCAAGTGTATGGTGAGCTAGATTGTTCTCAAATCCTTTAGTGTTGGACTTTTATTTTTTTTCTAGGAATCAGTAAGACCTCCAGTGCTTGGTGAGCTAGGTTGTCCATAAATCCTTCAATGTGAGACTTTCATATTTTTCTGGAAATCAGTAAAACCTCCAGTGCATGATAATCCAAACAGTCAGTAAGACCTTCAGTGCATGACTTTAATTCTTCAAGCCACCAGTAAGACCTTCAGTACATGATGATTTGGATTATCCATTAAGCCTTCAGTGCTTGATCTTTGACCTTCTGGATCCTCAGTAATACCTTCAGTGTTTGGCTATTCGGACCATTAGTGAAACTGTCAGTACAAGTCATCAGTAAGACCTTTAGTGCATGGTGATTTGGATTGTCACCAAAGCCTTCAGTGCTTGACTTTTAATCTTTCGAACCATCAATAGGACCTTTAGTGCATGATGATTCAAACTTCAAATAGGGAAGTGGGATAAAATTAACATTTATAATCTTTGTTTTATTCTCGTTTTACAAGAATAAGCAAAGAGAGGCAATTGTAATTACTAATTTTATTCGGGTTGTCTATCCGTTTTTATATTATAATTATTACAATATTGGGATTTGTCATACTATTATTATCTTATATTATTTCATTGTTAATTAGGATATTATTATTATCTTATATTACTTATTATTATTAAAACAAAAAATATATTATTAGTAGTAGTACTAAATAAAATGACCCGGTGCCGAATACTGGGCAGTTCTTTGAGTTCTTGAATAACTCAAGAACATGGCAAGGACATTTCAGAGAAAAATATTCAAGGATGTTTGATCCGTTTTTTCAGAAGGAAAAAAATGATTTTGTGCTTTCTTTTTTTGTTACTTATAGTGTCCGGTTTAATAACCAATGTGGGTAAATTACGGTTTTTAAACCCCTCCACCTTGAATAATCACATCCGCGGTCCTTCTGCGTCCTCTAACCACCTCTGTGGTCCCTAAAATTTTCAAAGGTTTTGCAATTTCACCCTCATTTTGTTTAATCCGATTTGTAATGGGTAAATTCTCTTTTCGATCCCTAAAACCCTTAATTTTATTTCGATTCGGTCCTAAGTCCAGGGGGTTATTTCATCTTTTAACCCTTTTTTATTATGTATTTTATCTTCGATTCTTGTTTTGGTTGATGTTGGATATTACTTACGCATTACTTTTGTTGCATGTTTTTTTATTAAATATAGCATGTAGTATAGTATTTACAAAAAAGTGATATATGTTACATGTACGTGTATATTAGATTCTTGTATAGCGTTTAGTTTGAGTTTAATATTCGTGCTTATTCGAGTTTATGTTCATCTAAGCTCATGTTTCGTATTTATTTATGTTCTTACCATGTTATATTTTTTTTCATGATTTAATCAATGCTTTTATTCTTTTGCCATGCCATAAGATATTATGTTGCATCCGAGATATAAAATGTTAATGTAGTGCCTCTTTATTCGAGAGTAAATGTGGTTAGCACGAAGCGTAGTGATGTTAATGTAGTGGTTTGTTCATTTATTTTTGAATAACAGGACCCTTAAAATTTACTCCTATGTATAACTAAATTCTAATTTAATTGTCCCTTTAATTCAGAAAATCCAATATTAAAAAGTGATAATATTTTTTTGGTACTAATTTTAGGCAATATGAGAGTGTTAATCATTCCTTATTCGTAAGTGTTAATCATTCCTTATTCGTAACCGACTCTCGGACCCATTTTTATTTCTGATTTCATTTTTTGGTGTCCAGTCTATTACTTTTAGAATGATCGGTGACAACTCTCAAGTTTTATTTTCAGAACTCCGAGATTTCCCCAAATTTTATTTAATTTTCCCTTTTAATAAAATATTTCATTTAATTTTTTTTTTCAAAATTCGAAACATTAATATTTTTTTCATAAAATCAAAATTCAATTTTTATAAAAAGTAGGATACATCAAATTTTAAATTAGTCGCTACAAGTTCATAACTCTTTTCATTTTTAATTTTATTTTTATTTTTTTTCATTTTAATTTTGGGATTTTTTTTTAATGATTCTCAGCAAAAGTTTACAACATTCCTGCCACTAGTTGGGCATGCCAAGAAGCACGACGAACTAAAACCGGCAACTGCAAGTTTTTGTTGTTCTTCTGGTTACACCCACAAAAAACATACAATTTAAAAGAGATGATTCAAATTAAACTGAAACAAGATCAAAATTTTACATTTCAATTTCACTCGTCAAAATAATAGTAAAAAAATTCTGCATAAAGGAGTGTTTGAATGATCCCAGTGCTTCAAGCTGCAAGTGTCATAAACGAATGAATTAAAAAAGAAATTATAAAAGTTTATTTAAGCTAAACTTGTTCTATGGGGTAATCAGTTTTACATCTTTCATAGTTGACTTCAAGAATAAATGTAGCTTTTTTCTTGACGTGATTTTGTGGTTTTGAAACAATATATGTTAAATATAAGAGTTGATGAAAATATATCAAGTGCTTAGATTAGCTTTGTGGTTAGCCGCCCTTATCCTCTTGTAAGAGGTCCATGGTTTAACTCCCCTAAATTGTATAAGTCGTTATTTTTCTCTTGTTTTATTTGATTAATAAAGTGATACCATATGTCATCATTCTATTAGTCCAAAATAAAATTAATTAAAAATGACACATGAGCGGCTTATGAGGAGAGAAGAAATGACATAAAAAATTAAAAAATAAAAGAAATATCCACGAAAGCATCGCCATTAAAATTTTAATAGCTAATAACTAAAATAAGAAACATAACGTTAATGATGATTTTGTCAAAAAAATAGTTCGATGACCAAAATAAGAAAAAAAACAATAATTCAGTGATTATTGGTATAATTTACCCTATTATTTATTCAATTTAAGAGTCCATGTTGAAAAACATCCAATTACTTTTGGATTCAAATTGGATTTCCAAATCTTCTAAACAATATTCATTAAATTACTACAATTACACAAATCATATTCAAATTATTTAATCAAAATTCTAATTAAAGAACATAAAACTAAGGCTCTAATATGTTATTTAAAATTAATCTAAGTGTTCAGGTCAAATAATATAAAACGACATGTATTAATTTAAGTATATAATTGAAACAGGGACTAAATTAAACAGAATTAAATTTAGAATCAAAGCATTAAGGACTAAATTAAATTTTATTAGAGTTGAATGCCCAAATTACATGAATTCGAAGAGTAAAGCGCATTTCCTAAAACCCGACCCGAGTTAAAACGCACGGATTTTAGATCTGACCCGCGTTCAAAACGGTGCATTTTGCACCTGGTATTTAAGCCTCATTTCAGTTTGTATTTTCCTTTTTTTTTCTATTTTTTTTATTTTTCATTCTCTCACCTCTACCGAACAAATCTCTCTCTCTCTCCCCCTCTCTAAATCCTATTTACTCTAACATCTTTTACCCAGAAAAAATTATCCTAAATGGATCAAAACGGCCATTTTCTTTGGTGTTCATCACATGTTCTTCATTATGAAGAACACGATGAACACCGATCTCTAGCCACCATCTCAACCGCCGTCATAATTTTCTCGGCCACCACCTAAACTTTTCTGACAACCGTAAGCCAAACTTTGATCGTCACAAGACGATTTTTCAACTGTCTCCGAACGATTTTTGACTGCCATAAAACCCTAAAAATAAACTAAAACTCCCGTTTTTCCTCCTAAATTCCCAAATCTAGCTAGATTTGATAGAATCACCCTTTATTCCCCAATTTGAGCTGAAACTATCAGAATCGAACTTCTTCGACTTGTTACTGCTAACTCACTCTGGCCACACACAACTCAATCCAATTTGCTTTTATTTTTTAGCTCAATTTTACTTTTTGATTTATATATATAATCACTAATGCAATTTTTTTGTTGTTTTTCAGGAATCGAAGTAAAAGGGAATACCTCCTCAACAGTAAGGTCACATTTTGATCTCTCTTCTGACGACGGTTGAGCTTCTTTGACAACGATTCGACTTTACAATGACGATTCAGTTTCTCTCCGATAATTCTTCCTCACACTATCCATTTTTAATATGGTAACTATGAGTGTCATTAATAAATCTAACATTTTCTCTATTTATATAAGGTTGGTGACGTCTTGCTGATGTCACACTCCAGCTGAATATTAGCCGTTGCTAGCTAATATTGAAGAAAGCACAATCCGTGGCTACCCTTTTTGGCCAATGTACACATGCCACATGTCCCATGAGTTGTAATTCGGGGGAGAATAAATCATAATTGGGCTTGACAACTTATGTACTTTGGGTCAGTGGGTAATATTTTAGGAATTGGATTGTAATTGGACATTGGGCCCTGTATTTATGGACTTTTATTTATTTATTTATTTATTTATTTATTTGGTTTTATTTACTACAATAATATTAATATCGGATAAAATACAGGTATTACATTATGATTATAGTTTTACATGCCTAAATTTGTTCTGAAAAAGAATGAAAACATTGTGGGTTCTAAATCCATTATATAAATTGGTAAATTATGTAAATCATCACTGAATTTTATTTCCAGACCTATTTTAAAGTTTTAAAATGTTCAATTTACTCATTAAACTTTATACATTTAATTTTTTGGCTTAATTATAAAATATGTGCCCAAATTATGCTTCTTTTTTGTAATAGGTGCCTAAAGTTTTTTTGTTGAAATAGGTGTCTCAAATTTTCTTTTTTTGGCCAAAACAGGTGTTTTAGTTAACTTTAAAATAATCTAAAAATAAAACTTTAGACACCTATATCAACAAAAAATAAAATTTTAGGCACTTATTTCAGTTAAAAGATACTTTAAGCACTTATTACAAAAATGTATAATTTAAATACTTATTTTATAGTTAAACTTTTTTTATAATCCTTCCGTCAACTTATGACGTGGTTTATTTTATTACTTATAATTTTATTTATGGCATGACAACGTTATTAATATTTAATTATAAATATAATTCAAAGAAAAAAATAACTAAAATCTCTAAAATATCAAAATCTCAATCCCCTCTCAACCCCTCATCGACCCCTCCAACTTCACTTTTGCAGTCCTCCAGAAATTAGTCCCTTCATTTTAAAGACCTCACTCTGGAATGCTCGAGCATTCTTTTTCATTTCACTTTTGCATTCAGTTTCTACCCCCTTAAAGGCGTAATTTTATAAGTTTATTACAATTTTAAGAGCTTCGTGTGTTACCGGGAATTTTCATGATAGTAATCGTCGATCAGGTGGCTTTAGTGGTTGACAACGGAGATCTGTTACGGAGTGATGAACGAAGGTGAAGCATCAACACCTTGAGGGAGTCGAGTTCACGTGCAACCAAAAGTTATAGGATGGAGATCAAACGGCTCAAATTCGTGGACGTGACTCCATCGGAGACTACGAACGGTCGTAAACGGTAAAAGCTTCAGGTTTACGCTGCCTCATTTTCTCTAGACCGTGAAATGATTGCGGTTCAGATGAAAGGAAAAACAAATGATAAAACTTGAAATTTTCCAATCGAAAACGAAAGTAACCATAGTGAAAAGCAACTCCAGTCCCTCGCTGTTATTACATGTGATCCGTTCAGCTATATCTCCTAAATTTGTAGTCGCTTTGGTTTGTGGAAGGTGAAGAGACATGGAAGACGCCGTCGTTATTCACCAATCGTTTCGCTTCCAAGGTGGCGACGAGGTGCAAAGAGCGGTTACATGAACTGGTGAAAGAAGAGTTGGAGTGTGAGTAGCATGGGCGGATGTATACGGAAATAATATGGTGCAATTCAACCCACTTGATTTGTTGGGTATAGAGTTTTTAAGGAGGTAAAATAAAAATTTTTATGCGAAATATTAGAATTGACCCCACTTGATTTATTAAGGTACGGGGTCAACAATATTTATTTTAATAGTATGAGTAGAGGTGTAAACGAGCCGAGTCGATAAGGGTCGGAGAAGGGCAATTACTCATTCTTAAAACCAACATTCTTAAGACCAAAGAGTCGGAGGGGGGAAGTTTCGAATTAGTTCGTTAAAAATTTAAGTCGAGTTCAAGCTTGAGTAATTTTTAACGAGTCTGAATAATCTGAGCTAGACTCGGCTTGTTAAGAGCTCGAGCCGAGTTCGAGCTAGAGTTGAGTGTTGGATGAGCTTTGACCGTGTCGGACTCGAGTAGCTCGCGATCTGTCTTGTCTCATTTAAAGCCCTATTAGGAAAAAAGCTTTGATACACAAGTTGTGTAAAGTTTACACAAGCTTGTTAATTTTAGGGTTTAGGGTTTAGGAATTTAGATTTTAAATTTAAAAATTTTAGCATGTTATATTTTTTAGTAGCTCACGAGGTTTTTGAATCGAGTATCAAGTAGCTCGACTCGGCTCGTTAAGAACCCGAGCTGAATTCGAGCTCGAGTCGAGTGTTGACTGATCTTTGACGGAGTCGAACTCGAGTAGCTCGTGATCTGTCTTGTCTTATTTACAGCCCTAGGTATGAGATTTTTCCATACCTTATACTTTACTCTGACCTCACTATATAAAAATTCTGGCTTCACCACTTGTAAGGAGGGACGGGAAGGTACAATGGCGCGTAGCTACATGCGCATGGATAAGGAAGTAAACGAGTGGATTAGAAGCATGATCAGTGCTAATTGCATGTGTGAGTTACAGTCGCCAGACTCTGATGCCGTCGAAATTCAAAGGGGTTGAGAGGGGATCGGGGCTGTGATTTAGGTATATCAGAGATTTTAATTGTTTTTTAAAATTATATTTATAATTAAATATTAATAAATTTATCATATTATAATAAAAATAATTCACGTCATAACGGCGTTAGAAAGTTAGCGGAGGATTGGGGGAGTAAAAAATCAATATATAAAATTTAAGTGAGTAAATTGAATGATTTAAAATTTCGATGATCAAAATAAATTTGAGAATAAAATTCAGTGATAATTTATAAAATTTACCTATATAAATATCCTCCGCTAGTAATAGGAATAAGTGTGTAAACACTTCGATAAAAGATGAAAAAGCTCTTAATTGTATTTTCTTTTTCTTTCTCAAAAAATTATATTAAAAAAATCAAATTGTATCTCGAGTCATTGTCATTTGCATTGGTTTGGAGGTAATTGTATCTTTTTAGCTTGTCTAAACGATGGAGCGATCCAGACTTAATACGATGGGTCGTTGGACTGATTCGACACCGTTAGAGGAATCAACTTTGGATTTCGAAAGGAACTGTTGCTATCATCCTCATCTTTCTTACGCTTCATCTGGACAGAACAGCGATATAAATGCTCCTTACTTTTCATGGCGGACCTCCAGGAGTTTTGCCCTACACTCTAGGTTAGTTGCCAAAAGGGCAACAAGCTGCAACATTACTCCACCTGACCATAAGAGCATGACCGACGGTTGGCTGATGGGGCTACGGCAAGGGAAGATGACCAGTGAAAGTTGAACAGTTTCTATGGAAGAAGAAAAATTGGGTAATTTGCAATTTTACCCCCAAAATTAAGATGATGTTTTAAATTGATGGATTTTGGACTAAATTGATAAAATATATAAGTATTTTAGACTAAAACTGTGATTATACTAAGCCACGTCATCAACTCCGTTAATTTTTAATGGTCGGGGTGTCAAAAATAGAACAAAACATAACATTATGTATCATTTTTTCAAAACAAAATAGGCGGGTACAAAAACAAAAACACGATAATAAGTTGGGTACTAAATAAGTAGTTTATCCTTATTTTTAATACATAACCCGGAATTTTAAAATTAATAAACTTACACCAGTAGAACCTCTAAATTAAATTAATTAACCAATTCTCATTGTGACTGATTAACATAAAAAAGAATAATAATAAATATTGGGGTAAAGTACATTACAGGTCACCGAACTATGCTCAAATGATCATTTTGGTCATTTACCTTTCAAAAATTATAAAATAGTCATTAAATTTCTCGAATTGTGACAAAATGATCATTGCAGTGCTATAATAAACATAAAAGTTTAATAAAATTAATGATCATTTTGTAACAATTTGAATAAATTTAATGATCATTTTGTAACAATTGAATAAATTTAATGATCATTTCATAACTTTTAAAAGTTCAATGACCAAAACAATCATTTAAGCATAGTTCAGTGACCTATAATGTACTTTACCCTAATTATTATTATTATTATTATTATTATTATTATTATTATTATTATTATTATTATTTCATTTGGATCTTTTAGCAACGAAAAATCTATAATCAAGAAAATTCAATGGCTCTTTAATTGATTATAACTAAATTAGCACATTAAATCTCTACATACATGCAAAACAAAAAAAATTACATTGAAATTACTTAATAGATAATAATCAAAAGCAAAAGTCCTCCAACCTCCAGAATTAATTTCTTGACAAATAGGACGACAGTGATGAAATGAAATAAAAATTTTCAAAATAAAAAAAATTAATAATATGAACTCTTTTTTTGTGACAAATAATAATAATAATAATAATAATAATAATAACTCTTGTAAACTTTCATAAAAGAAATAATTCTAGCTTCTTATGTTCTTCATTAGCTATGTTTCTCGATTTCCGATTTAGCTCATAAAATTATTATTAACTTAAATAATTATTTTTTTAAAAAATACTTCCAAAGGTTAAATTAGTAATATAATAAAATAAAATTACTTTTTTAAATCAAAAGTTTTTAAAACTCATGCTTTTATATTGCAGGTAATTATATCATGCACTACGGTAGAAACAAAAGTTTCCATAAGCGCTTTAGTTTTAGGGTTTAGGAATTTATTATAGGGTTAAAAGTTTCGGGTTTATAATTTAAGAGTCGTGGTTAGAATTTAAGGTTTATAAGTTAAAACCTAAATCTCTAAATATATTACCCTTGTTGGAAAATATACTGCAAAACCAGGACGTTAGCACTGACTTGGAATAAATAAAAAGATCAAAATAGGAGTTGAACCATGTCGTGGTAAGCATCACTGCCTTACAAACAGATTCGCCTCAACCGAAGTAGTTACTACAACAGGCAGATCGTTCTCGAAATTAGCACGGACTCTTCGAAAGTTTGTACATGCAAATTTCGAAGTGGAAATCGGTGGTATCGCTCTTATGTAAATCTCAAAAACAAAGCTCGAAAATTTTAAAAAGAAAGATGTCAATGAAAAAATAAATCTCGGCAATCAAATGAAATCTTTTTTATTTGTAAATGAATGAAGCAGATTGTTGTGTGTGTTCTCAAATGAGCAAAGAAGAGCTCAATTTATGGGCTTCATTTGAAAGGGTAAAATGGTCAAACAACCAAAAAATAAATTGAATTTCACGTTTCAATTAAACATCTGGAAACATTCAAATTGAATTGCAATTGAATTGCACGTTTTCATTCAATTTGAAATTCAATTTGCAATTGATTTGCAAACGTTTTTTTTTTAATTTGAAGTTCGACTGTTAATTAATCAATTATTAGCCAATTAACATCCTATTAAAAAAATGTTGGAAACGTTTTAATTTTCGAGCTCTATAAATACTGAAAAGAAGAATTCTTTCACAGTTTAGAAAAAACATTTGGAAAAACTCTTGCGAATTTTCTCAAAAAAGAAAAGAACGCGCGCAGACGTGTTAACACGAACACGACCGAGCCGGATGGACAATGGCAGCAGCTGAACGCGCATGCAGGGGCTTTGCCTACTACTCTTCAACAAGGAATGCTATAAAAGCCTCTATATAAACCAAACTCAAGGTACTTTCCCTCTCAATGTGGGATGCTTGACTTGAGCATTTTCCCAACAATTCCCCACAAATGCAAAAGAATCTTTTGAAAAACAGAGTTATAAAATATTTGAGTTTTAAAAACGTGAGAAAAGCAATAGAGAGATTAGTTGCTTAAGCACTAGTGAACGTATCTGGAACTAGTACATAGTGAAATGAGTAATGTGACTCTATCTTTAAATGAAACACGGGTTTTATAAAACTCCATGCGGAAGACATCATTTCCAAAAAAACCAACACCATTTTTTTAGCGAGAGTGAGACATCGCTACAGCTGTGCACTATCCCTCCGGGGACTAAACTGCTCACATGCTACCTCTCTATCACACTCTACATCCTCCCTCCTCTCACTCGAAGCACAATGTTTGTGCTCCTCACAGTCCATTACATTCTGATCCTTGACACTGTCATCCGATTGCAGCTCATCATCAACACTCTCCTCATCAGACTCACATGCCCCCTCACAATTGGCACACGCTAGTTGATCTACAGATGGTTCTATCTCAATCACATGTGCTCGAAATACCTCGCCATTTACTTGTATTTTTATAACCTCATCAATCCGTTCCAATTGTGAGGTCTCAATGAGAATCCGTCCTCGTTTGAATGAATGTGGCTCAAGATTTAAATCATCACATCTGATCATACTTCCCCAAAGCGAAACCACATTATCAAAAATCCCTCGTAACTAGACATGAATCGGTAATCCACTAATCGCTAACCACACACGTCGATTCCCCAAATCCAAACCAGGTACCCTATTTCACACACTTGTAAACCATTTATCAAGATCCATGTTGCCAAGAACTCGTCTTCTAACCTCCACACTCGTAAACATTAACAATAGTCGAGACCCCACAATACGAATTATTGAAAGACCTTCAATTCCCGCCGCCTTTAATTCTCTTGCCAACACTGTGATTCCAATTGGGAAATGACACCACATGATCGCACAGCTTTGTAAAACCTTAACTTTACTGTGGCGATCACACCCTGTACAGCCCAAATCCGCTTTTCCTCTTGTGTCTCCCAAACTGCGCTTTCAACCCTTTCACACTCTTCAACCCCGCTCTATCTTTTCGTTTCCAATAGTAATCTCGAGATGCTCCACAGGCGAAAGAGACAGTAATCTGCGATCGATATATCCACTTACCATGCAAACGCTCAATAACCCACCTAGCCTTCATCTCTGTCCTCATACGAACAAATCCAAACCGCGAACCATCTCTTGCTCTTTTCATCGGAACAAAGACATCCATCACTTGTCCGTGCCGATCAAATACCTGTCACACTCCTTTCCAATGAATCTGATACGAAAGATGACCCACAAAGATAGTCCAACATCGCCGACGTCTGTCACTGCTCTCGCTCATTGTTTTTGATAATTTTTCAAATCAAATCTGTTAACTTATGCTACTAACCTAACTTCACTTATCGAATTCCATTTTCTTTTTATATTAATATTAATATTTTTATTATATTATTATTACTATTATATATTATTATTATTAATGTTATTATAGGTATATATATATTTTTCTATTATGTATAGTATATTTTGTATCTATTATTATTATCTTAATATTATGTATATATATGTATATATATGTGTGTGTGTATGATATAATATTATATGTATATTATTATTATTACTATTATCATATATATATATATATATATTATTTTTTAGTATTTATTTTTATTTTATGTTTATATATATGTTATGTATATTATTATTATAGTATATTATTATGTATATAGTATTATATATATGTATATTATATAGTTTTATATATTATATGTATAGTATATTTGTATAATTTATTATTATTATTATTTATATATTAATATACTTATTAGTATTTTTATAATTATTTTTATTAATGTATACTATATTAATATATTTACCATATTATGTATATTATATTTTATTTAAAATATTATAAGATATGTGTACATTATTATTTTTATTTATTATTATTTTTATATAATATATGTGTATTATATTTTATATATTATTTTGACTATATAAAATGTATTGTAATATTATGTATCTAAAGTTATTTTTTTATTTTTTATAATACATATTTGTGTATATGTATATTATAGTAAATATTATACGTATATTATATTATTTATATATATATATTTATCTTATTTCGAATATTTTGATGAAAATTCGATTTAATATTAAGGGAATATTTTCCATTTTATTTTGATAACCAATTAGGAAGTGACATCATGACTCATTCAGGTGTCAACCTCCTCAGTTTTTGTAAATAAGGAAATGTTCTCCTTAAACCGTTTCCTTTTTGGGGGATTAAATTTTAAATTTAAATTCGAATTTTTGTTCTTGCAATGACAACACCAGATCAACGAAGTAAAATTTTGGGCGTTGTGGGGGTGCTAATCCTTCACCAAGCGTAACCGATTCCCGAACCCAACTTTTTGAATCTCTGGCTATTTTTTACGGTGTCCGGCCTACAAAAGTGGCCGATGGCAACTCCATCCATTTTTCATTCTCCACTTCCATTTTAAATTTTCCATTTTTTCATCTATCCATTTTCCATTTTCCGTTTTTTAAAATTTTACGGTGTTCTGCTGGGATTGTCATCCCCGACTCCGGGTGTCGTCTCTTTTGATGTCGTAATCACAGACATTTAATTATTATTTTCAAAGGAGGGTAAAACCCTGATTACAGCTTGGCGACTCCGTTGGGGATATTTTTTAAGAGAATCAGGCCAATGTTGATTTTGTGATGTCTTGCAAAAATTCAAAGTTTCGATTTAATTTTTAATCCTCAACATTCATGCATGAGCTTTCTACCCGGGCTCCTTACCTTTAAGTGGGAAAGATTACTTCGCTACGTGGGGTTTTCACCCCCGTATGGTATAAGGGTCGTATTCCCCCGAATCGATGTCCTCGCGACAGTTCGGGTACCATTTCTGTTAGATCCGAACCGCATATAGTGAGCCGTAGAAGCCACCCTTTTATAGCTGTGCGAAACTGTAACGACCTGGATTTTAGAGTCTGAGAGTTGGGATAACTCGAGGCATGGGCCTCGCCTTTGGGCTGAGTGTTGGGTTTTTGTAAGCCTTTTTGGCTTGGTTTAGTTGCTGGGCTTGTTTTGGTTGGTTTGGATTTGGGCTAGTAGGATGTTTGAAAAGGTTAACATGGTAAAAGCATATTTGGAAGACAAGGGGCTGTGTTGTTTAATTGCTTCTGCAGAAAAATGGGGGATGATTTCATCTTGTTCCATTGTTTTTGTTCTTCATCTCCTTTCCTCATTTCCTTGCAAGAAAATCAAGTAAGATGCAATCTTTGTTCTTTCAAGGAAGAATCTCGAAATTGTTGTGGAGGGAAAGTTAATCATCACTCAAAGATCTACATTTTAAGGTAAAAATCACCTGGTTTGGAGGAAGAAGATGTTTAAAGGGGTTTCAAGAGGAAGAACGAGATTGGATCATTGGAGACTTCTTCACCAGTTTTAATCCGAGGTCAGTACACTACTAACTCTCATAGTTTCCTGCAAATCATAAAGTTAAGCCTTGAAGCATGTTTTGGTGTTTTTGGCCTTAGAGTAGCTTGTGTGGTTGTTAATGGCTATTCATAGAATTGTTGTTATAATGGCCTAAAATCGGTAGAAATCCACCTAATGCTATCACCATAACTTGTAAGAATGATTTGGGGTTTAACCATGGGGTTAAACAGGGTTTCTAGGTGAAACCCGCACCTAGAGTTTGAAAATCGGGCTCGCGTACCGGTACTGGGCATAGGGTATCGGTACGCCTTAGTTTAAGTGAGGGAAAGGTTGTAAGTGGTGTACCGGTACACCTCTCTGTGTATCGGTACCCTTTACAAAACAAGAATTCTAGTAACGCTATCGTGTACTGGTACTCAAGGGGGCGTATCAGTACGCACTGTTACATTGGCTGGGAAAGGCTTAGCGTACCGGTACACGTGGATAAGAGTACCAGTACCATTGTGGATCGATACGAGATGATCTAGTACCTATTAGGAGTATCAATACGTGCTGGGGCGTATCGGTACAACTTGAGAATTCAAATCTTTCGAACTTAAAATGAGTATCGGTACTCATGGTTGAGTATTGATACCTATAGGGGAGTACCGATACCCATATAGGAGTATCGGTACTCGCTGGGCATTCTGCCCAAAAAATTCGAGTTTACGTTCGGGGGTTCTATAATTCAAGGCAAGGGCCCTAGGGGTCTCTTAAGGTGTAAAATGAATGCTGAAACTGAGAAATGGAGATTTTAGCCCCGTATGAGAAATGTTTTGCTAATGACTTGGTAAATAATTGGGTAAACTGCGTGAGGTAGAAATCTATAGGGATCCTAGGTGGATCAATCGAGGCTGTATGGTAAATTAGGGTCCTTGTTGTGTGCTGAGGGACGCCTAGGTAATCGAGTCATCCCTTGTTGTTAGGATTGGATACCCCAAGTGTGTTGCAACACCTTGAAGATTCCCGAATGTTGGATCTCGATGCTATGTGGACGTGGGCCTCATTCGAAGATGCTTGATGTGAGATTCCAGGCATGGATGTAGGATTCCGATACTTAGTGGACGCAGGCCTTATCCCTTGAGTATAGGATCTCGATGCTTAGTGGACGTGGGCCTTACACAAAGTATAGGATCCCGATGCTTAGTGGATGCGTGCCTTGCTCAGAATGTAAGATCCCGATGCTTAATGGATGCGGGCCCCATTCTATATATAATTATGGTTATCTGTGTAATGCTATGTAAGTGTATGAGGTTCTTGTATGAGCTATGTACGTGATCATACATTCATAAGGCCATGTGTTTAAGTGGTTATGGTAGCGCCATTGCTATATTGCCATGATATCATTCCTGTTGTATTGCTTTATTTATGATTTGCATGAAGCATGGTTGAGTGGCGGTGTATCCACTAAGCTTTGTTAGCTCAGTGTTCGGAATCGTTGTTTCCATTCGCAGGTTAGTAGGTTTGGCTTGTTCTTGAAGGAGCACCATCAGGGAAGGATTCCAGCGCCTCGTCTCTTCATAGTACAATATTTAGGTCATTGGGCTATGTATTCTTAGGAACCTATTATATAATGTAAATCGTATTTGGATTTTCAAACGGTCGAGTCAAAAGTTTATATGTTTTTCAAATATTTATTATGTTTTATTGGGTTGTAATTTAATGGATTTTCATAATAGATTCGTGGATTGGGCTAAACTATGTCAAAATTGTTTGGTTGAGTTTCAGGCGTGAGGCCCAAATGTGACATTCGGGTTGTGGGTGTTACATTTAGTGGTATCAAAGCCTAGATATACCGGTTTTAGAAAATCCTTGGGGTGGCTAGGAGTCAGGAATGGGTGTCTAGCGAATACGAGCCCGTGTGTCTAAGTTGTACTCTTTCAAGACTAGAATCTAGATGGTATGCTCTGTGTTCGCGTGTGTCTCTAGTTGCGACATTAAGATAGATTCGATTGCGTTCGTGAGGGCCGTGATGATGGCTGATTCCTTTGAGGATGATTCTGAGATCGGAGTTATCTCAGACGTTAAGCTTGGTATTATGAAGGAATAGAGGAGTTAGGGGTGTGCCCTCCTCCCATCGCTTGAGAAGTAATTATAGTTATGTGTCGTAAGTTACCTTGAAGCCTTGAGTTCATGGTGAGAACTTTCTATGGTGAGATTCTGCATGTTGGTAGACAACCCTTAAGAAACGGATAAGAGGACTTGGTTTTGTTTGGCCAGTGCTAGAGCATCGATCGGAGGTTTCATCATCCGCAGTAAGTGAACCTTAATGGTTGGTACCGTGTGATGGAGATGTAGCACGCCTGACAGATAAGCGTTTTCGTCTAACATGGAGAGGTACATGATAGTTGTGAGGTCCTAGTACGCTCTTAATAAGCTGAATGCCCTGAGATCTCGAGCAAGGTATGCTTGTTGCGGTTGTTTATAGTAGTGGCCGTATGGACATCGTGGGTATTGTGTAAGGCAATACGTGAGTAAAGCTCGAGGATGTCAGTTTGAAAAATGCAATGGAGTTTTCTTCTAAATGAATTGATATGATATTCGCCACCGGTTGTTGTCCGGTCACGAGCTAGCTTGAGATGTCAAACGTAGTGTTTGAAGCTTTAAGGTTCTAAGGAACCAAACCCATGATAATAGAAACGACAAACCACCACCTTCTTAATGTAGTTCAGACTAATTGGGTTATCGGTGCGAGATTAACCAAGGAGAGTCGTGAAGGGAGCCATGTTCCTTTTATGAGATGAGTATTATTATTACGAATCTAAGTATAAAAAGGGTTGTGAACGGATGACCTGATCAATCAGATTGAGGTTAAGGAACGCTCGGAGGATTCCGAGGCAGATGTAAGGTAGCCCATGATATTGGTTGTATCGTCTTTTTTAGGGCAGTGCATACGAATGGTGAGAGACCGTTGAGTCAGGACAATAGCTTGTATACTCAACATGGGATGTATCCTTGGATAAGTCGAAAAAAGGTATGTCAGTGAAGCTCTTATGAAGAAGATGAGGGATCAGTTTTTGCAGTCAGTTTAAGGTGTCAAACAGTGTTAGGTATGAGTAAGATTTTTCTACGGTTGAGCTGTTATACCCAAAGTTTGTTGCTATCAAAGAGTAAAGGTGGTTGAGGTTAGATGTGGATTCAAGTTGACATTTTGATGCACAGGACAACAGTTTTGCCTAGGATATTCTCAGAACTAGTCGTTAGTACGAAGCACTCGAATGACCTTATAACTAACATTGATTCAGTTTAAGATTCTGTAAATCATGTTTTGGGGAATTAAAACATCATAAGATTTTTCTCAGACCCTAAAGAATTGAGGGTTGTGCTTTGAGCGGATCAAGGAGAGTTGTTATAGATCAGCTTCTAAAGGTTGGTTAGAAATCTAGATTGGGAGTTTGTAAGAAGCTTCTCGACTTCTGTTATAACGAAGAGTGTTGAGGGTTCGGCCTTAGCATATTTTCTACCGGTTCGTGAGCCTTATGGTTGACATCACCTTGAGGTATGTTTCTTGCTTGGGGAATTTGTTATGAGTGCTAGACATTTGGCCATATAGCACGGACTGCCCAATTTTGGCCGAGTGTGCATTGGCTTAGTCTTCGAGGTTGACTTCTTCTAGGCGTAGTCAGGGTTCTTCGAGAGGTGGTGTTAAGTCGTTGTCAAAGTATCAGGGTATAGGTCAAGTGAGATCTACAGTTAGAGTTATCGCGTGAGCTTTTGTTAGACAGTGTGTTGTTTATGCTAGAAATGATAAGCTTGTTACCGAGAGTGTGTTAAATGGTTTGGTCTCATTGTGGTTTTCAGTTTCCTGATGGCAGATTGATTTTCTTGTTCTTACCTTGGCAGAGATTTTATTGAGCGGGTTCTAAGATAGGTTTCCTCGAGGTTGACATTGGCTTGGTAAACTAATGTATTGGTAAATGTTGGTAGGTAAGGGTTCCTCTGTGGGTGATGTGTATGGTTTGGAGTAACAATCCCTCTGGACTTGTTAGACTTACCCTTGGTATAGGTTGGTCATGTGAGTGCGAGGGGTGTCTTGATTTTCGAGTAAGAATCTCAAAGTTGGGGTTCAGAATAAACCAGTTTGTCGGTATTGTGTGTAAATAAATTCTATCTCTTCGGCTTATATGTTGTGCTCTCGTGATGCTAGTTG
Organism: Hibiscus mutabilis; assembly: GCA_019671005.1. Classification (NCBI taxonomy): domain Eukaryota; kingdom Viridiplantae; phylum Streptophyta; class Magnoliopsida; order Malvales; family Malvaceae; genus Hibiscus; species Hibiscus mutabilis. The sequence goes on along the minus strand of CM033720.1, from coordinate 17,285,864 downwards.
AAGAGGATCTTGTAGGTTGCAAGACGTTCTTGGTTCGCATAGTTGACGCAAGAGTGTTAGTCTGTGGTTTAGAGCGGTGGATACGCAAGTGGTTATCGAGGTACTCTTCGAGGGTTGAGTGGGATAACCTCTTAACCGTAGAGTAGTACCCATGATGAGGGATGCGTTGAGTTTAGTTTTAAGCGTTCATCACCTTGTGGTCTGACATTTACCGAACCCTTCACGTAAGAACTCCTTGGAAGAGGAGAAAGTGCGAGCGATGTCGTCAAGGGGTTCACCTTGGGACGTGCTTATGTTGGTATAGCGAGATATAGTGGTGTTAGCTGTTGTGGGTCGATGTATAACAATGGAAGATTAGTATTTGTTTTTTGGGGCTGATAATCTTGCTAATATTGAAGAGTTTTGAGATTCCCATAAGATCGTTCAGGATGTTGGTCTCGTAAGTTGAAGGTTAAGGAGAATTAGTGTTAAATTTTGGGGTTTGATGTGATGGTTGAACTCTAAGGGCAAGTCGAAGAATATTTTGGACTTGCGAACGATTCGAGGTAATCTTAAGTTTGATGAATAGAGGGTTGCTTATTTTGGGTTTGAGATGGATCGTGTTCATGTATGGTGACAATGTAAAGATGTTCCGAATGGCTTCGAAGAAATGTGAGTTTGGCTAAAGTTGTGTGGAATCAGATTTTGGGCTGTAATAAGTTGTGTTGGGAGAATCGTTAGGAATCTTGAGGGCTTTCTAAAGTTTTAGCACCAACGCTTGTTAGAATTTGGTGGTTGGGAGTGAAAGAGAGTTTTCGGACCCTTGAGGACAGTTCGGTGGTTTGATCCCTAGTAGAGCTTGGTTGTGGTAACAATTTTCTTTTAGAACCGAAGTGGCTTGGCTAGTAGAATCGCTTAATCGTGGATTCATATATGCTTATGTCGTAGTGGGTTCAAGTAAATGAGGTGTTAAGTTCTGTATTAGTTAACCAAGATATGAAAGAATGTTGTATTTTCATGATTAGATTGATGATAGAACATGATTGATAGGGTTTGTTATTCCTAAACATGTGGGTTATGGTGATTTTATATGAGGAAGTGCCTTGTAGTAAACCTTGAAGAAGTGTCATATTATGGACGCATATGAGATTTGAGTTCAAGACTTTGAAATGTTAGTGTTGTTAGAGAGGTTCATTCACCGAGTTGTGACTCGCCCGGAGTGAGTTCAGAGTACCGATATTTGATAATATTGTTGAGATTATCCTTCGTTGATCCGTCTCCAGGTTTAATATGAGTGTTGTTCTGGACGTCGAGAATGTCTTGTTGAGGAGGCTTGTAGAAAGTAAAGGCTTGTGTTGAGAGTTTTGGTTTGGAAGGTTTTTGGCGAACCTAAGAGCCACATAGACAATTGTCAACGAGAGGCTGGCTGGAATGTTAACAGTTGCCTTTTTCCCTTGTTTAAATTTCGAGCACGAAATTTTTAAAAGGAAGGGAGAATTGTAATGACCCAGATTTTGGAGTCTAAGAGTCGGGTTAACCCGAGGTGTGGGCATCGCCTTTGGGCCTAGTGTTGGGCTTTTGGAAGCCTTTTTAGGCTTGGTTTAGTTGTTGGGCTTGTTTTGGTTAGTTTGGATTTGGGCTAGTAGGATGTTTGAGAAGGTTAATATGGTAAAAACATATTTGGAAGACAAGGGGTTGTGTTGTTTAATTGCTTCTGCAACAAATGGGAGGGGATGATATCATCTTGTTCACTTGTTTTTGTTCTTCATCTCCTTTCCCTATTTCCTTGCAAGAAAATCAAGTAAGATGCAATCTTTGTTCTCTCAAGGAAGAATCTCGAAATTGTTGTAGAGGGAAAGTTAATCATCACTCAAAGATCTACACTTTAAGGTAAAAATCACCTGGTTTGGTGGAAGAAGATGTTTAAAGGGGTTTCAAGAGGAAGAACGAGATTGGATCATTGAAGACTTTTTCATCAGTTTTGATCCAAGGTCAGTACACTACTAACTCTCATAGTTTCCTGGAAATCATGAAGTTAAGCCTTGAAGCATGTTTTGGTGTTTTTGGCCTTATAGTAGCTTTTGTGGTTATTAATGGAAAATAATAGAATTGTTGTTATAATGGCCTAAAATCGGTAGAAATTCACCTAATGTTATCACCATAACTTGTAAAAATGATTTGGGATTTAACTATGGGGGTTAAACAGGGTTTCTAGGTAAAACCCGCACCCAGAGTTCAAAAATCAGGCTCGCGTACCGGTACTGGGCATAGGGTATCAGTACGCCTTAGTGTAAGTGAGGGAAATGTTGTGAGTGGTGTACCAGTACGCCTTCCCGTGTATTGGTACCCCTTGCAAAATAAGAATTCCAGTAACACTATCGTGTACCGGTACGCAAGGGGGCGTATCGGTACGCATTGTTACATTGGCTAGGAAAGGCTTAGCGTACCATTACACGTGGATAGAAGTACTGGTACGGTTGTGGATCGGTACGGGGCAATCCTAGTACCGATAAGGAGTACCGATATGTGCTGGGGCGTATCGGTACAACTTGAGGGTTTAAATTTTTCGAACTTAAAATGAGTATCGATACTCATGACTGAGTATCGTTACTTATAGGGGAGTACCAATACCCATGTAGAAGTATCGGTACTCGCTGGGCATTCTGCCCAAGAAATTTAGGTTTACGTTTGGGGGTTCTATAATTCGAGGCAAGGGCCCTAGGGGTCTCTTAAGGTGTAAAATGAATGTTAAAACTGAGAAATGAAGATTTTAACCCCGTATGAGAAATGTTTGGCTAATGACTTGGTAAATAATTGGGTAAACCGTGTGAGGTAGAAACCCATAGGGATCCTAGGTGGATCAATCGAGGCTGTATGGTAAATTAGGGTCCTTGTTGTATGCTGAGGGACGCCTAGGTAATCGAGTTATCCCTTGTTGTTGGGATTGGATACCTTAAGTGTGTTGCAACACCTTGAAGATTCCCGAATATTAGATCCCGATGCTATGTAGACGCATGCCTCATTCGAAGATGCTTGATATGAGATTCCAGGCATGGATGTAGGATTCCGATGCTTAGTGGACGCGGGCCTCATCCCTTGAGTATAGGTTCTCGATGCTTACTGGACGCGGGCCTTGCTCAGAGTATAGGATCCCGATGCTTAGTGGATGCGGGCCTTGCTCAGAATGTGGGATCCTAATGCTTAGTGAACTCAGGCCCCATTCTATATAATAATTATGGTTATCAGTGTGATGCTTTGTAAGTGTATGAGGTTCTTGTATGAGCTGTGTGTGTGATCATACATTCATAATGCCATGTGTTTAGGCGGTTATGGTAGCGTCATTGCTATATTGCCATGATATCATTCCTGTTGCATTGCTTTATTTATGATTTGCATGAAGCATGGTTGAGTGGCGGTGTATCCACTGAGCTTTGTTAGCTCAGCGTTCGGAATCGTTGTTTTCGTTCAGAGGTTAGTAGGTTTGGCTTGTTCTTGATGGAGCACCATAAGGGAAAGATTCCAGCGCCTCGTCTCTTCAGAGTACAATATTTAGGTCCTTGGGCTATGTATTCGTTGGAACCTATTATATAATGTAAATCGTATTTGGATTTTCAAACTGTCGAGTCAAAAGTTTATATTGTAATTTTGAAAGGAGCTCAACTGTATATGTTTTTCAAATATTTATTATGTTTTATTGGGTTGTAATTTAATGGATTTTCATAATGGATTTGTGGATTCGTCTAAACTATGTCAAAATTGTTTGGTTGGGTTATAGGCGTAAGGCCCAAATGTGACATTCGGGTCGTGGGTGTTACAGATACTCTGCCCATTTAGCGGTCACCCCTTTTAGGCTTTGGTGCCTTTTATTTGTTTTTATGTACAATTTTTTTATCAATTTTAATTTTAATTTTATCCGGATTGACCTCATTTTCTTGTTTTGGTCGCATCATATTAAATACACTCATTTTGCATTAATTGCTTGACACCATTATTTTAATTTTTTACATTTCATCGACATGAAGTATTGATTCACGACTGTTCTTAATTTGAAAAATTTATTATCGGGAGAAAATCTAGTACCCTAGATATCAAATGCAACGTTCAAAGTTGCAAATAAATCTCGTGAGTTCGGAAGTTAAGCCACGGGAACCATTTTTGAATCAGTACCTCTATATCTAGGGCATACACCTTGCATTTACATGCATACATTCACAGTTTTGAAACCGGTCCCCAGGATGCCCCGTTCCAACAATACCATATAAAGTGAAGTCTAGCATCATGTTGAACCTACGCAGGGGCCTGGTCCAAAGGCATTCTTGAAAATAACCTTCGCGTGCATACATACACTATGCCTCTACAAGGTCCTACATTTAGGAGTATTTCCAGGTCCAACGGGGTGCAACATAGCGCGTTCATGAGAACAATAAAAGCCCTACGAGGAAATGTGACAACATACTCCGAACTTCAAATTCGTTTCATTCCAAACGAAGTTCAATGAAAATAATTTTGGGGCATACACCCGAAATATAACTCCATAGAAAGATAATCAAAGCCAATGAAGATTGGGGGCATCTCTGCGAAACAAGTTTAGGAACTCAACCCGACATGAAGTCAGGGGCATCCCTTTGAGGGGCAAAAAATCATTCACACATTTATTGAGATCATTTGGCATAAAGTGCATGCATCATACATTCATACGAGTAATTAGGCATTAAACATGCATTAGACATAAAGTTAAGGGGCATCCAACATGCATTCATTTTTTGGCTGGAACACATAAACATGTCCAAGAAGAAGACCGAAAAAATCTCAATCACAAGGGCAACAACATGATGATCAACTTCTAGCCCTGAAAGAAGGCCAAATATGCAGAAAAGCTCAAACATCCAGCTCAATAGCAAAATTTTAAACAATTACTAATTAATGTTCTCCTTTATTTTCAGATCTTGCACTATCGTTGATGGTGCAACAGATTAAAGTTTTATCTGGATCTCGACTCATTGCCGGTGATATAGTGGATCCTAGTGTTTCCAGATCTTACCTCCCCATCAATGGTGTAACAGATCCAACCTTATCCATGTCTCGCTTCTTTGTCGATGTCGCAGCTAGACCAAAGTTCTTCTTCGGATATTATATATTTCTTGTAGCTGTTCGATCCGCCCCTTACGTTGATGGAGTGGTGGTCCAAGTTGCTTTCATTGGTCTTGTTCCTCCGTTGATGGCGTAACAAGGTCCAAACTACAGATATCCAATCTCACCTCTTGCGTTGATAGAGAGGTTGAGTCCAAGTTGTAGCTGTTCGATTCACCCCTTGCGTTGATGGAGTGGTGGGTCTAAGTTGCTTTCATCGGTCTTGTTCCTCCGTTGATGGTGTAACAAGGTCTAAACTACAGATATCCAATCTCACATCATGCGTTGATGGAAAGGTTGAGTCTAAGTTGTAGTTGTTCGATCTGTCCCTTGCGTTGATGGAGTGGTGGGTCCAAGTTGCTTTCATTGGTCTTGTTCCTCTGTTGATGGCGTAACAAGGTCCAAACTATAGATATCCAATCTCACCTCTTGCGTTGATGGAGAGGTTGAGTCCAAGTTGTAGCTGTTCGATTCGCCCCTTGCGTTGATGGAGTGGTGGGTCTAAGTTGCTTTCATCGGTCTTGTTCCTCCATTGATGGCGTAACAAGGTCCTAATTATAGATATCCAATCTCACCTCTTGTGCTGATGGAGAGGTTGAGTCCAAGTTACAACTGTTCGATCCGCCCCTTGCGTTGATGGAATGGTGGGTCCAAGTTGCTTTCATCCAGTCTTGTTCCTCTGTTGATGGCGTAACAAGGTCCAAATTATAGATATCCAATCACACCTCTTGTGTTGATGGAGAGGTTGAGTCCAAGTTGATGTTCACTCTTACTCCGCTGTTGAGGTCATAGTAAGGCCTAAATTGCTGTTATCCAATTTTGTCATTCCGTTGATGGAATGACTGAACAAGTATCCCAAATTTTGATCTTGCCTTTTCGTTAGTGTTGCAGTTGGATCAAAACTTTCACCTTTAGACCGTGCCTCTTCGTTGGTGTTGTAGCTCGATCAAATCCCAGTCCTGCCTCTTCGTTGGTGCTGTAACTGGACCAAATTTACTAACTTTCGATCCTGCCTCTTCGTCGGTGTTGTAGCTGGATCAACCTTACTGACTTTAGACTCTGCCTCTTCGTCGAAATTGTAGTTGGGTCAACATTTACTGATTTCTGGTCTTGCCTCTTCGTCAGTGTTGTAGCTGGACCAAATCTACCAACTTTCGATCCTGCCTCTTCGTCAGTGTTGTAGCTGGATCAACCCCATTGACTTCAGACATTGCCTCCTCGTCAGGTGTTGTAGCTTGGTCGAACCATACTATTCTTCGGTCCTGTCTCTTCGTTAGGTGTTGTAGCTGGGCCAAATTTACTTTTTCAGATCATGTCTCTTCATCAGAGTCATAGTTGGATCAGACATCAGAGCCTCAATCTTTCGATCATGTTTCTTCGTTAGTGTTGCAGCTGGATCAAAACTATTTTGACAACTCCGACAGAAATGTTGGCACAACGTGCTTAAACACAGTAAAGTTTAAGACAATGGATAATTTAAATATCCATCGAAAATCCATTTTCACGAATGATCGAGGGAAAATAAATCCTTTGAAAAATCCAATGTCATGATTGGTATCAACTGATTGTACCCAGGGGAATGGTACAACTAGCCCGGAGTAAACGGCTACCGGTAAAAACAACTCAAAACTATTGATCCCTGTGCATTTGGAAAAAATGCAAAAGAAGCTCTGCATCAAATTTACCAACTTCCGGTCCTGCCTCCTTGTCTGTGTTGTAGCTGGGCCAAACCTTCATCTTTCGATCCTGTGTCTTCGTCAATGTTGTAGCTGGATCAAGTTTTGCAGACCTTGTCTCTTCGTCAATGTTGTAGCTAGGTAAAATTTTCTCCAGGCATTGCGTCGTCGTCAGAGTCGTAGCAAGCTGAGCTCGTTTTGTCTCCTCCAATCGATTGCCTCAGGTTTTTTTTCTCCCAATGCATATTCCATTTTGAAGATTTTGCTTACAAGAGTGGTAAAGAAGATAAAGAAAAGCCCAAGGAAGAAGCGGTGGCTAGAGAAGAAACCCCGGTCGGACAAAAATAGTTACTCTTTTATCTTTGCTCTATTCCTGTTACACAACAATGTGCAAAGAATGGCAGTTGTCATAACTATTTTTGGTCCGGGCCTTTGAGCCTAATTAAAATACAATTACCCTTACCAAGCCCAAACCCGGTTTTAATACCCATTACAAAATAAACCCTAAATAACCACAAAATCAAGTTTGAGATAAAAAAAACTATACCTTGGGGTGACTTTTGGGCGATTCCGACCACTATAGGTGGTGGCACTCCGCCGCCGACGAACGGCGGCCCACGACAGACCGGTGGCTGACTTTCGACGAAGGGTGAAGGCTCTTCAGAGCGTTTGTAATTTTTTTTTTAGAAATTATCAGCCAAATGATTTTTTGGTATAAAATACCTATTTAAAGCCACACCAAAACGACGTCGTTTTGGTGTCGGCCTTTAAGACCCAAAACGATGTCGGCCTTTAAGACCCAAAACGATGTCGTTTTGGTCACGACCTAGATACCCAACCCGACCCGGCTAAGGATTTGCGCTATTTTTTATTGGTAAATTACCTTTTTGGTTCTTCCGCATGGTAAAACTACTCCTTAGGTCCCTATAAGTTTTTATTTATTTTTAATTTGGCCACTAAATATAATTTAATTCGGTTTCAAATGCGTAAATTACCCTATTAGTCCCTCCGGCCTAAAAATGTTTTCATAGAGGGTCTGCCGCATGGTTTAACTACGTTTTAAGTCCCTGAAACGTTCCAATCTTTTGTGATTTCGTCCTTTTTTTAATTTTTTAGTTTTTATTGATTTTCTTTTTATATTAATATTAATATTTTTATTATTATATTATTACTATTATATATTATTATTATTAATGTTATTATACGTATATATATATTTTTCCTATTGTGTATAGTATATTTTGTATCTATTATTATTATCTTAATATTATGTATATATATATGTATATATATGTGTATGATATAATATTATATATTATATGTATATTATTATTATTATTACTATTATCATATATATATATATATATTATTTTTTAGTATTTATTTTTATTTTATGTTTATATATATGTTATGTATATTATTATTATAGTATATTATTATGTATATAGTATTATATATGTATATTATATAGTTTTATATATTATATGTATAGTATATTTGTATAATTTATTATTATTATTTATATATTAATATATTTATTAGTATTTTTATAATTATTTTTATTAATGTATACTATATTAATATATTTACCATATTATGTATATTATATTTTATTTAAAATATTATAAGATATGTGTACTTTATTATTTTTATTTATTATTATTTTTATTTATTATTATTTTTATATAATATATGTGTATTATATTTTATATGTTATTTTGACTATATAATATGTATTGTAATATTATGTATGTAAAGTTCTTTTATCTTTTATCTTTTTATAATATATATTTGTGTATATGTATATTATAGTAAATATTATACATATATTATATCATTTATATTTTTTAATCTCATTTTGAATATTTTGATGAAAAATTTGGTTTAATATTACGAGAATATTTTTCATTTTATTTCGATAACCGGTTAGGAAGTGACATCCTAACTCATTAAGGTGTCATCCTCCTCGGTTTTCGTAAATAAATAAATGTTCTCTTTAGACCGTTTCCTTTTCTAGGGATTAAATTTTAAATTTAAATTCGAATTTTTGTTCTTGCAATGACAACACCAGATCAACGCGGTACCAATTTTGGGCGTTGTGGGGGTGCTAATCCTTTCCCAAACGTAACCGATTCCCGAACCCAACTTTTTGAATCTCTGGCTATTTTTTATGGTGTCCTTCCTATCAAAGTGGCCAGTGGCGACTCCATCCATTTTCCATTCTCCACCTTCATTTTAAATTTTCCATATTTTCATCCATCCATTTTCCGTTTTTTAAATTTTTACGGTGTTCTGCTGGGAGCGTCATCCCAGTCTCCGAGTGTCGTCTCTTTTGATGCCGTAAGCACACATATTTTTATTATTATTTTTAGAGGAGGGTAAAACCCTGATTACAGGTTCTAAAGTACTAAGGGTACTCGAATTTTCACTATTACCTACTAAGATAATAGGACGTCGATTGGGGAGGATATGAGTTCTTATACCATATGGAGGTGTGGACCCCATGAAATATAAGGATCGTATCCCGAAAGCGAATCACAATCCTATACGGAGGTGAATACCCCACGAAAGAAAGTGAAAACTCCCACTTATCGAGGGACGGAGCTCGGATAGCTCATGCATAAATAAAAATTATATCAAACACCAGATAATGAAAGCGGTAAACAAACAAGCTTATGGATTAAAAATTATGTTAAATCGAATTGAAATGTTTCTTAATAAATATGATACGAACCCGAACTAAGGCTTGACTCTTTTTTTTTATTTTTTGAAAACAAAAATGTTCCCCAATAGAATCGCCATTGTAATCACTCATTTTTACCTGTAAATACATATTAGTGTTGCATGTATACATATTATATTATATGTTTATTATTTGCATGAGTGTTACTAATATATATAAGGTGTGGTGTGTGCATGTATATTTACGTGTTAATGGTGTATGTGTGTCGTATATGTATCTATTTAGTACGAGCTTATTTGTTTAATGTGTATAGATGTTAAGTCAATTATGTGTATGATTATACGTACGTATGCTAGTATGTTATGTTATATACGTATGTATGTGTATTGCTGTTATAATTATACTATTACTATTATTATTGGGATGATATATAAAATGAAAATCCAAAAAATATATATTAAAACCAAATAAATAAATTGAAGTCCAAGTCCAATTACAAATAATTACAAGGCCTGGTTGGCCCAAACCCAAACCCTATCTAAGTACAGTTACTGTGTGTGCAGGTGACTGTGGGCCGTTGGATCAAGATCTGATCCAACGGCCACGATCCAACCAAGGAGCCAAAATATCTGCCAGCCGCGTGCTCATCACGTCTGGACCGTTCGAGTGCCACGCGCGGACGCTTTGATATCCCACGCGTGCGTGAGCCCCACGCGCTTTGACTCCTCGACTGCTGAGCTCCACGTGGCACGATCTAGAGCCGTTTCACCAAATCGAGGCTTCATCTGGGCCGTTCATCCTTCAAGCCATCTCAACCGTTAGATCAGATCTGATCTAAGGGCCGAGAACACGTCTGGCCGCTGGCAGAACCCCCACACCGCCACCATGCCGATCTTCAACCACCGCGCTCAGAACATGTCAAACAAAGCAAGAAAAGAAATGTCAGTCCAGATCTGAAAAAAGGCAAATAACATGCAACTTGTACCAAAACAAAGACAGGCATATATATGTAGGAAACAAATATTTTGTAACGGAGAGGGGTTGTAACGAGATACAAGAACAGAGAGTTGTAATCAAAAGAACAAGTTGTAATCGAACTAGAAGTTACAATTGAAATACAAAAGTCAGTCCAGTGGTAAATACTCGTTTCCTTTTTTTTTTAATTTTTGCATGCATATACAAAAGAGGTAAAAAAAAAGAGGGAGAGTTGTCTTACCGTCGCCGTTTGTGGGTCTTCCCTCCTCAGTGACAAGCCTTTCGGCTTCCCTAAGCAGATACGGTGAACTGAATGGAGGGGGAGACCCCTTGTAGTTTCGTTTTGGGTCTAAAAAATATTTTTTTTCATTTCGTATTTCCTAGATCTAGGGAAAATAGAGGTTGTTCCTCTGAATCCAACCTCAGATTCATGTCTAGGGTGAGACGGGGGTTATTTTGGTAGGTTTTTTAGGCTCGCCGGCGCCGGCCGCCGGATTCTGGGTTTTACAGGGGAGATTTGAGAGAAAACGAAGAGGGGGTTTGAGTTATAAAACCGAAAATGAAACAAATGGCCGAAAATTTGGTTTCGGCCTAAAAAGAGGGTTTTTATAGTTATTATTATTTCATGAAATGGGAAAATTACACAGTAAATCCCCTGCGTCTTTGATATTTTCACTTCTGTCTCGCCGCATGGTATATTTACAACTCTGGTCCCCCTTGTATTTCAAAATCTTGCAATCCAGTCCCTAAATTACACCGAATCAGTTTTTAAATGGTAAAATTACCCCTTTAACCATCCCGCGTTTTTGAATTTTTCATTTCGGGTCTGCCCCTTGGTCTAATTACAGTTTTGATCCTTTTAGGTTCTGTCTATTTTGTATTTTCGTCCTTAACTTGCATATTATTATCCTTTAATTTCTGCCACTGACTTTTATTTCTTTTCATTTCAGTCCTGTTTCTATGTAAATACTCATGTTCGTATTATAATCGTATATGTTAATGTAGTCTTTTGTCTTATTTTATATCCTTCGTATATGCCATGTATTTTTATGTTTACATGTGTATTAAGTTTATAATGATTATGTATCTTTTTATTTGGTTATTCGTATTAAGCATGTTATGTTCTAGTTGACTCGTATACGACATGTTTTGTATTTTCGTATATGTGTATGTTCTCTTGACCTTTAGGTTACGTGTTAGTGTGTCTTCTTTTTATGTATAATATATTGTTCCATATATGTTGAAATTTATTTTATTTCTAAATCTGTAAGTCTTCTTGAAATTTGTGTTTTTGTTCCTACCTTGTTATTGTGGCAAGTTAAGTGTGCTTATATCTGATATTAAGCTTGGTATGTATATGTGTATTTTAATTACGTATTTTATATATGTTAGATTAGTATTCTATTATGTGAATATTTACTATTTTTAAATTATCTGCTATGTCTTATATTTTGTCACTAAGATTGCATATGGTATATAAATTGTTAATGCGGTGCTCTTTTATCCGAGCGTAAACGGGGCCAGTATCAGGCTTAGTGATAGTGGTTGGGCATTTATTCTCGGATAACGGGGCCCTTAAAATTTACTCGCAATTATGACCGAATTTTAAAATAATCGTCACTTTAATCTGGAAAATCCAATATTAATAAAACGGTAATTATTAAAGTACCAATTTTGGGCGGTGTGGGGGTGCTAATCCTTCCCCATCCGTAACCGACTCCCGAACCCAATCTTTTTGAATCTCTGGTTTTATGGTGTCCGGCCTACCTAAGTGGCCTGTGGCACTCCATTTTTTAAAATGCGGTTTTTTTAAAAACCCCACGGAATAAACATTTTATATCCAACAAAAATCACAAACACTTCGAAAACACCATGTTTTTTTTAGCGATGAGAAAAAAGGGACATCGCTACAGCCATGCTGTAGCGACTAAGTTTTTCATGGTAATGATTTATATGTAGAAATTCTCGGTTTTCTGTAAAACATTTAAAAATGAGGGATTTTTTTTAAAAACTCGTGTTTTAAAATAAAAGAGGGTGTCGCCACCGGCCACATTAAAAGTGGTAGACCAGACTCCAAAAGGAAACCAGAGATTAAAAGTGGGTTCGAGAGTTGGTTACGAGTGGGGAAGAATTAACACTCCCACCATGCCCAAAAGTTGGTATCTAAGGGATCGTACTGTATTTAACTAGAATAATTTAAATTCGACTTGAATTAATATATAATCCCTAAAAATACATGCATTCATGGCCACATGATTCAAATATATATTTAAAATCTCGTAATTTAGGGTACCAAGGAAAGATAACAAAGTATTATATATCATGACAAAGCATATATTATACATATATGACTAATAAAATAATACGTATTTATCTATATATCCAAAATGGTAAATAAAAAAAAACTAAAGTATATATATATATATATGCGCGCGGGGTAAAGACGTCAATATGGTGTCAAAACATACATTCTCTATATATAAACGCTTTATACATATAATAAGTAAAAAACATATAGAATAAAATAAATCATTAAAGTATTTTTAAAATAAGCTATATTTATATAAGGTAAAACGAAAAGTGAACTTATACATACATATGCATTAAAAGGAAATATAAGAACTATATTAGGAATATTTACATGGTAAAAATAAATAATGAAACAATAATGCCTAAATATACCAATAATAAATGTAAACACATACAATATAAAACTAAATATAATCACTCAATCAAATAAAATAAATAAAACATTCATACATATTATGATACACTGTATAACATGAATATAGAAAGAAAGAAAAAAAAAAGAGAAAAAATTTTAAATTAAAAAGGAAACCAAAATAAAAATGGACTTAACCATCAAGAGAAAGAAATGGAATCAAAAGGCAAAAAGAGAAAAACAACGGGATTGAAAACATGATTAACCCCTCTATCTTTAGATCAAACTTAAACAAAGGCGATGAAATTAAAACGTTTAGAAACAAACAAGGATTGCGGGAAGGATTAATTTAGAGCGAAAGGATTTAAAACCGAAATTAGCCCAATTAAAAAACCAAACTTACTATATAAGCCAAAGTAAAAATAAAAAAGGATTAACTTTATTTCATAAAAAAAGATTAAAACCTCACTTTTCCAATTTCTCTGAAATATTTTTAGAACATTCAAAGCGTTCTTAAACTCTGCCGCCCTTGAACCTAGAAACCGTCATTGATCATCGTCGGTCCCCGCTCGCCGACGCCAACATACTCGATGTTATACCCAAAATGAACCTTTTTTAAAAAAAAACAAATCTACCTTTAGATTTAAGAAAAATAACTTTGATTTACATAGATCTAGGAAAACTAAAATCAAAACACCCCTTTTTTTGCAAAACGAAAAATTAAAAAAATTACATCCCCTACCGAAGTAACTCGTCTATCATCGGAAATGAAGCCTTGACCGAAGAACAACCACAAAACCAAAGACCAAAACGGGTAAGAAATCCTCAAACCCTTTCCTTTATTATTCTGGTTCGAAACGAAACAAAAAGAGATTTTTTTTGCCTCTGAAAAGATTGAGGTTTTTCTTTTTTTATTGTATTGATGATAATCCCAGAAAAAAAATTACAAGATTTTGTACCGATTAAATACCGAATTTGTTTACATTTTTCTTTTACTTAATTCACTGTTATTGATGGATTGAATGAGATCCCCTTTAATTGTTTTCTCTGTTGTTTGTAATGGTGGATGGAGAGAGCCGGTGAAAGGACGGTGGCGGCATGATCTCCGGCGATGAGGCCACATGGACGGAAGGAAGATGGTGGTCATTGATCGCGCCATGTGGCAGCAATTGGTGAAGGCAGCCTTGGCGCGTGGCGCATGTTGGAGCCGGATGGTCGCGCAAGTGGGGAAGCAGGGCAGTCTCCTTCGAGTGTGATATGGACCATTAGATCAGATATGATCCAACGCTCAGATCTTGGCTGTGCAGAGGAGTAGAAACAGATTAGATGGATATTAAATAGGTTATGGTTTCTAATATGTTGGGCCTTATTGGGCTGATTGTATTAAATATGTAATTGGGTTAGAGGGCTTATTTATATATTTATTGGGCTATTATAATTGGGTTTATGTTCATTTTAAGATTTTTTTAGGATTTAATAATAATAATAATAATAACAATTAATAATAATAATATTAACCAAAAATAGACAAAATTAGTGATTACATTAGTATTTAAGTTAGTGGATGAACTTGGAAACAATAACTTATATCAATTCAAAATTTTATTTGTATTAAAATATTGCAAATATGTCACGTCTAAACAATTAATAGATGTAACATGTCTTTAAATTGAACCTTTGAACTTGACCTTAAGTACCTAGTTGGTACATGAATTATTTAGACCAATTTGATACTTGAACTTTTTTTAATTGCTTGCTACTTGAACTTAGAAATCATCAAATACATTAATTTTGATAAATATATTAATTATATTAAAAATTTTATCAACATGTCAACTCCAACGAATTAATTGATGTCATGTCTTTGAAAATTGATGAATATAAATAACTTTATAGTATTATTATATAGTTTAGAAATTGTTTAATTTTATGATTAAATTGTATTTGAGTTAATATGATGTTAAAACTAATAAGAGATGAGTAACTTTATAATATTATTATATAGTCCGGGGTGTATAGGTGTGCATCTGTCGTAGTAAGGTGTCTAGTGAATACAAGTTCTTAAATTAAGTTCTGTTGGGCTCGAATTCCTTCAACTGAAATGCTTGCCAAGTGGTGGAGAAGTCGATTTTTGGGTGTATGTGGTGGAAGCAAAAATATAGACAAATTGACACAAGAATTTATAGTGGTTCAAGCTTCTAACAAGCTCTACATCCAATACCTTAGCTTCCACTAAGGATTTCCCAAATTCACTATGAATTTCTTCCCCTTTTACAAGGCTTAGGAGGCAACATTTACAATCCTAGACCCAATGACCAAGTCTAGCATCTAAAGCTTACAACCCAAGCTTTGGGAATCATCTCAAACAAAGGAAATGAAGCAAACAATAATTCCTCACTACAAGGTATGTGTTTGCACTCTTTAAGCAATCACCCAAATCCTAAAACACTTGAGCATACATTGACATTTAAGCTCACAAGTGTTGTTTATTACAAAGAGTAAGAAAATTAAGCACTAAGACAAATTTTCATCATAATGTTGTTGACTTGAGGATCATTAGTTGTTGCCGAAGCTTGAAAGTCCCTTTTATACTTCCAAATAAGTTCCTAGCCGTTGGAGACCGTTGGGAATGATTTGGAGCCGTTGGAGCCTCTATTTCCCGCAATTAATGCAGATCTGCAGTTGTCCGTATCGATACACAGGTTACCCTTATCGATACGCCCTTCTTGGAAACTAGCCGTTAAGCTCTTAGTTTCCTAACTGTATCGGTACGCGTGTACCTGTATCGGTGCAGCTACTAGCCGTTGCGCTCAATCTTGCTAACTGTATCAAAACACCTTGGTCTGTTTGCTAACCGTATCGGTACGTCTTGGTTTGTTTGGCAAAGCGTATCGGTACGGGTTAGTCTGTTTCGGTATGCTCTGCAATTTGAAAGATCATTGGGAAATAGTCATTAGGGGTAGTTAAACAGGGATCGATACGTATGTATGCATATCAGTACGACCCTATCTGTATCGGTACGCCTAGGGGCGTATCGATACAGTTTTTCAATTCTGGAAAATCACTATAGTTGAAACCCTTGGACCGTTTCGATACGGGGTATACCGTATCAGTACGTCTGTGTTGAAAACGTTAGTTTAGCTACTTTAAAACATTTAAAATATTTCCAAAACCTCTCAAAAACTTCTCAAACTTATTTTCAAGTTGTTTGGACTTAAAAAACATTTTTGAATTCTTTCCAATTTAGTCTAGAACTAATTTTCAATTATTATATCAAAACAAATATCCTAACAATCTCCCCCTTTTTGATATAATAAAACCTACTTGAAAAAAATATTTTTGAGATTCCCCCCCTTAGTAAAAATAAGATTTGAATAAGAGATTTAATGATGGAAATCTTATAAGCTCCCCCTTATTCATTTGAAAATTCAATTTTTCAAAGCATTCTCCCCCTTTTTGTTATATAAAAAATGGTTAGAACCAAAGTTTGAAAACTTTAAAGTTCATAACAATTGAGAGTTTCAAATGAAAAAATTTTGTTTTAAAATTGGCTCCCCCTTACTCAAGCAACATTCAAATATTAGTCCAACATTTATGATAAACTAGTTGAATTAAAATAGATAAATCAAATTAAAATAAAATTCAACTAATTTTACCACACTTGAACCAAAGGGAGGATGTGAAGCCTTCATTTTTCAAGTGTTCTTCCTTGTGTGCATAGAGCTCCCCTCAATCTTATCACTTGTTGATCAAGGCTCCATCACACTTACAAAAGACAATCATTTGATTTTTGGTATCCAAATTGCTTTGGATCCATAGGCATTAGTAGCACATAACTTAGTCTCATTAGGAATCCATTTTTCAATTTCATCCTTTTTAGTTGAAGTAATTAGTCCTTTTGGGACCCAAATACTTCTAAAGCATTTTCCATTAAAAAATCTAGGGGCACTAGATTGTCTTTGATAAAAATTTGATTTCCCCAAATTGTTTTTCATTTCAAGCTCTTTGGAAATCAATTTTTTTCTTTCTTAAAATCATCTACTTCAATTTGATGAACTTTTTCTTTGTTTTGAAGCAAATTTTGTAAATTCAAAACTTTAAGTTCAAAGTCCTTTAATTTTGCTTCAAATTCCAAATTGGTTTTCACAAGCAAATCGTTTTCATTTTTTAATTTTGAAATCAACTTTTTGTTTTTAGAAAATGAGGCTTTAAACTCAAAAACCAATTGGTCATAGGCATCTTGCAACTCATCAAATGTATATGAATTTGAATTAGAACAAGATGATTTAGAAGTTACCTCATCCGCTTGGAAGACCATCATGCATAGGTGGGCTATCTCATCTTCATCGGTGGAGTCTCCATCACTCCATGTAGCCACATATGCTCTCTTTGATGATGATCCCTTCGTGTTGAAGCGAGGGCAATCAAATTTGGTGTGCCTCGTCCTCTTGCATTTCGAGCACTTGGGGGAATCCACCATCTTCTTCTTTGATTCATGCTTTGATTCTTCTTTGTTGCGCTTTATGAATCGGGCCAATTTCTTGAAGAGATAGGTCATCTCTTCATCTTCACTTTCCTCCTCACTTGATTCTTCTTGGTCGCTTTTGGAGGATTCAAGAGCAATGGCATTCACATTAATGCCTAGCTCCATGATTTTCTTCTTCCCCATTTTCTTTATCTATTCCTTCTTCGTCTCCTCTTCTTTTCCTTTCTTCATGATTTCATGAGTGAGAAGAGACCCTATGAGCTCATATAGCTTTAGAACTTTGAGATTTTTGGCTTCGATGATGGGGGTCTTCTTTGAGTCCCATGACTCGGAAAGAGAGTAGATAAGCTTTCAGACAAGCTTTTCATCCGAATTGATTTCTCCATAGCCTTTGAGTCTATTGGTGATGGTGGAGAATCTATCGAACATCTTCGTGATGTCTTCTTCCGGTTTCATCTTGAAGTTCTCATACTGAAAGTTGAGGAGGCCGATTTTGGCCTCCTTTACTTCATTTGTTCCCTCGTACATGATTTCAAGCTTGTCCCAAACTTCCTTGGCATCTTCACAAGAAGACATCTTCTCATAGATATTGGGGCTAAATGCACAAAAGAGAATGTGTAAAGCCTTGCAATTTAGCTCTATCTTCTTGCGATCATCCGCATTCCATTTCGCCTTGCATCTTTGTGGTACATATGGACCATCTTCAACAATGTCCCAAAGCTTGTAATCTTTGGCCTTGATGAAGAACATCATTTTAGTCTTCCAATAGGAATAGTTGGTCTCGTCAAAGAAAGGTGGCTTGTCAATAGATTGCGCCATTTATCTCCGGTTGACTTGTTAGTTGATCGAGCTTTTGGATCATCTTAATAGGTTGTTAGACCTTCTCGGTTGAGCCTCGCTCTGATACCAATTGTTGGGCTCGAATTCCTTCTACCGAAATGCTTGCCAAGTGGTAGAGAAGTCGATTTTTGGGTGTATGTGGTGGAAGAAAAAATATAGACAAATTGACACAAGGAATTATAGTGGTTCAAGCTTCTAACAAGCTCTACATCCACTACCATAGCTCCCACTAAGGATTTCCCAAATTCACTATGAATTTCTTCCCCTTTTACAAGGATTAGGAGGCAACCTTTACAATCCTATACCCAATGACCAAGTCTAGCATCCAAAGCTTACAACCCAAGCTTTGGGAATCATCTCAAACAAAGGAAATGAAGCAAACAATAATTCCTCACTACAAGGTATGTGTTTGCACTCTTTAAGCACTCACCCAAATCCTAAAACACTTGAGCATACATTGACATTTAAGCTCACAAGTGTTGTCTATTACAAATAATAAGAAAATTAAGCACTAAGACAAATTTTCATTATAATGTTGTTGACTTGAGGATCATTAGTTGTTGTTGAAGCTTGAAAGTCCCTTTTATACTTCCAAATGAGTTCCTAGCCATTGGAGACCGTTGGGATTGGTTTGGAGCCGTTGGAGCCTCTATTTCCCATAATTAATGCAATTCTGCAGCTGTCCGTATCGATACACGGGTTATCCGTATTGATACGCCCTTCTTGGAAACTAGCCGTTAAGCTCTTAGATGCCTAACCATATCGGTACGCGTGTACCTATATCGGAACAGCTACTAGCCGTTGCGTCCAGTCTTGCTAACCGTATCAAAACACCTTAGTCTGTTTGCTAATCATATCGGTACGCCCTGGTTTGTTTGGCAAACCGTATCGGTACGGGTTGGTCTATTTCAGTATGCTCTGTAATTTGAAAGATAGTTGGGAAATAGCCGTTGGGGGTAGTTAAACAGGGATCGATACGTATGTATGCGTATCGGTACGCCTAGGGGCGTATTAGTACGATTTTTCGATTATGGAAAATCACTGTAGTTGAAACCTGTTGCGCGTAATAAGTGCTACGCAATTGTGCAAGTATACACGTCGCAAGTTATATTATAAAAGATATCGTCTCCACAGGGATTGGTGCCACTTCAAGAATCTAGTCTCTTGCACTGTAAAAAGTAAAAACACAAGTAATAGATTATAGAAGTTTTAACTAATCTAAAAGGCAAATAAGTAAAAGAAAAGATAATTCAATTGAGAGAGATAGGCTAGGTTATCGTGAGTTGAGGTGTGATAGCCGATTGGATTGTCTTGGTAAAAGAGTGCACGGGCAACTCAGTTGTCGTGGCGACTTGCACAACGGGGTTGCCTTGGCAACTAATTGATGGTTGCTTGGGCGACTAGTTGGGCAACTACTTGGGCGACTGGGCAGCAACTTCAAGGTTCGGCGGAGCGTTCTTCAATGGTTTCTTCTTATCCCTAAGTCGAAACTCTAGCTACTTGTGCATGCCTTGATAATACATCCCTGCGTGAATCAAGGGTGAACAACAACCAATCTTGCGCTCCTCTTAGCCGTTGAAATCCTTAACTTATTCCTAAGCCGGATTAATCTTCACCATCATTGGATTGAATAAAGATCATATTCATTCGTTTCTTGAATCTAACTCTCCCGATATTAGATAAATGGATGAAATCACGAGATCCTCTCCCAATTCACTCGCAAACAATAATAAGAACCAAGAATGAATAAACCTTGAAATAGAAAAGTGCAAACTCTTATTACCTAAACAAAAACCAATAGTTTCTCACAACCACAAAACACAATAACCATAGCCAAGTAAATTTAGTTCATGGCTAGGTTCCAAAGAAACACAAGATAAACAATCCCTAGCATGAACCCAATCGAACAAGGAAGAAAAGATGAAGCTTGTCGAAAATTCCTTGCCCTAGATGCTTGCCGAAAATTCCCCTTGCTTCCTCTCTTGGAGTTGTCGAAATTCCCTATTGCTCTCTCCTTCTTCGAATTGTCGAAATCTCCTTGATATTTATAGGGCTAGGCCAAAGTCCTTCTTTGAGGAGGAGTTTGAGTTGGAATTAAATTATCTTTAAAGAATATAATTCTTTATTATAATTTTATTCCTATTAGAACTTCTCATATCCTCTTGGAATTTAATTCTTCTTTAATCTCTGCATGGCAATCAAATTCCTTTGGGCTTGGGCCTTGCTCCATGTCATCTTGGGCTTGTAAAGTCATGAATTTCGACATCCATATTGCTTTTAGTCTTTGTCGACAAATGCCATGGCAACTGGCTCGGCGTCTCCTTCATGCACTGCCCTGGCAACTAGCTCGGCATTGCTTTGGCAAGTGATCCTGCATATACACACACAAAACACACCAAAGCAGCATCTATTTCCACAAAAATCACTAAGTTATGTAATCAAGCTCAACGATTGAAGGAAACATGGATTAATGCATGAATGGCTAATCTATGCAACTAATATGAGCCTAAGTCTAACAATAATATGAGTAAAAAGGGTAAGAAAAATAGTACTTTTGAACACTTATCACACCCCCAAACTCGAACTATTGCTTGTCCTCAAGCAATGCAAACTCATAATTACCTGCCAAGACTTCAAATTTTCACAAACTTAGCTTTGAACTTGATTTCAATTCTCTGAACCGGGGCACAAAGTATGATTGGCTTTTTATTTTTCGGAAAACTGAGGAGTTACTCAGAATCAAACTATAATGCTTGTGCGTGTGTGCGGAGTTGTGTGCAAGTTGATTTTTCGGATTCTATGCAAACAATAGGTTTTCAAATTACTTCTTTGGGTTCTTTTTAACATGTTTTAACTAGAGCCAATTTCGGGCACCTCTAGTGTTTTATTTTTAGTTTTCTTAAGTTAATTTAATCGGCTAGAGCCGGTTTCGGGCACCTCTAGTTAAAAAATTTTTAACGCCTCCTAGAGCCAGTTTCGGGCACCTCTAGTGATCAATTTTTTTAGCATATGCTAGAGCCAATTTCGGGCACCTCTAGCATTCAATTTTTTTTTCTAATCCCCCAATTAGTTAATTATCAACCTAAGTTTACTAGAACTCCTTAAATCAATCAAACCACAACAGTGTTTCATCAAATTTAGCATCATAGTAAAATTCTAAGTTTTTCATGGTTATCCTAGAATAAAAATTCTATCAATTAAGTGCATTGGTAAAGTCATCATTGAATATTCATCAAATCTAAGCA
The DNA here is from genome assembly GCA_019671005.1 of Hibiscus mutabilis. Taxonomy (NCBI): domain Eukaryota; kingdom Viridiplantae; phylum Streptophyta; class Magnoliopsida; order Malvales; family Malvaceae; genus Hibiscus; species Hibiscus mutabilis. The sequence goes on along the minus strand of CM033720.1, from coordinate 17,264,188 downwards.
ATTCTTGTTCCAATTAAAGGCATGGCAAGCAATTTATGTATCCTAAATGTAATGCTTAAGATTAATGTAACTAAACATGGTAATTACTAGTAACAATCCCCCCCAAACTCGATTGAGGCATTATCCTCAATGCATGCATAAAAATAACGAAAAATAAAAATAAAAATAAAAATAAAATGCATACGAGGACTTACTCCGAGAGTTCGTCATCGTAGATGATTAGTTTCCTTCTAGTTGGCGTCTTGATTTTCTTGCTTGAACGTGATGGTTGTTTTCTTGTTGCCGGTGGTGGAATCGATCCTCGTACGGGGTTGTCCTCATCATCCTCTTCATCAATGTCAATGGCTTTTCGTTTGGAGGATTCAATTGGTGCGGTCTTTATTGGTTCAATGGAGGACTCGTCCGAATCTGAAAAATCAGAAAATGATTCCGTAGGAGTTGATTCGGGCATAGGTGCTTTACCTTTGGCTTTTGCAGTGGTTGCCGGGGCATCGTCAGGGTTGGTTGCCGTGGCGTCTGCTTCCTTCTGGTTGGGTGGGATTAGGGGAAATCGACAATTGGGTTAGGGTTTGGTAGGAATTTTCGACAAATGGGTTTTGGTTAGGATGAATTGGAGGCTTTATATAAGCCTTAGATTCAGCCCATTAGTTTCCTTGTTGAAGATGTTTTCCTACTTGGTTTAGAATTCCTTCTTTCTCTTGAACTTCCTTTCCTACAATTCAAAAACAAATCAAATAAGGATTAAAATTAAAGATAAACTAATAAAGAAAATAAATAAAGATGTGTAATAGGATTCTTAGACTTGAATCAAAAAAATCTATCCTAAAACTACTAATAATCGGCAAAAAATAAAAAAAAATCGGAAAAAAATGAAAAATAAATAATTAACTAATCGACAAAAACAAAAAATAAAAAATAAATAAAAATAAAAATAAAAATAAAAATATCAAAAGGGAGAGCATGCTCATGCATCTCCTAAATTGACCACTTCCTTGTTACGTTCCACATGGGCACCGTTGTAGTGCTTTAATCTTTGTCCATTAACTTTGAATTCATGGTCGTCAGATATGGACTTGATTATCACGGCGCCATGGGAGAATGGTTTGACGACTTCAAATGGTCCCGACCATCTTGATTTCAGCTTTCCCGGGAAAAGTTTTAGCCGAGAATTGAATAGGAGAACTAGTTGCCCTGGCGTGAATTGCCGTGGCAATAGTTTCTTGTCGTGCCATCGCTTTGTTTTCTCCTTGTAGATTCGTGCATTGTTATAGGCGAGTGCACGAAATTCTTCTATCTCATTGAGATCCATCAAGCGCTTTTGTCCGCACTTTCCCAATCCATATTCACGGTCTTGATTGCCCAAAGACGCCTTGTGCTCGATTTCCACCGGTAGATGACATGTTTTACCATAGACAAGCCGGAAGGGGACATACCTAATGGTGTTTTGAATGCAAAGGCGATATGCCCAAAGTCGTCATCTAGTCTTAATGACCAATCCTTCCTTGAGGGATTTACAACTTTCTCGAGTATTCCCTTCAACTCCCGGTTGGAAATTTCGCTTGCCCGTTGGTTTGTGGGTGATATGCCGTGGCGATCTTGTGTGATATGCCGGCGCGTTGCAACATCTTGGCAATCAGTCTCATTGTCAAAATGCTTGCCCCGTCGCTAATAATTGCTCTCGGCATCCCAAACCGTAAAATATGTTTTTCTGCGGGAATCGTTGCACGGTCTTGGAATCGTCGTTGGGAACTGCAAATGCCTCTACCCATTTAGACACATAGTCGACGGTGAGTAAGATGTAGAGGTTGCCGAATGAAGATGGGAAAGGTCCCATAAAATCGATCCCCATACATCGAACAGTTCCACCTCGATGATGTTCGAGTGGCATCTCATGTCGTCTAGAGATATTGCCCGTCCTCCGCAACGATCACATTGCTTATAAAAGTCCTGGGCATCTTTGTACAATGTTGGCCAATACAAACCGGATTGCAAGACTTTGGCATGATACGAGTTCCTCCAAAATGTCCTCCATAGGGTGAAGAATGGCATTGCCGAGTACATTTTGTTGCTCTTCTTCGAGGACACATCGGCGTATAACCTGATCTGGCACATTGTTTAAACAAAAGAGGCTCGTCCCAAAAGTAATGCTTAGCATCATGGCGGAACCGCTTCTTCCCTTGGTGAGTAATGCCATACGGAAAAATACCACAAACAAGGAAGTTAACTAAATCTGCGTACCAGGGTATTGCCGAGGCATGTCTTTGCCGTAGTGTCTCGCTCCCAAAATTGCCGAGGCGTGTGCGCGCAAAAGACCGCTGCGGGCGTCGAGAGTTGCCGAGGCGTGTGCATCCATGGTTGCCGAGGCGTCATGGGCTGCCGAGGCGTTGAGGGTTGCCGAGGCGATTAGAATTTGTTCATCCGGGAATGCATCGCATATCTCTAGATCCGCGTCCTCTTCCCTATTGCGTTCCAAACGTGATAAGTGATCGGCCACTTGATTTTCTGCTCCTTTCTGTCCTTAATTTCAATATCAAATTCTTGTAAAAGTAATATCCAACGAATCAAACGAGGTTTAGCATCCTTTTTAGCAAATAAGTATTTGATTGCCGAATGGTCCGTATGAACAATTACCTTTGTACCAATTAAATAGGATCGGAACTTGTCAAATGCGAAAACTACAGCTAGTAACTCTTTCTCCGTTGTTGTGTAATTCACTTGAGCATCGTTAAGAGTTTTACTAGTGTAGTATATCACATGGAAAGTCTTACCTGTGCGTTGGCCTAGGACTGCTCCTACCGCGAAATCACTTGCATCACACATGAGCTCAAAAGGTAGCGTCCAATCTGGTGGAACAACAATGGGTGCCGAGGCAAGCTTTTTCTTTAGGGTTTCAAATGCTTGAGTGCAAGAATCATCAAAATCGAAGACTTTATCCTGTTCAAGCAGATTACACAAAGGTTTAGTGATTTTAGAAAAATTATGAATGAACCTCCTGTAAAAACCTGCATGTCCGAGAAAACTTTGAATTCCTTTAACCGAATTTGGTGGGGGTAATCTCTCGATCACGTCCACCTTGGCTTTGTCTACTTCAATTCCCTTGGATGAAATCTTATGGCCGAGCACTATTCCTTCATCTACCATAAAGTGGCATTTCTCCCAATTGAGGACTAAATCCGTTTCTTCGCATCTTGCCAACACCCTCTCTAAATTGCCGAGACAGCCGTCGAAGTCATTACCAAAAACCGAAAAATCATCCATGAAGATCTCAAGGAAGTCTTCGACCATGTCTGAAAAGAGCGCCATCATGCATCTTTGGAAGGTTGCCGGGGCGTTACATAATCCGAACGGCATCCTTCGGAAGGCATAAGTATTGTATGGGCATGTGAAGGTTGTCTTTTCTTGATCTTCTGGTGCTATGGCAATCTGATTGTAACCTGAATAACCATCAAGAAAACAGTAAAAGGGTTTACCTGCAAGACGGTCAAGCATTTGATCAATAAAGGGTAATGGGAAGTGATCTTTCCTAGTGGCTTTGTTTAGCTTTCGATAGTCCATACAAACCCTCCAACCGGTCACAGTCCTGGTTGGGATAAGTTCATTATTTTCATTGCTTACAACTGTTATACCTCCCTTTTTCGGTACACATTGTACCGGACTTACCCATGTACTATCGGAGATAGGGTATATAATGCCGGCGTCAAGCCATTTGATGATTTCTTTCATTACAACCCCTTTCATGGCATGATTCAGTCTCCTCTGGGCCTCAATTGAAGGTTTGTGATCATCTTCCAACAAGATCTTGTGCATGCACACCGCCGGGCTAATTCCCTTCAAGTCGGCAATTGTCCACCCTATTGCCTTTTTGTGTAGCTTCAACATGTTGATCAGCTTCTTTTCTCGCTCGTTCGAGTTGTAACTTAGAGGAAATAATTACAGTAATGTATTATCGATCCCTAAGTATACATATTTCATTTGCTCGCAATTGTTTCAACTCAAGAATTGGTGGATTTTCGATAGAGGGTTTTTCGATCTTACCTTCCTTACCCGAGTAGTCCAAAGGGTTCAAAGTATGTACCGGGTCGATTGACTAGCCAATTTGCCTCTTCTGGTTGTTCCTCATTGACCCGGCTCTTCATACTCCTCGGGTTCCTCTTGATCGGCAATGTAGTTGCCGAGGCAACTAAATTCCTCATCGGTTAAACTCGCCGTGGCATGAAGTAGTTGGCATTCTTCGATCATCGGCATGCCTTAGTGTTTGGAACACATTTAGTTTTACCTGCTGGTCATTCACCCTCATTGTGAGTTCTCCTTTTCAACATCAATCAAAGTTCTCCCACGCCGCTAGGAATGGTCTTCCGAGAATGATAGGCGCATGCTCATCTCGCTTCACAATCCAAAACAATAAAGTCAGCGGGAAAAATAAATTTATCAACTTTTACCAAGATGTCCTCGATTTTTCCCTCTGATGCACATAGGATCTGTCGGCTAGTCAGTAGCATAATCAAGCTGTTGTAGGTCTTGCCTTCCCGATTCCTAGTTTCGAAAACCGATTTAGGCATCAAGTTTATGCTAGCCCCTAGGTCGCATAGTGCTTTCCCGACATAGTGATTTCCAATAGAACAGGGTATTGTGAAACTTCGGGATCCTTCAACTTGGGCGGCATGCGATTGTGCAACATTGCCATGCATCCCTCTGTCATGCAATCTGTTTCAAACTCTCCTAGCCTTGTTCTTTTGGACACAATGTCTTTAAGGAACTTGGCATAGTTTGGCATTTGTTCAATTACTTCCACCAATGGCAAGTTGATGTGGACTTGCTTTAGGATATCAAGAAACTTCTTGAATTGGTATTCTTGCTTTTGTCGCTTTAACCTTTGTGGGAATGGTGGTGGAAGTCGGATATCTTCGATCTTTTCATTGGTTTGAAACCTGATTGACGGCATTACCGGGACATCTGGAGTTACCGATGCGTTATCAACTGGGGTTGCCGAGGCATGCTTATCACAAGATGCCGAGGCGTCTTTATCGTCGGTTGCCGAGGCATGCTTATTGCCGGTTGCCGCGACAATTCCTGGTTTAGCATCTGAGGTTTTGCCGCTAGGTTCGTCTTGATCTTTTTGTGGAGTTTTGTTTGACGAGCGGGTTTGAATCTCTCTAAGTTGTTGGCCACTTCTGGTGGTGATTGCCTTACATTGCTCATGGCCAGTTCCTCTTGCGACTTCAGTATCGCTAGGTAAACCTCCTTGTGGTCTAGTGTTCAGATTTTGAGCAAACTGTCCGACTTGATTTTCCAATGATTTGATTGCCGCCTCTTGGTTTTGCAATCTCATCTCGGTCTGTTAATAAAAGCATCAGTTCTTTTTATGAAATTACTATTCTCACCATATAAGATTCAGTTTTCATCATAAAAGCATTTAGAAAATTTTCCAAAGAACTAGATGTCGTCGGGTTGTTGCTGCGCGCATCCGCTGCCGTGGCATATTCTCACTGGAATCCCGATGCTTGTGCATTCTGATTGTTCTGGTTTAGAGCATTGTTGGGATTACTCCATGAAAAATTCGGTGCTTCTTCCAAGCTGGATTGTATGTATTTGACATCATGTTGTTGCCCGATTGTAATTCCCACATAGAAGCTAGATTCCGGATTCTGCATATATTCGTAAGAATTATGGTTATCACCACATAACTCACAAAAAGAATCCATTACCTTGACTTCATGTGTGTTGTTTGGTTTTTGCATGTTCGACCATCTTGGTTAAAGCGGCCAATTGTGCGAAATTGAATCGATGATCCTAGTTCATGTATTGTGGCTTGCGCTAACTCCTCCTCTTCTAGTAGATGGGAATTGATAATCATTCTTGGCCAGCCTGTTTAAAATTTGCATTGCTTCTTCCGGTGACTTATCTAGGAGTATGCCGTTTGTCGAGGCGTCTAGCATCATCCTTGTTGGTGTATTCACGGCATTGTAAAACATTGTCACTTGAGTCCACACCGGAATCCGTGTAGAGGGCATTTGTGTAGAAGTTCTCTATATCGCTCCCAAGCCTCGTACATGGATTCATCATCCGCTGCGAAAAAAGAAGTAATGTCGTTCTGAAGCTTATCGATTAAATTTGTAGGATTAAATCTAGCAGCAAGGAAATCACGACAAAGATCAGTCCAAGACGCTATGGATCCGGCAGAATACTATTTAGCCATGCTTTCGCCTATCCCTCGGTGAATAGGGAATAATCTTAATCGTAAGACATCGGGGTGACTCCGTGTATCTTGAACGAGTTGCAAATCTCGAGAAAGATTTCAGATGTTGTCGTGCATCTTCGATTCTTTGAGCCGCCAAATTGACCTATTGTGTTGATCATATTAAACATTACGGTTTCAACTCAAAGTGGTCGGCTTCAATTTCGGTGCGACAACTCCGGGTTAAGTCCATCAAGATCTTCTTCAAGATAGTCTCGAATAGTTACTGTTTCGTGCAAGAATCACTCCTCCTCCCGCTCGAACATCTTGATTAATATTGCCGTCTTGATTTGCCATTGCTTCTCTTATCCTTCGTCTAAGTCTTTGTAAGGTTCGTTCGATTTACGGATCAAAGGGATATTCTGTGAAGTCGGTCTCGCCCAGTCATATACCAATGCAAAACCAAAGTTTGTTAGCCCTTTGAATTTTAAACAAGAAAAATAAAAAGAAAGTGCAAGAAAGTAAAAACAAAGTCGCTATTGCCAATCCCCGGCAACGGCGCCAAAAACTTGTTGCGCGTAATAAGTGCTACGCAATTGTGCAAGTATACACGTCGCAAGTTATAGTATAAAAGATATCGTCTCCACAGGGATTGGTGCCACTTCAAGAATCTAGTCTCTTGCACTGTAAAAAGTAAAAACACAAGTAATAGATTATAGAAGTTTTAACTAATCTAAAAGGCAAATAAGTAAAAGAAAAGATGAATTCAATTGAGAGAGATAGGCTAGGTTATCGTGAGTTGAGGTGTGATAGCCGATTGGATTGTCTTGGTAAAGAGTGCACGGGCAACTCGGTTGCCGTGGCGACTTGCACAACGGGTTGCCTTGGCAACTAATTGATGGTTGCTTGGGCGACTAGTTGGGCAACTACTTGGGCGATCAAGCAGCAACTTCAAGGTTCGGCGGAGCGTTCTTCAATGGTTTCTTCTTATCCCTAAGTCGAAACTCTAGCTACTTGTGCATGCCTTGATAATACATCCCTGCGTGAATCAAGGGTGAACAACAACCAATCTTGCGCTCCTCTTAGCCGTTGAAATCCTTAACTTATTCCTAAGCCGGATTAATCTTCACCATCATTGGATTGAATAAAGATCATATTCATTCGTTTCTTGAATCTAACTCTCCCGATATTAGATAAATGGATGAAATCACGATATCCTCTCCCAATTCACTCGCAAACAATAATAAGAACCAAGAATGAATAAACCTTGAAATAGAAAAGTGCAAACTCTTATTACCTAAACAAAAACCAATAGTTTCTCACAACCATAAAACACAATAACCATAGCCAAGTAAATTTAGTTCATGGCTAGGTTCCAAAGAAACACAAGATAAACAATCCCTAGCATGAACCCAATCGAACAAGGAAGAAAAGATGAAGCTTGTCGAAAATTCCTTGCCCTAGATGCTTGCCGAAAATTCCCCTTGCTTCCTCTCTTGGAGTTGTCGAAATTCCCTCTTGCTCTCTCCTTCTTCGAATTGTCGAAATCTCCTTGATATTTATAGGGCTAGGCCAAAGTCCTTCTTTGAGGAGGAGTTTGAGTTGGAATTAAATTATCTTTAAAGAATATAATTCTTTATTATAATTTTATTCCTATTAGAACTTCTCCTATCCTCTTGGAATTTAATTCTTCTTTAATCTCTGCATGGCAATCAAATTCCTTTGGGCTTGGGCCTTGCTCCATGTCATCTTGGGCTTGTAAAGTCATGAATTTCGACATCCATATTGCTTTTAGTCTTTGTCGACAAATGCCATGGCAACTGGCTCGGCGTCTCCTTCATGCACTGCCCTGGCAACTAGCTCGGCATTGCTTTGGCAAGTGATCCTGCACATACACACACAAAAACACACCAAAGCAGCATCTATTTCCACAAAAATCACCAAGTTATGTAATCAAGCTCAACGATTGAAGGAAACATGGATTAATGCATGAATGGCTAATCTATGCAACTAATATGAGCCTAAGTCTAACAATAATATGAGTAAAAAGGGTAAGAAAAATAGTACTTTTGAACACTTATCAAAACCCTTAGACCGTATCGATACGGGGTATACCATATCGGTACGCCTGTGTTGAAAATGTTAGTTTAGCTACTTTAAAACATTTAAAACATTTCCAAAACCTCTCAAAAACTTCTCAAACTTATTTTCAAGTTGTTTGGACTTAAAAACGTTTTTGAATTCTTTTCAATTTAGTCCAAAACTATTTTTCAATTATTATATCAAAACAAATATCCTAACAAGTTTGTACTCCTTAAGATTAAAATTCGGATAGTGCATCCAATGTTGCGACGCTACCATGGTTACAATCATGGCCATGAGGACCAAGTTAAGAGCTAAGTAGCTCATGGGAGCGATTTCGAGGGCGAGATCACCCTGAACTATTGAGATGCGAAATTGTTGAATGATGCCGGAGTAGAGGATGTTTCCTCCTCTTGCCACCTAAATGGTGTCTTCGTTGTGTGTAGTAGTCGTTCCAAAACCTTCGAGTATGTTATCATAATTTGCAACATAGAATCTTCATCATTATGTGTGATTAACATATGTGATACTGGTATGGATAATCCGCTCTCGAAGTCGATCAGTGGATGCACGTTAGTTCGGGGACCCTTTGTTCGCTTAAAATGAGTCTTCTTGATACTTGGGAAGTATCATCGCCCTTCTCAAGGGCATTTCTAGGAGATAATAGACTCAGGATCCACTAATTCGTATGAGTGTGATCGGGGTGAGACGTTTTTGCAAGTTCGATAGAGACGTTTTCTTAAGAGTTGTTATACCTTAGACATTGATTTACAATAATAACGATTTTCTTTCAAATTATGGCATAATTTATGGGTTGAAAATATGTCGGGCCGGGTCGGTGGCCCAATGTGACATTTTGGATCCTCGGGTTGGATCGGAGTGTTAGATTATCTTTCACTAGAATCATTTCACAAATTTAGTCAAATATGTCACATCTAAACAATTAATAGATGTCATATGTAGAGGTGTTCAAAACCGGGTACCAACATTTTTAGATACTCGAAATATCGGGTACCCGATTCTTTGAGTAATAGAATAGTCGGCCCGTGTCCTGACCTATAAACATTGGGTACCTGAAAGTCGGGTATCCGTAAAAGCCGACTACCCACAAATCAGGTAATAAGGTGCCGATACAAATTTTGAACTCTTATCGATATAGCCACAAATTCAAGCACTGGTAACCCCATCTTATTCCCCATAAATTTGTAATGGTCAAAAAAGAAAAAAAAATGAATCTTCATACATCAAATCATACAAACTTAATCACAGTCAAACATAATCTTATAAAAGCATCTAATTTCATTCTAACTATATATGAACTCAACGTTGTTAAGAGAGAGTCCAAATTTGATTTAGGTGAGATCGAACAAGTGAGTTGCCGAGAAATGCACTGAGCCAATTGAAAAAAAATAGAAGACCAACGGTGAGGATTGAGGGAGTTTAAACGAAAATTTTAAAAATTACAAACATAAAATTTCTTCCATCAAAAGATTACTTAATTCTTGATTCCAACCATAAAACACTTTTCATTTTTACAGTAAACATAAAAGAAAAAAAAATACAAGAGATGAAGTTATAGTACCATCGAAACTTGAGCCTTGAAGAAGAAAGAGTGATTGGCGGCAGCAAGTGGCGACGGACCGACGATGGAGTGCGGTGAGATTGAGAGAGGTTACGAGTGTGAATTGTAAAGGGAGAGCCTTTGAGGGAGTAGGATTGAGAAATTAGGTTGTTTGAGTTGGGAATACAATGAATATAGGGTATTTTGTTTAAATAATAATTATATTTAAAATATAAAAAATAAAAAGAACCTGGTAGTCGGGTACCCGATTAAAATTAATTTTGTGGTTTGGTCCTGGCCTGAGATTTAGCGGGCCGGGTACCCGATCTGTTTAAGAAAAAAATTAAGATAAATACTTAATTTTTTACTTTCGAGTAGTCGGGTCAGTCAGGTCGGATATTTTTTAACACCCCTAGTCACATGTCTTGTAAATGAACCTTTGAACTTGACCTTAAATACCTATTTGGTACATAGATTATTTAGACCTATTTGATACTTGAATTTTTTTTTGAACTACTTGGTACTTGAACTTAGAAATCATCAAATACATTATTTTGATAAAAAAAATTAATTATATTAAAATTTTACCAACATATCATCTCGAACGAATTAATCGATGGCATATGTGTCTTTGAAAATCGATGAATATAAATAACTTTATAATATTATATATAATTTAAAAATTGTTTAATTTTTTGATTAAATTGTATTTGAGTTAGTATGATGTTAAAACTAATAAGAGGCGAGTAACTATTAAAAAGTCAATAAAAACACGAGACACTTTTTAAATAAGAGTAAGAAATTAGATTCTATTAAACATCCAAATCATTAAAAAGATATTATGGATCAAATCCATAAAAAAATTGAAGAAAGAAAATTATAATATATAAACCTAAAAAGCGTAAAAAAACTGAACAATTTCTTTAAATACGTTATTTACATTCTATAAAAAAAACTTAATAACGATCTTAATTTTTTTTTTGTAATGTCTTCTCCAATTAAACACACTTTCTTCAAAGAAGTATCGGTAAAGTTTATAAATGGTCATTAAATTATGCCTTAATATTTATTTTGACCAAATTTTCAACTGATACAAAATGATCTCTAAACTATCGGTTTTGTTATAAATTGATCACTGAGCCCTAGTTGCGGTTAAGTGGAATGACATGGCAGTTTGAGAAAAATTATTTAATACTACAATTAGTCCTTCATATTTATACATTCGATTAAATTGGTCCTAATTCAAAAAAAAAATTAGGCACATTATTTACAAATTCTATCAATTTAGAAATAATTTAATATTTTATAAATAAAAATATTAAAAATAAAATATAGAATATAAGATAATAAAATAATAAAAATATTAAATTATTTCTAATAAAAATGGACTAAATTGATAGGATTTGAAAATAATGAGCTTATATTTATTGATTTTTTTAATTAGAACCAAACTAATCAAATGTATAAATATGGAGGACTAATTATGCTACTAAACAATTTTACACAAACTTCCACGTCACGTCATTTAACTACAGTTAGGGTTAAGTAACCAATTTGTAACAAAATGAATAATTTACTGATTATTTTGTAACAATTGAAAGCTTGATGACCAAAACGAATATTATGATATAATTTAGCAACCATTTGTGAACTTTACCCAAGAGGTAATTAGGTTACGACTTACGCGTGGATATTGATGTGATAATTTCTTTTCAATAAGCAATCATTTTTAAATGAACATGACTCACTTCCCACTTACGTGGGGTGGAGGATTTGTTTTATATTTGTAATTGATTTGTTGTTTATAGTAAAATTTAATAATTAAGATGTTAATTATTAAATTAATCTGTGATTTAAGTTGTTTCATAAAATATATTATATTTTTTATTAAATAGTGAGATATTACATTCTCATGCCAGAATTTGAATGCATATAAAATAGGATAAGATGAACATCTTTAGCCATTAAGGCAATTAGTGGATCTCAACTTTACATATATGATTTGAAAAGTAAAAGAAGAAATTAGAAAGAAAAAAAACTTTTTTCCTCTTGAGTTATGATATTAAATCGATTTGCAAGTAAATTACAAACCACGTTGAATCATTATAAAAATCTCAAATCAATTGGATAGTGTAGTGAATTTTAGATTATTATTATTATTATTTTATTAAATAAAAAGGTATTATATTTTCGTATCAAGATTCGAACCAATACAAGACGGGATAAGATGAGCATCTTTAACCGCTAGACCAATTAACGAATCTCAAATTTTAGATTATTATTTGATATACTATTAATAAAAAAATAATTTTATGAACGGTATTTATGTAATATTAAGTGTTATATATATATATATTTTAAAATATACTTAAAAAATACACTCATATAACCTGAACACTATTTTTGTAATATATATATAATGTTGTCGAACTATAAAATAATTATTAAATTTGATCGAGTAATTTCATGAAAAAAAAATTTGATACACAAGTCGTGTAAACTTTAGTTTACACGTGCCTTTTAGTTTTAGAGATGTGGGTTTTAGCTTAGAATTTTGGTTGTAAAATTTAAAATTTAAGGTTAATGTTCATAATTTAGGGTATAATATTTAAGGTTTAGAGTTTAATTTTTTAAGGTTATGCTTAAACATTTATGATTTAAGTTTTATAGTATAACTTTTAGGGTCATGCTTCTTTCATTTATTTTCCTGCTCTAATCAAGTGATTCATGTTAATATCAAATTAGATGATTAAATCTATTGAATTAAATTAAAATTAGAATCAAATTGACAAAATATATAAGTAATAATATTGAATGTGTAATTATACTAATTTTTTAATAGACAAAATAAAAATATATATATTGAGTCAAAATAGAACTCCCATAATTGTCAAAGGAAAACTAAAACTTTGTTGACGAAATTACTGATGTATTCATTCATGCCAGTACTCGAGCAATCCATCAAAAGGAAAACCAAAATCCAACTCTGAACTGACATTTGCCACTATAAAAAATACAAATGGAGAAGACCCGAAGAGGTCAACTTGAATGCCTATACAGTATCAAAACTACCAAACCTAATCATACTTAGCCTTTGGCTCTTACCCTTTGCAAACTGGATAGCTTTTGCCTTACGGTAACATAATCTTGGCATTTGCTCTATTCACATTAGAGACATGCAGAAAATGTCTTTCGACTCAACGCACGAGCCGAGTACATCATGTAGCAACCTCTTCTACTTTGGAATTGAAAATGAAGCTTGGAAATGTTGTTGTTATGTCCCTGCATGATTCGTATTTACGGAATGGATGAGTTTTCAGGCAGGTAATGTTTCCAGGCAAGCTGGGTATAATATCGGTAAAATACATACCTGAGATATGGGAGAGTCATGATTTTCAACATCGAAGGGTTATGGGCCACAAAGTCTTTCCATTCAAATATGTATATCTTTCCATCCTGATTAATGTCAGCATCCAAGAATGTCTGTTCGTAAATCCCCACGTCTCAGTAAAAAGTTGCATCAAGTAAAATTCCATCAAAGCATTGGAAAACAACTAATCGTATTAGCTAAGACCACTGAAATATTCCTTTACCACAAATATTCTCACCTTATCAAGAATAACCTCGATGATTTCATCAGCTAACCTCATTTCAGATTCACCTAAAAGTGCAATCAGCATTAGCTTGACCTGCAACAATCACATAAGATAAAGTTGCCAGCAAAGAAGTTTGTGTGATGTATAAATAAAGAGCACATCAGGCTCAAAATACCTCATTACGCTCAATAAAACCCGTTCCATCCATGTCATAAAGTTTAAATGCAACTGCAATGTAAAACAATCAAATTAAAATTGAGATTGTAGATTAACATTTGATTATACCAACTGTTTCTTACAATCAGTTTTGACCTCTTGAGATGCATTTGGATGGAAGACAATGAGTGCTCGAACAAAGTCACCAAAATCAATGACTCCCTTCTTCTTAGCATCAAATAAATCAAAGATCTGCACGCATTAGAAGGTTGCATAGAACAATGTTAAAAGCAGCTGGTAAAGTCGAACACTTTATTCATAGCAAAACAACATGAATCAATCGATACAAATAAAAGAAACCAGATTACTAGATTTTGCATGTAATAATAGGACTGAGAAGCGTCTCTCATAAAGAAATAGAATTATATACATAACATAGCTACAAAATAAAAATGATAAATGTGCCCTGAAAACAAACTTCGATCCTATAGATTATTATGCAGCAGGATCACTCGTTGCTAGCCATCACATGCCCCCTCAAACACAATTTAAACAAAAGCATAATGAAACTCAAAACTTTTAAGTAATAAGATATAATTTCCAACAAGGATCCAAAACAGCAAAATAAATTACCCGATTTGCAAAAATGTTTTCCTTCTTCCTATTTATAAACAGAGCTACTGAAACTCTTCCTGCATATAGAACAGCAATGTCATTAAAACCATGCAACGCATCGAAAGTAATAATCTTTATCTTAAACCACATTAAAGAAAGAAAGAAAAACTCTAGTTGACACAGAGAAAGCCCGGAACAGTACCTTGTTAATCAGCCCATCATCAATCGCAGAACAGCTGATGCTCTTGAATAGCTCAAAGAGTGCTTCAACTTCACTAACACTAACTGCATATACAAGCAAAACCAACCAACCAAACTGAATAAAGTAACCCTTTTTGTTTCAGGAAATAAGATTTCCGAGGTCATAAAAGATCAACAAGAAATAATTTGGGACTACTTCTGAGTTTGTATGTTCGTTGACTAATGGTTAAAACCCCCATAACAAATAGCATTGGTGTGTAGAAAGATGCTCAGAAACGTCGGCGTTTCACCTCATGAAGCAAAACAGACAATTGGATACAGTCAATGAAGAGAAAATTGTAATAATTTGGTAACGTACAAGCAGTTTGTGAAGCGAGTGCAATGGGGTCTTCGAGTCCAGGGTATTCTCTTGTTAATTTAGAATGAAAGCAGCCCATTTACTTAAAAAAAAGAAGGATAAATCTAAACAAAATGGCGGTTCTAGACTATAGCTTCAAGGCTTTGCTCTGTTCTCCCTGCAAAGGCACTATAAGCCTGCATGTTTGGTAACAAAATTAATTAAAAATCGGATACCTAGATTTGAAATTTAAAACAAATAAAATATTAGAAACAAACAAGGAAAAATAAAATAATATCCTAAGGTTTTCAGAAAAATGATCGAAATTGTACTGAAAACCAAAGAAGGATTTCAAATAGGCGGTGGAATAGTGGTGTCGCGGTCGCTATATCGCGGTAACGACGGCGTTCGCCACCGCTAAAGATCTCAACAGAGGTATGAACACATTTCACATAAAAAAAGCGGAGATGAGTCGAACCAAAACTCAAAACCTGATGAATCAAAAAGGGAAACTCCTAGTTTAGTTTAGGGATTCACAAAATACCTTAGATAATAATTTCCTGGTTTGGCCTGTAAGAAACTAGAAGGTAAAAGAGGGTTCGGTTCAGGGAGTGGAGGAAGAAAGGCATAATATAGGATGAAGAGGATATATAATTAATATCTGACTCATCAGTATACTACTAATTAAAATAAAATATTATAAAAATTTATTATAAAATAATTTTTAATTTAATTTATTTAATTTACAATATTAAATTCAAATTTAGAATCTTATTTAGACAATTAAAAGTTTTATCTACAGATAATTTTACTTAGTGGGAAGAAAACACTAAGGATTTTTTAATGCACAATTTTTTAAATAGTTATTCTCTCTCTTTTTTTGAATTTAAATAGTTATTCTCTTGGTAAATTTTGGCAAATAATATAAATTCAAACAATATTTTGGGTTCTGGAGTGCGGTTGGTATATTTTGGGATCTACAGTAAAAATTACAGTGCAGGGTGAAGTCGCAACCTGCAAGTTGCGACTTGTGTAAAGACGTCATCTGCAGGTTGCGACTTCTCCTTGACTTGTAATAGTTTAATATTTTTTTATCAATTCAAGATAAAATCAAGGAGAAACCACTACCTACAGATGACGCCTTCACTCAAGTCGTCACCTGCAGATAACGACATCTCCTTATACTGTAAATTTTACTGTAAATTTTTAAATTTTCCTTAAAATATCCCAAAACCTAAAATATCATTTGGGTTTCTTTTTTTCTTCAAAATAGCTCTATTCTCTTTAATCTCTCTGAAAAGTTATTGTGCTTAACATGGAATGAGAAAAACATTTCCACTTGTCATTAAATCACCATATTACAAAAATAAAAGGGTAAACTACCGTGTTGGTCACTTATGTTTTATAAGTATTTATTTTTGCTCACCAAATTCAAAAAACTAATATTGTGATCACTTACGTTGCTAATTTATAAACATTTGGACGTTAAATACCATTAGTTTGAGAATGTGATATGTCAGTAAAAAATATTAAATTTTAATTTAACTCTTAAACTTTAGATAAAATATTAATTTGACCCTTAAATTTTAGGTAAAATAAAAGTTTGACCCTTGAATTCGACCAAAATTCTCTGCCGTCAGCAGCCCCTCACCATCAGTCACCACCGGCCATCAAAACTGAACAAGGGCTTAACACAGCTGATGTCTAAGTAAATGATGAACCAAATAATTACCAACAAAACCAAAGTAAGGATCATCGTTCTTTGTCCAAATCAACTTGCCCACTACCCTTTCGTAATTCCAGCAACCCAGAATCTATCCTACAGTCATGCTGCTTTAATGCAGCCCCAGTCTCAGCCCCAAATCCAAACCGTAAAAAATAATTTCCAAGGTTTTCTTTCTAAAATAGGAAGTATAGGTTTATTCATAACATAGACTATTTCAGATTACATCCTTATTGCAAAATCATTGTTATTTTTTTATCTAAGAATAAATAAATAAATAAATAAATAAAGGATAAACTACTTGGGTGACTATTTAACTATTGGGTCTGACCTATTTTAACCATCGAACTACAAAAACTGAAAATTCGACCACCGAATTATTTAATTGGTCTTATTTTGATTACCAACCATTAAAATTTAACAGAGAGATGACATAACAGTTAAAATAAAATTTGTATAATTATATATTTGGTCTATGTTAATTACCTATTTTATTAATTTGATCTCAATTTTAATTTATTTAAATAAAATTAATCAACCAATCAGATAACTACACATGTCATCACCCAATTAGAATATTAATGCTAGGGAAAAAAGAACTAAGTGAGGAGAAAAATTTCCAGAAGAAGAATTAGAACATTCCAAAGACTCGTACTTGCTTTCGAACTCGCCTTCTAACACTAGCTCTGAATAACCCGCTGCCTCCGCCGTAGGAGCCACCGGAGATAATCGGAGTTGGGCAATCACTGGAGTGAATGCCAATCCCCCATGCCCAGAGCAAATTCTCTCAAAGCTATCAGGAACTATCTCATTGGAGCACCCATCTTTCTTGTTCGAAGAGAAGCCTGAAGAATAGTCTAAATTCGCTTTTTGGTTTAACAGGCATCAAGTAAAAATATTTGAGAGGAGAAGAATTTTCAGAAGAAGGATTAAAACATTCCAAAGACTCTCGTGCTTGCTTTCGTACTTTAAGCAGGTTGATATTGTTCTGGTTATAAAATTTGAACATATGAATTTTTCTATATTATCTTGGAATATCAGAGGTATTAGAAGGGGTGAGAAATTGAAAGCAGTACAAGGGTTTATTAGAAGATGTCATCCCAAAATTGTGTTTATTTAGGAAACCAAACTCAATAAAACTTACAGCTCCATTTTGAGGAAATTGTGGCAGTCTTCTAACATTGAGTCAGTGTTCTCTCTGGCTGAAGGGTCGTCCGAGGGCATCATCTGCTTATGGGATTCAGATTTCCTACAGGTAACAAATAAGTTTATTTTCTCGAGATTCATAGTATTGATTGGGAAAATAAAATCGATTGATTTTAGATGTGGCTTTGTGAATGTATATGTAACATCAGTTGACTCGAAGAAGATTTCTTTTTTCTTAGAATTATTATCATTCTTAAACCAATGGCAAATCCCCTGGTGCATTGGGGCGATTATAATGTTTTTCTTGATGCCGAGGAGAAAATAGGTATGTTTTTGAATCAGAATAATATCAACCTTTTCAATTCCTTTGTGTTTGAGGCTGAGCTCCTGGATCTTCCTCTACAGGGGGTAAATTTACTTGTGTAATAACAGGGATCCCCCCACTTTTGTATGCTTGGATCGGTTCCTAATCTCTGCAGAGTTTGGAATAGTTTTCTCTAGTTTAGAACAGAGGTTGTTAGACAAATCTCTTTCCGATCATAATGCTATTCTCTTATATGAAAATGGTGTTAATTGGGGCCTTAAGCCTTTTAGGTGCTTCAACTATTGGTACGAAAAGGAGGGTTTTGACAAGGCTGTTACTTCTTCTCGGTTAAAGTTGAAGCAAGATAATTGATAGAGTAACGCAATCTTGGATTTGGAAGCCTTCAATCAAGTTGTTGTAAGAACTAGGAGCTCTAGACTCAATCAAGGAAGTTTGGGCAGATCTGAAAATTCAAGAGAAAAGAGAAGGGATTTTCTTGAATTTTTCAGATTCAAGGCTGGAAATTTAAAGAAAGAAAGACGAGATGAATGATTAGATGATAAGAAATAAGAATATAAGTGAAAAGATGAGAAAGGATTAAGAAGAAGATAGGTAAAACACATATGAAAATTCCAGCTTTGTTTATGGAATTATGGAAGATGGTGTAAAGGTTGAAGATGACGATGACTTGTGAATTGTTGATGTTGTTTTGTCCTCGGCACCCTCTTAGACTCAATTATCTAAGCAAGCAACCTCAAGCGTCTCTAACCCACCCTCCTAGATGCTATTATCTAGGCAAGCAAGAGTGTGAAGATGATCTCCCTCACAAGAACTCGTCGAACTTATGTTGAAGAAGACTTCGAAGGCACAAGTAATCAGCACTTGCAAAAACAAACTCACTAAATATTTCATAAATCAAAGAAAATCTGTCTTACAATTATGGAGGCTTCATCCTTTTATAGGTGAAGGATAAACAAAGTAATTTAACTTCTACTAAAACAAGGAAAACCTAATCTAATTAAAAATAATAAAAAACAACAGCCTTTAAACTCCTTGTACTTGTGTGGCAAGGAATAGGGTGATAAGGCAAGTGATAAGCTGATAAGGGCTGGGTGGCTGGTTCCTAAAGTATATAAAACCCTAAAAACATCAATTTAAATGATAATAAATATATTGGGCTAAGTTTAATTCGTCCAAAGCCTTATATATTAGCTTTTGGGCTGAATTTTACAAAATCCCGTAATAATCTCGTATCCAGTTTTCTACATGCGCAGTCTTCAGTAAATTGGACGTATCTTGAGTTCCTGATGTTTAATTGACGCGTTTCAAGATGCGTTGGAAAGGTAACTGAATGACGGACAATTTGTTAGAAGACAACGTGACTCAAAAATGCCTGGATCCCATCCAAAAACTCGTCGCAAGTTAGCTGACTTTCCAGACATTACAAACAGATTCAATTTCTTGTCCAAGATGCATCGTTTTTGACCTCCTATGTGTGCACTGTTTTGGCTTTTATTGTTTGCATCGAACAAATTGAGCTTCTTGTCCAATATTAGTAATTTGGCCCCGCTCATGCATGTATTATTCCCCCACTCCTCAAAAGGATTCGTCCTCGAATCTAAATCGGCAATGAGAGAACAACCATCAACTTCAATTGAAAAGGCTTCTTTGTTGTATGTGGAGTGATCTAATTGAGCTCCTCTCAATGGTTCAACAAAATCCTGTAAAAATAAGACAACACTACTCGAACATTTGTAAGGATTAGTCAAAACAAAATCACCCATCGCGTTCTTTTTCTTGTCTTTTTCTTTTGGGCTTTGTGTGACTTTTACCTCATATGTATTTTCACTCACCAAATTTGGTCCATTAATTTGACTTTTTTCACTCTCAGCCTCTTTACTCTCAGTCTTTTGTATCTCACATCCCATATCCATCTCACAAAATTTATCATCAATGTACAATTTCTGTAGAGGAGAAAATGTTTCTAACTGAATGATAGCACAAGAATCAATTGAAGGGTTAATATTACACTTACTTTCTTTGTGGGGAGGTGATGAGAGTATAGCAAGTGGACCTACTACTTCACATGAGGGATTAGAAGCATTGTCATCTCGTCTAATGTGTTCATTATCACTATCCTCTTGTTTGAGTGTTTGTGTGTTTTCCGACAACATGGGGATTTTTGTCTTGGTTTTGTCTAGTGACTTGGATGTTTCAATTTTCTGCTTTGGTCTACTTGAGTCGAGCAAAGGTTTAGAAGAATTAGAATGAGATAAAGGTTGAGTGGTACCTCTATCTTAGTGATAATTCTTCTGTCGATATCGTTGTCGATCTTTGATGCGCTTTTCGATTGTTGTGGCGAATTGGAATGCCTCTTGAAGGGTGTAGTAGGTTTTGAGTTCAAGTACCTCAAGAATGTTGTCATTGAGTCCGATAACAAACCTAGTCATTGTATCCTCTTCATCCTCTTGTATGTCAGCTTTTTGTATCAATGATTCCATTTCTTTGAGATACTCATCAACAGTTCTGCAGCCTTGTCGGATCCTTTGTAACTTTTGTTTGATCTCTCGTTGATATAATGGGGGAACAAATTGTTCTCTCATGACTTTTTTAAGTTCTCCTCATGAGATTATCTTGGCTTCTCTATTAAGACGCCGATTGCGGACCAATTGGGACCACCAAATGGATGCATATTCAGTGAATTTGAGACTCAACAGTGGAACTTGATCCTCTTTGGGACATTGATAATGCTCGAATAGAAGATCAACTTGATTTCCTAGTCACAATAAGCATCAGGGTCATACCTTCCTTGAAAAGGTGGTACAATGATCTTTGGCTTGGCTAAGGTGTTTGTTGCTCGTCTCGGTTTTATGTGATGATTGTGCCTATGTAAGGGGGTTTGGCGTCTATTCTGAATGGGAACAAGATTTGGACGCTTAGGCTCCTCAGTATCGCTTGCGATAGTAGTGATTTCTAATCTCCCAATGGTTTGAGTGATTGCGGTCACGACTGTATCAGTGTGCTCAAGCTTGGTTGCCAATGAGGTTACAGCCCGTTCAAGTTTATTGAGAGTATCCGAAACTTCTTGAAGAGTCACCTCATGTGGTTCTTCGTCGTTACTCGTTTCTGACATCCTGAAACACTCAGATTTAAAAGGTAAAAAGCAAAAGAAAACTAGAAATCTCACTAAACACTCCAAGAATAAATATTTAGCAAGGCAAGTAAACCGATCTCGTGCTCTTTAAAGACCTTCCTACCACAAGTCAACAAGTTACAATCGGAGTTTAATCCTAACAATGAGTCCTAATTGTACTAGGAGTCCAATGAAAAGGCTTGACACCAATTGAATATAGTTGCAAGAAAGAAGGATTGTAATGCAACTTTGTTGTCCTACTCACACCAGAAAAGAGAAGGTGTTAAATTGCGTAATAGAAGAAAGAAAAAGCAAAACAATGGAACTTAAGAAACTAAGAGTTGAAAAAAAAATAGTAGAGAAAGATGATAACCCCAAAACCCAGAAACAACTTGAAGGAAGAAATCCAATGTTGAATCCACTTCAATGTGATGCTTGTAGTGGTTGATGATGGTGATCTTGATGATTCTTGATGGTGGTTGGTGGCTAGGTATGAGCTTTCTCACTTTTCTTTCTTTTTAATTTTTTTAATTTTTAAATTTTTTTCTTTTTACAAGGTAAATAAACTGAAAATAACGAAAATTGAAGAAAAAATAATGAAAATAGGGTTAAAGTAGGGGGAAAACCCTAATTTGGCTGAAACTTTATCCACTTCGTTCGAGGTGTTCCTGAAGTCCAAAAATTCTGAAATTTTGTGTGGTGACTCCTCCAATGGTGTAGATTTGATCTGGAAATTTTCAGCTCAAAATTCGCTCGTTTGAATTTGACGAATTTTCCCTAATTTTCGAGTTTTTCACCCAAAATCGCCAAAATTCTTGTCAAGATTCGTCCCAAATCTGATACCAAATGATAGAGTAGCGCAATCTTGGATTTGGAAGCCTTCGATCAAGTTGTTGCAAGAACTAGGAGCTCTAGACTCAATCAAGGAAGTTTGGGCAGATCTGAAAATTCAAGAGAAAAGAGAAGGGATTTTCTTGAATTTTTCAGATTCAAGGCTGGAAATTTAAAGAAAGAAAAACGAGATGAAGGATTAGATGATAAGAAATAAGAATATAAGTAAAAAGATGAGAAAGGATTAAGAAGAAGATAGGTAAAACAAATCTGAAAATTCTAGCTTTGTTTATGGAATTATGAAAGATGGTGTGAAGGTTGAAGATGAAGATGACTTGTGAATTGTTGATGTTGTTTTGTCCTCGGCACCCTCTTAGACTCAATTATCTAAGCAAGCAACCTCAAGCGGCTCTAACCCACCCTCCTAGATGCGATTATCTAGGCAAGCAAGAGCATGAAGACGATCTACCTCACAAGAACTCGTCGAACTTATGTTGAAGAAGACTTCGAAGACACAAGTAATCAACACTTGCAAAAACAAACTCACTAAATATTTCATAAATCAAAGAAAATATGTCTTACAATGATGGTGGCTTCATCCTTTTATAGGTGAAGGATAAACAAAGTAATTTAACTTCTACTAAAACAAGGAAAACCTAATCTAATTAAAAATAATAATAAAATAACAGCCTTTAAACTCCTTGTGCTTGTGTGGCAAGGAATAGGGTGATAAGGCAAGTGATAAGCTGATAAGGGCTGGGTGGCTGGTTCCTAAAGTATATAAAACCCTAAAAACATCAATTTAAATGATAATAAATATATTGGGATAAGTTTAATTCGTCCAAAGCCTTATATGTTAGCTTTCGGCTCGTATCCAATTTTTTGCATGCGCAGTCTTCAGTAAATTGGACGTATCTTGAGTTCCTGATGTTCGATTGAAGCGTTTCAAGATGTGTTGGAAAGGTAACTGAATGACGGACAATTTGTTAGAAGACAACGTGACTCAAAAATGCCTGGATCCCATCCAAAAACTCGTCGCAAGGTAGCTGACTTTCTAGACATTATAAACAGATTCAATTTCTTGTCCAAGATGCATCGTTTTTGACCTCCTATGTGTGCACTGTTTTGGCTTTTATTGTTTGCATCGAACAAATTGAGCTTCTTGTCCAATATTAGTAATTTGACCTCGTTCATGCATGTATCAATAATGTTGGTATCCGATTAGGAGGATTGCTTAAAGGATTAAAATTGACTTTGAAAAGTTGGTATGATGGGTTGAAAAAGAGTTTCAGAAAACTCTATAGTATCCTTGGAATGGGACATATCTAATTTAGAACAGGAAATTCAAGAAGGGAACCATGATTCTTCCTTGTTTGCCGGTCTAAGTAAGCTTAGGATAGATCTATGGAAAGAATATAAGAGGGAAGAGAGTGCTTGGCTTCAAACGTCAATATTACTTTGGTTTAAAGAGGACAGAAACACGCGTTTCTTCTATCTTTTGGCTTCTGCTAGAGGTCGTGTGAACAATATCAGCTGCTTTAAGTTTAATGGGATGTCTATTTCAGATCTTACACTTGTTAAAATAGCTGTTAAAGACCATTTTAGAAAGGTATACAATCTGGTTACTGCTTTGGAAGTAGATGACATGAAGCTCAATTTTAAGCTAATTAGTGCAGATCAGTCCAGGCTACTAGAGAGTAGGTTCCCAGAAGATGAGGTTTGGGCTGCTCTTTTGTCTGCAGAGAGTAATAGGGCTCTGGGGCCGAATGGCTTTAATCTTGGATTCATTAAGAAATTCTGGGATCAGTTAAATTGGTATGTGATGCGGTTCTTCGGTGACTTTTTTCATGGTCGTAATTGGGAAGAAGGAATCAATCACTCCTTTATCACCCTTATTCCCAAGGTAATTAATCCTAGTTCTCTAGATGAATTTCGACCAATTAGTCTTGTAGGGGGAATCTACAAAATCCTTGCAAAAGTTTTATCCCGAAGAATACACCTTTGCCTGGATCAATTAATTGGGGATTCTCAATTTGCCTTTATTCCTGGTAGGCAAATATTTAATTGCTCACTCATTGCGAATGAGATAATTGATTCTTTGATGAAATCCGAATTGAAAGGGGTTGCGTTCAAAATTGATTTTCACAAGGCCTATGATTCCATCTGTTTGGACTTCTTGATGCGGGTTTTGAAGAAGTGTGGGTTCAGCGAGAAGTGGTGTTCAAGGACATTCCAATGCATTTCTACGGCTTCGATTTTGGTCCTTGTTAATGGTTCGCCTACAGAGGCTTTCCCCTTGTCGAGAGGTCTTCACCAAGGATGCCTTATTTCTCCGTTGCTTTTCAACTTAGTGGGAGAAGCCTCAAATTTAATGCTTTCCAAGGCTGTCCAGATTAGGTTATTTTCTGGGATAACTATCGGCCACAATGACAAGTGTATGGAGATTTCACATCTTCAGTTTGCTGATGACCTGCTGATTTTCTGTGTTAACTCTGAAGGTTAGGTCCGAAATGTAAAAAGGGTACTCCATGTATTTGAACTAGCTTCTGATATCAAATTAAACTTGAAGAAAAGTAGAATTTTTGGCCTAAACATCGAGGATGAAATGTTGAGTAGCTAGGCTAGTAAAGTGGGGTGCTCAGTTGGCAAGTTTTTTGCAGAATATTTGGGGCTGCCCTTGGGTGTTTGCCGCAACTCTGCTGCATTATGGGATCTGGTTATCAACAATTTTACCAGAAGATTGGTAGGTTGGAAGCCCAAGTTGTTATCCCTTGGTGGTGGGCTTACTTTTATTAAATCCATCCTTTTAAGTCTGCCTATTTACTATATGTCTCTGTTTTGTATGCCTACTTTAGTCTCCTCTCGTTTAAATAGGCTTATGGCCAATTTCCTATAGGGTGAGAGTTTTGAGAAGATTAGAATTTATTGGGTAAAGTGGGATAGGGTTTGCTCTCCCTATAACAAAGGTGGCCTTGGTGTTGCAAATTTGGATATAATCAATCGAGCTCTTTTGAACAAATGGTGTTGGCGATTTGGTAATGAATTTGATTGCTTTTGGCATCGGTTTATCATTTGTAAATACCCTGCTGGTAACTCTGGCTTGTTGCCTTCTTCCTCTTTCCCCCAATCTGCTTCTTGAATTTGGAAGGGGATCATTAAATCAGCTTTTAGTAAGGACCTAGTTGGTGAGTGTTTTTGTTGCAATTTATCTCTGCAGGTGGAAGATGGGAGATCCATCCTCTTTTGGTATGACCCGTGGATAGACGAAGCTCCTTTAAAGGTGTTGTTTCTTCATATTTATGCATTGTCTATGGTAAAAACAAGTATGATTTCTGACTTTGGGTCCAAGAATCCCTCGGGTTGGACTTGGAATATTCAATTATGTAGGGACTTATTTGATTGGGAAGCATCTCTGCGGGATAAACTTTTGCATAAAGTAGAGAATTTTAGGGGAGATAATCTGGATCATGATTGGGTGTGTTGGAAAGGTTTGAGTGATGGTGCATTTTCTGTTAAATCGTTGAGAATGATGTTAGCTGGGTCGTTGCCGCCTAAGTCTTTTTGAAATGACTCTAATTAAGTCAGCACCACTGTCACAACAAAACGGTCTCACGTAGCTCGAATTTCCACCAATGTTCCTCGGCTCGTTCCAAATAAATTGTGATACAAATTAAAAGCATTTACGAAGTCTCAATTCCTTGCTTTCTTAACTGATTACACGGTAGCTAACCTTTCCCACACCCCAAGCTTATTAAGGTAATTATCTTGCCAACTTATCCTTCCGTGTTCCTTATACATTCACATGTGTCATACAAAGCATCAAACTTATATTATAGAAACAACACGGTGGCCCCTACCTTATCATAGCTGAAATGCCTTCCATGTCACTGCAGACATCAAATGTTACCACGACACGCCTTAAAGACCTCATTCCAAAATTCATTTCAAAACTACTAGTCTACAATAGTTTAACCGTAACAATCTCATTCTCAAATCAATCCTGAAAAAACACACGAGTACTTTATAATCGGTTAAACGAGTCATCCACCTTAGGAGATACGTAACGGTCTTCTATTGTCACTTAACAGGCTGTCAACAATTTAAGTTCCACCTTAACGAACCAACTTCTTACTAGCGAACAAGCTCGACTCTCCCTTTAGGTAAAACACTTAAAAAAAGAAACCTCATTCGAGTTACACCTGCACAACTAAACCTCTGACTTTCTCAACTAGGTCGGTGTCCTCTAACAAGGGCGATGGGCACCGACGTCCCGCTCGACCTTACCTCAAAATCTACTCACGTCCTTGACGGGAAACAAGTCCTGACAACTCATCCAAGAAACATAAATAAACACTCTAACTGTCTGAAAGCTCCCAAGCATCGAGCTACATATAATGGCACCCGCCAAACGGTCAAACATGCCTTAAAACCATGTCATGCCATTTTCTAAACAACCTTAATAGAAATCAAGGTAGGAGGGATACGATTCAACATTTTCATTACAAAAGGTTGGGTTCCCTCAAGGTCTCAGAGCCTCGAGCCCACTCTCGACATTACTGGCTAGCACCAAAGTAATTTCCAAGGTGCAACAACTTCCAAGAAGGTAGCTTCATCAAACCTGTAGAATGTCTGTAATAACCCGTTTTATCTGGTAACCAAAACCCGTACAAACCGATCCAAACTTTAAACCCAAAACCCAAATGGCCCATTATTACCCAAAGCCGGTTCTAACCTAAGCCCCAAACTGAGCAAAACCCTTAACCCAAAATCTGACCCAGATCTAAAGATCCGACCCGAACCAAAATACAAACCCTAAACACATCTGCCTCCTCTTCTCATCCCACCACTACCACCGCCAGTCTATGTCGCCGTCGCCGTGTTCCGATCGCCACTCTCCGGCCACCATGCTTATACTGTCCAAACCAAACCCTAAATTACAACCCTAAAAATTAAACCAAATCCCAAAACTAAACCAAACTCTAAAAATAAAATAAACTAAGTCTACCTACCCACATGCCCCTAACCGAACCCAACCAAATGCATCACTGGCCATACCTTCAAATATGCCAAATATTCCCTAAAATCCGGCCTTCAATCACAATATCAGATCTGCATAATTAAAATAGGGGAAGTGGTTATTTTTTTGAGATCTAGAATCGGTTTATAAAACCGAAATGAATGGAGATGAAAGAGGGGAAAATATAGAGGAAGTAAGGGAGTTCTAAAAAATTTGTAAGGGTTTCGAAAATTGTAAAAAATCAAAAAAAGAGGGAATCAAAAAGTTTTCAAGGGTAAGAAACTTAGAAATCTGTTTTGAACTCGTTTTATTTTGAAATCTAAGTCTTTTTTCATTTTTTGGTTTCCCTTTCGAATCAAAGAAAGAAGAGAGAACAGAGCTTATCGGTTTTTTAGCGCCACCTTGTATCGCCGTGAGGCATTCGACCGGTGAACGATGTCGAGAATAGTGGTACGACGCTGTCGAGATTGGAAGGAAAAGGGTTGAGGAAGAAACGTTTTGGGTTTTTTATGTTTGTGTTTTAATTCGAAATAAAAGCAACCCCTTAATCTTTGTTTTAACCGGTTGACTAAAAACGACACCTTTTGGTGTCCATGCTTCACGAAAATGGTCTAATTGCACCAAATGTCCCTCTTTTTTTAACCCGTTCTCAGTTTGTCCATGGTCTAATTACAATTTTGGTCCCTTCAGTCTATTATCGCACCCGTTTTCATCTTTTTTTTTATTTTAATTCCGTGCCTTCATTTTACATTCTATTCAGTTCGGTCACCGCTGTTATTATTATCACGTTCTTTTTAATTTTCAGTCCTTGAACTATGGTTTGTTTGCATTTGCACCTCTCTATTTAACATATTTCACATTCATGCTCATGTATTTCACATTTAATTGCATTTTAGTCCTCTTTTATGTTTTTTTGCCATGTATTTTAATATTTATGCATTCTAATCCTTGAGTTTAATTTTAGGTTGTTTCATGCATTCTAATATGGTCCATGTATACATATTATTATTATTATGTACATATAATATATTATTATACAAAGATTTATATTGTATATATATATGTATGTTGATATACATATATATATAAGATATGTGTTTATATTTAAGTTACATTTTTATGTATATAATTTTAGATATATTTGTTAAAATATGTATAGTATTTTCTTTAATTACTACATATATAATATAAATAAATACCATTTTAAAAAAAATAATAACATATATAAACTATTAACTTTAAATATATTTAGATATTTTTGATAGGTATAAGTATTAAATATTTTACCTTAATTATTATTTTTTATGTTAGATTCATTTTTATTTTTAAGTTAGATTAATATTTATGTATTTATGTTAGATTAGTATTTTATTATGTTAGTATTTATTTATATGTTTATCGCATTTTGGATATATTATTATCAATGCGGTGGCCTTTTATTCGAGCGTAAACGTGGCCAGCATCAAGCGTAGTGATGGTGGTCTTTTGGTTTACTCTCGAATAATAAGGCCTTTAAAATTTACTCACAATTATAACCAAACTTTAATTTAATCGTCACTTTAATCTGAAAAGTAATATTAATAAAACGGTAATTATTAAAGTACCAATTTTGGGCGGTGTGGGGGTGCTAATCCTTCCCCATCCGTAACCGACTCCCGAACCCAACATTTTCAAATCTCTGGTTTTACGGTGCCCGGCCTACCTTAATGGCCGGTGGCGACTGAATTTTAAATAAAATACGGTTTTTTAAAAAACCCCACGAAAAATATTTTTTAAATACCCAAAAAATACCCAAACACATTAAAGCCTCGTTTTTTAGCGAAAGATGATCGCTACAGATGGCGACTCCGCTGGGGACATTTTTTTGGTTTTCAAAAATAAAAGAGAGTTGAGCTTTTTAAATAATTATCACTTTACTAATATTGGAAATTCTGGATTAAAGTGACTATTAAAGTAACATTCGGTTATAATTGCGCGTTTATTTTAACGCATTTAAAATTTGACATATAAACTTGTCTTTTTAAGTGGGGGAAAAGGCTAATGCTTTCGCGAGGATATCGTTCCTCCGTATGAGCCTAGCAAGTACCTTCGGGGCTCGAGTACCTTATGCTTTCGTGAGGATATCGTTCCTTCGTAGGGGCATAAGCGAATGGGTCCCCCTGAATTGAACCCGGTTGAAAAGAACCTATAATGAGTGATGACTAGGGGCCTTGCTACTCTTAGTAGGGGACAATAAGGACAATTCGGGTACCTTTTAGCACCAACACTGCATGTAGATGATATAGAAAGCCCACCATTTTAGAGCCATGCAGATAACTTAGGTGTTTTAGATGGGATAAATAGGATTGCTCTACTTGTTGCCTTATCTGCTTCGCTTTTTTATTTATGTATCTATTGAGTTTATTCGGTACTAACTCATTTCTTTTTTGTTTTATTTTACTTTACACATACTTTTGTTGCATTAGCATTGCATGACATAAAAGCGTTGGTTCAAGTGGTTTGCCCAAACAGAAATCTTTCATTTTTACCCTATTTACTTTACTTATTTTAATTTCAAATTGACCAATTTTTGTGATCACATCATAACTGTTCATTTTGGCATTCACTGCATTGCATATCATGACATTTTGATTTTTGCATTGGTGCATTTGCATATAGGACATATACTTTGTTTTTACATGCATTCATTTTGAGACTGATCCTCATGATGCCATGTGACAACAATACTGGAAAAGACGAAAGATCAATCGATTCAACATCCATACATAATAAGAAGTAAGACAAAGATGGCAAATGAAGATAGACTGGATAGGATTGAACAGAACCAGAAGACTTTGCAGGCAGATTTAACCCAGAAACTGGAGGACCAGTTGCCAAAGCTCAGCAAGAGATAAGGGACCAGATCGCGAAATCTCAATAGGACATACTGGTGAAATTGGCACAGATGCTCAGATGCAAGTTTCCTGAACAAAGAGAGGCCTTTGCTATCGGCCTTGGGGAAGGTCCCAAGGAAGAATATGAAGATCTTACATATCCTCCAGGGTTTACCCCTACTCAAGCTAAAAATCAAACCAACCCTCGAGTGGAAAAATCTCAACCACTTCAGGCCAGTGCCCCTATCCCGGCAAATTTACCCGCCGCATCAGAAGCTAATCTAGGGGGCAATCAGACTGAAAATTTTGTCTCCGAGCTGGATCAGTTGATTGAATCTAACAAATCAAGAAATAAGCCGTCGAAAGAGATCGAGGAGCGTTGCAAACGACTCGAAGAAAAGATGCAAGCCATGGAGATAGAGGATACCTTCAGTGGATTCGATGCCAGTGAACTCAGTCTTGTCCCAGTTTTGGTATTACCTCCAAAATTCAAGATCCCAGAGTTCGAGAAATATAACAGAACGAGCTGTCCCCATACACATCTCACTATGTTCTGCCGAAGGATGACAGCATACGGAAGAGATGACAAGTTGCTAATCCACTATTTTTAAGACAATCTCTCAGAATCTATCACAAGATGGTATAATCAGTTGAGCCGACATCAGATTAAGTCATGGAATGACTTCTCCAAAGCTTTCTAGATCAGTACCGACATGTCAATGACATGGTGCCAGATCATTGGACCCTACAACACATGAAACAAAAGTCAAATGAAAGCTTCAGACAGTATGCCCAACATTGGAGAGATGTGGCGGCTCAAGTTCAACTCCCGCTCAATGAAAGAGAGACGATGGTCATATTTGTACAAATTTTGGAGGGTCCGATCTTAGGTCACTTGATAGGCAACGCGACTACCAACTTTGTCGACCTCGTGTTATCCGGTGAGCTCATTGAGAATGCTGTCAAGACTGGCAAAATCGATGATGGAGTTAGTTCGTCCCACAAAAAGCCCTACCATGCAAAGAAGGACCATAAAGTAAACTCTTCGGGAGTTTATAATACCAATTATTCTAAGCCTATCACAGTTGTGCAACCTAAGGCCGTGCCAAATGCTCAAGGTTCTTCAAGCCAGGATCTGAGTCAGAAAAAGAACACTGAGAAGATTGAGTTTACTCCACTACCAATTTCGTACGGGGATTTGTACAAAGAGCTTCTCAATGCTCATGTAGTGGCACCTTTCCACCAGGCCCCAGTACAACCTCCATTCCTGAAATAGTATAATCCTAGCGCAAGATGTGATTATCACGCGGGACAAGTTGGCCACTCAATTGAGAATTGTTGGGGCTTTAAGAGGCTAATAGAGAGGTACATCAAGCTCGGTGTTGTAAGTATTGAAAATCCTACCGGGCCATCTACTGTCGGGAATCCCTTACTAAAGCATGAAGGTCCCAATTAAGATTCTCGATGGCCAAATGTAGGGGACATGCCTCGTTATGACTCTTTTTGGCTAGGCTAGTCGTTAAATCACTTCGACCATGACCAATAGGTCCCTTGTAGTTTTTACCTATTTCAAATCAATACTTTTTGGACCAGTCTCGCTATCCTAAGCCCAAGGGTAGTGAGAATCTTTTGTAAGGGCCAAAAAATACAAGTTTCAATGAAATATGCATTTTGTTCAGAAAAATATTTCGATCGCCCTCCTACATAACCAAAAACTGAAAAAATGATGAAAATGATGGAAAATGACTTATAAGGACCAAGTATAGGGGCATTGTGTTAAAATTTCAAATAATTTTCTATATGGGCATTTTGGGGACATTCTTCTGAAGAGATTAACTTCAAGGAAGAAGATTAGAGACTGTGGCATCCTCGTGTACAAGATCAATAGCCTGACAGGACAGTGAGGAGTCAGGGTATCCCTTTAGGGGCAAAAAAAGGGAAATCATATTACGCTCATACATTTAGTTACATTCATCTTGCGTTGAATCATTTTTGCATACAAAGTCACCATGCATTTAGGATAGACACATGCATTTGGGCATAAAATTCATGCATGCATTTTTTTCTTATAAACAGGTTTAAAGAAGAGATCAAACATCCTCAACGTATGGCCGATCACGATGGCCAACCTTAGTCTTGGAGGAGGCCAAACACAGAAAAAAAATGCTGAAACGTCTAAATAAAAGGTACTAGCAACAAAATTTTTGAACATTCATTGATTAATGTTTTTTCTCATTTTCAGGTCACACCTCTCCTACAGTAGAACAACAGACGTAACTTTTTCGGATCTTACCTTCGTCATTGGTGATAGATCCAAACACTTCTTATAGATTTTGCTTTACCGTTGAGGGTGCAACAATTTAAATATTTTGAAGATCTCGTTTCTCCGTTGATGGTGCAACTAATCCAAACCTTTCTTCCAGATCTCGCTTCACAGTTGATGATGTAGCAGATCAAATTTTAAAGATCTTGTTTCTCCGTTGATGGTGCGACAGATCGAATATTTGTCAAGGTCTCATTTTTCTGTTGGTGGTACAACTAGACTATTATTTTTCTTCGGATCTTGTATCCTCCTTATAGTTGTAGTTCCAAAAAAATGAAAAAAAAAAAAGTCAAGAAAAGATTAAAAAAGTGAAAAAAATCAAAAAATAAAATAAAAAATGAAACATAAAAAGAAAATTTATCAACTTTCATCATCCGACTTTGTCTCACCGTTGATGGTGAAGATGGGTTCAAGTTGGTGTTCTGCTTCTCCGCTGATGGCGTCGTAGAATCCAAATTATCCGATCCTGTCCCTCTGTTGATGGTGTGGCTAGGGTCCAAGTTGCCAAAATTAAATCATGCTCCTCCGTTGATGGTGTAGTAGAATTCAAATTATTATCTGATCCTGTCCTTCCGTTGATGGTGTGGCTAGGGTCCAAGTTGCTGAAATCAAATCACGCTCTTCTGTTGATGGTGTAGTGTGGTTCGAGTTGGTGTTCTGCTTCTCCTTTGATAGTGTATTAGAATTCAAATTATTATCCGATCATTTCCCTCCGTTGATGGTGTGGCTGGGGTCCAAGTTGCCAAAATCAAATCATGCTCCTCCGTTGATGGTGTAGTGTGGTTCAAGTTGATGTTCTACTTCTCCATTGATGGAGAGGTATAATCCAAATTATTGTCTGATCTTACCCCTCCGTTGATGGTGTGGTTAGATTCAAATTTACCGACCTTCAAGTTCCCTTTATTAATGTTGTAGCTAAAAAAAAGAAAGAAAAAGAAAAAAAATGAAAAAGGAAGAAAAAAAGAAGAAAAAAGAGAAAAACTGAAATAAAAAAATAAAAAAAGAAAAAAATAAAAAAGAAATCAAAATAAGCTTTCAATCTTTTGATCCTGCTTCTTCGTCAAAGTCGTGGCTGGATCAGACATCAGAATTTTCATCCATTTGTCTTGTCGCTTCGTCAGTGTTGCAGTCGGATCAAATTTTGTAGACCCTGCCTCCTTGTCAGTGTTGCAGCTAGGTCAAATTCTCTTTAGGTATTAGCTCGTCATCAGTAATGTAGTAAGTTGAACTCATTTTGCTTCTCCAACAGACAACCCCTCATTTTGAAGATTTCTCTTCCCAAGAGTGACAAAGTGGATCGATCAAGTCAAGAAAGAAGACTTGTGTCAAAGAGAAAGAAGATCTACCAAAGAAAGAAGACATACGTCAAGTGGGAAGAAGCTCAGCCGGACAAGACAAAACAAGTCATTTTAGACTTTGCTCTATTGTTGCTACACAACAATGAGCAAAGAGGGGCAACTGTAATAACCCGTTTTATCTAGTAACCCAAACCCGTACAAACTGACCCAAACTTTAAACCCAAATGGCCCATTATTACCTAAACCTGGTTCTAACCCGGGCCCCAAATAAACCAAACCCTTAACCCAAAATCTGACCCAGATCTAAAGATTCGACCCTAACCAGAATATAAACCCTAAACACATCTACCTCCTCTTCTCATCCCACCACCGCCGCCGCCAGTCTCTACCGCCGTCCCCATGTTTCGATCACCACTCTCTGGCCACCATGCTTCTACTGTCTAAGCCAAACCCTAAATTACAACCCTAAAAATTAAACCGAATCCCAAAACTAAACCAAACTCTAAAAATAAAATAAACTAAGTCTACCTACCCACATGCCCCTAATCGAACCCAACCAAATGCATCACTGGCCATACCTTCAAATCTGCCAAATATCCCCTAAAATTCGACCCTCAATCACAATATCAAATCTGCAGAATTAAAATAGGGGAAGTGGTTTTTTTTAGATCTGTAATCGGTTTATAAAACCGAAATGAATAGAGATGAAGATGGGGACAGAGAGGAAGTAAGGGAGTTCTAAAAAATTTGTAAGGGTTTCGAAAGAATTGTAAAATATTAAAAAGAGGGAATCAAAAAGTTTTCAAGGGTAAGAAACTTAGAAATCTGTTTTGAACTCGTTTTATTTCGAAATCTAAGTATTTTTTCATTTTTTGGTTTCCTTTTCGAATCAAAGAAAGAAGAGAGAATAGAGCTTACCGGTTTCTTAGCGCCGCCTTATATCGCCGTGAGGTATTCAACCGGTGAACGGTGACGAGAACAGTGGCACGACGTCGTCGAGATTGGAAGAAAATAGGGTTGAGGAAGAAACGTTTTGGGTTTTTGTATGTTTGTGTTTTAATTCGAAATAAAAGCAACCCCTTATTCTTTGTTTTAACCGGTTGACTAAAAACGACACCGTTTGGTGTCCATGCTTCACGAAAATGGCCTAATTGCACCAAAGGTCCTTCTTCTTTTAACCCGTTCTCAGTTTGTCAATGGTCTAATTACAATTTTGGTCCCTTCAGTCTATTACCGCACGCGTTTTCATTTTTTTTTATTTTAATTGCGTGCCTTTATTTTACATTTTATTCAGTTCGGTCACCATTGTTATTATTATCATGTTCTTTTTAATTTCCAGTCCTTGAACTATGGTTTGTTTGCATTTGCACCTCTCTATTTAACATATTTCACATTCATGCTCATGAATTTCACATTTAATTGCATTTTAGTCCTGTTTTATTTTTTTCCATGTATTTTAATATTTATGCATTCTAATCTTTGAGTTTAATTTTAGGTTATTTCATGCATTCTAATATGGTCCATGCATACATATTATTATTATTATTATTATTATTATGTACATATAATATATTATTATACAAAGATTTATATTGTATATATTATGTATGTTGATATATATAAGATATGTGTTTATATTTAAGTTACATTTTTATGTATATAATTTTAGATATATTTGTAAAAATATGTATAGTATTTTCTTTAATTACTACATATATAATATAAATAAATACCTTTTTAAAAAAATAATAACATATATATAAACTATTAACTTTAAATATATTTAGATATTTTAAGATAGATTAATATTTATGTTAGATTAGTATTTTATTATGTTAGTGTTTATTTATATGTTTATCGCA
The DNA here is from genome assembly GCA_019671005.1 of Hibiscus mutabilis. NCBI lineage: Eukaryota > Viridiplantae > Streptophyta > Magnoliopsida > Malvales > Malvaceae > Hibiscus > Hibiscus mutabilis. The sequence continues at coordinate 17,228,955 of CM033720.1, read as the reverse complement.
TTGTATTTATTCACGTTTGTCATGTTTTAAGTTGCATTTCGGATATATTATTGTCAATGCAGTGCCCTTTTATTCGAGCGTAAACGTGGCCGGTATCAAGCGTAGTGGTGGCGGTCTTTCGGTTTACTCTCGAATAATAAGGCCTTTAAAATTTACCCGCAATTATAACCAAACTTTAATTTAATCGTCACTTTAATCCGGAAAGTTTAATATTAATAAAACGGTAATTATTAAAGTACCAATTTTGGGCGGTATGGGGGTGCTAATCCTTCCCCATCCGTAACCGACTCCCGAATCCAACATTTTCAAATCTCTGGTTTTACGGTGCCCGACCTACCTTAGTGGCCGGTGGCGAGTCCATTTTAAATAAAATACGTTTTTTTATAAAACCCTACGAAAATATTTTTTAAATACCCGAAAAATACCCAAACACCTTAAAGCCTCATTTTTTAGCGAAAGAGGATCGCTACAACGTCTAACTTTCATCACACTTTAACGAACTAGTAGACCCCAAATCCACTATCTTCGAGAAATACCCTTGAAAAGGGTGATGATACTTCCTAAGTATCATCAAAACTCTATTTAAGCGAACAAAAGGTCCTCCAACCAATGTGCTTTCATTGCTCGATTTTGAAAACGAGATATCCATACTCGCTTCATAAACGTTATTCAACCATAACAATGAAGATTATTTACCACAAACTCTTATAACGTATTCGAAGGCTTTGAAACGTTTTCAAGATACAACGAAGACACCATTCTGGTGGCAGAAAGAGGACATATCCTTGACTCCGGTATTATTCAACTAACTCGCATCTTGACAATCCAATACGACTTCACCCTCAAAATCGATCCCATGAGCAACTTGGCTCTTAACTCGGCCATTACAGCCATGATCGTAACCATCTTAGAGTTGCAATATTGGACACATCATTAAAATTCTAGTCTTAAAGAGTACGAACTTAATTTAAGGGCTTGTATTTACTAGACAACTCACTAAACCACCTATACCACCCTAGGGTTTCCTAGAACTGACTAAACCTAAACTCTGACACCACTAAATGTAACACTCTCGACCCAGATGTCACATTTGGGTCTCAAGCCTAACCCAAAACTATAAAAATTCTCAAACTGGGTTTAGACCAAGAAGGTATTTCTCAAAAATATTTATAGTCAATAGTTGGAAATATAGTTAAATAATCAAAACAGTACAAAGGAGCTCTAATTTAAATTTAAAACATTTAAACATTTGTTTTGATTAAATAATCAAAAATCATTGTTTCTGACAATCAACCTATGGACGAAAACAATAATTTCAAGCGCTGAACTTACAAAGATCAACTGTACACATCTACTCTACTATACTTTATGCTAATCATAAACATAAGCATGCAAGCTAGCATGAGCAATAAAGAGAGATAAATAACACGTGGCACTACCACTAGTCACCTAAATACATGTTCTCATCAAAGTAAACATCATACATAGCACTCATGGCCCAACCATGCTCGAGATCTCATCAGATTATCTAGGCAAAAACACATATCAACAACAACAACTCTAGAGTGAGGCCGGGTCACGTAGCATTGGAATATAAAGTCAAGGTGAGGCCAAGTCACAAAGTATCAGACATACACCCTCGATAAGGCCGGGTCACATAGTATCGAAACATATATCCTTGCCCGGAGTCTTCTCTCGAGCATCGACACTCTGGGTAAGGCCGGGTCACCTAGAATCAGAACATACACTCATACTCAGAATCCCTCATCAAGTATCTTCGAATGAGGCTCGGGTCACATAGCATCAGTAACCTCTATTCGGTATCTCTCACCATAGTGTTGCAACACTTTTCCACTAGGGATCCATATCCCATCAATAAAAAGACACAACCAATCAAATGCCTACTCGATATACAAGCGACATGATCCCAATGATCTCCCTATCATCGCTAAACATCATCACATCATTTATTTTACATTACCAGGTTGTTAATACATTATGGAGAAGTATATATTTTATCTCATTTATTGTCTCCATTAATCCATGTTATCTCATTTATCAAGGCAAAATTCAATTATTAATATTCATATCCATTCTCACCCTTAATTTGCATTTATTGATTATTTAGCGTATTGGGTAATGATACTCAAACATGAGTATCGATACGGTACCCTCGGGTGTCGGTACTCACACACGTACCGATATATGAACTGCTTACTAGAAATTCTAGATTCCCAAAATTACCGGTATGGGCTGACCCGTACCGGTACGACCATAGCTCATACTGATACCCTATTCACGAGTTCATACAATTTTCTCGAGTTACAATTTTATAACGTTTATTTGATCCCTAGAGCTTATGAAAGTCATTAGGATTTGTTTACTAACGCATTCACCCAATTAATACTTATTATCGGTTTATAATCATTTATTCGAATATTACCAATTATCAGTCCATTAAGTGTAATTTTCATCGAACATGTCAAATTCATACCTCAAGCAACACAACATGTAAAATTAACCAATCAGATAAATATATAGATATTCAGACAACCCTACTCGGTCTCTTTAGCCCTTACAAGTCTTGAATATTATCAAACTCATCATATATCACATAAATATCAGTCTCATGATTATCGGTCTCTAAACATGCTTATTTATCGTCTACATATTTTGCAGACACTAACATGCAAAACAATCGCATTTATGATGCTCATAAAGCAATAAGAGTTTGAGGAGTACTAACCTTAAGCCAAAGTGATAAATCCCCATCCACGCTCCTTCAATCATCTCTTTATTTCCAATATTCAAGCCCACGGGTTCCTCGAATAAATCAAGTACAACTACATAAGACATTTCACACTATCAGACTACTTTAGGGGATAAAATGCATAAAAATAGCTTACTGAGTTCGAATTTGGTGAAACAGACTATGCCAATGGACTCATAACATCAAAAAACCCTCAGGTAGGGTTCTCCAGAAAAAGTCAAAGTCAATCAACGACAGCGCGACGACGATCAACAACGACTAGTGACAATTGGCTCGGCTCGAAGGCCGGCTTATTGGACCAACTCGGCCTATGTCTTGGGCTTGGCTCGAGAGGTTGGCTCAGCCTAAATCTTAGCTCAACTACTAGAAGCCACATCCCAGCTGTGTTATAATAGCTCAGCCAAACGTCACCAACGCGCAATGGTTGCGCGTAGTGGTGCGTGTGGTAGCTTCAAGCAGCCAGACGGTGACGGCAAACGCCTAGATCGACTGTCTTAACATCGGTGAGCACGATAGTTCATCATTTTGAGTACGCTAACCCCTTCAACTAGAAAAACCCAAAACTTATTTTCTCTCACATCCTCTGACGACAGCTTTAATGGTAACTCTGCTAGTACTGACAAACTTGTCTTGACGAGATGAACACAATGGCAGTGGGAGGTGTCGACAATGGACAGATGGATCTCTGTAGATCATAGTTTAAAACTCTCCCCTAACTTTCTCTCCCTCTTTTCTATTTCCTCTTTCCATATTTACTTTTTCTCTCTCCCCAACATAATATTCCCCATTTTTCTCTTATCCTCATCCTTTTTAAAATCCAAACATTCTTTCTCACTATAATGGGCCCAACATAACAACCTCAACTTGGGCTTTTAAAATAAAGGCCCACAACTCGGGTTCGAGACCCGATTCATTAACCCAAGAATTGAGTCGTTACAGTATTTTTACTGCTCTGTGGGTATTTCAACACTCCTTTCGAATGATCCGCATGTTTTTCTTGAAGCTTGGGGTGAGCTATGTCCATCATCCCATGCTATGGTATGGTCTTTTATCCTCTTTGTTGTAGTGTGGGCTATTTGGTTATATAGGAATGAGATAGTCTTTCAAGCCAAAGTTCTAGATCCCCTTCAAATGTTATTGTTGATTAAGCATCGGCTTGCAAACTGGATTAAAGCAAGTTGGCATGGCGTTAATGTATCAATTGAGCACTTAGTTTGGATTTTATGATAACAGATAACAAATTGCTTAGGAATGGTGGGCCCCTTAAGTCTCCATGTAATATCTCAAAATTTTTCTATGTTGATTAAGAGTCATTTAGTATTAAGATAAGGGCTTAAAAGCTTACTTAGTGACTAAAATGCAAAAGTTAGGATTTTTCTCAATTATGGATTGTAGAAAAGATATTTCTGAGGTTTTAAGGTGTTATGTGATAGAGAACGAGTAAAATAGGATAATAAAAAAATTTGGTTAAAACCAAGGAAAATTGGAATGGGAATTCAAGGTTAAAGTTTAGTGACCAAAATGATAAGTTTTTAAAAATTGGGTGATACAAGTTGAAATATGAAAAGTTGAAGGACCAAAGTTGTAATTTCCCAAAAGTTAGGTGTTTTATTTTAAAAGATAGAACACCTATTGGTGTGGATCGAATGAGGAATTACTAGTTTGATTCGGTATTTCGATTATTGGAAAATCGCAGTCAAAGTTTAAGTGGAAATTGGATAACCGGATCGAATTAAAAAATTGAAATTTTACTGTATGGTAGAGAAATGTTATAAAAGTTATTTCCATGGGTTGAAAATATTTTAGTTCGATTTAGGATGAATCTTATGATTTATTTTGATTAAGGAATTTATTTAGTAACCGATAAAATTCTCGGTATTTATCAGTAAATCAAATTAAGCTAAAATTTCAGAGATGATCCCATAGACTTTGGAAGAGTTATAATATATTATTTTATGGATATTTGGAGAATTTATCAGTAATTATTTTATCCTGTACATGGATTAAACAGATCATGGAGAAAAATCTGATACAGATTCTGGGAATAAAAATATAGTATAAGATATCAAAATTTCGATCGAACTGCAAAGTTAAGTGTGCTCAGGGTATAGGATGGGTGACCTATTGGGAAGGTCTTATGTCAGTACTTGAGACTGATAAAAGGAATCAGTTCGAGTTAATATTATTCGTATGGATATCTGATAACGAATTATTAAGAGAATTTTATCCGATAAAGATTTCGGGTAAAATTATCAATACATTAGACCGAGTCAAATTTCAAGATTTTGATTTATATAAAATTATGGAATATTTTGTATGTTAAAAATATTTATTTACGGAGAACAGAATTATGAGAAATTCAGATTTGATCCGATAGTTCAAAATATGAAAAATTGTAGTAAGTGATTATCGGGTAATCAGATCGAATTGGAATTTTAAAGGCAGTTCCATAAGCCATGGAAAATTCAAAAAATATGTTTTTATGAATATTTTAATGTTTCTAGTTAGAATCCAACTAGACTTGGTTTCAATTTTACAAGATGACAATTTTGAAAATAAGAATATATTTGAAGGATTATTTGGACCTAAGAGATTAAATGAATTTAATATTCATTTTTTATACATGTGGCATTAATAATTAAAAGATGAACAAAAATTAGTTCATCTTTTATCTCCACCTATTCGAAACCAAGACAAAGAAAGAGGAAAATATACACAAAATTTTCCAAGGCAATTTTGAAGGATCCAAAGTTAGAATCAAGGTATGTTGCTTTGAGAAAAAATGATCTATGCTTCATGCTCTTTCTTTTGATAGTAATTTTGCATGGTAATTTAAAGAATTGTTCATGTTAATGATGAGAGAAAAATAGGGTTTCATGATTTATGTTAAAATTGAAATTTGATTTAAGTAAATTAAGTGTTGTGGAGTTGAAATCAAGCTTAGGTTTAGATTAATTTTATGTTTGAAGACATAAACCCTAACCCTAGAATTTGGGGTTTCATTTAGGGTTTTGAAATTAAGGATGAATATGGAAGAATTATGATGTTACAAGCTTGATTTTAATGTTGGAATGAAAAATCCTCAACTAGTTTCCTAAGTGACTATTTTGGCATGCTTGGTAAATTAGGAAAATATTGTGAAAATTATTCTAGTGGTGGATTTGCAGAGATTATGAAATTGCAAGCTTGATTATGACATTTGAACTAAAATAAAGTCCTTGAAAAGTTTAGACACCCAAATTTGGCAAGTAGGAATAAATTGGGGATTTAAATGTTAATTCTTGGAAATGAAGAATATATGTTGGAAAATTTATTTAAGTATGTTAGAATGTTGTTTGGATGAAAAATGAGCCTAGAGAAGCCAAGTGACCATTTCGGCCACATGGAAGAATAATGGGAAAATTTTATGAAAATTATGATTATGAGATTTTATGAATCGAATATGTTGTATGAAGTTAGAATTAAAATTAAAATACATAGGGACCAATTCGGCAAGCTTCAAAGTTAAGGGACCGAATCTAAATTTTATGAAATTGGAGTGTATTTATGTAATTAATGATGTTGGAGATGTGAAAATGATGTTAGAATGCTAAACCGATGTTGAATCGAATTAGTGACCATTTTGACAATTTGTCGAAATCAAGAGACCAAATAGGAAAATGAATTCTTTGATGGGTATTAAATCTGTTTTTTAGATAAAATAATAGAAATAAGGTAGTAATGTTGATTTGAGGACTAAATTGCAAAGTTAAGAAGTTTAAATCCTTACCTTTGCATTTTAGTGACTATTTTGGTAAAGAAAAAAAAATTAGAGAGAATTATTTTGAATAACTATTTGATGAAGAAGATGATGAATTGGTGGTTTGAAGTAAGTAATGGGACTAAGTTGACAACTAGAAAAATAAGAAGAAATTAATATAAATTAGAAGTTAATTATGGAAAATTTTATGTTAAATGATTCGATAGCTTGATCGAAATATTGTTAGAAATGAATCTAACAAATGTTTGTTTATATTTATGTGGTTAATGAAATCAAATCCGAATCAAAGAAGATTCGAGCTACTATGAAGGAAAGGATCGAGTAGAATTTAGTGAGGCATGCTAATAAATGGCCCATGTGAGAGCATTTTTACTTATTTATTATATATATGATATGACTGAGTGCGTTTTTATTTATTTAATATATATGACATGAGAGAGACTTGCAATAAGTCGATCTTAATACTAATGAAAATGTAAGCTGATCAAAGTTATGTAAATGGCATGAAATATAAAATGACATATGTGATACATTGATATGGTATAAAGATTTATCCAAGATAAATCAGAATTTAGATATTGGGTATGAACTGCCTAATATCGACTTATATGATTTACATTGATGCATAATACAATAATGACAAGTACATATGAAAAATTATGATGAATTATGGGATGTAAATTGTTCGTTTACATGAATGATAAGGATTGACTGATAATGAAATGAAATGCCCAAGTATTATGATATGAGAGTTCATGGTATAGTTGGATATGTTTTATGTTTTGTGACTACTACAGTGTCACACACACCTTGGGACCCAAGCCCTTGGTGTTGCAACCTGGGGATCCAAGCCCATAGTGCTAATGGCACTAACGAGGTGCTTTAATGAAGAGCAAAGATCGCCCTGAATACGTACTCATCTATCATGTTCAAGTTAGGCACTACGGTGTCACTCCCACCTTGGGACCCAAATCCTTGGTGTACACCCGAGAGATCCAAGCCCACGGTGCTAATGGAATTGACAAGGTGCTTTTATGAGGAGCAAAGAGCGTCATCGAGTACGTACTCATGTTCACATTATGTTAGACACTATGATTTCTTATCAAGATGACTCACGAACCTTGATCTCATATTATATACTTTGGGCTATTTCTAATGGAAGGTTATATTGCAAATGATTACGTGATGAAAGTATGGCTATGTTAAATAATATGATATGCAAATGATTACGTGATGAAAGCATGACTACTTGATGATCATGAATCATTGATATCATGATTTTATGACAGAAATTAATAGATGATATGAATCATATTGAAATGCATTTATGTAAGTAGTTAAGCTAAAAAGCTTAATTTACACAAGACCGTAAGCTAGATTGAATCCTATGATTTGAATATTATATGGGTTAAATGAACTATACAAGTAAAATAGTTCTATACACGATAAACTATTGTAACTCGCAATTGGAAATCGTTGGTCATTTTTGCAGAACTAAGTTATTTATAATCATTGTTTTACATTGTTATGATTATGCCTCATTAAGTTATAATTAATGTGTGTTTCGTATCACACGTAGGTACTTCGGATTAGATGGCAGAGGAGGAGCTGCACATCATTGAATCAAGTTAGTATGTATTATCAGTATCACCACATCCTAGTCTAGTGGGGCATGTATAGACATTAAATAAGTAGCTATTTCGTATGATCTAGCATCATGTCTTAGTTTGAAGAATTAAAAATATTAGAAAAGATGCTTTAAACGATTCTAAGCTTTGTTGATTGGTTATCGTGTAGGTATTTTAAAATCATGAAAGGGTCTATGCAGCATACATAGTTTTCACCCTGAATTATATTCTCATTTTAATATCTGCTAAAAGTATTTTACAAACCAATTCAGGGTCAAAACTAGTTGCGGTTGCTAGACATAGTTTTGTTTGAAAATTTAGAAAGGGCCAACCACCTACTACTTTGTTGAGTAAAAAAATTACAAGTCTGAAAATTAGTGTTAATCGATTAGTAACATCTTTAATGTGTATTTGAATATCGAATATACGTTAAGGGTGTTACATTTAGTGGTATCAGAGCAAAGGTTTAGGCGATTCTGGAGGTTAAACCGAGTCCAATATGGTTTTGTTAAAGTATACATGCCCCTAGGATGTGATGTTATTGATGTATTGCTTGCGTAACTTGATGTGGCTCCTCAATAGTATGAATGAGACTCTAATGGTTATAAGGAAAATAATATATTGTTAGATTTCGTCAGTTGACGAATTTCGAGGGTTAAGAAAATACCCATAGTTGATACAATACAGTAAAATAAATATGATAGTTAACTCCTATTCAGAATGAGTTATCTGTATAATAGAGAACTGATACAATAATTATAAGAAGATAGAGGATATTCCGATGGTAAAGGAATTTCCAAATGTGTTTTCGGATGAATTACTAGGATTACCTCCAGATAAAGAGGTACAGTTCGATATTGACGTTTAATTTGAGAACAAAGTAGGTATTGATAGTACCTTATAGAGTGGCATTAATCAAGTTAGAAGAGCTGAGAGATCAGCGTATGAGCTATTAGAATGGAGTTATATTCCATCGAGTGAGATACTATAAAGTGCTATAGTATTATTCATAAAGAAGAAGAAAATATACGGAAGACAGCATCCATAACTCGTTATGGAAACTACGAGTTCTTAGTGATGCCGTGTTGAACTTTCAAATGCTCCGCCGCATATAAGGATCTGATGAATAGGATATTACATTTAGGTTTCAACCCTCCTTGGACCAGTTCGTGGTGAAATGAAGAAAGAAATAAAGAATAAGAAAATTTTATTAGTAAAAGTCAGTTATCGAGATTATAAAGTAGAAGTAGCTACTTGCAAATCGAGAAGAAAATGAAAAAAGCATACAACAACTTTTCGAGCCATGTACGTTTTGAAAATTTGAGGACGAATTTTCTTAAGGGGAGAATTGTAATATCCCAAAATTTTTCTATGTTGATTAAGAGTCATTTAGTATTAAGATAAGGGCTTAAAAGCTTACTTAGTGACTAAAATGACTAAAATGCAAAAGTTAGGATTTTCTCAATTATGGATTGTAGAAAAGAAATTTCAGAGGTTTTAAGGTGTTATGTGATAGAGAACGAGTAAAATAGGATAATAAAAAATTTGGTTAAAACCAAAGGAAAATTGGAATGGGAATTCAAGGTTAAAGTTTAGTGACCAAAATGATAAGTTTTTAAAAATTGGGTGATACAAGTTGAAATATGAAAAGTTGAAGGACCAAAGTTGTAATTTCCCAAATTTAGGTGTTTTATTTTAAAAAATAGAACACCTATTGGTGTGGATCGAATGAGGAATTACTAGTTTGATCCGATATTTCGATTATTGGAAAATCGCAATCAAAGTTTAAGTGGAAATTGGATAACCGGATCGAATTTAAAAAATGAAATTTTATTGTATGGTAGAGAAATGTTAAAAAGTTATTTCCAAATGTTGAAAATATTTTAGTTCGATTTAGGATGAATCTTATGATTTATTTTGATTAAGGAATTTATTTAGTAACCGATAAAATTCTCGGTATTTATCAGTAAATCAAATTAAGCTAAAATTTCAGAGATGATCCCATAGACTTTGGAAGAGTTATAATATATTATTTTATGGATATTTGGAGAATTTATCAGTAATTATTTTATCATGTACATGGATTAAAAATGGATCATGGAGAAAAATTTGATATAAATTAAGGAATAAAAATATAGTATAAGATATCAAAATTTCGATCGAACTGCAAAGTTAAGTGTGCTCAGGGTATAGGATGGGTGACCTATTGGGAAGGTCTTATGTCAGTACTTGAGACTGATAAAAGGAATCAGTTCGAGTTAATATTATTCGTATGGATATCTGATAACGGATTATTAAGAGAATTTTATCCGATAAAGATTTCGGGTAAAATTATCAGTACATTAGACCGAGTCAAAATTTAAAGATTTTGATTTTTACAAAATTATGGAATATTTTGTATGTTAAAAATATTTATTTACGGAGAACAGAATTATGAGAAATTCAGATTTGATCCGATAGTTCAAAATATGAAAATTGTAGTAAGTGATTATCGGATAATCGATCGAATTAGAATTTTAAAGGCAGTTCCATAAGCCATGGAAAATTCAAAAAATATTATTTTTATGAATATTTTAATGTTTCTAGTTAGAATCCAACTAGACTTGGTTTCAATTTTACAAGATGACAATTTTGAAAATAAGAATATATTTGAAGGATTATTTGGACCTAAGAGATTAAATGAATTTAATATTCATTTTTTATACATGTGGCATTAATAATTAAAAGATGAACAAAAATTAGTTCATCTTTTATCTCCACCTATTCGAAACCAAGACAAAGAAAGAGGAAAATATACACAAAATTTTCCAAGGCAATTTTGAAGGATCCAAAGTTAGAATCAAGGTATGTTGCTTTGAGAAAAAATGATCTATGCTTCATGCTCTTTCTTTTGATAGTAATTTTGCATGGTAATTTAAAGAATTGTTCATGTTAATGATGAGAGAGAAAATAGGGTTTCATGATTTATGTTAAAATTGAAATTTGATTTAAGTAAATTAAGTGTTGTGGAGTTGAAATCAAGCTTAGGTTTAGATTAATTTTATGTTTGAAGACATAAACCCTAACCCTAGAATTTGGGGTTTCATTTAGGGTTTTGAAATTAAGGATGAATATGGAAGAATTATGATGTTACAAGCTTGATTTTAATGTTGGAATGAAAAATCCTCAACTAGTTTCCTAAGTGACTATTTTGGCATGCTTGGTAAATTAGGAAAATATTGTGAAAATTATTCTAGTGGTGGATTTGCAGAGATTATGAAATTGCAAGCTTGATTATGACATTTGAACTAAAATAAAGTCCTTGAAAAGTTTAGACACCCAAATTTGGCAAGTAGGAATAAATTGGGGATTTAAATGTTAATTCTTGGAAATGAAGAATATATGTTGGAAAATTTATTTAAGTATGTTAGAATGTTGTTTGGATGAAAAATGAGCCTAGAGAAGCCAAGTGACCATTTCGGCCACATGGAAGAATAATGGGAAAATTTTATGAAAATTATGATTATGAGATTTTATGAATCGAATATGTTGTATGAAGTTAGAATTAAAATTAAAATACATATGGACCAATTAAATAAGCTTCAAAGTTAAGGGACCGAATCTAAATTTTATGAAATTGGAGTGTATTTATGTAATTAATGATGTTGGAGATGTGAAAATGATGTTAGAATGCTAAACCGATGTTGAATCGAATTAGTGACCATTTTGACAATTTGTCAAAATCAAGAGACCAAATAGGAAAATGAATTCTTTGATGGGTATTAAATCTGTTTTTAGATAAAATAATAGAAATAAGGTAGTAATGTTGATTTGAGGACTAAATTGCAAAGTTAAGAAGTTTAAATCCTTACCTTTGCATTTTAGTGACTATTTTGGTAAAGAAAAAAAAAATTAGAGAGAATTATTTTGAATAACTATTTGATGAAGAAGATGATGAATTGGTGGTTTGAAGTAAGTAATGGGACTAAGTTGACAACTAGAAAAATAAGAAGAAATTAATATAAATTAGAAGTTAATTATGGAAAATTTTATGTTAAATGATTCGATAGGTTGATCGAAATATTGTTAGAAATGAATCTAACAAATGTTTGTTTATATTTATGTGGTTAATGAAATCAAATCCGAATCAAAGAAGATTTGAGCTACTATGAAGGAAAGGATCGAGTAGAATTTAGTGAGGCATGCTAATAAATGGCCCATGTGAGAGCATTTTTACTTATTTATTATATATATGATATGAATGAATGCGTTTTTATTTATTTAATATATATGACATGAGAGAGACTTGCAATAAGTCGATCTTAATACTAATGAAAATGTAAGCTGATCAAAGTTATGTAAATGGCATGAAATATAAAATGACATATGTGATACATTGATATGGTATAAAGATTTATCCAAGATAAATCAGAATTTAGATATTGGGTATGAACTGCCTAATATCGACTTATATGATTTACATTGATGCATAATACAATAATGACAAGTACATATGAAAAATTATGATGAATTATGGGATGTAAATTGTTCGTTTACATGAATGATAAGGATTGACTGATAATGAAATGAAATGCCCAAGTATTATGATATGAGAGTTCATGGTATAGTTGGATATGTTTTATGTTTTGTGACTACTACAGTGTCACACACACCTTGGGGACCCAAGCCCTTGGTGTTGCAACCTGGGGATCCAAGCCCATAGTGCTAATGGCACTAACGAGGTGCTTTAATGAAGAGCAAAGATCGTCCTTGAATACGTACTCATCTATCATGTTCAAGTTAGGCACTACGGTGTCACTCCCACCTTGGGGACCCAAATCCTTGGTGTACACCCTGGAGATCCAAGCCCACGGTGCTAATGGAATTGACAAGGTGCTTTTATGAGGAGCAAAGAGCGTCATCGAGTACGTACTCATGTTCACATTATGTTAGACACTATGATTTCTTATCAAGATGACTCACGAACCTTGATCTCATATTATATACTTTGGGCTATTTCTAATGGAAGGTTATATTGCAAATGATTACGTGATGAAAGTATGGCTATGTTAAATAATATGATATGCAAATGATTACGTGATGAAAGCATGACTACTTGATGATCATGAATCATTGATATCATGATTTTATGACAGAATTAATAGATGATATGAATCATATTGAAATGCATTTATGTAAGTAGTTAAGCTAAAAAGCTTAATTTACACAAGACTGGTAAGCTAGATTGAATCCTATGATTTGAATATTATATGGGTTAAATGAACTATACAAGTAAAATAGTTCTATACACGATAAACTATTGTAACTGCAATTGGAAATCGTTGGTCATTTTGCAGAACTAAGTTATTTATAATCATTGTTTTACATTGTTATGATTATGCCTCATTAAGTTATAATTAATGTGTGTTTCGTATCACACGTAGGTACTTCGGATTAGATGGCAGAGGAGGAGCTGCACATCATTGAATCAAGTTAGTATGTATTATCAGTATCACCACATCCTAGTCTAGTGGGGCATGTATAGACATTAAATAAGTAGCTATTTCGTATGATCTAGCATCATGTCTTAGTTTGAAGAATTAAAAATATTAGAAAAGATGCTTTAAACGATTCTAAGCTTTGTTGATTGGTTATCGTGTAGGTATTTTAAAATCATGAAAGGGTCTATGCAGCATACATAGTTTTCACCCTGAATTATATTCTCATTTTAATATCTGCTAAAAGTATTTTACAAACCAATTCAGGGTCAAAACTAGTTGCGGTTGCTAGACATAGTTTTGTTTGAAAATTTAGAAAGGGCCAACCACTGAACTACTTTGTTGAGTAAAAAAAATTACAAGTCTGAAAATTAGTGTTAATCAGTTAGTAACATCTTTAATGTGTATTTGAATATCGAATATACGTTAAGGGTGTTACATTTAGTGGTATCAGAGCAAAGGTTTAGGCGATTCTGGAGGTTAAACCGAGTCCAATATGGTTTTGTTAAAGTATACATGCCCCTAGGATGTGATGTTATTGATGTATTGCTTGCGTAACTTGATGTGGCTCCTCAATAGTATGAATGAGACTCTAATGGTTATAAGGAAAATAATATATTGTTAGATTTCGTCAGTTGACGAATTTCGAGGGTTAAGAAAATACCCATAGTTGATACAATACAGTAAAATAAATATGATAGTTAACTCCTATTCAGAATGAGTTATCCATAATAGAGAACGATACAATAATTATAAGAAGATAGAGGATATTCCGATGGTAAAGGAATTTCCAAATGTGTTTTCGGATGAATTACTAGGATTACCTCCAGATAAAGAGGTACAGTTCGATATTGACGTTTAATTTGAGAACAAAGTAGGTATTGATAGTACCTTATAGAGTGGCATTAATCAAGTTAGAAGAGCTGAGAGATCAGCGTATGAGCTATTAGAATGGAGTTATATTCCATCGAGTGAGATACTATAAAGTGCTATAGTATTATTCATAAAGAAGAAGAAAATATACGGAAGACAGCATCCATAACTCGTTATGGAAACTACGAGTTCTTAGTGATGCCGTGTTGAACTTTCAAATGCTCCGCCGCATATAAGGATCTGATGAATAGGATATTACATTTAGGTTTCAACCCTCCTTGGACCAGTTCGTGGTGAAATGAAGAAAGAAATAAAGAATAAGAAAATTTTATTAGTAAAAGTCAGTTATCGAGATTATAAAGTAGAAGTAGCTACTTGCGAAATCGAGAAGAAAATGAAAAAGCAGTACCAACAACTTTTCGAGCCATGTACGTTTTGAAAATTTGAGGACGAATTTTCTTAAGGGGGAGAATTGTAATATCCCAAAATTTTTCTATGTTGATTAAGAGTCATTTAGTATTAAGATAAGGGCTTAAAAGCTTACTTAGTGACTAAAATGACTAAAATGCAAAAGTTAGGATTTTCTCAATTATGGACTGTAGAAAAGAAATTTCAGAGGTTTGAAGGTGTTATGTGATAGAGAACGAGTAAAATAGGATAATCACAAAATTTGGTTAAAATCCAAGGAAATTTGGAATGGGAATTCAAGGTTAAAGTTTAGTGACCAAAATGATAAGTTTTTAAAAATTGGGTGATACAAGTTGAAATATGAAAAGTTGAAGGACCAAAGTTGTAACTTCCCAAAATTTAGGTGTTTTATTTTATAAAAAAATAGAACACCTATTGGTGTGGATCGAATGAGGAATTACTGGTTTGATCCGATATTTCGATTATTAGGAAATCGCAGTCAAAGTTTAAGTGGAAATTGGATAACCAGATCGAATTTAAAAAAATGAAATTTTATTGTATGGTAGAGAAAGGTTATAAAAGTTATGTCCAAATGTTGGAAATATTTTAGTTCGATTCAGGATGAATCTTATGATTTATTTTGATTAAGGAATTTATTTAGTAACCGATAAAATTCTCGGTATTTATCGATAAATCAGATCAAGCTAAAATTTCGGAGATGATCCCATAGACTTTGGAAGAGTTATAATATATTATTTTATAGATATTTGGAGAATTTATCAGTAATTATTTTATCATGTACATGGATTAAACAGATCATGGAGAAAAATTTGATATAAATTCTGGGAATAAAAATGTAGTATAAGATATCAAAATTTCGATCGAACTGCAAAGTTAAGTGTGCTCAGGGTATAGGATGGGTGACCTATTGGGAAGGTCTTATGTCAGTACTTGAGACTGATAAAAAGGAATCAGTTCGAGTTAATATTATTTGTATGGATATCTGATAACGGATTGTTAAGAGAATTTTATCCGATAAAGATTTCGGGTAAAATTATCAGTACATTAGACCGAGTCAAAATTTAAAGATTTTGATTTTTACAAAATTATGGAATATTTTGTATGTTAAAAATATTTATTTACGGAGAACAGAATTATGAGAAATTCAGATTTGATCTGATAGTTCGAAAAATGGAAAATCATAGTAAGTGATTATCGGGTAATCGTATCGAATTAGAATTTTAAAGGCAGTTCCATAAGCCATGGAAAATTCATAAAATATTATTTTTATGAATATTTTAATGTTTCTAGTTAGAATCCAACTAGACTTGGTTTTAATTTTACAAGATGGCAATTTTGAAAATAAGAATATAGTTGGAGGATTATTTGGACCTAAGAGATTAAATGAATTTAATATTCATTTTTTATACATGTGGCATTAATAAGTAAAAGATGAACAAAAATTAGTTCATCTTTTTCTCCACCTATTCGAAACCAAGAGAAAGAATGAGGAAAATATACACAATTTTCCAACGCAATTTTGAAGGCTCCAAAGTTAGAATCAAGGTATGTTGCTTTGAGAAAAAATGATCTATGCTTCATGCTCCTTCTTTTGATAGTAATTTTGCATGGTAATTTGAAGAATTGTTCATGTTAATGATGAGAGAGAAAATATGGTTTCATGATTTATGTTGAAATTGAAATTTGATTTAAGTAAATTAAGTGTTGTGGAGTTGAAATCAAGCTTAGATTTAGATTAATTTTATGTTTGAAGACATAAACCCTAACCCTAGAATTTTGGGTTTCATTTAGGGTTTTGAAATTAAGGATGAATATGAAAGAATTATGATGTTACAAGCTTGATTTTAATGTTGGAATGAAAAATCCTCAACTAGTTTCCTAAGTGACTATTTTGGCATGCTTGGTAAATTAGGAAAATATTGTGAAAATTATTCTAGTGGTGGATTTGAAGAGATTATGAAATTGCAAGCTTGATTATGGCATTTGGACTAAAATAAAGTCCTTGAAAAGTTTAGACACCCAAATTTGGCAAGTAGGAATAAATTGGGGATTTAAATGTTAATTCTTGGAAATGAAGAATATATGTTAGAAAATTTATTTAAGTATGTTAGAATGTTGTTTGGATGAAAAATGAGCCTAGAGAAGCCAAGTGACCAATTCGGCCACATGGAAGAATAATGGGAAAATTTTATGAAAATTATGATTATGAGATTTTATGAATCGAATATGTTGTATGAAGTTTGAATTAAAATTAGAATACAAATGGACCAATTCGGCAAGCTTCAAAGTTAAGGGACCGAATCTGAATTTTATGAAATTGGAGTGTATTTATGTAATTAATGATGTTGGAGATGTGAAAATGATGTTAGAATGCTAAACCGATGTTGAATCGAATTAGTGACCATTTTGACAATTTGTCGAAATCAAGAGACCAAATAGGAAAATGAATTCTTGGATGGGGATTAAATCTGATTTTTAGATAAAATAATAGAAATAAGGTAGTAATGTTGATTTGAGGACTAAATTGCAAAGTTAAGAAGTTTGAATCCTTACCTTTGCATTTTAGTGACTATTTTGGCAAAGAAAGAAAATTAGAGAGAATTATTTTGAATAACTATTTGATGAAGAAGATGATGAATTGGTAGTTTGAAGTAAGTAATGGGACTAAATTGACAAGTAGAAAAATAAGAAGAAATTAGTATAAACTAGAAGTTAATTATGGAAAATTTAATGTTAAATGATTAGATAGGTTGATCGAAATATTGTTAGAAATGAATCTAACAAATGTTTATTTGTATTTATGTGGTTAATGAAATCAAATCTGAATCAAAGAAGATTTGAGGTACTATAAAGGAAAGGATCGAGTAGAATTTAGTGAGGCATGCTAATAAATGGCCCAAGTGAGTGCATTTTTACTTATTTATTATATATATGATATGAATGAATGCATTTTTATTTATTTAATATATATGACATGAGAGAGACTTGCAATAAGTCGATCTTAATACTAATGAAAATGTAAGCTGATCAAGGTTAAGTAAATGGCATGAAATATAAAAGGACATATGTGATACATTGATATGGTATAAAGATTTATCCAAGATAAATCGGATTTTAGATATTGGGTATGAACAACCTAATATCGACTTATATGATTTACATTGATGCATAATACAGTAATGGCATGTACATATGAAAAATTATGGTGAATTATGGGATGGAAATTCTCCGTTTACATCAACGATAAGGATCGATTGATAATGAAATGAAATGCCCAAGTATTATGATATGAGAGTTCATGGAATAGTTGGATATGTTTTATGCTTTGTGACTACTACAGTGTCACATACACCTTGGGGACCAAAGCCCTTGGTGGGGATCCAAGCCCATAGTGCTAATGACACTAACAAGGTGCTTTAATGAGGAGCAAAGAACGTCCTTGAATACGTACTCATCTATCATGTTCAAGTTAGGCACTACGGTGTCACTCCCACCTTGGGGACCTAAGCCCTTGGTGTGCACCCTAGGGATCCAAGCCCACAGTGTAATGACATTGACGAGGTGCTTTTATGAGGAGCAAAGAGCGTCCTCGAGTACTACTCATGTTCACGTTATGTTAGACAATATGGTGTCTTATCAAGATGACCCACGTACCTTGATCTTATATTATATACTTTGGGCTATTTCTAAAGGAAGATTATATTGCAAATGATTACATGATGAAAGTATGACTATGTTAAAGAATATGATATGCAAATGATTACGTGATAAAAGCATGACTACTTGATGATCATGAACCATTGATATCATGATTTTATGACGGAATTAATAGATGATATGAATCATATTGAAATGCATTTATGTAAGTAGTTAAGCTAAAAAGCTTAATTTACACAAGACTGGTAAGACAGATCGAATCCTATGATTTGAATATTATATTGGTTAAATGAACTATACAAGTAAAATAATTCTATACACGATAAACTATTGTCAGCTGCAATTGGAAATCGTTGGTCATTTTGCAGAACTGAGTTATTTATAATCATTGTTTTACATTGTTATGACTATGCCTCATTAAGTTATAATTAATGGTGTTTCGTATCACACGTAGTACTTCGGATTAGATAGCAAAGGAGGAGCTGCACATCATTGAATCAAGTTAGTATGTATTATCTGTAAGTATCACCGCATCCTAGTCTAGTGGGGCATGTATAGACATTAAATAAGTAGCGATTTCGTATGATCTAGCATCATGACTTTGTTTGAAGAATTAAAAACATTAGAAAAGATGCTTTAAACAATTTTAAACTTAGTTGATCGGTTATCGCGTAGTGATTTTAAAATCATGAAAGGGTCTAGGCAACATAAATAGTTTTCACCCTGAATTCTATTCTCATTTTAATAACTGCTAAAAGTATTTTACAAACCAATTCAGGGTCAAAACTAGCTGCGGTTGCTAGACATAGTTTTGTTTGAAAATTTAGAAATGGCCAACCACTGAACTACTTTGTTGAGTAAAAAAAATAATTTACAAGTCTGAAAATCTGTGTAAATCAGTTAGTAACATTTTTAATGTGTATTTGAATATCGAATATACGTTAAGGATGATACACTCCGAGTTGGCAACCTCCCCTTGTTGGGTTTCTAAAACTCAATGTGGATGGGGCTACTGTAAGAAATGGATCTAGGGGAGGGATCGATGGTTTGATTAGAGACAGTTGGGGAACTTTGATCGCTAAATTTTCTGAAGCACGTGGCCCTGGTCCCCCTGCCTTACTAGAACTGTATGGTGTTCAGGTTGGCTTGTCTTTGTTCCTCTCTTCGAATTTGTGTAATAGGTTCCGGTTAATTGTGGAATGCAACTGCAAGGTAGTGGTCGATTGGCTTACTCGTCTAAATGATCCCCCACCTGCATTATCCAGTTTGGTGTCAGAAGTTGGAGATTTAATCAGAGCAAGGAATATAATTCTGCGTTGCATTCCTCGGTGTTGCAACATTGAAGCGGACGAACTAGCCAAAATTGGTATTGGATAATCCTTTTGATTTGTGAATCTGGGCATAGTCTCTTTGCTATGTTCCCAGCTTTGGGTCACTAGTTGACATTGATCGAGCCTTTGATAATTTGGCTGCATTAGTATGGGTTTGCTGTTTCGTTGGTGCAATTTTGTCGGATTGTAAGTCACGATAAAAATGCTCTTTTTTCTCCATTTAAAATTAAAGATGTATTTTAATGAGACCCGAATCGTTGGCTATCTTCATTTTTATCCTTTAATAAAATATTGACTTTTCAAAAAAAATTTAAATGAAAATATTTTAATTATATTTAAAGTATAATTAAAGAAAGATTTAAAATGAAAATATTTTAATTATATTTAAAGAAAGATTTAATTATATTTAAAGTATAATTAAAATATTTTTATTTTTAATTTAATTATTTGAATTGATTTAGTGATATGTTTGTTTTTATACATCTCATGTGACCCATATTTGAGTCCTCTCTCAAATATTTTTACTTCTTTTTCCCTAGCATTTACTTCATTATAAGATATATAGAATGGTGCAGTTTTTTTACTAAGGAGTAACAGACACAGTGGTAAAGGCTTGGCTTTTCCCCTGGAGGTCCCAAGTGCGAACCCCACTAAGGCCACGTTTGTTTGTCTTTAATTTTCCTTTAACTAGGTGGTGGCACCTAATTGGAGGAAAATAAATATATTAAATATTAAATAAATTAAATTAAAAATTAGAGTAAATTCATCCAATCGGGTGATGACACATGTCGTTATCTGATTGATTGATTAATTAATTTTATTTAATTAAATTAAAATTAAGACTAAATTGATATAATGGTAACTAACAAAGACCAAATGTGTAATTATAAAAATTTTACTTTAACTGTCATGTTACCTCTCCGTTAGATTTTAACGGCCGGTGGTCAAAATAAGACCAATTAAATAGTTCGGTAATCGAATTTTCAATTTTTGTAGTTTGGTGGTCAAAATAGGTTAGATTCAATAATTAGGTGTTCACCCAAGTAGTTTACCCATAAATAAATAATGAAAATATTAATGTTTACAAGAACGGTAGCAATGAAGAGATTGCAAGACGGTAGAATTTTGTAGCTTATGAATTTTAATTTTCTTTTATGTTCAGTGATTGATTCATTTAATTGTTCATTCTATCATATTGAAAATCTCTTAAATTCTTAATATTACAAAGAAAAGAAACATATTTTCCATTGTTTTACGTATCATATCAAATATAGCAAAAAAAGAAATCTAATTTGGGGCTGAGACTGCTACAACATTTGGGGCTGCATTAAAGCGGCATGATTGTATGATAGATTTTGGGGTTGCTGGAATTACAGAAGGGTAGTGGGCAAGTTGATTTGGACAAAGAAAAGGTGATCCTTATGTAGCGACTAATTAAAAGAAACCTTTCGTTCGGGTTTCTAACTTTTTTTTTTTGAAAGAATTTCAATTTCTTTAAAAATCATATTTTTAAATGAAATTAAAGCCGTCACTGGTCACTTGGCTTAGGTAGATCAGACATAAAAAACTAATCAGAGATTTTTAC
The DNA here is from genome assembly GCA_019671005.1 of Hibiscus mutabilis. Lineage (NCBI taxonomy): Eukaryota > Viridiplantae > Streptophyta > Magnoliopsida > Malvales > Malvaceae > Hibiscus > Hibiscus mutabilis. The sequence continues at coordinate 17,207,445 of CM033720.1, read as the reverse complement.
TTTTGAGTTCGAGAGTCGGTTACATGTGAGAAAGGATTCGCACCTTCAGCACGCCCAAACTTGGGACCAAATCGATTACCATTTTTATTATTATTATTGGAATTTACGAATTGAAGCGACATTTAAATTAGAATTTGGTTGTACATGCGAGTTTATTTTAAAATGTTCCGGTGTTTGAGGAATAAACAAAAACCATTACCTACTTATTAGGTACTAGCCAAATTTATTATCGAAAAAAGAAAACACCACATTGATAATTTATATCCCGAATACAACATAATAACATGACATGATATACGAATAGACTCACATCTATAAGCATGAATAAAAAAACATGGATACTAAATGGCAATATTTTATGCAAGAATTAATCATGACATATATGTAAATATCATAAATGAAACATAAAAATTGAATTGCAACAAATGCACCATAGATAAAAAAAATCATACATGCATTATATAACAAATATCTAAACAATCAAATATATGAGAAAATAAATACGAAAAAAGGACATAAAGATTTAAACTTGGTCAATACATCGAACAAATCAAATAAAAAAATATACATAAAAAAGAAAGGGACCAAAATTAAATAAATACAAAAATGGTGTTGGAAATAAAATTAAATTAAAATGCAAGGCAGAACTGTAAATGTGCATACAAATTAGGGGCAAATGTCCAGAAACAAAAACAATAGGGGATAAGAAGGAAATAAACCATTGAAAATCGAACTTAAATAAAAAAGAAAAGAAATTAAAGGGGCGGCTAAAAGGGACATTAACCCATTTAAAAACAGATTAAATTCAGAAAAGGGACGAAATTAAAAATGATTAAAAAAAGATAGGGATTGTAGGCGTAATTTCAAAAGAAGAAAGAGTTACGGGCTGAAATATTTAGGGGCGGAGGGGTTTATTATGCTACTAGCATGTTTTAAATTAAAAAAATGTATATAAGACAAGTTTTGGCAAAAAATGATCCATTTTCATTTTGTTTAACAAAAAACCAATTTTCTCCCAAATCCTCTAAAATAAACACGAAAAAACTCCTCATTTCTCCAGATTTTGGATCAAAACCATCAAAAAAGATGAACACCAACCCAAAAACTCCTCATCTTGTTCAACATGAACACCAACACGAAAACTCAAAAACCACCGCCGAACTCAGATTCTGGCAGAGCGTTACTGCCTCAGCTGCCGTAGCTCATCAGTCGTCGATGATGAACCAAAACCCTAACCCTAAGATGCTCATTTTCTTCTTTATTAACCAAACCCACCATTCATTTTCAAAGAAAAACAAACCAAAACTGATTTATCATGCATGGACTCGAGGGAGGTCAAGGGGCTTGTCACTAGAAGGGTGCCACGAAGGTATGAAGGAGGTTGAACGGCTACAAAGGTGAAAACCAAAACCCTAGATCTATTTTGCTTATGCTATTTTAGAGAGAGAACTACCTATGAAACTCTTTTTTGCTTGTATATTGCTCAAAACTGTAGAATGTGTTACAACTGTTTAGGGCTTTATTATATACCCCATGAATTACATTGATTTTGTATGTATGAAAAATAAACGAAAAATCATCATTGGTCGCATTTAATCTTTTTTATTTGAATTCATTGCAACTCTAAAAATTTTGGAAAAGCCTTTGACATTCTTTGCATTTTATTTCTTTGTGAAGAAGGCCTAATAGAAGGGACTAGAGAGAGGCTCGGATTCAACGTGGATCGACCATGTGGGCTCTTGGAAATCACGAGTTTCTCTCGGGGCTGACATGGCGCATGGGGGATGGCCAGAAAACCTATCAATGCCTCCGATGTGGCTTCAAACAACTTCGAAATCTGATCATCAATGGAAGAGAAATGAAGGGTCGGGCGCGTGAGAGAGCAAAATAGAAGGGAAGTAAAATGACACGTGCACATGAAAGAGATGGAGGGCCTCCCTTGGTTCGATCTGGACCGTCAAATCTTATCAGACCTGACGGTAAGGGTGCGGTTGCACAACAGACAAAAAGGTGTTAGGGTTTTGCTGTGTAATTAGGCTTAGGGTTTATATTAAAATTGGGTCTATCGGGCCATGTAAATATATATTATTTTTTGGATTTTTGAATGAAAATGGACATGCATAATGGACTCTTTATTAATATATATCGACTATTTTGATTTTATGATTTTCGTTTTTAATGTAATATTAATATAATAATAATAATAATACCAGTAATAAAAGAAGACGACAACAACAACAACAATAATAATAAAAGCAAAATAAAATAAACAACTAATTAAAATAAAATAGGTGATTATTAGTGATTACAGCTACCCCACTTTGCTCATTCTTGCAAAATGAGAATAGAACAAAGATCAAAAGCACTAATTTTTTCTCACTTCCCTATTTGAAGTCTTGGAGCTATGAGTTCTTCCTATACAAAATTTTTGCCTTTCCTCATTTGGAGCCTTGGAGCTATGAATTCTTCCTATATAGAACCTTTCACTTTTTCTAGGTGGATTCTTCGTGCTACAAGTTCTTCCTATATAGAACTTTTCGATTTTCCTCGTTTGGGGCCTTGGAGCTATGAGTTCTTCCTATATAGAATCTTATTTTTCCTTGGCAAATTCTTCGAGCTACAAGTTCTTCCTATATAGAACTTTTTGCTTTTCCTCGTTTTATTAACTTGCCGGGGTAAGTGATCTAACTAGAGCCAGTTTCAGGCACCTCTAACGTATCTCTTTATTTATTTATTTACTATGTTTTTATACTAGAGCCAGTGTTGGGCACCTCTAGTATTTTCAAAAATCCCTAAGACTAAAGCCAGTGTTGGGCACCTCTAGCTAAGTTTCATTCATTGTTCATTTTTTGGGCTTAAGCCAATTAGGCACCTCTAGCGTTTTTCTAATACTTACTTACCTAAGGTTCACTAGGTTTTCCTAGATTAACAAGTCACAATAGTGTTTATTAAAACAACATCATAACAAATCCTAAGCAAATTTTCATGCTAAGCCTGGAGTCAAAAGCTCTCTTAACCTAATGTTATGGTAAATAAATCATCATTAGATATCACAACAGGTTACTAACAAGTTTAGTCAGGCAAACTGTCATGGCAAGTGACACAAACTATCATGAAATATGCATGCTAACATGAAAAACATGAGAGGACAAACAAATGAATGCAAATGCAACTAATTATGAAACAAACAAAGACAATTCCCCCAAACTTGAGGAAAACATTGTCCTCAATGCATGTAAATAGAAGGAAAATAAAAATAGAAATGCAAATGCTAATCCGAGAGGTCGTCACCTCTGAATCAAAGTTTTCTGGTGGCCATGTGTCTTACACGTTTTCTAGTGCACGATGGTTGCTATCTTGCTGGTGGGACAGGGGTTGAAGGTTTAGTTTTCTCTACCTCGTCTTCTAGCTCACCCATCGTATCAACTTCCTTAAGTGGTGAATCTTTACACTTCGTTGGTTTTGGTGGTTGTACATCTGATGGTGGGGACATCAATGGTGAGGACGTGGTGTCTTAAGAATCTGCAATAATAAAGTTTTTGGCCCTGATATGAAAGGTCACGAGGTAAAATACCACTAACTAAAAAATTCACAATATCAACATACCAGAGAATTGCTGTAGCAACTAGCAATTGTTTATTTGGGAACGCATCATGGATCTCCAAGTGGTTATCATCTTTGTTGCTCCCTTCAAGTCTGGATAAGTAGTCAACAACCTAGTTTTTTGTTCCTTTTTTGTCCTTAATTTCAATGTCAAACTCTTGTAAAAGTAATTTCCAATGAATTAAATGAGGTTTTGCATCTTTTTATGAAATTAAGTACTTAATTGTTGAATGGTCAATGCAAAAAATTACCTTGGTAGCAATCAAATAAGGACAAATCTTGTCAAATGCGAACATTACCGCTATCAACTCCTTTTTGGTCGTAGTGTAATTAAATTGTTTTGCTAGCATGGTAAATACATGGAAAATCTTACCTTTTCATTGGCCTAAAACCGCTCCTACCACGAAATTGCTCGCATCACACATGAGCTCGAAAGGTAAGGTCCAATTAGGGGAACAATAATAGATGTCGTGGTAAGCTTCTTCTTCAAATTCTCAAATGTCGTGGCACACGAATCATCAAATTTGAAGGCCTTGTCTTGTTCAAGAAAATTACACAAAGGTTTAGAAATCTTAGAAAAATTATGAATAAACCTTCTATAAAAACCTACATGTCTAAGAAAACTCTGATCCTTTTGACTAAAGTTGGTGGCGGCAATCTCAAGCAAGCCCACCTTTGCCTTGTCCACTTTTATGCCCTTGGATGAGATCTTGTGGCCCAACACGATTCCTTCATCCACCATAAAATGGCACTTCTCCCAGTTTAATACTAGGTTAGATTCTTCACATCGTGTTAACACTTTGTCCAAATTGACGAGACAATTATCAAAGCTATCTCTGAAAACTGAGAAGTCGTCCATGAAGATTTCAAGGAAATCAACCACCATATCAGAGAAAATTACCATCATACACCTCTGGAAGGTTGTTGGTGCATTGCAAAGTCCAAATGGCGTTATCCTAAACGCATATGTACCGAATGGGCACGTGAAGTTGGTCTTCTTCTGGTCTTCTGTCGCTATGACAATCTAGTTATAACCTAAATATCCATCAAGAAAATAATAAAAAGATTTTCCTGCAAGACGGTCAAACATTTGATCAATAAAGGGTAATGGAAAATGATATTTTCTAGTCGCCTTATTTAACTTACGATAATCTATGCAAACTCTCCAACCTATGACAGTTCGAGTTGGAATAAGTTCATTGTTTTCATTACTTACCACAATCATACCTCCCTTTTTTTGGTACACATTGTACCAAACTTACCCATAAGCTGTCGAAGATAGGGTATATGATACCGACATCAAGCCACTTTATGATCACCTTCGTCATGACTTGCTTCATGGCTGGATTAAGTCTCTTTTGAGCCTCATGGGAGTTACTGTGCCCCTCCTTTAATAGGATCTTGTGTATGGATATTGTTGGGTTGATCTCTTTCAGATCTGCTATAGTCCAACCTATTGTCTTGTTGTGCAACACCAATGTATCGATAAATCTTTATTCCTGCTCAGGCTGTAACTTAAAAGAAATTATTACGGGCAAGGTATTGTCCTCTCCCAAATAAACATACTTTAATTGCTCTGGCTATGGTTTTAACTCTAAAATAGGGGGCTGCTCAATGGAAGGTTTTTTAGGTTTAAACTCTCTATTTGAAAAATCAAGGGATTCAAAACTCTTACCTGGTTGGTTCACAACCCAGTTTACCTCATATTGCTCTATAGTGTTTAGCTCTGACTCCTCAACTTCTTCTAACTCAAGGTCTGTAAGAGAATTGCTGAGGCAATAGTTTTCTACGCCGAAGTTGAACTTTGTCGTAACTTCAATAGCTTGGCATTCTTTTGGATCTTCAGCATCTTGGAGTGTTTTGAACATGATGAGTGTGACTGGCTGCTTGTTCACCCTCATGGTAAGTTCTTCTCTCTTAACATCAATCAAGGTTCTCCTTGTTGCTAAGAACGGTCTCCCAAGGATGACGGGTGCAAACTCATATACTTCACAATAAAAAAATAGTAAAATCAGTGAGAAAAATAAAACCATCAGCTCTTGCCAAAATGTCTTTGATTTTTCCCTCGGGATGCACATATGACTTGTCACCAAGCTGCAGCATGACTGTGGAGGGCCTTGCCTATACCTAACCGTTGGAAAACAGATTTAAGCTTACTCCAAGGTCACATAGAGCTTTTCTAATGTAATGCTCACCAATGGAACTTGGTATTGTAAAACTGCATAGATCTTTAAATTTAGGAGGCAATTGGTTGTGTAACATCGCCATGCACCTTTCTGTCAAGGCCATTGTCTAAAACTCGCTTAGCCTTTTTCTCTTACATACTATTTCTTAAAGAACTTGGCGTAATTAGGCATCTGCTCGATTGCCTCAACCAATGGTAAATTAACGTGGACTTGTTTAAGAATATTAAGCAATTTCTTAAACTGGTACTCATTCTTCAGCTTCTTTAGCCTCTGTGGAAATGGTGGTGGTGGTCTGATCTCTTTGCCCTTACATATCTCGACTAAATAGGTAATATTGGACGAACTTGTCGTGGTATGTGGACTTGCCGTGGCATTTAATGTTTGCTTGTCTGCACTTGCTGTGACATGTGAATTTGTCGTGGCAATGTTTGTGGACTCTACTTCGTCAACCAATGTATGCTCATCCTCCTTAGGTTGGATAGGATCTTTGCTCATCTTTGCTCTGCCTCGGGTAGTGATTACTTTACACTGCTCATGGCCTGAACCTCGGTATTGCTAGGCATGCTTTCTTGTGGCCTCGTGCTTAAGGCATGGGCGAATTGTCCAACCTTTGTTTCCAAAGACTTAATTGTTGCACCTTAACGCTATATTTGAATTTTGTCTTGTTCATAAAAGAGTCAGTTTTTCATGAAATTACTCGTTTTAGCCATATAAGATTCAGTTTTAAGCATAAAAACATTTAAAGTAGTTTCCAAAGAACTAGTTGTTGACTATTGTTGCGGTAATTGATTCTGTTACTATGGCATGTTCTGTCAGAATCCTAATGCTTCGATATTCTGTCGAGATATATTCTTGTAGCTTTTATGATTATTCTACAAAAAAATTAGAATGATTCTTCCATCCTGGGTTGTATGTGTTTGAATATGGATTGTTGCTCCGATTGTACTTGCCAACATAACAAATGGACTATGGGTTCTGTGGACACTTAAAAAAATCATGGTTATCATTACAAGAATCACAAAATGAATTTACTACCTTTACTGCTTGTGTGCTACTGGGTTTCTGCAAATTCTGAACCATGTTGGTTAATGCGGCAACTTGTGCTGAAATGGCATCGAATGAATCAAGCTTAATTGCTGTGGCATGTCACCTCGCATGTCCCTTCCTAGTATTTGGGAACTGATAATCATTGTTGGCAAGTCGATCAAGAATCTCAAATGCTTCCTCCGGTGACTTATCTAGAAGTGTGCTATTTGCTGAGGCATTTAGCATCATCCTAGTTGGTGCGTTAACTAAATTGTAGAACATCACTACTTGTGTCCATTCTCTGAATTCTTGAATGAGACATTTGAGAAGAAGCTCTTTGTAATGATCCCAAGCCTCGTACATGGATTCATCATCTGCTTGATGGAAAGAAGTGATATCATTATACAATTTATCAGTCATACTAGTAGAATTGTACCTGACAAAGAAACTTCGGCACCGATCTGTCCAAGATTCTAGAGTTCTTGATGGTATGCTGTTCAGCCATGTTCTCGCCCTATCCCTCAATGAATAGGGAAATAGTTTAAGTCTAAGGACATCCTCATGGACTCCTTGCTAGTTGAAGGAATCACAAACTTCTAAGAAAGATCTTAGATGTTGCCTGACATCTTCAGTTGCTGAGCCGCCAAATTGCTCGATCGAATTGAGCATATTAAATATTATTGGCTTCAATTCGAAGTGTGCGGCTTAAATCTCAAGAGTAACAATTCCTGAATTTAGATCACCAAGTTCAGGTAGTAAGTGATCTCGGATGGGTTTATTCTGTACTCAGACTGGTTGATCTGTTATGGTTGTATTGCTTCTTGCCGCGGTATTCTGATTGCCATTGGCATTCAAATTGCCGACTGGATCAATAGGTGGGTCTGCCATTACTGCTCATAGTCCTCCTCTTCTTTTACAAAATACACGTTCAACCTCAGGTTCAAGTAGGTAGTCTTGTACCATTGGTCTCGCCCTAGTCATACACAAACGTAAAACCAAAGAGTGTTAGCCACTTGAAACAAATAACAAAATAAAATGAAATGAAAAAATGCAAGAAATTAGAGATAAAGTCGCTATTGCCAGTCCCCGACAGCGGTGCCAAAAACTTGTTGCGTGTTTTAAGTGCTACACAAATGGTGTAAGTGAACACGTCGCAAGTAATAAAGTGATGAATATAGAGTATTGTCTCCACAGGGATTGGTCTTGAAGGACTTGGGTTTTTAACTCCTTGCACTGAAATAAGAAAGTATTTGTGGTGATAGATGGTGTTAAAGAAGTATCTAAAAATAAATAAAGATTGTAGACGAATAAGGTAATCAATGAGAGAGTAGTTGGCTTATTAGGATTGAGAGTATGCCAGATGAGTTGCTTTGGCAAGTTAAATGCCGGAGGGAAGTGAGATGCTGGGGCAAGTAGATTTTCATGGCAAGTAATTTCCCATGCAACTAGTTTGCTAGAAGTAGGACTCTCCATGACCAGTGAAATGCAATATCAAGTGGATGAGTCAGAGTAGGACTCTTCTCGGCAAGTGGTTGCCCTGACAAGTTAATTATTGCAGCAAGTGCGATGCATTGGCAAGTCAACTGTGTCTCCAATTCTTGGTAGAGTGTTCTTCAATGCCTTCATGTTATTTCTAACTTGAAGGGCTGACGCTTATGCAAACCTTGGTGATATGTTTTTCACACGCTACTTTACGAAGAGTGGACATCGTCTTTCCTTGAACTCTTGTTAGCCGCTTGAAATTCACTCATTCTCCAAGCTTCCTTCACTTTGTCACTTTCCAAAAACTTGGTTCAATAGGGAATTGATTCTCTTCATCTCTCGCAATATTAGGAAACCTGGATTCAATTTAGTCCGTTGACCTCCATCAACTCTCGTAATGTTTGGAAATCAACTCGACTGAGGAACCTCTAATGGCTATCACTTCATTAGAGTTAATTCTTCTTACGAATCTTCATTGATCTCATTCTCCCTTTTCTGTCACCGATTAGGGATTTGAGTTTCATTAAATGGTTCCCCCTCAAGTGTTTATCTCTAAACTACTCGATTTGCAAGAATAAGAATTGAATCAACATTGTGCATTAAACTTAAACCAAAATAAAATCATCCATACAAAACCTCTCAAAACCTAATAACTCAAACCATCTAAATTTAGTTCATGGTTGGGTGAAAAGAAAATACAAAGAATAATTTCCCCAACATGAAGGATGATGTGCGATTATAAAAATGGAAAAAGAGAGGAGATGAGCTCCTCAATCCGATCACTCCTCCTACGATCAGCCTTCCCCAAGTCGATCTCTCTCACGAATCGATCCCCAAAATTCAGCTTCCCTCTTTAAGTGTTTCGATCTCTTTAAATAGATGTGGAGATGAGTTGTTGCGTGAGAATTTGGTAGATATTGGGCTTCCATTTGAATTTCAAATGTGGGAGATAATCTTGTTGGTATAAAATAATAAATGAGGATAGTATCCTCTGCATTTGAATTTGAATTGGGCAGTTGGGAATTTGAATTTGAATCTGCGCCTAACCACTTTGATCCCTTACTTCCCATGGCAGGCTTTGGCAATTAGCTCGGCAAACCGTCATGCACCACAAAAGAGCAAAAAAGCAGCACTTTTCCTAAAAAAAATAATAAAATGCATGGCCAAGCCCATTGGGCCAAGAAATCATGAAAAATACATGAATGACTAACAATGCAACTAGAAATTGGCTCAAGTCTGCCAATAATACAAGCCTAAAGGGTCAGAAAAATAGTACTTTTCAACACTTAACAGGATGCTCCTAACTTGTATAACTATACATGATGCATGAATAGCGATATCTCAAAATTTCTTGGACTCTTTCACTTTTCTATCAATCGATCTTAATCTCCCTTTGTTTTTTGTTTCTTCTTCTTCTTCTTCATAAAAGCGTAACCTATCCCATATTCGGTTTCAACCATTTTTGTCCTTTTTTCTTTCGAGCTTTTGAACCATTTGCTCTAAAACGTCTTTTTAGGTTTTCACTTTAGATTTTCTTTTCTCAAAGAGCCCTTTCGAGTTTTCACTTTGGTTTTTCTTTTTTCGTTTTCTTTTTTCTTTTTTTCATTTCATTTTGGGCGCCCTTTTTAGGTTTTCACCTTGAAATCCTTTGTCTTTGCAATCCTCTTGCTTGTATTCGACAAGCTTGAGTTTCAATGTATATGACACTCAGCGTTTTGCTTTGGCGCACTCTCATATAACTTGGCGCTTGAGGCATTTTCTTTTATTAAACCTTGGTACACCTCTTTCAACAGGAAACTTGAATGTAGGGGTCAATTTCTATCTTTGGCCCATCATACCAAGTCTTTCTCTAACTCAATATTAGGGTGAGCACATGCCTCAAGTTCCTAAACTTTTCTTTCTAGTTTATTCTTCATCTTTGAACCCATTAAATCATCTTGGCGGAAACCAACTCTAGGTCCTTGTACTTTTCTAACATGCATTCTTGTTATCCCATGTGTAGTATTCATCATCTAGTCTCAACATGTAATACCCCAAAGTTTGGTTAGTATCTGAAATGATAAGATTGAAAGTTTGATGTGCAAAGTGAAGTGACCAAAATGAATAAAATGAAAGTTTGGTGGCTAAAGTGAAAATTTCTGAAAAGTTTGAGTACTAAAATGGTAATTTTCCTAAATATAATTTTTATCCCGTAAATGGATAGTTCACGTATGAGAAGTGTTGGAAACGAGGTTTTTAAATTAATTTAGGATTTTGATTTTAAGGAAATTATCCGACAAAGTTTCTAGAAATTTTTTGGATAAATGGATCGAATATAAATTTAAAAAAGTAATATTAGCCATAGGATGGAAGGGTAAGAATGTCAATACATATGGGTATAATGTTAGAATTAATGTGGACTATTGGATTAAGATAATTTTTCCATGTTAAATCCTAGTTATTGGATTAAAGGGACAAATGAAAATTTAAGTTTGATTCAAGGGTAAAATTGGAAATTGATATAGTTCGAGGGCAAATTGGTAAACTAATAACTCAAGATTAAATCTAGGCCATTGGATGAAGAAAAGTGACATGTGGCATAATGTGGAGGTTTGGATTCAAGGGTAAAATATCCATTTTACTATTAAGAAGATATTTTTATTATTTATGGAAATAAAACTTAACAAGTGACATATTGAACAAAAGAAAAATGGAAGACACGTCTTCCATTCTTCTTCATGTTGTAAGGTTCAAAGAGCAAAGGTAAGAATTTCAATTTTGATTTTTCATCCGTAAATACTTGGATTTAGGGTTATGACATGAATATAATTTTGTTCTCTGTTGAATTCTCTTTAATTTGGTACCATCATTTCATGGTTTTGATGGATGCATGTTCTTGAATTTGAAGAGAGAAAGTTTAAGGATATTAGATCCAAATTGAATTAAGGTTTGATTTTAAGGATTAAATGTTTGTATAGCCTTTTCATGCTTGATTCAAGTTTATTTTCAAGTATGAAGTGAAACCCTAATTTAACAAGTTAGGGTTAATATAGGATTATTGGATTCAAGTTAAATTTAGGGTTTGAAATGAAAGGAAAAATGATGGAATAATTGAATTCAAGGTTAATTTGAAGTATTAGAATGGTTGAAAGATGTTAAAGATTTGATTTGAAAAACTTTGCCTAGAATTTTAGTCTTTGGCAGTGAGTTTGGAAATTCACCGAAATTCTATGAAGATAATTAGGAAGTGATCTTTATATCATTGTGTTCATGGTTCAGTCTAGTTTCATTTAAAAAAAGGTGAATAATTTCGATTCACGTATCAAAAGATATGATTTTTAAGTGATGAAAGGTCAGAAAATAGAGTAGCAGTTTGCTCCAAATTTTAGCACTGGAATTCAACTTTAAAATTTTTTCATAAATTGTATGGGTTGAATTTGTGATATTCGTTTATATGGTTGAAAAGCTTATCGAATCTAGTTTCTGTCAGAACAAACGAAATCAAATTTTGAGTTGTAGACTATTTTATAGAAATATTTCTTTAAAGGTAGCGCAGGCTGACATATTATAAAATGTGTGTCTTATTAGTATTATTAATTGTGCATGTAAGGGATGAATGCGAAGCACTCTAGTAAACACAAGAAATCAGAAATTCAGTAGATAAAGAAAAGGACCAAACCTGAAGTTCTCTTAAGTTATTCAATTTAGTTTGGGATAAGAAGTGTCAAGGTGAGTGTATTTATATGCTTTTAAAATGTATTTAGGAAGACTTGCGATAAGTCGACCTATATGATTTTACCGAATTGGTAATATTGATTTTTATGTGAAATATAATATTTTCACAGGAAAAAAGAAATGGTTTTGTACATGATAGGTTATGAACTGCCTTATTATTTTTTGTTTATGATAATCTTATTATCATATATCGATGATACGTTACATAATTATTTATGGTATAATGGAGTATGAACTACTCTGTTATTTTGTTTTATAGATAATGAGTTGCTTATCATTTACAGAATGATATATTGCAAAAATATTGATATTGTTTTAATGCCCAAGTTTAACACTGAGAGTTACAGTATAGTGGTATTCCATAGAGTTTAGCAGCTGCGTCGATACTTTTATGTGTCTAGAACTCTGGGAGTTCATCGGTCTTTATGGTCTAGTAGTCTGGGACTACACAACAGTTCAATGCTTAGTAATCTGGGAGTACATCGAGCTAGTTATAATTATCATCAGTATCCTTCTGATACTTAGTACTCTGGGAGTACACTACTCGTATACTTAGTTCTCTCTATATGTGATTCTTGGGCTAATGTTAAAAAGAACTTTTACAGAATAATTTTGATATTATTCATCCTTGCTTTAAAGCAATATCGATTTGAAATGGGTTTGAATAAGAATTGTCTAAATTATATTTTTAAAATTAATTACTGATTTATTTTATGAATACATTATAATGCCTCACTAAGTTCATACTTAGCGTGTGTTTGATTGTGCACACGTAGGTGCTTCGAGACATTTGTCTAAGTAAGGCATTGCATCAAGTTCAGAAAATTTTCATCAAGCTACCACAATAATGACATCCTACTTGAGGTTTTTTATTAATTTTAGTTGCATATATAAATGAGATAAATTTGCCTATTTTGGTTCAGAGTCTGTTATTTATCAAACAGTTAATTTATTTTTTGAAAAGTAAATGAGCTCCGATTTTGTGTACAGGTCAATATAAATGTTTTCAAAGTTTTTAAATTTTATAGTATTTTTAATTAAATTTCATTGTTTATACTTTATTGGTTTTCTGACATTTTTGACTCTACTCTAATGATCGGAGTCGATAAGGGGGTGTTACATGACATCATGACTTGAGTCTCCAAAGATGTCCTTTGTGGGTATTCTTTTTCAACCCTCATGCTTTCGGTACCATCACGATGGGTATTGTCTTTAAACCATTGTAAATTTCAACTCACGGTGGACCAGACTTTCTTCATTCATAGATCCATACTTCAGAAAGGGCATTTGCTTCAAGATCCCTAAACTTCAAATCTCCTTATAAAGTAATACAAAAATGTCAGTTTACTTGTGTTCATTTCAATACAAAAAACTTATAAAGATGACCTAGATAAAATAATTAGGTTTTTTGAGAGAATAGAAAATATTTGTAAATAAATTCAGAATTTGGCACCAAATATCAAGTGAAATAGCATATTTGCTTCAAATTGACACAGATCAACGCAAGTGAAACTTATGTTTAAAGGATCACGAATGTGGTGTCGATATATGCACATGTGAAGTCCTTTTCGGGCTATTAGGCTTCCAAGAGGAATATTGTCGATGGATTGTTGCTTGGAAAAAGGTTGATGATTCAGTATAATAATGCAAGTAAATAATACCAAGAATAAGTCTTTTTGCGTGCAAGTATACACGTTCAACAAGTAATAAAGTAGTGAGTTGAGTATCGTATCCACATGGATTGTCAAGGAATTAAAAGCCACGACAAATACTTGTGAATTGAAAAAAATAAGATGGCAATTGATTTCGAATTAATTAAGAAAATGATTAAAGGAAAATGAAACAAGAATTCAGGTAGATCGGCAAACACTTGTGTCAAGATGATTGATAGGCTTGGTAAGAGATGTTTGGATTTCACGCTAGCGATGACAACAATTAATAAAGTTAAACCTTAGTTTTAATGCCAAGCAAATTTTAAGCTAGTATTGCCTCTGTTGATGGCCAAACTTTTAAGTTAATTACTTTTAACACCTATATGTCGATAGTGAGTTTTCAAACAATTAACTTGATGAAGATTTACTTTTTACTCCTAAGGGGTAGATTCATTTCAGAAGTAAGTTCATCTACTTGAATCTCTTTTATCGAAGTTTCTCTCCTTAGCAGTTGGCAATTGATCATTATCTTCTAAGTCTGTTAAGATATTGGGGGATAATGAGCATTCAATGCCAACATTCGTATGACATAAAATATGGTAAAATTAACCACAAGCAAAATAGGAAAAAATTCCAAGGCATTCAATTATTAAAAACCTAAATCTAAGTGTTCATCGCAAGCACCCCTAGCCAACTTAAAAGATTATTTCATGGCTAAGGAAACAAACAACGTATCATCAGTTTTAAGCATCATCTCAAAATCAATTTTTTTAGAGAAATAGACTAAAGAAGGAGATTCGTCGATGCAACCCTTTAATGAATCTAGAGCTCTCAGCAAAACTACCTGGTTGAACCTTGGTTCGCCTATACCCTCTCTTTTTTCCTCACGGCACAGTACACATCTCATTCATTAGACTCCTTTATATAGGCACTTATGGAAACTCTAATTAGGGTTAGGGTTTTGAGGGTTTGTTACCACCATTTTTGGCGTGTTTCCTCCTCATAAAATTAGGGATGACCTAGCTCTGACTCAAGGTTGTTTGGTAGGGTATCAGACTTCCTTCTTTTGCCAACCGAGCTTGGTATTCTTCTCCTGTATTTTGCCAACTGTGCTAAGCATTTCTCTCCTGTATTCACGTCCTCCAAACCTGCACACCACAACAAAAAGACACCCCCTCACTCTGGCAATTAAAACTATGCATTCCTTAACTCCTAAATGCAAATGCATGAAACTCTAGCAAAGCATGCTAAAATATACCTAAAGTCAAGTAATAGCATGGCAATATATGCATAAAAATATATCTTTTGAGGAGTTAACACTCCCCAAACTTAGCTTATTGCTTGTAGATCGTCCTCAACTTTCGTTGTAAGTCAATACTATATCCCTTAGAACAAGTGGACCAACTTTCGTTGTATCCAGACAACTTTCGTTACAAGAACTCGTTAATCTGACTCGTCACTACATCCATCGATATTAGTGGCTAGTTTTAACACTCTCATGCAAAATGTAAATCAGATCCAACAATTAAAGCTTAAGAAAAAGTTAATACTAATATATATTAAACTGAAGAAAGCTTAAGAAAAAGTTAATACTAATATATATTAAACTGAAGAAACAATTTAAATAAGTTCAACAAGCTCCAAAAAATTAAACCATTGTCAAGATAAGCACAAATACAAGTAAATATCCAAAAATCGTCAAAATAAAGAGAACTTTAAGAAGACAACAAGATATTTCCTTGATTTAGCTCTTGAATCCTCATTTCCTTGGATAGATCTGCCTTACTTCACCTCGGATCTCCAAAAATAAGCTTAAACTGCCATGGAATGAGGATACAAGCTCGAAGGTTAAAGATGGTGTGAAAAAATGAGAATAACGTGACTCTCTCTCCTCCAAAATAGTCCTTTTATAGGCCACCTAAGGGAAGACACCCGTCCTGCAGGTTATTTATGTGTCAGAAGTCATACAGAATTTGTTGTAACAACCTGGACAACTGGCAGATGTAGTGTTGAACTGGCTGTAGTGGCAAAACTTCCTCTGCAAGGATATTAGTAATGTAGCGATAATAAGGCAAAAATAGGTAAAAATATAAAAAATACGAGCCACATGAACTAAGTTAGAAATAATGCATAAATAGACATGAAAATGCATAAATGGATGCAATAAACATTAATGTGGGGACAATAAGACCTATAAACCTAGGTAAAATGCATGCTCTTTAAAGAGCTATCACAACCCCAAACTTGAGTTTTTACTTTTCCTCAAGTAAAGATCAAAATAGCAAGGTCCAACAATAGATCATAAGTATTCTAGATACTTGAATCATTCTAATCAATCAATAAATTATAAGCATCAATATGAGAGATAATTGCATAATCTAGCTCCACATCAGTAGATAAGCAAGCAATTCAAGAATACCTAACATCATCCCTAACATCTTAGATTCAATCCTCCTATTAGCATTTATTTAGCACAACACATAATAACATATATATTTTTCACATCTTTCTTCTTTTTCTCTCTTTTTCTATGTAGCGAGGGATATCGCGCAATGAATGCACCCTAGACCCTGAGAAGTAAGATGTTGTGCAACGGACCCCTAGAAAGTACTTCATTGTAACGACACACACTCATGCAGCGACAACCTTTGGCCATATTCATTTTTCTAACGCATACTGATGAGTGTTCCCCCTTGAAGATACTTTATTTATTTCATTGCACTCACTTTCGAATGCCTTTATTTATACTTAATAAGATATACAAATATAGATATATAAAACACATGTTGCAATATGAGAAGGTTATCCAAAAATAAAAGGAATGGTGCAAGATATACTCTAATCAAACCAACAGATATATCGATGCAGAGTTAAGAAATACAATTATTCATCATGTATATCCAACAAACTTATCAGTGATCAGCACAATTCAAAATTTACACATCGAATGCAAGCAAAGCATTTTTAAAATAAAAGAAACCTTGCAATTGTATAGAAAAAAATCTTGAATTTTTTGAAATGGTGGTGCATTTCAACTCCTAGGCGTATACCCCTAAACTTAAAGGATGCATTGTCCCCAATGCAAAAGAAAATAAAATGGAATGAAGGAATGAAATGACATATTGTAATGACAAAATACAATAACAGAATATAGCTACAATGATGAATGCAATGCAATTACAGCTATATGTTATTACAATGGTTAAGTGAATGCAATGACAATATAGGAAAATAAAATAAAGTTACTATATGGAATACATGCGTAAAAAGCTAAAAACTAAACTAACTAAATTCTCTGGCTCATGGAAGGATGAGGTGGAACGTCTCTTCTTCTTCTTGCTCTTCTTCTCTTCTTTCCTCTTCTTCTTACTCTTCTCCTTAGACTTGGAGCATTTTCTCTTTTTTTCCATCTTGGGAAGAAGAGTCTCTTCAATATCTTGTTCAGCTTCTTCTTCTATTTCAGCCTCCTCTTCCACTTCGGCATCATCGGTCGTAACCTTAGATAGGATAAACCAGGGTGGTGCCTTGTATAGCACCATGGAAAGATGGTTTTTCTCTTTTTCATCATCTTTGGGAGTAGCTTTTGTCCGTCCCGTCGTAGTTGGCTCAGTTTCAGGTCCTTTTGTGGTTGCATCCACACTCTTGGATGCAACCGAATCTTTCTTAACAACATTCTCTGTGGCAGACTTCACAACATCAAAACTCTCATCTTCATCTTCATCAACGTCTTTAACAAGGACTTCCTCTTTCTCAACAACAGTGCGTATAACACCAACATCCGTATGGATGTTCAAGTCGAAAAAATAATCCCTCGTACTCGATACCTCCTCTTGTGGTGGGTCACCAACATTACTGACTTTGTCAAGGGAGTTCATTGACTTTTCTGGGACATCTTTGGTAGCAGCATCAAAGGAAAAATCAAAATCTCAGATGATGGAAGAAAAAATAGAGAATTTTGGCACTTTAACTGAAGTGCGTTGCCTCATTACAACACGTGCAGAATTGTGCCATGTCTTCACATAGACATAAAATAAGTTCTGCACTAGATCCATGGTTTCTACAGTGGTACAACTACTTTCAGTTTTCTTATCACTGCATCGAGTTTGTCTTCTATCTTCAAAATTTTCTGCCAGACTTTATCACTCGATGGGACATTTTCTGGTGCAGCGTCCACTTTGGACTTGCCCTTGTCCTTCCTCGTTGTAGTACCCAATTTTGGTATAGTAACATTAGAGGCACGAATCACCATTTCTATGGCAACCTTGTTAACAACCTATTTATTGGTAGTCATCTCTTAATTATTCTAGGGTTTTAAACTCTTTGATTTACAGAGCTGCATGATCAGAGATGGAAAAGCCAATATACCAATCTTCTTTTCAGCAAACCCCTTAATCTCCTTGTGTGTGATTGCCTCCACATCAATTTTCCTCCCCTTGATGATAGAATGTATCAGACACATTCTATCAATGAAAACAATTGTGTTATAGGTGGAGGGCAGCAACCTGAAGTTGATGAACTGAAACCATATCTTGGCAGGTAAAGTAAGGAACTTTTTAGCATGATATAATTTCCATCATTGGTCCTCGACCATAATACACCTGCTACACATAAATCTTCAACTAAAATATCAAGTTTCTCATCAGTTATTTCATCCACAAATAGTGCATGTTCATCCACCTTCACAACAATATTAAATAGCTTGTTAATAGTAGAAGCACTCCAAGGAATAGAGTGTTCTCGCACAAAAAAAATCTTAAAGAGGGCTTATACAGATTTGCATAAAATTATCTTACCAAGGCAGAGCTGTAGCTGCTAGGATGAGTGCAAAATCTGCCCTATTTGTGAAGTGCAATAGTGTTGTGGATGGATTTCACAGCTTCTTCATTAATAGAGAGTTTGATTCCTTGCTCGGGGTGGATACTTCTCTTTTAGATTTGCTCTTTGAAGCATTCACCCGCAGCCCCAGTTTGGAAAGCCTCGTACTCAAGAATCTCTTCTGAAGCAACACGATCTTCCAATGGAGA
The DNA here is from genome assembly GCA_019671005.1 of Hibiscus mutabilis. Classification (NCBI taxonomy): domain Eukaryota; kingdom Viridiplantae; phylum Streptophyta; class Magnoliopsida; order Malvales; family Malvaceae; genus Hibiscus; species Hibiscus mutabilis. The sequence goes on along the minus strand of CM033720.1, from coordinate 17,188,758 downwards.
GTTTGATTATAAGCTTGGAATGTCTTGAATAGGGGTTTCCCTTGATATCTTTCAGGCTGCTCTTGTCTTTGCCATAGATGATTATAAGAAAGAAGATAAAAAGGAAAGAACTTGCAGAGGAAAAATGCAAACATTGTAGCTTGAATACTCATAGAAAGCAGAAAATTTTGTGAGCCTTCAATGAAAAATAAGCTACTTAATAAAGAGGGAAAATAAAAAGGCACGGTTATTACCGTCCGATACGATGAGATTGAACGGCTTGATCTTGGTGCAAAAATTATGCTCATTTATTATGTTTCCCGCACATGTGATGAAAGGCTGTGATTATTGGGGATAAATCGGTGTAATTAAATTACCTAATTTGCCCCTAAAACTTTTTCATGCATATCTTGTGAGTCCTTCCACCATACAAATTTGCTAGAGAAAAGACAAAATGAAGATATTTTTATTCTCCAAAAAGAAATAAAGGAGATTAAAAAAACAACTAAAATAAAATCTAAATCTAATAAAGCAATTAAAGAGATTTAAAAAAATTGACCAATTTAATGGCCTCAATATTTCCATTATCAAAGTCCCCACAATAGAGTTTGAGCCTTTGGCCATTAACTTTGAATAGAGTTCCTCCTTTTGAGTCTTTGATTGTGATTGCACCGTGTGGAAATGCTTCCACAACTTCAAAAGGTCCAGACCATCATGATCTCAATTTTTCTGGGTGCAGTTTCAATCTAGAGTTGAATAGCAAAACCAGCTGTCCAGCTTCAAATTATTGGTGCAAAATAATCTTATCATGCTATTGTTTGCTCTTGTTCTTGTAAATCGAGACATTTTCATAAGCGTTGCGTCGAATTTCCTCTAATTCATAAATACCTAACAAGCGCTTCTTTCCTTCTGCCTCATAATCAAAGTTGACTTTCTTAAGTGCCCACAAGGCCTTGTGCTCAAGTTCAACTTGCAAATGAAAAGATTTTCCAAACACCAATTGATATGGTGACATTCCTAACGGAGTCTTGTATGCAGTACGTATAACCTATAATACATCATCTAGACGAGAGGACCAATCTTTTCTAGTGGTGTTCACCACTTTTTTAGAACATTTTTTATAGCTCTATTAGACACCTCTTCTTGTCCATTGGACTAAGGATGATACGTTGTAGCCAGTCTATGACTTACTTCATAGCGTTTCAACGTAGCAACCACCTGGCTGCAGTGGAAATGTTTAAGTTGATTGTTGATCAATTCTTTTAGTGTTCCCAAAGTGAGTGAATATGTGTTTGTGAAAGAACTTCAAGACTATCTTTGCATCATCTTTAGGCATTGCTATATCTTCTATCCGCTTTGACACATAATCAACTACAACCAAAATGTATAGATTTCTGAAAGAGTTAGGAAAAGGACCCATAAAATCCAATCCCCAAACATCAAATAGCTCAATTTCCATTATTGGCTGTTGTGGCATCTTATTTCTCCTAGATATCGATCTGGTGCATTGACATCTATCGTAGCATTGAGCGAACTCATGAGCATCTTTGAAAAACGTCAGCCAATAAAATCCAGATTGTATAACTTTTTGCATCCGTTCTCATTCCACCAAAGTGCCCTCCATAAGGAGCAATATGACAATGTTGTAGAATATATTTCATCTCTTCCTCAGGGACACAACGTCGAATTATATTTTCATTGCAAACCTTGAACAAGTAAGGTTTATTCCAATAAGGTTCATTCCAATGATACTTCATAGCATCTCTAAGGAATCTAGCCTTTATGCCTAATAATACCAACATGAGTCTTTCCACAAGCCAAATAATTCACTATATTAGCGTACCATTATGTTGCATTCACAACGAAAAGCTTTTCATAAGGGAATACGTCGATAATTTGGAACTTATTACCGTCTTAGCTTTTAGCTTCTAACCTCGAAAGGTGATCAACAACTTGATTTTCTGGCCTCTTATGGTCTTTAATTTCAATATTAAACTCTTGCAGCAATAAGATCTAGCGGATTAGTCTAGGTTTTGTATCTTTTTTGCAAAAAGGTATTTCAAAGCAGAATGATTAGTAAAATCTATAATTTTTACACCTACAAGATAAGAACGAAACTTATCAAAAGCAAAAATTACTACTAATAACTCTTTCTCAATAGTAGTATAATTGATTTGAGCTTCGGTTAGAGTCTTACTGGAGTATTAGATTGCATGAAATACCTTATCCTTGCATTGTCCCAAAACTGCGCCATAGCAAAATCACTGGAGTTGCACATAAGTTCAAACAATTTCTCCCAGTTGGGCGCAACAACGATCGATGCGTTCACAAGCTGTGTTTTAATTTTATTGAATGTATCCAGACATGCATCATCAAAAATGAATTTTCTTCGTTGCTCCAACAATAGGCATAGAGGTTTGATGATCTTTGAGAAATCTCGAATGAACCTCTTATAGAACCCAACATGGCCTAGAAAACTGCGAAAACCTTTCACATTTGTCGGTGGTGGTAGTTTTTCAATTACATCCACTTTGGCTCTATCAACCTCAATTCTAGCCTTCAAAATTCTATAGCCTAGTACAATCCCTTCAGTGACCATGAAGTGATATTTTTCCCAGTTAAGAACTTGATTAGTGTCTTCACATCGCTATAATACTTTCTCTATATTGTCGACACAATGGTCAAAATTATTCCCATGTACCAAAAAATCATCCATAAAGATTTCAAATGAATTATCAATTATATCTGAAAACATTGCCATCATGCACCTTTGAAATGTGGTTGGTGCATTGCAAAGACCGAAATGCATGTGATAGAAGGCAAATGTCCCAAAAGAGCATGTAAAAGTAGTATTCTCTTATTCCTCGGGTGCAATAGCAATTTGATTGTATCCATAATATCCATCTAAAGAGCAATAATATTTCTTTCCTGTAAGTCGATCTAACACCTGATCAATGACTAGAATAAAAAATGATCCTTCCTTGTGGCGGTATTAAGAAGCCTGTAGTCCATGTAAATACGCCAACTCGTAGGAATATGAGTTGGAATCAGCTCATTAGTATCGTTATGGGCTACAGTGATGTCACTTTTCATAGGAACATAGTATCATTATGGCGCTATCAGAAATTGCATAGATAATTCCTACATCCAACTATATAAGGATTTTCTTCTTGACTACTTCCTTCAATGTTTTCATTCAATTTTCTCTGCGACTCAATGGGATGTTTGTTTTCATCATTCAGATTAATCTTGTGCATGAAATAAGACAGACTAATGCCCTTGATATCAACAATTGTCCAACAATAATTTTATTCAATATTCTTTGTGACTCAATAGACTATTTGTTTTCATCATCCAGCTTAATCTTATGCATGAAATAAGACAGCCTAATACCCATGATATCAACAATTGTCCAAGAAATAACACGTTTGTTTCACTTCAGAATATCTATCAACTTAGCTTTTTGTATTGCGTCCAGAGTTGCAGAGACAATGACTGGAAATGTTTCTGCATCTCCAAGGAATACATATTTGAGATTAGATGGTAATGGCTTAAGTTCCAGAGTATGGGCTTCTTTAATAGACAGTTTAAAAGTAGCAATTGACTAGTGAGCAAGATCCAAAGATTCAACTTGCCATTTATGATGAACTGTAGTAGTGAGAACTTCAATAATGTGGTTACAATTGGGAATATCTTATTCTATCACCGTCAACACACTATCTTCAGCAATGAGAATACCACGATGATATAGGTTTTCTTGAATAATACGTTTAAGAATGTCGATATGATGATACTCTTTAGACTTTCCTCCCATATTAGAGTTGACCATCCCAAAAGTGACTTGGTCATTTTTAACCCTCATTGTAAGTTTTCCTTTCGATACATCATTGACTATTTTCCCAGTAGCTAATAATGGGCGACCAAGAATAATAGGAACATCTTTTCAGCCTTGCAATCAAGAATAATAAAATCAGCTGGAAAAACAAACTTGTCTACACGAACAAGCACATCTTTAATTTGACTATTCGGATGAGTCAAAGATCTATTAGCCAATTGTAATGTGACTGCAGTGGGCTTTATTTATCCTATTCCTAACTTTTGAAAAGTAGATAGGGGCATCAAATTTATATTAGCCCCCAAATCACAAAGAACTTTACTAAAGTAATAATTACCAATTGGGCAAGGTATGATAAAGCTGCCTGGAACCTTCATCTTTCTTAGTAGAGGGGTAGATATTAACTCAATGCACTTCTCATTCAGCACAATGGTTTCTATTGCATTGAGCTTCTTCTTCTTGGACAGGATATCCTTCATGAACTTTGCATAGTTTGAAATTTGTGTAAGAGCATCAATTAAAGGAATTTGAACTGTAAGTTGTTGCAAAGTATGATGAAAGACTTAAAATTGAGTGTCTGACTCAGTATTCTTAAACTGTTGAGGAAAAGGTAGAGATGGATTATCTAACTGCTGCGCCGACATAGGGGAGCCGGCTACAGTTGTACAACAGATGGAACTAGAGTAATTATATGAGGTATATTACTCGTCTTGCTAATGTTTTCTCTATCCTCTACTGTATGATTAGGTACATAGGACTCTTATCGTTTATGGGTAGACATAAGAACTAGTTGCGTCGAGTCAATAATTTTTTTGCCACTATAGAGAGTAATAGCCTTGCAATACTCTTTACCCTTGTGTACATAACTCTTAGTGTTGCTGGGTAATGTGCCCGGCTGTCTAGAATTCATGTTTGTAGCTAGCTGTCCAAATTGAGCCTCCAAAGCGCGTATTGATGAAGAATGGCCTTGCACTATAGCTTCAGTGTCAGACAAATGATCATGCACCATCTCTTCAAGAAGAGCAAATAGGTCCGAGATACTGGATGGAGTATAATAACTCATCAGAGATTGAGCTTGCGATGGTGCTCCATATTGTGATTACTAAAATTGTGAAGCAATGTGTCGTGGTTGCATTTGTTTCTATTGTGGCTGCACTGGCGTTTGCGATGTAAACTGTTGCTGCGAGTAGAAAAAATTTCCTTGCCGTACACAAGAATTCCCTTGAAAGGAATTATTCCCAGAGCGAAATGCTCCTTGTTGTTGTACAGGATTAGAGTTACTCCAAGACTGTCTATTAGCTGTTTTGTAGGATGTACCCATATTGTTGCCTCATATGTTGCTGACATAACTAGCATTTTCTACATGTTGTGGGCAATCCTCAAAACTATGGTTCCCCCACAAATTTCACAAGAAAACACAGGGGTGGTTGTTTTTTGAGCTACCTGTATAAGATCAACTTCACTTGTCTCCTCTATATTCATGATTTTGTTCTCCAAAGTAGATATCTGAGCCTTTAGAGAAGATAGATCATCAAGCTCAAGCACTCCCGGTGCAGATTTGTATAATGCAGCTCTAGAGATAAGATATTGTGAATCGTTCTGAGTAAATTTCTCAAATACACCAACATCAGCATTGTAGGTGCAATCAAGTAATAGACCATTAGAGGACCCACCGACAAGGTGTCTTGTAGCTGCATTCAACCCATTATAAAATATCTCAATCTGATTTTCCTGTTAAATGACATGGCTTGGACATCTTCGCAACAAAGATTTATATCTCTCCCATATAGTGTGAAGAGTCTTATCATCTAACTGGTAGTAGGTTGTAATGTTATTCCTAAAGAGTGAGTTTATTCCAAGATTATTCCATAATGTAATAGAGCTTATAGGTAATCCTTTGAACCATGCATGAGCTCTACCCTGCAATGAATAGGGAAACAATTACATTCATAAGGCATCATCATGAATGTCTTGCTGGTTAAATGAAGCACAAATTAAAAGAAAAGATTGAATATGCTCTCTAGAATTTTCATGTGGTAACCCTGCATATTTCTCATTAAAGTTAAGCATTTGGAATATAATCGGCTTCAACTCAAAGTTCCCAGCCTGAATAGGAGGTCTAACAATTCTCGGCACAAATCATCCAACTGGGGGATAATAACCTCGCGATTTTCTTGGGCCTGAAGAATTCCCTCATTGTTGATTGGTTGTCTGGTTATTTCACTATTTTCACGAATCCTTCTTCGAAAAGTTCTCTCAACTTTTGGATCTGGTCTAAAGATTAGTGTAGTGGCACTTCTAGTCATACAACACCTAAAAAGGTAAAGAAACGAAAAGGAAAAATAAAAATAAAAATAAAGCTATTAGAAACAACTACAAACTTAAATAAAGAAAATAGAATTGCAATCAGAAACACAAGGACATAATAAAGCCATCCCTGGCAACAATGCCAAAACTTGATCGGTGTGAAAACGTCACACTATTAGTGCAAGCTACACTATCGATGCAAGAATAGAAACAAGGAATTCTTGTTTGAATATCAATCCCACGAGGATGGTGTATTACGCTTATACTTATGTGACTACAATATAATACTACAAGAGTGGTAGTTGTGGGTGCAATAGTGGTTGCAATAATAGGATAAAAAGGAGAATAAATGATTTATTGTGGTAGCAACAACAAAGTGTAATAAAAGATAGGGAAATATGAGAATAAGCACGAATCTCATTGGTTCAGCTCGGCAAAAAGATCAAATGCACTTCGAGGATAAATGATGGTTTAATCAGCGATAACGTGGTCAGCTTGCGTATTAGCTTCCATTTAACTTTCAACTATTGACTCAGGGATCTAGATTGACCTCAAATTTTGTTGTGAGTCAATACTATAGCCTTTAGAACAAGTGGACCAACTTTCGTTGTATCTAGACAAATTTTGTTACAAGAACTCGTTAATTTGACTCGTCTCTGCATCCGTCAATATCAGTGGCTGGTTTTAACAGTCTCATGCAAAATGTCAGATCCAAAAATTAAAGCTTAAGAAAAATCTAATACTGATATATATTAAATTGAAGAAACAATTTAAATAAGTTCAACAAGCTCCAGAAAATTAAACCATTGTCAAGATGAGCATAAATACAAGTAAATCTCCCAAAATCATCAAAATAAAGAGAAGTTCAAAAAGATAAAAAGATATTTCCTCAATTCGTCACTTGACTCCTCATTTCCTTGGATAGATCTACCTTGCTTCACCTCGGATCTCCTGAAATAAGCTTAAGCCACCACGGGAAGAGGATAAAAGTTCGAAGGTTGAAGATGGTGTGAAAAAATGAGAATAACTTGACTCTCTCTCCTACAAAATAGTCATTTATAAGCCACCTAAGGGAGGAAACCTGTCCTGCAGGTTATTTGTGTGCTAGGCGTCATACAAAATTTTTTGTAACAACCTGGATAGCTGTCAGATGCAGTGTCAAACTAGCTGCAGTGGTGAAAACTTCATTTACATGGACATTAGTAATGTAGCGACAATAAGGCAGAAATATACAAAACACGAGCCACGTGAACTAAGTTAGAAATAATGCATAAATAGAAATAAAAATGCATAAATGGATGCAAAGAACATTAATGTGGGGACAATAAGACCTATAAACTTAGGGAAATATATGCTCTTTAAAGAGCTATCACTCTCATTCTTTTTGGGACTCTAAATCAAACAAAGGAAGGATGACATCTTCATCAATCAAACAAAGTACATCAAATATATGCTCAAGAAGTTTGGCTTAAAGAATGTGAAGCCTCAAGCCACACAAATGAGCTCTTTTACAAAGCTGGACAAAGTTGAAGGAGGTAAATGTGTTGATCTTAAACTTTATAGATCTATGATATGATCTTTTCTTTATCTTACCGTGGGTAGACCGGATATTATGTTTAGTGTCTGCTTGTGTGCTAGATTTCAAGCTAGTCCTAGAGAATTGCATTTACAAGCCGTTAAAAGAATCTTTAGATGCCTTAGAGAAACCCCTTGTTTAGGTCTTTGGTATCCTAGAGACTCATCCTTTAGTTTGCATGCTTATTCAGATACGAATTATGGAGGTTGTAAGATAGATAGAAAGAGTACCTCTGATACTTGTCAATTCTTAGGTAACATGCTTATCGCATGGTTTTCTAAGAAGCAAAATAGCATAACGCTATCTACCACCAAGGCAGAATATATTTAGGCTAGTAGTTGTTGTGCTCAAGTCCTTTTGATGAAGCAACAACTCTTATATTATGGAATTGATATAAGTACCATCCCCTTAAAGTGTGACATTACTAGTGCTATTTGTCTCACTAAAAATCTCATTCAACATTATAGAACCAAGCATATAGAAAGAAGACATCACTCATTAGAGATCATGTCTTGAAAAATGATGTTGTTCTAGAGTATGTAGATATCTTGCACCAATTAGCGGATATCTTTACCAAACTTTTAGATACTGAGTGTTTTGGACTCTTAGGAGAGATTTAGGGCATACTAGCCTTTCTTGAACCTTAGAGCATTGTTTTGACCTTAAATATTGCTTAAATTTGTATGATCTTCATGTTTGTGTGATCTTGCCCGTATATGCATCTATTCATGTGGTTAGGGGAAGTATGTATCTGTCTTTGCCCATACATGCTGCTCTCATATCATAATCATGCATATCGATTTGAGTAAAATTAAATTTTTGGGTCCTTTGCAGTCAAAAATGTCATTTTTGGTCAAAGGGTATTGGTACGGGGGTATATGTACCGATACGGGGTATTAGGGGCCACATTTCGGTACAGTTGAGTCTGTACCAGTACGGGTAGAGGATCGGTACGGGGTGATCTAGCAACGGTACACGGTTTCATTATGCACTTTATGTGTATCGGTACGCGTGTGTTGGAGCCATTAAATATGATTTCCTATTTCAAATCAAAGTGTATCTCTTTTTCATAAAAACCCTAGTCGAAAATCCCCTATAAAATCCCTCTAGATCTCTAGTTTTTTGGTTAAATTTCTTTAAATATTTTGGGGGCTTTTACTCTAAACATCAATCCCAAGCTTTGATCATCAAGCTTTGTGCACAACATCTCCTCATTCATCCATACTCAAGGTAAAAGCCCAATTTTATATTATTTCGAATTCGTATAGATTTTAGGTTTAAATTTTGTATATTTAAGATTACATATCCATATTTTAAAAGATTTTACAAAAACTTTTTCAAAACTGAAAATTTTTAGTTCGAATATATAATTATACTCGTATATTTTATTTTACTCTTTTCAAACTTTTAGTTTATCAAAAAATGAATTTATATTTGTATATGGCTTTAACTATACAATATATATTTTTATCCTACCTTGATCATTGGATTGAATTTGATGTGTTTGCATACATATATTTTTGTGTTTGATTTTTACAAGTTTTACCAAAATCCTTAACCATGCCTCTTAAAAAGTGATCTAGAAAAGATTTGAGTGCTAATTCTTCCAATCTTAATCCTGTCCATTAGGTCAACAGTTTCCAATAGTTTAATATGTGAAACCCCTATAAATACATTGTTAACCTACTAGGTTAAACATAATTTAAAAACACAGGGAATTTTCTATTGTTTTACTCTGTGATTTTTCAGAACTAGTTTTTGTTGATAGAAGAAGGCGAGGTTACGGTTCGCTGATCACTGCAGACATACTACTGTTGTGCTCATTCTGTCTTAAGAAAACTGTGTGTTACACAGGCCTCAACAAATTGACGGTTTTAGTTTGGTTTCTTTTGTTTTTGATTTAATTTCAAGTTACTTTATTTTGTACTCTGTTCGATATAATAAATAAATTCAGTATTTATTTTACTGTTTGTTTTTATTTTCTTAGATTAACGCCATTATCTAACAAAAATAAGAGTGTTTGATATTACTGTCAAAAAATGCTTTTAAGTAGATAAAATATTTATTTTAGACATTGTTTTTAAAATATAAAAGAATTGGTGATAAAAATAAAGATAAATGAGTAATAATACCCAAAAATGCTTTTGAAAAAGTTAAAAGCTAAAAATCTTAGTTTCCGGAAAACATTTTTCAAACTAAGTTAAAAAAACACTTTTAACCGAAAAAATACATGTTCTGCATTGTTTTTGATCTAAAAAACACTTTTCAAAAGTAATGATGAACAATATACATCAGTTTGATTTATTGTTTTGAAATTATTGTTATTTTTTAAATACTTATATAAATATACACTATATAAATATATCTCAATTATATAAAAAATACCACAATAACTTAATTAAATTATTATAGATTTATTTTTAAATACAATTATGTAAAATATAAAAAAGTGAATATAATTTCTTTGTACTAACTGTTAAGCACCAATTGAATTAATCACAAGACAAAAACAAACACAAACCAGAGTTGAAATAAGGGAACATAAACATGATACTTGAACCATCCAAGATTAGTTAGAGAGAAAACAAAAGACTTGTCCTTTTTTAGTGAGACTTAATTATCGATTAATAGTGGGAAAATTTGAGTTCGATAATTGGACTATTTTTTTTTAGCATTTTAATTCGATTATATGATTGTGTTTGTCTAGTTTTATATTTGGATAAACTTACATACACTAATAAATTGTACTGTTAGAACCCGAATCACTGGGAAATAATATATCATCATTTTTTTCTAACTAAAAATATGATGCTTTTAAATGATAATCGAAGACTAGAAACCACATTCCATTGAAAAAAATGTTAATCTTCAATTATCAAACCCAAAATTGTTACATAAATCTTTTGTACTATGTAAGTTATGGTTTTCACCCGTAACAACTATCTACTTGTCTTTTTTATCTCTCTCTATTTCATCATTGCGGATGAATCTTCATTCTTTTTTTTTTTCACCTCATTATTGAAAGCTGATATTTAAAAGATTGAATTTGAATGGATTGAAGACATGAAATAAAATGATGAAGTCGTTTTTTTAACTACTACTATCTGATTTATTGGTCTGACTAATTCATATCATGTTTTGTAAAGGTCTAATATGGGGTGACCCTCTCAACTCAATTTTCTCTATTCACAACGTCGAGATTTGAGCCTCTGAACTTGCTTAATGGACTTAGTGCCTCATCCCGCTAGATCATCTGATTGTTGGTAATAAAATATTTTTTGCTGGTTGAGACCACGACATGGTATTCTTTTGCTCCATCTGCTAACTTTATTTATTTAGTAATATTAATTTTAGGTTATGTTTATTTTAAGAAAAAAAATTTATGGTATAATCAAATTGTTGAATTATTTTTTTATGATTTACCTTATTTTAATAAAGTTTAAGTTAAGGCTTGAAAATCAAAGTTCGCTAAAGCATTCATAAAAATGACTAAGTTAAAATGTTCTAAATACTCTAAGCCATTCACAAAAATTCCAAAACATTTTATAATTTACAAAATTTTAAAAATGTAATTTTGTGCATTGAGTACCGGTACTGCCCTTAGGAGTACTTATATTGTCTTTGATTAATTTTTATTTTTGAAACATCGAAAGCAATGTTAGTACCGACACTATCCCCAGTGACGATACTCAGTCAATCCAGTACTGATACTGCCTTGTCAGTATAGATACTCGTTGATTTATTCTTGAATTTTCAAAATACCGAGATCCATTTTCGTACTGGTATTGAATATGAGTATCAACACTCAACGCTTAGTATTGATACTCAACTAATGAGTATCAGTACCCTCTCTGTTTCACAACAGCTAGTTTTTCATTTAATGCAGGTACTGATACTGTTCGATCAGTATTGATACCAAAGGCTGCTGAAGTGGATTTAATGTGGAAAAAACTCTCTTCAACTGCTCTATTCAATTCTCTAACAACCAAAATGGCTAGAAATCAATGAGGGATATATAAACAAGTCTCCAAAGCATATTCAAGTACAAGACAACAAATTCAAAGCATCCAATCATCATTCAAAGTTATTTTGAGCTTAATTTCTTCAATCTTTGTAAGAACACTTAGAGTTTTTATTGTAATCTTTATTTTTAGATATTTGGGGGTGTGAGAAAGCTTTCATTTATTCAAGTTTGCTTCTTTATATTTAACTAAGAAAAATGATTTTCAAAATCTTGGAGAATTGTGTAAGGTTATTCTTTGTCGTCGAAGGAAAGACAAATTATTGAATTTGTGAAATCCTTAATGTCGATGCTAAGGTAGTGGACGTAGAATTCATTGAGAAAGTTGAACCACTCAATTCACTCATCTCTTTGCTTATTCGAGCGATTGATCTATTCAACATACTTGTATCTAATTTATTAGTTGATTAATCCAGATCGAGTATCCAAGAGGTCTTTGTGGGGGCAACCCTCCTAATCCAACTTACTCCGTTCACAACATCAAAACCTTTAATATTGTTTAAGGGATCTAAGTATCATCTCACTATACCTTGTTGGTTTAAACAATATTTTTTTATTTCTTTTGTACATACACGAAACAATTTTCATAATATTAAATCAGTGTGACTTTTGTGTTTCCCATTTCTCAACGGCATGACTTACTTTATGTTATCTTTTGTTCTTCATATTATAATGAGAACTTATTTATTTTGTAAGTATCAACTTGGAGACGTGTCAATTATTTCCAATAATAGCATAAAATATCGTTTTTTAAATAAATTTTTAACTATTTCTCAGCGTTGAAACTTTAAAATATTGTTTATTTGGAAGTTTCATTCATTTATAGATCCTTGCATACATCTTCCTTATCCACTAGATTTTGCTCTCCATTGACTTTATTACGAATACTATACAAATGGATAATTAGGGATAGAATTAAAAAAAATATATGTTTCGGAATTTCAAGTAGCGGAATAAATGATAAGTGTCATTTTTTTTTTAAAAAAAAAGTGTTAATTAACATGTATAGCGTTCAGGTGAATCTGTTAATGTGGACAATTATTTAATGCACCGAAAATAAAATTTTTGAACAAATAGAGTAAGATATGACAAGTATCCTTATAATAAATTTAAAAACTAAAAAGTAAATAAATAAAATACTTGTACTCAATTTAATGCCGCTTGTGAAAAATTCTATTACTAGAACATTTAACCACAATCCCATTTAAATTCCAATTGTAATAAAATACTATATTATAAAATATATGGACATCACATAGTAATTGTAAGTAAATATAATTATAAGAACTCAACAAGTGGTCCTAGTAAAAAAGCAGATAATGTTTATCTTCGGAGACTCGAGTTCAAATTACTTTGTCTGCAAGGTGTGTGCATTGTCAAAGGGTTAAGGATATGTATGAACAGATACTACATTGTAATCACCTTAAGACTATTAAAAAATAAATATAATTACAAGAGTATGATTGTTAAAAAATCATTACGACTGACTCTGCCTAATAATTCAATTCTCACTTTTCCTTAAGAATCGAAGAGTTTAATTGAGTGTTCCAAATACAATCAATTTAGGTCCTCTAATTTTATTACTTAAACATGTCTGACATTTATAATTACAAACCAATATACTGAAATTCAATTCTTCAATATAAACACATTCTTTAGATAAAATTGGTTAAATATATTTTCTTGTTAATAAAAAGATTTGCTCAAAATTTGGTTAATTATATTTTCTTTAGATAAATTTGTCCTATAAAATTGGTTAATTATATTTTCAAAATTGGTTAATTATATAACTTTCCAAAACAAATGTATTTTGGCAAAATTGTGCCAAAACTCAAAAAGACTGATCAGACTGTGATGTTAACACATTAAACTTAATTTATATTTAAAAAATTAAATGTTAATTAGTGTCATTATAATATTTAAAAAACACATTTAATATATTATATATACTATTTTATAAAGAAAAGTTAGCATCAAGTACAAATTATTTCAAAATAATAATATTAAAGAATCCTTGAGCATGCCTATAAATAATCCTTAGTTGTATATTTTTCTTATGCATTTTATTCATTTTCAAACTTAATTTTATAACACTATTATAGTCAACTGTCTATGCATTTTAGATTTGCCGTAACTTAGCTTTGAAAATGCGTGTGAGGTCGCACGTTACTTGTTTTTTCAAAAAAATTTTGAATCTAGTCAATCGTAAAACACTTCCTGGACCCAAACAGTCACCTCCTAATACATTTTTTTTCTTTTTTAGGTTCAATACCATCTATATGTTTATGAGGATCTAAATAAATAAATAAATAAAGGATAAACTACATCGAATGTTACTCAAATATTAGTGAATTTACAAACATGCCATTCAATTATTAGAACTTATAATCGGGTCACTCATTAAAGTTTGGTTACACCCGAGTCACTCATCCACTAAAATACAAACGAATATCTAACAATACTTGGCATAATGATAGTTTTAGTCCACAAAACTTATTTATTCTATCAATTTAGTCCTAATTCAATAAATTTAACTCTTCATATTTAAAAATATATCAATTTAGTCATTTTCTTCTCCCAAATTATTTGTTCTTCACCGTTCATCACCATTCCTACTTAGGTACCCTCGATAACACGAGCTATACCAAACTTGATATTTTCAATAAATCATAAACATGTACATTTTTCTATTATTATTATTATTATTATTTCTAAATTTATGTTTTGAGTAATATATTTGTTATCATTTCCTTTGGATCTAGGAGTTCATATTATAAAATATAACATTTAATTATAAACAAATTAAAAAATAATTATGTATATAGATCTTAAATGTATTGTAAAACCTATATTTGATTTTGATATAACAAATTGTTTAAGGACCAAATTGTAAAAGAAAATAAATTTTTAAGTACTCAAAAGTCTCACATAATGACAAGGAAAATCTCTTTTTAAGTCCAAACCTTAAACCCAAAGTTATTCTTAGTGTTTTCAAGTTAAAATACACAAATACGCCCAGACGTATCGATACACCCCTTGGTGTTTCAATACAGATTTTAGCTACTGGAGTTTGGTTTTGCAAACCGTACCGATACGGCCTTGCCCGTTTCGATACGGACTTCATCTAGGCAAGTGTTTTAAGCCAGGTGTTTCGATACGGCCTTGTCTGTTTCGATACGATCCGAAATTTGGGTTTAAGATATTCTTAATCGTACCGATACAGTATCATCCGTTCCGATACGGTTTGTAAAGATCTTCAAGATATTTGCATTAAATTTTTCGATCGTTGCCTTGTCAGTTATTGGAATCAATGAACTTTTAATTTGCAGTTACCCGTATCGATACGACCCTAGGCGTACCGATGCAATTTTTCAACTCAGATTCCAGTAAGCAAATATTGTACCAATACGGCCTTGCCGTTTCGATACGCCCCTAATTTTACTCTATGACCATTTTGATACGCCCTCCCGCGTATCGATACATTACTACACAACGGCTATATTCTTCTTGTAACAGGTATCGATACAAGGCTTCGTGTACCGATACGGATGGTTGGCACACAGCATTTATTGCAGGAAGAATGGTCCCCAACGGCTATATTCAATACTCCAACCACCCAAACGGCTTGAAATCAATAAGAGGGTATAAATACAAGTTTCCAATGCTGCTACAACAACTATTAAACCTAGGGGTGTAAACAAGCCGAGTCGAGCTCGAGTAGTGCTGAGCTCGACTCAGCTCATTAAGATTTTGAGTCGAGTTCGAGCTCGAGTAATATTTAACGATCCTGAGAAATCTGAGCTCGACTCAGCTCGTTAAGAACTTGAGTCGAGTTCGAGCTTGATTCGATCCCAATCGAGTCAAGTGTTGACCGATCTTTGACCATGTCAGACTCGAGTAGCTCGCCATCTATCACGTCTCATTTAAAGCCCTATCAAGAAAAAACTTTGATACATAAGTTGTGTAAACTCAAGCTTGTTAATTTTAGGGTTTAGGGTGTTAGTTTAGTGTTTAGAGGTTTAGGTTGTTGGGTTTAGAATTTAAGATTTAGATTTTAGGGTTTAACTTATGTTTAGGGTTTATATTTTAGGGTTTTAAGTTTAGGAATTTAGATTTTAAATTATAAAAAATACAAAAATTTAGTATATTATATTTTTAGTAGCTCGTGAGCTTTTCGAGTCGAGTATCAAGTAGCTCTGCTCTGCTCGGCTCGTTAAGAACTTGAGTTGAGTTCGAGCTCTAGTGAGTCCAATCGATTCAAGCTTTGGCCGAGCTTTGACCAAGTCAAAATCGAGTAGCTCGTGATCTGTCTCGTCTCATTTACAACCCTAATTGAACCTCCATTGAACAACATTCAAGCATTCAAGCTAAATCCAACCATTTGAGCTTTTAGAGTCAAACCCTTGTAAACCCAACTTCTGTATTTTATTGTAATCATTAGTTTCAAGTTTGGGGTTGTGAGAAATTGTATTTGGGCAAACAAATTCACCTTTGAGAGGTTATTTTTCTGTTTGCAAAAGCTTTCTTTGTAAAAGAGTGGATCAATCAAAGCTTTGGGTAGAAAGCTTTGAAGTTGTAACGGTTGCCTCCCAAGCCTAGAAAAGGGGAAGATTTCATAGTGAAATTGTTGAAATCCTTAGTAGGAAGCTAAGGTAGTGGACATAGACCTTGTTAGAAGGTTGAACCACTATAAATCCTTGTGTCCCATTGTTCATACTTTCTTAAATTGCTTCCAAATTTTTAAATTGCCAATTCACTCCTCTCTTGTCCACTTTCTCAATTGATTGATCATCCTACCAATTGGTATTAGAGCCATACTCAACCGAAGGTCTAACAACCGTTGAGGCGATTCTAGAAGGTGATTCAATCAATAGAAGTCAAAGCCATGGCATCCACCTCCGACAACAACTTGTATGAGTCTCACTCTATTACCAAACCTCCATATTTCAATGGGGATAACTATCCCTATTGGAAAAATCGTATGAGGTTCTTCATCAAATCACATGACTACCTACTAAGGGATGCAGTGGAAGATGGACCGATAATCCCGATGAAGAGAGAAAGTGATTAGCTAGTACCAAAGTCCAAGCACGAGATGATCGATGAAGATCGGAAGAATCTCCAAATCAATGATAAAGCCATGCACATACTTTTTGCTCTCTTGGACCGTATGAGTACTCAAAGATGTCATCTTGCTTAAGAAATTTGGGATAAGCTCGAGATTACATACGAAGGCACTAATGAAGTTAAGAAGACCAAGATTGGGCTTCTTAATTTGAGCTACGAAAATTTCAAGATGGATCCGGATGAAGACATCTCAAAGATGTTCAAATGATTCTTCGTCATTGCCAATGGCCTCAAGGGTCTAGAAGAAATCATCTCGGAGGAGAAGCTAGTTCAGAAACTAATCTACTCACTTCCCGAGCCTTGGGATGGTAAAAGAACGACCATCATAGAAGCGAAGGATCTCAAGAGGCTAAAGTCGATGCTCTCATGGGTTCTCTTCTTACCATGAGATAATGAAGAAAAGAAGAGATAAAGAAAAGAAAAAAAGGAAGAAATGAAGGTCGAGAAGAAGGAAGTGGAGAAGAAGAAAAGTGTAATTACTCTCAAAGCATCTTATGATGAGAGTAATTCTAGCGATAAGGAAGATAAGGAGTTGTATATGTTAGCCAAGCGATTCACTCAGTTCATGAAATCTAACTAGGGAAGAAAATTCAACCGAAGAAGGGATTTCAAGAACAAGAACAAGAAGGAAGAGAATGATTAACTCATATGCTTTTAGTGCAAGAAGCTGGGGCATATAAGGACTGAATGTCCTTAACTCAAAAAGAAGAGCTTCGGGAAGAAGAAGCTCAAGGCTCACGTTGCTACTTGGAGCGATGAGGAATCATCATCCAATGAAGATGAGCAAGAATTGGCAAATCTTTGCCTCATGGCTCTTGAAGAGGATCTAAAGGTAACCTCTAACTCTTCTACTTTCGATTTTACATTTGATGAGCTTCAAGAAGCTTATGATGAGTTGCAAGAGGTGTATGATGAATTCGTTGAAAAATATAAGGAATCTATTTTGAAAAATAAGAAAATTATCCTTAATTTGAAAACCAAAACGATTCCTTATCTAAAACCAATTCAGAACTTGAAAAGAAGGTTTGTATTTATATTTTGAAAAAAATGTTGATTTAAATAACCTTCTTTCTGAGTTGAATGATCATTACCACAAGAAGGTAAATGATCTCAAAGCTCCCTTGAACAAGGTTGGGAAACCAAGTTTTGAAAAGGGCAATCTTCAAAACCTAACTATGTAAAAAGAAACTTTGGTGGGTACAAACATGGAGGGTATTCAAGGCCCTATTATGGTAAGAAAGTTAGAAGTGTATGGATTCCTAAGGATGTTGTTACTTCTAACAATGTTAATGAGATTGCTTCTTGGATTCCTAAGGGAACCAATATCTTGAAAACTAATGTACATGGACCCAAAAAGATTTGGGTACAAAAAATCAAAAATTAATTCCATGTTTGTAGGGGGAGCATTGCTACAAGGCCAAAGCTTCAAGTGCAAATTCATGGTTCCTTGATAGTGGATGCTTGAGACATATGACCGAAGACAAATGTAGATTCGTGGAACTTGATCTAAAGAGAAGAGGATTAGTGACATTTGGTGACAACTCCAAAGGTCAAATTGAAGGAATGGGTTCCATCGGTAATCACTCTTCCATACTTATTGAAAATGTTTTATATGTCAATGGTCTTAAACATAACTTGTTAAGCATAAGCCAACTTTGTGATAAAGGTTTCGTAGTGATTTTTGATAAATATGGTTGCAAAATTATAAACGTCGAAACCTACAAAATTGTGCTTTTTGGTCATCGCATAGGAAACATATACATGGTGTATTTAGATGACATTCATATTTCTAATGCATTTTTTGTTGCAAATGATGAAAACGATTCATGGTTATGGCATAGAAAATTAGGGAATGCAAGCATGAGTGTTTTAGAAAAATTGGTTTCAAAAGATCTAGTAAGAGGTTTGCCTAAAATTAAGTTTTCTCTTGACAAAATTTGTGATGCTTGTGAAAAATGAAAATATAAAAGAGTTTCTTTCAAACCTATTAATGATGTTTCAACTAGTAGAGTTTTACAATTGATCCACATGGATCTTTTTGGTCCTATTAGAACTACTAGCTTGGGTGGAAAATCATATGCATTTGTTTTAGTTAATGATTACTCTAGATATACGTGGGTTCTATTCTTAAGTACCAAAGATGAGGCTTTAGAAAATTTCATCACAATTTCAAAAATCACTCAAAATGATGTTGGTCAACTTATTACTCATTTAGAAGTGACCATGGTACCGAATTTCAAAATTTAGGTTTTGAGGATTTTTGTAACTCTAATTGTATAAGCCATTATTTTTTAGCCCCTCGAACACCTTAACAAAATGGGGTTGTAGAGAGGAAAAATCGTACTTTAGAAGAAATGGCTATAACCATGCTTTGTGAAAACAGTTTGCCAAAGTATTTTTGGGCGGAAGCCACTAATACCGCATGCTATATTATAAATAGAGCAATGATTAGGTCAATTTTCACCTTATGAGATTTTAAAATCTAAAAAGCCTAACATTATCTATTTTCATCCATTTGGATGTAAATGTTTTGTTTTGAACAATGGAAAAGACAATTTAGGCAAATTTGATGCTAAAAGTGATGAAGCTATTTTCTTAGGGTATTCTTTAAACTCTAAAGCCTATCGAGTATTTAATAAAAGAACTTTGGTTGTTGAAGAGTCAATACATATGATTTTCGATGATAACCTCCTTCCCATGAAGGATTCTTGTGATGATGATAATGTAGGAATCTTTAAAGCCAATGGCGGTGGGCAATCATCAAAGGTGGATGGAGTTCCAACCAAAGAAGAAGAAGCACAAGATCCACCTCTAGAAGCCTTAAGGGACATGAATCTAGAGGAAAAGTAAGTGAGCTACCCAAGGGAGTACAACTATATCAAAGGTGGTGAGATTTTGGGCGATCTATCCAAAGGGGTAACCACTAGACTTTCTCTTAAAAATGCTTGTAATGTTGCATTCCTTTCATGCATTGAGCCTAAAAATATCAAAGAAGCATTAAAAGATGATTATTGGATATTGGCCATGCAAGAAGAATTAAATCAATTTGAGAGAAGTCAAGTATGGACATTAGTTAATAAGCCTAGTAATAAGTCTACTATAGAAACTAAATGGGTCTTTAGAAACAAACTAGAAGAGAGTGGTAACATAGTGAGAAACAAGGGTAGACTTGTTGCTCAAGGTTACACTCAAGAAGAAAGAATCAATTTTGATGAAACCTATGCACTCGTAGCTAGAATGGAAGCTATTAGGATGCTTCTAGCATTTGCATGTTATCAAGAATTTAAGCTTTTTCAAATGGATGTAAAAAGTGCATTTTTAAATGGTTTTATTAATGAAGAGGTGTATGTAGAACAACCACCGGGCTTTGAAGATCCAAATTACCCAAACCATGTTTTTAAACTTTCAAAAGCTTTATATGGTTTGAAACAAGCTAATAGAGCTTGGTATGAAAGATTATCAAGTTTTCTAATTCAAAAAGGTTTTGATAAAGGAAAGGTGGATACTACACTCTTTATTAAATGAAATGGCAAAGACATTTTAGTAGTTCAAATATATGTTGATGATATAATTTTTGGTTCTACTAATGAATTGTTTTGCCAAGATTTTGCTAAGTTAATGCAAGGTGAGTTTTAGATGAGCATGATGAGGGAGCTTTAATTATTCTTGGGGCTCTAAATTAAACAAAGGAAGGACAACATCTTCATCAACCAAGCTAAGTACATCAAGAACATGCTCAAGAAGTTTGGCTTGGAGAATGTGAAACCTCAAGCCACGCCTATGAGCTCTTCGACAAAGCTTGACAAAGATGAATGAGGTAAGCGCGTTGATTTAAAGCTTTATAGATAAATGATAGGATCTTTGCTTTATCTTACCGCAAGTAGACCATATATAATGTTTAGCGTTTGCTTGTGTGCTACATTTCAAGCTAGTCCTTGAGAATCACACCGTATAGCCATTAAGAGAATCTTTAGATACCTTAGAGATACACCTAGTTTAGGTCTTTGGTATCCTAGAGAGTCTTCCTTTAGTTTACATGACTTCTTGGATGTGGATTATGGGGGTTGTAAGATAGATAAAAAAAGTACCTCCGGTACATGTCAATTCCTAGGTAGTTTGCTTATATCATGGTTTTCTAAGAAGCAAAATAGTGTAGCATCATCTTCCACCAAGCGGAGTACATATCGGTAGGGGGTTGTTGTGCTCAAGTCCTTTGGATGAAGAAACAACTCTTAGATTATGGAATTGATGTAGGTACCATCCCCATTAGGTGTGACAGCACTAGTGATATATGAAGAGTTTGATTGAGCTCAAATTCCTTCAACCGAATTGCTTACCAATTGGTGGAGAAGTCGATTTTTAGGTGTTCGTGGTGGAAGCAAAAAATATAGACAATGGACACAAGAATTTATAGTGGTTCAAGCTTCTAACAAGCTCTACATCCACTGTCTTAGTTTCCCACTAAGGATTTCCCAAATCCACTAAGATTTATTCCCCTTTTAACAAGGCTTAGGAGGCAACCTTTACAACCTAGACTCAATTACCAAGTCTAGCATCCAAAGCTTACAACCCAAGCTTTGGGAATCCTCTCAAACAAAAGAAATAAAGCAAACAAGAAATCCTCTCTACAAGGTAGATGTTTGCACTCTTTTAGCACTCACCCAAATCCTAAAACACTTGAGCAAATATAACAATTTAAAGATCACAAGTGTTGTCTATAAAAAGAATGAGCATTAAAAGCCCTAAGACAATTTTGGCATCATAATGTTGTTGACAATAGAAGCATTAGTTGTTGCTGAAGCTTGAAGGGTCCTTAAATACTCCCAATTGAGTTTCTAGTCGTTGGAGACCGTTGGGATTGAATTGGAGCCGTTGGGGCTTATTTTTCCCGCAATAAATGTAGTTTTGATGATTTCCGCATTAGTACGCAGGTAGGCGTATCAGTACAAGAACTAGCCGTTATGCTCATCCTAGCTATGCGTATCGGTATGCCTTGGTCTGTTTCAGTACGCCGTATCAGAACGCCAGGGTCCGTATCGGTACAACCTACAATTTAAATAGCCGTTGGGGTGGTTGAAAACTGGATCAGTATGCCACGTGGTGTATCAAAACAATCCACTCCGTATCGATACGCCTAGGGGTGTATCGGTACGGTTTTTGGTTACTGGAAAAATATTGTAGCTGAAACCCTTGGACCGTATCGATACGGGGTATATCGTATCGATACGCCTGTGTTGAAAACGTTAGTTTGGCTACTTTAAAACATTTAAAACATTTCCAAAACCTCTCAAAAACTTCTCAAACTTATTTTCAAGTTGTTTGAACTTAAAACCATTTTTGAAACCTTTTCAAATTAGTCCAAAACTATTTTTCAATTATTATATCAAAACATAAATCCTAACAATCTCCCCCTTTTTGATATAATAAAACCAACTTGAAAAATTGTTTTTGAGATTCTCCCCCTTAGTAAAAATAAAAATTGAATAAAAGATTAAATGATGAAAATCTTATAAGCTCCCCCTTATTCATTTGAAAATTCATTTTTTTAAAACATTCTCCCCCTTTTTGTTATATCAAAAATGGTTCAAACTTTAAAGATCGATAACAATAGAGATTTAAAAAATTGACAAAAATAAGTTTTGTTTTAAAATTGGCTCCCCCTTACTCAAGCATCATTCAAATGTTAGTCCAACATGTATGATTAACTAGTTGAATTAAAATAAATAAGTCAAATTAAAAAGAGCAAAATTCAACTAATTTTACCACACTTGAAACAAGGGAGAATGTGAAGCCTTCCTTCTTCAAGTGTTCTTCCTTGTATGTATAGAGCTCCCCCTCAATCTTATCACTTGTTGATCAAAGCTCCATTACACCTACAAAAGACAATCATTTGATTTTTGGTATCCAAATTGCTTTGGATCCATAGACATTAGTAGCACATAGTTTAGTCCCCTTAGGAATCCATTTTTCAATTTCATCCTTCTTATGTAAAGTACTGAGTCCTTTTGGGACCCGAATACTTCTAAAAAATTTTCCATTCAAAAATCTAGGGGCACTAGATTGTCTTTGATAAAAATTTGAGTTTCCGAAATTATTTTTCTTTTCAAGTTCTTTGGAAATCAAATTATTTTCTTTCTTAAGATCATCTACTTCAATTTGATGATCTTTTTCTTTCTTTTGAAGCAAATTTTGTAAATCCAAAACTTTAAGTTCAAAATCCTTTAACTTTGCTTCAAACTCCAAATTGGTTTTTAAAAGCAAATCATTTTCGATTTTCAATTTTAAAATCATCTTTTTTATTTCTCGAAAATAAAGCCTTGAACTCAAAAACCAATTGGTCATAGGCTTCTTGTAACTCATCAAATGTATATGAATTTGAATTTGAACAAGATGAATTAGAAGTTACCTCCCCCTCATTGAGGGCCATTAAGCATAAGTGGGCTTCTTCATTTTCATCGGTGGAGTCTTCATCACTCTATGTTGCCACATATGCTTTCTTTGATGATAATCCCTTCGTGTTGAGGTGAGGGAAATCGAATATGGTGTGCCTTATCTTCTTGTAATTTGAGCACTTGGGGGGATCCACCATCTTCTTCTTCTTCGATTCATGCTTGGATCATTCTTTGTTGCTCCTCATGAATCGGGCAAATTCCTTGAAGATATAGGCCATCTCTTCATCTTCACTTTCCTCCTCACTTGATTTTTCTTGTTGACTTGTGGATGGTTGTAGAGCAATGATGTTGACATCGATTCCTTGCTCTTGGATTATCTTCTCCTTCTCCCTTCTCAAGAGTAGAGACATCATTTCATGGGTGAGAAGAGATCCTACGAGCTCTTCAAGCTTGAGCTTCTTCAAGTCTTTGACTTCAATAATAGTTGTCTTCTTGCTCTCTCATGATTCGGGAAGTGAATAAATCAACTTTCGAACGAGCTTTTCTTTCGGAATCTCTTCTCCAAGACTTTTGAGTTGATTGACGATTGTAGAAAACTGGTCGAACAAGCTCTTGATGCCTTCATATGGGTCCATCTTGAAGTTTTCGTATTCGAGGTTGAGTAAACCAATCTTTGTCTCTTTCACCTTATTTGTCCCTTCGTGGATTGCTTCAAGTTTGCCCATAACTCCTTGGCACTCTCACAAGAATATACTTTTGCATACTCATCCGGGCCCAATGCACAAAATAGAATGTGCAAAGCCTTGTAATTTAGCTCCATCTTCTTGCAATCTTTCGTGTTCCACTCCGTCTTGCTCCGATTTAGCACGAACGGTCCATCTTCAACTATGTCCCAAAGACGGTAGTCTTTGATCTTCATGAAGAACATCATTATATGCTTCCAACAAGCATAGTGATCACCATTGAAGAATGACGGTTTATCGATGAATAACACCATGGAAGCTGGTTGACTTGTTTGTTGTTGAGATTGCCGGATCACCTCAATAGGATGTTAATCCCTCTTGATTGAGCCTCGATCTGATACCAATTGAAGAGTTTGATTGAGCTCGAATTCCTTCAACCGAATTGCTTGCCAAGTGGTGGAGAAGTTGATTTTTGGGTGTTGGTGGTGGAAGCAAAAAATATAGACAATTGACACAAGAATTTATAGTGGTTCAAGCTTCTAACAAGCTCTACATCCACTACCTTAGCTTCCCACTAAGGATTTCCCAAATCCACTAAGATTTTTCCCCTTTTAACAAGGCTTAGGAGGCAACCTTTACAACCTAGACTCAATTACCAAGTCTAGCATCCAAAGCTTACAACCCAAGCTTTGGGAATCCTCTCAAACAAAATAAATAAAGAAAACAAGAAATCCTCTCTACAAGGTAGATGTTTGCACTCTTTTAGCACTCACCCAAATCCTAAAACACTTGAGCAAATATAACAATTTAAAGCTCACAAGTGTTGTCTATACAAAGAATGAGAATTAAAAGCACTAAGACAATTTTGGCATCATAATGTTGTTGACAATAGAAGCATTAGTTATTGCTGAAGCTTGAAGGGTCCTTAAATACTCTCAATTGAGTTTCTAGCCGTTGGGATTGAATTGGAGCCGTTGGGGCTTATTTTTCCAGCAATAAATACAGTTCTATTGCTTTCCGTATCAGTACGCGGGTAGGCGTATCGGTACGGGAACTAGCCATTATGCTCATCCTGGCTATGCGTATAGGTACGCCTTGGTCCATTTCGGTACGTCGTATCGAAACGCCAGGGTCCGTATTAGTACAACCTGCAATTCAAATAGCCATTGGGAAATAGCCGTTGGGGTGGTTGAAAACTGGATCAGTACGCCACGTGGTGTATCGAAACGATCCACTCTGTATTGGTACGCATAGGGGCTTATCGGTACAGCTTTTGGTTACTGGAAAGATATTGTAGTTGAAACCCTTGGACCGTATCGATACGAGGTATATCGTAACGGTATACCTGTGTTGAAAACGTTAGTTTGGCTACTTTAAAACATTTAAAACATTTCCAAAACCTCTCAAAAACTTCTCAAACTTATTTTCAAGTTGTTTGAACTTAAAACCATTTTTTAAACCTTTTCAAATTAGTCCAAAACTATTTTCAATTATTATATCAAAACATAAATCCTAACACTATATGTCTCACTAAGAATCTCATCCAACATTCTAGAACCAAGCACTTAGAGATAAGACATCATTTCATTAGAGGTCATGTCTTGAAAATTAATATAGTTCTAGAGTACGTAGACACCTTGAACCAACTAGCGGATATCGTTACAAAACCTTTAGACAAAGAACGTTTTTGGTCTCTTAGGAGAGAGTTAGGTTTAACCAACCTTCCTTGACCCTTAGAGCCTCTCTTGGTCTTAAAAACATGTTTGAATTTGTTTGATTACATTGCTTTTGTGATTTTGCTCCTATATGCATTTATGCTTGTTGCTACGGGGAGTATGCATCTATTTTTTTCATACATGATGATCTCATATCATTTTCATGCATTTTGATTCGATTCAAATTGAATTTTTGAGCAACATGCATCCAAAAATGTAATTTCTAGCACAGACGTATCGGTACGGTGTTTCTCGTATCGATACAAGTTATTAAAACATGTTTCGGTACGGCTTTACATGTACCGGTATGGGTCACGTATCGAAACACCCTAATAAGCATTTTGATACTGCGTTTCGATACGCCACGTGGCGTATCGGTACGCGCAGCCGCTGGACAGTTTTTATGGCATTAAAAGAGGATCTAACTTTAATTAAAACTCTTCTACTTTTCTTTCAAAACCTTAGTCCGAATTTTCTCTATAAAATCCTCCTAATCCCTCACAATTTTTCACACAAATCTTCAAAATCTTCGAGGGCTTTTGGTTTTTCAATCAAACCCAAGCAAAAATCATCAAGTTTGTGCATCAACATCTCTTCATTCATCCTTAATCCCAAAATTCAAGGTATAAACCCTAACTTTTTCTTTTATTTTTCGTACATATTTACTCACTTATTTTGTATTATAATCGTAGATTTAGAATATACATAGTATAGTTTTCAATGATTTTGTAAAAACTTCTTAAAATCTGAAAATTTTTTGTTCGAATATAAAATTATACCATATACTTTTTAACACTAATTTTGAACTTTTATTTACCCAAAAATTATTTTTATACTTGTATATTTTTTAACTATATTATATAGAATTTTATTAATACCTTGAACATTGGATTAATTTTTGGATTGAATGTGTTGAATTATGCATACATTGTTTTTGGTTTGATTTGATTTCAGATAATGGCACCAAAGAAACGTGCGATAAAAGAAATAGCTGTAGTTCCAATCCTCCTAGTCACAATCCCGACCATAATGGTAATCAACCCAATCTCACCCATATCTATCAAAGTTGTTTTAATGAACCGCAATTTCCACATGATATGGATCGTTTTAGAAAATGTCAAAGTTATAAAATTCACCGAGAGCGTGTTACTTCGATCCATTTTCTATCATCCGAAAGATTTCCATTTAAATATCTTAATTTAATGGAAGAATGGAAATTTATACCATTTTTTAGTATACTCGAGATTTTATACCGAAACCGTGTTTTGATCTTTTATTCCAATGCCTAGTGTATTTTCAATGAAAATAGATCATTGGTTATTGCAATTGAATCTTATTTAATGGGTAAGAAATTTCGCATTGATTCAACCATTTTATCAAACTTTTTGGGTTTTGAGGATACGGGAATTGATGATGAGGATTCATTGGGACATGTCCTTAGAGGCTCCATAACCATGCTAGATGCCCATGACCGCATCCTACACCTCATGATCTCTTGGTGGTTCCGTCCATCCAGTGGGAAGTTCTCCACGATCTGACAAGTCGACAATTTTTGGATCTGTTGCTTTTGTGAGGGTAAGCAACCTAACCTTGCTCAAATTATGTTCGCGAAAATCGTCTTCCTTGTGCAACATCGTCATACCTCTATAGTTACATCTTTCACATATGGCACCGCCTTGAGCTACATATTTCACAATATGGGAATTGATTGCTCCTATGACTTTGTGGAACCTCTCACCGATTCTATAGATGAGCGCTCTCTTCGTCGCGCAAAGTTCACATTCTACAATGGAGAATGGATTCGGAATACCGATCTTCCAAGAGGTGTTCAACCCGATCTGGTGGTGGCTTCTTAAGAGGCTCCCATTCCACAAGCTCTAATGGTCCAACCTAATCTTGATGCTCTCATGGAATACCTCAATGGGCAATTCACCAACTTGAGCACCAACATTGCTTCTTTGCACACAACCATGGATTTTGGGTTTGCCGCGATTGACACACGCTTCACATCTTGGAGGAAAGAGTAAAGGCTATAGAAAATTACCAAAACTCAATGGATATCACTCTTACCACGTTTCATGGCGAATGGAGTCAATCCCTTGGGACTCAAGCCCACAATGAGGATGAGGATGAAGATGACGAAAATGAAGACGATGGAGATGATGGGATGAATCCTTAGGCTTTTTTGCATTTCATATCATATCATATTAGGATTAGTTTATGCACCTATTGTTTTATGTTTTTGGATTCCTATGCTTTGGTTTTTATTTGTTTTATGTTTTTAGGACTTGAGTTGGATTTATTTATGTTGCTTGAACTATGCTTTGAATTTTAATGCTTATGTTGTTTTTCCTTTACATGCTTGGAGTTTATTGCCTTACTCTTATATCTTATTGATTTTGATCTAACAAAAAGGGGAGAAGAAATTTAGCCAAAAAAATTTAAAATTTTTTCAAAGTTAAGCTTAAAGTAAGGGTGAGTATTTTCAAAATTTTCAAAGTTACTTAAAAAAATCTTACTTTGGTTTTGTTATATCAAAAAGGGGGAGATTGTAAAACCTATATTTGATTTTGATATAACAAAATTTTTAAAGACCAAATTGTAAGAGAAAATAAATTTTTAAGTACTCAAAAGTCTCACATAATGACAAGGAAAATCTCTTTTAAAGTCCAAACCTTAAACCCAAAGTTATTCTAAGTGTTTTCAAGTCAAAATACAAAAATACGCCCAGGCGTATCGGTACACCCTTTGGTGTTTTGATACGGATTTTAGCTACTGGAATTTGGTTTTGCAAACTGTACCGATACGGCCTTGCCCGTTTTGATACAGACTTCATCTGGGCAAGTGTTTTAAGCCTGGCGTTTCGATACAGCCTTGTTCATTTCGATACAATCCGAAATCTAGGTTTAAGATATTCTTAATCGTACCGATACGGTCCCATCCGTTCCGATACGGTTTGTCAAGATCTTTGCATTAAATTTTTCGACCGTTTCCTTGTCAGTTATTGGAATCAACGAACTTTTAATTTTCAGTTACCCGTATCGTTACGCCTCTAGGTGTACCGATGCAATTTTTCAACTCAGATTCCAGTAAGCAAATATCGTACCGATACGGCCTTGCCGTTTTGATACGCCCCCAATTTTACTCTATGACCGTTTCGATACGCCCTCCCACGTATCGATACGCTACTACACAATGGCTATATTCTTCGTGTAATAGGTATCGATACAGGGCTTCGTGTACCGATACGGATGGTTGGCAGACAGCATTTATTGCGGGAAAAATGGTCCCCAACGACTATATTCAATACTCCAACCACCCAAACGGCTAGAAATCAATAAGAGGGTATAAATACAAGTCTCCAATGCTGCTGCAACAACTATTGAACCTTCATTGAACAACATTCAAGCATTCAAGTAAATCCAACCATTTGAGCTTTTAAAGTCAAACCCTTGTAAACCCAACTTGTGTATTTCATTGTAATCCTTAGTTTCAAATTTGGGGTTGTGAGAAATTGTATTTGGGCAAACAAATTCACCTTTGAGAGGTTATTTTTCTGTTTGCAAAAACTTTCTTTGTAAAAGAGTGGATCAATCAAGGCTTTTGGTAGAAAGCTTTGAAGTTGTAACGGTTGCCTCCTAAGCCTAGAAAAGGGGAAGATTTCATAGTGAAATTGTTGAAATTCTTAGTAGGAAAGCTAAGGTATTGGACGTAGACCTTGTTAGAAGGTTGAACCACTATAAATCCTTGTGTCCCATTGTTCATACTTTCTTAAAATGCTTCCAATTTTTTAAATTGCCAATTCACCCCCCTCTTGGCCACTTTCTCAATTGATTGATCATCCTAACATGTATGTATAATATATGGCAGATGATTAGAACTACAAAAGTAGATTTATATATTATTTAGTTTTATAATAAATATTTTTAAAAATAATTTAAATAAATTAGAACCTTTTAGAAGATAAACAACATTATAAAATATGTAATAGCATAAATAATTAATAACATATAATTTAGCAAATCATAGAGACACATTAAATATAAAAATGAAAAACTTAAAATCTGTATCGATTAAGGTAATAGAAGCTTAGAATTAATTAAATAAATGAATCATATAATAAAAAGAATATAAGATATTGATGTAATGTAATGTAATTTGGGTCCGAGAAACAAATGTAGCCGATTGTGGGTCTGTGGTGAACGAGCTATTTTGCCTGTTTGAGAAATGGTGCGATTAGTTTGACGTTCCTATGAGGATTGAGGTATTGGGGCAGTTTGGTTTACATGGGGATGAGTTTATTTTGTCTTGTGTTAGTTTTGTTTCTCTTCATGTAGTATTTTTTTTATCGTATTAGGTGTTAGTTTCGTTTTAGATCGCCTATCGTGTTGTGTTCTGCATCATCATGTTGCACTCTTTTTTCTCTATTTAGGTTTTAGGGAGGTTTTTTAACAAGGCACATAATAATGTCACTCTTTGTATGATTCCTTCATTAAAATCATACATTTTCCTGATAAAAAAAGGTATTAATGTAATGGAAATTATTTGTCATATCATCATGCATGCTCATGTTTCATTATGTAAAAACAACTTATGTGTCATGTTTTCAATATGAATAAAAAATTTATAGATTTTCTTAATAATAAAAATTGTTTAACAATTAGTAAATTTGTAAATAAGAACAGAAAAAATTAAATTATTTCAAAAAGTATACAACATTTTTAATGAAAATACACATACTTGCAAATAATTTAAGAAAGATGTTTAATAATAAAAATCCAGTAATTTAAAATTTTTAATTATTAGTTTATTTTAAAATAAAAGGGAAATAATAAAGTCATTCAAAAATACGAAATTATTAAGAAAATGGTATAATAATATGAAGGGTTAAATTTTTTGAATTATTTTGAACTAGGCCAAATTGATAGAATATATAAGTTTTGAAGACTAAAAAATCATTATACCAAACCTTGTTAGGTATTCGTTTGTATTTTAACGGATGAGTGACTCGATCATAACTAAACTTTGATTGAATGACTCGATTGTAAGTTTTAATAATTGAGTGACATGTTTATAACTTTAATAATAATTAAATAACCTTCAATATAATTTAGTGAAAACTACATATTTAGTACCTCAACTATGCCCACGTTACTATTTTGGTACCGTAACTATTATTTTTGGCAAAATGGTACCTAACGTTACATTTTTGCTCTGTTTTGGTACCCGACCGTTAAAAACTAACGAAGATGATGACGTGGCTTGGTATAATCACTGTTTTAGTTGAAAACACTTATATATATTATCAATTTAGTTCAAAATCCATCCATTTAAAACATCATCTTAATTTAGGGGAATTTTATCTCATCCTTTCCCACCCCCTCGTATTCTCGCTGGCATCCCTACCGCGGGGTTTGGGTCCTTTAATGAACCCCGCATTAGCCCCTCATTGATCCACAAATCCTAATGTTTTAATTGTCCCTAGCATGTTTTTTAAACTCCAAAACCTACAAAAGTGCTCACCTAGAAGAAGAAGAAAAATGAGGATTACAATTTTAATCCAAAAATTAAAATAATGTTTAAATTGATAGATTAGACTAAATTGATAGATTTTATAAGTTTTTGGACTAAAATTGTTATTAACTCAAGACACGACAGCATTCTCCTTGATTTTAAACGGCGGGGTACCAAAGCGAAACAAAAACGTAACATCAGGTTCTATTTCATTAAAAATAATAGCTGGGGTGCCAAAACAGTAATGCGGGCATAGTTAGGGTACTAAAGGTATAGTTTTCCCTGTAAATTATCATTAAGGCTTTTGTATCCCCAAATGTAATCGGGTCAATCTCTTTTCCATGTTTAATATGGGCCTGCGTTTAGAAACAACGTCGTCGTCATGATCCTCCTCCTCCTCATAATAATAATAATAATAAGGGTAAACTACATAAATGGTCACCGAAATTTTAGGTCAGATTCATTTTGGTCACTGTACTTTTAAAATATTCGATAAGGTCACCGAACTTTTAATTCGATTTCAATATAGTCACTGAACTTTTAGGGCGAATTCATTTTGGTCACCGTACTTTTAAAATATTTGATAAGGTCACCAAACTTTTAGTTCAATTTCAATATAGTCACCGATCTTTTATTTCACTTTCAATATGGTCCCTCATGTTACCTTCCGTTAAAAGATTACGTTAGTTTTCTTTTTCCTTAATAAAAAATGGGTAAACTACACCAAACATCACTCAACATTCTTCTCACTCCTATTTTGTTCACTAGAGTTAAAAAAATCAATTTAATAAATTAACTTTCGAATTGTTCATATTTTGGTCACTCTCAAATGACATATGATTATACAAATAGAAAATTTTGACTAATCTTTAAAAGATTTATTTTGGTTAATTGGTAAATTTAGATTATTCAATTCTCGATCTTATATTGTATTAATTAAATCAGATAATTGATTAACTAGTTAACTGAAATATTTGATTCTGGAAATAATTTTTTACTTTGTTTATTAAAATATCAAATATGATAATATGGTAAATTTAATAAATTTTCTGTTGTGATAAAAGTGTAAAAACAACTAGAAAGTCAAAAAAATTGAAAGTTCACACCTATTAATTCTACCAGAGCCAAAACTTTAAAAAAAATCAGAAGGATATCAAAATCATTAGACTATAAGATATTGTAATGCATAAAATTTAGAAATATTATATATACTAGATCAGATCAGTTAATCAATTTTGCTTAAAACTGTGGACCGTAATCTAATCAAAATAATTTATTTTAAAATTTTGTACCGAAATCGGGTTCAATTAATCCTTAAAAATTATTCTGGTTAATTGCTAAATTCAAATTATTCAATTCTCAATCTTATATTGTACCAATTAAATCGAATAATCGATTGACCAGTTAACTGGAATATTTGATTCAAGTAATAATTTTTTTTACTTTGCTTATTAAAATATCAAATATGGTAATATGGTAAATTTAATAAGCAAGGTAAAAAAATCATTACTCGAATTTTTTGTAAGGATTAATTGAATTTTTCTATTTGTATAACTATGTCATTTGAGAGTGACCAAAATATGAACGATTCGAAAGTTAAGTTATTAAATTGAAAAAAAAATTAACTCTAGTGACCAAAATAGGAGTGAGAAGAATGTTGGGTGATGATTGGTGTAGTTTACCTTTTTATTAAAGAAAAACAAAAACTAAAGTTAGCTTTTAACAGAAGGTAACAAGAGGGACCATATTGAAAACGAACTAAAAGTTTGGTGACTATATTGAAATTGAACTAAAAGTTGGGTGACCTTATCGAATGTTTTAAAAGTATGGTGACCAAAATGAATCTGCCCTAAAAGTTCGGTGACTATATCGAAATCAAACTAAAAGTTGGGTGACCTTATTAAATATTTTAAAAGTACGGTGACCAAAGTGAATATGCCCTAAAAGTTCGGTGACCATTTATGTAGATTACCCTAATAATAATAATAATAGTAGTAGTAGTAGTAGCAGCAGCAACAAAACATATCATGTATTAGCGGCGGAAACCTTTTGTTTTCACAAGCACCCTAATTTTAGGGGTTAGAGATTTGGTTTATGGTTCATAGTTTAGGAGTTTAGAATTTAGGAATTGTGGTTAGAATTTGAGGTTTAGGGTTAGAATTTAGATTTATAAGTTAGGGTTTAGGGTAATATATTAGAGATTTAGATTTTAACCTATAAACCGTAAATTCTAACTCTAAACCCTCAATTCAAACCACAATCCTTAAATTCAAACCACATAAACCTAAATCTCTAAACTATAAACCTTAATCTAGATTTATAACCCCTAAATTAGAAAACTTGTAAAAACAAAAAGTTTTCATCGCCAATGCATGGTATAATTACTCATAATAATTGAATTTATATTTTATCTGACTAAATTATAAAAAAGTAGTATTTTTTTACACATCCTAATTCTAATCATACTTAGAGGGAAGGGGAATGGGGACTCTAAGGGAAGGAAATGGATGCTCTTAGTGGGTTTAGAACCCATGACCTAAGAAAATAAGATGAAACAAAGATGAGAAACTTGACCAGCTGACCAAATATGCTTGGTAAAAAAAAGTCTACTTTTATTTTGTATTAAATAAGCTTCAAATATTCAATGTATGTATGATAAATCACTAAATTTTAATTTACACGTAGATAATTCAATAAATTTAATTTATATCTAAATGACATATGTTTATACAAATAGAAAAATTCGATTAATCTTTAAAAGATTTATTTTGGTTAATTGGTAAATTTAGATTATTCAATTCTCGATCTTATATTGTATTAATTAAATCAGATAATCGATTAACTAGTTAACTGAAATATTTGATTATGGAAATGATTTTTTACTTTGTTTATTAAAATATCAAATATGATAATATGGTAAATTTAATAAATTTTATGTTGTGATAAAAGTGTAAAAACAACTAGAAAGTCAAAAAAATTGAAAGTTCACACCTATCAATTCTACCTAGAGCCAAAACTTTAAAAAATCATAAGGATATCAAAATCATTAGACTATAAGATATTGTAATGCATAAAATTTAGAAATATTATATATACTAGATTAGATCAGTTAATCAATTTTGCTTAAAACTGTGAACCGTAATCTAATCAAAATAATTTATTTTAAAAATTTGTACCGAAATCGGGTTCAATTAATCCTTAAAAATTATTTTGGTTAATTGCTAAATTCAAATTAATCAATTCTCAATCTTATATTGTACAAATTAAATCAAATAATCGATTGACCGGTTAACTGGAATATTTGATTCTAGTAATAATTTTTTTTTACTTTGCTTATTAAAATATCAAATATGGTAATATGGTAAATTTAATAAGCAAGGTAAAAAAAATTATTACTCGAATTTTTTGTAAGGATTAATTGAAGTTTTCTATTTGTATAACCATGTTATTTGAGAGTGACCAAAATATGAATGATTCGAAAGTTAAGTTATTAAATTGAAAAAAAAATTAACTCTAGTGACTAAAATAGGAGTGAGAAGAATGTTGGGTGATGATTGGTGTAGTTTACCTTTTTAATAAAGAAAAACAAAAACTAAAGTTATCTTTTAACAGAAGGTAACGGGAGGGACCATATTGAAAGCGAACTAAAAGTTCGGTGACTATATTGAAATTGAACTAAAAGTTGGGTGACCTTATCGAATGTTTTAAAAGTATGGTGACCAAAATGAATCTACACTAAAAGTTCTGTGACTATATCGAAATCAAACTAAAAGTTGGGTGACCTTATTGAATATTTTAAAAGTACGTTGACCAAAATGAATCTGCCCTAAAAGTTCGGTGACCATTTATGTAGATTACCCTAATAATAATAATAATAGTAGTAGTAGCAGCAGCAACAACAAAACATATCATGTATTAGGGGCGGAAACCTTTTGTTTTCACAAGCACCCTAATTTTAGGGGTTAGAGATTTGGTTTATGGTTCATAGTTTAGGAGTTTAGAATTTAGGAATTGTGGTTAGAATTTGAGGTTTAGGGTTAGAATTTAGATTTATAAGTTAGGTTTTAGGGTAATATATTAGAGATTTAGATTTTAACCTATAAACCGTAAATTCTAACTCTAAACCCTCAATTCAAACCATAATCCCTAAATTCAAACCACATAAACCTAAATCTCTAAACTATAAACCCTAATCTAGATCTATAACCCCTAAATTAGAAAACTTGTAAAAACAAAAAGTTTTCATCGCCAATGCATGGTATAATTACTCATAATTATAATAATAATAATTGAATTTATATTTTATCTGACTAAATTATAAAAAATGAGTATTTTTTTACACATCCTAATTCTAATTCTAATCATACTTAGAGGGAAGGGGAATGGGGACTCTAAGGGAAGGAAAGGGATGCTCTTAGTGGGTCTAGAACCCATGACATAAGAAAATAAGATGAAACAAAGATGAGAAACTTGACCAGCTGACCAAATATGCTTGGTAAAAAAAGTCTACTTTTATTTTGTATTAAATAAGCTTCAAATATTCAATGTATGTATTATAAATCACTAAATTTTAATTTACACGTAGATAATTCAATAAATTTAATTTATATCTAAATGACGTATGTTTATACAAATAGAAAAATTCTATTAATCTTTAAAAGATTTATTTTGGTTAATTGGTAAATTTAGATTATTCAATTCTCGATCTTATATTGTATTAATTAAATCGGATAATCGATTAACTAGTTAACTGAAATATTTGATTCTGGAAATGATTTTTTACTTTGTTTATTAAAATATCAAATATGATAATATGGTAAATTTAATAAATTTTCTGTTGTGATAAAAGTGTAAAAACAACTAGAAAGTCAAAAAAAATTGAAAGTTCACACCTATTAATTCTACCGAGAGCCAAAACTTTAAAAAAATCATAAGGATATCAAAATCATTAGACTATAAGATATTGTAATGCATAAAATTTAGAAATATTATATATACTAGATCAAATCAGTTAATCAATTTTGTTTAAAATTGTGAACCGTAATCTAATCAAAATAATTTATTTTAAAAATTTGTACCGAAATCGGGTTCAATTAATCCTTAAAAATTATTTTGGTTAATTTCTAAATTAAAATTATTCAATTCTCAATCTTATATTGTACCAATTAAATCAAATAATCGATTGACCGGTTAAATGGAATATTTGATTCGAGTAATAATTTTTTTTACTTTGCTTATTAAAATATCATATATGGTAATATGGTAAATTTAATAAGCAAGGTAAAAAAAATCATTACTCGAATTTTTTGTAAGGATTAATTGAATTTTTCTATTTGTATAACCATGTCATTTGAGAGTGACCAAAATATGAACGATTCGAAAGTTAAGTTATTAAATTGAAAAAAAATTTAACTCTAGTGACTAAAATAGGAGTGAGAAGAATGTTGGGTGATGATTGGTTACCTTTTTTATTAAAGAAAAACAAAAACTAAAGTTAGCTTTTAACAGAAGGTAACGGGAGGGACCATATTGAAAGCCAACTAAAAGTTCGGTGACTATATTGAAATTGAACAAAAAGTTGGGTGACCTTATCGAATGTTTTAAAAGTATGGTGACCAAAATGAATCTGCCCTAAAAGTTTGGTGACTATATCGAAATCAAACTAAAAGTTGGGTGACCTTATTGAATATTTTAAAAGTACGATGACCAAAATGAATCTGCCCTAAAAGTTCAGTGACCATTTATGTAGATTACCCTAATAATAATAATAGTAGTAGTAGTAGTAGCAGCAGCAACAACAAAACATATAATGTATTAGCGGCGGAAACCTTTTGTTTTCACAAGCACCCTAATTTTAGGGGTTAGAAATTTGGTTTATGGTTCATAGTTTAGGAGTTTATAATTTAGGAATTGTGGTTAGAATTTGAGGTTTAGGGTTAGAATTTAGATTTATAAGTTAGGTTTTAGGGTAATATATTAGAGATTTAGATTTTAACCTATAAACCGTAAATTCTAACTCTAAACCCTCAATTCAAACCACAATCCCTAAATTCAAACCACATAAACCTAAATCTCTAAACTATAAACCCTAATCTAGATCTATAACCCCTAAATTAGAAAACTTGTAAAAATAAAAAGTTTTCATCGCCAATGCATGGTATAATTACTCATAATAATAATAATAATAATTGAATTTATATTTTATCTGACTAAATTATAAAAAATGAGTATTTTTTTACACATCCTAATTCTAATCATACTTAGAGGGAAGGGGAATGGGGACTCTAAGGGAAGGAAAGGGATGCTCTTAGTGGGTCTAGAACCTATGACATAAGAAAATAAGATGAAACAAAGATGAGAAACTTGACCAACTGACCAAATATGCTTGGTAAAAAAAGTCTACTTTTATTTTGTATTAAATAAACTTCAAATATTCAATGTATGTATGATAAATCACTAAATTTTAATTTACACGTAGATAATTCAATAAATTGAATTTATATGTAGACAAAGTGTGACACAAGTAGGAGCAATGATGAGAAGACTTTTCATTCAGGCCCAAGCAGGAGCAATGACGAGAAGACTTTTCATTGTATGGTGTTCTTTTTGGACAGGACCTTGATTTCATTTAAAACAAATGTACAATAAAAACCACTCCAAATATAAGAAGAATTTGACGAATCTGTTTATCAAAAATTTATACATGAAAATTCTAAAAAAGTGAAGAAAAATAAAATAATCTTTGTAGAGATGAATTTAGAAAGTTATTCTGGGTCAATTGATTTACATAATAATAAAAATTATCTAGTATAGCTTATATATATGATTTTAAAATTTCATTGTTCAATAATTTTATCTTTTTTCATTACCTATTTTTTTATTTAAATAAAATTGAAATATTTCCTAAAAATAAAATTGTACCTATACTCACTCAATTGATTTGTAATAAAAATAAAAATAAAAATATGGATTTAAATTTGTTTCTCTTGCAAGTTTCAACAAAAATAACTAAAAAATATATTATATTTTTATTCTCTTTTAAGTTATCTTTTGGAGATGAGTTATAGGCTTTTTCTAATATATATATATATATATATATATATATTTGAAATTTTAATTTTGATCTTAATTTTAATTATGTTTTGTTGTTTGTATTTTATGATCATTATATATTAGGGTGAAACCCCAACAATGCTTGGAGAAACCAATTTTTTTTAAAAAAAATATCTAATTAATTAGTAACAAAAATATGTTCATTTTTTATTAAAAATAATTATATAATATTTATACAATGTAATGAAAATGTAAACAATCTCATTTTTTTTTTACTTTTGATCTTTTATTTCACTTTAATTTTATTTCTTAAGCTAATTCAAGGCTTAAAAATTAAATTTATATATTGGACCATTTTTTAGGGTAATTATTCATGCACAAGCACTTGTGTAAACTTTGTTTCCACAAGCGCTTTAGTTTTAGGGTCTAGTGTTTAGGCTTTTAAGTGTATAAGTTTTGAATTTAGAATGTGTGGTTAGAATTTAGGGTGTACATGATTTTACACTATCATGTTGTACTATTTTCCTCTATGTAGGATTAGAGAGGTTCTTAATGAGGCACATGATGGTGTTTGAGCTGTATGATTTTGCATTCAGAATAAAATCATACTTTGCTGATAATTTTTTTTTAATCCTTAACCATATTACCCGAAAAACTAAACCCTAAACCTTAAATTCTAACCACAAATCCTAAATTCCAAACCCCTACACTTACCCATAAATCCTAAAATCAAAGCGCTTGTAGAAACTTTTTGTTTTCCCCGCCAGTGCATGAGATATTTCCCCTTCTTTTATTTTTACTTATCCAAAACCCAATTTAAATTAGGGTAAAGTACACAAATAGTCACTAAACTATCCCAAAAATGCAAAAATAGTCACTAAACTTTCAAAAGTTACATAATAGGCATTAAACTTTAGTTTTTGTTCCAAAATGGTCACTGAGCCGTTAATTGTCATTTATTGAATGACGGGACAGTTACCAAAATTTGAATAATAACACATTTAATCCTCTATATTTACAAATTTAATCAATTTAGTCCTAATTTAACCCTCATTCTTGATGTCTAAATTGATTGAATGCGTAAATATTGAGGATTAAATGTGTTGTTATACAAACTTTCATAATTGTCATGTCACCCAATTAACAACAGTTAACGGTTCAATACCATTTTGTACTAAAAACTAAAATTTAATGCCCATTATGTAACTTTTGAAAGTTTGGTGATCATTTATATTTTTAGGATAATTTAGTGACCGTTTGTATACTTTACCCTTTAAATTAATATCATATATAAACTAATGACATTCTTTTTGGGCATGAGGTGGGGCTAGGCCTACCTAGGCCCAGATCCGCCACCATCATCAAAATATCATTATTTTTATTCAATTAGACTCTTATGTAGTGGCGCAAAAGAGGTGATGAACATAGGTAATCTTGTATATATGCTCTGCTAATAATTCTTATTACGTCACCAAACTACCATAAAAAAGAATTTAATCATATTAGATCGTCGACTTTTTCTAATCAAGGTCACGTGCCATGATAATAGCTATATGGACGTAAAGCTACCACAAATGAGGTAAAGGAAAATCGTGCCATAAAAGCAAACATAACTAAATATAAAAAAAAAATCCAAAATAAAAATATTGGTAACCAAAAAAAACATCAACAGTTAGAAATAATCCCCAATAACAAAAACAAAAAAACGGGGATAGAAAACAACTTCCGACGGTCCTATACATACCCAATGAATCCCAGCACTCTGCTATGATGTTTGATTCACTCAAATATGCCTTCCTTATCATCTATTGATTTAATTTCTTGGCTTAAACATCGAAGGACATCTTCAAACGCAAATTCAACCCAACCGGACCGACAATATATTTTCTTGCAAAGAAACAAAACCAAGTATTTAAATAATTCAATATCAGTTAGTTTCTTTTTTATTATTATTATAATTTTGTATGTTTCTTCTTTTTTACCTTTATGCATGGTATGACATGCCAAAGAATGAATTGTGGAGAATAAGAACAAAAATCCTACTTTTTTGTGTTTTTATTTATGTTTTAACATTAAAAATTAAACTTTAAGCCCAACGTTAAATTTTAAATTCTAAATCTCAGACTTTAAAAATTATATCATACACCCTAATCCTAAACTATAAACTTAAATCTTAACCTTAAACTTTAAATATAATTCAATATATTTTCTTGCAAAGAAACAAAACCAAGTATTTAAATAATTCAATATCAGTTAGTTTCTTAACCCTAAACTTTAAATATAATTTTTTAATATCGAAGGTGCACTAAAAAGGAATCGTAATTAGGTAACCATCCGTCCTTTTCCATTTTTAATTTGCTTGATTGAAACCGTCTTCTTGTTAACATTTTCAAATACGTAGACATTAGTGATGATATAGCAGTAGCACCATAGATTGGGTACACCTACCTTATATTTCATTTTTCTAGTCAAGATTGGTTGAATCAAGACGTATATCCACCGGTTCCTTTAACTACAATATTTTATTTTGTATATATTAAGCTTTAAAAAAAAGGCTTCGGTGGCCCCTAAAGTATACACTTTTACCGAGTTGGTCCTTAAAGAATTTTTGGGACATTTTGTCAACTATAAATGGTGACTTTAGTTGTTCCCTACCGTTAACTTTCGTTAAAATATATGAACCAATCAGAACGCGCCACGTGTCACTAAAAACAAAAAAAATCACCTGACTTTAATAAAATAGGTAAATTGCATGTTAAATCTATTAAATTTTTATTTTTGTTCAATTTAGTCCTAAAAATCTTTATTTAACCCAAAATTCACCTCAATTTCTTTCTAATTTTTATAAACTAGTCCAATATTTTAAATATGATTGTATTTTTATTCAATTTAGTCCTAAAAATCTATATTTAACCCGAAATTGACCATTATTTCTATATATTTTTTTATAATTTAGTCCAATATTTTGAATATAATCATGTCTTTGTTCAATTTAGTCAAAAAATCATTGTTTAACCCGAAATTAACCCCAATTTTTTTTTCTAATTTTTATAATTTAGTCCAATATTTTAAATATAATTACATTTTTGTTTAATTTGGTGCTAAAAATCTTTATTTAACCCAAAATTAACCTCGATTTCTTCCTTTTTTAATTTAGTCCAATATTTTAAATATGATGATATTTTTGTTCAATTCAATCCTAAAAATCTTTATTTAACCCGAAATTAGTCCCGACTTCTTTCTAATCTTTTTAATTTAGTTCGATATTTTAATATGATGCTATTTTTGTTTATTTTTTTCTTAGATAGAAAACTTTCTTGGGTTTGGGGAAACATAACTAGGCCCTTAGCTTGCGCCGAGGATGTGTTCACTAAAAATATTAGAGCAGTCTTCGGGAATGGTAGCCATATTGAGTTTTAGGAGGATTATTGGACTGGGTTTCCTTCACTTCGTTTGGCGTTTCCGAGAATCTTCGTTGTTGCTGTCAAAAAGTCTGCTAAGATTCTGGAATTTGGGTCAATGGTGAACGAAAATTGGCAGTGGAACATTGTACTTCGTAGAGGATTGTTTGACTGGGAATTTAATGTGTGGGAAGATTTATTGAAGACTATCAACAGGGCTGTAAAATATGTTCATGGTAAGGATACTTTAAAGTGAATTGGCAATTTGAAAGGCTTATACACTCCCAAAGCTTACTGCGAGTCTCTTACATTGGGGAATGGCGAGAAAGATTGTACTTGGATGCTAATTTGGTCGAAGTTAGCACCTCCAAAAGTTGAAGCATTTGTGTGGAAGGCCATCCATCAAAGACTTCCAACTTACGTAGATATTGAGAAACGAGGCAGTTCGAGATCGGATTCAAATCTGTGTGTATTGTGCAGCAAGGAGCTGAAGGCGGTAAATCATCTTTTATGCCATTGTAGCGTCTCTTGGAGAATATGGCAAAGGTGGTGCAGGGCGTAGAATATATACTGTACTATGCCGAAAGATGTAAAATCATTTCTTTAGGTATGGACATATCTACCGTTTAAACAATCACTCAATCAGTTTTGGAGCATGGCTTTCTTCGCATTTATGTAGACCATTTGGTTATGTCGCAACGAGGTTATTTTCAAGAATAAGCTTTGCGATAAGGATCAAATGTTTGATCTTGTTGTTTTAAGGTTAGGACATTGGTGTATTGGTGAAAGGCCAGACTCCTTCCCTTCAATTGCTGATTTTATTAGATGCTCATCATTTTCTATGTGCGAACCTCGTAAACATAGACCATTGGTTGGTTCTTGGGCTGTGCCGTAGGAGTTTTGGGGACACTGGAATTGGGGGTGTATTGGAATGTCTATTTTGGCGCCTCAATGCTTTGTTGAGATAGTAAATAGAATTGCAGATTTTGTTAATAAATTCAATTGGACTATGGTTTTCGAGTAGAGAGAACGAAATATTGTTGCCTATTGTTTAACTCAACAAGGCATTGGGAGGGCCACTGATCTTTTGTGTGTATCCTAGTTGTGTAGCAAAAGGATTTCGACCCCTGCGTGTATTTTGGGCTATCCATGAGGTAGTATGTGCTGCCATTATATGGTGCATTTGTGTTTGCTGAAGGGTGGAAATGACGTGGTGTTTTTGATGTGTTTTTATACAAGCAGCCTAGCATTGTTTCTGGCTGCATATTGTGTTTTGTTGGGGTTCCCTCGTTGGTTTTGGGAGGTTAAAATACATTGCTTTGTTTTGGCATAGATATGGTGCACTATTTTTCCTCCATTAGGTTTAGGGAGTTTTTAATGAGGCTCACATTTGTATCTTATATTGTATGACGCCTTTCATTAATATCATGTGCTAAAGACAAACACAAAAAAGTTTCTTTTAAATCCATTAATGATTATTAGGATATTACAATTGATCTATATAGATCTTTTTGACCCTATTATGACTATGAGTTTGGGTGGAAAACAATATGCATTTGTTCTTGTTGATGAATATTCTAGATTTACTTTGGTTATATTTTTAAGCACTAAAGATGAAGCTTTGAAAAATTTATCACATTTTCAAAAGCAAACCAAAATGATGTTGGTTACTCTATTTCACATGTTAGGACTGAGCATGTAATACCCCGAAAATTTTACCAAGTTATATAAGGGTCATTTAATACTAAGGTTTTGGCACAAGGCAAACTTAGTGACTAAAATGATAAAAAGATAAAAGTTAGTGACCAAAATGAAAATTTGGTAAAAGTTTAGGGACCTAAGTGTAAAATTTCCCAAATATGATTTTTTATTCAGTATAAGGATAAGTTCGATCAAAATAAGGATTTTGGTAATAGTTTTGGAGGTTAGAATGCAATAGAAAATATAAAATTTTGATCGAATAAAATTGTTAAGCGTGCTTAGATTAGAGAAAAGTTTTGGGTGACCTTTTGGGAAGTATAACATAACAGTATTTTGATTAGTAAAAAGGACTTAGAAGAAGTGAGAAAGATTCGTATAAATGCTTAATGAAGGATTTTCAAGAAAGAT
Organism: Hibiscus mutabilis; assembly: GCA_019671005.1. NCBI lineage: Eukaryota > Viridiplantae > Streptophyta > Magnoliopsida > Malvales > Malvaceae > Hibiscus > Hibiscus mutabilis. The sequence continues at coordinate 17,145,046 of CM033720.1, read as the reverse complement.
GCTACCCGATAAAGATTTCAGTTAATTATCGGTATTTTTGGATCGAGTCAAATTTCTAAGTTTGACTTTATTAAATGGAGGATTTTATATGAAAATGTGAATTTATTCATGGAATTAGAAAAATATGAGATTCCCGAATTAAAGTTGATTGTTCGATAGAGGAAAATCGTAAAAGGTGAAAATCGGGAAATTAGATCGAACAAAAATCATAAATGATATTTTATGATTATTTAATGATGATGGCCGGTTGGATTGGAACCAACCTAGTTCAAATGTAATGGGATGGCACAATTTTGAACTAGATTGTAAATTTGATTTAGTTAGAGGGGTAATTTTGGAAAGAGTGAAAATGAATTTAAAATTCATTTTTAAAGAAACATGTGGCAAAAACATGTTATATTAGGGAATAAAAAGTCAAAAGATGAACCAAAATTATTCCATCTTCTTCCTGCAACCTTCGAAAGCCAAGAAAGAAAGAAGAGAAAATATAGCAAAATTTTCTCAAGCCATTTTCATGGCTTTTGATCAAGAATTCAAGTAAGGTTCTTTGAGTTCAAGAAATACTGGGGAAGGTACATGTATTTAAGGAAATGAAAAGATTAATGAGTAAGCTTAGTGAGGCAAAACAATAAATGGCTCAGGTGAGTGCATATATGTTTTTAGCATGGTACTTTATTTTAATGATTTTCATATTATGGCAGTATACCATGAATATTGTAAAGCATATTGGGGTATGAACTGCTCCAATATAAAATGTTTTATGTGATGTATGTATGGATATTGTGTTATTTGCCCTTAATTGCAGGAATTGTTTTAAGATTGCCCTTGGTAATGTAGTAGTAAGTTAGACAATATTGAGGTATACTCTTAGAGACTTACAACTTCTGATACAATTATGTCTACGAGTTATTGACAATTCAATAAGTTATGATGAGTTGTCTTATGGACATGTAAAAATATATTATTCGATTATGGATTAGGTGATTTAAAGGCATCACCAATCATATAAGTTGGTTAGTTGGTTTAAAGGCACCATCAACCGTATAAGTTGGTTAGTTGGTTAAAAGGCACCATCAACCGTATAAGTTGGTTAGTTGGTTTAAAGGCACCATCAACCATACAAGGTAGTTAGGTGGTTTAAAGGCACCATCAACCATATAAGGCATTTTACGAGTTAATGACACTTGAAGAATATTATAAGGTTACTGACACTTCAATGTGTATCATAAAGTTATTGGCACTTTAAAGTGTCATATATGTTATAGGCACTTTATTGTCTGCAAGCAATAAAGAATAGTACTTTTATAGTACATATATGACTTTACAAGATGAATATATGCTTTTAAAGTATAAAGTTTACAGTATGCTTTTATGCATAGACATTCTTGCGTAACAGAGTACATATTTAAAAGAATGTCATGCTTTTAATAGTATTATGCACTGTAAAGTATTTTATATGTTATTCACCTTATGCCTCACTAAGTTATACTTAGCGTGTGATTGTTTCACGCGTAGGAAAAGAGAAGCGTAGGAAAACAGGTACATCAATATCAGTAATATAATTTTTATGTTGTTTGATATTTACTAGTTGGCATGTATAGTAAAATGTGAAGCCTATTATGATATGAATTCGTATTTTATTCAGAATCTAAATGATTTTTAAATTAGGCAATTTTTAGGCAGTTTTATTATTTATATGCTAATGGATCAAACTGTTTAGTTGTTGCTTTAATCTAGGTTCAAAATTGAATGTGAAATTATTAAGTTTAAATTTTATGCGATTAACTATTTTTACAGTCAAAGATAAGATTTTCTTAATATTAAAGAATTATTTTACAAGTATCATGTGACATCCCTAACTCTTATTCAACAATGAATACATGAAAGAGGTGTTACAGAGCATGGAACCAAATTTCAAAATCTTGATTTTGAAGAGTCTTAAAACTCTAGTGGGATTAGCCATAATTTTTTAGCACCTCACACCCTCAACAAAACGAGGTTGTTGGGAGAAAAAAATATAATTTTAGAAGAAATCGCTAGGACCATACTTTGTGAAAATAATTTGCCAAAATATTTTTTGCATAAACCACAAACGTCGTTTGCTATATTATAAACCATGTAATGATTAGACATCTTTTAAAGAAAACCCCTATGAGATTTTCAAAAATAAAAAGCCTAACATTAGCTATTTTTATCCTTTTGGATGCAAGTGTTTGTTTTAAACAATGGATAAGACAATATTGGAAAATTTGATGCTAAAAGTGGAGGAATTTTTCTATGATATTCTTTAAACTCTAAAGTTTATCGAGTATTTAACAAAATAACTTTAGTAGTTGAAGAGTAAATAGTTTTATATGATAACCTCCTTCCAAGGAAGGATTCTTGTGATGACGATGTAGGGATTTTAAATGCAAATGACGGTGAAGGAAAATCATCAAAGGTAGATCAAGTATCATCAAAGGTTGAACCACAAGATCCACCTCAAAAAGCTTTAAAGGAACTATCTCTAGAGGAAAATGAGATCTCATACCCAAAGGAGTTCAACTATGACAAATATGGTAAGATTTTAGGTGATCCATCCAAAGGGGTAACCACTGGAACCTTTCTTAGAAATACATGTAACTATGTTGCATTTATCTCATACGTAGAGCCTAAAAATATCAAAGAAGCATTAAATGATGATTATTGGCTTATGGCTATGCAAGAAGAGTTAAATCAATTTGAGAAGAGTAAAGTTGCGACATTAGTTGATAGGCCTAGTAATAAATCTACTATAAGTATTGAATGAGTTTTTAAAAATAAACTAGATGAGAGTGGTAGCATAGTGAGAAACAAGGCTAGACTTTTTGCTCAAAGTTACACTCAATAAGAGGGAATTGATTTTGATTAAACCTATGCGCTCTTAGCTAGAATTGAAGCTATTAGGATGTTACTTGCTTTTGCATGTTTTCATGAATTTAAGCTTTTTCAAATGGATGTAAAAAATGTTTTTCTAAATGGATTTATAAATGAAGAAGTTTATGTTGAACAACCTTCCAATTTTGAAGATCCAAAATTTCCAAACCATGTTTTTAAACTTTCAAAAACTTTATATAGTTTGAAACAAGCTCCTAGAGTTTGGTACGAAAGACTATTAAATTTTCTTATTAAAAAAGGTTTTAACAAAGGGAAGGTTGATACTACATGTTTTATTAAAAGAAAAGACAAATATATATTAGTAATTCAAATATACATTGATGATATTATTTTTGGTTCCACTAATTAATCTCTTTGTCAAGAGTTTGCTAAGTTAATGTAAGGTGAGTTCGAGATGAGCATGATGGGGGAACTCTCATTCTTTTTAGGACTCCAAATCAAACAAAGAAAGGATGTCATCTTCACCAATCATGAAAAGTACATCAAATACATGCTCAAAAAATTTGGCCTAGAGAATGTGAAGCTTCAAGCCACTCCAATGAGCACTTCTACAAAACTTGACAGAGATGAAGGAGATAAATGTGTCGATCTTAAGCTTTATAGATCTATGATAGGATCTTTGCTTTATCTTACCACAAGTAGACCAGATATTATGTTTAGTGTTTTCTTGTGTTCTAGATTTCAAGCTAGTCCTAAGGAATCTCATTTATATGTCATTAAGAGAATCTTTAGATACCTTAGAGGTATTCCTAGTTTAGGCCTTTTGGTATCTTAGAGACTTATCCTTTAGTTTGCATGCTTATTTGAATGCGGATTACGGAGGTTGTAAGATAGATAAATAGAAAGAGTACCTCCGGTACTTGTCAATTCCTGGGAAACATGCTTATTTTATGATTACCTAAGAAACAAAATAGTGTATCACGATCTACCATCGAGGAAGAATACATTTTGGTTGGTAGTTGTTGTGCTCAAATCTATGCTTTAATTCAAATAGTTACAAGGAATATGTATTATTGTTTTCCTATAAATTTATGCTCATACATCTTTTATATGCATATAAGGGCATTTATGTTGCATTTTTGGGTCCTTTGCAGCCAAATTTGAACATTTTTACCCTTCGCACGATATTCATCAATTTTAGAACTCGGGGTTACTTCTTCTTCAACTTTCTGTGTAAGAACCTGAAAACCAAGAGCCCTCCTTCATATTTCGCACATCACCTCCCTTAGATATGTTCTCTTTATAAGGACTCCTCTTTCGAGTATCAACCATCATCCAAGATCTATAAAGCTCACCTTCCTTTATCTCATGATCAACCACGTTATATCTCTCAATTGAGACTTGCACGTTAGTCTTCGTAAAATTACTTTGGTTAAGTTGTACTCCGCAAAAATTATGTATGTGACCATACAACCCACACTCGATGCATATTTCATGCAATCCATCATACTCTAACTTTTGAATAAATCCGTCAATACCGATGCAATGAATCAACGGTTTATTCAAGTTGACAAAAATTGCTAGCCTCGTGAATTTATCACACTCATATGTATTAGTATTGTAATCGATTTTAACAACTCTTCCAATTATCGTAGCTATTAATCGGGATAAATCCTTCGAGTAATAGCGATATAAGAGCCCTAAAAGACGTATCCATACAATAACTTGAGAAGGGTTTTCTCCAAGTTTGAGAAAGATCTAAACCGTGGTTGCACCTTTAAATAATTCCCAAATATCGTCTAGGGACTCTCCATCAACACCTTAGTATAATCCTCTAAAATCTCAAATTTAATCAGAAAATAGTTGTTTTTATCAAGATAAACTATTTGGAAGTTCTCAAAAAGGTGCCACATAGCTTGAATTTGGGATAATAATGTCTTGTATCTAATCGACTTTCGAAGGAGTTTGACTATCACTGCATTTTTCATGTTGTTATCAACTAACTCATGCACTCTCTCAAAGAATTTTATCGTCAGGTATTTCTCAGTTTGATCTGTCACATAATAATTCTCTAAAATAACTATACTTTCATCCACCATGGAGAGGATGGGTTGCTCCTCCCACAAAGCAGTCTTGCTAACCATGTCTGCATATGATTTTTCTTTTTAGACTTCACGACATGAACTATTACGACAACTTTATCTTGTGCAGGTTGCTCATTTGTATGCATATCTTCATTCATCGAAGAATCTTCAATGTCATCCATTAGGTCAGATCCCAAGTTATTAGTAATAGTTGTTGAATCTCACCTCTACCGTATCACTCCCATATGATTCCCTTGCTTTCTTTGCATATAGTTGAGTCTATGAGGAACTAGAGACTGGTTTTTTTATAGATGAATAAACTATTACCGGAGTCACCTCTTCCAATGACCTCCCTCTAGAGTTGTTAAACGAGAAAATGATATGGTTCACTTCACGGCTATCATTAGGTTTCGGGTTCTCCGAACATTCTAGAGAGAAAAAAATTCAATTTAATATATTAACTAACTCTTCTCTTCCCATATCGATTCCATGGTAGAGTGCAAAGACAACATTACCCGATGAAATTGCATGTATATTCTTCAATATTAGTTTTCTCTTTAATTTAAAAATTTATTTGTTAGGGAAGAATTACATGTATATGCTGCTAACTGCAAATGGAAAGAAAATAGTGAAGTGGAAGAAAAATGATTAATTGCATGTTGTAATACATATTTTCCGTCCGGGAATTAGACCCAATAATTAAACCGAACTAAAAATCCAAATCCATTTCCATAAAACCAATGTATATATTTACATTACATTAGACCACATCAAATCAATCCAAAATTTAATCCTCTACCCAATTACATCATACCCATTACCCAAGCAACCTATTTACATCAAAGCCCAGTTGGCCCATGACCTAAACTACCTTCAACAAACCCTAAACCTAACTATCAACTTACAGCCACCAATGCCCCTTTGCATTCTGGATGATCGGGAGGCTTCCTTGACCCGAGCTATTCACCACTAGTCCTTCTCTCGCCACGTCCACCTTCCCACAACGCTATGGGGCCACGCCCTCAGTGCTCCCACGCACCAACCATCCAACTGCACCACGTGAAGCCTTCTTCCCCACACTGGTTCCCCTTCGTACGATTCACAGCGTCCCAAATACTCCACGTACGAGCCTCACCAGTACATGCAAATAAAACGATTATCAGAGAATAAAGGACAATTGGTTGCAACAATAATCAATAGGATTTTTCTTTTAATTTTTGGTTTTATTTAATCATGTATTATTTGGGCATAAAACTCAAATCAAAGACAATGTAAACCCTAGACAGTCTAAAATCAATACAAAAAGAGCACATTTCAGAGGTATTTATTCTCTTCAATTTTTTCTAATAGAAAAAGAGGATTTAGGGTTCTTACCTTACCCTAGTTTCGAGCCGCTGCCATTCGAGGTGGCTGAGGTTGATGTCGCCGATGAACAGTACCGTTGTATCTTGTCTTTTTGTCTCCTTTCTTTTTCGTCAACAAAGAGGCTTAAAGTTTTGAGTTTTCAAAAGTTTTTTTTTTTTAAAAGAAGGCTTTGGTCTCTGTTTTCCATAGATCTAAATAGATCGGATGTTTTTTGAAAAAATGGTGGTCAGATTCGAGTAAAAGAAGAGAAGACGAGCAGTTCAGGTTTATATTTTTAGAAATCGCGATAGTGTTCTTGAGTTCTCATGAACTCTTAAGAACGGTTGGGAGAAAAGCTTGGGAGGTCGTTTGATCCGTTTTTTCAGAAGTGTTTCTCATTTTTGGGTTTTACACCCACTTCAAAAACGGGTCATTTATCATTTTAAGTCCCTCCGCCCAAGGGAAATCTTCTCTTCGGTCCTTGCTACTTTAAAAATCTTTCAATTTTTTTCTTTTTTTGTTGATTTTGGTCTGATTTCAATGGTATAATCACCGTTTTGGTCCTAGTCTATACATTTGTTTATTTATATGATATATTATTAATATATATGTCTTTATATTCAGTTTGGTTCGATATATTGCCTGTATTTAATGTTATTATATGTGTTCATCATATGCCTGTTTATGTTTATTTATGTGTTATCATACATATTTGGTTCATGCATATGTTTCTATTGTTGTATTAGTTAGTTCTCAAAATCTCGATATTCTATTGGGAGTGCCGTCCTTGGTTTTCGGACATTATTTTTTTTGGTACCATAGATTGCGAGATTTTTTATATTCGAATCGCATGCTCATGCATCTATGCATTTTTAGGGATTAGATATTAAATTAGATTGAATTTTTATTTTCCTTAGTAAATACGATACGAACCCATTAGGTACTAATTGTCGGGCATGGTGGGGGTGCGAACCCTTCTCCACACGTAACCGATTCCCGAACTCATTTTACTCTAGTTACCTTTCGATGTTCGCTCTACCTGAACCAAGTGACCGGTGGCGACTCCACCATTTTCCCGTAAATTTTCCAAACATCAAAACCGATTCTTCCAAGTGACACCGAAATTTTTTAGTCGCTACACATCTCTCTGAAAATTTTAATATTTATTTAAAAGTCGCCATAAAAATTAAGTAGTGTGTAGCATAGTAGTGTGTATAGATGTTTGTCGCCTTCTAGACTCATCTTCGTTTAGTATTTGAATTAGATGAAACACATTCTTTCAAGTTGCTATTTAAAATCTTGGGTAAATTATACTAGAGGTCACTTAGTTATAAGATTAGTAACAAATATATCACTCTTCTTAAAGTAACAATTAAGTCACTCAATTATAGGTTTAGAAACAAACATGTAATTTTTCTTTTAAAAGTAACAATTCAGTCACTCAATTATAAGTTTATGAACAAACATGTCACTCAATTAAAATTGTGACAAACAAATCACTTTGTCATTAAAATTGAAACAAGAGTTTGGTATAATAACAGTTTTAGTCCCCAAAAATTATACATTTTATTAATTTGTTCATAATACAAAATAATTTAATAAACTTAATAATTTATATTTAAAATTTTAAAAATTAAATTTAAATTGAGAATTATATTATTTTATTTTTGAATGGTATATTTAAAATTTTAATACAACACCCACTATATATCATCACTGAACACAACACCCACTATATATCATCACTGAACACAACACCCACTATACTAAAAAACATCACCATCTCCCCAAATAGTTCAACCATTTACCTCCCATATGTTACTGTAATAGGTTTTTTTTTCTCCTTTGAAAATAATAGATTTAAAAAAAATGTTTTTACGAAGTCAAAAGAGACGTCACTCGGAGACCGGGATGGCACTCCTAGCAGAACACCGTATAAATTTTGAAATTGGAAAATAGATGGTGGAGTCGCCACCGGCCACTTCGGTAGGCCGGACACCATAAAAAATTCACCAGAGATTCAAAAAGTTTTGGGTACGGGAGTCGGTTACGCGTGGGGAAGGTTTAGCACTCCCACAACGTCCAAAATTGGTACCGCGTTGAGTCATTGCAAGAAAACAAAAATTCAAATTTTAATTTAAAATTTAATCCCAAAAAGAGGTCTAAGAAGAATATTTCTTTATTTACAAAAACCGAAAAAGATGACACTTGAATGAGTTAGGACATCACTTCCTAGACGGTATTCGAAATAAAGTAAAAAATATTCCCTTAAATAAACCAAGTTTTAAAAAATCCAAAATGAGATAAAAATATAGTTAAAATAATAATATATATATATATATATGTATGCATGTAAAATATAATACATAACAAGGAAATAAATAAATATATATAAGGAAGATAATAACATTGAACATGAAATATTAATAATAATTAAACATAAAATATTATTAACAATAATAATGAACATATAATAATAATAACAATACACATAACAAATTATATATATACTATATGTATTATAAATATATATACACATTAAGTAATGAAAATAATAACATATACTTAATATATATTCCATAATATACTACATATAATATAATTATAATATAATATACATAATATTAATATATTAATATGCTAATATAAATAAATGTAAATACATAATAATAGTAAAAACACAATACTAAGAAATAAAAGTGACTAAATTAAAAACAAAAAACTCAAAATGAAAGGACGAAATTGCAAAATATTTAAAAGTTTCAGGGACTTAGAAGAGGAATAAACCATGCGGCAGACCCAGAATGCAAACAACTTTGGGGCTGAGGGACTCATCATGTAATTTACTCCTTTGAAAAATGAAAAAAAATTAGATTGGTGACTAAATTGAAAGACATTTTAAAAACGAAGGGACTTAGGAAGAAATTATCCCATGCAGAAGAGGCAAAATCTAAAGAGATTTGGGATGGAGGAACTTAGTATGTAATTTCACCATTTTTATTTGATTTAAAACAAAAAGGCTAAACAATTCATTTCATTTGCACTGCAGCCGCCCCTCCCTAAAACACTCTATCCTTTTTTTAGATTAGAACCAAACCCTAAATAAAAACCCCCTATTTTTCACTTCAAATCTCACGTTTGCTTTTGATCGAAAAGCCAGGAATTTAGTCGCTGCATGGCTTCGAACCATTTATGGGTAGTTCTTCCTCAAGCATGGACGGCAGCGATGGTTCGGATTCAAACCAAGGTAAGCCGAAACGCTCCTTTTTTATGCTTTCTATTGTTACAATCGAAATATAAGAAGTATACCATTTTTTTCGCTTCGAAGTTTTAGATCTGATTTTTTTGATAAATCTTCAAGATTTTTTTATTCTCTGAAAAAGGTACCTATTACATCTGGTTTTGGGGTTTTTATAACCCATTTTGATACATAAAAAAAATAAAAATAATCCCCACTTGTTTGCTTTTGTTAGATCTGAAATGATATTTTTCTACTTTTGCAGGTCTGAAACACGGCGGTGTGCGGCGGAGCAGGCAAGTGGCCGAGGGTGCGCGTGGTGGCGGCTGCAGTGGCACACGTACATTGCACGACCAAAGATGGTCGGCGCGTACAATGCACGAGCGGAAGATGGCAGGTCAAAGGGCGGCGGCTGGTAAATAATGTATTAGGGTTTAGGTTATTTTTAGGGTAAGGGGTATTATGGTAATTTAAGTGTAATGGGTTATTGGGTTATTGTATTTGGGTTATTGGTTTAATGGGTATTGGGCTGCCAATTAAATGTATTGGGTATTTTAAAATGGGCTGGTGGGTTTAATATTTGGGCTTAGAGGCTCGGACAAAAATATGTTGCTACAGTAACCAAGGGATACATTGCAGTGCAATCACACAAATGGTTGTAAGGAATACGATAAGTCTTGATTCGATTTTGTTTGAAATCATTGTTAAAAAGATATTATATGTTTGTTGTTGCTGATATTATTTTCAGTTTCTCCGAGTGCAAGTGTTACCAGAGGAAATGTTTGGTTTCTCAACATTTGGGGATATCAATGACACTTCTCAAATGATTCCCATTAAGGCTAGTAGACAAGTTCATGTTGTTGGTAGCTAGCTACTTTTACCTTAGACAACACCATCCAAGCTCCCATTAAATTGTTGCAACCATTATTTTCTTGTTACAAAATTCATGATAGTGAATTCTTCTTTTTTGTTTTGGGATTTTGGATGAAATATTAAAGCTCATGAGTATGGTAGGAGTTGTGTTTTTCGATCGTCGGATGGTGTCGGCATATGGGATATGAGGTCGATGACTACAATTAATTTGAGAAATTTAGGGGGTTTAGAGGAAGAATATGGCTCTAACATGTCATGCCAATATTTTTTAACGATAGTTGACGACAATAATCGTAATAAAAGCAAATTAAAAGTTCAGTGACCGTGTTATAAGTTTTAAAAGTTCGATGAACACAATAAAACGCTCTACCCTTTAAATAATTAGTAGAGCGTGGTGTTGAGGAGGAGGTGAAAGGCGTGTAAACCAACATCTTCCAAAGCGTGAATTGGGGGCGGTTTGGAGGAGAAATTATTAAATAGATCCAGCTCACTACGTCATTCGTAGTCCTAGTCAATAAAGTTCATCCACCTAATTTTAAGTTTTAAATAATTGTCTATTTTTTATTGACATATAAAAAAGAGGAGAAAATTCATATTAAAAAAATTAAATGGATAAATTTTATTGACTGAAATTATAATAATGTAATGAGTCGATCTATCTAATAATTTTTAGTTTCGGAGGCATCTCCAACCATGATTGGATAAAAAGTATTTGGTGTATGTTCTTACAGAAGTTTCCCATTAGATTATGGTCAAAAGTAGATTGCAAAACCGCACGTTACGGTTTGTTTATTTATCGGAGGGCCCCATGCGACGTTAGCCTCAGTAGTCTTTACTTTTCATACATACAAAAAATACTGCCCTTTTAACCCCATCCCCCTGTCATTACACTACACATATGACTCTTTCCTTTTCTTCTTTTCCATGTCTTTGTCTCCGTTATCAGACAACCCCACAAAATTACAACCATACCCCTCTGTCCAACAAGTGTCCTCCAAGATCCTATATTAGAAAAAAAAATCATTTTCTTTCCTAAAAATCACATTTTCTTAATTTTTTTTTTTTAGCTTTTAAAGTATGTTTGATGTGCAAAACATATCAGAATTAATCTTTTATGAAATTTTATTCTCATGTTTCATCGGAATGAATTTTATTAGAAGAAATATTTTCACTAATTTCAATTCTTAGTTATTTATTAATTCCGGTTAAATAAGGTTATTATCTTTGAAATAATGATTTTTCTTTATTATTTTAAGATTTAAATATTATTTTGACATTTAATATATTTTTTATTAAAAAATTTAAGCATTCTTGTTTTTTATTTCTTAATGAATTTTCACGCTTTTAAAATCTGCTTTAATTATCAATATTTTTAATCTTAAAAGTATTTCAATCATTTAGAACCTTGATTTATTTTTATTTCTCCACAACAATATATATCCCTAATCCTAGTTCTCAAACTTCTATTTGACTATAGATTTGGACAATAATGTATATATTTGTAGTGTGTTCTAAACCTGTTTAAAGATTAAATTGTTCATTTGATTGGAATTAAACGTAAAAAAATATATTATAATTTGATTCAGATAAAAATTAGTATTTTTATTTGAATTTAATTATAAAGTATTTAAACATTAATAAAAAATTATTTCATATTGTTTAATATGCTAATATTAGAAGTTTAACTCCTTAAACAGACAAGTTAATAAAATACCATAACATCCTGTCAAATAAACCAAAAAAAATATTGAAATATTATATTGTATTAACAATGTTACATTCCAAAATTTTATTACTAAAATAATCTTATATTTTATTAAATAAAATAATCTTATATTTTATTAACTAAACACAATATCATAATATCTTTAAATTTTTGAGCAAATACATTTGGTCGGTTGGTCAAGTTGTTCATCTTTATTTTTTTTATATTTCTTTTGGTCATAAGATCTAGATTTATTAGAAGTCTCTCATTTTTCTCTAGGTAAGACTGTGATTAGATTTAAGATTTGTCAAAAAAAAAGTAAAAAAAAAAAAAATCCTAAACTTTTATGGTCTTTTAATCTTATTGGTTGTGTAATTTTTTTGGTTTTAGAAGCGTATAAAATGGCTCGACTTGTAAACATGCAAAAGACACGAGTTAGCTGGTTAGGTGGTCTTCTTGCTTTCAAGGACGGTTTCTTCCTAATTTTCTCTTTTGTTTATTTTGGAAGGCCTTGGTCTTGGTCTTATTTTTTTCCCCTTCAAACTCTCAAAAAGAAGTGTTTGTCTTTGATAGCTTTTCATCTCTGGGGTCTTGTTTTCGGTTGATGTTTTTCACTTTTTCCTTCTAATTTCCCCCCTTTTTTGGTGGCGATGGAGGAGAGATACGAGCCTTTGAAGGAGCTTGGATCAGGGAATTTCGGAGTTGCTAGGCTGGTGAAAGATAAGAAAACAAAGGAGCTTGTTGCGGTCAAATATATTGAAAGAGGAAAGAAGGTCATCTTATTCTCATCCTTGTTTTTTATTTTTTATTTTTTTTATCATCTGCAGATTTTTATCTAAATCGGTAGCAATTATAGGAGCATATAATATGGGCAAATTTTATGTCTGATGATCGGTTGTTGGGCATTGAAAGTTGTTTATGCTTGATTTTTGAAGATGGCCGACTACTTGTTTGCTTATATTACAATGAGAGATTTACAGTTTATAGATGCGGTTTGCTAACTGGTTCCAAAATCGACAAATCTAATCGAGACAAGAAACTTCTGGTCCTTCAGACAAAGTTGTTTTGAATTTTCCATGTCTGGAGATTGGTTAAATGAGGCTTGTATTATTCCTTCAATGGCTTATTAGGGGGATAATAGTAAAGCAGCAAGTGTTTGTTGGTATCTCTGTTTGAGCTAGGAGACGTTGCACTTATAATCTTATAATAACGGACCTTAATTACATAGTGAAAGTGAAGTTGTTCTTGAGAGGAAAGACGGGTTGTTGAAAATTTCCAATCTACCTAAGTTCACTTTTGTTGCTTATAAATCTACTAACAATGTTTTACCAATAAGACGACGGCGTTGCGTGTCTAAAGGTGCTACTTTTAACAAGCTTTAGTTTCAGTTTTGGCATTTGTCAATGTCATTCTGGCGGGAACTATTTTTCTGATGGGGAAAATGTATACTTGAAGTCCCTGTACTAAAATGGTTTGTGTTTTTGAATCTATACATTGAGTTATAGATGAAAAAGAACTAAGACAATTGTCGTTGAAAGGACTTTCATGTTACTCAAGTTCATATGGTGAACTATGTTACTTGAACTTAGCTGTGACAAGGGTATGCTCCATTTTTCCCCAAGGTTTCCCATGTATTTAGAGGATCATATGCTCATACTCATGTCCGAATGTATCGGACATGGGTACTTCATACAAAATGAGAGCAATATATGGTGAATGCTTAGGTCCAAGTCCATGGTATTTCATATTCTTATTGACATGATTTATGATGTTTTACTCTTCCTAACTGCTGTTGCCTTTACAAAAGGGTCTGCCTTTCTTTCACAGTTTTCCTCAATGGTCGTGATGCTTGTCTTTTCGATTTTCTATGTGTGAAATAGTGTTGCCTTTTGAATGTAATCAATTTCATTTCCTAGGTTTTGATTCTCATTCTCACAGTACGTATTAATGTACCATTTCTGATTTTCGGTTTCAGATTGATGAAAATGTTCAGAGGGAAATCATTAACCACCGATCTTTAAGACATCCAAACATAATCATGTTTAAAGAGGTGAGAAATTTATTTTATTAAGTGTTAGTAGCTATACTGGTGGAATTTCGGTTCGAACATTATATGCTTAGCTTTATACTAAACTTCACATTTCTCTGCAGGTTTTGGTGACTCCAACACATTTAGCTATTGTTATGGAGTATGCTGCCGGCGGTGAACTCTTCGAGAGAATATGCAGCGCTGGTCGATTTAGCGAAGACGAAGTGAGTCTCTATCTGCATTCAACGTGTTGAGCTAATTTTTCTTCCTCACTTGTCATGGAAATACTTTGAATTAATTATGATATTTGTTCTTCGACAGGCAAGGTTTTTCTTCCAGCAGCTAATATCTGGAGTCAGCTACTGTCATTCCATGGTATGTTATATGAATATAAGTAACCTTTTCAGATTCTGTTTGATGGTGACTTTCATGCCTCATTCTATAGTTCTGCTGCAGCAAATTTGTCACAGGGATCTGAAACTAGAAAACACACTCCTGGATGGAAGTCCGACACCACGACTTAAAATATGCGACTTTGGATACTCCAAGGTTCATTTCCGAATTCGAAATAAACCCTATCTTTGATGGATTCTGCTATTCTTATTATATTTTTCAGTATTCAGTTCTTTAATTTCTTTTCTAAACAGTCGGCAGTGCTGCATTCACAACCAAAATCAACAGTTGGAACACCAGCATATATTGCCCCGGAAGTTTTATCGCGAAAGGAATACGACGGAAAGGTACAACCGTACAAGTTCTCTTTTTTCTGATCAAATGTAACGCAGATATTCAACCTCGGATATAAATTTGTTCCTGTTGCATGGATAATCTCCTCTTTATTATTTGCTGGTTAATTTGATCATTCGCTTGCTATAGTAGATTGCAGATGTTTGGTCCTGTGGTGTGACATTATACGTGATGTTGGTTGGAGCATACCCTTTTGAGGATCCCGAAGATCCTCGGAATTTCCGTAAGACCATCGGCGTAAGTTCTCAAATCTGCCTCGTACATGAGTTACCATTTCATTTTTTCTTCTTGATGTGAAGTTGAATTATTTTGGTTGTAACAGAGAATAATGAGTGTCCAATACACTATACCCGACTACGTACGGGTGTCTGCGGATTGCCGACATCTTCTTTCCCGTATCTTTGTTGCCAATCCTGCCAAGGTATCAATTCTTTTCTTATTCATAAACTTCACAGTTCATAAAAAACCTCAGTTGCATCTAATTTAAATGATATACACACTTTGATTACATATAGAGGATTAGCATCCCGGAGATTAAGCAGCATCCTTGGTTTCTGAAAAATTTACCGAAAGAACTGGTTGAAATCGAAAAAACAAACTTTGCGGAATCAGAACGTGACCAACCATCTCAAAGCGTCGAAGAAATAATGCGGATCATACAAGAGGCTAAGACAACAACAGCCGAAGGAGCCAAAGTTGGTGAACAAGGTGTTGCTGGTTCATCCGACCCCGATGATGCTGAGGGGGATTTAGAATCTGAAATCGATGTCAGTGGTGACTTTGATGCACCTGTGTATGTTTAAGTGCTTGGAGAAGATTTGTGCACCAAGGTCTGTAGTTTCTTTGGGATTACAGTTTAGATATGCCTTTCTATCATACTGGAAAATGGTGTACAGCAGACTCTGGTTGGGTGTTGCATTGCTTTTGTTGTGTGTGAATGATATGGTTAATGGGTGTCTCATATCGTAGATTGCATACTTTGTGAAACATCTTTCAGAACTGATTTCAGATCGTGTATTGTTTTGCATTACTTCGGATGCTAACAGTATTACAGTCAGATTTTGTAATCAATCCTTGAAGTTATCTTGTAAAAATTTCATTTTTTACGGTTAATTTTAGTCACCCATTTTTACTCTAACAATGTGTAAGATTAAATAGTTTTACCTTGTGTATACGGATTCTAACTCATACACATATATATGTAGGGATAGGATCCAGTTACACAGTGTAAAACTTTTTAAGTTACACGTTTTTTGGATCGTTGGATAGGTGAAACAAATGACTGAGATTAACACTAGAATATATGAAGATTATCACTTGGGAAATAAGTAAGAAGTTAATATCAGAATGTAAACTTATAATTTTACACGTTTTTTGGATCATTGGATGGGCAACTTAATGGTTAAGATTAACTTTTTATTTTTTATTTTTCAAATGATAATTTTCACATATCTTATTGCTAATCTTAATCATCTATTTCTCTCATCTAACGATTCAAAATACGTGTAAAACGTATAAATTCTTACACTAAGTAATCCACTAATAACGTGTAAAATTTAAAAATTCTACATTTTTTAAACTATTGGATTAAACGGATTTATTGATCGGGTTTAAAATTTTTAAATTAAGGACAATACATTTATTTTTTTCATAAAAAACTCCTAATTAACTATTGTTTATCTCGACCATTCATTTCTACTGATCCCACAATTTCAAAAAAGCATGCAAAATTCTTAAGTTTTATATAATGTTAATGGATTTTAACCTTATATATTGATCAGGGAACGATTATATTTTATTTTATTTTGTTTGTAATGGGTATAATTAATTATAAAAATAAATGGGTAAACCACACCCATTGTTACTAAGGTTTAAGTGAATTTTTATTTTCACTAAAGTTTCAAAAGTTAAGTTGTTGTCACTAAAGTTACCAATAAATCATAAAACGGTCACTTTATTATTGACTTATGTTAGGTTGATGACATGTTAACAAAAAAGATTAATATCTAATTTGACTCTTAAATTATAGTTAAAACATTAATTTAGTCATTTAACATATTTTTAATTATTTTTAAAGCAATAAAAATCTAAAATCTTTCGTATGATATAATAATAAATTTAGCTCTTTAACCTTTATAGATTGTATCATTTTAGTCTTGATTCTAAAAAATTAACCCTCAACATCTACACATGCATCCATTTGATCACAATTCTAAGATATCCAAACAAATCATTAAGAAATGGAATAATTAAAATTAAAAAATTCAAAATTAATTTGGATAAACATACATTGATGATAAGTTAAAGCTTAGGATAAATGTACTTTTAGTCAATTAAACAAAACACATCCGATTTCTCTCGAGTTATAAGTTTGGAATAATTTAGGGCAAAATTACAATTGGTCATTAAATTATTACAAAATATTCATTTTGATCATCGAACTTTTAAAAGTTACATAGTGGACATTAAATTTTGCTACAAAATAGTTACTGAGACGTTAATTGTTATTAAATGGTGATGTGAGAATTAATAAAATTTTTATAATACACATTTATACATTTAATCAATTAAGTTATTTATTTTTTTTTTACTTTTAAATTGTCTTCTTTTCGTCTGACCTCTCCCTCTCCTGACGACCACCCCATTTTTCTAGTGGGCAGCTTTGCATGGTTGGTTGCCTTAGCATGATAGATGCATAAGGAACAGTTGTAACTCGGAGTGAACAAAATTTGATTTAATTTAAAAAAATTTAATTTTGAGTTATTTGAGTTATTCGAGTCAACTCGAACAAGTTGTAAAAGTTTTGAGTTTGAGTCAAGTTCGAGTTTGCCGAACTCGAAAAGTCGAAAAACTAAAATTTACATTTTTGTAATTTAGTCCATGATTTCTCTTTTCTTAAATCTCTCTTACATTTTAAGTCTATTTTGACCAAATTTAAACCACATATTCCTATATCAATACCTATTTAGCTTCAATTCATATTTTTGAAAATAAATTTTCTTTTTTTGCAATATACCCCTCAATTTTGTATGCTTTCCTAATTATTCAATTCCTCATTTGTTTTAAGTCCATTTTTTTACTAAATTTGAACCAAATGCTCATAAACCATCGTAGAATATCTATTTAGCTTCAATTCATAATTTTGCAAATAAATTTCCTATTTTTTTTAATTTAGCCCTCAATTTTATATGATTTCCTCATTTCTTCAATTCCTCATTCGTTTTAAGTCCATTTTGACCAAATTTGAACTCAATGCTCCCAAACCACTATAGATACCTATTTATCTTCAATTCATATTAAAAAACATTATTTTTTTTCAAATTAGTCTCTTAACTTTGTATTTTATTCAATATGGTCCTTCAATTATAATTTTTTTTTGTAAATTCTTTCTTCTCATCGATTCCTTGACCCCTTTATACTTCTATCAATATTTTATCCTTAAAAGTTCATTTCGTAAAAATAACATTACAAGTATACTTTAGAATTTTAGATGATAGTTTTTTTTATTAAATATCATTATAAATTTTACGCACGTATGTGAAAAGGAATATGAAGAAATACATGTATACATTATATGATTTGAGAAATTCGTTTAAATTATAATCAATTTGTACTATAACATTATAAATAATTATAGTTAAAATTGTATAGAAACTCGACAACTCAAACTTGTCTCATATCGGAAAAATTTCAAATAAATTTGAGTCATAAAATAAGACTCGTCAACTTGAATAACTCAAATTTTTTTGACTCGACTTGACTGTTCACCCCTCACGTATCTGTTATCGTTCTCCTTAAAGCAACGAAGCATAACTTTTAGGAGTATTTTGAGTTCTGATAAAAGTAATAAGCAGTACTTCGATTTATAATTTGAAAGATTAGAAAGGCCACAAAGTTGTGGAATTATTTCAGAACATCACATCCTTGACCTTATTATAGTTACTCAAAAATTCGACCAGCTGGTGCAATCCTAAAGAAAAATGAGCCCTTCAGTTTTAGAACTCTAGTCAAGAAATCCTAGCTGCACCTGCAATTTCCTAAGCTTGACGATACAGAGGACTTTTCTTTTGTTGCAGAAGATTTGACCCTTCAAATATTTGTTGTTCCTGATCCATTTTCAAATTATCATCCTCCAAAAGTGGATATTTTCTCACTTGGTCCTTTGTTCGGGTGCTATTGGTATTCAAGAAATGCGACCACCGCAGAAAAAGAGGTACCTTACCAAGCTAAAGCTGAATACACAGAGAAACGACTCCTTTTGAATGCATCAGCTCAACTCAGGATTATGGGAAAATGTTATAGCAATTTTTCTCTTCTCTTTCTGTATGGTGATAGTCTTTATGATCCACATTTTAGACGAGAGTGCCCTTGAGGCCTAAAGAGTCCCCAGCCCCTGTCATCAAATCAATTTCATTTTTACCCCAGTAGAGGCATCACCAAATAGTACAAAATTGCAGTGATTTTACCCTTCTCAAAATACAAAGAAAACTTTGGACAGACATCTCAGAGCATTATTGTAAAAAGCAGTTAGCCAAAAACACAATAGAATCAATTCTAGAGTTTCCATTCTGGAATGATTGTCTGAGACTTGAGTAAAGAGTTGTTGGATATTATTTGGCTTATTGAGATTGCCAAAATTCAATCAATAGACAGTCAATTTTCAAAGATAATCAATTAAGTAATAATATATTTAGAGAAAAATACACAAATGGTGACTAAACTTCGTTTAAAAATTCAATTTGGTAATCAAATTTTCAAAAGTTACAGAATAACAGTTAAATTTTATATTTTGTTACAAAACGGTAGCTCCACCATTAGTTGCACTTGACTTCCGTTTAAATGGTGACGTGTCACATTAATAGGTAATTTCTCTTTTAGTCCTTCAATAACTAAAATTTTATTTTAGTATTTTTCTAATATTTTTAAACAATAAACCTAGCATCAACCATAAACCCTTTTATTCTTCAAGCTGTGGTTGTTGCCGCTGTTGACCCTTATATGCCGGCGAGCTTGCAGGTAACCCTTTACTGGAGCATTTCAAGGGGAAGAGGGTGATGTGGGATTATTTCGAGGATTTTTTAAGCCATTCTTGGTTTCAAAGGTTCAGAAGATGTTGATTGCCAGGGCATCAAAGCTTCATCCAACGGCTGTGTGCCCTTATTGGAAGGCAAAATTGTGGGACATGTTGCAAGCTAAAATGATACTGCAAAGTGCAAGCTATAGGTTGGGTGCCGATTAGGATTGCATCGAGTATTATGTGTGCCTATGTTTGGCATATGCATCCTATTACCCTTGTCTGATTCTGAAGAGACATCCGAATCAGTGATTGTTGGAATGCAAACCTAGTAATTTCATGCAGCGAGAATTCATATTTTATCAAAAAGGAATCGAGTTAAAAGTTTTGAGAGAAATGGCAATGATTGAGTGTGGTTAGTTTAAACATAAATTTCCCATTGGAAGACCCTTTCTTGGTTGCAAGTCTATACCCCCTAGGCAGGTATTTGTAGTAGCTTTTTTAGTTTGTCATCCATAGTGCTATCTGCATCTTTTTTTTTTCTTCAATTTATGAGCCTTTAGATCAAATAAAAACTTAACAGTCTATAGATCCCTGTAACTCTTTTTTCTCCATGTAATTCTTTGGGGCAATTGTACATTCATAACGAGCTTAGATTTTTGCTAAATTCTGTAGCGATGTCCCTTTTTTCTCATCGCTAAATAAAACGTGGCATTTTCGATGTGTTTTTGAAAGGTGTTTGTGATTTTTCGGACATAAAATATTTATTCCGTGGGGTTTTAAAAGAAACCGCATTAAAAAAAATGGAGTCGCCACCGGCCACTTAGGTAGGCCGGACACCATAAAACCATAGATTCAAAAAGATTGGGTTCGGGAGTCGGTTACGGATGGGGAAGGATTAGCACCTCCACAACGCCCAAAATTGGTACTTTAATAATTACCGCTTTATTAATATTGGATTTTCCGGATTAAAGTGACGATTATTTTAAAATTCGGTCATAATTGCGAATAAATTTTAAGGGCCCCATTATCCGAGAATAAACGCCCAACCACTATCACAACGCCTGATATTGGCCCCGTTTACGCTCGGATAAAAGGGCACCGCATTAACAATTTATATACCATATGCAATTTTAGTGACAAAAATATAAGACATAGCAGATAATTTAAGAACAATAAATATTCACATAATAGAATACTAATCTAACATATATGAAATACGTAATTAAAATACACATATACATACCAAGCTTAATATCAGATATAAGCAAACTTAACATACCACAATAACAAGGTAGGAATAAATACATATATAGACGAACATATATTTCAAAAAGACATACATACTAGTAATAAAACATATTCCAACATATATGGGACAATATATCATACAAAAAAGGAAATACACTAACATGTAACCTAAAAAAAACAAGAGAACATACACATATAAAAATATATAAAACATGCTGTGTACGAACCAACTAGAACATATCATACTTTAATAGAATAACCGGATAAAAAGATACATAACTATCGTAAGCTTAATACACATATACATTTAAACATAAAATACGAGGCATATACGAGGGATATAAAATAAAACAATAGAATACATCAACATATACGATTATAATACGAACATGAGTATTTACAAAGAAACATGACTGAAATGAAAGAAAAATAAAAGTCAGTGGCAGAAATTAAAGAACAATAATAGGCAATTTAAGGACTAAAATGCGAAGTAAGCAGAACCTAAAAGGATCAAAACTGTAATTGGACCAAGGGGCAGACCCAAAATGAAAAGTTCAAAAACGTGGGATGGCTAAAGGTGTAATTTTACCATTTAAAAACTGATTCGGTGTAATTTAGGGACTGGATTGCAAGATTTTGAAATACAAGAGGGACTAGAGTTGTAAATATACCATGCGGCAAGACAAAAATGAAAATATTAGAAACGCGGGGGGATTTAGTGCGTGATTTTCCCATTTCACGAAATAATAATGACTATAAAAACCCTCTTTTTAGGCCGAATCCAATTTTCCCCCATTTTGTTTCATTTTTCGGTTTTGCAATAGCCTGTTGTTCTTCGTTTTCTCTCAACTTTCCCCCCATAAAACCCAGAATCCGGCGGCCGGCCGCCGCTAACCGGTTCCAGCGAGCCTAAAAAATACACCAAAATAACCCCCATCTCACCCTCGACACGAATCCGAGGTTGGATTCAGAGGATAAGCCTCTATTCGCCCTAGATCTAGGAAATACGAAAAAAAACACTTTCAACCCAAAAAACGAAACTACAAGGGGCCTCCACCTCCCCTCAGTTCACCGTATCTGGCTTGGGGAAGCCGAAAGGCTTGTCACTAAGGAGGGAAGACCCACAGACGGCGACGGTAAAATCTCTGACTCTCTCATTTTTTTTACTTTTTTTTTACTTCTTTTGTATATGCATGCAAAAAATAAGAAAGGGAAAACAAGTATTTACCACTGGACTGACTTTCGATTATAACTTGACTGGTTACAACTTTTCCTTTCGATTATAACTTTTTTTTTTCTGTTACAACCTCTCTATTTTTTTGTCTCTCCTCCTTTTTGTTACCACATCTCTGTTCTTGTCTCTCCTCCCTTTTGTTACAAAATACTTGTTTCGTATATATGCTTGTCTTTGTTTTGGTGCAAGTTGCATGTTATTTGCCTTTTTTCAGATCTGGACTGACAAACTTTTCTTGCTGTGTTTGACATGTTCTGAGCGCGGTGGTTGAAGATCGGCATGGTGGTGGTGTGGGGGTTCTGCCAGCGGCCAGACGCGTTCTCGGCCGTTAGATCAGATCTGATCTAACGGTAGAGATGGCTTGAAGGACGAACGGCCCAGATGAAGCCTCGATTTGGTGGAACGGCTCCAGATCTTGCCATGTGGAGCTCAGCAGTCGAGGAGTCAGAGCGTCTGGGGCTCACGCACGCATGGGATATCAAAGCGTCCGCGCGTGGACCGCACGCGCGCGTGGCACTCGAACGGTCCATACGTGTGGAACACGAGGCTGGCAGATATTTTGGCTCCTTGGTTGGATCGTGGCCGTTGGATCAGATCTTGATCCAACGACCCACAGTCACCTGCACACACAGTTGTAATTAGATAAGGTTTGGGCCAACCGGGCCTTGTAACTATTTGTAACTGGACTTGGACTGTAACTTATTTATATGATTTAATATATATATTTTTTTGTATTTCATTTCATATCAGCCCAATAATATTAATAATAATATAATTATAGCAGCAATACACATACATAATACAAACGTATACTTATACAAATATAACATACTGGCATACGTACATATAATCATACACATAATTAACATAACATCTATATACATTAAAAAAATACACTCGTACTTCTATAGATACATACGCGACACACATACACCATTAATACGTATACATACATAGCTTATAATATACATGCACACCACACCTTATATATATTAGTAATACTTATGCGAACAATAAACATATAATATAATATGTATACATGCAATACTAATATGTATTTACATGATAAAAATGAGTGATTACAGTTGCCCCTCTTTGCTTGTTCTCATGGAATGGGAAACAAAGCAAAGATTCATAAGCACTCATTTTTATCAGACTTCCCTGTTTGTAGATTTGGAAAAACGTGTTCTTTTGGACATCTCCGCTCTTCCTTAGCTGAATCTTCGGGCTCGTAAGTTCTTCCTATATAGAGCTTCGTCACCTTCCGATCTTGGAGCTACAGGCTCTTCCTATATAGAACCCTTCGCTCTGAAACCTCGAGTTATGAGTCCTTCCTATATAGAACCTTTGACTTCGAGACTGTAAAGCTTGGAGTCCTTCCTATATAGAACTCTTCGCCTTCAACGCTGGTTTCTCTTATATAAAACCTTTTGCGCCGCTGATGGATTCTTCCGACTGGGAGTTCCTCCTATATAGAACTGCTAGTCTTCAAACCCTGGAGCCATTAGTCCTTCCTATATAGAACTTTTGGCGTCTGAAATCTCAGAGCTACAGGTTCTTCCTATATAGAACCTTTCACTCTAAGACAATGAAGCTCGGAGCCTTTCCTATATAAGACTCTTCGCTTTCGACACAACAGGTTTCCTATATAACCCTGTGTCATAGGTGAATTCCTTCGACTGGGAGTTCTTCCTATATAGAACTGCGAGTCTTCACCTTGGAGCCGTCGGTCCTTCCTATATAGAACTTTTGGCGTCTGAAATCTTGGAGCTACGGATTCTTCCTATATAGAATCTTTTACTCTAAGACATTGAAGCTCGTAGCCCTTCCTATATAGAACTCTTCGCTTTCGACACAACAGGATTTCCTATATAATCTTGCGTGTCATGGGTGAATTCCTTTGACTGGGAGTCCTTCCTATATAGAACTGCTAGTCTTCACCCTGGAGCTGTCAGTCCTTCCTATATAGAACTTTCAGCTTCTAAAGCCTCAGAGCGGAGGATTCTTCCTATATAGAACCTCTCTCTGGAGCTTGAAAACATATGCCTTTTGTATGTAAAAACATTGTCTTCTCATTTGGGATTCACACCACGATGGCCATCGATGTCTCTTTGGATCTGCAGATACCTGTCTGAAATAAAAACAAAATGCTATGACAAATGAATTGACATACTCCTAATCCTAGTGATGTCTGACTATTCATGATGCATGAGTGTCAATATCTTGGTGGGCTTGTATTGGTCCTTATTTGATCTTGATGCTCGCTTTCTCCTTTCTTACGGGCATCGATACCTCGCTTCACTATCAGGTTCAACCATTCCGACCTTTCTTTTTCTCTAATTACGACTTGGAATTCTAAAGTGCCCTTTCGGGTTTTCACTTTAGAGATAGTTTTTTTTAGGGGTGCCCTTCTGGGTTTTCACCCAATAGATCTCTCTTGTTATCTCGCATGCCTTCCTTGAATAGATAGGACGTACGCCATTGGTCATCCTATCCGGTTGTTTGAAGCTTTCCGCCTTCCCTATCAACAACCATTATGTAGGGAACTAGAGGACGGGGTTAACATCATTTTCTTTGATCACCTACATTTTTAAGGTTAAATCACAATAATGCTCTGAAATCTCTTGTTTCACTATAAGCCTATGTTAACTTATCTGACTGAAATTAACAAGAAGGCAAGGAATGGATGCTCAAAAACACGGTTTTATTACGATTAATGGCTTGGGATATTTTAAAAAGAGAAAGGTATGACAACATGAGAAAGAAGAGAAGTTAAGTATGAAATACAAGATCCCTCATTATCTTCGATATGAATGATACATGATCCTGTCAACCGGTGTAGAATTTTTTTGCCTGAAGCCTCCTCTTCATGATGTTCATGGGGATACCCTTCTCTTCGGATATTCAACTTTTCAATTTACTCGAGCCGCCCTTTACGGGTTTTCAACTCGGGTCCTTCCTTTGCTTCAAGACGCCCGGTTTCGGGTTTTCGCCCTAAGCTCTCCATTTTTGTTCTCTTTTTCATTTTCATTATTTTTTTAAAGATAGTACTTCTTGACAGCATCAGAATTTATAGGATTTTTTAGCTCGTCCTCATCCATTTCTGTTAGGATCAGGGCTCCTCCTGAGAAGTCCTTTTTTACGACGTACGGTCCTTCCCAGTTGGGCATCCACTTTCCTCGAGAATCCTTCTGGATAGGGAGGATTTTCTTGAGCACCAGATCCCCTTCTTTGAATTCTCTTGGGAGCACATTTTTGTTGTATGCCTACACCATCCGCTTTTGGTACATCTGACCATGACAAATGGCCTTTAGTCTCTTTTCGTCAATGAGATTTAGCTGGTCGAGTCTGGCCTGCACCCATTCAGCTTTTTCGAATTTTACTTCGTTTAAGACCCGGAGAGACGGGATCTCTACCTCGATGGGAAGCACTGCTTCGGTACCGTACACCAAGGAGTAGGGTGTTGCCCCTGTTGACGTGCGAATGGACGTCCTATAGGCGAAAAGGGCAAATGACAACTTCTCATGCCAATCCCTGTAGGTATCCGTAGTCTTCGCTATGATCTTCTTTATGTTCTTGTTTGCTGCTTCCACTGCTCCATTCATTTTAGGACGATAGACTGTGGAATTGTGGTGTGTTATCTTGAATTGAGTGTATACGTCCGTCATCATTTTGTTATTCAGATTGGAAGCGTTGTCGGTGATGACCCTTTCTGGCAATCCGTATCGACAAATAATCTCCTTCTTTAAGAACTTACATACTGTAGTCCTGGTGATGTTGGCATAAGACGCTGCCTCTACCCATTTAGTGAAGTAGTCTATGGCGACCAAAATGAAACGGTGTCCATTGGAAGCTTTCGGATGAATCTGCTCGATGACGTCCATGCCCCATGCTGCGAAAGGCCACGGAGAATTCATGGTGTGTAAAGGCGATGGGGGTGCGTGAATTTTATCAGCGTAAATTTGGCATTTGTGGCATTTTCTGGCGTAATCGATGCAATCTCCCTCCATGGTCAACCAGAAATAACCACATCTCATAATTTTTCGGGCTATAGACAGCCCGTTGGCGTGCGTTCCACAGAGTCCGTCATGTACTTCGGCTAAGATCTCCTTCGCCTCCCGGGCATCCACACATCTCAGCAATGTTTGATCATGACTTCTCCTATATAGGATTTCCCCATCTAGGATATATCTTGTTGCCATTTTTCTGAGCGTTTTTCTGTCATTGTCGTTTGCCCCTTCTGGATACTTTCGAAGCTTGACATATTGCAAGATGTCATAGTACCATGGGTTTCCATCAATCTCTTCCTGTACATTACAACAATGAGCAGGCTTTTCAAACGTCTGCATTTCAATGGGTTTCATTTCTGCCCCGGTGTTTGTTTTAAACATGGATGCCAAGGTTGCCAATGCATCTGCCATCTGATTTTCTTCTTGGGGCAGGTAATTGAAGCTGACCTTTTTGAACTCTTTGGTGAGCTCTTGGATCAATTCATAATATTTGACCAACTTCGGGTCCCTGGTTTCCCATTCCCCGCGCAATTGGTAAATGACTAAGGACGAATCTCCGAACACTCGAAGTTCCTTAACATTTCTCTCAATAGCTGATTTCAGTCCCATGACGCAAGCTTCGTATTCAGCTATATTGTTTGTGCAGAAGAATTCCAATCTGCTGCTGAAAGGATAATAGACGTCCTCAGGAGAAATTAGCACTGCTCCTATCCCATGTCCGAGGGCGTTAGAGGCTCCATCGAAGTAAAGTTTCCATGATTTATCATCTGAAACCTCTTTTTCGGTTGTAATGCACATCAAGTCTTCGTCTAGGAAATTAAAGTTCAATGCCTCATAGTCATCCGAAGCACGACTAGCTAGGAAATCTGCTACGGCACTCCCCTTTACGGCTTTCTAGTTAACGTATACAATATCAAATTCGGATAAGGGCATCTGCCATCGGGCCATCCTTCCCGTTAGTGCTGGTGCTTCCATTAAGAACTTCAATGGATCTAGCTTGGATATCAACCAGGTAGTATGGTACAGCATGTACTGTCTAAGCCGCTTGGTAGCCCAAACTAGAGCACAACACAGCTTCTGCACTGGCGGGTACCGCGTTTCGCAATCATTGAATTTCCTGCTTAGGTAATAGATGGCTTGCTCCTTTTTTCTTGACTCATCGTGTTGCCCCAGTACGCATCCCATTGAATTCTCAAAAACTGTCAAGTAGAGAATTAGTGGTCGACCAGGTACTGGTGCGACTAAAATTGGAGCATTTGTCAGGTACTTTTTGATCTTTTCTAGGGCTCTTTGACATTCTTCATCCCACACACCAGGATTATTCTTTCTAAGAAGTCTGAAGACTGGGTCACATTGGTCGGTTAATTGGGAAATGAAACGAGAGATATAATTCAGTCTCCCCAGGAAACCGCAAACTTCCTTCTGAGTGCGGGGTGGTGAGAGATCCTGGATGGCTTTCACTTTATCTGGATCAATCTCAATCCGTCTTCTGCTTACCACGAACCCTAGGAGTTTTCCAGAAGTAACGACGAAGGTACACTTGGCAGGATTGAGCCTCAGTTGGTACTTCCGTAGTCTTTGGAATAGTTTTCTCAAGTTCTGTAGGTGCTCTTCCTCTGTTCGGGATTTGGCAATCATGTCGTCCACATATACTTCTATTTCTTTGTGCATCATATCGTGGAAAAGAGTCACCATTGCTCTTTGGTATGTTGCCCCTGCGTTCTTTAGCCCAAACGGCATCACTCGATAACAAAAAGTGCCCCACATGGTTATGAATGTGGTCTTCTCCATGTCGTTAGGGTCCATCTTTATCTGGTTGTACCCTGAGAAGCCGTCCATGAAGGAAAACCATGAGTGTCCTGCAGTGTTGTCAACCAGCGTGTCAATATGTGGTAAAGGGAAGTTGTCTTTAGGGCTGGCTCGGTTCAGATCCCTATAATCTACACACATACGAACTTTCCCGTCTTTCTTTGGTACTGGTACAATGTTTGCAACCTTCGGGGTATTTGGCTACCTCCAAGAATCCAACATCAAACTGCTTTTTCACTTCCTCTCGGATCTTTAATAACATATTTGGTCTCATTCTCTGAAGTTTTTGCTGTATTGGTTTGCATTCCGATTTTGTTGGCAATTTATGCACCACTATATCGGTATTCAACCCTGGCATATCTTGATAAGTCCAGGCGAAGACATCCTTGAATTCCTGAAGTAGGGTTATCAGTTCGTGCTTGGTTTTTGAGGAAATCGTCGTTCCTACTTTTATTTCTTTTCTCTCTTCTTCAGTCCCCAAGTTTACAACTTCTGTTTCTTCTTGATGGGGCATGATCTGCCTTTCTTCGTTATCCACCATTCTCTTTAACTCTTCTGGGACCTCACTTTCTATCTCATCATATCCTTCCTCAATTCCCTCTGAGACCTCAGGGCATTCGAAATTCACTCCAGGATTGGATCCGGTATCATTCATATTGTCAATCATGAACGACCTGCATTAAATGAGAAGGAATTGTATTGGGAAAGAGACGGCTTTATATGAAGGGAATGAACATGAAGAATGCATGAATGAAATAAATGAAACTTTGGTCATTTTAGGAAAGTGGGGATATTTTCATTTCAATCAAAAAGTTAACATAGGTGCCCCGTACAAGAGATCCCCATTGTTTACGGGCAAAAACAAAAGGTTAATTCGGAGCATTACTCTGATCTATTCCTAAAAACTACAGGTAGATCAATGCACTCCAGTTATCGAGTGTTTCCCCGGGACGAAAAGGGCGGATGTTGGTCAACATTTTGCTGCCTCGGTCCTTTTCAGCTATCATGCTGATGTACATCCCTTCAAATGATTCACTAAGTATCTCCTCCTGGTTGAGTACCTCATTTTTCTTCATTGCCTCTCCAACATCTTGACCTGGCTGGTAGAACCCTCCAGAGACAAAAGTGGTTTTCAAACTAGGAAAGGACATCGGTCTCCACGGAATGTCTTCTCCTTTAGATCTGGCTTTTCTTTGCTCCTCCATCCTCTTATATTCCTCTTTCTTCTGTTAGACACTTGGTTGGTAACCCAGCCCGAAACGATCTTTCTTGGTTATCATATTCTTGGGTCTCAGGTTTCCTTGTAATTTCTTCCCCAGCCCTTTTCCTACTTTGGCTCCTCGGCCTAAAGTTTCTGCGACGGTCATCTTGGTACAATTAGATAACCTGGGGTAGGGGATCTGACTTCCCTCTGAAACGAATGTGGCATTTACTAGTTCCAATGCTCGGAACGAGCATTTTGCAGCATCTTCATCATTTTGAATGTAGGGGGCGTCTGATGTTACTGAAGCAACAAATTCCTGCTCTGCCTCTACTGTGACCAATTTGCATTCGACTACAAATTTTAATTTCTGATGCAATGATGAGGGGACAACTCTTGCGGAGTGGATCCATGGTCTTCCAAATAAGCAGCTGTAAGATGGTTTTATGTCCATCACCACAAAATCGATCACATATTCAGTTGGTCCGATCAATAGGGGCACCTCAATTTTCCCCATTGTTCCTCTTTGCGTACCATCAAAGGCTCTTACCGAATTGTGGCAGGGCTTTAGGTGCGAACCATCTATTGGCAGTTTTTGCAGGGTCACCATGGGCAAGACGTTCAATGCTGGCCCGTTGTCGATCAGTACGCCTGGTACTACATACCCTTTGCAGTGGGTAGTGATGTTAAGGGCTTTGGTGGACCCCATTCCTCCCTCAGGGATCTCATCATCACTGAACGTTATATGATTATAAGCAGTGATATGCCCCACTATCATGTCCAGGTTTGTTACAAAAATGTCCTGGGGCACAAAAGTTTGATTCAGCACTTTCAATAGCGTCTCCCGGTGCTTTTCTGAACTCAAGAGTAATTCCAGTATTGTGATCCTGGCCGGTTGCTTTCGTAGTTGTTCCACTACGCTGTACTCGCTATGTCTCAAGAACTTTAGAAATTCTTTGGCCTGGGCCTCAGTTACCGGCTCATTTATCTTTGGGGGAGGTTCTTCTCCAAATATCTGCGTAGGGCTAACTGCTGTACTCTTCCCCTTATCTTTTTCAGCTGCTTTCAGAGCCTCAGAGGAATAACATCTGCCGCTCCTTGTGAAATGGCCTGCCTCACCAACGTTCACATCATTCTGGCTTTGTTGGTCTTTCAGCGTAGGCTCTTTTACCTGACCGTGTTCTGGTTTTTCTGGCGTGGTCACATTTATAGCATAATTCCAGGGAGTTTGTCGCATATCTTTGAATGGGAATGGAGATGGTGCTGAAATGATGATCTTGGGACTTATCTTGCTGGTTTCTCCTTGGGAGGCACCTGCATTCCCTGGCCTGGGGGAGATGATAAAAGGTCTATCCTTCTCGTATTTAGATTTGGGGCTATCCGTCATGTGTACGACCGACCCCTTCTTCCCCATGGGCTCCTCGAAGAATTCTATTTGCTTTTCATTCATCAATTGCTGCACCAATTTCTTGAACTCATCGCACTCTTGAATATCATGCCTTTCAGTCTGGTGGAATTCGCAATACACTCCATATCCCTTCTGCCTTGTTATCATGCCTTTGTCGATCATACGGGCCATGCATAACTGTTGAAATACCCACCGTAAAAAAGACTTGATTTCTGACACATCATCCTTAATCCTCCTGGTAAAGTATTATTCAATAACATTTACCCCTCTGCTCCCATAATTAGGCAGCGGGTTGTTGGCTACACTCGGTTCTTCAAACTTCAATATCCCGGAGTCGATTAAGTTCTGCACAAGCTTTTTGAAGGCAAGGCAGTTCTCAGTGGGATGTCCAGGGGTATCG
Source organism: Hibiscus mutabilis (assembly GCA_019671005.1). Classification (NCBI taxonomy): domain Eukaryota; kingdom Viridiplantae; phylum Streptophyta; class Magnoliopsida; order Malvales; family Malvaceae; genus Hibiscus; species Hibiscus mutabilis. Next base: position 17,113,843 of record CM033720.1, on the reverse strand, counting down.
CCGTGATAGTCGCAATGCGCGTTTGGATTATACCAAGACGGGAAGGGCGGATTGACAGGAGTAACGATGTATGGCCGTACCAGGTCTGCTTCATACAACTGGGAGTAAAGTTCTGAGTACGAAATAGGCAGGGGAGTGAAAGTCCTTCTCTCTTTTTCTTTTCTGGCGATTCTCTCATCTCTTTGATTCGAGTTTTGTGTTTTTCCCACAGGTGCTTGTGGCTGTGAGACTGTGAAGTTCTTCGGGGCGGTATAAGTGCTGGTGGTGTTTACTTCATTTCTCTTGCTATACTTCCGAGACCCTTCCCCGCCATCAATTATACCATTCTTAATTGCCAGTTTAAGGGACTCCCCAGTCCTGATTAAGTCAGCAAAGCACTGCGTTGTGTTATTAATGAGACGATCAAAGAGTGCCCCTTTCAGAGTATTGACAAATAACGACGTAATTTCATGCTCCGGGATAGGTGGCTGAATTTGGGCGGCCACTTCTCTCCACCTTTGGGCGTATTGCCGCAGGCTTTCGTTGGACTTCTGTCCCATATTTTCCAACATAATTCTGCTGGGGGTCATATCTGTTACATGCTTGTATTGCTCAGTAAATGCTTTTGACAGATCTTTCCATGTCTTAACATTTGTTTTGCTCAACTGGGTGTACCACCGTAAATCCGCTCCAGTTAGGCTGTCTTGGAAACAATGGATTAGTAGCTTTTCGTCCTTATGGTAGGCCGCCATCTTTCGACAGTACATTGTTATGTGTGCGGAAGGACACGTGGTTCCATCGTACTTGTCGAACTCTGGCATTTTAAATTTTGGTGGTAGGACGAGGTCGGACACCAGACTTAAGTCGCTAGCGTCATTTACTAATTCTTCATTTGATTGTAACGCTTTAAATTTTTCCTCCATGAGGCGAAATCTTTCCTCCCACTTTTTCTCTACCTCATTCCTGATTCTTTCAACCATGTTCAGGTCCGGCACTTCTTCTTCATAGAGTGCTTCAGCATCGAGGGGTTGAGTCTCAGGTACCCCTATTTGAAAACTAGAAGACATTCTTGCAGGGTCGATGTACACCTTCCTATCCGGGTTTGGTGCAGTTGGTTGAACCTTGTGGTGAGCTGGGGTACCCTCTGGCTCTTGAATGGTTTCTCCTTTGACTCTTTTTCCCAGACTCTTAGCCAATAATGCGGTTATGTCGGTTACTATAGATGCTTGCGACTGCGTAATCTGATCACTGAGGCTTCTCTGGGCCTCTTCAAGCCTTGTCTCGAGCTCTTTTTGCCCTATTTCTAGACTGATTATCCTGTCTTCCATGAGCTTCCTTTGTAACCGGGTAAATATGGGCGATGAATGATTGTGGGTTAACTACACACAACGCCACAATATTCATAATGTTAATATGGTTGCAAGAAATAAATACATGTATAATGATGCGAATGTCATGATGCAAATGCAAGAATGTATGCAGATAAGGTACTGATTCCGCTGGTAATCACCCTTTTGAACTACTTCCATGGGAATTAAAGGGTCTAGATTACAACAAAGTTCGTGTTACAAAATAAAGATCCCTAATACAAAAGATCTAATTACAACACAGAGTCCTATAGATAGGCTCTAGCTCTATCTCCTAATTTTCCAATCGCCCTGAGCAGTTTGAAGAACATGGGAGCTTTTTCCATTCCTGGGGCTATGAAAGGTCGGAGTGTCTCAGCCTCGACAGCTAAATCATTCACATGCCTGGCGACTCACTGTATATCCACCATTAGGTTTGCGTAATACTGGTCCCTGTCCTGTACCATTCGGGCAGCGTCGCGTAGTCTCTTCTGCCAATAGGTGTCCCCTCCGGCTGCAGCCTCCTCGAACATACTAATTCTTTCCTTGTAATCCTTAACAGTTCCTTCGAGGGACTCAATTCGTGCTCGTAACACGCCCACTTCGCGCTCTCTTTCTTGCAGCTCAGCGAAGCTATTTCTCTGGCAGTACATTCGAAGGGAGTGTTCAACTTCTGCCACTTTTCCTTTTAATTCGCCATTCTGACTTTGGCTTTGCTCCAGACTTTGAATAGTGTCATCGTACAGTTTTTGCATCTCTAATAGTCTATTTCGGCTACTCATGGACTTCCTTTTCCATACGGCGACGCTTTCTCTCTCATGATGGACAACTTGTTTTCCCTTGCTGATTTCTTGCCTGAGTCTTTCCTTTTCCTGATCAATGGCCTTCTTGGAGGACCGTTTTTCTTCTTCCATAGCTAACCGGTAGCTTTCTATCTCTTTCTCGATTGTCCTCTTACTGATTTCTCGTTCTTCTTCCACCAAACGGATACCATTCATTCTTTCTCTTTCCACGGCTATGAATTGACTCCGGCTGGCCTTCTGTATTTTTGCTTGTAGTAGAAGGGCATCTTTTTGATAAAGAGCATTTTTGTCGTTCAAATCTGCATTTAATTTCTTCAATTGCCTAATGATCTCGTCCAGCTCGTCAACTTCTAAGCTTGCCTTATAGAGCTCGCTCGCATGTTGGGTCTGTTGGATGTCCATTTTCCTTTTAACTTCTTCGAGTTCATTCCTTAAGATGTCAGCTTCAGACGGTACCACCCTTGTAAGCTCTTCGAGTGACACTGCTGGTCCTTGATCCGATTCAGGAATCACATTATTAACCCTCAAACGTCTTCAAAGATCGTAGTCTAGGGTAGTCATGGTTCGGTATCTCCTTCCACCCTGATCCGGTAGCAATGGTCCCAGGCCCTCATGATGGTCTGAATTTTTCCTTTGAACTCCCCTTTGAAAAGAAATTCAGTTTGGCTCAATCCGGCGGTATTGGGAATGAACTGTCGTGATCCGAATTGTTGAGACACTAAAAGCGGAGCACATGCGATCCCTCCATGCAATCCCAACATCATCAGCCAGTTGAAGTCACCACAACTGTATAGAAAATAATTAACTTTACCGAGCCATGTGACCCTCCACGCTATGTCTTCATCTTGAATGTTCTTGAAGAAACTGGTCTACATTTTTGTTTTCAAATCCTCTCGCCATTCCTTTGCTAAGTACTCCCGTAAAGGCGAAAAACCTTGGAAGGATATCCCCGGCAGGGGCCCTCATTGGTGTCTTCCACATGTGACTCTGAATCCATACTTGTAACAGCTGTGCGCATCCTCGAAAACGTACTTCTTCATGTTTCCGGCTAGCATTTAAGGAAATGAAAGTCTCGACCAAGATTGCTGGTACTGGTTTGCTTTCCGTTTCACCCGCTCAAACAAATCCAGAATGGCTATGTCAATGTTCCCGAGTACTCTTGGAAAGATCACCAAGCCATATATTCCTAAAGCGAACAAGTCCATTTTCTTTGCCTCGTCTGGATGTGTCGGTATGATGTCCCGAATACTTTCCCATGCAAAGACTGTATTGTCTCCTCGGATCTGAAGAAGGCCATTAACCCAATCGTCACTCATTCCCGCAAAGGTTTTGAGTTTCGCGGTGTAATTCTGATTCCTCGGAGGCTTTGCGTAAATCCAATATTCCTGAATATTTTTCTGGTTAAGTAAAGCAGTGTATTCTTCTACCGTAGGCATCATGTCCTGCCCATTGAAGGTGAAGCAGCAAAAAGCCGGATTCCAGAACTGGACTATAGCTCGGAGTAGGGGTTGGTTAACCCGAACATAAAACAACTGTGCAATGTCGCCATAACTATCGCAGAACAAGTCTTGTAGTCTTCGGTTCCATCTTTCCCAAATGCTTTGAAGATCCCATAGGTCGTTCTGTTGGAGACTCACATAGGTGTACCCTGCTATTAAGCGTTCGTTCGGCAAACTGTCCCCTTGGTTTTTCTGGTTGACCTCTGACCAATGTCTGACTGACAAATTAAGCTCTTCTTTCCTAAGACACCTTTTTTCCATGGTGAATGACTTTCTGATCAGGCAAACCACTTGATCCAGTACCTTTATGTGATGCAAATGCATGATGTATGAAAAAAAACAAAAGCAAAAAGAAAACAAGTCAGTACCAGATAAAATTAATAAATATGTAAATAAAAGGACAAAATTAAACAGAATAAACACACAAAACAACCCTATTTATCCCGTATATAACACCTAAGGTTATCCGCATGGCTCTAACAGGGTGGGTTTCTATGTTCTCTACATGCAGTGTTGGTGCTAGGAGGTACCCGAATTGTCCTTGCTGTCCTCTACTAAGAGTAGCAAGGCCCCTGATCATCACCCATTATAGGCTCCTTTCAACCGGGTTCAATTCAGGGGGACCCATTCGCTTATGCCCGTACGAAGGAACGATATCCTTATGAAAGCATAAGGTACTCGAGCCCCGAAGGTACTTGCTAGGCCCATACGGGAGAACAATATCTCCACGAAAGCATTAACGTTTTCCCCCCACTTAAAAAGACGGGTTTATATGCCATATTTTAAATGCGTTAAAATAAACGCGCAATTATGACTGAATGTTAATTTAATAGTCACTTTAATCCGGAACTTCCAATATTAGTAAAGCGGTAATTATTTTAAAAGCTTGACTCTCATTTGTTTTTTTTCGAAAAAAAAACAAAACAAAAAATGTCCCCAGCGGAGTCGCCATCTGTAGCGATGTCCCTTTTTTCTCATCGCTAAATAAAACGTGGCGTTTTCGATGTGTTTTTGAAAGGTGTTTGTGATTTTTCGGACATAAAATATTTATTCCGTGGGGTTTTAAAAGAAACCGCATTAAAAAAATGGAGTCGCCACCGGCCACTTAGGTAGGCCGGACACCATAAAACCAGAGATTCAAAAAGATTGGGTTCGGGAGTCGGTTACGAATGGGGAAGGATTAGCACCCCCACACCGCCCAAAATTGGTACTTTAATAATTACCGCTTTATTAATATTGGATTTTCCGGATTAAAGTGACGATTATTTTAAAATTCGGTCATAATTGCGAATAAATTTTAAGGGCCCCGTTATCCTAGAATAAACGCCCAACCACTATCACTACGCCTGATATTGGCCCCGTTTACGCTCGGATAAAAGGGCACCGCATTAACAATTTATATACCATATGCAATTTTAGTGACAAAAATATAAGACATAGCAGATAATTTAAGAACAATAAATATTCACATAATAAAATACTAATCTAACATATATGAAATACATAATTAAAATAAAAATATACATACCAAGCTTAATATCAGATATAAGCAAACTTAACATACCACAATAACAAGGTAGGAATAAATACATATATAGACGAACATATATTTCAAAAAGACATACATACTAGTAATAAAACATATTCCAACATATATGGGACAATATATCATACAAAAAAGGAAATACACTAACATGTAACCTAAAAAAAACAAGAGAACATACACATATAAAAATATATAAAACATGCTGTGTACGAACCAACTAGAACATAGCATACTTTAATACGAATAACCGGATAAAAAGATACATAACTATCGTAAGCTTAATACACATATACATTTAAACATAAAATACGAGGCATATACGAGGGATATAAAATAAAACAATAGAATACATCAACATATACGATTATAATACGAACATGAGTATTTACAAAGAAACAGGACTGAAATGAAAGAAAAATAAAAGTCAGTGGCAGAAATTAAAGAACAATAATAGGCAATTTAAGGACTAAAATGTGAAGTAAACAGAACCTAAAAGGATCAAAACTGTAATTGGACCAAGGGGCAGACCCAAAATGAAAAGTTCAAAAACGCGGGATGGCTAAAGTTGTAATCTTACCATTTAAAAACTAATTCGGTGTAATTTAGGGACTGGATTGCAAGATTTTGAAATACAAGAGGGACTAGAGTTGTAAATATACCATGCGGCAAGACAAAAATGAAAATATTGGAAACGCGGGGGGATTTAGTGTGTGATTTTCCCATTTCACGAAATAATAATGACTATAAAAACCCTCTTTTTAGGCCGAATCCAATTTCCCCCATTTTGTTTCATTTTTCGGTTTTGCAATAGCCTGTTGTTCTTCGTTTTCTCTCAACTTTCCCCCATGAAACCCAGAATCCGGCGGCCGGCCGCCGTGTTCTCCGCCGTCGGCCGCTGCTAACCGGTGCCGGCGAGCCTCGAAAATACACCAAAATAACCCCCATCTCACCCTCGACACGAATCCGAGGTTGGATTCAGAGGATAAGCCTCTATTCGCCCTAGATCTAGGAAATACGAAAAAAAACACTTTCAACCCAAAAAACGAAACTACAAGGGGCCTCCCCCTCCCTTCAGTTCACCGTATCTGGCTTGGGGAAGCCGAAAGGCTTGTCACTAAGGAGGGGAGACCCACAGACGACGATGGTAAGATCTCTGACTCTCTCTCTTTTTTTTTTTTACTTTTTTTACTTCTTTTGTATAAGCATGCAAAAAATAAGAAAGGGAAAACAAGTATTTACCACTGGACTGACTTTCGATTATAACGTGACTGGTTACAACTTTTCCTTTCGTTTACAACTCTTTTTTTTTTCTGTTACAACCTCTCTATTTTTTGTCTCTCCTCTTTTTTGTTACCACCTCTCTGTTCTTGTCTCTCATCCCTTTTGTTACAAAATACTTGTTTCGTATATATGCTTGTCTTTGTTTTGGTGCAAGTTGCATGTTATTTGCCTTTTTTCAGATCTGGACTGACAAACTTTTCTTGCTGTGTTTGACATGTTCTGAGCGCGGTGGTTGAAGATCGGCATGGTAGTGGTGTGGGGGTTCTGCCAGCGGCCAGACGCGTTCTCGGTCATTAGATCAGATTTGATCTAACGGTCGAGATGGCTTGAAGGACGAACGGCCCAGATGAAGCCTCGATTTGGTGGAACGGCTCCAGATCTTGCCATGTGGAGCTCAGCAGTCGAGGAGTCAGAGCGCGTGGGGCTCACGCACGAGTGGGATATCAAAGCGTCCGCGCGTGGACCGCACGCGCGCGTGGCACTCGAACGGTCCATACGTGTGGAACACGCGGCTGGCAGATATTTTGGCTCTTTGGTTGGATCGTGGCCGTTGGATCAGATCTTGATCCAACGGCCCACAGTCACCTGCACACAGTTGTAATTAGATAAGGTTTGGGCCAACCGGGCCTTGTAACTATTTGTAACTGGACTTGGACTGTAACTTATTTATATGATTTAATATATATATTTTTGGATTTCATTTCATATCAGCCCAATAATATTAATAATAATATAATTATAGCAGCAATACACATACATAATACAAACGTATACTTATACAAATATAACATACTGGCATACGTACATATAATCATACACATAATTAACATAACATCTATATACATTAAACAAATACACTCGTACTTCTATAGATACATACGCGACACACATACACCATTAATACGTATACATACATAGCTTATAATATACATGCACACCACACCTTATATATATTAGTAATACTCATGCGAACAATAAACATATAATATAATATGTATACATGCAATACTAATATGTATTTACATGATAAAAATGAATGATTACAACATATAAACTATTTGTTCTCATATAACAAGCAATGCATATGGTGTGGGTTAATAATCTATTGTTTAGTGTTTATGTGAGTTTTTAGCTGACAAAATACTCTTATATCTGACTAAATGTATCATGTTCTTCGCAGTTTGTTTGCCGTTTCATGTGTGGATTGGTCTCTTGGCGGCTTGTAGATCACTAACTTTGTGTCTTTAGAGCTAAAATCAACCGTCATAACTCGACCTCTTCTATCTAGTGCTTTGCTACTTTGTATAAAGCCCTCATCGAGTGTTTTCTTGAAAGGTTAGAAGCTATAGCTAACCATTTGCTTTTTTCAATTATTCATTGGTTCCACAGTGGTCAGTGTGAAACATGTAATGACTATACTTTGTACACTTTGATACATTAATGAGAGGGGTGAAATTACTCATGTTGGACAAGAATTTTATGTTTTTTTGATGCAAGCAAAAAGGCCCAAAACGATGCATGTATAGGAAGGGTCAAGCAATGGATTTTAGACAAGAAGATTAAGCTATTCTTGAAGTCTGAAATGATAGTCGACTTGGGTTGACTTTTTGGATGGGATCCGAACATTTTTGGGTCAAGTTATCTTCTTATGGATTGACCGTCTTTCAGTTACCTTTCCAACACATCTTGGAACACATCAATTCAATTTTGGGAACTCGATATACATCCGTTTTAGCGAAGACTGCACATGCAGAGAACTGAATATGAGTCCCGTACGAGATTTTTGAATTATTACGAATTTTCAATTATTTTATTGATTATTTTTAATTCAATTCATCTCCCCTCTTCTTATTTATCTATGCTATTTTAATTCTTTAGAATTTAATAAAGGATTCGAATATTAAAATTTATTTAGGATAGAGCTTCATTCCTTATTTTAAGCCTTGATTTTTAGGGTTGTAAACGAATCGAACGTTCTGTAGCGCTATGCATCCACCCCTGTAGCTGACGCACGCAAATAAGAAGGCGACGACACGTGCGGCAGCCAGCTCAATATCTTTATTTCTTCTGCCGGTGAATCCAATGGTGGCAACAATTTTTGGTGGAGAACGACAGATCATGACATTTTGAGCTAGGTCGAATCTTTTTTTTCCTTCATTCCGGTGAATGGAAGTAGCAAAGGTGACGCGGGGACTACTGTCGGACTCTTCTCCTCATGGAATAGCGGGTGATACCGACAGTGAGAGCCATGACGACTTGGATGGTGCAGATCAGAGTTCAAAGCTTCCCCTACTTTTTCTACCACTTTTCTTTGTTCTCTCTCTAATAATATCTTCTTCCGCCTTTTATCCCACACACCAACCATTTAAAATTCAATTCTCACTATTCCCCAAAGAGGTAAAATAATTAATAAACACATGTCTTCCCCTTATTTTCACTTTAGACTCAAGCTTTGGTCATTGTTCAAACCAGCCCTAAATTATCATTTAATGAGCTTCCAATTTAAGTCTTCTTATTTTAACAACCAACTTAAAAGATTCAAAACCCAAACCTGATACCCGATTTACTAATTCAAAAATTGGGTCGTTACAGAACACAAACAAGCTATATTCCTTAACGAACGAACATGAACAAGAAATTATGTTCGTTTACTTGTTCATGTTCGTTCTTTTTTCGGTTAAAATTAAATGAACGAACGTGAACATACCCTCGTTCGTGTTCGTTCAGTTTGTTTACAAGCCTATTAATTTTAACCTTATTTTTAGGAGATGAATTCTACTTGGCCTATTTAAAGGAGGCTTCACCCACATTGTAATTCAGAATTGATTGATTAAATAAAGTTCTATCTTGAGTTCATACTTGCAAGAAGTTTATCTTGTGTTTTAGAAGCAAATCGATCTTCAAGTTCTTTAGGATTTGTTGTTGAGGATCTTTACACTATGGGTTGCCTAGTTAATTACGATTAGGAGGGTCGGTTAGATCCATATCATGGAGGTTGCCTATTCAATTGCGAGTATGATGGTTTCGCGGGACGTCTATCAATTCCACATGCCATAGTCATCTTTCATCAACCTCTATTGAGGCCATCTTCATAAGCAAATCTAAAATTTCTAGATTTGTTCTTTACCTATCTCTTTTTATCTTTTATTTTATGTTCTTAATATTATCTATTGATTCTATCATATTCATCTTCTTTCTTTAACTTTTGTTTGCCGTTTTCAGAAAATTCAAGAAACACCCAACCTATTATTCTTAAAATCCCAAGAACAATTCACTTTTTTCTTGAATCGAGTATAGCGCATAAGATTGCTTCCAAGAAACTTGATTGGGGATTCCACGACAAGCACTCATATCATTTCCTATCATTTTGGGACGATTCTTGGGGAAATATTTGAGATTTTTGGTAAAAAGTAAAAAAAAATAAAAAAGAGAAAAAAATGCAAAAATTAGATGAAGGAATTTTGAGCAAAACAATTCCATATCAAATCTACACTATTGTAGAAGTCACCACACAAAATTTCATAATTTTTGGACATTGGGAACACCTCAAACGAAGTGGATCGAGTTATTGCAAATTTTAGGGTTTTTTCGGGTTTCTGTTTTTTTTTCATTCTTAACTATTTGTTTTCATTTGTTTTACCTTTTTATTGCTTTCTATACATCATCTAACACTTTCTTGCTTCTTGTGTTAGTAGGAAGAGTAAGAGTTGCATACTTTCTTTTCTCCTTGCAACTATAACTCTATTGGTGTCATATGTTTTCTTTGAATTCTTAAAGCACAATAGGGTTTATTGGTAGGATTGGCCTTCGGCATAACTTTCTTGGAGTGAATAACGGTGAATATTTGCTTCGTTTTTTCTTTTTATGAATTTTTAGAATGTTACATACTACGTTGCAATATCTTTCCAAAGGACAATTGTAGAAAGCGCTACATGTATTGAAGTTGTGTCGAAGGTATTCTAGTTTTGATCAAAATGATGTATGTGCTGGACTTCGACAACATTCTACTAACGTCAGATATGATGTTGATGAGTATTATGTTGACCAGCCTTGATGGCGTTTTACTTATGCTAGATACGATCGTGATGAAAATGAGTATGAAGAGCAACGTTCGAGACATGTTACATCTTTTGGAGAAGAAAAGAGGAAAGATCTGGTAACCCTTGAATCATTGATACAAGGCTTGAATCGAAGGCTAGATAATATCCTTGAAAAGGTTGTGTAAAACAACACGGTAAACCAGAATGTCACATAAGAACCAGTACACGCAAGATCCAAGGATGATGAAAAAACTTGTTCTTCTAAAGAACATGAGGAAGATGTTACCATAAAGAGTTTAACCATGCCTATTGATGAGGAAGAAATTGTAAATAGTGTGTTTGTTTCCAATGACGAACCTACTATTCCGAATCAAGATGATCATCAAAAGGCAAACATCTATGAAGGTACGCCACAATCGAAAGTTACCATTGATTGTTTTTAGAATTCTATTTATGCTTGTCATTCCTATTCTAGTATTAATAACAATTCTGAAGATGAGAATGAGTTACCTTACGACCAAAAGAAGAACGATAGTGACAACCCCAATGAGAAGGAACTTGTAAGTCACATTGCAAAAGGAGACTTTGCACAAGGATCCTTCAAGACGCATTCTCTTTCAGGGTACCTTGATGAACATTCTCCATTCATCGGTTAGATTTGAGGATGAATCTTTTTGAAGAGAGGGGGAATGATACATGCATAAGAGGGATTGTAACCCCTTTAACCCGATCTAGTCACAAGATCAAACCGAGCGAGCTACATTAGGGTTTACCAAAACAAACCCGAAAGATTTACATTGAAAACGGCCTATTTTTTCTTTTATATTATCTAAATGCATATCTAAGTCCTAAGTGATCATGCCAAATATGGTGAAAGTCCCAACTCAATCAGATGTTGATTTGACATCCTAAGGTGATCAATCCATAATTAGTCATATTTCATATGCTCATGTTAAATCCCAGCTTAAAATAATCATCCAAGCACATTTAATTGCGTAAACTAGAAACAGTGACTAAAATGTAAAGATTCAAACTTCATAAAGCATTTTAACTGAAAAACCTAACTGAGTATCGGTACACTGCACCCATATACGATACGGGTTCAATTTACAAAGGTGTGCCGATGGGGTCCTCAAGCGTATCGGTACGGGTATGAAATGTTCGAAATTAGGAATTCTAGTAGTCAAAAGGTGTACCGGTATGGTTGTCTATGTACCGAAACCAAGCCTAAAAATTCAGCTATTCGTACCGACACGGTCCCTAGACGTATCAGTACGCCAAGGCAATTTTGCCCAGATTGAGCCGAAATAGGTCCCCGCGTACCGATCCCTGAGGACCTGTACTGGTATGGACATACCTATAATGACCTCTTGGTCTAACATATGACACTTTGGCTTAATCTAACACACTCCAATCAACTTCAAATCATCATACAACTACGCAAACATCAAATCCTCAGACATGGAGACATGGTAGAAGATCATACACAACAAGTCAAAACCAATCATAACTCCTAAAGGCATGATTTCTACCCAAGCATGCATTTTGGTTCCCAACCCCACAAAAACTAGCAGTAAGCCTCATACAAATCCAAAACATCAAACACAACTTGTACAAACAGGGAGTACCCAAAATAAACCTCCCAAATACAACTTGGTCACATTGCCTTTTATAACTACTTAGTATTTCGAAAACCATACTTTGAAATTGTCTCAACCCTTGGATCTCCTCTTGCACACTTGCTGTCCGAAAAGGCCTATTTCTCTGCATTGATGAGAAAAGAGAGCGCAAGCTATAAGCTTAGTGAGGGAATCACAAAAACACTCATTAATGCAATAAAAGTCATTTTTAATTCAAACCAAGTGTATATGTTTCATGGCAAAATCATCTCATGCTTCTATAATCTCTTTCAAATGCACACTTAAATCATTTACATCACATGTATCATGGATTCCATCTCTACCTCAATTTAAGCTTCACTTGCCAAAATCTCTACGTAGCAAGATTAAATAACAGCTCATGTATAAACCATATTATACCAACATCATGATACATTATCTCGTATATTGGCTTTCAAGTGACTCAAAACTAGCACCATTCTATTTTACAAAGCACATTGGATCCCAGATTTCCCAAGTGGTTCCTACGACCACTTCACATGCATCCTCGAACTGGAGCAATAGAATATTTACCCACCTCAATGGTTATGATGTATAAATCAACCAGCGGGAGAACACATAACATTTACCCACCTCGACCGCTGCGGTTCTCATGGTGGAGCTAACGAAACATTTACCCACCTCGATACACATTAAGCAACTTATTATAGTGCACTTTAAACCCTATGGCTAGCCAACTATATCCGATAACATTTTAATCTCAGCCACTTGCCAATATACTCAATAAAACCTCATTACCTTACTTTTTACATGTGCATCAAATCAAATCAGTTTCCAATACATTAAATCATCTATTCTAGCATCCTCAAAATACATTTCATAAACCAATTGCAATACAAAATAGTCAACATATATGATCATTTGCAATCTCTTTCATTTCTAAAACATGCATATATGCATATAACAATGAGTAATCAAAACCATAAACATGTACATGGGATTTATTTTGCAAAACCAAAAATGAGAGAGAGCTCAACCAATACTTACTTTCGAGCTTAGATAAGTGTTTCAAACTTAATCTAAACTCCCAACAACAATCTGCAAACCCTTTTAAAGCAGTAAAACGTATTTCCACTCACTGACAACCAAACGCTCCACTTGCCGATATGCGATCAAGCTTCCGAAGCTTCCGCGATCTCTCCAAAAGCTAAAGGATTCGACTTTCATGCTTCACCCAAACAAAAACAGAGGATTAATGCACTTCCATGCATCTCTAATCCCCAACAAACAACAAACACAACTTCGCCTTCCTTAGATCCATCAAACGCCTATCTAAAACATCCGAAATCAACACTAAACTTCATCTAAACAAAGCCCAGCCTAAACCTATTGATTGTAACATCTTAACAACATCAATTAACATCCAAAAAATCCTAAACACGTCCTTATACCTCCAGCAACACCACAACACCAAGATCACATCAAAAACCAACTATAAACAACCTAGAAAATTAGCAATTTACATAGTTTCGGGATTCCTTTAATTAATCTCTTCTTTTAAAATTAAAACACATCTTATAAGAGATCTATATCCATTAGATTCATTACAAAACAGATCCAAAACAATATACATCCAATTTCTTCATCAAAACTCAATTTAATCCATAAAACCTTGATTAAATCATAAATACATAACAAAAATCAGTGGGGATTTCATTAAAGAACCTTTAATTAGAGGAGAGAAACGAAAATCACCTCTAATTGCTGATTTCTCCCTTAATTAGAAAAGATTGGTTGAAATCCAAGTCGTTTTTACAATAAGAATTAAAGAAATCAATTAGAAAACAAAAAGGAAATCAAAAGAGATTGATTCATGGGATTTTTGGAGTGAAAATCACAATTTGGCTGCTAAGAAAGTTGAGAGAAAAAGTTGGGAGAAAAGTAGTTACGTAAGAAAATGATTTGTGAAACTAAAAATCCTTTTTATTAATCCTATTTATTTTTATTATTGAACCAATTAAAAACCTTTTAAAATAGCCTAAACTAAGGGAAAAATCTGATAAAAAAGTTTGGGTAAATAGTTCCTTAAAGATTCTAAGTTTTGACCCTTTTACGATTTAGTCACCAAAAACAGTTTTGAAAATTTACATTTTAGTCACCAGACAAAAATGTCCCAAAATCAGATTTAATTCCTTAAAATTGAATTTGGAAAAACCTTTAAAACATTAATCAAATATTTTCTAGTATTTTCCATATTTTATTTTAAACAAAATAATTTACCAAGATTTAATTCCCAAAACTAACTTGAATTATCTAATCCGGTTCTCCCGAACTGTCTACTCGATCTGCCAAACATCTAGGACCAAATTCAGGGCATTACAACTCTCCCCCTCTTAAGAAATTTTGTCCTTAAAATTTACCTGGTGGAAAAAGGCAAGAAAACTGCTTCTTCATGTCCTCCGTACTTTCCTATGTGGCTTCCTCAACTCCACGATGTCGCCACAACACTTTCACTAACTCAATGGTCTTGCCATGAAGAACTTTACTACTAGAATCTAGAATTCTCACTAGCTCCTCATCATAGGTTAAATCTAGATTCAATTCAATCTCCTCAACAGGCATCATATGCGAAGGATCTGATCTGTACCTCCGTAGCATCGATACATGGGAAACGTCATGTATCTTTTCCAACTCCGTAGGGAACCTCAACTTATAAGCAACTGGACCAATACGCTCCAACACCTCATAAGGCCCAATAAACCTAGGGCTCAACTTGCCCATCCGACCAAACCTCATCACCTTCTTCCAAGGTGAAACCTTGAGAAACACACGATCACCAACCGCAAACTCAATCTCCATACGCTTAAAGGCAGCATAATACTTTTCTCGATCCGAATCCGCCTTCAACCGATCACTAATAAGCTTCACCTTCTCATTTTTTTCCTTCAGCACATCAAGAAAGGAAACAAACTTCTTGCTCGCCTCCGCCCAACAAAGTGGAGTACGACACCTTCTACCATACAAAGCATCGTACGGAGACATTTGGATACTATCCTGATAGCTATTAGTATCTGCAAACTCCACCAAAGGTAAATGCTTCTCCCACGTTCCTTGGAAATCAATGATGAAACACCGCAACATATCTTCTAACACCTGGATAACGCGTTTAGACAGACCATCTGTTTGAGGATGATACGAAGTACTGAAATTCAACCGCGTACCTAAAGCCTTATGTAAACACTCTCAAAAACTCGCTATAAAGCACGGATCTCCATCCGATACTATGGACTTAGGTACCCCATACAACCTCACAATCTCCGCAATGTACAGCTCCGCCAACTTGTCTAACATATAATCGTATGCATAGCCAAAAAATGCACACACTTCGTAAACCTATCCACAATCACCCAAACAGAATTCTTCTTTGTTGGCGTCAAAGGCAATGCAGATACAAAATCCATGGTAATTCTCTCCCTCTTCCATTCTTGAATATTTAACGGTTGCAACAACCCGGAAGGAAACTGACGCTCAGCCTTAACACGCTAACATACTATACAGCGAGAAAAAAATTCCGCTACATCCTTTTTCAAACCAACCTAGAAATACTACTTCTTCAAATCCTGACATATCTTGGTACTTCCCGGATGCATAGCAAAAGGACTTGAATGAGCCTCAGTCAAGATAGTGTGTCGCAACTCCCATCCTTTAGCACCACTACCCGATCCTTAAAACACAAAACACCTTCCTCATTAAAATAAAAATCCGTTTTGTTGCCATCCAAAATATCCTTAACATGTGGTACCAAATAATCATCATACGGTGGTTTCTCTTTAATCAGCTGCAACAACGATGGCTTCACTTGCAACTCAGCCAACAAACCACCATCGCATGTCACACTCAAACGAGCAAACATCGCCCTCAACTCAACCACAACCTTTCTACTCAAAGCATCGTCTACAACATTAGCCTTTCCTGAATGATACTCTATCGTCAAATCATAATCTTTAAGCTACTCCAACCATCTCTGTTGCTTAAGATTCAACTGTTTCTGCGACATCAGATATTTCAAGCTCTTGTGGTCCGTGTACACAGTACACTTTTCACCATAAAGATAATGCCTCTAGATCTTCAAAGCAAACACCACCGCAACAAGCTCTATATCGTGCGTAGGATAGTTGAGCTCATGCACTTTCAACTGCCTAGATGCATAAGCCACAACCCTACCTTATTGCATCAACACACACTCAACACCAACATAGGATGCATCGCTATACATCACAAACTTTTTCCCTGACTCAGGTTGAATCAAGATTGAAGCTCGCGTCAAGGCTTCCTTAAGCTTGTCAAAAGTTTGTTGTATACTCCTCGTCCACTCAAAACTTACATCATTTTGCAATAACTTCGTCAAAGGAGCAACAATCCTCGAGAAACCATCCATAAACGTCTGTAATATCCTGCCAACCCCAAGAAACTACAAACTTTAGACACTAACTCAGGATGCTTCCACTTCACTACAGTTTCAATTTTTTACGAATCGACGCGAATACCTTCGGCCGAAACAACATGACTAAGAAAACCACTTGATCCAAAACTCACATTTACTCAGATTCGCATAAAGCTTATATTCCAATAGAACTTGCAACACAATCTGAAGATGTTGATCGTGATCTTCCTCGGTACGTGAGTACACAAGGTTGTCATTGATGAATGCCACCACAATCTGATCCAAGAATTCATGGAACACTCGATTTATCATATCCATGAAAGCTGTAGGTGTATTTGTCAACCCAAACGGCATCACTAAAAACTCATAATGCCCGTAGCGCGTGCGAAAAGCTATCTTTGGCACGTCTTTATCCTTCACCTTCAACTGAAAGTATTCAGACCGCAGATCAATTTTGGAAAACACAGTAGCTTCCCAAAATTGATTAAACAAATCATCAATCCTAGGTAAATGATACTTGTTCTTAATCGTCAACTTGTTCAGTTGCCGATAATCAATGCACATTCTCATTGTGTCATCTTTCTTTTTCACAAACAACACTGGTGCTCCCCACGGTGAAACACTAAGAAGAATAAAACCTCGGTCCAACAAATCTTGTAGCCGCATCTTCAACTCTTTGTTAGGAATTTGGTATGCGACAAAATAACCAAAGCGATAACGACATAGACCAAGACATGTACAGGAGACAAGATTTAATGTGGTTCAGCATAGCCTACCTCCATGGACGAGAGAAACGAACAATCCACTAATAACGTAGAAAACTTAAAGAGTACAAATACATGATAACCCATGTAATCCCAAAAACTGGTGTACAAATCCCATGACCCAGTGGATCCAAAACACTCTTCCCAATATCCCTACAATACCCATCTCTACAACGTAGGCACAATAGTTGTAGAGATCCTAAAAGTGGTTGCATCTCTCCAGAGTAATTCCCCCCTCTCTCATTCTCTTACTCTCTCATAATTCAAAAGGTTAAACCTAGTCTATATTTATAGACCCAAATACTTGGTCACCAAGAAACCTTATTCAATAAGATCTCTACCTAAAATAGATATTTACTCATTAAAGTAAATCCTAATTACCAAGTAATCTTCAACCACTAGAATTACAATAAAACCCAACTTAATTACCAATTAGAATTTGAGTCAAAATATAACACCTTCAATTCTTTTGGTGCCATACGATACAGTGCAATCGACACTGGAGCCGTATTCGCGCACGTCTCAATGCAAAACTCTACCTCCCTATCCAGTGGCAAAATAGGCAACTCTTCTGGAAACACTCTTGGAAAGTCGCAAACGGTGCGAATATCCTGGCTACACACTTCCTTCATATTAGGGTTCATAACATAAGCTAGGTATGATTGACCCCCAAATTCTAACATCTTTTGCACTTTCAAGGATGAAACAACATTAGACAAGAATTTGACATTCTCGCTCACAACCACCACCTAGTAATCCTCCGCAAGTCTCAACGAAACTCGCTTGGTCTCAAAATCAACCACAGCCTTATGCTCTGATAGCCAATCCATTCCCAATATTACATCAAAACCATAGAACGACAATTCCATTAAATCTGCCTCAAAACATGAACTTGAACCGTCAAAGGACATCTCCTATACAATCTCCTAGCAACTAATGTCTCACCAAAAGAACTAGTTACTCGCATACCAACATCTAACACATCTATAGCTATATCAAGCAAACATGCATGTTCGCGCAAGATGTATGAATGTGTAGAACCATAATCTATCAAAGAAAGCAATGGTATGGACTACAAAGTAAATGTACATGCAATCTCATCGGTATCATTCCTTCTCACATGGTGTGTAATATCCCAATTTTGGACTAGGGACCAAATTGTAATTTTTGAAAGTTTAGGTGGTTAAAGTGTGAACTTTGGAAAAGTTTAGGGACCAAAGTGTAATTTCCAAAAGTTATGTAATCTAACCCCATAAATTAATAGTTCACCCCTAAGAGTGACACTTTCTTGTTACCCGAATTTTTCGTACGAGGCTTATATTAGTGGCTATAAAGCTTTAAAAATTCAAAGGGAGAAAATTTGAAAATCGTATTGAGTGAAATTCGAATTTTTGGATCGAATAAATGCCATAAATAATAATCTAAGATATTTTGGGACATGGCCGGTTGGATTGGAACCAATTTGGTTCAATTTTGATGGAATGACAATTTTCAAGACTTGTAAATAAAGTCTAGTTGGAGGGAAATTGGACATTTGCCATGGATGGCATTTTTGAAATATTTTGAAACATTGAGGGAAATTTTGCAAGAAGATTTACACATGGATTAAATCATGCCATTTATTTTTATGAGATTGAATCTTGGCCATTAGATTAAAAAGGGAAAAATGGTAAATTCACTAATTAAATGAATTTAATATTCATTTAATTAAATCATGTGGGATAAATATCTAAAAGATGAACAGAAATTTGTTCATCCACTAAAGGGGCTGTTCGAAATATTAGAGAAGAAAGGGAAAGAAAATTTTCAAACTTTCAAGCTCAAATTTGAAGAATCAAGGCAAGTTTCAAGCAAAATTAATTTAGGTAAATTGTTCTACACTTGATTCTCTTCATTTTGATAGTATTTTTGCATGATAAAAGTCAAGTTGATTCATATTATGGACGAAGATTGATTATGGAAATGGTAGTTTATGATGAAATTAGAGTAGTAGTTAATTGAATTGATGATTTAAACATGGAATCAAGCTTGAATTTGAATAAATTCCATGTTTGATGTTATAAACCCTAACCCTAAGAATTGGGGATTTTGGTTAGGGAATCAAATTGAGGATGATATTGAATGGATTATGATGTTGGAAGCTTAATTTTGATGTTATATTAAATAATTTCTCCAATTGAAGTTAAGGGACAATTTCGAAAATTTTAAGAAAATTAGGGGAAATTATTGAAAATTTATTTTAGCACTTGAATTGATGAATTATGATTGAAATAGCATGAATTGGTGTTTAAGGATCAAAATGAAAATTTTTGGAAGTACAGGGATTAATTCGGCAATTTAAAGAAAATTAGTGATTAGTCTTGAATTTATGAAAAATTTATAGAATTGAAGATTCATACATATTATGGCAGTTAAAGGATTGAAATGTCAAGAAAGGATATATGCGAGATTTATTTCGAAATAAAAGTTAGTGAAGGACCGAATTGGATAAAGTTGAAAGTTAAGGGAAAATTCTAGAAATGATGGAAATAAGTAAAGAATTAATTTGTACATGAATTAAGTGTACAAATATGGTGTAGTGACTAAAATGTCACTTTTATAAAGTTTAAGGGCTAAAAGGATAATAGTCCCAAATAAGTAAATAGTAATAGAAATTGTTCAAATTGAGCTTGGACAATTGATTGATGTTCAAAATGGTCACTAAGGACCTAGGGACCAATTCGGCAATCACATGAAAATTTGGGGAAAATTTCAAAAATATTTTATATTCAAATAATTATGTCTTGAAATAGAGTTAGTAATGTTAGATTTAAGTCTAATAATGAATAGTGATAAATTGTGTTTAATTGGTCTTCTACAGTTCAAAGAGAGACTGAAGAAGAACCGAGTAATAGCAAGAAAGGAAAGGATATTGATAGAGCTTAGTGAGGCTAGCTTACATAAACAGGTGAGTGTATTTTTATATGCTTGCATAATGATGAGAAAGGGAAGACTTGTGATAAGTTGACCCTAAATTGAAAATGAAATTGCATTATTATATAAAATTTGACCTGTTGCATATTTCAGTAAATGCAAGCTTCAGCAGAATACGAGGTAAGAATTTTATTATGCGTAATGGCAATGCATGTCTATACATGGAATATGGATAATAACAAGTTTAAAATGAAACAAGATACACCCAGGGGAACCAAGCCCATAGTGAAATTGGCACTAACGAGGTGTTTTTAATATAAGGATCAAAGAACGTCTTTATATGAGGAGCAAAGAGCATCCTCTCGAGTACGTACTCTACATGGCACTACGGTGTAGATAGGCTACGGGGTTTCCATGGGCCTCTAGCCAGATACGATGATAATAATAACAAAATGTTACATGATACAAATGTTACATGATACAGATGTTAAATAATTACATGATACATGAACAAGATGCTACATGATTTCATGATACGTGAAAAAGAAGTACATGTTACATGATAGAGAAGTACATGACATACATGATAGAAATGTTACATGATACATGATAGACATGTTACATGATATATGATAGAAATGTTACATGATGCATGATAAAGATGTTATATGATACAAAATAGAGATGATTCATGTTATACATGATAATGATGTTTCGCAAGATAGTGATGATACATGGAAAGTTGACATTGTGACATGATTGTTAGATATAGGAAATGTGTATTGCACTTTATATAGGATATGCTGAATTGCATTACTTCATGTTTTCTTAAAACTAGTTTTTGAATGGCTGACTAAGTTCGTACTTAGCATGTGATGTTGTTTCACACGTAGGTTCTCTGAGATAGACTTAAAGAGGAGCTGCTTATTTTGGAAAGATCAAGTTACTAAAGTGACTATGGTATGTACATCTTTAAAGTAGTTGATATCTAGTGGCATGTACGAATGTTAAAGTATATGTTAGTATGTATTTTAAATGAGTAAACTGGTTTGTAAACTTTAAGTGGATAACTACTTTGGTAAACTTAAGTTTATAATATATATATATATTAATATGAATGTATGGACTTAGAAAATGGTTTGCTACAAATGGTTATAATTTATGACGTAGTTAAATATTGTTTCCGTAATCATGTAATAAATTTAAATTCAAGAAAGGGTCTAGGCAGGGTACCTAGTTTTCACCCTGATTAATATTTTTATTTTGAAAACATTTATAAATTTTATAAAACAATTCAAGGTCAAAACTAGCTACAACAGCCTAACACAGTTTTTAATTCAAAATCGAGAAATGGTTAAACTTCAAGGTAAATTTGGCATATAAAATAAATTTTAAGTCAAGTTTTCTTATTAAATTAGTAGCATCTTTTACGTATATTCGGTATACGAGTATACGTTAAGGGTGTTACATTTTTATTGGTATGAGAGCTACATGTTTTGCCAATTCTGGAGGCTAAACCGAGTTTAATGTGTTTTGTTTTTAAGTACATGCCCCTAGAATATCATATTACTGATGTACTATCTGTACAACATGATTTTGCTCCTCGTATATATGTATAAATAGGTTATTTTAGTATCGAATAATGTCAAATACTACTGAGTCACGATAGGCGATGGATCGCGGGGAACATGAGGAGGTTCAAATTAGGAGTAACAATGTACTTCAGGCTCCACCTCCCGCTCCTACCCCGGCTGAACCACCAGAGCAACAAAGAGCTCTGACGCAAGAATATGGAGAACTAGTACAAGCTTTAGAGGCTATGGTAAATAGTCTTTAGTCTCCAGCGCCAGCACCAGCTTCGGTACCTGTGCCAGTTAGAGCAACGACTGTGAAAGAACTTAAAAAGTTGGGAGCTCCAGAATTTCACAGAGAAGGTGGTCCGATGGCTGCCGACTTGTGGCTAAATGATGTTAAGATCCTGATGGAAGGGCTTGGTTGCTCCAATGCTAAAAAGTTGGAATGAGCTGTCTCCTTATTGAGAGGACATGCTCGTATTTGGTGGTCTAATGCCATGGAGCTAGTACTGGCTGCTGAAATAACTTGGACGATTTTTCAAGAAGCATTTCAGGCCAAGTATATTGGAGAACAATTCAAGAGAGAGATGCTACAGGAGTTCATGGATCTTAAAAAAGATATTTGTACTGTCTATGAGCACGAGTTAGATTTCAATAGACTGAGTCAGTATGCAGCTGAGTTAATGCCGACTGAAAAGTTTCGATGTCAGTGGTTTATAGAGAAACTTTATCCAAGGCCCAAAAAGATTCTATTGGGCATGAATTTATCAAACTTTCAAGAGGCTGTGAATAGAGCAAAGGCGATGGAAAGAGCCTATTTGGAGTGAGTTAAAGCTCAGTCATCTCGAGCATCAAAAAGGTCCAGTGATACTTCTATCTCGACACAGTCTAAATGAGGTAGAGGTAATCGATCATGAGGTAGAGGTAATCGATCACAAGGGAGAGCTGAGTGTGGAATTACTCTAAAGAATCCTTCTGTAAGGAAATGGCAGAATGCTCAGACGTCAGTTACTGGATCGAGCAAGCCTATGATTCCAGAGTGCAAAATTTGTAGAAGGTGACACTTGGGAGTCTGCTAAATAATCACAGGAGCCTGTTATAGATGTGACAGTACTAAGCATTATATTAAGGATTGTTCGGAGGGGCAGTCTAAGAAGCTTACTCAAACTGAAAAATCTGCAACGTATCATCTCGAGGTCGAGGTCGTGGTGGACAACCCAGGACATCGACACAAGGAGTTTCTGAGGTTGCATCCAACAGGGAATTTTGGACTCCAGCTCGAGTATACAATATCCGTACTGATGAAGAAAATTATCATCCAGATATTATCGCAGGTACGTTCTGACTTTTGGGTGAACCAATATTTACTTTAATTGATTCGGGTTCGACTCACTTGTACATTAGCACTAAAATAGTAGAAGAAAGATTCCTATGAAGAAAATATCTAATAATGTGATTGCCAGTAATCCTCTTGGACATAGTGCACGAGTGACTAGAATTTGCAAGAGATGTCCATTAGAAATTCGAGGGATTAAGTTCCCAGCAGACTTAATGGAACTTCCATTCCATGAATTTGAAGTCATTCTTGGAATGGATTGGTTATCTGCATATGATACATATGTAAAATGTAAGAAGAAAAGGTTGGTACTTCAAGGACCTGATGGTTCTGAAGTGATCGTTGTAGGAGAAAGAACTGACTGTTTAGAGTCAGTAATTTCTGCAATGACAACTCAAAGGCTGTAAAACAATGGATGTGAAGCATGTTTGGTTTATGTGGTGGATACACAATAGTACCTGAGAAGATTGAATATATCCCAACTATGAGAGAATTTCCTGATGTATTTTCGAACAAGCTACCAGGGTTGCCTCCGGATAGGGAAATACATTTTGAGATTGATGTTTATCTTGGAACTAAGTCGATATCAATGGCACCGTATAGGATGGCGTCTACAGAATTAAGGGAACTGAAAGCTCAATTACAAGAGTTGTTAGATTGGGGTTACATTCGACTGAGTGTATCACCATGGAGTGGTCTGGTATTATTTGTGAAGAAGATGGATGGTTCCCTATGATTATGTATAGATCACCAGTAGTTAAATAAAGTAACCATTAAGAACAAGTATCCACTACCAAGGATTGAAGATCAATTTGATTAGCTTAGAGGTGCAGTGGTGTTCTCGAAGATAGATCTTCAATTGGGTTATTATCAACTTAAAGTCAAAGAAGAAGATGTACCGAAAACAACATTCAGAACTCGTTATGGACATTCTGAGTTTCTGGTAATGCCTTTTGGATTGACGAATGCCCCTGCTGCATTCATGGATCTGATGAATAAGGTATTCCAACCCTATTTGGATCAGTTTGTCGTGGTCTTCATAGACGATATTTTGGTATACTCGAAGACTGAAGCTGATCATGATTATCATCTTTGAGTGGTATTACAAACTTTAAGAGATAAGCAGCTATATGCCAGGTTTTCGAAATGTGAGTTCTGGTTGTCAGAGGTAACTTTTCTTGGGCATGTAGTGTCTTCAGAAGGAATAGGAGTGAATCCCAAGAAAATACAAGCTATTCTTGAATGAGAAGCGCCGAAAAATGTCTCTAAAGTTCAAAGTTTCTTGGGATTAGCTGGATATTACAGATGCTTTGTGCATAATTTTTCCATCATTGCTATGCCTCTTACCCAGTTGCTACGAAAGGGTATTCCATTTGTTTGGACAGAGAAGTGCCAGGAAAGTTTTGAGAGATTAAAGAAAATTCTGACCGAGGCACTAGTTTTAATTCAACTAGAATCGAGAAAGGTATATACTCTGTACAGTGATGCATCTCGTTGTGGTTTGGGTTGCGTATTGATGCAAGAAGGTCGTGTAGTAGCATATGCATAAAGGCAACTCAAAACTCATGAAAAGAACTATCTGATACATGATTTAGAAATGGCAGCTGTAATTTTTGCTTTAAAAATTTGGCGACACTATTTGTATGGTGAAAAATGTCATATTTATACAGATCACAAAAGTTTGAAGTATCTGATGACACAAAAGGATCTAAACCTGCGACAAAGAAGATGGGTCAAGTTTTTGAAGGATTACGACGTGGTTATTGATTATCACCCTGGGAAGGCTAATGTAGTCACAAATGCTCTTAGTTGAAAGACATTTTCTGCTTTGCGCATGATGAATGCACAGTTGTCATTGGAACGAGATGGTTCATTGACAGCAGAATTTTAGATAAAGCCAACTTTGTTAGATCAAATCAAAGGTTTGCAGTCTACAGATGAAAAATGTCTTGAAAAGAGGAGACAAGCTGAAGTTGGAGAAGTACAAGACTATGAGATCAAGCCTAATGGTTGTTTATATTATCGAGGTAAAGTGTATGTTCCTGATGATGACAATTTGAAGAAGGATATATTAACAGAGGCCCATTATGGTCCATTGACTATGCACCCAGGAATTAACAAGATGTATCAAGATTTGAGGACTCGATACTGGTGGCCAGGAATGAAAAGAGCAATCTCAGAATTCACGACAAAGTGCTTAACATGTCAACAAGTAAAAGCTGAGCATCAAGTACCTTCTAGATTGCTTCAGCCTATCTCTATTCCCTAATGGAAGTGGGAACGGGTGACGATGGATTTTATAATAGGATTGCCAACTACACCAAGCAAAAAAGATTCAATATGGGTCATTGTGGATCGACTGACAAAGTCTGCTCATTTTATTCTAGTTCGAATGGATTATTCACTGAATAAATATGCAGAACTTTATATTCGAGAGATAGTACGACTGCATGGTGTTCTAGTATCGATAGTATCGGACAGAGATCCAAGATTTACTTCAAGGTTTTGGAGTGCATTACATGGAGCTTTGGGTACTAAATTAAATTTTAGTATAGCTTTTCATCCACAAATAGATGGGCAATCTAAAAGGGTCATACAGATTTTGGAGGATATGCTACGAGCTTGTGTAATCGAGTTTGCAGGATCATGGGAAAAGTACTTGCCTTTGGCTGAATTTGCTTACAATAACAGCTATCAAGCACGTATTAAGATGGCACCTTTCAAAGCATTGTATGGAAGAAAGTGCCAAACTCCTCTCAATTGGTTCGAGTTGCAAGATCGAAATGTCATGAATAACTCAAACATCGGAGGAGTTAATTTAATGCAAGACATGGAAGATAAAGTAAGGATTATTCAACATAATCTCAAGGTCGCAGTATATCAACAAAAAGCCTATGCAGATAAAAAAAGAAAAGATATCGAGTACGAGGTTGGAGAAAAAAGTGTTCCTAAAGGTTTCTCCTTGGAAGAAAGTACTACGTTTCGGGCGGAAAGGGAAGCTTAACCATAGATTTATTGAACCATATGAAATTTTAAAAAGAGTTGGACCAGTGGCTTACCAACTAGCATTACCTCTGGATATGAGTAAGATTCATGATGTGTTTCACGTGTCCATGCTACAGAGGTATCAATTAGATCCTTCACATGTAATTTGTCCTAAGAAAATTGAATTGCAACTAGATCTAACTTATGAAGAAGAACCAGTGAAAATCCTAGCATACGGAGTAAAAGAATTAAGAAAAAAGAAAATTCCACTGGTTAAAGTCCTTTGGAAGAACCATAAAGTTGAGGAAGCCACTTGGGAAACCGAAGAGAGAATGAAAAAGCAGTGTCCAAAATTGTTTGAAAAGAGTATACGTTAAAAATTCAAGGATGAATTTTCTTAAGGGGAGGAATTCTAATATCCCAATTTTTGGACTAGTGACCAAATTGTAATTTTTAAAAGTTTAGGGGGTTAAAGTGTAAAGTTTGGAAACGTTTAGGGACCAAAGTGTAATTTCCAAAAGTTATGTAATCTAACCCATAAATGAATAGTTCACCCCAAAGAGTGACACTTTCGTGGTACCCGAATTTTTCGTACGAGGATTATATTAGTGGCTATAAAGCTTTAAAAATTCAAAGGGAGAAAATTTAAAAATCGTATTGAGTGAAATTCAAAATTTTGGATCGAATAAATGACATAAATAAAAATCTAAGATATTTTGGGACATGGCCGGTTGGATTGGAACCAATTTGGTTCAATTTTAATGGAATGGCAATTTTCAAGACTTGTTGTAAATAAAGTCTAGTTGAAGGGCAAATTGGACATTTGCCATAGATGACATTTTTGAAATATTTTGAAACATTGAGGGCAATTTTGGAAGAAGATTTAAACATGGATTAAATCATAGCCATTGATTTTTATGAGATTGAATCTTGGCCATTGGATTAAAAAGGGCAAAATGGTAAATTCACTAATTAAATGAATTTAATATTCATTTAATTAAATCACGTGGGATAAATATCTAAAAGATGAACAAAAATTTGTTCATCCACTAAAGGGCTGTTCGAAATATTAGAGAAGAAAGGGGAAAGAAAAATTTCAAACTTTCAAGCTCAAATTTGAAGAATCAAGGCAAGTTTCAAGCAAAATTAATTTAGGTAAATTGTTCTACACTTGATTCTCTTCATTTTGATAGTATTTTTGCATGATAAAAGTCAAGTTGGTTCATGTTATGGATGAAGATTGATTATGGAAATGGTAGTTTATGATGGAATTAGAGTAGTAGTTAATTGAATTGATGTTTTAAACATGGAATCAAGCTTGAATTTGAATAAATTCCATGTTTAATGTTATAAACCCTAACCCTAAAAATTGGGGATTTTAGTTAGGGAATCAAATTTAGAATGATACTGAATGGATTATGATGTTGGAAGCTTAATTTTGATGTTAGATTAAATAATTTCCCCAATTGAAGTTATAGGGACCATTTCAAAAATTTTGAGAAAATTAGGGGAAATTATTGAAAATTTATTTTAGCACTTGAATTGATGAATTAAAATAACATGAATTGACGTTTAAGAATCAAAATGAAAATTTTTGGAAGTACATGCACTAATTTGGCAATTTGAAGATTTGTCTTGAATTTATGGAAAATTTATAGAATTGAAGATTCAAGCATATAATGGAAGTTAAAGGATTGAAATGTCAAGAAAGGATATATGGGGGATTTATTTCGAAATAAAAAGTTAGTGAAGGACTGAATTGAATAAAGTTGAAAGTTAAGGGAAAAATTCTAGAAATGATGGAAACAAGTAAAGAATTAATTTGTACATGAATTAAGTGTACAAATATTGTGCAGTGACTAAAATGTCACTTTTATAAAGTTTAAGAGCTACAAGGATAATAGTCCAAAATAAGTAAATAGTAATGGAAATTGTTCAAATTGAGCTTGAACAATTGATTGATGTTCAAAATGGTCACTAAGGACCAATTCGGCAATCACATGAAAATTCGGGGAAAATTTCAAAAATATTTTATATTCGAATAATTATGTCTTGAAATAGAGTTAATAATGTTAGATTTAAGTCTAACAAAGAATAGTGATAAATTGTGTTCGATTGGTCTTCTACAGTTCAAAGAGAGACTGAAGAAGAACCGAGTAATATCAAGAAAGGAAGGGATATTGAAAGAGCTTAGTGAGGCTAGCCTACATAAACAGGTGAGTGCATTTTTATATGCTTGCATAATGATGAAAAAGGGAAGACTTGTGATAAGTCGACCCTAAATTGAAAATGAAATTGCATTATTGTATAAAATTCGACCTGTTGCATATTTCAGTAAATGCAAGCTTCAGTAGAATACGAGGTAAGAATTTTATTTTGCATAATGGCAATGCATGTCTATACATGGAATATGGATAATAACAAGATTAAAATGAAACAAGATACACCCTGGGATCCAAGCACATAGTGCAATTGGCACTAACGAGGTGTTTTTAATATGAGGAGCAAAGAGCGTCCTTATATAAGGAGCAAAGAGCGCTCATCGAGTACGTACTCTACATGGAACTACGGTGCAAATAGGTTACGGGGTTTCCATGGGCCTCTAGCCAAATACGATGATAATAATAACAAGATGTTACACGATACAGATGTTACATGATACATGAAAAATATGTTACATGATTTCATGATACGTGAAAAAGAAGTACATAACATACATGATAAAAATGTTACATGACACATGATAGACATGTTGCATGAAATATGATAGAAATGTTACATGATGCATGATAGAGATGTTATATGATACATAATAGAGATGATTCATGTTATACATGATAATGATGTTTCGCAAGATAGTGATGATACATGGAAAGTTGACATTGTGACATGATTGTTAGATATAGGAAATGTGTATTGCACTTTATATATGATATGCTGAATTGCATTACTTCATGTTTTTTAAAACTATTTTTTGAATGTCTCACTAAGTTCGTACTTAGTGTGTGATGTTATTTCACACGTAGGTTCTCTGAGATAGACTTAAAGAGGAGTTGCTTATTTTGGAAAGATCAAGTTACTAAAGTGACTACGATATATACATCTTTAAAGTAGTTGATATCTAGTGGCATGTACGAATGTTAAAGTGTATGTTAGTATGTATTTTAAATTAGTAAACTGGTTTGTAAACTTTAAGTGGATAACTACTTTGGTAAACTTAAGTTTATAATATATATATTAATATGAATGTATGGACTTAGAAAATGGTTTGCTACAAATGGTTATGATTTATGACGTAGTTAAATATTGTTTAACCCTAGTCGCGTAATAAATTTAAAATCAAGAAAAGGTCTAGGCAGGGTACCTAGTTTTCACCCTGATTAATATTTTTATTTCGAAAACACATTTATAAATTTTATAAAACAATTCAGGGTCAAAACTAGCTACAACAGCCTAACACAATTTTTAATTCAAAATCGAGAAAGGGTTAAACTGCGAGGTAAATTTGGCATATAAAAAAATTTAAGTCAAGTTTTCTTATTAACTTAATAGCATCTTTTACGTATATTCGGTATACGAGTATACGTTAAGGGTGTTACACGGTGCGCGAAAACCTCACCAGTCTGCCACCCTCAGGTTGAACCGCTACAGTATGAGCAACTACCCTCTGACCATCCTTTCTACGTTGGAAATGTCCACGATGAAACACTAGGATGAATAAAACATTAGGACGAATGAAACCTCATGCCATCTTTTTTTCACAAACAACACCGGTGCTCTCCACGATGAAACACTAAGATGAATGAAACCTCGATCCAACAACTCCTGTAGCTGTGTCTTCAACTCCTTCAATTCTTTCGGTGCCATATGATATAGTGCAATCGACACCATAGCCGTATTTGCGTACGTCTCAATGCAAAAATCAACCTCCCTATCCGGTGGCAAGCCAGACAACTCTTTCGGAAACATTCCTAGAAAGTTGCAAACAGTACGAATATCTTGGGTACACACTTCCTTCATATTAGGGTTCATAACATAAGTTAGGTATGCTTGACCCCAAATTCTAACATCTTTTGTGCTTCCAAGGACGAAACAACATTGGACAAGAATTTGACATTCTCTCCTATAACCACCACCTCGTAATCCTCTACAAGTCTCAATGAAACCCGCTTGGTCTCAAAATCAACCACAGCTTTATGCTCCGATAACCAATCCATTCCCAAGATTACATCAAAACCATATAATGACAATTCCTTTAAATCTGCCTCAAACACATGACCTTGAACCGTCAAAGGACATCTTCTATACAACCTCCTAGCAACTACTGTCTCACCAAATGAACTAGTTACTCGCATACCAACACCTAACACCTCTACAGGTATATCAAGCAAGCATGCATGATCGCGCAAGATGTATGAACATGTAGAACTAGAATCTATCAAAGAAAGCAATGGTATGGACTGCAAAGTAAATGTACCTGCAATCACATCGGTATCATTCCTTCTTACACGGTGCGTGAAAACCCTTAACGGTCCACTTGTTGGGTTTGATAGGAAATTAACTGATCTAATTAGGAATTTAAACGCAATGAAAAAATATCCTATGAAGAATTTCCAGGATCTTATGCAATCATATTAATGTACGAAGAGGAAATCAAGAATTACCTTAATTTTTGATTCAAGAATCCGGTTGAGTTGGGGCGCTGCCTTTCTGAAAGACGACCGCCCTCTACAAGTATCCACACGCGAATGGATGACGAACGACTATTGGAATGCTAGTTTCAATCAAGATTTTGAAAATCTTGTTTTTTTGAAGTTTGGTGGCTATTTCGAAAATCTCTCTTAAAAACCCATTGGCATACATACATATATATATATGACTTGATTAGGGTTAGATTGAGTTCACTTATTATAATTTAATTAAAACTCTTTTAAATAAATTATAAAATAAATTCCTTTATCTGATAAGGAAATCAAGTTCAACCAAAATCTAGATGATGTGATTTATTTAATAATATTATTTATTTAAAATAAATAAATAATATATTAAAAATAGATTCCTTATCCAATAAGGAATTTAAATCCAATTAAATCTAGATAATGAGATTATTTAATATTATCTTTTTAGAAAAATAATAAAATAAATAAAATATTCTATCACAAGAATAAGAATTTAACTTCTTTAAATTTGAATAAATAATCTCTCTCAATATAATTTAAAATAATCACATTATCTTAAATTTATTATTGGGAGTAATAACCACAATTATTCTTATCCATTTTTAGTGTGCGACCCTATAGGTTCAATTAACGTTGGCAGTAGATAAAATCACATTTTATTCTACAAGTCATAAGCGGCCTCTAGCAAGACATTATGACTACCCAAGTTAAATGAAAAGATCATAATCCGAGACAACCTTAATTCAGTTTATTTCATAATCCTTTTTTCTCACGATATCTTGATAGAATATAAGGCATGGAAAATGTTAACCTTATATCGTTCCATCTTTAGTTTCTCGATGCCCAATTGAACTGATTAAACAAATGACATTGATCTCTATCAACTTATTTGAGCACGACCATGCATTTCTTAGTCTCAATCATCGAGGGGCCCAAAGATATCTCTTTTATGTTAAGAGGGATAAATTCCATCTTAATTACTCACATCTCACTGCATGATTCCTTATTATGTTCAAGCAAAACCTTTATAATCGTCCGATTAAAAATGATGTTTGACTAAGGCGAATTTGGCGAGTGGCAAATACTTCTTCCACGAGCCTTCAAATTCGAGTACACAAGCTCTAAGCATATCTTCAAGAATCTGAATAATTCTTTCAGACTGGCCATCTGTCTGAGGATGGAAAGCAGTGCTAAAGTTTAGTCGAGTCCCCAATGCCTTATGCAACGAACTCCAAAATCTCGAGGTAAACCTCGAATCTCTATCTGAAATAATAGATACATGCACACCATGCAACTGTACGATATCTTTAATGTAAAACTCTGTATATCTATATATTTTATAATCCATCTGAACTGGGATAAAATGAGCAGATGTTGTCAATCTGTCCACAACTACCCAAATAGAATCCTTTTTGCTAGGAGTCATTGGTAAATCTGTTACAAAATCCATTGTGACGTTCTCCCATTTCCATTGTGGAATAGAAATTGGTTGTAACAATCTAGATGACATTTTATGCTCAACTTTCACTTGTTGAATTTTCAAGCATCTAGCTACAAACTCTGTCACTGTTCTTTTCATACCTGGCCACTAATATCTACTTTTTAAATCCCGATACTTCTTATTACCTCCTGGATGCATTGCCAATGGACTATAATGAGCTTCATATAGAAGTTCCCGTCTCATATCCTCATTATCAGGAATATAGATTCTATCTCAATAACAAAGACATCCATCAGTCTTAACTGCATAGTCTTTAATCTCACCACTTTCAATCGATTTCAAAATTGCCAAGCACTTTTCATCCTTACTTTGTAGCTCCTTAATCTGTTTTGTCAAGGTATGCTTAAGCTGCAATTCCGCAACCAAAATACCATCATCTCTCAGTGTCAACTGAGCATTCAAAGTCCTCAAGCCAGCAAATGTCTTTCGACTCAAAGCATCAACCACAACGTTTGCTTTCCCAGGGTGATAATTAGTTACAAGATCATAATCTTTGATTAACTCTAACCACCTTCTTTGCCTCAGATTCAAAACTTTCTGTGTCATCAAATATTTTAAACTTTTATGATCCGTAAAAATATAGCATAGCTCACCATACAAGTAATGACGCCATATTTTCAAAGAAAAAACTACTACGACCAATTCTAGATCATGAGTTGGATAGTTCCTTTCATGTGTCTTTAATTGTCTAGAAGCATACCTATTACTTTACCTTCTTGCATCAATACACATCCCAATCCATTGTGGGATACATCGCCGTACAATGTAAAATCCTTTCCCGATTCTGGCTGCACGAGCTGTAATGATCCGAAAATCTTGCTAAGTTATACAATGGTCATTTAGTACTAAGGTTTTGGAATAAGGCTAACTTAATGACTAAAATGACAAAGGATGAAAGTTAGTGACCAAAATGAAAAGTTGGTAAAAGTTCAGAGACCTAAGTGTAAATTTTCCAAGAATGATTTTTATTCAATATAAGGATAAATTTGATCAGAATAAGGATTTTGGTAATAATCATGTTTTTGCCACATGTAAATAAAAAAATGAATTTTAAATTCATTTTTCTTTCTTTCCAAAAATACCCCTTTAACTAAATAAAAATTACATTTAGTTCAAATTTATGCCACCCCATTACTTTTGAACAAGATTAGTTCCCATACAACTGGCCATCATCATTAAACAATCATAAAATATTATTTATGATTTTTGTTCGATTTAATTTCCCAATTTTCACCTTTTTCGATTTTTCCTCAATCAAACAATCAACTCTAATTTGGGAATCTCATATTTCCCTAATTCCATAAATAAATTCATATTTTCATACAAAATTCTTCATCTTAATAAAGTCAAACTTAGAAATTTGACTCGATCCAAACATATCGATAATTACCCAAATTCTCTATCGTGTAGCATCTTTCTTGAAAATTCTTCATCAAGCATTTATACAAACTTTTCCTACTTTTTCTGAGTTTTTTTTGCTGATTAAAATACGAATATGTGACACTTCCCAGAAGGTCACCCAAGCATTTCTCCAATCTGAGCACGCTTAACCACCTTTGTCGATCAAAATTCAATATTTTCTACTGCACTGTAACTTCGACAATTATTACCAAAATCCTTATTCTGATCAAATTTATCCTTATACTGAATAGAAATTATTCTTGGGAAATTTATACTTAGGTCCCTGAACTTTTACCAACTTTTCATTTTGGTCACTAACTTTCATCTTTTGTCATTTTAGTTACTAAGTTAGCCTTATGCCAAAAACTTAGTACTAAATGACCATTGTATAACTTAGCAAGATTTTCGGGGTATTACAATTCCTCCCCCGTAAAAAAATTCGTCCTCGAATTTTAGAACGTACTTGATTAAAAAAGATTCGGATATTGCTTTTTCATCTTCTTCTTAGTTTCTCAAGTGGCCTCCTCAACCTTGTGGTTTCTCCAAAGAATTTTGACCACAAGGATTTTCTTGTTCCTTAACTCTTTAACTCTATATACTAGAATTTTCACTGGTTCTTCTTCATATGTCAAATCTAGTTGTAACTCAATTTCCGTTGGAGTGATGACATGTAAAGGATCTGACCAATATCTTCGTAGCATAGATACATGAAATACATCGTGTAGTTTGCTTATCTCTGGTAGTAAGACTAACTAGTAAAACAATGATCCTAATCTTTTCAAGATCTCATATGGTCCAATAAATCTGGAGCTAAGCTTTCATTTTCATCCCAATCGTAACCTTTTCTTCTAGGTTAATACCTTTAGAAACACTTTATCTCAATTTTTTCCGGTCTATGGCAACTTTAAGATTATTCTGAATAATTCTCACTTTTTTCTCCATTTCTCGAGTTAGATCAATTCCATTTTCCTTCGAATCACTTTGTATATTTTAGTCCCGTAGTTCAAACCAATTAAGTGGAGTCTTACATCTTCTTCTAAATAATACTTCAAATGGTGCCATTCTGATGCTTTCCTGGTAACTATTATTATAAGCAAATTTAGCTAAAGAAAGATACATTTTCCATGATCTTTTCAATTCAATTACACAGGCCGTTAACATATCCTCTAAAATTTGGATAGTTCATTATGATTGTTCATCTATTAAGGATGGAAAGATGTGCTAAAATTGAGTCGAGTACCCAAGGTTTTATGCAAAGATTTCCAAAATCTTGAAGTAAACTTTGGATCTCTCTTAGATACTATCGAAACAGGTACTCTATGCAACCGAACTACCTCCTTAATATATAACTCAGCATACTTGTCCATAGAATAATCTATTTCGGACAGGAATGAAGTGTACTGATTTAGTCAATCTGTCAACTATTACCCAAGTTGAATCTTTCTTATTCGGTGTCAAAGGTAGCCTTGTTACAAAATCCATGGTTACTCGTTTCCCCTTTCCACTGAGGAATGGAAATCGACTGCAACAATCCAGAAGGCACCTGATGTTCTGCTTTTGCTTGCTAACATGTCAAGCATTTAGAAACAACTCAATTATAAATCTTTTCATGCTTGACCACCAATATCAATCTTAGGTCTTGATACATCTTGTTTCCACTTGGACTATAACGTGCCTCAAACAGAAGTTCTTTCTTCAATTCTTCATCAATCGAAATATAGATTCTTGCTCGATAATACAAGCATCTTTCAAATTAACTTTAAAGTCTTTGGTTTCACCATTTTCAACTTGCTTGAACCTTGATAACACTTGTCATCTTTTCTTTGAAAATCTTTTTATTTATTCAAATAAATGATACATCTTTCCTTAGTATCTTGGTCATTGGAGAAGCAATCATTCAAAAATTCTTTACAAACTTTCTATAATAATTAGCTAGTCTCAAGAAAATTCAAACCTCTGATATATTCTTTGGTATTTTCCAATCAACTATAGCTTATATCTTCTTGGGATCCACTCTTATTCATTTTTCGAAACCACATGACCAAGAAAAGTAACTTCCGGAAATCAACATTCACACTTTGATAATTTGACATATAGTTTCTTTCCCCTAAGGATCTGAAGAACAATTCGAAGATGAGCATCATGTTCCTCTCTTGTATTTGATTAAACCAAAATATCATCAATAAATATCATCACAAATTGATCCAAATAAGACTAAATTATTCGGTTCATCAGATCCATGAATGTTGTAGGAGCATTAGTCAATCCAAACAACATTAATACAAACTCATAATGTCCATACTAAATTTGGAAAATCGTCTTTAGAATATCTTCTTCCTGAATCTTCAACTAATGATGCCCTAATCGAATATCAATCTTGGAAAATACAACTGCACCCTTTAAATGATCAAAAAGATCATCAATCCTTGGAAGAGGGTACTTATTCTTCACTGTTACCTTATTTAGCTGACGATAATATATACATAATCGTATAGATCCATCTTTTTTTTTACGAATAACAGCGGTGCGCTCCAAGGTGACACACTTGGTCTTATAAAACCCCAATCCAACAATTCTTATAATTATGATTTTAACTCTCAAAGCTCGGTTGGTGCCATTCTGTACGGGGCATCGATAGGGGTGCAGTACCAGGAAATACCTCTATTTTAAATTCTACTTCTTGATCAGGGGTAATCCTGGTAATTCCTCAAGAAATGCCTCTGGATACTCCTGAACTGTAAAAAATATCTTCCAATTTAATTTCAGCAGTTATGGTATCCACCACATTTGCTAAGAAAACTTAGCAGCCTTGTAGCAACAGTTTCTTAGTAGAAACAACTTAAATCACATTAGATAGAAGATTCATCCTTTCACCCACTACTATTATTCTTCACCTTTCTAATTTTTCAAGATTAATCACTTTAAGCGACAATCCACAATAGCATGGTAAAAAGATAACCAATCCGTGCCTAATATCATTTTGAATTCTTCGAAAGGTAGCTCCATTAGGTTTGCTAGAAACTCAATTTCCTGCACCTCTTTCGGATAATTTCTACATGTCCAACTTATCCTTACATTATAACTCAACAAGTTTGTAGTCACTATATTACTCGAAATGGGTTCTAAGAGGATATCTCGTTCACCATGCAACTTCGTACTTATATACGAAAATACATAGAGCCTTGATCAATCAAAACCAATACAATTTTATCAAACATATAAAATGTGCCAACTATGATTTTCAGTTCATTCAAATCTTTATCTGTCCTAAAATTATAAAATCAGACTGATGTGCATAACCCTGACTGTGAAGCAAATTCTTATGATTCCCTCGATCTAATTTATTCTCAGAGTAACAAAACAATTTCATCCATTTTCTTTCTATCCAACAGTAAAATCCATTCAGCATGATCTTCAAATAATTTAACCCCCAATTTGCAGTCACTAGACCTTTATATGCTTTTCATTTAAATTCAAATATTCCTTAGTCCTACACTGTCACTCCCTTTTGTGTCGGTGTTCATTCTTATTCCACTAAATTTGAAGAATTATAGTTAGCCTTATTATTACCATTGTTGGTTCTTTTCAGAACCTCCCATTCACCGACTCATCTCAAATTTATTTTTGTAAGGAGCGACATCAATCAAATCATATAAACATCAGATCAGTAATATTGATATCCTAGTGACATGTATAAACTTTTTGATATAAAATCACTTCTGTTTACGCCTAGAACCGGCTAAACCTGTAGCTCTGATACCAATAAATGTAACACCCCTTTTCCCATATCTATCACTGAATACGAGTCAGAGATATCACAAAATATTTGTAAAACCCTCTACATTTTTAATTCGGTAAAATTTTGTTTCTTTAAAAAAAATTATTACAATATATTTTTGTTTTTATTTACAAATGTAGTTAATCACGTAAAGTTTAAACATAATATTTTCATCTTCAAATCGAGTTTAATTTCAGGCAGCGACTTATCAATTTAATTTGACTTTATATAATTAGTGAAACTGCCTAAAAATTGCATGATTTAAAATTTATCCAGATACCGAATAAAATACAAATTCTATCAGAGCAAGCATATCATTTTAATGTACATGCCAACTAGTAATTATCAAACAGTGTCAAAAGATATATTAATGATACTGATGTACCTGTTATTGATTGATGATGTCCATTTATGCTCCTTTCTCTAAATATTTCTTCTTTCCTACGTGTGAAATAGTAACACGTTAAGTAATTACTTAGTGAGGCAATAATTCAAAGTCAAATGCAATTTGACATAAAATCAATGTAAATAAATAATAATGCATATGATCATTGTACCATGTCATGCTCGTTAGCATAAATAAATATGTAACAACATATATGAATATCAAAGTGATAAGATTAGATCTTACCAATTACCGTTGCCATTTCCATCCGTAAGCTTTCAATGCTTACCAATACCATTTCATTTCTATATGCAAGCTTTCAAGCTTATCATTCTATTTCTTTGATTCATTTCAATTTACTTAGCCCAAGGTATCAAATTAAGAGATTCTATGTACACGAGTCATCCCCCTATACTTACTTGAGTATAATGTATTATTGCACTCTACCAGGAGTGCTTAGCACCAAAGTGCTTTGGTATACTTACCGGAGTATACCTTTAATAAAATTTGCACTCTACCTAAAGTGCTTAGAATATTTATACAGCTGTTTATGACTCTATGGATATCCAACTATACCTTCGAATCTCTATGTCATACATTGGGCTTTATATCATCAATCTATCTCATCATTGGCAACATATATCAATATATATCAACATTGGACAGTTCATACCCGAAATAACATTTCAATTTCATTAATTTAAGTAATCAAATGATCAATGCATTTTATTTCTCAAATCTTGACATATCCATAATATATTAATCATATATTCAATGATATAAATATCAATGTATTATGATATGCATGCAATTTCACTCACTTGGGCCATTTATTTGTATGCCTCTCTAAGTCCTCTTTAATCTTTTTCTTCCTTAAACCTCGAACCTCACTTGATTTGAACTTAAACAAATTTTGCTTGAATCTTGCTCAAAAGCCTTAAAAATGGCTTGAGAAAATTTTGCTATATTTTATCTTCTTTCTTTTGAAAGGTTGCAGGAAGATGATGAACTAATTTTGGCTCATCTTTGACTTTTTATTCCTTATTATAACATGTTTTTGCCACATGTAAATAAAAAATGAATTTGAAATTCATTTTTCTTTCTTTCCAAAAATACCCCTTTAACTAAATAAAAATTACATCTAGTTCAAATTTATGTCATCCCATTACTTTTGAACTAGATTAGTTCCCATACAACTAGCCATCATCATTAAACAATCATAAAATATTATTTATGATTTTTGTTCGATCTAATTTTCCGATTTTCACCTTTTACAATTTTCCCTCTATCAAACAATCAACTCTAATTCGGGAATCTCATATTTCCCTAATTCCATAAATAAATTAATATTTTCATACAAAATCCTTCATCTTAATAAAGTCAAACTTAGAAATTTGACTTGATCCAAACATATCGATAATTACCCAAATTCTCTATCGTGCAGCATCTTTCTTGAAAATTCTTCATCAAGCATTTATACGAACTTTTCCTACTTTTTCTGAATCCTTTTTACTGATTAAAATGCCAATATGTGACACTTCCTAGAAGGTCACCCAAGCATTTCTCCAATCTAAGCACGCTTAACCACCTTTTGTCGATCAAAATTTAATATTTTCTACTGCACTCTAACTTCCACAATTATTACCAAAATCCTTATTCTGATCAAGTTTATCCTTATACTGAATAAAAATCATTCTTGGGAAATTTACACTTAGGTACCTGAACTTTTACCAACTTTTCATTTTGGTCACTAACTTTCATCTTTTGTCATTTTAGTCACTAAGTTAGCCTTATGCCAAAACCTTAGTACTAAATGACCCTTGTATAACTTAGCAAGATTTTTGGGGTATTACACGAGCACTGGTGCTTCAGTTAAAATCCTTTTTAACAGCTCAAAGCTCTCTTGACACTTATTAGTCCAAACGAAAGGTACATCCTTCCGTAATAGCTTAGTAATCAGTGCAACAATCATCGAGAAACCCTTTACAAAACGATGATAATATCCTGCCAATCCCAAAAACACTACGAACCTCAGTTATATTCTTGGGAGGTTTCCATTCAATAATGGCCTGAACCTTTTTAGGATCAACTCATATTCCTTCAGCAGAAACAATATGACCCAGGAAAGCCACTTCTGATAGCCAAAATTCACATTTAGAGAGTTTAGCATACAATTTATTTTCTCTCAATATCTGCAATACCACTAGCAGATGAACATTATGTTCTTTCTTAGTCTTTGAATAAACTAGTATATCATCAATAAACACAAAAATGAACTGATCCAAATACTGCTGGAACACTCTATTCATCAGGTCCATAAATGCCGTAGGAGCATTAGTGAGACCAAAAGGCATCACTACAAACTCATAGTGTCCATACCGTGTTCGAAATGCTATTTTTGGAATATCCTCTTCTTTAACCTTTAACTGATAATAACGCGACAGAAGATCGATCTTAGAAAACACAACTGTTCCTTTCAATTGATTAAATAAATCATCAATCATCAGCAAGGGATATTTGTTCTTAATTGTCACCTTATTCAAATGACATAATCAATGCATAACTGCATCGATCTATATTTCTTTTTAACAAAAAAAACGGTGCCCCCAGGGTGATACACTAGGTCGTATAAAACCCTGGTCCAATAATTCCTGCAATTGGGCCTTTAACTCCCTCAATTCTATCGGAGACATTCGATAAGGTGCCATAGATATCGGTTTAGTACCGGGTAGAACTTCTATTTTGAATTACACCTCTCGATCCGGAGGTAACCCTGGCAATTCTTCTGGAAATACATCAGGGAAATCCTGAACTGTCAGAACACTATTAATATCTATTTTTGGTGATTGAGTATCCACAACATGGGCTAGGTAAGCCTGACATCCCTGATACAATAATCTCTTTGCCTTTGTTGCCGAGATCACATTACTCAAACCATTTGATCCTTTGCCAACCACTACTATTTCTGCACCTTCCTTACTTCTCAACACTAGTTGTTTTAAACGACAATCCACTATAGCATGATAAGCATGCAACCAATCCATGCCCAAAATAATCTCAAATTCATGAAAAGGTAATTCATCAAATTGATTGGGAATTCAATTCCCTGTATCACTATTGGGCACTACTTGAAAATTTTATTCACCCGAACACTATGACCAATAGGGTTGGTCGCAAAAATATCACTAGATATAGGTTCTAAGATAATCCCTCTGTCTTGGACTAACTTAGAACTAACATATGAATGAGTAGATCCCGAATCTATTAATACAAATATAGGTTTATTAAAAAGCTAGAAGGTACCTATGACCATATCAGATGCATTCTTATCATCCTCGGTGCGAATATGGTAAACCTTTGATGGAGTCTTGAACTCTCTGGTGGAAGCAGCTTCAGATGTTCCCAGACGAGTGATCTTAGCAGATCTTGGATTACCCTGATATTTCTCTCTTTGGTTCTGAACTGCAAATTTCTACGATCGTTCTGACTTGTCACCAGACTTTGAAAAATCTTGTATAAAATGATCAGTGGCACCACAACCAAAACAAGCTCCTGTTAGGGCTCGACACATTCCCAAATGATACTTGCCACAATGCTCACATATAGTTGGG
Organism: Hibiscus mutabilis; assembly: GCA_019671005.1. Classification (NCBI taxonomy): domain Eukaryota; kingdom Viridiplantae; phylum Streptophyta; class Magnoliopsida; order Malvales; family Malvaceae; genus Hibiscus; species Hibiscus mutabilis. The sequence goes on along the minus strand of CM033720.1, from coordinate 17,072,359 downwards.
CTTAGGAATTTCCTTGATCCCCCTGTTCTTGCAGCTGAAGCCTGTGAATCTCTAAACTTTCCAGACCCAGATTTTTGTCTAAAGGATGTAGTAGATCCTCCCCGGTTATCCTGATAAGATTTCTTGCCTCGTTTAGCAGACGGTGAACCAAATGATCATTCGTAGTTCCTTTTCTGAGACTGGACATTCTGAGTCGCCATCTTTTCTGTCCAAACTCTTTGCATTCCTTTAGGTCGATTAACTGCCTCTTAAAATTCGGTGATATTCATAGCAATTAATATTTCCTTGTATTCAGTATTCAAACCTTAAATGAAACATATGCTACGATCCTTTTCAGTAGGAATCAACTCTGAGGCGAAATGGCTCAATTTGTTGAATTCATATTCGTATACCATCCTATCACCTTGCATGAGATTTAAAAATTCATTTCTCATTTCTCAGACAAATATGTCATCGATATACTTGTTGTGAAACTCGTGGAGGAAGAAATCCCAATTAATCTCTTCACGAGGGCAAGTAGTAATATTTGACCACCAAATACGAGCCTGTCCTTTCAACAAAGACACAGCTCCCTCCAACTTCCTCTGATCATTATAGTGTAGTCCCTCGAGCATAATCTTTAAATCATTTAACCAATAGTCTACGGTAATAGAATCTCCTTCAGTGAAATCCAGTGCTTGTAACTCCTTTAACTCCTTAGAAATAGGAGTTCGTGGAGGTTGATTAACAATCATCTCCAGAGCTCGTAAGAAGTTTCCCTGATCCTGTATCGATATTCCAGGCTGAACCGGCACATTCTCCCCAGACTGTACTAAAGGCTGGAAAAAACTAGCTTTTTGACCAACCTCGGGGTCATTTTGACCCTCTATATGAGTCGCCTGACGCGAACCTTCTCCCTCAGACATCGGTACTCACAATAACATTTCACATTAGTAAGCAGGCGCATCAAACATACAAATGTTACCATTAGTAATATATGACATCCTAGTGGCATGTATACATTTACTGACCCATAAACGACTCGGTTTAGCTCTAGAATCAGCTAAACCTGTAGCTCTGATACCAATCAATATAACACCCCTTCCCGTATTTGTTACCAAACACAATTCGGTGATGTTACAAAACAAAGTTAAACAATTATCCATTATCAAATACTTAAATTGGCAGCCTACACTGCTCTTAAACAAATTTTTTTATAAATTTTTACAGAGATAAAAAATTCATTCCGTAAATATTTAATCAAACTAGATTCACTAAGCTTTTTAAACATATAAATTAATAACTCAAATTCATTATACAAAAATTCACAAACTCACGACATAGTGTAAATTTTCAAGAAATCTGCTGCCCTATTTTCCTGACCTTTCATCGAATAAAAATTCATATCTTTTTGTATAGACCTCAAAATTAGTTACCGTTAGTTTTTAAAAAATCTAGACTCAATTTTTAGTTCATACATATAAGATTTACCTTGTAATTTGATTTATAGAATTTATGGCAAAATTTCAAACTTACTGCCTAATGCAGATTTTTTAAAGACTGTTTTATTCTATTCCAATTGTAAGCTCATTAACTACTCATAAACCATTCCAACATACATAGTAAACATGATAATCCATTCTTTAGTCATAACATTACGAACCATAAGGTAATTAAAGTTTAAGTTATGCAAAGCTAGTAGGTTTATCTTTATACATGCCACTAAAAAAAACATCATATAATGTCAAAACATTACTAAGATAACCTGTAGTATGTCTTCGTTCTCAAGGTGATGCAAACTCCGCTGCTTACGAACTGAAACGATCAACCTACGTGTGCATAGGCCAAACACATGCTAAGTACGAACTTAGTGAGGAATTATAAAGATATCATAAAATCAATAAGTAATTAACTTAAAAAAACATACTATAGACAATTCTTATTCAAACCCATTTTAAATAAATATTGCTTTATATTAAGATTGAATAACATTAAAAATAAATTTATAAAAGTTCTTTTATATTATTAGCCCAAGAAATACGTGTAGAGAGAAACTAAGTATACGAGATCGTGTACTCCCAGAGTACTAGCCATTTCCCCTAAGGAGAAAGTCAAACATTACATTAATACGAGCTCGTTGTGCTCCCAGAGCACTAGTCACTGGAGTGACGGTAATCCCAGAGTACTAGATCCGAAGATCAATGCATTCCTAGAATGCTAGCCACTATGTGGCAAATATAGCTACAATGTAGTCTCAGACTGCTAGTCTCTTATGGCATGCCACTATACTGTAACTCTCATGGTAATCTTGAAAAAAAAACAATACCATTACCTTTCAATATATCATTCTATAGATGGTAAACAACTCATTATCGATAAATCAAAATAATAGAGCAGTTCATACTCCATTATACCATAAATCATTCTGTAACCATCATCAATATATGATAATAAAATTATCGTAATCAAAACATAATAAAGCTGTTCATACCCTATCATGTACAAAACCATCTCTTTTTTGCCTGTGAAAATATTATATTTCACATAAAAATCAACATTACCAATTTGGTAAAATCGTATAGACTGACTTATCGCAAGTCTTCTTAAATAATTTTAAAATATATAAATGCACTCACCTTGTTTCCCGTACTAAATTTCACAAATTGTCAGTCTCAACCAAACCTCAAACCTTAACTTTTCCTTTTTGCTCAAATCAATCCCGACCTTTCTCGAACTCTACATTTACATCGATCATATGATAAAAAGAATCGAATGTATACATTAGTATACATTGATCAATTCGACAATTACTATAGGAAATTAATAAAAATTCTTCAAATGCCAATTCGAAACAACAACACATCAAGATGCCATTTAAACCTTCACTTTTTCACTATTTCCATATACGTCCCCTATATTAGCCGAATTGCAATATAGTCCTTAATAACTATTTTTATCCTCCAATTGACATAATTAAGCGTCAATAATATCATTCTATTCATATCCATCACTAAAATAATTTTTACCATATTTCCCCTAATTTCTTCAATTGACCGAATGGTCCCTAAACCATATTCCATGGAATTTTCATAAGTTTAAGCATAAATACAACACCACAACCTCATTTCCAATTTGATTAAACCTTAAAAAATGAAATTCAAACATGTCCTCGTAATCACTCATTTTTATCCGGTTTGTAAATATTGTGTTAATATATTAGTACAATAGTTAATAGAGATTACTATCTCATGTATACATATTATATTATTTGTTTATTATATATGTGTATATGTTATTAACATATGTGTGTGAGGTGTGAATACATGTATAGTATATGTATTATGTATGAGCACGTATTTATAATTATCGTAGTATATGTGTGTCATATGTATGTTTACATTTTCTATGCATGCATTGTTCGTATATGTACAATATGTGTGTATTTATAATAATTATGCGTGATCTGATGCATGTGTTTGTATCATGTACTTGGATGTATATGTATGTTATATATATATATATATATATATATATGAGTGTGTACGCATATGTGTTACTATTATTATTATTATTAATATTAGTGGTACCGGGCTAGTACAGAATAAAATAAAATCCAAAAATATATTAAAACCCAAATATTGATAACAGTCCAGTCCAAGCTTACAAACCCAAGTAATTACAAGGCCCATTCGGCCAGAGTCCAGACCCAATATCCTAAAACCCTATATGATATCTACCCTTTTTTCCTTGCAGCCACCACAAGATCTGGCCGTTGGATCATATTTGATCCAATGGTCTAGATAACACCAAGAATATCCAGCTGGCATGTGTGAGGCTCACCCCCGGGGTTGCTCGTCTCCCACTCGCGCGTGCAATGCATGCACGAGACCGCTCGGTTTCCTAGACGCCACGTGTCACCATCTCAAGCAATCCCACCGCTTCCAAGATCAAATTTGGGCCATACATGCAGCACGACATCCTAGCCGTTGGATCAGATCTGATCCAACGGCCAGGAACAGATCTGGCCGAACGATACCTCTACCATGCTTCTTCCAGCGGCCTCTAACCACCATGCTCAGAAAACGTGCGAAGACAGAGAAAAAGCATATTATTAGTACCAAATCAAAAATATATGTAATCTACTTTTATTTCTACCAAAAAATCAGAGATATCACAATATATGTACCCAAAAATTTCTGTAATGGAGGATACCAGTTACCAAAAATAAAATACAGAGAGTTTTAGGGGTAAAAGCTTTTTTTCCTCTTTTCTTTCTCGTGCATGCGAAGCAAAAAACCAGAAAAAGATAACAAATAAGTAAATAAAAAGGGGGTGTTTTACCTTGGGTTTTCTGGTTGTCTCGCCGGTGATGAACCACGGTGGGGAGCCGTTTTTTTACTTGTTGTTGGTTCGAAATGAAAAAAAGGGGCTTGTGTTTTTTAGATTCGAAAGAAAGGGGGTAAGAGTTATGTCTTTTGGGCTCAAGGTTGCCGGAGGCTCTGGTTGGAGGTGTCCACTACGGTCGAAACTCATCGGAGACCGGTTGAGCACGGCAGTTTTGGGGTGGTTTTCTGGAAAACGAAGAGAGACGAGAGCTTTCTCTCTTAGGGTTTTAAAAAAATGAAAAGAAACAAAAGAGGGGCAGATCAGTTAGATTTATAGATTTAAAATAAAATGTTTTTGGTAAAATAACACCATAAATCCTCCCTTGCTCTCTGATTTTTCGTTTCAAGCCTGCCCCTTGGGTAAATGGCAAGTTCAGACCCCCCTCTTTTTTGTTTTATTTCAATTTCGCCCCTGAATTAAGCTGATTCAGTTTGTAAATGGCAAAATTACACCCTAAGGACCTCCGCATTTTTGTTTTTTTCACTTCAAGCTTGCCCCTTGGTAATATTACACATCTGGTCCTTTAAAGTTTACTTCAGTTTTTAATTAAGTCCCTAAATCATGTTTTTTGTCTTTTAATTTCTCTCTTTTCTATTTTTTTATTTTCATTTCAGTCCCTCTTTTCATTTCCTTTTTTAAATACTTATGACATTATGTTTTATTATGTGTTTTCAATGTGTTTAAATTGCTCATCATGATTCATATGTGCTTTATATGTCATATATATTTATATCTTTTTAGATGAGTTATGTTAGGATTTTATATTTCGTTTTACTTGATCTTGTTGTGTGAGTGTTCGTCTTATGTGGTATGTTTTAGTTTATTTTGCATATCATGTTTATATGATTTTTCCTTTTTATGTATTTTAGTTGGCATATACGTATATTTATTTATGTTTTCATACCATGCACATTACCATGTTAATTTATCACTTAACCTTTTGTTCATGTTGCATACATGTGATTTATTAATTGATCATGTTTTGTTTAGTTATTTATCATGTCTATATGTGCTCCTTTGTGTTTTTTTATTTATTTTGCATTTTAGGTTATATGTTAATGCGATATTTTATTACATGATGTCATGTTTTTTATTTGTTACATGTTAGGTTTCTAGTATGCCCGTATGTTGCGTTATATGTTAAGTTTATTTTTTTTTGTATTAGTATGTTGCTTTGTTTTGTCCTTTTAGTATCATATTATGCCATGTGTAGATGTCACACACATATTATAGTTGTGGTTCGCATTAATGTGTTTAAACATGTTAGAATTAATTTAGTTTTTGGGAAGCATGTCTTTTTTTTATTTTTATATTCATATTTTTGTGTCATTATTAGGACATATTACATTGTACTTGTTCTTGCATTTTAATGTTATTATATTTATGTTTTTATATTTTAGTTCCTTGTCTTTGTGAATATTTGTTTATAATGTTTTTTAAGTTGTATTTCGGATATATTATTGTCAATGCGGTGCCCTTTTATTCGAGCGTAAACGTGGTCAGTATCAAGCGTAGTGATGGTGGTCTTTCGGTTTACTCTCGAATAACAAGGCCTTTAAAATTTACTCACATTTATAACCAAATTTTAATTTAATCGTCACTTTAATTCGGAAGGTCTAATATTAGCGGTAATTATTAGAGTACCAATTTTGGGCGGTGTGGGGGTGCTAATCCTTCCCCATCCGTAACCAACTCCCGAACCCAACACTTTTCAAGTCTTTGGTTTTACGGTGTCTAGCCTACCTTAAGTGTCTGGTGGCGACTCCATTTTTAATAAAATACAGTTTTTTTTCTAAAACCCAACGGAAGATATTTTTAATACCCGAAAGACCCCAAACACCCTTAAAACATCCTCGTTTTTTTAGCGAAAAAAAGGATATCGCTACAGTCCTTAATCCATCCTAAACATCAATATCAACTTAGAATCATGGAAACCATAAAAACTTATACCAAATGAAAGAGAATTCCATGGAAAACAAATCTTTATCTCATTTCTTACTTCTAAAACCAACCAAATCAAGCCTAAAAATTGAAATAAAATTTTCCTTACCTTGCTTGGAGAACTCACGACAGAGAGGAGAAATTTGAGAGAAATTCTACACTTTTATTTCTTTAATTTCGTGCCAAATGGCATTATATAATTCTTAATTTAATAAAAAATCTCCTTAATAGTAAAATGACTATTTTTGTAACCCCATCGACCCGTCCTAGTCGCAAGACCGAACCGAGCGAGCTACATTAGGTTTACCGAAGTAAACCGTAAAGAATTAAGCCTGAAACCTGACCATTTTTTTCTTTTATCTTATGTAGATGCAAATTTTTTATCCTATATGTGTATACTGATTTCTGGTGAAAACCCAACTCAACCGGGCGTCGAATTGACATCCAATTGGTCATATATACTATTTAGGGACCAAATTGCAAATTCTAAAAATTATGAGGACTTAGCCCAAGTTTAAGTTACCATCCTTTAATTAGACAGGTTACATGCTTAGACGTCCAAAATCAGCTCAAAATGATCAACCGAATTTATTCAATTGCATCCATAATATCCACAGACTAAAACGTAAGAAATTAGAACATCAGAGCATCCCAAATGACTGATTTAATGGTAGCCGTATCGGTAAGGTTACTACCGTTTCGGTATGCCCTTGCTGATTCAAAACCCCAATTTTCCAGTAACAAAAAACCGTTCCGATACGCCCCCGCGTATCGAAACACCCCTCAATTTAACACTATGTCGTACCGAAACAGGCACCAGCGTACCGAAATGCTAGCTAACAATTGCCTTGGCCCGTACCGGAATAGTTGCTCGAGTACCGGTACGCTAAGCCTAAAATGGCTTACCCGTACCGAAACAGGGACACCCGTATCGGTATGCCTGGACTAGAAATGTTCACTTTTGCTGGTTAAACATGCTTTGGTCAAACCAAAACATCCTAACATTCCTCTAACACACATCCAACATATTTAAGGATCAAACCACACCAAGACAACCCAACTTCAACATCAATTCATGGCATTAAACTTCCAAAAGGAAATCTAGAGGCATGCATCCTAGAAAACCAAACAAGCAAAACATAAAACTCCAAACCATCACCACAAAAAATCATTAATGGCCTTTAAAAACTAAGAGCAGCAAAATAAACTTGCTCAAACAGGGAGTTTAACAAAACATCTCCCAAATAACAACGGAAACCCCCATTGCCCTTATTACTTATAGTCTAACTCAAAACATACTTTGGTTACCAAGTCTTGTACCGATCCCTTGATTCTCGCTGCCTTCCAAGCTTTTAATTCTCTGCATTGATGGACAAAGAGAGCGTAAGCACATTAGGCTTAGTGAGGAGTACTCAAAAACAACACACCATCAATGCATTGAAATCATTTCTCAACATTACATTGAAATCTCGTTTCAAACATCCCTTAAAACATTATCATGCCTTTAAAACCATGCACTTAACATCTTTTAAAACCAGCATATTAAACCATATGCAACATGTATCATTAACCAACAGCAAGTCCTATTGCTCAATCTCAATTTAAGCCTTCCCATGCATAACAACCATATGCAAAGCTTAAAGAGTAAACATGTATAAATCACATTATACAACATAAACTTTTCAATCATACATCAACAATTATATTGGCTCACAAGTTATAATTAACCAAGTTCCATTTCCAAAAGAGTTCATCGGATACACGAATTCAACAATTGTTTACCCAACACTTCAAGCCATCTCAACCGGAAATAGCGATACAATAACAATCGTGGTACCTAACAACCGGGTACACTTTCAACCTACGGGGACACCAACCCCTTACCTTGGTTAGATGCTTAATCCACTAACGGGAGTATACGATACTGTAAAACCCCTCTACCGTTAGGGTACTTGGATGGAGTTTTTGGTACACGGATCTAAACCCCTCAACATCCAAGGCGACTTATTATAGTGCACTATCAATCCTATGGCTGGCCAACTATATCCGATAACAATTTTAAAACCACATCACTTGCCAATATAATTAACCGTTTACCATTTACCTCACTCTTTTTAACAAGCATTAACCAAACCAATTTTCCAAAGCAACAACCATGCTTTAAACCACAAGTATAAACCATATACTTACAAGGATCACTTACCATGTGCATCCTTCAGCATTTCATGCTTAAAATAGTATCTCATATACATTAAAACATGCTTAAATAGTAGGTAACATGTAAATCAAACAAGTGCATAAAACCATTTTATACTAGTACGACTGAGAGAGAAAAACCACATTTACTTACTTCTGAGTTTAAACCAGTGTATCAAGCTAAGTTTAAACTCCCACAAACCACCTTTAAAACATTCCAAAGCTGGAATCCACGTTCTCACTCACCAATACGCGAAACCTCGATTCGCCTGCGTGAAATCAAGCGTCCGAAGTCTCCAAAGCTTCACCGATCACTTCCAAAGCTGGAATCCACGTTCTCCACAACAATTCCTCACGGACTTCCACAATCCTCTCAAAAATTACCCAACCACAACAACCGAAATAATCACCTAAACCTTTCCAAACACAACCCAGCCACAATCTAACACTTCCATTATCATCAATTAACACTAAAAACAAGATTAATTCATCCAATTACTTCCAGCAATTAAACAACCACCACAACTTCACAAAAACACCAACTAACAACCTAAACAACTAGGGATTCAGGAGTTTTAGGATTATATTATTAAAAACAACTTATTAACATAACAATACATCCAAAACATGATTAAAATCAATCTTCATCACTGGAAAATAGATCCAATACGAATCTTTCACTATTTCATCAATTTCACCCAATTAAATCAATTAATTCAATATAGAAACACAAAATCAGATTATAAACCATAAATCAAGGATCAAACACTTGGGAATATCAATAAAGAACCATTCAATAGAGGAGATCACGGACCTTACCCCTATTGTGTGATTTCTCCCTCAATTGGCTTGTTTAAAGCTAAGAAAACACAAGATTTCAATGAGGTTTTGTAAATCAAAGTTAAAGAATCAATTGCAAATCAATAATCTGAGTAAAATGATCTCTAACCTCTGATTTTTAATGAAAACTTGAGTGTTTGGTAGAGGATAAGTGAAGAGAAAATTTGAGGGAAAAGTTACGTCAATTTTCTTTAAAATGATAACTAACTTTTTAATAACCAAATCCCCTTTTAATTAACTTCTAAAACACATGTTAAAAAGCTTTAGTTGATAGGAGAAATCACCAGAAAATACTTTGTAAAATATCTCCTTAAGGATTCTAAGAGTTTGATCCCTCTCATTTTAGTCACCTTTAAAAACTAGTTTTCAAAAATTGCATTTTGGTCACTAACCAAAATGCCACACTTCCAAAACCCATTTTCCAAAATTGATTTCACCAATATTAAACATATATTAAAATATGATTTTTAACCATTTCCACATTTTTATCTTACCAAAAAAATATTTACTCCCGAATTCAACTCGAATCCCTAACCCGGTCTACTAGAACGTCTAACAAGCCACAAAACCGCTAGGCCCAAAATTGAGGCGTTACAACTCTCCCCCACTTAAGAAATTTCGTCCTCGAAATTTTACCTAGAGGAAAAAGGTGAGGAAACTGTTCTAGCGTATCCGACTTGCGTTCCCATGTGGCCTCCTCAACATCGCGGTGCCTCTACAACACATTAACAAGCTCGACCGTCTTGCCATGCAGAACCTTACTGCTGGTATCCAGAACCTCTACTGGTTCCTCATCATAAGATAGATCAGGTCTAAACTCAATATCCTCTACTGGCATAACATGCGAGCGATCCGACCGATATCTCCGCAACATCGAAACATGAAACACATCATGAATCCTCTCCAACTCAAGAGGTAATCTCAAACGGTAAGCAACAGGACCTACACGCTCAACAACCTTGTATGGTCCAATAAACCTCGGGCTAAGCTTCCCTTTCCGCTCGAAATGCATCACCTTCTTCCAAGGCGATACCTTCAAAAACTCTCGGTCACCGATCTCATACTCAACATCCCTACGCTTCAAATCCGCGTAGGATTTTTGATGATTAGAAGCCGCTTTCAAGCGCTCACAAATCAACTTCACTTTCTCATTCGTGCCCTTCAATACATCAGGCAAGGAAAGATGCTTCTCTCCAACTTCAACCCAACACACAGGCGTACGTCACTTTTTGCCATACAACGCATTATACGGTGCCATCTGTATACTAGCCTCGTAACTATTACTATAAGCAAACTCCACCAAAGGCAATTGCTTCTCCCACATTCCTTGGAACTCAATAATACAACATCTCAACATATCCTCTAGAACCTGAATCACGCGCTCCAACTGACCATCCGTCTGAGAATGATACAAAGTGCTAAAATTCAGTCGAATTCCCAGAGCAATATGCAAACACATCCAAAACCTCGCCATGAAATGCAAATATCTATTTGAAACTATGGATTTAGGCACCCCATGCAAACGCACATTCTCGGAGATGTACAGATCAGCCAACCTAACTAAGGTATACGAAGTATGCACTGGAACAAAATGCCCACACTTCGTCCGATCAATAATCACCCAAATGGAATCCTTTTTGGTCAGCGTCAAAGGCAACCCAGACACAAAATCCGTGGTGATTCTCTCCCACTTCCATTTTGGTATCATCAACGGTTGCAACAACCAGGAGGGAAATTGATGCTCAGCTTCCACCCGCTGACATACACTGCATCGAGAAACAAAATCAGCCACATCTTTGTTCAGTCCAACCCAATAGTACCCCTTCTTCAAACCACGATATATCTTAGTACTACCGGGATGCAAAGCAAAATGACTAGCATGAGCTTCGTTCAGAATGGTACGCCTTAACTCATCATCTTCAGGCACCATAATTCGACCTTTAAAACACAACACTCCCTCATCATTAAAATGAAAATCCTTAGGATTCCCATCCATGATATCCTTCACATACGGAACCAAACTCTCATCATGCAGTTGTCTTTCCTTAATCAACTACGACAAGGACAGTTTTACTTGCAACTCAACTATCAACCCACCGTCACACTTAACCGAGCGAATATAGCTCTTAACTCTACAGTAGCCTTCCTACTCAAAGCATCTACCACCACTTTAGCTTTGCCCGAGTGATACTCAATAGATAGTTATAATCTTTAAGAAACTCTAACCACCTCCGTTGCCTAAGATTCAGCTCCTTCTGGGACATCAAATACTTCAGACTTTTGTGATCTGTAAAAACCACACATTTCTCGCCATAAAGGTAATTCCTCCATATTTTCAAGGCAAACACAACTGCAGCAAGCTCAAGATCATGAGTAGGGTAATTACGCTCATGCACCTTCAACTGCCTAGACGCATACGCAACTACCATACCTTCCTACATCAACACGCAACTAAGCCCAACATATGATGCATCACTATAAACAACGAACTCCTTTCCTGATTCAGGTTGAACCAAGACTGGAGCTTGTGTCAAAGCTTCTTTGAATCTTTCAAAAGCTCGCTGCCTATAATCCGTCCACTCAAAGTGAACATTCTTCTGCAACAACTTGGTTAAAGGAGCCGCCAAACTAGAGAACCCTTCCACGAATCTACGGTTATAACCAGCCAACCCAAGGAAACTTCGAACTTCTGTCACAGATTTAGGCACCTTCGAACTCATCACACCCTCAACCTTGTACGGATCAACACGTATTCCCTCGGCCGACACAACATGCCCAAGGAAAACAACCTCCCAAAGCAAAAACTCACATTTTCTTAACTTGGCATACAACTGATTAACCAACAATGTTTGAAGCACAATCCGCAAATGTCTATCATGATCCTCATTGGTACGAGAGTACACAAGGATATCGTCGATAAACACAACCACAAACTGGTCCAAAAACTCATGAAACACACGATTCATCATGTCCATCAAAACAGCCGATGCATTGGTCAAACCAAATGGCATCACCAAAAACTCATAATGCTCGTACCTTGTACGAAAAGCTATCTTGGGCACGTCTAAATCCTTCACTTTCAGTTGATAGTACCCAGACCTCAAATCTATTTTAGAAAACACCGAGGCACCCCTGAACTAATCAAACAGATCATCTATCCGCGACAAGGGATACTTGTTATTTATCGTCAACTTGTTAAGTTGCCGATAATCTATACACATCCGCAATGTACCATCCTTCTTCTTTACAAACAACACTGTTGCTCCCCACAGTGAAATACTAGGTCTAATAAAGCCTCGATCAAGCAACTCCTGTTGTTGCATCTTCAACTCCTTTGGAGCCATGCGATACGGAGCAATAGACACTAGTGTCATATCCACAAAGACCTCGATGCCAAACTCAACCCCACGGTCTGGTGGCAACCCTAGCAACTCTTCTAGAAAAACACCTGAAAAATCACATACGGTGCGAATATCTTACACCCTCAACTCCTTCGAACCAGGATTCATAACATAAGCCAAGAAAGCCTGAAATCTAGAATCCAACATTCGACTTGCTTCCAAAGCCGAAACAATATTAGACAAAAACTTAGCATTCCCACCAACAACTACCACCTCAATGATATCCGTTTGGTCTCAAAGTCTACCACAACCCTATGTTCGGTTAACCAATCCATATCCAAAATCACATCAAAACCATGGATTGGCAACTCCATCAAGTCCACGAGAAACTCATGTCTCTGAACCATCAGCGGACACCTACGATACAACCTCCTAACCACAACTGCCTCCCCAAGAGAACTAGTCACTCTAACACCCACATTAAGAATTTCAACAGGTATATCAAGCAACCGTGCATGCTCACTCAAGATGTATGAATGGGTAGAACCAGAATCAACCAACGAATACAATGACAAAGACTGTAAAAAGAATGTACCTGCAATCACATTGGTGTAATTGTGACCCTCTCGGTGCGTATACACCCTAGCCAGTTTACCTCCCTTAGGCTGAATAGCAACAGTATGAGCCACAGTCCTCTACCCACCATCTCTACGCTAAAACGGTCCACGACCATAGACTTTCTGCGGAGCAACAATAGGTGCAGCACCCTGCCTACCTCCAGCCAACAAAGGACAATCACATCTCAAATGGTTGCCAGACCCACAACTCCAACAAGCATTGGCCACAACAGGCGTAGGGTCCTGACCCTCCATGGCCAAACACGGACAATCTCACCTCAGATGATCTTGGGATCCACAAACCCAACAGGGGTTAAATGGAGCTCTAACTTGGGCACCCAGCCCCTGGACTCCACGTCCAACAACACCTTCGAAACGCCTCGACTTCGGGCGAAACCTCCGATCATGGTGTTTTTTGGCCTGACCACCACCAGTACTAGAATCAGCCATCCTCTTACCAGAGCTAAAGCCCCCAGACCCAGAAGCCATACCCAGATTTTGCTCAACATCCTTAGCTCGCGAAACCAACACACCAAAACCTGTGTAATCAGCAGCAAGCATGTATGTCTTAACCTTCTGCACAAGCTCGTAGCGAAAACAATCACATCGCGTATGCTCGTCAGGAACTAACTCAGGTGCATACTGACTCAGCCTCACAAATTGCACCTCGTACTCCACAACAGACATACTGCCCTGCACCAAAGCCATAAACTCACACTTCCCATCGTCCTGATATCGGACTCCCAGGTACTTCTTTCGAAAAGCACCACAAAAGAACTCCAAGGTTACATCCTTGGTCACCATACCTGATATCGTGGTAGTCCACCATGTATACGTATCACCCTATAATAGGGACACAATACAGTCCAGCTTACGGGCACCAGAACAGCCTATCTGGCCAAGTATCCTCTCAATACTGGCTAACCATCCCTCGGAACTCAACTCTGCCCAAACTATAAAGACACTTTAGCAGCAAACCCTTCCCAACTACTGGTGGTGCCGGTACATGAACACCCGCAACTGCTGCCTGAAAAGCACCGACCATGGCCTAAATCAAAGGCGCTATATCACCTATCCCTGGCCCAGCCGACGCAGGTGGTACTTGCTCCACTACCTCAGGTGGATTAGGTGAGGGTGGTGGTAACCCTCTAGGAGGTATAACATTCTCCTCAATCTCCTTCCTAGTAGCAGCAGCAATCATACCAGATCACAACTCTCTCCTCGGTCTCATCATGCTAACAATATATCTAAGGCATGATAATCATTTAAATACAAAAAAATTAGGCCAGCTTCAAGCAAGGATCCAAGACTTCTATTTCAAAATCATACCATTTTAGACTATAATAATAAGGCAATGGGTTTCCCAAATTTCCCCCAACATGGTATAAAGCAACCACTGTGCATATTACAATCACCGAGCATATCAAACATCAGATAACAACTCACAATAACATAACAACAATCAAACCAACTCCCAAATATCGCAAACCTAGCTCTGATACCATCAAATGTAACCCCCTTGACCCGGCCTAGTCGCAAGACCAAACTGAGCGAGCTATATTAGGTTTACCAAAGTAAACCATAAAGAATTAAGCCTGAAGCCTGACCTTTTTTATCCTATCTAGATGCAAATTTTTTATCCTATATGTGCATACTAATTTCTGGTGAAAATCCAACTCAATCGGGCGTCGAATTGACATCCAATTGGTTATATATATGATTTAGGGACCAAATTGAAAATTCTAAAAATTACGAGGACTTAGCCCAATTTTAAGTTACCATCCTTTAATTAGACAGGTTACATGCTTACACGTCAAAAATCAGCTCAAAACGATCATTAGAACTTATTCAATTGCATCCACAATATTCAGGGACTAAAACGTAAGAAATCAGAACTTTAGAACATCCAAATAACTGATTTAATGGTATCCGTATCGGTACGGTTACTCCCGTTTCAGTATGCCCTTGTTGATTCAAAACCCCAATTTTCCAGTAACCAAAAATCGTTCCAATACGCCCCGCATATCGAAACACCCCTCAGTTTAACACTATGTCGTACCGAAATAGGTACCCATGTACCAGTATGCTAAGCCTGAAATGGCTTACCCGTACCGAAACAGGGACACCCGTATCGGTATGCCTGGACCAGAAATGTCCATTTTTGCTGGTTAAACATGCTTTTGATCAAACCAAAACATCCTAACATGCCCATAGCACACATCCAACATATTAAGGGATCAAACCACACCAAGACAACCCAACTTCAACATCAATTCATGGCATTAAACTTCAAAAGGAAATCTAGAGGCATGCATCCTAGAAAACCAAACAAGCAAAGCATAAAACTCCAAACCATCACCATAAACAATCATTAATGGCCTTTTACAAACTATGAGCAGCAAAATAAACTTGCTCAAACAGGGAGTTTAACAAAATATCTCCCAAATAACAACAGAAACCCCCATTTCCCCTTATTACTTATAGTCTAACTTAAAACATACTATGGTTACCAAGTCTTGTACCAATCCCTTGCTTCTCGCTGCCTTCCAAGCTTTTAATTCTCTGCATTGATGGACAAAAAGAGCGTAAGCACACTAGGCTTAGTGAGGAGTGCTAAAAAACAACACACCATCAATGCATTAAAATCATTTCTCAACATTATATTGAAATCTCATTTCAAACATCCTTTAAAACATTATCATGCCTTTAAAACCATGCACTTAACATCTTTTAAAATCAGCATATTAAACCATATGCAACATGTATCATTAACCAACAGCAAGTCCCATTGCTCAATCTCCTTAAAGATTAAACATGTATAAATCACATTATACAACATAAACTTTTCAATCATATGTCAACAATTATATTGGCTCACAAGTGATAATTAACCAAGTTCCATTTCCAAAAGAGTTTATCGGATACATGGATTCAACAAGTGTTTACCCAACACTTCAAGCCATCTCAACCGAAAATAGCGATACAATTACAATCAAGGTACCTAACAATCGAGTACACTTTCAACCCACGGGGACCACCAACTCCTTACCTCGGTTAGATGCTTAATCTACTAACAGGAGTATACGGTACTGTAAAACCCCTCTATCGTTAGGGTAGTTGGATGGAGTTTTCGGTACACAGATCTAAACCCCTCAACATCCAAGGTGACTTATTATAGTTCACTACAACAGAGGATTAATGCATTAAGATGCATTAAAAACACTACAACAACAATTCCCCACGGACTTCCACAATCCTCACAAAAATTACCCAACCACAACAACCGAAATCATCACCTAAACCTTTCCAAACACAACCAGCCACAATCTAACAATCTAACACTTCCATAATCATCAATTAACACTCAAAAATAGGATTCATTCATCCAAAGACTTCCAACAATTAAACAACCACCACAATTTCATCAATTAACACCAATCTAACAACCTAAACAACTAGGGATTCAAGAGTTTCAGGATTCTCTTGTTAAAAACAACTTATCAACATAATAATACATCCGAAATATGATTAAAACCAATCTTCATAACTGGAAAACAAATCCAATACGAACCTTTCACTATTTCATCAATTTCACCCAATTAAATCAATTAATTCAATATGAAAACACAAAATCAGATTATAAACCATAAATCAAGGATAAAACATTTGGGAATGTCAATAAAGAACCATTCAATAGAGGAGATCACAGACCTTACCCCTATTGTGTGATTTCTCCCTCAATTGGCTTGTTTAAAGCTAAGGGAACACAAGATTTCAATGAGGTTTTGTAAATCAAAGTTAAAGATCAATTACAAATCAATAATATGAGTAAAATGATGTCTCTCTCACCTTTGATTTTTAATGAAAACTTGAGTTTTCGGTAGAAGAGAAAAGTTACGTCAATTTTCTTTAAAGTGATAACTAACTTTTTAATAACCAAATTCCCTTTTAATTAACTTCTAAAACACATGTTAAAAAGGTTTAATTGATAGGAGAAATCACAGCAAATACTTGGTAAAATAGCTCCTTAAGGATTCTAAGAGTTTGATCCCTTTCATTTTAGTCACCTTTAAAAACTAGTTTTCAAAAATTGCATTTTGGTCACTAACCAAAATGTCACACTTCCAAAATTGTTTCACCAATATTAAAATATGATTTTTAACCATTTTTCCACATTTTTATCTTACTGAAAAATATTTACTCCTGAATACGACTTGAATCCTTAACCTAGTCTACTGGACCGTCTAAGAAGCCACAAAATCGCTAGGCCCAAAATTGGGGCGTTACAATTTTACCTCTTAATTATAACCAAAGACATGTTGACAAATGTGCTTCTCACTTTTCCATAAGTAAAGATTTTTATAAGATGTACGCAAAATGACCATTTTGCCCATAATGAATCAATATATCTTCAAAAATGACATTCATGCACTACACAAAATAATGTATTCAATTGAATCTAGATCAAACAAAAACAATTCAGAACCATAGTGTCATATTCCTCGGGTCTTCCTAAAACTTCCATAAAATTTCCATAATATTCTGAATTCAAATAATCATCCGAACTAAATACCGAAACTTATCCTTTTTATAGCTTTTCACACAAATCTCGTACCAAAAATTTGATTCCCACCAAAATTCTTATACCGGGATAAACTATTCATTATGAAGTATAAAATAATATATGGGAAATTTTCCATGTTGGTCCCTGAACGTTTCTCAGGTTTTCACTTTAGTCACCAAACTTTAAAATTTTATGTTTTAGTCACTGAACTAAAACCACCAACTTTTAATTGTTTACGGTTTGGTTACTAACTAAATATTGAGGTATTATAACACTCATCTTTCCCATAGAAGAACCCCTAAACTTGGTACTACCCAAGCTACATAGATGCTCCAACGGTAACCTAGTATTAACAGCTACAAGTGCCAGTGTAGGTACTTGAGGCAACCCAGACACAAAATCTATGGTGATTCTTTCCCACTTCCATTCTGGTATCCTCAACGGTTACAACAACCTAAAAGGAAACTGTTGCGCAGCTTCCACTCGCTGACATACCATGCATCAAACACCAAATCAACCATATCTCCCTTTAGACCAACCCAACAACAATCCTTTTTCAAATTTCAATATACCCTGACATTACTGGAATGCATATCGCAATAACTGGCATGCGCCTTCATCAAAACTATACACCTTAACTCAACATCAAAAGACCCCACCTTCCGATCTTTAAAATATAATACCCTATTACCTTTAACGTGAAAATCCATCAAATTTCCTTCTCCCAATCACCGAACATACATTACGGTTGAATCATCACACCGTCACCTTCCTCTAAACAACTGTGACCAGAATAACTTTACTTGCAACTAGGCATCAGGCCTCCCTCACGTGTCATACACAGCCGCATAAATAACATCCTCAACTCCACCGCAACCTTCACAATCAAATCATCAGCTTTAAGATAGCTTGGACGATATTCAACCACCAAACTATAACTCTCCAACCACCCAGGTTGTCAAAAACTCAAACATTAAACATTTTATCTTTTTTAACCACATGTGATCCGTATACATGGCACACTACCCAACATAGAATTAATGCCTTCAAAACACCTAAACAACCACCATCATGGCAAGCTTCACATCATGCGTAGGACAAAAGCGCTCATGCACCTTTAACCATCAAGTAGCATAAGCCACAACTTCTCTTGCAACACTATAGCCTCAACAAACCTTGATGCTAAGAACTGGATCTAGCAACCCACAACCTGCCAATTCCAACTTTAGTTGCTCGAAACTAGCACCAACCAAATTCCCAAGAACCATGACACCGAAACCACCTTCATACGCTACCTTACCTATACCATCACACCTTTGATTTCTGATCAGTTATCCGTAAGTGTGAACTTATGTATGCATGATCACTTATATGCCCTCATAGATGTCTATTTGTATGAATGCAAAACCTCTAATGTTATGCTCAAATATATGCATGTACTGACATATTTACATATACATATAAGTGTTTTTGCACTGTGCATGTTTATCAGTTCACACTTAATAATAACATCCGCAGAACCAGATTTCTTAGCAACATACCCAAAACTCGTACTTCCCAAACAAAGAGCAACATTCACCACTCTCCAAAAATCTATTAAACCATCTTTACTTATCGATCACAATCTTTTCTAGTGTCTCAGCACACGAAAAAATCACCAATAAGCACCACAACGAACTGATCCAAAAACTCAAGAACTACCCGACTCATCATAAATATGAGCGTAACCCACGCATCGGCTAACCCAAACGACATAACTCAGAACGTTCACTGTCGTACCCCTTACGAAAGGTAAATCTAAACACAACTACATCCTTTACATTCAACAAACAACACCTGGACCTCAAACCAAACTTACCAACTACTAAAGGACTTCGAAAAGGATCAACAAAACATTAGCTTGGTCAACTACCATAGCTCCATACACAACTACATCATGCCAACCTCCTTTTTCCACCACAACGCCAATGCAACCCCCGGCAATGCCAAGCCTAACAAAGCTAGGAATACCTTACACCCAAGGATCCGTAACAAAGGCACACAAATGTCTTGAGCATGTACTTTCTTTGACCCTGGATTCGTAACTAAAACTAGGAATACCTTACACCCAAGGATCCACCCAGCAACTCACTTCCAGCGCCAAAACCGCGTTAAACAAGAATTTAACATTCTCGCCTGTGATTACCACCTCGTAACCATCAGCAAGTTCAACGAACTCGCTAGGATCTAAAACCCGCCACAACTCCCTGATCCAACCACTAATCCATACTAGAATTACATCAAAATTCATAGAGCAATAACTTCAACAAGTCAACCGCAACCACAAAATTTAAACCACCATAGTTTTTTTCCAGACATCCTACCCGCAACAACCGTCTCACCGAGAGAACCAACCCCTTCATTCGCACAACTATCATCTACAAGGCGATCGTTCAGACCACAATTCTCACAACCATCAGCAATAACAAGGATAAGAGTTTACACTCCATACATCGAATGTGATAATTCCGCCTCATGAGATCACTCGATCACATACCCAACATATATTAATGACTAATCTAGTCTGGATACTCTGACCCCGCAGTTCTTACCCAACACTGTCATCACCTCGCCTCAACTCAGGGCGATATCTTTTATCACCATTCATTTCAAACTGAACATTTCTGAAACTAGAATCTGCAATTCCCTTGCCAGAGCCAAAACCTCCCACACAAAACCAATAACCCCAGGTTCTGCTCGATGTTCTTCACCCGTGTACCAACATGTCAAAAATGGTGTAGTCGAAAGCCAACATGTACACCCTAACATCCTGTACCAACTCACATTGGATTCAGTCACAGCGTTACTTCCCTACCAACACCAGTTCAGGAGCATATCGGCTCAACCGAACAATCTGCATCCTAACTCCATTGCATACACACGACCCTAATCCCAACCATGAACTCTCATTCCTTTTCGTCCAAGTGTCTAAACCTCAGACACTTCTTCCAAAAGATAGCATGGGAAGATTCCCAATCTACATCATCGGGTTTTACGCCTGCAGATATCGTGGTCTACCAACTAACACATCATCATGCCACTAGGTTTTCACACATCCCACTTGGTCTAAATTTGGATAATCTTGGCCATCCCACTCTCGGATTCCTCGAGTGGAAACCCACGACACTCAACTTCTCTCAAACTGTAAGGTTATTCCCACGGCAACCTTATTTGCCCACCCGCTGGTGCAAACACACGCACTCCAGCCACAACAACTTAAAAGCTCAAAATATCACCTATAAAAAGGCATCATATCACCCAACTCTGGCTCAACCAGCACATGTGGTACATATTTTAGGGTGACAAACCCCTAGAAGAAACAACACCCTCCCCACTCACTGCCCAATGGCAACAACATCTCGCTAAATCCCATTTCTCCTCTCTGTTGTAAAATAACATATTTCCCAAGACATGATAATCATTTCAAAACAAAATTAACCAGGCCAGCTTCAAGCAAGGACGCAAGACTTTTATTTCAAAATCATACATTTCAGACTATAATAATAAGGCAATGGGTTTTCCCAAATTTCCCCCAACATGGCATAAACATTCACCAAACATTCCAAACATCATGGAATAAACAATCACCGTGCATGTTAAACATCTAGTAACAGCTCACAATAACATCACAACAATCAAACCAACTCCCAACTATCACAAACCTGGCTCTGGTACCACAAAGTAACCTCCTCGACCTGGCCTAGTCGCAAGACTGACCCGAGCGAGTCACATTAGGTTTATCGAGGTAAACATAGAGAAGAAACCCCAAAATGAGACCATTTGTTTTCTTTTTATCTTGTCTAGATGCTTAGTTAATATCCTACATATTCATGCTGCCAGAAGATGAAACCCAACTCAATTGGGCATCGATTTGACATCCAATTGGTCTCAAATACAATTTAGGGACTAAATTGCAAAACCAAAAGATTATAGGTTTAAAGCTCATTTTTATATTACCCAACCGTAATTAATCAGGATTCAATCATACATCTCAAAATTCAGTTCAATTCGATCACTCAAGGGCATTTAATTGCATAAACAAAACTCAGGGACTAAAATGCAAGTAAACATAATTTCAATTCCATGACATTAACTAAAATAACGGCCACACGTATCGAAACGTGACCAATCGTATCAATACGGTGCCCACTTTACACAGCCCCTGTTTCAAAATGCCTAGAAATATACCGATACGTATAACTGAAATTAAAGGTCATCTGAAAATGTTTTCACAACCGTACCGGTATAGGTTGTATGCGTTTCGGTACGCGGGTTTAATCCCAAAAAGCAGATTCTAGTATTCAAAGAAGTACCAGAACACCCTTGCCTATACGTACCGCGTATAGACGTACCGAAACGGTGGCCCGCGTACCGATACGTTATGCTTGAATTGTCCTAACTGTACTAAAACGTAGACACTCGTACCGATACGCCTAGACTTGTATGGTTATATTTAACTGGTTTTACAAGCTCTTAGCCTATCCCGAAACACCCTAACATGCTTCTAACATACAACCAATGAGCTCAAGATACATTTCACAGCATAACAACATAGATTCAACATGGATTCATGGAGTTTTACAATTAATGTGAAACTATAGGCATGCTTCCTACAAAACCATTCATGTAAAACATGAAGCTTCAATTCCTTACCAAAACCAAGCCATAGAGGTCATTTACATAACAATAGCAATCCAACAAACTTGTTCAACAGGGAATTTAACATACATCTTCCAAAAATAATGAAAACCCCCATTGCCCTTATTATTTATAGTCTAAATCAAAACATACTTTGGTTACCAAGTCTTGTACAGATCCCTTGCTTCACGCTGCCTCCCAAGCTTTCAATCCTCTGCATTGATGGACAAAAAGAGCGTAAGCACACAAGTCTTAGTGAGGAATGCTCAAAACACAAAGCACCATCAATGCATTTAAAACCGTTTCTCAACAACACTTTGAAAACTCATTTCAATTCTTGTCCAAACCACTTTTAAAAAATCATTTAATCATTATCATGCCTTTACAACTATGCACTTTACACTTTCAAAACCAGCATATAAAACCATATGTGACCTATACCAATAACCACCAGCACATTCCATTGCTAAACCTCAATTTAAGCCTTTCCATGCATAGCACCTATGTGCAAAGCTTAAAGAGTGAACACAAAACATGTATCATTAACCAATAGCAAATTCCATTGCTAAACCTCAACTCAAGCCTTCCTATGCATAACAAACCATATGCAAAGCTTAAGGAGAAAATATGTGTACTTTGCACTATACATCATAAAACTTTCAATGATATATTAACAATTGTATTGGCTTACAAGTGATCATTAAACAAGTCCAATAGCAAAAAAGTTCATCGGATACACGGATTCAACAAATGTTCAACCAACACTTTAAGCCATCTCAACCGGAATAGCGATACCATAAAAATCGCGGTACATTACCAACCGGGTACTTATACAACCCTTGGGGACACCAACCCTTTCTTCGGTTAGACACTTAATCCTCTAACCGAAGTTTTCTGTACTGTTTAATCCCTCTCCCGTTAGGGTACTAGGATGGAGTATTCGGTATGCCGTATAAACCCCTCAACATCCAAGGTGACTTATTTTACAGTGCACTCAATCTTATGGTCGGCCAACTATATCTGATAACAATTTTAAAACCACATCACTTGTCAATGAAATTAACCAAATAGCATTTACCTTACTATTTTTAACAAGCATTAGACCATGCCTTTTCCAAAGCAACAACCATGCTTTAAAACACAAGTATAAACCATGCTTTACAAGGATCACTTACCATGTGCATCCTTCAGCAAAACATGCTTAAAAATAATATATCGAATACTTTAAAACATGCTTAAATAGTAGGTACATGAACATTAAAACCAAGTGCATAAAATCATTCGAAGAAGTACGACCAAGAGACTAAAACCAATTTATACTTACTTCTGAGTATAGGTAAGCGTTTCAAGCTTTACCTTAACTCCCAAAACTCTGTTCCCAAAACATCAAAATGCTTCAAACCACGTTTTCACTCACCAATACATAAAACCTCGATTCGCCGACATGAAAACATGCGTTCGAAGCCTCCAAAGCTTCACCGATCACATCCAGATCCATCTCCCCTACTTTAGCCACATCACAATAGATAATTAATGCATCTCAATGATTTCTAACATTGCAACACTAGCTCCTCACGGATTCTTACATACACCTCACAATTACCGAACCACAACAACCGAAAACACCATCTAATCCTTTCCAAACACAACCCAGCCATAAACCAGCAATCTAACACCACTTTTATCATCAAATAACATCTAGAAACAGAATCAAATCAACCTAATACCTCCAGCAAACATACAACCACCACAACACCTCAAAAACACAAATCTAGCAACCTAAACAATTAAAGATTCAAGAGTTTCGGGATTCCATTGATAAAATCGACTTAACAACATCATTATACATCCAAAATATTCTCAAATCAATTTATAACACTGGAAAATAGATTCAATATTAATCCTTCATCATTTCATAGATTTACCCAATTAAATCCATATTTAAACGCAAAATCAGATTATAAACACAAAAATCAAGGATCAAATGCTTGGGAATTTCAGTAAAGAACCATGCAATAGAGGAGATCTCGGATCTTACCCCTATTGTGAAGTTTCTCCCTCAAATGGTTTGATAAAAGCTAAGAAAACACAAAATTAATGTAAGATTTTGCATAAACAATCTTAGTTAAATAATTTGAAACCATAAAATCAAGTTAGAAACCATCTCATCTCTGGAATTTGATGAAAACTTGGGTGTTTGGCTGAGAAGAGAATGGAAAGAGAAGTTGAGAGAAAAATAACGTGATTTATTTTCCAAAACCAATAACCACCTTTTAACCAAAAATCCCTTTAATTAATTAATAAAACACATGTTAAAATAAGTCTAACTAAGGGAGAAACCATCAGAAACAAATTGTTAAAATAGCTCCTTAAAGATTCTAAGAATTTGACCCTTTTCATTTTAGTCACTAGAAAATCACAATTTTCAAAACTTGCATTTTGGCCACTAGCCCAAAATGTCCACCTTCCAAAACTCATTTTCCAAAATTGATTCCACCAAAAATAATTATATATTAAAAGATGATTTTTAACTATTTTTCCATATTTTTATCTTACCGAAAAATATAATGTCCCGAATCCAACCCGAATCTCTAACCCGGCCCACCAGACTGTCTAATAACCCTCAAAACTGTTAGGCCCAAAAACCAGGGCATTACAACCCTTTCAATTTTTGGTGGAGTGTTCTTCAAGGCCTTCGCGTTATCCCAAACCAAATAACTGTTGATTGTACAAGCCTTGGTGATACATCCCTGCGTTAACCTTGGATGGACAAAATCGATCTTGTCACTCTTCTTAGCCACTGAAATCCGTTCCTTATTCCTAAGGCGAATTAGTTTCCACCAATAATTGTTTAAATGGAAATCTTATCCACTCATTTCGTGAATCTAGCTCTCCCAAGCCTAGATAAATAAATGCATTCAAGTTCCTTTCCCAAGTTTCCTTGAAGCGGAATTAAGAACCAAGAATAGATACACTGAATCTTATTGAATTAAAAACCATAACCAATCATTCATCTCTATACACTATAAAACCCGATAACCCAAGCCAGATTGATCTAGTTCATGGTTGGGTAAAAAGAAAACACAAATGAATAAAACCCAGACATGGGTGGATCACACGATACAAGATAAAAAGAAATGGAGAAGATGAACTCCTCCAATCTATGCTAAGGATTGTGTGTGAATCCCCCTTCTAGATCCAATCTCACTCTCCCAATCGACTCCCTTTGATGTGTTGTTGCGATCTCCTTAAATAGGTGAGGGGAAAGAGTTCAAATGCGTGCGAAATTTATGGGATCTGATCTCTATCTGACTTAGCTTTTGAATTTGAATCTGGGATAATTATCCTCTGTGTTTGAATTAATTCCTAGAGATAATGGCTTTTATCACGACTTGCCATGGCATCCTTCGACAAGTCATCAAACTTATCTCAACTTGCCAGGGCATCCTTCGGCAAGTGACTCGTCCTGTACAAAATAAGCAAAACAACATCGTTTTCTCCATAAAACTATAAAAACATAAGGCCAAGTCCAATAGACAGAGAAACTACGAAACTATGCATGAATGACTACGGATGGAACTAAAATAGGCCTATGTTTAACAACAATATGAGTAAAAAGGATAGAAAATATAGTACTTTTACACACTCAACAAACTCTTTTCTAACTTCCATTCAATCTTTAACTGTTGACGCAGAGATGTAGGTCAGCATTAACTCTCTTTATAAGTCAAAAACTATAATCTTTAGAACAAGCATATCAACTCTCATTGTAACCTCATTCAACTCTCATTGTAATAACTTGTTAATCTGACTTGTCACTACATCCGTCGATGTTAGTAACTAAGTTTAGCATTCTCATCCGAACCAAAATTAGATCTAACAATCAAAGTATCAGAAAAAGCCAATAACAATATATTGAACTAAAAAAATAAGATGTAATCAAGTTCATACAGAGCTTAAAAGTTTAAACCATCGTCATTAAATAACAAAATATAAAAGAAACCTCCAACAAACATATACTAAAAGAAGAGTTTAGAAGATAACAAAATATTCTCCTTGATTTTGAACTAGAATCCTCTTCTCCTTGAATAATTTTGCCCAAGTTCACCTCGGATCTCCAAAAATAGAGCTTAAATCTCCATGGATGAGAGGAAAAAGCTTAAGGTTGAAGATGATATGAAAGTAGAATTCGCATGACTCTTTCTCTCTTCCCAGATTCGTTCTTTTATAAGCTGCCCAAGAAAGGACAGCTATCCTTTAGGCATTTTGCGTGACCCAAGGTCGTACATAATTTGTTATAACAAATAATACAACTGGCATGGTTATCCTTATGTTTTAGTAGACTGACAGCTGACAGTTGCAGTGTCGAACAGGCTGCGGTGGTGAGACTTCCTCTGTAGGGACATTAGAAATACAACAACAAAAAGGCAAAATAGGCAAAAATATGTAAGATAAAAGCAAGTGAGACTAAGATAAAATGCAAAAAAAATAAACATGAAAAGTGAAAAAAAATGGATGCAATAAATACTAATGTGGGGACAGTTAAATATATAAATCTAGGGAAAATACATGCTCTTTAAAGATATCGAACAATGAATGCACCCTAGACCCTAAAAAGTAAGATGTTGTGCAACGTACCCCCAAGAAGTACTTCATTATAACGACACACACTTATGCAGCACACCTTTGGCCAGATTCATTTTTCTAACACATGCAGAGGAGTGTTACCCCTTAAAGCTACTTTATTTTATTGTATATACTTAGTAAGATATTCTAGCATATATAACACAAGCTGACATAAGCAGAAATCATCCAAAATCAAAGAAATGATGCTAGATATTCTTTACTCAAACAAGCAAATAAATTAATGTAGAGTTAAAAATGCAATCATTTATCATGTATATCCAACAAATTTATCCATAATTAGAACGATTCAAGGTTTAGACATCGAATGCAAGCAAATGATTTTTCAACACAAAAGAAACTTGAATTTTAAAAAATATTATTTTTTTTAAATTGAACTCCTAGGCGTATACCCCCCAAACTTAAAGATTGCATTATCCCCAATTCAAAAGAAACCAAAATGAAATGACAGAATGCAATAACAAGATGTGGTTACAATGATGAATTCAATGGCATTACAACTAAATGAAATTACAATGACACTGAAAATGTGATGACAATACAAAATAAAATTACACTATATGAAATGCATGCCTACTAAAACTAAAAACAAACTAACTAAGTTGTCAGGATCTTAGGAGGAGGAGGAAGAGGAGCGTCGTTTTTTCTTTTTGCTCTGTTTTTCTTCTTTTCACTTTTTTCTTTTGTCTTTTGATTTGAGTGCTTTCTCTTCTCCACTTTCTTTGGAGTGGAGGCCTCCTCAAGTTGTTCAGCTTCTTCTTCTTTCTCACGCTAGTCGTTTTCGTCGGCATCATCAGCCACATCTGTAGTAAGGATGCATCAACATCTATAGGGATATTCAAGTCTTTGAGACAATCCTTAATGATTTTACTCGATGCTTCCTTTTTTGGTGTATCACCAGCCTCGCTTACATTGTCCAGAGAGTTTACAAAGTTGGCTGGTACTTATTTGTTGATGCATCAGAGGAGAAATCATAGCTACAGATGATGGGAGGAAACTTTGGCAAAGCAACTGGAGTGATCCTTCTCATGGCAGCAGGAGCAGACTTATGCCAAGTCTTTACATAGGCATATAATAGGTTCTGTGCCAAATCCAGTGTTTGCATTATGGCTGCAACTCTTCCCAATGTGCTCATTAAGCATCGAGTTTGTCCTCTATGGCCAGAACCTTCTTCCAGACATCATCACTTGTGGGGACATTCTTAGTTGCAGTGTCCACCTTTGTTTTGCCTTTGTCCTCCCCCATCGCAGTACCTACTTTTGGTGTAGGAACCTTTGTAGCTCGTGCCATTCTCTCAATGGCAACCTTGCTGATTGACCTTTTGTTGGTTGTCTTCTCCTCATTTTGTAGGGGCTTTACTTCTTTTAATTCACATAGCTACATGATCAATGCGGGAAATACCAGAATTCCATTCTTCCTCTCAGCAAAAACCATTATCTCTTTATGGATGATTATACCCACATCAATTTTTCTTCCCTTTACGATAGAATGTATCAAGCACATTCTATTAAGTGAAACGGTAGTGCTATGAGTTGAAGGCATCAACCTGGAATTAATGAACTAAAACTAGATCTTTGTAGGCAGAGTCAAAAATTTCCTAAGCATAGTAAAATTCCCAATATTGCCCTCATACCAAAATGCACCCACAATACATAAATCATTCACTAACAGACACATTTTATCTTTATTAATGTCAACACAAATAATGCATGCTCATCATGTAATACCCCAAAATTTAGAGTACTATTTAAGGGTCATTTAGTGCTAAGATAATTGCTTAAAAGCTTACTTAGTGACTAAAATGACAAAAATGCAAAAGTTAGGATTTTCTCAATTATGGACTGAAGAAAAGAAATTTCTGAGATTTTAAGGTGTCATGTGATAGAGAACGAGTAAAATAGGATACTCGCGAAAATTTGGTTAAAATCCAAGCAAATTGGAATGGGAATTCAAGGTTAAAGTTTAGTGACCAAAATGATAAGTTTTCAAAACTTGTATGGTACAAGTCAAAATATGAAAAGTTGAAGGACCAAAGTTGTAATTTCCCAAAATTTAGGTTTTTATTTCATAAATAGATAGAGCACCTATTGCTGTGGACCGAATGTGGAATTACTAGTTTGATCTGATATTTTGATTATTAGGAAATAATAGTCAAAGTTTAAGTGGAATCCGGATACCCGGATCCAACTGAAAAATTATGAAATTTTACCATATGATAGAGTAAGGTCATAAAAGTTATTTCCAAGTGTTGGAAATATTTTAGTTCGATTCAGGATGAATCCTATGATTTGTTTTGATTAAGGAATTTATTTAGTAACCGACAAAATTCTCGACATTTATCGGTATATCGGGTCAAGCTAAAATTTCGGAGATGATTCCATATACTTTGGAAGAGTTATAACATATTATTTTATGGATATTTGGAGAGTTAAAAGTTTTGATTAAATTTATTTGACTGAAATTGCCTAGAATGGCAATTTTGTAAAAAAAGTTGATTGGTAAAGGGTATTTTGGTCTTTTCACCCAAAAGGACATGGAAGGAATTTTGAGATTTATTTAATGGATGAATAGTGCTTTGTTGGAATCCAAATAAGTTTAGTTATAATTTTAAAAAATTGTAAACTAGTAAATAAGAATTCAATTGGGGATAATTTGGTAAATTGGAATAAAATGAATTAAAAATTTATTTTTATTTATACAAGTGGCATAAATATATGATATATGAAGATTTATCATCCAAAAATTCATTCCCAAACCGTGGAAAAAGAGGAGAAAGAAGAGGAAATCTTACAAGCTTGATTTAAGCCTCGAAACTCAATTTTTAAGTAATCTTCCAAACTACAAAGTTGTTCTTCTCTTCAATCTCTATATATTGATGTAAATTATACATGGATTTCATGCTTTATTTATGAGATTTGATATGAGAAAGAAATTAGGGTTTATGTTCAAATTTGGGGGTTTTATGATTTTATGAATCTATGTTCGATTTTATGTTGAAATCAAGCAAGAATGATGTTGGATTCATGTTTTTGAATTAGTATTTAAACCCTAAAGAATTTATTAGCCTTTAATAAGATTAGGGTTTAGGGATCAAACCTTGATTAGGGTTTGTGATGATGAGTTAGTAATCTAGCAAGCTTGATTTGTTGTTTGAAATCAAAACCCTAAATTTAAACCCTAAAGGACTAATTCATCAAAGTGTTAAAGTTAGGGGTTGAATTCTGATTTTTGGAGTTTGAAATGTATTTTTGTTGTTAGTGATGTTTGAGGCATGAAAATGAAGTTAGAATGCTAAACCGGTGATTATTCGAGCTAGTGACCATTTTGACAATTTGTCAAAAGTGGATAACCAATTCGACAATGGTGTATAAGAAGAGGAAAAATTATGATTTTTATTTTAAGTGATGATTATGATGTATACTTGATGATTGGGGGCCAAATTGCGAAGTTTTAAAGCTAGAATCCTTGAATTGTAAATTGGTGACTATTTTGATAAATTAGAGAACAAAGGGTTGAAATGTGACAATTTGGTATTTGAAGAGTACTATGTTGGAAAAGTTTATTTAAGCGATTTGGATGTTGATTTTTAAGTGAATAGAAGCTTGTATTCATTTAGGGACCAAAATAGCAATTTGTAGAATACAAGGGACCAATTCGGCTATTAAGCAAAAGTAAGGAAAAATTGTGGAAAAATAGGAAATGGATTAATTGGATTAAAAACATTCCTTTGGGGACCAAGAAGACAAATCAGATTGAGGTTTAGAGACCAAAAATGGAACTTTTCAAAGTTTAGATCCTAAAGTGTAAATGATGAAAAATGTAAAGATCAACCTTAAATTAACTATTTGAAGCTTGAAAAAGTCTTAGGGACTAAAATAAGTATTTTAGTAAAGGTTGAAAGCTTAAGGTAAAATATGAGAAAAATGTTATTCGAATATAAGAAACTTTATCGGATCAATTATATATTTAATGGATAGTTATTTTATTTACTTTCTATTATTATATTTAGAGTGAATATGTTCTAACATATACTTGAAATGTTATATGTTATTTTATAATGTAGCTTTCAATACGAATTGGGACCGTACTAACAAAAATAGAAAGGAAAAGGTCGGGAGTGAGATCAAGTGATAAAGTCGACTTCATTACAAGGCAAAAGTGAGTGCATTTTTACAATTTTATACATACATGTGATATGAGTGAGTGCATTTTTACTTATTTTATATATGTGATATGGAGGAAGACTTGAGAGAAGTCAACCTTGATATTAATAAAAATGTATGTTGATCAAAGTTATGTAAATGGCATGAGATATTAAACGTCATATGTGATACATTGATATGGCATAATGATTTATCTAAGATAAATCAAATTTTAGATTTTGGGTATGACTGCTCATTATTGAATTATGAATGATAGTATTGACGGATTGAATATTGAATATGAAAATATTATATTGTTATGCCCGAGTACTAGTGTGAGAGTCTTTCGTATAATTGGATATCCATAGAGTCTTAGCAGCTGTATTCCAACACTACGGTGCATTCCAGACACTTCGGTGTTGACATCAGACGCTACGGTGTTGCAGACACTACGGTGTTGTTTAGACACTTCGGTGTCGACTAGCACAAAAAGGTGCGATAATGAGGAGAAAATGGCGTCCTCGAGTACATACTCACCATCAGACGATACGGTGTTGTAGACACTACGGTGTCGTTATGATGACTCGTATACCATAGGTTCACATGAAATTGTACTTTGGGCTATAATTCATGAAATGCTTTTATGCAGGTGGATAGGCCAGAAAGTTTATTGTGTTTCCTACTGATAAAGTAAGAACGATATTATGACTTTGGATATATATATATATACATACAATTATGATTTATATTGATGCTTTGAACATGGAATGTTGATTATAATGTTGATTTTGCCCAAGTACTATTGTGAAGTCTATGGTATAGTTGGATATCCATAGAGTCCTAGTAGTTGCGTCCTAGCACTACGGTGTGTTTCAGTCACTTCGGTGATGTTTAGACACTTCAGTGTCGACTTAGACGCTACGGCGTTGTTCAAACACTTCGGCGTTGTTAGGAAAAAATGTGCGACTATGAGGAGCAAAGAGCGTCCTTGAGTACGTACTCCTCTCAGTTGCTTCGGCGATGCAGACCCTACGGCGTCGTAGACACTACGATGTCGTGATGACTCACGTACCATAGCATCACATGACTTTATACTTTGAGCTATAATACATGAAATGCATTTATGCAGGCAGTAAGTTAAAAAGCTTAATGTATATTTGATTAATAAAATAAAGATTTGATGATATGATCTAAACTGCAATTGGGATGTATGAGCTGCTCCAATATGAACATGTTCTACATGATATAAACTGTTATTGGGATTTCTTGCCATTTTGCAGGAATTGTTTAAAAATTTTCCCTTGGTAGTATAATATTAAGTATGACAGTATTGCGGTATACCATAAGAGTCTATCTGGCACTTAATTGTGTCCATAGTTATTTGGAACTTAATTGTGTCCACCGTTTGCACATAAAGAAAGTGGCTAGTACTCTGGGAGTACACGACTCGTTTACTTGTCTGTTGATATTTACCTTGGGCCATAAGATTTTACAGTACAGTTACATGACTTTACAGTACAAAATTATTGTAGTACAAATTTCTTACATGATTATTCCTGCATTACAGACTATATGATTTTACAAAGTAACCTTGCTATATAATTTTATAGAGCAACCTTGCTATTTGATTTTTTTTCAGTAAAGATTTATCATAGCACAGATTTATTATAGTACAAGTTCATTACATGAGTATCATGCTTTACCAAATATCATGCCTAATACCGCTATTTCATACTACAAATAATTTTATACTGTATTTTACATGTTACACATTTCTATGCCTTTCTGAGATATACTCGGCGTGTATTTATGTTATACACGTAGGTGATCGGGATTAGTAGATGACAACCTTTGCTTCATCATCATTCTGTATAGAAGATAATCAGCCGGTATTTCTGTAATCATGACATCTGTCTTTTGTATGTTTAATAGTGGCATGTATTTAATAAATCTGTCTATTTTGTTAAAGTAATTATCAGGGCCTATAATAGTGGCGCAAACTATTTTAATTTGATTATTATATCTACAATTTGGTGTTAAATAGTCTGATTTGATATATTTTATACGAATTAGATACCGAATAGTTTTATTAGAAACCCTTTTGTAAAATAAATTATTTTAGTATGTCTGTATACTTTATGTAAAAAGTTTTATAATCGAAACTCGAATAAATATTTTATATCGGTATTAATTAAATTTATGTGCGCTTAGGTTATAGAAATATTAAGATGGGTGACCACTGAGATGTTTTTCCAAAAAATTTAAATCACCCCAGATTATGGTTAAAATATCTGTTTTAAAAAGCTGTGACATTTCCGACTCGTGTCCAGTGTACGGTCATGGGAAGGGGGTGTTACATTTATTGGTATTAGTGCTACAGGTTTAGCCGATTCTGGAGTTAAACTGAGATCGATAAAAGTGTTAAAGTGTGTACATGCCACTCGGATGTCATATTTACTAAAAATAAATACTAGTATGATTGATGCAATTGTTTACTAGTCAAAGGGGTTACTGTAGGAATGAATGTCTGAATGAGAATGAATACCGTTGGAAAATTAAAAGAGGGAACATTTTGAGTTCCCAGAAATGAGTAAGGAGATTAACTAAGTCTAGTATCCGGTTTAAATGTGGTAATAACAAATGGACTGATATAGTAATGAAAGCTGTTTAAAATGCAAGATACCTCTTTACAAATGGTAACTGCAGATAGGAATCAAATTTAGGGCTCCTATCAGTAAAGGATTTATGAACTAATGGGTATATAAGAGATACAGATGATGATCTAATGTCGGCAGATTGATGTTTAAGTGATAATGGTTGGAGTAAAGCCCTAAAATAATGGTTAAAAATAGTAACATACTAAAATAAGTGTCGTGAAGTCTATAAAGTCTTTACTTTGAAAAGTTGATAGAGTATTGGGCACAGATGAGTAATTTTGCTCAAAATATTTCAATAAAGTGTCGCTTAAAGCGATTGATTGGAAAGAAGTAAGGGTGATGTTTAAACCCTTGTATCAAGTAATGGATTTCAAAGTATTGGAATAGTGACTTTGGAAATAAAATGAAAAGATTGTTAAAGTAATGGTTGGAAGACTTAGTTAGTTTTCATAGTAGATACTAAGATGCTTAGTGAGGACATAAGTACAATTTCGACAGCTCGAGATTGATGTAATTCCCGGTAATGAGCCAGTGTCTATGGCTTCATATAGAATGGCACCTACAGAACTGAGAGAGTTAAAGTCTCAGTTGCTGGAATTACTAGACAAAAGATAGTGCTACAGATTTAAAAAAAGGTTATATGCAAAACTCTCGAAATGTGAGTTTGGTTATCAGAAGTGGCTTTCTTGGGTCACATTGTTTTAACCGTAGGGATCCACGTCGATCCTAAAAAGATACAATCTGTTGTGGAATGGAAGGTTCCCAATAATATTAACGAGGTTTGCAGTTTCTTGAGACTTGTTGGATATTATCGAAGGTTTGTGAACAACTTTTCGATGATATCTGTTCCACTTACAAAGCTATTGAGAAAGAATGTTCCATTCTTATGGACTGAGAAGTGTCAAGAAAGTTTTGATCAGTTAAAGAAAATTTTAACAGAAGCTCCAGTTTTAGTACAATCAGTGTCATGAAAAAAGTTTACTCTGTACTGTAACGCATCCTATAATGGAATAGGGTGCGTGTTGATGCAAGATGGGAAGATGATCACGTGTGCTTCCCGACAACTAAATCCACATGAAAGGAATTATTTGACTCATGATCTGGAACTTGCGGCTGTAGTTTTTACTCTAGAAGTGTGGCAACATTATCTCTATGGTGAACACTATGTGTATTATGATTATAAGAGTTTAAAATATTTGATGACACAGAAAGGGTTGAATCTACGACAACAAAGATGGTTGGAACTAATAAATGATTATGACCTGATCATTGATTACCATCCAGGCCGAGCAAATGTCGTAATTGATACCTTAAATCGCAAAACATTTATTACATTATAAATTTAAATGCTCAGCTGACATGAAATGGATGGTTCATTGGTAGTAGAGATGCAATTAAGATCTTTATTTCCAAGTCGAAGTAAAGAAAGTCAGCAACAAGATGAAAACTATATAGTAAAGATGAAAAAGTGGAGTGCCAGTATCTATAGTATCGTATCAAAATCCAAAGCTCACATCAAGATTTTGGAATGCACTGCACAGAGCTTTGGGGACACGACTGAACTTTAGTACTATGTTTCATCCTAAAAAAGATGACCAATCTGAAAGAACAATTCGAATACTAAAAGATATGCTAAGAGCTTGCGTGATTGAGCTTGAGGGACCATGAGAAAAGTATTTACCACTTTGCCTACGATAACAGTTATCAGACAAGTATATAGATGGCACCCTATGAAACCCTCTATGGTTGAAAGTGCAAATCGCCATTAAATTGGTTTCAGTTATATGATCGCAAGTTGATTAAGCCAGATTTTTTGCAAGAAATGGAAGAAAATAATACGTTTCGGGCACAAAAGAAAACTAAGTCCCAGGTGTATTGGACCTTATGAAATTCTAAAGAAAGTCGGCCCCGTGACGTATCAACTAGCTCTTCCACTGGAGATGAGTAAAATCCATGGTGTTTTCTAGGTCTCGATGCTCTTAAGATACAGATCGGATCCTTCACACGTGATAATACTGGAGAAGATATATTTGCAATCAGATTTGACTTACGAAGAGGAGCCAGTAAAGATACTTGCTTAAGGTGTCAAAGAATTAAGGAACAAGCAGATACCATTGGTGAAGGTCCTTTGGCACAACCACCAAGTTGAAGAGGTAACATGGGAAGCTAAGGATACAATGGAAAAGCAGTACCCACATTTATTCGAAATAGGTACATCTTAAAAATTCGAGTATGAATTTTCTTAAGGGGGAAGAATTGTAATACCCCAAAATTTACAGTACTGTTTAAGGGTCATTTAGTGCTAAGATAATTGCTTAAAAGCTTACTTAGTGACTAAAATGACAAAAATGCAAAAGTTAGGATTTTTCTCAATTATGGACTATAGAAAAGAAATTTCTGAGGTTTTAAGGTGTCATGTGATAGAGAACGATTAAAATAGGATACTCGCAAAAATTTGGTTAAAATCCAAGGAAAATTGGAATGAGAATTCAAGGTTAAAGTTTAGTGACCAAAATGATAAATTTTCAAACTTGTATGGTACAAGTTAAAAAATGAAAAGTTGAAGGACCACAGTTGTAATTTCCCAAAATTTAGGTGTTTTATTTCATAAATAGATAGAGCACCTATTGGTGTGGACCGAATGTGGAATTACTGGTTTGAACCGATATTTTGATTATTGGGAAATCACAGTCAACGTTTAAGTGGAATTTGGATACCCGGATCGAACTGAAAAATTATGAAATTTTACCATATGATAGAGAAAGGTTATAAAAGTCATTTCCAAGTGTTTGAAATATTTTAGTTTGATTGGGGATGAATCCTATGATTTATTTTGATTAAGGAATTTATTTAGTAACCCATAAAATTCTCAGCATTTATCAGTAAATCGGATAAAGCTAAAATTTCAGAGATGATTCCATAGACTTTGGAAGACTTATAACATATTATTTTATGGATATTTGGAGAGTTAAATGTTTGGATTAAATTTATTTGACTAAAATTGCCTATAAGCAATTTTGTAAAAAAAGTTGATTAGTAAAGGGTATTTTGGTCTTTTCACCCAAAAGGGACATGGAAGGAATTTTGAGATTTCTTTAATGGATGAATAGTGCTTGGTTGTAATCCAAATAAGTTTATTTATAATTTTACAAAATGGTAAACTAGTAAATATGAATTCAATTGGGGGACAATTTGGTAAATTAGAAAAAAAGAATTAAAAATTCATTTTTATTTATAAAAGTGGCATACATATATGATATATGAAGATTTATCATACAAAAATTCATTCCCAAACCGTGGAGAAAGAGGAGAAAGAAGATAAATCTTACAAGATCGATTTATGCCTCGAAACTCGATTGTTAGGTAATCTTCCAAACTACAAAGTTGTTCTTCTCTTCAATCTCTATCTATTGATGTAAATTATTCATGGATTTCATGCTTGATTGATGAGATTTGATATGAGAAAGAAATTAGGGTTTATGTTCAAATTTGGGGGTTTTATGATTTTATGAATCCATGTTCGATTTTATGTTGAAATCAAGCAAGAATGATGTTGGATTCATGTTTTTAAATTAGGGTTTAAACCCCAAACAATTTGGTAGCCTTAAAAAAGATTAGGGTTTATGGAGCCAACCTTGAATTAGGTTTGTGACAATTAGTTAGTAATCTAGCAAGCTTAATTTGTTGTTTGAAATCAAAACCCTAAATTTAAACTCTAAAGGACTAATTCAGAAAAGTGTTAAAGTTAGGGCTTTAATTCTGATTTTTGGAGTTTGAAATGTATTTTTGTTGTTAGTGATGTTTGAGGCATGAAAATGAAGTTAGAATGCTAAACCGATGATTATTCGAGCTAGTGACCATTTTGACAATTTGTCTAAAGTGGATAACCAATTCGGCAATGGTGTATAAGAAGAGGAAAAATTCTGATTTTTATGTTAAGTGATGATTATGATGTATAGTTGATGATTGGGTCCTAATTGCAAAGTTTTAAAGCTAGAATCCTTGAATTGTAAATTGGTGATTATTTCGACAAATTAGAGAACAAAGGGTTGAAATGTAACAATTAGGTATTTGAAGAGTACTATGTTGGAAAATTTATTTAAGTGATTTAGATGTTGATTTTGACGTGAATAGAAGCATGTATTCACTTAGGGACCAAAACGGCAATTTGTATAATACAAGGGACCAATTCGGCTATTAAGCAAAATTAAAGGAAAAATTGTGGAAAATAGGAAATGGATTAATTGGATCAAAAACATTCCTTTGGGGACCAAGAAGACAAATTGGCTTGAGGTTTAGGGGCCAAAAATGGAACTTTTCAAAGTTTAGGTCCCAAAGTGTATAGGATGAAAAATGTAAGGATCAACATTAAATTAACTATTTGAAGCTTGAAAAAGTCCTTAGGGACTGAAATAAGTATTTTAATAAAGGTTGAAAGCTTAAGGTTAAATGTGAGAAAAATGTGATTCGAATGTAAGAAACTTTATCGAATCAATTATATATTCAATGGATAGTTATTTTATTTACTTTCCATTATTATATTTAGAGTGAATATGTTCTAACATATACTTGAAATGGTATATGCTATTTTATAATGTAGCTTTCGATACGAATTGGGACCGTACTAACAAAAATAGAAAGGAAAAGGTCGGGAGTGAGATCAAGTGATAAAGTCGACTTCATTACAAGGCCAA
The DNA here is from genome assembly GCA_019671005.1 of Hibiscus mutabilis. Taxonomy (NCBI): domain Eukaryota; kingdom Viridiplantae; phylum Streptophyta; class Magnoliopsida; order Malvales; family Malvaceae; genus Hibiscus; species Hibiscus mutabilis. The sequence goes on along the minus strand of CM033720.1, from coordinate 17,033,681 downwards.
GGTGAGTGCATTTTTACTTATTTATATATACAAGTGATATGAGTGAATGCATTTTTACTTATTTTATATATATGATATGAGGGAGACTTGCGAGAAGTCGAACTTGATATTAATAAAAATGTATGTTGATCAAAGTTATGTAAATGACATGAGATATTAAATGGCATATGTGATACATTGATATGGCATAATGATTTATCTAAGATAAATCAAATTTTAGATTTTGGGTATGAACTGCTCATTATCGAATTATTAATGATAGTATTGACGGGTTGGATATTGAATGTGAAAATATTATATTGTTATGCCCGAGTACTAGTGTGAGAGTTTTTGGTATAATTGGATATCCATAGAGTCTTAGCAGCTGCATTCCAGTACTACGGTACGTTCCAAACACTTCGGTGTTGTCATCAGACGCTACGGCATTCCAAACACTTCGGTGTCGACTAGCACAAAAAGATGCGATAATGAGGAGCAAAGGGCGTCCTCAAGTACGTACTCACCATCAGACGTTATGGTGTTGTAGACACTATGGTGTCGTTATGATGACTCATATACCATAGGTTCACATGAAATTATACTTTGGGCTATAACTTATGAAATGCTTTTATGCATGTGGATAGGCCAGTAAGTCTATCGTATTTCCTACTGATAAAGTAAGAATGACATTATGACTTTGGATATATATACATGCAATTATGATTTATATTGATGCTTTGAACATGTAATGTTGATTATAATGTTGATTTTGCCCAAGTACTATTGTGAAGCCTTTGGTATAGTTGGATATCCATAGAGTCCTAGCAGATGCGTCCTAGCACTACGATGTGTTTCAATCACTTCAGTGATGTTTAGACACTTCAGTGTCGACTTAGAAGCTACGGTGTTGTTCAAATACTTCAGTGTTGTTAGCACAAAATGTGCAATTATGAGGAGCAAAGAGCGTCCTCGAGTACGTACTCCTCTCAGTCGCTTCGGCGATGCAGACGCTACGGCGTCGTAGACACTACGGTGTCATGATGACTCGCATACCATAGCATCACATGATTTTGTACTTTGGGCTATAATACATGAAATGCATTTATGCAAGAAGTTAAGTTAAAAAGCTTAACGTATAATTGATTAATAAAATAAATATTTGATGATATGATATAAACTGCAATTGGGATGTATGAACTGCTCCAGTATGAACATTTTCTACATGATATAAACTGTTATTGGGGTTTCTTGCCATTTTGCAGGAATTGTTTTAAATGTTGCCCTTGGTAGTATAATATTAAGTATGACAGTATTGTGGTATACCATAAGAGTCTATCTGGAACTTAATTGTGCCCATAGTTATTTGGCACTTAATTACGTCCACCGTTTGCACCTAAGGAAAGTGGCTAGTACTCTGGGAGCACACGAATTGTTTACACATCTCTTGATATTTACCTTGGGCCATAAGATTTTACAGTACAGTTACATGACTTTATATTACAGAATTATTACAGTACAAATTTTTTACATGATTATTCCTGCATTACAGACTATATGATTTTACAGTGTAACCTTTTTATATGATTTTACAGAGCAACCTTGCTATTTGATTTTTTTTCAGTAAAGATTTATTACAGCACAGATTTATTATAGTACAGGTTCATTACATGAGTATCATGCTTTACCAAATATAATGCCTAATACAGCTATTTCATTCTACAAATAATTTTATACCGTATTTTACATGTTACATATTTCTATGCCTCACTGAGATATACTCAACGTGTATTTATGCTATGCACATAGGTGATCGGGATTAGTAGATGACAGCGTTTGCTTCATCATCATTCTGTATAGAAGATAATCGACAGGTATTTCGGTAATCATGACATCCGTCTTTTGTATGTTTAATAGTGGCATATATTTAATAAATCTGTCTATTTTGTTAAAGTAATTATCGGTGCCTATAATAGTGGCGTAAACTATTTTAAATTGTTTATTATATCTACAGTTTGGTGTTAAATAGTCTAATTTGATATATTTTATATGAATTAGATATCGAATAATTTTATTAGAAAGCCTTTTGAAAAATAAATTATTTTAGTATGTCTGTATACTTTATGTAAAAAGTTTTATAATCGGAACTCGAATAAATATTTTATATCGGTATTAATTAAAGTTAAGTGTGCTTAGGTTATAGAAATATTAAGATGGGTGGCCACTGGAAAGTTTTTCCAAAATTTTTTAAATCAGCCTAGACTTTGGTTATAAGATATGTTTTAAAAAGCTGTGACATTTTCGACTCGTGTCTGGTGTACGATCAAGGGAAGGGGGGTTACACATCCACACTCATAGAAGTTTTGAAAAGCTTGTTAATATCTGCAACACTTCAAGGAATAGAGCTCTCCCTCACCAAAAATATTTTTAATGAAGGCTCATAAAGATTTGCATATAACTCTCTTATAGAGGTGGCACTGAAGTTACCAGGGTGCGTTGTGAAGCTCTATAGTTTTGTGGATGGATTTTCCAGGCTCATCCTCGAGGGAAAGCTCAATGACCGGCTCTTTTCAGTCGTATACTCAAGTGCAGGTTGTTGTCAAGTAATAATTCTCGGGAGTCCGAGGTCGAATCCACAGGGAAGTTTTGTTTAGAAATTACAAGATAAAAAAATAAAATAAAAATCTACAAAGAGAATAATTGATTAGAAAATAAATAACAATATAAATAAAAGAAGCTGAGGTTTTAAGAATCCACTCTTGGTATTATACTAAGATTAATTTTTATTCTTCTTATTACTCAATTGAAGTCCATATGATGAAATGAAATTCAATCCGAAGGTCCTGCAATGAAAGTCCAAAGTCCATTGTCCAATGTCCATAATCAAAGTCCAAAGTCCAAAGTGCAATAAACAATGTCCAAAAAATGCAAAGGTATAGCATATGGTATTATATGGATTGGTGCAATCAAAATTAATAAACAAGTCCAAGTGTTCATTATGCCAATTTGTTTTGTCTACAATAAATCAAGTTAATTATAACAAACATTTATTGTGCCAAATTACTTGTCTATAATGAAGCAAGGTTCTTAATTTACTAACATGAATATTAGCCAACTCAATTTAACATCATATACTAATTTAACATGTTTTAGTATACGTTGAGAATTTTAAACTAACCTTTAGTATATACCAAGAGCTTCATCCTTTCACCTCAGCAACTTGACTTAGAAAGAAAACATAGCTTTAAAGAAAGTAAAATTTGGTTTACAAAAACCAAACATAAGAAAGAAAAATATAAAGATGAAAGAAAGAAAAATGATCTTGAATTTTTGACAACAAGGTTACAACCAAGCTTCCAAGATGATTTGCAAGGCAAAACTAAAGCCTATTTATAGGAAATTTGTGATGCTAAATTCCATAGGATGGTGGCTGGAAATTCATCCACTTGAAAGAAATCTTTGCATTATTTGATGATGACTTTGCATCATTTGATGATGACTTTGCATTACTCCGGCTTTCAGCATTTTATGAGCATTTGCAGATTTGTTTTGACTTCCCATTTACTTTGAAAATTTAGTAGACTCAATAAGCTTTCCAACGGTATCTGACAGGCCAATTTTCGAGTTCTGAAGCTCAAGTTATAGTCAAAACCGTGCAACATATTGAATGCTGAATTTTAGTACGAGTTTATTGAGTCTATTTTCTCAATTCCAGCATTTGCTCAATTCCTTTTACCTTGGATCATCTTTGGACTCAACTTCATTTGTGTCATAATTTCAATCACCAAATTAAACATATCTAAGCATGCAATTAACACAAAAATACAATTTATTAAAAATAACTGAAAACATAACAAAAGTACTAACACAACAACATATTTAAAATACAAACCACAAAATATGAAATAACTAAAAACTTACAAATTTCAATAAAACATTTAATAAACAATGCAAATGTTCATACTATAGATACTAAAATGAGACTATATTAAGGACTCATCACACCCCCGCACTTACATTTTTGCTTGTCCCCAAGCAAACAAATCACCAATGCAAATGTAGATCAGCCTAATATACTTTAGCGTAAACTGATGAGGAGAACATAAAGTTGTGAATGTAGAGTAAAATGTCACTGTTAAGAACTTATATGTTTGAACATGGCCAAATAGAATGCTATTCATGACATAGGTGGTCTCTAGAAAATTTTCACAGTCAAAAAGTGTAGGACAATGAAATTTCTGTGCTTATATGTGTGCAAATCACCTGTGTGCAATCTCATTAGCACATTGGAAAAGTAATAAACAATAAGTGAATAGCTATCATGAATTAATTCATTATTCACCTTTATATATAATTAGTTCCAATATAATAGAGTCACCAGGTCTTTTTAATTGGCGTATAATAGGGCTTAGGTCAAGGTATGATATTTCAATGAAATTGACAACAATTAGCTTATCCTAAACTCAATTTACTTACGGATCAAAGTGAGAAAGAAGTATTAATTCCCATCTTCCCCTAGTGATCATCCAAATCCATCATTTTCCAAAATATTCCTTATTTCTCCATTACAAAAGGATAAAGCATAAAGCATAAGTATTTTTCTCTCTTTTTTCCCTTTTTCCTTTTTTTTACAAGACACTAGTATTATTGTTTTATTATTATTTTTTATTTTTTCAATAAAGAGAACATTTTTGTAGAAAAATAGAATTCCATGCTTTAATCATTCTTATGCCTTTTTCCTGTTAAAATTTATCTACCTACCCCATTAATACTTATGCTCATAAAGATATGTCCGGTAAATATTGAGCATCTAAAGAAAACAAAGGTAAGGTTGGATCTTTAAGCTCTGTAGGTAAAGATAAACAAAGAAATATTTGGTGACTCAAGAAAAGGCTATAGGCTCAAAATCAGGTGTTCAAGGGAAATATTATATGGTTGGCTAAAAGGCTCAATCGATCCAAAAAAATAAAGACTTAGATCGTCCCCTATCATGCATTTGGAACTCTTATTATTATAAAAAATGAAATAATGAAATTTTTTATGATTGGTTCATCATTCACTTACGATCGATTACAATTCTATGTACGTCCCATGAGACAGATGATGTGTAACAAAGAAATCACAAATTCTGGAGATATCAAGGAAGATTCAAAGTGAAGCATCCAGTGTCCTTATTCTTTCTAACTGTGAAACATCATAGACTCTTTCTATAGACAAGTCATAGCATAATTCTGACACATACTTAATCTTTCAAGTCTTTAATAGTGATGTTTTACTTTATATTCACAAAATTATTTTCAACTCACAGAAATCAACTAAGTATATGCAACACTATATGCACACAAAAACTCAAGCATCGGACCAATCACGTTTTTTTCTTTTTTTATATATTATTAAATTGTCAAAGTGCGTCTCAAGATTTACTTTACTCAGCCACTTATTCAACTTAACGTTCTCTTAAAAATTTAGACATCTAATAAAACATGTATTATAACTACTACTTTATAACAAGGTAAACAAATTATAATCAACAAGGTGTGTCTCAGTATAAATACTTACTCAACCATATTTTTCCTAGCTATGTCAAAAAGATCAAAGTGCGTCTTACCATTAACCAACAAGATTAACTATAATATGTCATTTTTTCAATTTGACTTAACCTAATGTTTTAACAAACGTCAAATTTTTTTCTCAAGTTTTTTTATTATATCCCCTACCCCCACCTAATTAGGACATTGTCCTCAACGTCAAAATTAAAAGTAGAATTTAGAGGATTTTACCTGTTATGCTGCTACGGATTGCTAGAACTGACACATAAAAAATAAAACAAAAAATAAAATAAAATAAGATAATATCACCGTGATAAAGAACAATCCACATCTCGCTTGTCTTCGTCTCTTTTCCTTTTCCCACGTGCACTCTCAATTAAATCAGGAAGACACCTAAAATCTTGAAGCTTTTTGAGTAGTTCTTCAATTGTTGTAGAAGAGATTAAGATTCTTTTTGCCTCTGAAAACACAAGTCCATTTTCCACAGCATTATCAAGGAAATAAAGTAAACTATCAAAATAACCATTAAGATTAAGCAAACTGATGGGTTTTTTTATTGCTAATCAGGGATGACCAGGAAGTTACGCAGGCAATTTCTTCCAGTGTACTAATACCTCTAGGAAGAGCAATGAATGCATCAGAAGAATGAATCATGATTGCAATTCATTCTGGTATAGTATTGACTTGTACTTCTCTTCCTATTGTAGGTCCACACAAATAAGACAATGTCTTTGGAACTATTCCCAAAACTGAGCTTCTGTTCACTTATGTTGCTGTAGCAACTACTCCCATTAAACCCCTACATCCACCTCCATAAATAACTTAATATTTTTGTCTGGCCATAACTTCTCCCAATTCCTTAGCAGCTTTTGCAAAAGATTCATCTTTTTTTGGATACGCTCCACAAAAAACATAGAACTTTTGAAGACGTCTGGTTGAAGTATTTTCCATTTTTTTTCTTTTGAAAAGAGAGGAAGAACAATACAAATATATAATAAGTAGTAGATAAGCTGTCGGTAGAAAATGTTAAACCAAAAAAATCAAAATGTCAAAAAGTAGAAAACAAATTTCAAAAGATAAACAATAAACGGTTGTCATCAATGAATCCTGCAGCAAAGAGTGGTAGGTAAGCTATCGGTGGAAAATGTTAAACCGAAAAATCAAAATGTCAAAAAGTAGAAACCAAATTCCAAAAGATAAACATTAGACAGGCTATCATTAATGAATCCTACAGCAAAGAGTCAAAAAGTCAATAGTAGAAAATGATTACGATTGCAACAATGGTTCTTGCAACACACAGTTATTCAAGATCACTGAAATCCAAACAGTAATTTAACATAACAAAGAAGAAGAAGAAGAAATTATTGCAAATCAAAGCTTGAGAAATATTTACAGTAGTTGCGACTGTGGTTCACAGCTTTCTCTGGTTTTACGTCCAGAAACGGCTTGAACGCCTTCTATGAGTCGAGGGTAGGCTTCCCATCTAGTTTTCTTAAAAACTAGCAAATAGGGTCTTTTATCATCAGATTCCTCAAACGTTGCCATTCATTTTGAAATATCAACCATAAATCAAGAATTTGTCTTTGCACATCTCCACTAGGATGTGTCTCAAGAGAACTTTGGATATCCTCCAAATTCTCCTTACTCAGTCCATCCTTAACAAATCTAATTTTGTCATCTCGATTAATGGATGTCATCCCAATAGAACAACATCTTTCCCGAACAAGTCCATCTTACACATTTTTGGCAGTTTGATCCAAGACGTTTGGATCTTCTTTTCATTGCATATGTACTTCTTCCAGTACCGGGTAAATGTAAAAAAGAAAGATATTCTTCATACCTTACTTTTGCTTTGATTAGCATACAAACATCAGTAGGCGTGCCTTTGTGCATGAGCATTGTCACTCTTTCAAGCATGACTTTGTAAAGTTTCAGAATCATGTTTGGTGGAATAGAAGAAAGATGTTTCTGTAATTTTGAGAGAATAATATCCATTTTGAAAGAAAAGGAAAATGAAAGAGAAACCAGAGAGTTAATTTGAAAGTAAAACTGAGAAATGAATATACAATATCAATTTTATGGGTAGTTGATGAACCGAAAGACTTCACGAAGTACCGTTATCCGCTATTTAACTTGGAATTAAAATAATAATAATAATAATTTAATATAATAATAAATATTCTAATAATAATATATAATAATAAAAAATATAACTATATATAATTACACCAAAATATTTTTAACAAGGATCTAAAAGATAGAGAACCTCACCTTGATTGGCTTGATTTTCAATGAAAGGTTTAAGTTTTTGTCCATTCACTTTGAACACGTTTCCAGTTTTAGGATTTTCAATGTCAATTGCTCCATAAGGATAAACATGCTTCACAACAAAAGGTCCACTCCATCATGATCTCAATTTTCCAGGAAACAAGTGAAGTCTAGAATTATAAAGGAAAATATTTTGCCTAACATCAAATGTTTTTCTTGAAATTCTTTTATCGTGAAAGGCTTTGTTTCTTTCTTTATAAATATTTGAATTTTCATATACATCATTTTTAAGTTCCTCAAGTTCATTAATTTGTAATTTTTGCAATTGAGCGGCATCATCAAGATTAGAGTTAAACATTTTTAATAGCCTAATATGCCTTATGTTCCAATTCCACAAGTAAATGACAATGTTTTCCATAAACTAGTCTATAGGGGGGACATGCCCAATGATGTTTTAAAAGCAGTTCGATAAGCCCATAAAGCATCATTAAGTCTTAAAGACCAATCTTTATGATTTGGGTTAATTGTTTTTTTTCCAAAATCTGTTTAATTTCCCTATTTGCAAGTTCTACTTGTTCATTTGTTTGAGGGTGATAAGGGGTTGCAACTTTATGTGTAATGGAATATTTATTCATTAAAGATTCAAAAACCTTGTTGCAAAAATGTGTTCCACCATTATTTATAATAGATCGAGGAATTTCAAATTGACTTAAAATATTTTCCTTTAAAAATTTGATCACTGTTCTACGATCATTATTGCGACATGAAATCGCCTCTATCCATTTTGAAACATAATCAATTGCGACCAAAATATACAAGAAATCGAAAGAAGGTGGAAACAGACCCATAAAATCAATTCCCTAACAGTCAAAAATTTCAATCACTAAAATTGGGTTTAATGGCATCATGTTTCTTTTAGAAATAGATCCCAATTTTTGACAACTTTCTCAAGTCTTGCAAAAATTATGAGCATCTTTGAATAAGGTTGGCCAATAAAATCCACATTGTAAAATTTTTGCTGTAGTTTTCTTTGATGAAAAATGTCCACCACATGCCCCAGAATTAGAAAAATTAAGGACATTACTTACCTCATTTTCTGGTATGCATCTTCTAAATATTTGGTTAGGACAATACTTGAACAAGTAAGGATCGTTCCAATAAAACTTCTTTACTTCATTCAGAAACTTTTTGTAATACCCCAAAATTTACTAAGTTGATTAAGGGTCATTTAGTACTTAGATAATAGCTTAAAAGCTAACTTAGTGACTAAAATGACGGAAATGCAAAAGTTAGGATTTCTTTAAATATGGGTTTTTGAAAGGAAATTTCTAAGCTTTAAAGGTCTCATGTGATATATAGTGAAATGAATAAGGTATTCTTAAAGTTTGGTTGAATTCCAATGAAAATTGGAATGAGAATTGAAGTTTAAAAAGGTAGTGACCAAAATGTAAATTTTGAAAATTTTATGGCTAAAGTATAAACTTTGGAAAAGTTTGGGGACTAAAGTTGTAATTTCCCAAAAGTTGAGGGTTTTTATTTCATAAATAAACAGATCACCTAAGGGTGTGAATCGAATGCGGAATTATTGGTTCGATATGATACTTTGATTATTGGGAAAATTGCAGTTAAAGTTTAAGTGGAATTCAGATACTCGGATCGAACTGGAAAATTTTGAAATTTTGCCATATGATAGAGAAAGGTTATAAAAGTCATTTCCAAGTGTTGGAAATATTTTAAGTTTGATTTAAGATGAATCCTACAGTTTATTTTTTAGTAAAGGATTATTTATCGGTATATTGGATCGAATGGAAATTTTGGAGACTGATCCAAAAGCTATGGAAAAGTCATAAAATATTATTTTAAGAATATTTTATTATGGTTGGTTGAATTCTAACTAGATTTAGTTAGATTGTAATAAAATGGCAATTTGGAAACAAACTAGTAAATAAAGACTAGTTGGAGGGCAAATTGGTCATTTGGCCCCAATTGCAATTTTGAAATATTTAAAAAGTTATAAGGGCAATTTTGGAAAGAGGAAATGGAAGATTAAATCTTGGCCCTTGATTGATGATAAAATCAATCTCAACCATTGGATAAAAAGGGCAAAATTGTAATTTCACTATTAAATGAATTTAATATTCATTTAATAGATATATGTGTAAAGTAATGGTAAAAAGATGAACAAAATGTTCATCTTTTCCAGAAACAAACATGAGGTCTAGGGAAAGAAAGAGAAATTTTTTTCCAAGCTCGATTCAAGCCCCGAAACTCGATTTTCATGTAATCTCTTCAACTACAAAGTTGTTCTACTCTTCAAGCTCTATCTTTTGATATCAATAATTCATGGAATCCATGCTTGATTGATGATAATTTACATGAGAAAGAAATTAGGTTTTGTGGATCAAATTGGGGCTTTTGAGATTTTATGATTCCTTGATTGAATTCAAGATGAAATCAAGCTAGTATGATGTTAAAATCATGATATTGAGTTGGGATTTAAGTTTTACATGTTTTGATTATTATGAAGATGAGCAGGGTTTATGGATTCAAGTTTAATTTAGGGTTTGTGATGTTGAAATAATGATTTAGTAAGCTTGAAAAGGGTTAATGGGAGTTCAAATTGGTCAATAAGGACCATAATGAGTTTTTGAACAATACAAGGAAGAGAAGAAAATGTTTGGAGATTTTGTATTCAAATGATTATATTGGACAATATGTCTAAGATATTGTTAGATTGGAATCTAACAATATTTTACTTATTTGAATTATGAAGTTAAGTTCGAATCAAGGGAAGTTCGAGGTACGATGAAGGAAAGGATCAAAGAGGACTTAGTGAGGCATGCTAATAAATGGCCCAGGTGAGTGCAATGCATAAATAACATTATACATGGATGTTTCATACATCACCGGTAGGACTTGCGATGAGTCTACCTGCTTTATATATTGTCATAATAATTATGTCATTGATCATATATTTGACATATTTTAAATATATCAAAGGTTGAAAATAAATGCATTGATCACTAGTTATTGATGATGGTATAATATGAATGTCATTTTGGTTATGAACTGTTAAATGTTGATATATATTGATATATGTTGTCATTGATGACTAAATGATGAAATAAAGCCCAATGTATGATATAGAGGTTCAAAGGTATAGTAGGCTACCCGTAGAGTCATAAACAACTGTATAAATATTCTAAGCACTTCGGTGCAATATTCATAAATACTCATTGAGGGTATATTCATGCAAGGTTTGGGTATACGGAAACACTTAGGGTGTTAAGCACTACAGTGCAATTTTATTAATACTCAATGAGGGTATACTCATGCAAGGTTTGGGTATACGGAAGCACTTAGGGTGCTAAGCACTACGGTGCAAATAATATACATACTCAAGAAAGGTTGGGTATGGGGGATGACTCGTGTACATAGAATCTCTTAATTTGATACCTTGGGCTAAATAAATTGAAATGAATAAAAAAAGGTACAGGAAGATAAGCTTGAAAGCTTGCAGATAGAAATGGAAAAAGGTATTGGTAAGCATTGAAAGCTTACGGATGGAAATGGCAATGGTATTGGTAAGATTTAATATTATCACTTTGATATACATATTTATTTATGTTAATGAGCATGTAATGGTAAGGTGATCATATGCATTGTTAATCATTAATATTGATATTATGACAATTGCACTTGAATTTGAATTATTGCCTCACTAAGTAAATACTTAGCGTGTAACTGTTTTACACGTAGGAAAGAATAAATGGTTGGTGTAAGGAACATATACGGACATCATCAATCAATAACAGGTACATCAGTATCAGTAAGATATCTTTTGATACTGTTTGATATTTACTAGTTGGCATGTATATTAAAAGGGTATGCCCGCTCTTATAGAATTTGTATTTTATTTGGTATTTGGATGAATTTTAAATCAGGCAGTTTTACTAATTATATAAAGAAAAATTAAATTGATAAGTTGCTGCCTGAAAATAAACTCGATTTGATGTGAAAAATATTATGTTTAAACTTTACGTGATTAACTAGATTTGTAATTAAAAACTAAATATATTGTAATATTTTTAAAGAATTTTTTTTACTGAATTACAAATGTAGAGGGTTTTACGAATGTTTTTTTACCCATTGAAAAGGAATTTTACTTGTGGCAAGACAATTAGCAATGTCAGCAAACAGAAATACTTAAAAGTTGTTCATCAGGAAAAGTATCATTAATTGGAGTGGATTCAAAAGATGTATCACAAACTAGTCTTGATAAATGATTTGCCACCATATTTTCTACTCATTTCTTATCACGAATGGTGATATTGAATTCTTGAAGTAAAAGAATCCACCTGATCAACCTTGGTTTGGCATCCGTTTTGGAAAAAAATATTTTAAAGTTGAATGATCACTAAAAATAACAATTGGTGATCCAACAAGATAAGATCTAAATTTATCCAATGCAAATACTACTGCAAGTAATTCTTTTTCAGTAGTGGAATAATTCATTGAGCACTATTTAAAGTTTTACTTGCATAATATATGATATATTTTTCTTATCCTTCATTTGTCCTAAAACATCACCAACAGCATAATCACAAGCATCACACATGATTTCAAATGGTAAAGTCCAATTAGGAGGTCTCATTATAGGAGCAAAAATTAACATGTTTTTAAGTTGTTTAAAAGCATGCTCACAATCTTCATTCCATTCAAGCACACTATCTTTTAAGAAGAGATTACACAACGGTTTAGATATTGCACTAAAATTCTTTATGAATCTCCTATAAAATCCTGAATGTCCTAAAAATGACCTTACATCCTTTACAGTCTTAGGTGTTGGCAAGTTGGAAATTAAATCAATTTTTGACTTGTCTACTTCAATTCCTTTTCTAGAAACAACATGACCCAAGACAATACCATTAGTAACCATAAAATGACATTTTTCCCAATTAAGAACAAGATTTTTTTCTTCATATCTAACCAATACCTTTTTTAAATTTGATAAGCAATCATGAAAGGAATCACCAAAAACAGAAAAGTCATCCATAAATACCTCAAGAATACGTTCAACCATATCACTGAAAATGCCTAACATGCATCTTTGAAATGTGGTTAGAGCATTGCATAATCCGAAAGGCATCCTTCTATATACAAATATGCCAAAGAGACATGTGAATGTAATTTTCTCTTGATCCTCAGGTGCAATTGCAATTTGATTATACCCAGAGTATCCATCTAAAAAACAATAATATCTATGCCCTGCAACTCTTTCTAAGATTTGATCCATGAAGGATAAAGGAAAATTATCTTTCCTAGTTACTGTGTTAAGTTTTCTATAATCAATGGACACACGCTAACCAGAAACAGTCCTAATTGGAATTATTTCATTATTTTCATTTTTAACCACATTAACTCCAGATTTCTTAGGTACTACTTGAGTAGGACTTACCCACTTACTATCAGAAATAGGATAAATGATTCCATTATCCAATAGTTTAATGACTTCATTTCTCACTATTTCTTTCATATTAGGATTTAGCCTTCGTTGCATTTGTCTAAAAGATTTAGCATTTTCTTCCAAATAAATATTATGAGTGCAAATCAATGGGCTAATTCCTTTTATGTCATCTATGGTCTATCCTAATGCATTCTTATGTAGTTTCAAAATTTCTAACAACTTACCTTCTTGGAATGCATCAATTGTTGTAGAGATTATAACTGGAAAGGTTTTATTCTTACCCAAAATGAATATTTTAGGTGAGATGGCAATGGCTTTAGATCCAAATTTGGTGGTTCTTCATTTGATGATACCAAAGCAGTTGGTATTGATGGAAGTTTCTCAAATTTTTGTATCCAATAATGATTATCATTTTCCTGTAAAAAAAATTTAGGGACATCATCAATTTCAGAATCAACAAAATAATTTTCTAAAGGATCAAAAACTTTAGAAATGTTGATTTGTTCATGAACAAGTTCATCGATAAAATCCACTTCATGTACTTCACAATTCTCTCCAGGTTGCTTATAAACATTGAACACATTTAATTCTAAAGTCACGTTCACAAAAGAAAGGTTTAAAGCACCATTCCTGCAATTAATCAAGGCATTAGAAGTAGCAATAAATGGGCGACCTAAAATAACAGGAATTTGTGCATTTGCATTTGAAATAGGACTTGTGTCCAAAACAATAAAAATCAACTGGAAAGTAAAATTTATCAATTTGAACCAACACATCTTCTACCACCCCTCGAGGAATTTTAATTGAACGATCATCAAGTTGGAGTGTAATAGATGTTGCTTTAAGTTCACCCAAACCTAATTGTTGATATACCGAAAAAGGTAAAAGATTAACACTAGAACCAAGATCAAGCAAATCACGCTTTATTCTAGTGTTACCAATAATGCATGAAATTGTCGGGCATCCAAGGTCTTTGTATTTGGGTGGGGTAAGATGTTGAATGATCAAGCTTACAGTTTCTGTTAAAAATTCTTTCTTTTGCACATTATATCTTTTTTTGATAGTACACATATCTTTCAAAAACTTTGCATATGATGGAACTTGTTTGATTGCATCCAACAAAGGAATATTGATCTTAACTTGTTTGAAAAGTTCTAAGAATTTAGTATTTTTGTTTAAATTCTTTGTTGGTTGTAATCTCTGGGGAAAAGGAGCAGGAATTCCATATTTCTCTTTTTCTGTGTCAATATTTTCAGACTTACCATCATTATCACCTTTACATTTTGAAGGAGATAAAGACTCTTGAATTTTTTATGGAATGGTTTTATCAGCATTCATGCCACTTCGGAGGGTTGTGATATATTTAACATCTTCTTGTTGAGTTCTACTAGAACAAGAAGCAAGAGATTGATTAGAAGGATTCGGAAAACGTTGAGCAGGAAACTTACCTTTTTTCTTGAGTGTGCAACGAAGTTGTCAATGTTGAAAGTGTTGTCTTGATTTCATTGATAGCTTGTGATGTTTGAATATTAAAATTTTTCTGTTCCTGTATGAAAACTTGCAATGTCTCGTCAAGACTTTTTACCCGTGAATATAAATTAGATGAACTGTATGGAGGCTTTTGGTTTTGGGGTATATGAGGATGGTTATTATTTTGCCAACCAAAGTTTGGATATTTTTCCATTGAGGGTTATAAGTTTCAGAATAAGGAGAAGGAAAAGGATTTGAGGATGTATTTATGACATTGGCATTCTCATGCAGCATTTCTTTAAAAATTGGAATGTTCGGACATTCAAGAGTAGGGTGTCCCATAATATCACAAATATCACAACTCTCTTGATTTTTCATTGAATTGACTTCTTTTATTTTCCTAGTTTCTATGGCATCGAGTCTTCTAGACAAAATAGCAAACTTAGCACTTAAATCATCATCTTGGTTAAGGTGATATTTTCCTTTATTATGCACAAGATTATGTTTAGCAGATCCTTCTATAGAATTATATGTGTGCCAAGACTGAGAATTTTCAGCTAAATGATCTAAGTAATCAAAAGCTTCTTCAGGTTGTTTACTCATGAAATCACCATTGCACATTGTTTCAACAAATTGTTTAGTTTCAGGAGTTAAACCATCATAGAAAAAACTTATGATACGCCATTCTTCAAAACCATGATGTGGGCAAGAATTTAATAAATCTTTAAAATGTTCCCAACACTGAAAAAACATTCATTTGGATTCTGATTGAAATTTTGAATTTGTTTCTTTAAGCATTAGTTTTATGTGTTGGAAAAACTTTTTTAAAAATTGAGTTTGCATTTCTTGCCAAGCGTCAATTAACCTAGGTTTAAACGTATTAAGCCAAAATTTTGCCTTATCTTTTAAAGAAAAAGGAAATAATTTTAACTTAATAATTTCATTTGAACATTGTTGGTCATTAAAAGTGACGCATACATCTTCAAAATCTTTAAGGAAAGCATAAGCACTTTCACATTCCATGCCATGAAAAGTAGGAAGTAAAGATATCATACCTTGTTTAAATTGAAAGCTCGTTTGCATTTGGGGGAAACATAAAACATGGAGGTAGTGAAGTTCGAGGGGGTTGCAACTAATCACACGTCGAGGGCACTTGCATATTTGCATTTTCATTGAGAACAAGTTGATCTTCAGCCATGGTAGGTTAATTTGGTGGAGTGTCAAACAAATTTCCGAAACGAGTTTCAAAATTATTTCTAACCAAACGATGAGAATTAAAATCACGCTACCAAACTGACATGAAAAACTAATATGCACATAAATAGGCGGTAAAACCGTCCATTATATATATATATATAAACTTGAATTCTAAATTTTACCTTCCCCGGCAACGGCGCTAAAAACTTGACCGACTCTTTTCAGTCGTATACCCAAGTGCAGGTTGTTGTCAAGTAATAATTCTCGGGAGTCCGAGGTTGAATCCACAAGGAAGTTTTGTTTAGAAATTACAAGATAAAAAAATAAAATAAAAATCTGCAAAGAGAATAATTGATTAGAAAATAAACAACAATATAAATAAAAGAAGTTGAGGTTTTGAGAATCCACTCTTGGTATTATACTAAGTTTAATTTTTATTCTTCTTATTATTCAATTGAAGTCCATATGATGAAATGAAATCCAATCGGAAGGTCTTGCAATAAAAGTCCATTGTCCAATGTTCGTAATCAAAGTCCAAAGTGCAATAAACAATGTACAAAAAATGTAAAGGTATAGCTTATGGTGTTATATGGATTGGCACAATCAAAATTAATAAACAAATCCAAGTGTTCATTATGCCAATTTGTTTTGTCTACAATAAATCAAGTTAATTATAACAAGCATTTATTGTGCCAAATTACTTGTCTATAATGAAGTAAGGTTCTTAATTTACTAACATGAATATTAGCCAACTAAATTTAACATCATATACTAATTTAACAAGTTTTAGTATACGTTGATAATTTTAAACTAAACTTTAGTATATACCACGAGCTTCATCCTTTCAGCTCAGCAACTTGACTTAGAAAGACACCATAACTTTAAAGAAAATAAAATTTGGTTTACAAAAACCAAACATATGAAATAAAAATGTAAAGATGAAAGAAAAATATAAAGATGAAAGAAAGAAAAGTGATCTTGAATTTTTAACAAAAAGGTTACAACCAAGCTTCCAAGATTATTTACAAGGCAAAACTAAAGCCTATTTATAGGAAATTTGTGATGCTAAATGCCAAAGGATGGTGGCTGGAAATTTATCCACTTGAAAGAAATCTTTGCATTATTTGATGATGACTTTGTATTATTTGATGATGACTTATGGGCATTTCCAGTTTTTTTTTTGACTTCCCATTTAATTTGAAAATGTAGTAGACTCAATAAGCTTTCCAACGGTATCTCACGGGCCAATTTTCGAGTTCTGGAGCTCAAGTTATAGTCAAAACCGTGCAACATATTGAGTGCAGAATTTTAGTACGAGTTTATTGAGTCTATTTTCTCAATTCCAGCATTTGCCCAATTCCTTTCACCTTGGATCATCTTTGGATTCAACTTCATTTGTGTCATAATTGCAGTCATAAAATTCAACATATCTAAGCCTGCAATTAACACAAAAAAACAATTTATTAACAATAACTGAAAACATAACAAAAGTACTAAAATCACAATATATTTAAAATACAAACCACAAAATATGAAATAAATAAAAACTTACAAATTTCAATAAAACACTTAATAAACAATGCAAATGTTTATACTAGAGATACTAAAATGAGACTATATTAAGGACTCATCGCTCAATCCCTTGTTCTGGGTGGATACCCCATTTAAGGATATGCTCCTTGTAATGTTCACCCGCAATCTCTATCTGAAACATTTTATAGTCCGTGTTTTCTTCTGAGGCAGCAGGTTCCTCGGATGGAGGGTTTAAGGCAAAACTTTAAACGTCTTTCACAGGGGGTTCCATCAAAATTTTGTGAGCTGCTCTAGTCTTAGCCATGATAGGTTAAGGATGAAGATGAAAGAAAATATTTTTTTGTAGAAAAATGCAAACTTTGAAGCTTCGAAAAATCAGAGAAATTAGAGAACTAAGTGAATAGTCAGTGAAGATCGTAATCAGTAAATAAAGAAGAAGAAAAGAGGGATACAAAAAGGCATGATTCATACCGTCTGATGCAATGATAATTGACGATATGATCATGTTGCAATAATCACACCCGTTCGCTGAATTTCTCGTGCTCCATGATGAAAGGCTGTGATTTTAGGGATCAATCGTTGTAATGGAATTACCCCAATTGCCCCCAAATATCATGCATAACTTGTGAGCCATCTTGCCGTATAAGTTGTTAGAAGAAATTTCTAAATAAGACAAGGGAAAATTTATTCTACAAAAAAAGAAAGAGAATTAAAAGAAAATAAAAAATAAAGAAAAATAAATCTATATTTAATGAAACAAATAAAGTAATGTCAAAAGAATTCGACTGAAACAAATAAAGGTAATGTCAAAAGAATTTGACCAATTTAATGGTCTCAATATTCTTGGAATCAAAGTCACCAAAATATAATTTAAATCTTAGCCCATTGACTTTGAATGGATTTCCCCTTAGTATCTTTTATTGTGGCTGCACCATGTGGAAATACTTCAACAACTTCAAAAGGTCCATACCAGCATGACTGCAATTTGCCTGGGTGCAATTTCAATCTAGAATTAAATAGCAAAAAACAATTGCCCTACTTTAAATTGTTGCTATAAAGTAATCTTGCCATGACAACATTTGCTCTTGTCCTTTTAAATGGAGGCATTTTCATAGGCATTGCGGTGAATTTCTTCTAATTCAGTAATGTCTAGCAATCGCTTCTTCCCCGCAGCCACATAATCAAGATTAACCTGCTTTAGAGCCCACAAGGCCTCGTGTTTGAGCTCCACGGGCAAATAACAAGATTTTCTAAAAACAAGTTGATATGGAGACATTCCCAAAGGAGTCTTGTATGTAGTACGTATAGCCCACAATGCATCATCTAGGCGAGATGACCAATATTTCCTAGTGGTATTGGCCACTTTTTCTAAGATATATTTAATGGCCCGATTAGAAATCTCTGGCTGTCCATTGGACTGAGGATGATACGCTGTGGCCAGTCTATGATTTACTCTATAGCATTTCAACACAGTGGCTACCTAGCTGTAGTGGAAATGCTTTCCTTGGTCGCTGGTCAATGCTCTTGGTATTCCAAACCGATTAAGTATATGCTTGTAAAAGAACTTCAGAACCATTTTTACATCATCTTTAGGCACTACCACGACTTCTATCCACTTTGAAACATATTCCACAATGACCAAAATATATAAATTACCAAAAGAATTAGGAAAAGACCCATGAAATCCAAACCCCGGACATCAAATAGCTTAATTTCCATTATTGGGTACTGTGGCATCTTATTTCTCCTGGATATTGACCCGGTGCACTAACAATAGTCACATCATTGGACAAACTCATGAGCATCTTTGAATAATGTCAGCCAATAGAATCCAGATTGAAGAACTTTGGCAGTCGTTCTCATGCCACCAAAATGCCCTCCATATGAAGCATTATGACAATGTTGGAATATCGATGTCATTTCTTCCTTAGGGACGCAGCATCAAATTATATTATCATTGCAAATCTTGAATAAATAAGGTTCATCCCAATGATATTTCGTTGCATCTCTAAGAAATCTTGTCTTTTTGTGCCCAGTTACATCCACAAGAGTCTTTCTACAGACCAAGTAATTCACAAAATTGGCATACCATGGTGTTGCATCCACAATGAAAGGCTATTCATCAGGGAATGCATCGACAATTTGTAGCTTATTTCCATCTTCGTTGCCTACTTCCAATCTCAAAAGGTGATCAACAAATTGTTTTTTTAACCTTGTACGATCTTTTATCTCAATATCAAACTCTTGTAGCAATAAAATCCATCAGATTAACCTAGGTTTTGCATCCTTTTTTTGCAAAAAAGGTATCTCAACGCAGAATGATCAATATAAACTATGATTTTTGCACCCATAAAATAAGAGAAAAACTTATCAAAAGTAAAAATTACTGCTAACAACTCTTTCTCAGTAGTAATGTAATTGATTTGAGCTTCAGTTAGATTCTTACTAGCATAGTAGATCACATGAAATACCTAGTCTCTTTGTTTCCCTAAGACCGTTCCTACAACAAAGTCATTGGCATCGTACATTAGTTTAAATGGTTGCTCCCAGTTGGGTGCAACAATGATCGGTGCATTCACAATGTAACACCCTCAACCCAGATGTCACATTTAGGCCTTAAGACCAATCCAAAAATATAAAATTTCTCAAACTTGGTTTAGCACAACATGGTATTTCTCAAAATGTTTAAAGCCAACAATTGAAAATATAGATAAATAATCAAAATGGTACAATGGAGCTCCAATTCAAATTTAAAACATTTTAACATTCAATTTGATTAATACAGTTTCAAAAATAGGGATTACAGACTCAGAACATACACTCCGGGTAAGGTTGGGTCACATAGCATCGGAACATACACTCCGGATGAGGTTGGGTCACGTAGCATCAAAACATACACTCTGGGTGAGGTTGGGTCACATAGCATCGAAACATACACCCATACTCAGAATCCCCTCTCGATCATCTTTGAATGAGGCCTGGGTCATATAGCATCGATAACCTCCATTAGGTATCTCTAACCATGGTGTTGCAACACTCTTTCTCTGGGTATCTAAATCCCATCAATCATCGACTCAACCAAATCAAATGCCTATCCAGCATACAAGCAACACAATCCCAATGATCCCTTATAGTTGCTAATCGTCAACACATCATTTATTTGTCATTACCGAGTTATTGATACATTATGGAGAAGTATATAATTATTCTCATTTATTATCGCCATAAATCGGTGTTATCTCATTTATAAACGTATGATTTAGTTATTGACATACATGTCAATTGTTATCCTTAATTTGCATTTACAGATTGTTTAGCGTATTGCATACAGGTACTCGAACACGAGTATCAATATGGTACTCTTGGGTACCAATATTCACACGCGTACCGATACTAATATTGCTCACTGGAAATCTTAGATTTCCATAAGTACTGGTATGGGTCAACCTGTACCGATACGGTCCCCAATCGCATACCAGTACAACCAAAGCTCGTACCGATACCCTATTTACGGGTTCGTACAATTCCCTTGAATTATTATATAACCCATCTTTATTCAACCCCTAAAGCTTACGAAACTCATTAGAGTTTGTTTACTAACGGATTCAAAATATTAATATTAATTACCGACTTCATGATTTTTATTCAAATATTATCATTACTTATCCCTTATACACAATTTCCATCGAATACATCACTATTCAAGTCAAATCATATTCACAGCGTCATCATGCCTCAAACAGATATCAAAACTCATACTATCAGCCTCCAAACATGGATATTCATCGTCTAACTATTTTGTGCACACTAACACGCAAAGCAATCACATTTATGATACTCGTGAAGAAATAGGAGTTCAAGTTTACTAACCTTAAGCCAAAGTGATAAATCCCCATCCATGCTCCTCCAATCATCTCATTAATTCCAATATTCGAGTCCACAAATTCCTCGAATAAAACAAATACGACTACATAAGCTATTTTACACTATTGGACTACTTTAGGGGATAAAACACATAAAAATAGCTTACCGTGTTCGAATATAAAAAACAGACTACACCATCGGACTCAGAATGTTGAGAAACCATCATGTAGGTCCCCCTAAAAAAGTCAATGCTAGTTAACGGTCAATGGTGGTCAAAGACGGCAGTAAAAGGCTAGCAGCGGCAGCTCGGCTCGGCTCAGTTTGGTAGGCCAGCTTGGCAGACCGGGTCGGCTTACAATTTGGGTTATCTTGGCAGACTGGCTCAGCTCAGCCCAACATCTGGATAAGTTGCCCACTCTCGGTCAGATGTCACCCACGCGTATGAGGGCACGTACGACAGCTTTCAATGGCCAGACAGTGATGACGAACACCCAAATCAACTGTCTTGATGTTGGCAGGCATGACGGTGGCCTCCGTTCTTCATTTTGGCTATCTAACCCCCTCAACTCAAAAACCCAAAACTTTCTCTCTCTCACCCTCTCCGACGGCGACTCTGATTGTGGTGTCGCTAGTATCGACAAACTTGTCTCAACGAGATGAACACAATGGCGGTGATAGTGTCGACAATGGACGACTAGATCTCTATAGATCAGATTTAAAAACTTTTTCCTTAACTTTTCTCTCATTTCCTCTTCTCTCTCATCTTTTTCTTTTTTCTCTCTCCTCATCATATCTTCCTCCTCTTTTTCTACCAACTACACCTATTTAAAATCTTCTCCCCAAAATAATGGGCCCAAACATAAAATCCTTGAACTTAATCCTCCAATATAAAGGCCCATAACCCAGGCCCGAGACCTGATTCACTAACCCAAGAATTGGGTTATTACAACTCTCCCCTTAAAAGAAATTTTATCCTTGAAATTTGTATCCACAAAACAAGAAGATGCTAAAACCCTTATAACTCTTGGTCACCCTAAAAAAATTTCCACTACACTACTCTGATCTCAAAACTTATCAAATATAACCCTTGACTTCTAATGGTACAAACATAATCTCAACTGATTCTTTCACTTAGAACGAATTTATAACAAGCAAAACCCAATAGAACCCCGTTAAAAACGTCACACAAATACATCATCAAAGAAACTTAACTTATGCTGCAGAATCCAAAAGATTGTTTCACAACAAAACATTTCCACAACTCTGTATGATCCAAAAGAACATGAGGTTAAACAATCATTGCAACCAGAATGAAATGACTCTTCTCGTGGTGACTCCCTAAAGGAGACTCTAACTCTGACAACATCCAACATCATAGCTTTCTCAATGCAAGACTTATAAAAATGAATGGTGTCTCAACTTACCCCATGCACTTACCTTAAACTCGGCACGATAACTCATATCGGCAACTAAAGTATCTTCCAAAAGCTCGGTTCACACAAGAGTCTTGCACATTCACCCAAAACATGTCTGGAAAAGCATGTCATCGGTACCATGAATCAGATCTTTCATAGAATAGAATACCACCAAGGGATAAGGTTCCATAAGGAACTTTGAATATTGTGTCAAAAGGTAGTACATACACATCGTAGTGTCGTACAACCTAACCCACAACCAATCCAAGTAGACTTTCCATCTAGATCTCGCCTTTGCCAAAAATAGCGAACAATACTTACCAAGGAAAATACATTTACTCAATGAAATCACATCGAAGCTGTGCACTCACATTCCTTTACAAGATTCCCTGTCATCTATTTAATTTTCACTAAGGAACATCGAAGCATCACAACAACTCTGAAGAACTCAATGTTAGACTCCCAACTGACTACATGCCAACCGCTTATCATCTCCCAAAATGCGCGACGAAAGTTTGGTACAAACTATCTCTCTCAATTTCACCATATACTGACCATTGTACTACATCAGAGAGATCTTCTACATCCATACATCATTCTCTAAAGCACACTCAAGAATGTCAGGTCATCAAAAGCCATCAAACTTATATATGATCATAACATTATACCAGTTAAAAACAATTAGATGTTTTTTCTTGTGGTTCCCATAGTAAATTAATACTTAACTTAAAACTTAACTAATGGAACAGACGAGTGATGGTACTGCATGGAGTTAGTATCGATACTCCCTTATATGACCATCACTTGCGATCCTTGATCGCTCCACATGGGCAGCCTGATACTCTAACTCGAACTAACTTTGTACGATCTCTCACTTAACAAGTTCACCTTGCTTAGAGGGTGATTTGATCATACAATTAACAGTTCTCAAATACTTCGACTCACTTTGTTGTCCCACTCTCAACTTCTTTGGTGAACAAGCACTCAAAACTTGCACTACTAGGGGCAAACACAATCTTCCCTATTCTAGCACAAAAATACAACCATAACAATACAACAAAACATCCTCGAAGATCTCAAAATCTTACTTATCTTTAATCAAGTTAGCAACATTGTTACAACAAAACGGTCTCACACAGCTCAGATATCCATCAATGTTCATCGACTCGCGTCAAGGAAAATATAATACAATCAAAAGCATTATGAAGTCTCAAACCCTTGCTTTCTTAACTGATTACGCGGTATCCAACCTCTCTCATACACAAATGGTCATAAAAGTAATTATCTTGTCAGCTCTCATATTTCTATATTCTTTATACATTCACATGTGTCACGCAAAGCATCACTTTATATTCGAGAGACAACATGGTGTTCCCCGCCCTATCATTGCTGAAACTTCTCAAACATTACTATAGACATCAAATGTTACCACGATAGTCCCTAAAGAGAGAAATCCTCATTCCAAAATTCATTTCAAAACTACAGCCTCCAACACTTTAATCATAAGCATCTTATTCTGAACCAATCCTAAAAAAACATATGGGTACTTTAACATCAGTTAAATGAGTCATCCACCTTATGAGACAAGTAATGATATTTCAATGTCACTTAAAAAGCTATAAATATTTTTAGCATCACCTCAATGAACAAACTTGTTACTAGAGAACAAGACCGATTCTCCCTTGGGCGAAACACTCATAAAAAAACCTCATTCGAGTTACGCCTTCGCAACTAAATCTCCGACTCTTCAATCGGGTAGGTGTCCTCTGACAAGGGCGATGGGCACCGACGTCCAACTTAGCCACATTCATGACAGGGAGAAAGTCCCAACAACTCCTCCATGTAGCATAAATGGATACTTTGTCAGTCCAAAAGCTTTTGAGCATTGAATAACACGTGATGACATCTACCAAACGGTCAAACCTATCCTACAACCCCGTTACGCCATTTTCACATCGACTATTGTAGAGATCACGATAGAAAGGTATTAGATAAACATTCTCATTACCCAAGGTGGGGTTCCCCTGAAGTCTTGATACCTTGAGCTCACACTTGACATTATAGGCTTACGTCGCGCTTGATCAACCAAATCAATTCCAAGCTGCAACAACTCCCAAGAATGAAGCTCTATCAAACCTGTAGAACATCTAACTTTGGTTACACTCTAACAAACTAGGGATCTCGAGTCCACTATCTTCAAGAAATGCCCTTGAGAAGGGCGATATACTTCCCAAGTATCATCACGACTCACTTTAAGCAAACAAAGGGTCCTCCAACTATTATGCACCTACTAATAGATTTCGGAAGTGAGTTATCCATACCCGCATCACCAACGTTATTCACGCATAACAATGAAAATTCTTTTCCACACTCTCATAATGTATCTAAAGGCTTTGGAGAGTCTACAACACTACAACACAACGTTATCTTGCGGGACTGGAGGGTGTATTCCGATCAATTTGGGATTTCTTTGGAGAAGGGGTTTCGTTATTCGGGCTCTCCCTCTATCAGCACATATCTCACCTTTTTACGTATTTTATGGGCTTTTATTATTCTTAATTCTAATTTGGTGGAGGTGTTGTCTTACCATATTTGGAGTTGCTTTGACTTTGGTGTGGATGCATGTTTCAATACGTTTCTAGTTGTTTTGGTGGGGCCACAGAATATTGGATTCTCCCTTTGTCTGCATGGGATGAGGCAGTTTCCTTATCTACGTACTCTATTATTGCTGGTCAGTATCACGTTTAGATCCCCTTTATTTCACTTGTGTTTATTGTTACCACGGCTCGACCTATTTATTTCTAACATTGCTTGGTCGTTTTTGCTCATCATTGTTGCAGTATTTTTCTTTTTAAAACAGCTATTCACAGTTGGTGTATGGCAGACAATCTCATGGACCTAATGAAGAGGCTTACGTTTATTGAAACTGAGTCACTTGTTGTGACTAACATTGCGGTGGAGGTTATTAATGATTTGAAGCATATCGAATGGTGGCTGGTTGGCCATGTGTATGAGTTTATTTGTATTTTTCAAATCATGTGGGGGAAGCGAGTTATCACGATCTCTGGCCTTCAGCAAAATATGTTCCTTATCAAGTGTGCGAGTTCGGAGGACATAGATTCCATTTTGAGTAGGTGCTCTTGGAATTTCGATGGGGTCTTTGTTGCCCTAATCAGTTTTCATCATTCTTATAATCTACATATGTACACATTTGAGAAGCTGGAACTTTGGGTGCGCATCTTTAATATACACGTTACTTTGATGAACCAAGCTATGAGACCTCTGTAGCGACATTTTTCTCTCTAAAATTTGATTTTTTCTACATTTTAAAAATTTTAATTAAAAGGGGAAATTTCCAAAAAAAATTAAAAGTTTTAAAAGTGCTTTAATTTTCTATTTTTGTTGAAAACTAATTTAATGAGAAAAATCATCTATACATAAAAAACTCGTCTTTTATAAAAAAAAAACTTGGAGTCGCCATCGGTCATTCAAAAAGGATAGAACGAACACCGAAAATAAAACCAGAGATTCGAAAACCGTTTGGGTTCGGAAGTCAGTTACGCGTGAGGAAGGATTAACACCCCCAAGACTCCCAAAATTGGTACCTAAAGGGTTCGTATCATAAATGCGACAAAATCTAAAAATTCAATTTAATTTAAAAATCAACCCCTAAAATGCATGCATGCGTGATAATATTTTAAAATGCCTCGATATTCACGATACCTAAGGAGATGACACCTGGAGACCCGGTATGGCACTCCCAACCAGATACCGGAACCATAAGGCCTAAAGCTATATGCAACATAAAAATGCATGGGCATGACATTAATTCGAATGCATAAAAAAATATCATGGTCTGCGGTACCAAAAGAGATGACACCCGGAGACCTGGGATGCCACTCCTAACCGGATACCGAGACCCTAAAAACTAGATCTAACATGACATACAAAATATATTTATTATAAAAACATGCCAATAATTAAAAACATAATTAAATAAACTATATATTACCCTATATCTAAACCAACATTAGATTGAAATAAATACAGAGATAAGGATTGAATTTTACCCTACTAGAAGCTCGGATGAAGAACTTTGACCAACCTCCACCAATATCTCCACGCCATCTAATCATGGTCCAAAAACCAATCCGATCGAACCTCAAATGGACTTTCGATCGGATGATTGATCGAACCATCTGGAGAATAAAAATTCCCCGATAAGAGCACTGCCCCCGCCAAATTTTTCTTTCTTACTTTTACTTCTTGTTGTTGTTGTTGTTTTACTTTTTTATTGATTTATATTAATAATATTACTATTAAAATAATACTACTACTAATAAAACCCAGATAAAAATGAGTGATTACAGTTGCTCATCTTTGATTGTTCTTGTGGAACGAGAACAAAGCAAAGATCATAAGCACTCAGTTTTGTCCCACTTCCCTGTATAGAGATTTGGAGCTTCGAGTTCTTCCTATACAGAACTATTCACTTCTCCTCTATCTGAACCTTGGATCTGCAAGCTCCTCCTAAATAGAACTTTCAACTTGTCCTTAGCAAAATCTTCAGGCTACTAGTTCTCCCTATATAGAACTTCTTCACCTTCAAATCTTGAAGCTACGAGTTTCCCTTATATAAAACTTTCTCGCATCGAAGCCTTTGAGCTATAGGTTCTTCCTATATAGAACCTTTCGTCTCAAAGCGCTAGAGTTGTGAGTTCTCCCTATACATAACTTTTGACTCTTAAATCTCGGAGCTACTAGTTCTTCCTATATAGAACTATTCACTCTAAAATGGTGGAGCGGTGGGTTCTTACTATAGAACCTTTTGCTATGAAATCTTGAAGCTGCGGGCTCTTCCTATATAGAACTTTTTGCTTCGAATCTTTTGAGCTACAAGTTCTTCCTATATAGAACTTAACGGTTCTTCCTATATAGAACCTTTTACTTTAAAATCTCGAAGCTGTGGGATCTTCTTATATAGAACCTTTCACTTCAAAGTTTTAAAAATGCGGGTTCTTCATATATAGGACCTTTATCTTCAAAAATGACACCAAATTTTCTATGGCGTGAGTACCGAAAAATTTCCATACTTCCCAAAAGACTGAAGACTGGAAATCTCTGAAGGATGCCCAATTTTTATCACCTTGGCATCAAAAAGTATCTCGCTTTGAGACTACTATATGATTTTCACTACTTTCTTGAAAGCTGGAGACTGGAAAACCTTGAAGGATGCCCCGGTTTCTGACCATCTTGACATCAAAAGGTATCTCGCTTTAAGCCTACCAAATGATTTTTACTGCTTCCTTGAAAGCTGAAGACTGGAAAATCTTAAAGGATGCCTCGGTTTTTGACCGTCTTGACATAAAAGGGTATCTCACTTTAAGACTGCCAGATGATTTTCACTGCTTCTTAAAATTTGAAGACCGGAAAACCTTGAAGGATGCCCCAGTTTCTAACCGTCTTGACATCAGCAGAAGGCTTAACAGCATGCCCGAAGGTCTTACGGATGGCCGGAAGGTCTTAAGATCTGGGTTCACGCCAAAATGGCTACTAAAATCCCTTAAAATGATGCTACAGTTTCTACCAGTCTTGACATCACAATAAGGTTAGCATCATGCCCAAAGGACTTACTGATAGCCCGAATGACTTAAGAAATGGATTCACTCTAAAATGGCTACCAATTGGAAATCTTCAATAAGATCCACCTTTTCAACATGAAGCTGCGGACCAAATAACTGGATTTATGCCAACATGGCTACCAATAGAAATCTTTAATAAGATCTTCTTCTTCAACATGAAGTTGCAGACCAAATAACTGATTCACGCCAACATGGCTACCAATTGAAAATCTTTAATAGGATCTACTTCTTCAATATGAAGCTGCAGACCAAAATCTTTGGTATTCTCCAAATATCTGTTTAAAAAAATGCTTCTAAATTAGCATGCCTCTAACATAGGGATATCTATATGATGCATGCAATGTAACACTCTTTTTCTTCTTCTTTTTTTCTTTTTTCTTCTCTTTTCTCTTTCTCTCTTTTTTCTTCTTCTTCTTTCTTTCTTCTCCCTTTTCTCTTTTTTAAATCTATTTTAAAATCATATTCCCTAAAAGATCATTCTTGGAAACTAATGCTTGGAGGAAATGACAAATATGCAAAAGAATTAAAATTTGGAGAAAATTCCCAAACATTTTTGAAAACTAATGTTTGGAAGAAATTACCAATATGTAAAAGAATTGAAATTTGAAAAAAAAATGTCTAATTTTTTTTTGAAAACTAATGTTTGATCCTAAAATATCAATGCACTAGTGAATTTGTATGTTTAGAAGATCTTGACTATTTTGGCGATATAAGCATATGTATGGTCTCCCCTAGTCCATTTAGGCTTTCAAGATGAACACTTCCCATAACTAATTTCTAGCCCATTTAAGGTGGCTCTCTTGATCTCACCACTCACTATGCCTTATCCTTCCCTCATTTGGATGTCAATCAGGCACTTCGAAGTTTGACGTTCCTTGAAGAAAGGTTAACCCTTATTGGCGGAGTGTAATCTAAAGACAATCTCATTCAACTCAAATATCCACATATGATCGGAATGGTCTTTGTAGGCTTGTAATGTAGGATATGGTTCATAGCTATGAAAGAAAGGATATATAGGCCCAAATAAATGATTACGGGTGATGAAACCAAGGATCATTTCCTCCTGTTGAAATATCTTCTCTGCACTTGTTTACTGGATGTGCTTTTAATGAAAAAAAACTTTTCTTGTTTCTTGGATCGCTCTAGACTGCCCATTTCCGGGTTTCACCCTAGAGTTCATTTTCTTCTTTGTAGTTATAGCTCTAGACCGCTTTGCGTCTTGGCTTGCCATTGATACGTGCTTCCATTTAAAGGTGATCGGTCTACCAAAGTTTGTATAAATTTCAAATTAAAACTTTATTCATGTATTTCTTGATTCGGGTATGCTCAATGATGAGTGTGTAAAAGTACTATTTTTCTTGCCCTTTTTACTTATATTATTGTTAGACTTAGGCTCATTTTAGTTGCATTGATAGGCATTCATGCATAGTTTCCTAGTTTCCTTGGTTAATGAGCTTGGTACTACATTTTGTTGGTTTTTGTGAAAAATTCGCTGATGGTTTGCTCTATTTTATGCAGGATAGGATTGTCGTGGCAAGTAAGGAAAATAATGAAGGATTTGCCGAAGCTGATTGTCGCGGTATATCTGGATAAATCTAGATAAAAACAACTTTATCCGCAGGATTATCTAGAAAGCAAAAGATAAAGCCCAGATTCAAATGGGAATTTACTGCAGATAGAGACAGAAGATAAAGAGAGATAAAATGGGATAATTATTCTATTTTACAATTAAATAGAATTTATCTTTCTTTTCCCAAGAATTATTTCTTATTCTTATCCTTATCACATAGGATAATTCTTCATATTTAAATTTAAACACACAGCTGGATAGAGATAATTTCCCTATGGATTTCAAACGCATTCAAACTCTTCTTCTTCATCTATTTAAAAAAATCGCAGCAACAACACAAAAGGGGGGTCGATTTTGGGGGGAATTACATCTCAAGATCTATCACGCACACATCATTTCTTCTTCATCTTTTTATGCGATCCATGTCTGGGTTTATTTCCTTTGTATTTTCTATTTACCCAGCCATGAACTAATTTAAATTGGCTGGGGTTATTTGGGCTTTGTGGTGTGATAAACGATTGGATGGTTTAGGTTCTTGATTTTAATAAATTCGAAGTTTGTTCATTCTTGATTTCTTATTTTTCATCTTGAGAGAATTGGAGAGGATCTCGAGTGTTATCCATTTATCTAGACTCGGGAGAGTTAGATTCAAGAAATGAATGAACATGATCCTCATTCAAACAATCGTTGGAGATAATTAATCCACCTTAGGAATAAGGATTGGATTTCAACGGCTAAGAGGAGTGTAATATCAGTTGTTGTTCACCCAAGGTTAATGCAGGGAT
Source organism: Hibiscus mutabilis (assembly GCA_019671005.1). Classification (NCBI taxonomy): domain Eukaryota; kingdom Viridiplantae; phylum Streptophyta; class Magnoliopsida; order Malvales; family Malvaceae; genus Hibiscus; species Hibiscus mutabilis. The sequence goes on along the minus strand of CM033720.1, from coordinate 17,002,945 downwards.
GTATCACCAAGCCATGCACAATTAACCAGTTCTTATGTTAGGGATAACAAAAAGACAGTGAAGAAAACTTCGTCGAGCTTTGAAGGAAGAAACCTAGTTGCCACGGCATTAAAACTAGTCCCAATTGTCGCGGCATAAATTGTGACATAGTTGTCACGATAATTCAGCCGGTCTTGGTTGCCACAACAATTGAGTTGCCTCAACAATCAATTGCCACGACAATCCATTCAGCCATTGCACCACTACTCACGATAACCCGGCCTACTCTCTTTAATCGATTACTCTCTCCATTTATTTCTATTTACTTAGTTTATTTTACTTTACATTCATCACCATCAATCTATTTCTTTTACAATGCAGTAGCTTAAGAAAAGTGGCTCAAACCAATCCCCGTGGAAACGATACTTGATACATATCACTTTATTATTTGCGACGTGTTCACTTGCACCGTTTGCGTTGCACTCAAAACACGCAACAAGTTTTTGGCGCCGTTGCCGGGATTGGCAATTGATGTTAGTTGTTTTTGTTATTGTATTTTTATCATTTTTACTTAATTTTCTTTTTGTTTGTTTTTTTTTTAATATGTGCGTTAAAAAGTTAAAGGACATCAACATGTTGGGAAATAAAAGCCGATCTATTCGAGAGTTGATGTGGGAAGATAGGAATCAATCCACTCAAGAATTTCTTACACCCTTCGATGATTACCTATACCAATTGATGATTACCTGTACCGTGGAAAAATCTTGCGCTTGTTGTGGGGAACATCATGTGTTTGGAAATTGCCCATATAATCATGATGCATATGGCCACATGGGGGACCGTAGTTGGGACCAGCAGCAAAATCCTTCATGGTATGATCAAAATGCTCAAATTTTTTTTACCATAACAGTTTTACTGCTGCAACAAACATGTATAGTCCTCATCAAGAGCATTCAAAATCCCTAGAGGAAAAGTTTTAATCTTGCATGATTAGACCTGATAGATCAATCGAGGAGATTAAAGAGCTATCAAAGTCCATGGATGCAAGGATAGCTAGGATGGATGCACTCATGAGAGATTCAGAACATCAATCGAGGAGATTCACACATGCCATAGATATCATGCGTCAACAATTAATTCTGAGGGATATTGAAATCCCAAGGCAAGAGGATAATGAACAATATGAAGAGAGCTCTCTGATGTGTGAGGACCAACTAAAACCTCCAAGTCAAGAGCCTGCCAATGAGAAAGACTGCCCAACACTTGATGAGCCTATGCAACGAATTGCCCTGGCAAAAATTGAGGAGCCTGAGCAGAGTAATGCTGCGCAACATTTAGTGAGGCTAAAAAGGGTAATGCTACAGCAAATTCTGAGGAATCTGATGCCCAAAATGATACAACACTGATGCTAAAATAGAAATCTGTGGATTGTTCTTATCCACCATTGCCACAAAAATTGCACGACCACATACAAGATCAACAAGATAATGATACTCTGCTAATGAAATATAAGCAGGTGATGGTTGAACCTTTTGAATTCTTTAAAAACTCACCTCATTCATTGCAGGTATTCCTTGAGGAACCAACGCTGGTCGATTTGAAGCCATCGAAATCTCTATTGATGGAGATGTTTGAGAGGCCTAAAAAATGGTGTTTGGAATCATGAAGCTTTTTAGAAAATTGGTCATTCCCTTGACTTACATCAAATTTTGGCAGAAGATTGCCACGACAATTGGTTGGCGCAGCAATTGCCACGACAAAAAAGGCTACATCCAACTATGACAGATTTTGACGAAAATAAGGTAATTAAATGGTTGAGTGTTGATATAATTTTTCCTATTAATATATCCATGCCTTCGGGAACAGTAGCAAGGTGGAAGGTATGAATGAACTACAAGAGAACACGAAAGAAAGATACTTCCACCAAGGTAGTGAACATGGGAGTGGTTGCGATCATAATGGCCTAGCTCTTTTTGGGCAATATTGTCACTCGATGGAGGGTGTGGATGGACTATAATAAGTATCAAAAATGACCCTCGTCAAGTTTTCTTTAAGGCAACCCTATTCCTTTCAATTTTTATTTTATGTTTATTTTGATTTTAGTTTTTGTTTTGTTTCCATTTTAATAAGTCTCGGATGTTAAAAAACAGCGCAGACAATCAGACTTGTCACGACCAAGGAACATGCCACGACAACTGCCCCGATCCCAAAATAAATCTTGAGCTCATTGATGAATCGATTAGAGCAGATTAAGATAGAGTATCAGCTATTGTGGCACTACATCAACACCCATTGAGCACGTTATATTAGAGAGTGGTCTGAATTGTAGTATACCTTCTCCAAGCTTTCCTACTGAGTTTAGGGTGATAATGAGCCTGACCAGCTCGCGAGCTACTCGGGCTCAGCTCGAGACCTTAACAAGCCGAGTCGAGCCTACCCAAGTTCGGCTTGAAAAGCTCGTGAATAGGCTAAGAATAATTTTATATATATATATGCTACATATACACTAAAAGTAATCTCTTTAGCAAAAGAAAAGCAATAAAATAAATTAGGGGAAAATCCATAAAAATAAATTAACTAAAATAAATTGGGCACTATTTTCCCCTTCCCCGATATTGAATTTCGTTTCAATGTTGGTTATGAAAGGGGTTTTTAATGAGGCCCTATCTTTTATAAAAAAAATTATAGCAAAATTGTCCATTTCGAGTAAGGCCGAGCCTGATGAGCCTGAGCCAAGCCTGACGAGCTTCGAGCCGAGCCCAATATTATTATTTTTGAGCTGAGCTCGAGCCTAAAATTTTGAGCTCGCCGAGCCTGGCCAGGCTCGGGCTCGGCTCAACTTGTTATCACCCCTAGCTGAGTTACTTTCCCATGCAACTGAAGCAAGCAATTCTGGACCAGCTACGAGTGGCATTGCCGTGGCAACCCTGCACTGCACAAAGGTAACGAACCAGTTCAAAAATCGTAGTGTACTAACTCCTATTCTGAATTTTTAGATTCCCAAGACACCAACTCTGCACCATTAAAGTCCCTACCTCTGGATGTGCCAATTAAGTGACCACTGAAGCATAAAGCTTCGATCTAAGAAAAAGCTGTGAAGTAGGACAAGCTGATTGAAGAGGTCGAGGAAGTTGGAGAATGTAAACCTATAAAAACTCCACAACCAGTAAGATGAACCAGCATACGCGCCAAGCAAACAACCACACAGATGCTAAGAATTTAAGGTGATGACCTCTCCGATTAACTCATTTGCATTTCATTTGTTTATTTTTGCATGCATTGAGGATAATGCTTCTCTTGATTTTGGGGGGTTTTATGTTTTTATTTCATAGTTATTTTTATTCATTTTGGTCATCTCATGTTAGGTTGCATATGTTATTTGCCATGCCTTTTACATGATGAAACTACCTAAACCTGCTGTGAGATCCTATGATGAATTTATTACCATGACATATCGATGAGAGAACTTTTGGCCTTAGGTTTAGTGTAGATTTAACTTAGAAATTTGCTATGATGTTGTTTAAAATTCCCACGATTGTGACTTCTTAATCTTAGGATTAATCGAAGAAAAAAAGAGAACTTATACTAGAGGTGCCTATCTGGCTCTAGTTAAATAAATACCATGTGTTAGGACACTCCCCTGCTATGTCAGTCCGGTACGCTTGGCAATTACTAAGTAGGAAAGACAATTAAGCATGAGTGAATGAAAGACTTCACATGATGGCTATGCTCAACAGGCTAAGGGTTCGTTGTTTGCTCTATCTTATCTTCAAGCCTAGAAAAGTAGTCGTGATGAGCTGAAGCCCTAAAAAGCCATAGTTTGTTAATAAATTGCCTCAGAAATGTATATATATATAAAGAAGAAAGTAAAATCATCTTTGAATCCTTTTGATTGACTTGTTCACAACTATGCTCACACTCTTACACCAACATTATAGTATTATTTTTTAGTGACTATCTATGCTTGCTGATGGTTGAAGGTAATTAAATTTTTATGCCACGGTTCTGAGGATTGAAGTCAGGTAAGAAGCTTTTTTTTGGTGGTAAGGGCCATAGCAGGTAATTGTTAGTGTTTTGCATTGCTTGAGGACAAGCAATAGTTTGAGTTTGGGGGTGTGATAAGTTTGTAAAAGTACTATTTTTCTTGCCCTTTTACTCATATTATTGTTAGACTTAGGCTCATTTTAGTTTCATTGATAGGCATTCATGCATAATTTCCTTGGTTAATGAGCTTGGTATTACATTTTGTTGCTTTTTATGGAAAATTCAGTGCTGGTTTGCTCTATTTTGTGCAGGACAGGATTGTCGTGGCAAGTAAGGAGAATACTAAAAGAGTTGCTGAAGCTGATTGCCGCGGCATATATGGATAAATCTAGATAAATACAAATTTATCCGCATGATTATCTAGAAAACAAAAGATAAAGCCCATATTCAAATAGGAATTTGATGTAGATAAAGAAAGAAGATAAAGAGAGATAAAATGGGATAATTATTCTATTTTACAATTAAATAGAATTTATCTTTCTTTTCCCAAGAATTATGTCTTATTCTTATCCTTATCACATAGGATAATTCCCCATATTTAAATTTAAATACAGACCTGGATAGAGATAATTTCCTTATGGATTTCAAACGCATTCAAACTATTCTTCATCATCTATTTAAAGACATCGCAGCAACAACACAAAAGGGGGAGTCGATTTTGGGGGGAATTAGATCGCAAGATCTATCACGCACACATCCTTTCTTCTTCATCTTTTTTATGCGATCAATGTCTGGGTTTATTTCCTTTGTATTTTCTCTTTACCCAGCCATGAACTAATTTAAATTGGCCAGGGTTATTTGAGTTTTGTGGTGTGATAAACGATTGGATGGTTTAGGTTCTTGATTTTAATAAATTTGAAGTTTGTTTATTCTTGATTTCTTATTTTTCATCTTGAGAAAATTGGGAGAGGATCTCGAGTGTTGTCCATTTATCTAGACTCGGGAGAGTTAGATTCAAGAAACGAGTGAACATGATTCGCATTCAAACAATCGTTGGTGAGAATTAATCCACCTTCAAAATAAGGATTGGATTTCAGTGGATAAGAGGAGTGTAAGATCGGTTGTTGTTCACCCAAGGTTAACGCATGGATGTATCACCAAGGCATGCACAATTAACCAATTCTTCTGTTAGTAACATACATATTATAGGAAGACTTGAGATAAGTCGACCAAAAAGGTAATGATTTTTATAAAGCGTGGCATGTTTTTGGTATGATACTTTATAATACTGATTTAAAGATTGTGGTATTTTTATGATCACACATGTTTTATAGCATGATATACAGATAATGATTTATTTCATACAGTTTTCAAATGGCATGTGTACCATGAAAGATATAGAAAATGTAAGAGTGTGAATTGTATTTGGATTACTTTCCATTTTGCAAGAATTGTCTTAAATGTTGCCCTTGGTAGTATAATATTAAGAATGACAGTATTATGGTATACCATAAGAGTCTAGTAGCTACGCTGACACAATATGTGTCTACCGCCGATACTTATTGTATCTACCGTTCGACACTTTATGTGTCTGACACCTTGTGTGTCTACCATTGGCATTTATATATGCTACTGTCTGACACTTAATTGTGTGGGTTGCTACGAGCTCGTTACCGCCGCCTCATCCCTAAGAGGAGTGGCTAGTACTCTAGGAGTACACGACTCGTTTACTAGTCTCTTGATATTTACCTTGGGCTATATGATTTCACATGATAACTGTATAATTATACAGTACAGATATATGACTTTACAATACAAGTACATGATTTTTCAGTACAGTTAAATTATTTTACAGTACAGGTACCTGACTTTACAGTACAAAAATTCCTGCATTTCCGAATATGTAATTTAATGACTATCATGTTTTATAAATTATCATGCATTAGACAGTGTATTATATGTCATTCATCTTATGCCTCACTGAGATATACTCAGCGTGTATTTATGTTATACACGCAGGTGATCGGGATTAGTAGATGTCAACTTTTGCATCGTCATTATGTATAAAAGATAATTGACAGGTATTTTGGTAATCATGACATCTGTATTTTTTATATATATGTTTAATAGTGGCATATACTATATAAATCTGTCTATTTTATTAAAGTGCCTTAACTAGGTCAGTAAATATTTTATAAACCTTTTATAGACGGTAAGTATGTTTGCAATTTAATTATTATATGACCTGATTTAGAATATCCTATATGAGGCTAGATCCGAATAATATTAAATAGAATTATTTTTAATAAAATGATTTGTCTTAATATGACTGTATTATTTATGTAAAAAGTTTTATTATCGGATCTAGAGTTAATATTTTATTTTTGAATTGATTAAAGTTAAGTGTTCTTAAGCTAAGGAAATTTCAAGATGGGTGACCACTGGGAGGTTTCCAAAAATTTTTAAAGTACCTCGATTTTTGATTAAAAGAGTGTTTTGAAAAGTCGTGACATTTCCGACTCGTGTCTGGTATACGATCACGGGAAGAAGGTGTTACAAGTGAGGCTAAGTTGTTAACTTAGTTGTAATTTGGCTTAGACATAAGCTTAGGGTTTCAATGACTAATAAGGAGAACTTGAATAGATAATAGAGTTGTTACGGTTCACGCAGACATGTATTATCTTAGCTTCATTGTTATCAACTTCTAGGCATTGAGAGAGTAAGAAGTTCATTAGAAAATCATGTCGAGTAGATAAAAATCTTAATTGGTTTATGCAAACGTATTGCCAGTCGCTATATCATTCAAGTAAGTAATCAAGCATAATTCCTATGCAATAAACACAGCTTCCATAATCATCTTGATATTTGCTCCAGCATCTACTTTTCTTGATCATAGCTACTTTATTTACTTTTAGTTTTGATAAATCACCATCAAACCAATACTTGCAAAACCATTCTTAAGTACGACTGCTTCGTATTTATTGATCCAATCTTCGTGGGTTCGACACTCTACTTCATCACTTTATTACTTGGTCGACGAGTATACTTACTCTAAAGTGCATATCTATATCGCAAGCATCAAAAATCAACCTCGAGAAATTTATGATCTTTTTAGTAAGTATACTGCAAATGATACCCGTCAACTTATTTCCACTACATTGGGAGTTAAAGAGCAGGCTGACCATGGTTTGTATCTGGGAATACCTTTACTAGTAGGGAGTAAAAGAACGGAGGCTCTTAGTTTTATTTTCGATAAAGTTGTCAAACAGGTTACTAGATGATTAAATTGTATGTTGTCTTAAGGAGGACAATAGGTATAAATCTATGACGCATGCGCTACCCACATATGTCATGTATTGCTTTTTTGTTGCCTGATAGTCTGATTGATAATATTATTTCTGTCATGCATGATATTTGGTGGACAGAAAAGCCTCGCGATTGGGGATGGGCGTTTATGGCATGCAATACTTTATGTCAATCGAAATTGGCTAGTGGTCTAAGATTTCTTGACCTAAAAAGTTTTAATCTGGCCTTGCTTGGCAAACAAGTTTAACAAATATTACATGAACCATCTTCACTTTATTTTTGCGTCTTTATGGCGAAGAACTTTCCTCATGGTGATACTTTTAATGTTGTTCTTGGGGACCGTCCTTCTTATGCTTGGAGAAATATACACCAAACAATCAATGCATTTTGGGACGATTATTTTTAGAGAGTTGGGATTGATAGTCCTACGCCTATTCATAAGATGTGGGGCAATACCAAGGCAGTAGAATTTTCCAGAATATATGTAGATAATCCAATTAGGCCCTTATGTTGTGGTAAATATATGGTTCCTGGTTTGGCTCAATGGGATGTATCAAATGTACGGGCAGTTTTCTCTAATGTTGATGCTGATGTTGCAGCCATAATTACTTGCCTTATTACCCCGATAAATGGCGATGTACAAGTTTGGGTGAATCACTCCTCTGGCACATATTCTACTCATTTTGGTTACTATTGGCTTTGTAGTTTAAATATGTCACCTAGCGACTCGTCTAAATTGTAGAAAGTTATTTTTGGGTGGAGGAATTTACCAAAAGTTAAGATTTTTGGATGGCGCTTGGGGCATGGTGCTTTGCCATTAGGATACAAATTGAATATAACACCCATTTCCCGGTCCAGTAGGAATCCGGGTCGAAAAGCGTTACCGATAAATAATACGGTGACTAGATCGATAATTTCGATAACTTATGCATTAAATAATGTATCAATAATTTATAATTCAATATAATAACTATTCTAGTCAATAAAGTTTGCCCAATTTGTAATTTGGGACCATTTAGTAACTTATTCAAGTTTAGGGACTAAATTGTAAAACCAGTAAATTATAGGGTCTTGCAAAAATTAGGGTTACCAATGTGAAATTCAATTCTTGAATATCTTGCATACAAATTTTCAGTACTATCAAAGTGAATTTAAATCCTCGATTAAGCCTTATAAAATTCAGTGACCATTTTACAAGATTTCAAACCATATAACTAACTTTAACTAACTCACCTGTATCGGTACCGATACTCATGAGATCGTACCGGTACGCCCTTATTAAAAATTCTCTTGAATCTATATCCAGTATCAATACATGTTATGTTATACCAGTATGATGGCTTAGTGTCTTTCGTATCGGTACAGGTCTATCACCGTACCGGTACGCTAACCCTAAATCCTCAAATTGAGTCATTAATGGGTACTGGTACAACTATACATGTACTGATACCCTTACTATAATAAAATTTCAGTGTTGATTTTGTTACCGGTACCACTATAGCAATATCGGTACGCCTTGATTTACCATACCAAACTTGCATATCAGTACCGGTATGACACTACCCGTACTAGTACGCCTGGGTCTGTAATGACATTTTTTATCTGGTTTTTACTTACTTTAGGGGTCTTAATCTTGTCCAATTGTTACCAAAATTTACAAGCAAGTTTCTAAACATCATATCTACTTATATATCAAATTTCATAGTAATTGGGATCCATTTACCAAGATTTCCCTTATTAGAGCACATTAGGCCATTTTATACGTCTTGTAACTTTATCAATAGAGTCATATTATACATTAGTCATGCTTTCGTGAACCTCATGCTTTAACACCATTTATTCATCTTTTATAACATAAACAATTACTACTATGTCTTATTCGTAGTCCATTTCCAATGTTTGATTAGTCAAATCATATTTTCGATGCTTTAGCTAGTTCTCATAAACCATATAAGTCATTTCATTTATATTAAACCTTATACACAATACTTAGTCACCAAAACACATGTCTTGCTTATTTAAGACCATATCTTCCTAACCCGTGTAATGTATCAAACATACACAAGCACACTTAAAATGCATATTATGCTATATGCTACCATTTTAGGAGTTAAAAAGGGATAAAAACGTTACTCGAAAAGTTGGAGTGTGACTTGCAACCTTGTACCACAATCAAATCCCTTGAAAATCCCTAAACTTTAAATGTATGATAATAAAATGCATTAGGCTTACTTAGCCTAAGTGAGATAGTGACCTTTTACAATAACATAAAGACAATAACAATGACTATTATGGAAGCAAGATGAGCAATGTCTATGGTAACATGATTGTTCAGTTCCCGATGTCATGAACTCATTCACATGTCTTATTCTTGTTTATTCATGCAATAATCTTGTCAATGTCTTTACTTGTCTTTTACATTATTCGCCTTAGATTACTTTGGACATAGATAGCATTGGTCCATGTTTAAACAAGCTCAAAGCACAAAACAATGGCTTGTATCAATGAAATAACAATAATCAATGCTTCCTTCTTCTCTGTACTCTTCAACCAAATCCCTCAACATCGCCTAGGGTCGTCACTCTTGAGCCGTAGCTCATGTACCGTAGTCCTAATGAATATACCAAGTACTATGCCAAAGCCAAAGTATCTTAGAGCATCCATTGCAAGGCAACTTACAATATTTTGCGTTTTAACAATAAAGAACCATTCTTGTTCAATAGTTGAGCCTTAGCTCTCAATATTGATATTCATAGCACCTTGTAACATAACAAGCCTTAACTCCAATAATTCTTATTAATATAATATCCATGCCTCGCCAGTGTTCGTGTATTATCGATGTTCTTATCAATGTTCCTATCTATGCAATGTTATTATCAATGCAATGCTTTTTGCCAATGATATGTTCTTGCAAATGTAATAATCTTTCCAATGCAAAGTGATGCAAGACAACACAAGGTAACTTATGACATGAATGCAACCTCCAAATACTCTATGAGAGCCAATACACAAATTCATAAAACAAAACAACAAATTATGAAAGACAATATTACAAGGATGACACCTATCCATCCAAACAATGAATTACACTCACCTAATTCGAAATTCCGTACGTCTCTAATATCAGTTTCTGGATCCTTATCCTTTTTTTTTCCTTTCACTTTGACTTCGATTCTTCTTTCAATCTTGATGAAGAAAAACTCAAGCTTCTTTCAAAGACTTTTTGAGACCAAAATGAGGCTTAAGCTTTGGGTATTTTGATTCTTGATTCAATTCAATGAATAATTTAGAAAATATATCGAATTTGAACTCATTTCTAAATTTGTTTCGGCCCTGGATTCCCAGATAAGGGAGATGTTGTTTTTAAAACCAACATAAGAAGGAAGGGAAGTTAGATATTTCTAAAACAAAAGAATTAAAATTCAAGCTAGTAATTATTAACTTTAAAGGAAATCAAATCGGTGGAAGGAGGAAACATTGCCGGGTGGAGTTTCAACTTTCCATGTTTTGTTTCTTTCTTCTCTTATATATTAATTAAAAACAAAGAAATGAAAACATCGTTGAGTCATAAGAATCATTCAGTGGATTTATTAAAAATGAGACATGTGGGTAGTTACACTTTATACTTTCGATAATTCACTAAACAAGGTCTCGGCCTTTATAATTTAATCCTATATCTCCAAAGTAAACAAAGGTTCATACCTTACACTTATGAGTCAAGCTTCACATCTTTACTATTTAACCCTTGACTTCATATTTTATAACTTCACCATTTAGTCCCGACTCTTTAAATTTTCAAATTAGACCTGAAACCTTACAATTAAACAAGTTAATTCATTTTACTCATTTTATTTTCTTCATTTAAACTATCAGAATTAAATTTATAATCATCGAAAGTCAGAAATCCGACTAGACTGATTTTTGGGCATTACATTGAGAGTCACATATCTCAGCTTGGGTCTTTGTCTTCTATGTTTTTTAGAGGATGAGACTATTGTTCACACTTTTCGTGATTACCATGAAGTTAGACAGATAATTTTCTTAGCGGGCATTGATGCTCGTATTGTTCCTAGCTCTGAGCATAATTGTAAGACGTGGCTAGAACTAACTTGCTCACTACTAGATTCTGACCATTTTGCCAATCTTCTAGTGTTGCTTTGGAATGTCTGAAATAGGCAGAATGTACTCATTCATGATGAAATCCTACTAAAGGAAATTATTGTGTTGAATGCGAAATGTCTCCAACAAGAGTTTATCTCATTTAATAACTCTATTATTCCTACTAGGCCGTCGTCTAATAGCCTACTCTAGGAAAAACCTCCTAATGGTACCATAAAGATTAATATGGATGGTGCGCTTATGACTTCTTCTCCAGGTTTGTCTGCTATTGGAGTTGTGGCACATGATCATGATGGCATGCTTACAGTTGCACATGCACACCATTGTTCGCCTTATATGATAGTGAAGTAGTTGAGGCCCGAGCCTTTATTGTTGGAATTACACTCGCTATTGAAGAAAGCTGGTCTCCGGTTGCTGTAGAGGGTGATGCATCAAATGTGGTGACTAAACTCACATCTTATACTTGTGATCTCTCTAATACTAGAGTTATGTTGCAAAATGTTTACCAGACTCTGTCTAAACTCGGATATACATATTCAGTTTGTGAGACGAAAAGTTAATCAGGTCGCTCATAATTTAGCGCATTGGGCTCTATTGTCTTCATTGCCTACTTGGTTTTATCACGATACTCCTCCATATTTTTCTTAAATTGTTACACATGATGTTGTTTATGGCTAATCTATAAAATCATTTTTTCTTAAAAAAGAGTAAAGTATACAAATGGTCACTAAACTATCTCAAAAATATAAAATAGTCATTAAACTTTTAAAATATTATATAATGAGCATTAAACTTTAGTTTTTGTTACAAAATGGTCCATGAGCCTTTAATTATCGTTCGTTGAATGACATGGCAATTACAAAAATTTGAATAATAACACATTTAATCCTCCATATTTACAAATCCAATCAATTTAGTCCTAATTTAACCCTCATTCTTGATGTTTAAATTGATTAAATGTGTAAATATTGATGATTAAATGTACTATTCTACAAACTTTCATAACTGTTATGTCACCCGTTAATATTAATTAACGGTACAATAACCATTTTATAACAAAAATTAAAATCTAATATTTATAATATAATTTTTAAAAATTTAATAATTATTTTATATTTTTTAAAATAGACCGTTTGTATACTTTACCCAAAAAAAAAAATTTGTTGTACCGCAAACAAACCTAGATAATAAAGAAAGTTGACGCTGCCAACTCTCTCTCTCTCCAAAGAAACTTTAGTGAGTTAGAATTGATAATAGTAGTTGCCGAGAAGTGCTTCTTCTCATTTTCTCCCCTGTTCTCACAGTCAACGCTCTCTAGCAAATCCAAATCTCCTCTCATTTCACGATCAAAACTTCCCGAATTCCTTTATGGGTTTTTCTCTTCACCACTCAATCTCAATCTCAAATGGTTCGTAGGCCAAACGACCCGGAACACTCCCGTTTCGCCTCTCTCGTCCTCCTCTTGGTGGCTCTGTTCTCCTGTCTTCTGGTCTATGCAGTCGTTTCTACACTATTGAACCCCACCATCAGTTCCCAGGAATCCAGCTTCCAGTCTTTGGAATCGGTGGGCAATATTGATTTGGGGGAAAAGAAGGGCGAGTGTTGCAGAGGCATTGAGAATTTGGAGCTGTGGGGTGCAGCTGTGAAGTGGGGGTCTGACTTCAAGTTTAATTCTTCCCTGGAATGTTGCCAGGCTTGTAAGGCCATGTGTACCGGCAATGATGGGCCTTGCTTGTGCGATACTTGGGTTTTCTGTGGGAACAAGGAGGCTTGCGGCTCCAGATTTGGAGAGGTGACTTCTTCCTTAGCCTTTTTTCTTATTGGATTTTAAGGGTTTCATTCCAGGTCAATCTGGAATGTTGAAATCTACTGTTACCTTGATGTTTCTGGTCGTGGTTGTTTGAGTTGACCTGGTGAAGACATTAGTCCTGCTTCTGATTTGCTTGGTCTGGTTTTTAATTTATAGTTTGATTGAATGATTAACAGATTTGCTCAAGAATGTTTACCTGTTTATTCAAAACAAGTCGATATCGGTTTATATAGTTCATAATTTTGAACAAGTTAAGCTGGAATAATCTCACATTCACATTACTAAATGCACTTTTAAGATGACCGGAGCAGTTTGTTTTTCTGCTTAGTGCCTTAGCCATGATCTTATATTTATCATTTTGTTTCCCCAGTGTTGGTTGAAGAAACAAAAGGATACTTTGTGGCCGGATAGGCAAGAGGCAGGTAAATCAGTCAGTTGGACGTCTGGGATCATTTTCGGGAAAGGAGAGGTATAGAATATAAGTTCCACTAATTTGTTCACTGGCTGCAAAATCTGATAATTGATTGCCTTTTTCTTCTATGGACAATTTTTACGAGCTTGAATCTTCTTTAACCATTCTATTGTTGAATTTATCTTTTCAATCACATTTCTTTGGCATTAATGATCACTCTTGTACCATCCTATTCAGGGCATTATTGAGATGGAAACGGAGTATGGTACTCTTCATATAAAAGTGAGTACTTTTACTTTTAGAAGTCTATGATTCTATTGTTTTATCTTGTCAAATCTTTTAGCACTGTTAGTTATAAGCTCATTCGGATGCTATTTTCTTTTATATTGCTTTGCCGTTTTCAGGCCCATTTTTGCTTCTTTTTTTCTCCTAGTTGTTGTTGGAAGAAGAGTAAAGTGAAAGATAAACATAAATGATCTTAGCATTAATATGTTTCATCTGATCAGTTCGTACGAGTTAGAATTTGTTTTCTTCCTTTTCTTTAATTTTTAAGGTTGACATGTCCTTAATAAGACCTTTTCGAAATCGAAACAAGGTTTGGAGTTCCATATAGGTGATAAGGAAATAAATGGGGAGCATCTCGGAGAAAAAAAAGATCCTTGCAGTCACTAATTATTCTTTTTTGACACAGCTTTTCCCAGACTGTGCTCCACATTCAGTGACCTACATTCTTGAGTTGTTGAATCTGCGCCATTGCGCGGGTTGTCAAATATATCGTGCAGAAAACCGAGGACAGTCTTGGGATTCACAGGGGAATCACATAAAAGATGTAAGGAAATTATTCATGACAAAAGCTTCTAGATATTGAAAATTGTTATGTTTCTAATACCAAGCTTCTCACAACTTTACAGGCTCCGTACGGTCCGCCATTTGCGCTGATTCAAGGAATTCTTGAAGCAGAAGGGACTCCATTCAAAAAGATACCAGTAGAGGCTTGCCCTACCATAAGAAGGGGATCTGTTGCCTGGGTTGGCTCTGGTCCAGAGTTCTTTATAAGCCTAGCAAACCACGAAGAATGGAAGAATTCGTACACCGTATTCGGTTCTGTTCTTCCGGAAGACATGGAGATTGCAGAGAAAATCGCACAACTTCCTACGAAACCGGATATTTGGAACAACATTAATGTATCTGTGTTGCAAAAGGCTGTTCCCTTGGTTATGAGAAGAATGAAGAAGAGTCTTGGAGATCTTAACACAAATGTGAAATCAGAGTGAAGAGTGGTATACACTTGTATTTTCATGTTTGTACACTATAGACTATAGTATTTATATATTATTCATAATTGCTTTTCCTTGCCTCAACAAAACAGTAGCACGAAGGCGTTGGGCATTTTGTTGTTCTCATGAGTTTTCTTGATAATAAAGCTCCATTAATACAGAAAATGGAAAAATGAAAGTTGGATTGTCTTCCACCTTCTTACAATGGTTATGGTCATTGGTTGGTGTTTAAATATGCCCTGGGCCTGCTTCTTAATTTATACTCTTTGAAGCTCTACTGAATTTAGAAATTTATTCGTTCTATTGAATTTAGTCCCACTCCCAAATTGATAACACTATTATTAGATTTCCCTTTAAATTTAAATATACAGGTCTGATTTAAAAATTAAAGTCGAATTGAGAACTCCATAATAAATTTAACATAAGCCGGTTAAAAATGTTCTCTGTGATTTTAATTTTTTTAGTTAATACATGTAGAAGGATTAAATTTCTTAAACTAAAAGCGAATGGACTAGATGTCAAAAGCTTGAAACTATAGGGGATTAGATTTAGGGCAGACTTAGACATAGTTTATGTATTATATACCTATAAAATCAAATTTAGCTCAAACGACACCGTTTCACGAGCCTTTTGACTAATTTACTTGGAACAGTTTTGCTGCCACTGTTACTTTATCCAAAGTTTAAATTAGGCTTAAATAAAAAAATAAATGCCCAAATTATACTATTATTTTTGAACTTTAGGTGTTTAAAGCATTTTATTTAAAAATGTGTCTAAAATTTTAACTGTTACAGTTTTAAGTGCCTGACCGTTTAAAAAAATTACCTAACAAGAACGTGACACGCGTCATATTTTTATTATTATATTAAAAAAATAAAAAAAATTATTTAAAAAACTCAAAATTTTCAAATCCCTAATATCCCAAACCACAAAATATTCAAGTCGTATCTGACGCCACCGTTGCCGTCGTCGGACACCACCAATATCGTTGTCGGAAGCCACCGCCCATGTAACCTCATAAACCCGCCTATGCGATTCGCCTAATCTATGAGGTCACATTCGGGTCACCGGAGCGACCCACGGTAAAAATAGAAGAAAACTCTAAAAATACATTTAAAAGTGTAAAATAAATTTTTTAAATAAATACCATTTCAGAAAACATAATAGATTTTTTAAATGAAATTTCAGAAAACATATTACAGACTCTGACATAACATAAGACACGACATACATGCCCCCTAATTGTATTGGTACCGTACTCCGGAAGCAACGCCGATAGAACTCCAACCACTGGTGTCGATCACTAAACCATGATAGATTTCTTCTAACCTGTGATGGTGAAAACAACGTGAGCTTGAGAAAGCTCAGTAATACAGAACTACCAACTGATGTTGTAGGCACAAGCAGGTAAATGGTAAAGCAATAACACTAACATGATGATTCAAGCAACAACAGTTTCCATTCAATATATTGATTTTCGTAACATCGATATACTTAGGTAATAGGATTGTTCTTTATCTAATCACTTGAGTACCAGACAAGATACCTATAGTCTGAAGAATTAGATGAGATGTAGATTACGAAAGTTGAACTGCGAAAATTACTATGTTTCAATGATATCATATTCGGAGCATATAGAGAGTTTTAGACTTTAGTAAATTAATTCAGTAGGGTAGAATTATAGAAGGGAATGAAATTTTTTATTTTAATTACCTGACTACCCTCCAACCATACACCGACATGTAGTATTTCAGAACAGTATCCAGAAAGACTTACCCTAGGCCCATTGAGCGAAAGAGTTTACCTAAGGGGATGCATTAGGTTCAGAAGGACTTACCAGTGTTGAGCCTACAAATCTTCAATCATATCCCAGAAATACCCCAAATCAGATAGTTTAGTAGACAGACGAAAAAAAGAAAAACAATAATCATACATATATTTCCAAAGTATCAAAAATCAGAGAACATATTTTTCATATCAGACATAGTGGTATATTTTTAGACAGACAGGATTCAAGATTCGTATCAGAGAGAGTCTTAGTTTCAATACAGAGAGAATATACATGCGCAAGGAACACCAGATGGTTCAATTTATCACTCAGAGAACCTTGATAAATACAGATGGAATATACTGAACTTTAGTCCATGCTATACTGATTTCAGAATTAAGGAACTTATTCGAAGAGTCCGATAATCATCTTCATTCAGGTGCTCAGGGTTTTGTACCTCATGGTCATTCAAAAATTTCGGTATTTCATGATTATGCGATATTTCAAGTATAACATATTTATTCAAGATTTTAAATATACTTGGAGAGTACTAGAAAATTTGTTCAAGGGCGTTTTGACTCCCAGGGGCAATTTGGCATTTCAACCCAAGAAGGGTAAAATTGAACTCACAATGCATGTGATTTTAAGCGTCTAAACCGAATTTCACAATCATTCGCTATAACCATAACCCATATTAATATGGTTCCTAGATTTCTGATAAATACGACTCACAAGCGTTCTTTCCTTAATACTAACAGCATCATAAGTTGAACCAATCACCATTACATTCATTACTAACCTTCCACCGCATAGTCAACTTGTCTTTATATTTGATAACCAACTTTACAGTAGTAATAGAGGTGGCCAACATTTCTAGATTCGGTTCCTCATTCTTTAGGAACGATACAGTTATCACACTTTATCTGAATTAAGACTTATCCTGGGTAAACACTTATGCCACGATATGAGGGAAATTTAATTATTCCAGGGGTCATAGATGTCTTAGTCGTTGAAAGTTTTAGTGTACAAATATATTTTGGTCATTACAGACATTCTGGCTTATCTTCGATCCTTTCGAATATTTTTATTCATTTTTGAAACTCAATGGGCATATCCGTCATTTTAGAAAATTTAGCAAATTCGGTGCTTGAAAAATATTTCAATCATTCAGGAACTTTCAGTATTTCCAAACAATTTATTCATTTCAATTTTTGAGGGTATATCCATCATTTCTGTTAATTTGGCAATTAGTGGCCAAGGATATTTTAGTCTCCTTGGTCATTATGGTCATTCCGATCAGTTCAGCCTTATTAGTATTTTCAACGTTTTTAGTCATTTCAATCAATTCAATCTTTTGCACCATTTTGATTAATCCCGACATTCGAATAGTTTTCCGTAAATTCATCTTTGGAGATTTATTTAGAATTCAAGAAAATCCAAGTACCTTACAATTTCGAAGGATAAAGCTTTGTTACCATAATTTTCCAAGAAAATCGGGGTTTTCAGATGAGTCAATTGTTTTACCAAAACTAGTGTAGATTTCTAGATCGCTTTCATTGCCAAGGGTATTTTTGTCCTTATACCTCAAGGGTATTTTTTGTCATTTCTCATCAAGCATTCTGAGCATTAGATCTTTAATCAAGAAATAATCTGAAATGGAAGTTTCAAGGTGAACTGTTTTATCGATTATTCACTGAACTTGGATTTCTTACCGATCATCGATTCTTTATTCGAGTCATTCAGGTCTTAACCGAATTATTATCTTTCTATCGTAACCAATATAACTTTAAAATATTCAGGCATTAATCAAATTCATTCATGCATTAAACAATACCAACCAGTTCCGTAAAGCATGCAAGAGGTAGTAAAATATTACCTTGAATTTATGCTACAATGACCGACCCATGATGCTCCATTCGATCAGTCTCGAACCCAAATTCGACGTCCTCTCTAATCTCAGATACAAAGAGCCGCGAAATCCTTCAATTACACAAAGTCCTTAATTAGCCCATAACTTGAATACAATATACTTAAACTCAATAATTACACATAGGCTCACTCGGGTTCAAGATCAAATTCAGAGGCTTTTGATTTTGAATTTCACAAAACCGGCTTTAAAAATAGACTCAGGACGTCGAAAAACATATAATAGAGGTTTTTTAAAAAATTGACTTTTCGGGTCAAAGTCAACGTTGATATCATGCTAACTTCAGAAGTCAATGATGACGTCAGGTCAACGGTCAATGCTGACATCACCGAGTTAACTCGGGTTAGGTTGACTCGGTTATTGAGTTAACTCAGACGGGTCAGGTTCAGGCCAAAATCAGGTCAGGTCTGGGTCAAAACGGGTCAGGTCGACAGGCCTGGGTTTAAACTAATGAGCCTTAACAGGCCAGCCCACTTGGTTTAATAAAATGGGCCTGGTCTGTTTAAACCAGTTCGACCTGTTTTGTTAATGGACTCAATCCGAGTTATATAGACCAGTTCAAACCGATTCAATCCCACTTACCCCTTTTAGATCTGTGCTCACCGTCCGGTCACTGAAAAACTTTGTCATTGACCCCAAAGGTCGATTCCCTGCCAGAAAAGTGAAGCCCATCATTTACTTAACCTGACCAAACCGAAAATTCACCATAACAACTATAATACACACCAAAATTACCTAAAATGCAAAAAGAAAGGTAAAAGATGGCGTACTCCAATGAGGACCCTAACGACGACGGATCGACGATCGGCCACCAAGGTTTTACTCGTCTCGGCACAAAAAGCTCGAATCTGAAAGCCGAGTCTCGAACAGACATCAGGGGGTGGCCGAAAAACACAAAAATTAGAAGGTGGTTCGATGAACCTTTAACCCTCGATTCCCGGTGATCAGGACGGCGGTTGTGCGTGTGGCTTGCAGGGTTTTGATCAGGACTCACCGGTGGTTAGTTTGATGGTGGCGGTGAGTGGCACGCACCAGCGGTGAGGTAGATTAGAGGGTGGCCAAAGTGAAGTTGTTAGGAGGAGCTAGAGGTTTCTGGAAATTCAAATCTAAGGCATTAATTGGGTAAGTGAGGAGTTAGATGGGTTATTAAATCTGACTTGAAATACTTCCCAAATTAAACTTTAATATTTTTTTAGGTAACGCATGATAGAAATGAGTACTTGGCTTAGATGGTTAAGATTTGGCTTTATCAAGCACAGGCCATGGGTTTAAAACCTCATGGCAGCATATCGCCTCTTTTTTAACTCAAATGCTCCCTTTTTATACTTAATTAAATTATTTAGGGTGTTACAACTCTGCCCTTCTAAAAAGAAATTTTGTCCTCAAAATTTACCAAAGTCGAAGAAATGCAACAACTGCTCTTTCATTCGTTCTTGAACTGGAACTTATCTATCAAAATATCCTTGATTTCTCGAGACTTTCAAATAATCGCAGATCATTTTGATAGTGTTCTCAGTCACTCGATCTAACTTTGGACTCAAACCATTCCATCATGCATCTCAGACCAACTAATCAGAATACAATATTTTAATCCCTAAGAGACTTTACAGAGCATCATGCATACACTGGCCTGATAGTTGTTGCATAAGCAAGCTTAGTTAAAGGCAAGAAACCTTCCCAACAGTCACAATAGTCAATCATACAACTCCAAAATATATTCTTTAGATACAGAATTACTCTATCAGACTGGCCATAAATTTTACAGATGGAAACTATAACTGAATCCTGGATAAATACTCAAGGCCTCCTACATGGCCTTTCAGAAATAGAGTGTTGACCGCAGATCTCAGTTAGACATATGATATGACGCTACTCCGTACAACCTGTCAATTCTCTAAATCACATAACATGGCTAGTTTCTCAAGTCGTTCACCGATCACTCAGGCAGGATCCTTTTTACTAGAAGCTAAAGATACTCCAACAACATGGTTCACAGTGTTTCACTCTTACTTCTACCCGGGAGTCATCTCATCTATAACGGATTAGACAAACATTGATGCTATACTAGTGCTTCAAGTGTAACATTTGGACATTACTGTTTCCTTCGGATATTACAGAATCATGTCAGAATCTAAGCCTCTTTTTTTCATATTTTGTACAAATCAACAAATTTTCAGACATTAATCATTTTAGATCCTTATCCAAATTCAGATTTATCACGCGAATATGAAATATGGACAAATAACATGGGCATCCTTTGCTAGAACAAATCGGACCATGACTGACAGAAGGCTTAGATCTACTTATTTCAAAAATGATTCAACATCAGAGTCCTGGCGCAGTGGAGTACGATAATAATCTAGGGACATGTATTTACCAGACACCCTAAGATAGACAATCGGCCGATCTAACCCAGAAAGACGTAACTCTAAGCTCTGATACCACTAAATGTAACCCCATAAACCCACCATTGTGATTCGCCTAGTCTATGAGGTCACATTCGGGTCACTGGAGCGACCCATAGTAAAAATAAAAGAAAACCCTAAAAATACATTTAAAAGTGTAAAATAAAATTTTTATTTAAGTACCATTTCAGAAATTATATAAACATATAACGAAATTTCAGAAAACATATTACAGACTCTGACATAACATAAGACACGACATACATGCCCTCTAATTGTACCGGTACCGTACTCTGAAAGTAACACCGATAGAACTCTAACCGCTGATATCGATCACTAAACCATGACATATTTCTTTTAACCTGTGATGGTGAAAACAACGTGAGCTTGGGAAAGCTCAATAATACAGAACTACCAACTGATGTTGTAGGCACAAGCAGGTGAATGGCAAAGTAAAAACACTAACATGATGATTCAAGCAACAACAGTTTTCATTCAATATATTGATATTCGTAACATCGATATACTTAGGTAATAGGATTGTTCTTTATCTGATCACCTAAGTACCAGACAAGATACTTATAGTATGAAGAATCAGATGAGATGTAGAATACAAAAGTTGAACTGGGAAAATTAGTTTGTTTCAATGATATCAGATTCGGAGCATATAGAGAGTTTTAGACTTTAGTAAATTAATTTAGTAGGGTAGAATTATAGAATGGAACAAAAAGTTTTATTTTAATTACCCGACTACCCTCTAACCATATACCGACATGTAGTATTCTAGAACAGTATCCAGAAAGACTTACCCTAGGCTCATTGAGCCAAGGAACTTACCTAAGGGGATGTCTTAGGTTCAGAAGGACTAACCAGCGTTGGGCCTACAAATCTTCAATCATATCCCAGAAATACCCCAAATCAGATAGTTTAGTAGATAGACGAAAAAAAGAAAAACAGTAATCATACATATATTTCTAGAGTATCAGAAATCAGAGAGCATATTTTTTATATCGGACATAGTGGTATATTTTTAGACAGACAAAATTTAATATTCGGATCAAAGAGAGTTTTAGTTTCAATACAGAGAGAATATACATGTTCAAGGAACACACCAGATGGTTCAATTTATGACTCAGAGAACCTTGATAAATACAGATGGAATATACTGAACTTTAGTCCATGCTATACTGATTTCAGAATTAAGGAACTTATTCGAAGAGTTCGATAATCATCTTCATTCAGGTGCTCAGGGTTTTGTACCTCATGGTCATTCAAAAATTTCGGTATTTCATGACTATGCGAGATTTCAAGTATAACAGATTTATTCAGGATTTTAATATACTTGGAGAGTACCAGACAATTTGTTCAAGGGCATTTTGACTCCCAAGGGCAATTTGGCATTTCAACCCAAGATGGGTAAAATTGAACTCTCAATGCAAGTGATTTTAAACGGCTAAACCGACTTTCACAATCATTCGCTATAACCATAACCCATATTAATATGGTTCCTAGAGTTCTGATAAATACGACTCACGAGCGTTCTTTCCTTAATACTAACGACATCATAAGTTGAACCAATCACCATTACATTCATTACTAACCTTCCACCGCATAGTCTACATGTCTTTATATTTGATAACCAACTTTACAGTAGTAATAGAGGTGGCCAGCATTTCTAGATTCGGTTCCTCATCCTTTAGGAACGATACAGTTATCACACTTTATCTGAATTAAGACTTATCCTGGGTAAACATTTCTATATTTTTGTCATTACAAACATTCTGGCTTATCTTCGATCCTTTCGAATATTTTTATTCATTTCTAAAACTCAAGGGCATATCCTTCATTTTAGAAAATTTAGCAAATTCGGTGCTTGAAAAACATTTCAATCATTTAGGTACTTCAGTATTTCCAAACAATTCATTCATTTCAATTTTCAAGGGTATATCCATCATTTCTGTTAATTAGGCAATTAGTGCCCGAGGATATTTCAGTCTCATTGGTCATTACGGTCATTTCGATCAGTTCAGCCTTATTAGTATTTTCAACCCATTTAGTCATTTCAATCAATTCAATCTTTTACGCCACTTTAATTAATCCCGACATACGAATAGTTTTTCGTAAACTCATCTTCGGAGATTTACTTAGAATTCAAGAAAATCCAAGTACCTTACAATTTTGAAGGTTAAAGCTTTGTTACCATAATTTTCTAAGAAAATTAGGGTTTTCAGATGAATCAATTGTTTTACTAAAACTAGTGTAGATTTCTAGATTGCTTTCATTGCCAAGGGTATTTTTGTCATTATACCTCAAGGGCATTTTTTGTCATTTCTCATCAAGCATTTTGAGCATTAGATCTTTAATCAAGAAATAATCTGAAATGGAAGTTTCAAGGTGAATTGTTTTATCAATTATTCACTGAACTTGGATTTCTTATCGATCATCATTCTTTATTCGAGTCATTCGGGTCTTAACCAAATTCTTATCTTTCTATCGTAACCAATATAACTTTAAAATATTCAGGCATTAATCAAATTCATTCATGCATTAAACAATACTAATCAGTTTCGTAAAGCATGCAAGAGGTAGTAAAATATTACCTTGAATTTCTGCTACAATGGCCGACCCATGATACTCTATTCGATCAGTCTCGAACCCAAATTCGACATTCTCTTTAAGCTTAGATACAAAGAGCATCGAAATCCTTCAATTACACAAAGTCCTTAATTAGCCCATAACTTGAATACAATACACTTAAATTGAATAATTACACAAAGGCTAACTCGGGTTCAAGATCGAATTCGGAGGCTTTTAGGTTCGAATTTCACAAAACTGACTTCAAAATCCGACTTAGGACGTCGAAAAACATAAAATAGGGGTTTTCAAAAAATTTGACCTTTTGGGTCAAAGTCAACGCTGATATCATGATGATGTCAGCAGTCAATGATAACATCAGGTCAATGGTCAACGCTGATGTCAGGTCAATGGTCAACGTTGACATCACCAAGTTAACTCGATTTGGGTTGACTCGAACGAGTTAACTTAGTGAGTTAACTCGGACGGGTCAGGTCAATGGGTCGGGTTTAGGCCGAATCGGGTCAGACCAGGTCGGGTCGATAGGCCTGGGTTTAAACTAATGAGCCTTAACAGGCCAGCCCACTTGGTTTAATAAAATGGGCCCGGTCTATTTAAACCGGTTCGATCGGTTTGGTTAATAGACTCAATTCGGGTTCGATACAGATCGGTTCAATTCCACTTACCCCTTAGATCTGTGCTCACCGACCGGTCACTAGAAAACTTCACCGATGACCCCAAAGGTCGATTCCCTACCAAAAAAGTGAAGCCCATCATTCACTTAACCTGACCAAACTGAAAATTCACCATAATGACCTTAATATACACCGGAATTACTTAAAATGCAAAAAGGACGATAAGAGATGGCGTAGCTCCAACGAGGACCCTAACGACGGCAAAACGACGATCGACTACCAAGGTTTTACTCGTCTCGGCACAAGGAGCTCGAATCTGAAAGCTAAGTCTCGAACGGACATTAGGGGGTGGCCGAAAAACACAAAAATTAGAAGGTGGTTCGATGAACCTTTAACCCTCAATTGCCGACGATCGGGACGGCGATTGTGCGTGTGGATTGCGGGGTTTTTATCAGGACTCGTAGGTGGTCAGTTTGATAGTGGCGGTGAGCGGCACGCACCAACGGTGAGGCAAATCGGAGGGTGGCCGGAGTGGAGTTGGTAGGAGGAGGTAGAGGTTTTTGGAAATTCAAATCTAAGGCATTAATTGGGTAAGTGAGGAGTTAGATGGGTTATTAAATCTGACATGAAATACTTCCTAAATTAAACTCTAATATTTTTTTAGGTAACACATGACAGGAATAAGTACTTGGCTTAGATGGTTAAGATTTGGCTTTATCAAGCATAGGTCATGGGTTCGAAACCCTATGGCAGCATATCACCTTTTTTTAACTCAAATGCTCCCCTTTTATACTTAATTAAATTATTTAGGGTGTTATAGCCCATTTTCCCGAACGACCCATCGCCGACAACCTTCAGTAAGTATGTCAATCGGACGTCATTCGAATAGAACCATTCGCATTCATTGTACAATTAACACGCCTTCTGTTGGTTACCGACGATAGGTTGCAACACCTCATTCTCGTATTCGATTTCCGAATATGAGTTAGAGATGTCACAGAAAAATAACATGATTTTTATTAAAAATTTTCATAAATTTAAAACCTTTGAAAATATTTATATAGACTAATACACAAAATCGGAGATCCTTTACTTTTAAAAAATAAATTTGACTGTTTTAAAAATATCGGACGTAACTAAAATAAACAAATTAATCCCATTTATACATGCCACTAAAATAAATTTAAAACCTCAAGTAGGATGTCATTACTGTGGTAGCTTGATGAAATTTCTGAACTTGATACAACTCTTTGCTTCGTCCAATGATTCGAACCACCTACGTGTGCACAATCAACACACGCTAAGTACGAACTTAGTGAGACAATAAACGAAGTTAATAACAATAATTTAAACTTTATTTGACTTAATGGCTACATTTATATAACATGATATATGCCAATGCATCAACTTTCACATTGCATTAGTAATAATTTACTATATGCCAATGTCATAAGACTTTCATGCTTGTCCATTTGTCATAATATGCCATATATGCATAAATGCATCATGATCACTAGATATGTATTACCATCATGTTAATCATATATTAAGATAATATAAACTGGATATAAATTTCTTAACAATATACTTGTCATTTATTTCAAAAGCTCAAAAGCTTATTCACATGTTTATTTTTTTAACCAATAAACTATAGCCTTAATATAAGCCTATAAGGACCCTGGGTACGCGAGTCAAATATGCACCAAAGTTCTAATACACTTAAGGTCGTGCCTACCATAATGCACATAAGGCCGTGCCCACCATATGCACTAAGTGTCCTTTATATACACTATAGTGCTAAACCAAGTATGCAGCGTGCTGCTGGACTCTATGGCATGCAAACTATACCCTGTCCCTCAATGACATACTTGGGCATATATTCCATATTTATTTCATCCATGGCAATGTATATCAACATAATTTAACATTGGGCAGTTCATACCTGAAATAACATTCATAATATAACATCATATATAACTAGTGATCCATGCATTTATAATCAACTTTTGACATATTTAAAATATATCAATCATATGCTCCATGACATAAATATAATGACAATAAAATTTGGGTAGGCTCATCACAAGCCATCCCAATGATGTATAAAACATCAATGTGTCATGATATGTATGCAATTGCACTCACCTTGACACTTCTTATCCCAAACTAAATTGAATAAATTAAGAGAACTCCAAGCTTGATCCTTTGCCTTATCTATTGAATTTTTTATTTCTCGGGTTTACTTGAATGCTTCACATTCATCCCTTACATGCACAAATTAATAACACCAATAAGGTACTCATTTTATAATCTGTCAGTCTGCGCTACCTTCAAAGAAATATTTATATAAAATAATCCACAACTCGGAATTCGATTCTATTTGTTTTGACAGAAACTAGATTCGATAAGCTGTTCAACCATACAAACTAATCGCCCAAATTCAACTTGTATGATTTATGACGAATTTTTAAAGTCGAAATCCAATGCTGAATTTTGGAGCAGACTGGTATTCTGTTTTCTGACCTTTCATCACTTAAAAATTCATATCTTTTGATATACAAATCAAAATCAGTCATTGTTTGTTTTTAAAAAAACTAGGCTGAACCAGGAATACAATGATATAATAATCACTTTCTAATCATTTTTGTAGAATTTATGGTGAATTTTTGAGCTTACTACCAATGACAAAAATTCTGAGCAAATTTCATAATTCACATCTTTAGCATCCTTTAACCATTCCAACACCTCAAATTAACCTTCAATTATGTTATTCCAACATTTTCCTTTCTTGAAAACTCCAAATTCAACTTGAATCCTTAAACCTCAAATTAAACCCTAATTAACCAAATGGTATTCTATCAACAATACATCAATTTCAACTTCAATCAAGCATGGAAATAATAGAACATCACATAATCTTCCATAATTCAATCCTAATTCATTTGGATCCATAAACCCTAAATTATCTCTCTTCAAAATTCAAGAGCATCCTTCAATAATTCCATGAAATTTTTATACCATTTGAAAGAGAATTCAATGGAGAACAAATTTGTATTTCATGTCTTAACCCTAAATCCAAGCAATTTAGGGAGAAAAATCAAAAATAGTATTCTTACCTTGGCCTCTTGGAACCCCACGTTGGAGAAGATAGAAGAGAAAATTCTTGTATTTTCTTTTTCCTTTAATTATTGCTATTTGACATTTTAAAATCCATAAATATTGAAAATATCCTCCAAATAGTGAAATGACTATTTTGCCGTCAAATCCAATGAATTCATAATGTGTCACATGTCATCATCCTTCATCCAATGACCTAGATTTAATCTTGAGTTAGTAGTTTACCAATTTACCCTTGAACTATATCAATTTCCAATTTTGCCCTTGAAACATACTTAAATTCCAATCTTATCCCTTGATCCAATGGCTAGGATTTAACATGGAAAAATTATCTAAATCCAAGGGTTCATATTCTTCCAACACAAAGAAATATCTTAGACATGTAAAATGACATAATTAACCTTGCCTTATCACCTTTCAAAATATCCTGAATATTCGATTCGATCCAATTATCTGAATATTTTTCCGAACTTTATCGCTTTATAGCTATTAATACAAACTCCGTACGAAAAATCCGATTAACACGAAAAAGTCATTCTTGGGGGTAAACTATTCATTTACGGGGTTAAAATACATAACTTTTGAAAATTACACTTTGATACCTAAACTTTTCCAAAGTTTATACTTTAGCCACAAAACTTTTAAAATTTACATTTTGGTCACTAGCCAAAAATTGGGATATTACATAGGTGGTTGAAAAAAAATGAGTGTCTACTTCCAACGATGACAATGGTGGTATCTGGCGAAGGCGGCAACAGCAGCGGTAATTTAGAAAATTTGTAATTTTGGGTGTTAGGAATTTGATACTTTTTTGGGGATTTTGAATTTTTTTAAAAAGTTATATATATTTTTTAATTTTTTTGAAAATAATAAAAAAATATGACACGTGTCACATTTTTATTGGGTAATTATTTTTTAAACCGTCGAACATTTAGAATTGTAATAGTTGAAATTTTAAAAACTTAAAATTATAACGGTTAAAACTATAAATACCTAGTTTTATAATTTTTTAAATACCTAAAATTAAATATATATATATATATAATAGTTTGAGAATGATTTTTTCATGTAAGCCTTCAAATTAAAACCCCAAATTGTCCTCTGTCTCTCTCTCTCTCTCTCTCTCTCTCTCTCTCCGCCCATCGTGTTCCCGCCAAACCCTAGACCTGAAAAAATGGTCCTAAAATTCCACGAACAAATAGTCTCCGATCTCCTCGAAGACCCAAACGGCGGCCTGGTTGTCCTCTCCTCCGGCCTTTCCCTCCCGAAACTCCTCTCTTATTTCCTCTCTTTTCACTCCCAATCCAACGGCTCCCACCTCCTCCTCCTCCCCCCTCATCTCTCCTCCTCCCTCAAATCCCTCCTCCTCTCCCTCTCCCCGGACCTCCCTCTCTCCGAAATAACCGCCGACCTCCCTTCCTCTAACCGTCTCTCCCTCTACTCCTCCAACCGCATCCTCCTCATCTCCCCTCGCATCCTCATCGTCGACCTCTTGACCCAAAAGGCTCAGACTTCCTTAATCTCCGGCATCATTTTCCTCAACGCGCATTCTCTCTCGGAAAGCTCAACCGAGTCTTTCATTGTGAGGATCGTCAAGACTTTCAATAAGAATGCCTCCGTTTACGCGTTTTCCGACAGGCCTCACTCAATGGTTTCTGGGTTCGCGAGGACGGAGAGGACGATGAAGAGTTTGTTCATCAAGAAGCTTCATCTTTGGCCGAGGTTTCAAGTGAATGTGTCGGAGGAACTGGAGAGGGATCCGCCCGAAGTGGTGGATATTAGGGTGCCGATGAATAAATACATGGTGGGGATTCAAAAGGCCATTGTGGAAATAATGGATGCTTGTTTGAAGGAAATGAGGAAAACCAATAAGGTTGATGTGGAGGATCTGACGGTGGAGAATGGGTTGTTTAAGTCGTTTGATGAGATCGTTAGGAGGCAATTGGATCCGATTTGGCATACTTTGGGGAAGAAGACGAAGCAGCTCGTTTCGGATTTGAAAACTTTGAGGAAGTTGTTGGATTATCTTGTTAGGTACTGAACAAAAAGACCCCCTTTTTTTCTTTATCCACATTCATGTTAATTCTGATTTTGTAATGCATTTGAGTTGATAGCTGAAAGGTTTTTTTTTTTTTTGAATTTGGGATTTGATTTGATTTCATATTATATTTATTTGGGTAGGTATGATGCAGTGAGTTATTTGAAGTATTTGGATACACTTAGAGTGTCAGAGAGTTTTCGATCTGTTTGGATATTTGCAGAGTCCAGTTATAAGGTCTTTGACTATGCAAAAAAGCGAGTTTATCTGTTTGCAAGGTCAGATGATACCAAAAATAATAAGCCTGGTAAGAAAGTGTCTGGCAAAAAGAGAAAATTGAATGAGGATGACAATAATAATGATGCAGGTCAGTTGAATTCATTCTGTTTTCATTAATGTGGTTTTCATTTCGAAGTTCTAACCATGTCATACCAAAAACAAAAGCTGCATTTGAAGCCTTTTAATTCTGTAACCCCTTCTCACTGAACTGTGCATGTAGCAATTGCTGGTACTTCATCAACAATTGCAAATAATAGAGCGGTTCTTCAAGAAGTTTTGGAAGAGTCTCCGAAGTGGAAGGTGTTACGTGTGAGTGAGTGAGTTCCATTATCTGTGTGTCCTATGATTTCTCCAGTCACTTAAATCTGGGATGATGTTTCGGCTCAGAATTTATGTGTTATGCAAATTACCTATTCTTATGATGCATCCATACTATTTTCTGTTCTTCTCTTGTATGATTTAAATATTTTACAGGAGATCCTTGAAGAGATAGAAGAGGAAAGACAGAAGCATGCATCGTCAGGAGAAGCATTGTTGGATGTTGAAGAGGACAATAATGGCATTATTTTAGTGGCATGCAAAGATGAACGCTCATGCATGCAACTTGAAGATTGCATCACTAACGGCTCGCAGAAGGTTTCATTATTTTGTTCAGTAAATTAATATAAAATTATTCTGGAACTAATTTAAGGTTAGAATTCCACTTTGGTAGATAGAAACTTTAACCTATATATATATTGAGTTGGAGGGGAGGGGAAGCTGGGAAAGTGGGGGTTAACTTATTGTACTTCCAAAAATCACATTAGTTGTTGAATGGTACAGTGGTGTAACCTATGATGCCATTGCAGGTCGTTGAGTATCTAAGCTACGGAGACTGGAGAGAGCATTAAGGTTCTCACTTTTGTTAGTTAGAATTGACGGTGGATATTTTTTTTTGAAGGTCATGAGGGATGAATGGCAGAAGTACCTCTTAAGCAAAGTAGAACTGCGTGGGGTGCAAGCGCCTCAGAAGAAAAAACCTAAAGGTCCTAAAGGTTATGGGATTCTTGATGGTGTTGTTCCTGTAACGCTTGCCCAGAATGCAGAAGTTAGCAGTGCATGCAAGCAGGAACATGAAGCATTATTAGCAGCAGCAGCAGAGATAAAAGGAAACCAGGCTAAGAAGGAAAAGGATGCTGCAGAAGATCCTGAACCGCAAGTTGGCAGCCGCGGACTTGGGAAAGGAAAGGGAAGAGGAAAGACTAAAAAAGGCACTGTACGTACAAGGCATTCTAGGAATAATGATGCTGAGGTAGCAAAAGATGATAAACCTGAAATCCATGGTTCAGAAAATGAAGGCCAAATAAATGAAATAGGCCTTGCTGTTATTGGTAATGGGGTCCCTGGAAAGCATGTTGACAGGATTGATGATACAAAAGCGGACAACTCTAAGCAATTACCGCCAGTTCATTTTCATGCTCTGGAGAGAGATCAGCCTATACTAGACGTGTTGAAGCCATCTGTGATTATTGTTTACCATCCAGATATGATTTTTGTTAGGGAGATTGAAGTCTACAAAGCAGAGAATCCTGTGAAAAAGGTGAAGGTCTATTTTCTTTTCTATGATGCTTCTACTGAAGTCCAAAAGTTTGAAGCAAGCATCCGTAGAGAAAATGGAGCATTTGAATCTTTGATCAGGCAGAAATCAATGATGATGATCCCAGTTGATCAGGTATGAATTTTTTGTATCATATATTTCTGTCACCTATAATGGCGACTATTTTGACATGCATTCATTTTGAGTGATCAGTCATTGATAAACTTCATAACGCTCTATGTAAAACTAACTGATAATTATTGAAATATTTAGCATACAATGCAAGTTAATATATATTTTTGGGGTTAAATAGTGATAACTCATGTATCTGCCTTGCATGCTTTCCCTATTTTATTCAGAATGATTTGTGCCTTGGTGTAAATTCTTCATCCGAGTTACAAGGTTCAAGTTCCCAGAACTCAATCACCAGAAAGGCTGGTGGAAGAAAGGATGCTGAGAAGGAAATGAAGGTGGGTGATTTTTCCTCTCCTAAGCACTCCTTGTCATCATTGAGGAAAAAAAGTACTTTTTTCTTGTTTGCTTGCTGGAAAATTTGTTTCATTAAGATTCACTTTATTTGCCAGGTAATAGTGGACATGAGGGAGTTCATGAGTAGTCTTCCGAATGTCCTTCACCAGAAGGGCATGCGTATAATTCCAGTAACCTTAGAAGTCGGGGATTATGTTCTCTCACCACTTATTTGCGTTGAAAGGAAAAGCATTCAAGATCTTTTTATGAGTTTCACATCAGGCCGTCTTTACCACCAAGTGGAAACAATGGTACGTTATTACCGGATACCCGTGCTTCTAATTGAGTTTTCACAAGACAAAAGCTTTTCATTTCAGGTTAGCTGAATTAAATCTTCTGCAATGACTATGATAAAAAGAAAGCCAGCGGATTGGCCTTTAATGTTTATTTGATTGGTATATGCAGTCTGCAAGTGATATAGGTGATGATGTAACACCAACTAATATCATATCCAAACTGTCATTACTTGTTCTGCATTTCCCCCGCCTACGAATCATCTGGTCTCGCAGCTTGCATGCGACTGCCGAAATATTTGCTTCGCTCAAGGCGAATCAGGATGAACCTGACGAGACAAAGGCCATGAGAGTTGGTGTACCCTCAGAAGAGGGTATCATAGAAAACGATGTTAGGTGAGCTGTTTGGTGTTTTCTTTTTTCTGCATTTAGTTCATCTTCCAGTATAAGAATCTCGACGAATTCCCCCTGTTACAGAGCTGAAAACTACAATACATCTGCTGTTGAGTTTCTGAGACGACTCCCGGGAGTGACAGATTCCAACTACAGGAGTATAATGGATGGATGTAAAAGCTTGGCTGAACTTGCACTTCTTCCCATAGAGAAGCTAGGTGAACTAATGGGTGGTCGAAAAGCTGCCCAGACTCTAAGAGATTTCCTCGATGCCAAGTATCCAACCTTGTTGTGACCCTTCAGTTTTAGTGAAATGTAGTTCAAAAATTTCCCCGGAAATTGCTCTCTATTTTTCATTGTATCACAAGAAAAAAAACCATTAAATTATTGGTTACCATTGGGTCATTGTTGTTGTACCCTTGTATGCTAAGATGTTTGTTTGAGTTTTCTCTCGCTCCTATCTCCCTTCTTTCACAATTATTGTTTTCATTACCCACTAGAATGTCTCTAACTACATTTCGTAAAATTAAATTAATATTTGTATTCAATGATATTAATACAACTTATAAAGTATGTGCAATGATTTAAGAAATGTTTCACTAAAGACTATAAAATTTGAATTTAAAAATAAAATTGAATCATATGAATAATTAAACAAAAATTAAATGAATTAAGACACAAACACAGGTAAAAGAATATTTTATACATGATATAAAAACAATGTAAATGCAGCGTGAATCTATTGGCGTATCAGTATTATATATAATAAAAGGAAGGCTTAACTATAAAGTAAGTGTTTAAATTATATTTTTTTTTTGCAATAGGTGCTTAAAGAATTTTTGGTTAAAATATATCTAAAACAGGTATTTCAGTTGACTTTAAAACAAGCTAAAAAATATAACTCTAAACACTTATTTCAGGCAAAGAATACTTAGACACCTATTATAAAAAAAGACAGTTTGAACACTTATTTTATAGTTAAGCCTAAAAAGAAAATAACTAAATTGCTTTTCCTTTCCACAAAACTGAAAAAAACCTATGAAAAATCCTAGCTTACAACCCTATAGAAATCTAGGCGGCCGGTTGTCGGAGACCGTTGAATAGTTGGGTCTGCCACCAATCCTGGAGAGACCAGGATCCCTAGTGGCTCTGGACAATCAGAAATTAGTAAAGAAAGTTAGAAATAATGAAGGGACTAATGGTCATGCCCTGGATTCGAAAGAGCATTCAGCAATGGATGCAGAGTGCGCAAATGGTATGAATGTTGAAGGGCTGCATGAGAAGGTGATGCTGGGGTACTTGCTGGAGAGGCTGTAGCGAATAGTGACCCGAATGGTAAAATAACGTCCTATGCTAGTGTAAAAGCTAAGAACTCGAACGCAAAAGGTTGGTCGGGGAATGATGATGATCTTAGCACAGATGAGGTGGTGGTATTTCACAAAGATTGTATCATCGATGAATCTGGGGCATTTCCTACAATTAAGTTTTTGGATAGGGTTTATGATCAAATTGACACGAAGTTTTCTTTTCAACCTGCCTAAGGCTCTTTCAATCTTTGGGTCGTATGGCCAATTTTCTTTTGCAGCGTGGCTCTTGGTCATACACTAAACACAACAAATGAGTAAAATAAACAAAAACAAGCAAACAAAATCAAAACAATAAATTCCGTTGCAATCCCCGGCAATGGCGCTAAAAACTTGTCGACTCGCTAACACTTGGCAAAATTGATGAATTAATGTATGTAGGCAGGGAAATAATGCCAAGAGTAGGCATTTTTGCCTGCAAGTATACATTGTCAGCAAGTAATATAGTAGTAAGCTGAGTATCGTATCCACAGAGATTGTTCAGGAATTAAATGCCACAATATTTTACTTGTTAAGGGAACAAATGAGTTTGAATGGGGTCTTGGATTTTGATTTTAGAAAATAAATTAAGAAAGATACAAGGAAAGTGTAGATAGGTTGGCAAATAAATGTATTCGAATGGATGACAAGTGTTGGCAAGAAATGCCTGGTTTTTACACTAGTTAAGATAGTGGTTAATACTTTCCAGCCTTGGTTTTATTGCCGAGCAGATTTTAAGGTTAGTATTGCCTCTGTCAATAGCAATACCTTAAGTTAACCACGATTAACCCCTATATGTTTATAGTGATGTTTTTCATAAATTAACTTGATGAAGTTTTAATCTTTACTCCTAAGGGGTAGATTCACTTCTGAAGTAAACTCATCTACTTGAACATCTTCTGTCGAAGTTTCTCTTCTTAGTACCTGACAATTAATCGTTATCCTCTAAGTCTATTAAGATACTAAGGAATAATATGCATACAATGCCAGCTGTCGTCTGTCAAAGAATTTAAGAAAATAAAGCACTAGCATATAGACAAAAAATGCTAAAGCATTAAATTATTAAAAACTGAAAACTAACTGAGCGTTCATCGCAAAAGCATCCCCACCCAAATTAAAAGAATTAGTTCATGGCTGGGGAGTCCATCCATAAATCATCGTTTCTTAACATCACCATTTTAAAGAAAATAAAAATAAAGAAAAATGGACAAAGAAGAAGATCTGTCGATGCAACCTTTTAATGAATCCAGAGCTCTCGGTTTAAGCCTAGTCGAACCACGTTTGCCCTCTAGCTTCCTCTTTCACCACGGTGCAGCCTCTTTGGCTCATAGATCGGCTCTCTTTAAATAGGCATGCGTGAAAACCCTAGATTGGGTTTGAAACTTGAAGGTTAGTTATACACCAGGTTAGGCTTGTTATCATCTTATCCTTCTTTTGAATTTTATGGCTGACATGTGCTTTGATCAGTGGTTACTTAATCATGTAACGCCCCGGTTTTGGGCCTAGCAGTTTTAAGGGTTAGTTAGACGGTTCGATGGACCGGGTTAGAGATTCGAGTCGGATTCGGGAATAAATATTTTTGAGTGAGTTAAAAATATATAAAATGATTACAAATCATTATTTATTATATAAATGATTTTGGTGAAATCAATTTTATAAAATTGAAATTGAAAGAGTGACATTTTGGTTGGTGACCAAAATGTAAGTTTTGAAAACTATTTTAAACGATGACTAGTTTGTAAAGGATCAAATTCTTAGAATCCTTAGGGAGCTATTTTACCAAGTTTTGGCTGGTGGTTTTTACCCCAATTAAGGTTTTTAACATGTGTTTTGTTAGCTAATTAAATAGAGGTTTTTATAATAAAAGGTAGTTATTGATTTTTAGAAGATTTGACGTAAACTTTTCTCTCAACTTTTCTCCTCACTTCTATTCTGCCAAACACTCTTTTTTTCATCAAAATTCAGAGGTGAGAGATCTATTTTCTTGAATTCTTGATTTATAATTGATTCTTCATCTTTGATTTACAAAATCTCAATGAAATCATTCGTTTTCCAAGCTTTAATCAATCAATTGAGGGAGAAATCACACAATAGAGGTAAGGTTCGTTTCTCCTCTATTGAATGGTTCTTTATTGATATTCCCAAGTATTTGATCCTGGATTTATGATTTATAATTTGATTTTATGTTTTTATGATGATTATTGGATTAAATTGGGTTTAACTGATGAAATTGAGGGAGGTCCGTATTGGATCTGTTTTTCAGTGTTGAGGATTGATTTTAAACATGTATTGGATGTTTTATAATGTTAATAAGTTGTTTTTAACAATGGAATTCCGAAACTTCTTGAATCCCTAATTATTTAGGTT
Organism: Hibiscus mutabilis; assembly: GCA_019671005.1. Lineage (NCBI taxonomy): Eukaryota > Viridiplantae > Streptophyta > Magnoliopsida > Malvales > Malvaceae > Hibiscus > Hibiscus mutabilis. Next base: position 16,966,875 of record CM033720.1, on the reverse strand, counting down.
GTTAGATTTGTGTTTTTGAGGGGTTGTAGTGGTTGTTTAGTTGCTGGAGATATAAGGATGATGTAATCCTGTTTTTAAGTGTTTATTGATGCTAATGGAATTGTTAGATTGATAGTTTGTGGCTGGTTTGTGTTTAGAAAGAGTTAGATGATAATTTAGGTTGTTGTGGTAGGTTAATTGTGAGAGGATTGTGGATGTTTGTGAGGAATGTTGCTGCAGTGGTTCGAATGCATTGAGATGCATTAATCCTCTGTTGTTGTGTGGTTAAAACATGGGAGGCTGGTCCGAAAGCTATTGGTGAAGCTTTGGAGGCTTCAGATGCTTAAATTCGCATCAGCGAATTGAGGTTTTGTGTATTGGTGAGTGAGAACGTGGATTTCAGCTTTGAAATGGTTTAAAGGTGGTTTATGGGAGTTTAAACTTAACTTGAAACGCTGGTTTAAACTCGGAAGTAAGTATAAAGTGGTTTTCTCTCTCGGCCGCGCTATTATGAAATAAATTTATGCACTTATTTTGAATTACATGGTGCCTACTATTTAAGCATGTTTAAAAGTATGTGAGATACTGTTTTTAATCATGAAATGTTGAAGGATGCACATGGTAAGTGATCCTTGTAAGTATGTAGAAATACTTGTTGAAAAACATGGTTGTTGCTTTGGAAAATGGTTGGGTTTAATGCATATAAAAACAGTGAGGTATGTGGTTAATTGTGAATTATATTGGCAAGTGATATGGTTTAAAAATGTTATCGGATATAGTTAGCCGGCCATAGGATTGATAGTGTACTATAAAGAGTCACCTTGGATGTCGAGGGGTTTTATACGGTGTACCGAATACTCTATCCAAGTACCTTAATGGTTGAGGGGTTACATGGTACCGTAAACTCCTGTTAGTGAATTAAGCATCTAACTGAGGGTTGGGTTGGTGTCCTCGTAGGTTGTAAGTGTACTCAGTTGTATTGTACCGCGATTGTGATTGTATCGCTATTTCGGTTGAGTGCCTTGAAGTGTTGTGAGGACACTTGTTGAATCTGTGTATCCGATGAACTATTTTGTTAATGGAACTTGGTTAATGATCACTTGTAAGCCAATATAATTGTTGATGTGTCATGTAATGGTTTATGTTGTATAATGTGATTTATACGTGTTTACTCTTTAAGCTTTGCATATGGTTTGTTATGCATGGAAAGGCTTAAATTGAGGTTTAGCAATGGGATTTGCTGATGGTTAATGACACATGTTGCATATGGTTTAATATGCTATTTTTGAAAGTGCTAAGTGCATGGTTTTCAGGGCATAATGTTCAAATGACGATTTAAGTGATGTCTAAAAGATGATTGAAATGAGATTTCAATGTGTTGATGAGAAACGGTTTTAAATGCATTGATGGTGTGTTGTTTTTGAGCACTCCTCACTAAGCCCAGTGTGCTTATGCTCTCTTTGTCCATCAATGCAGAGAATTAAAGATTCGAAGGCAGCGAGGAAGTAAGGGATCGCCAAAGACTTGATACTAAAGTATGTTTTGAACTAAACTATAAGTAATAAGGGCAATGGGGTTTCCGTTGTTGTTTTTGGATATGGTTTGTTAAACTCCCTGGTTGAGCAATGTTGTTTGCTGCTCTTGGTTAGTAATTGGCCATTCTGATTTGTTGGTTGCATTGGTTTGAGTTTTAGGCTTTACTTGGCTTGATTTTTAGAAAGCATGCCTCTAGATTTCCATTTGAAGCATGATGCCATGAATTGTTGATGAATCTATGATTTTTTTTTGTTTGACTCTTGAATGTGTTGGATTCATGGTAGAAGCATGTTAGGGTCATATGGTATGTTTGAAAGCATGTTAAACTAGCAAATCAAGACATTTCAAGTCCATGCGTATCGGTATGCATGTCCCTATTTTGGTACGGGCAGACCATTTCAGGCTTAGTGTATCGAAATGCAGACAAGTGTTTCGGTACGGGCTTAGGCCATTTGAGGCCAGTGTTTTGGTACGCGAGATGAGCGTATCGGTACGGGTAAGCCTTTCTAGGCATAGTGTTTCGGTACACGAGGAACCGTTTTGGTACGGGGTAAGTGTAATATGTAGAGCGTATCGGTACGCAAGGGCGTTTCGGTACGAGCTTTGGTTACTGGAATTTGGGGATTTTGAAATAGCAATACGTACCGATACGCATGTAAGTGTACTGATACGGCTAACCGTTAATTCAGTTATTTGGGTGTTTTAAAGTTCTATTTTCTTGCTTTTTAGTCCCTGAATGTTGTAGATCAATTGATGAGTATGGATGATCGTTGTCAGCTGAGTTTTGACGTATGCATGAAACTAGACTAATTAAAGGTTGGTAACATAAAAAGGGGTTAAGTCCTTGTAATTTTCCGAAATTGCAATTTGGTCTCTAAATTGTAATTGTACCCAATTGGATGTCAATTCGATGCTCGATTGAGTTGAGTTTTCACCTGTGGTCAGTATGAACACTTAGGATAATAATTTGCATCTAGATAAGATAAAAGAAAAAAATGGACGTGCTTGGATTATCTTCTTCGTAGTTTACCTCGGTAAACCTAATGTAGCTCGTCCGGTTCAGTCTTGCAACTAGGTCGGGTCAAGGGGGTTATATTTGGTGGTATTAGAGCTAGGTTTACGATATTTGGGAGTTGGTGTGGTTGTTGTAATGTTGTGAGTTGTAATCCATTGTTTGTTATGCAAGGTGATTGTAATATGCACGTTGATTGCTTTTTGTTATGTTGGGGGAAAAGTTTGGGAAACCCATTGCCTTATTATTATAGTCTGAGATGTTTTGCTTTTGAAATGAAAGTCTTGGATCCTTGCTTAAGCTGGCCTGATTGTTTGTTTTTGGTAAAATATCATGCCTTAGATATATTTTTAGCACGATGGGACCGAGGAAAGAGTTGCGATCTGGTACGATTGCTGCTGCCATTGGGCAGGGAAATAAGGAGGATGTCGTACCTCCTGAGGGGTTGTCGTCGCCCCACCTAATCCACCTACGGAAGTGAAGCAAGTACCACCTGTGCCAGCTGGGCCAGGGATGGGTGATATGGCACTGTTGATTCAGGCCATGACCAATGCGTTTCAGGCAACAGTTATGGGTGTTCATGTACCGGCATTAGTGGTTCAGCAGACGAGTTTGCCATTAGAGCGTCTTCGTAGTCTGGGTAGAGTTGAGTTTCGTGGTCTAGCACCAGAGGGTTTTGCGAATTGGTTGGCTAGTACAGAGAGGATACTGGGTCAGATGGGTTGTATGATGCCAGTAAGTCAGATTGTGTTGTGTCCTTGTTGCAAGGAGATGCCTATGGCTAGTGGACCACTATGACAGCTGGGATGGTACCCGAGGATATAACCTGGGAGATCTTTTATGAAGCTTTTCGGAAAAGGTACTTGGGGTCCTGTATCTAGATGAAAGAAAGAGAGAGTTTATGGCTCTAGTGCAGGGCGATATGTATGTTTCTGAGTATGAGGTGCAGTTTGTGAGGTTGAGCCAGTATGCACCTGTGTTGGTTCTTGACGAGTGACATCGATGTGATTGTTTCTGCTATAGGCTGGTGAAGGAGGTTAAGACATTCATGCTTGCTATTGATTATACAAATTTTGACGTATTGGTTACGCGAGCCAACGATATCGAGTAGAATCTTGGTTTGACTTCTAGGTCTCGAGGCTTTAGCTTTGGTAAGAGGGTGGTAGATCTTAGCTTTGGCAGTGGTCAGGCCAAGAGACACTGTGATAGGAGGTATCACCCTAATCAGAGACACGGTGGAGGTGTCGTTGGCCGTGGAGCATAGGGGCAGGGTACCCAGGTTAGAGCTCTGCATAATACCTATTGGGTCTGCAGATCACGTGATCATCTGAGGAGAGATTGCCCACGTTTGGCCAGAGAGGGTCAGGCACATACAGATGTTGTGGTCAATGCTTGTTGGATTTGTGGGTAGGGGTGATAATGAGCCTAGTTGAGCCTGGCCAGGCTCGGCTCGACTTGAAAATAGTGTTATTGGGCTCGGCTCAGGCTCGAGGCTCGGCGCGCTTGAAATTTTAGGCTCGAGCTCAGCTCAGAAACAATACTATTGGGCTCGGCTCTGGCTCGAAGCTCGTCAGGATCAGCTCAGGCTTGTCAAGCTCGGCTCGACTCAAAATGGACAATTTTGCTATAATTTTTTTATAAAAGATAGGGCCTCGTTAAAAACCCCTTTCATAACCAACACTAAAACGAAATTCAATATTGGGGAATGGGAAAAGAGTGCCCAATTTATTTTAGTTAATTTTATTTTTAGTGGATTTTCCCTATTTTATTTTATTGCTTTTCTGTTGCTAAAGAGATTACTTTTAGTGTATATGTAGCATATATATATATATATATAATATACTTATTTCAAGCCTGTTCACGAGCTTTTGAGCCGAGCTTGGGTCGGTTCGGCTTGTTAACGTCTTGAGCTGACCTAGAGCCCGAGTTGAGTTGACTCAAGCCAAGCTTTGACTGAGCTGAGCCTGAGTAGCTCGCGAGCCGGTCAGGCTCATTATCACCCCTAATTGTCAGTTTGGAAACCATCTGAGACGTGATTATCTTTTGTTAGTTAGAGGTGGGCATGGTGCTGCACCTGTTGTTGCTCCGTAGAGAGGCCGTGGTTAGTTTCAGCGCAAGGATGGTGGGCAGAGGACCGTGGCTCATACGGTTGCTATCCAGCCTGAGAGAGGTGGACCAACTAGAGTGTATGTGCATTGTGAGGGTCGCAATGACTCTGACATGATTGTAGGTACATTCATTTTCCATTCTTTATCATTGTATTCATTGGTTGATTCTGGTTCTACCCATTCATATATCTTGAGTGAGCATGCACAGTTGCTTGATATACCGGTTGGAATTCTTAATGTGGGTGTTCGAGTAACCAGTTCTCTTGGAGAGACAGTCGTGGTTAGGAAGTTGTATCGTTGATGTCCGCTGATGGTTCAGGGATATGTGTTTGACGTGGATTTGATGGAGTTGCCATTCCACGATTTTGATGTTATTTTAGGGATGGATTGGTTGACCGAGCATAGAGCTGTGGTAGATTTTGAGGCCAAACGGATATCCCTGAAGTTGTCTGGTGATTTCGAGGTGGTGGTTGTGGGTGAGAACACTAAGTTCTTGTCTAATGTTGTTTTGGCTTTAGAAGCGAGACGAATGATGGATTTCGAATGTAAGGCTTTTTAGCCTATGTTATAAATCCTGGTTCGAATAAGTTGAGGGTGTAGGATATCTGTACGGTATGCGAGTTTTTGGGTATTTTTTTAGAAGAGTTGCCGGGGTTGCCATTAGATTGGGAGGTAGAGTTTGGAATTGAGGTTTATACGGATACGACACCCGTGTCAATTGCTCCGTATCGCATGGCCCCAAAGGATTTGAAAATGCAACTGCAAGAGTTGCTTGATCGAGGGTTTGTTAGACCAAGTATCTCACCGTGGGGTGCACCGGTGTTGTTTTTGAAAAAGAAGGATAGTACGTTACGGATATGTATAGATTATCGGCAACTAAACAAGTTGACGATAAAGAATAAGTATCATTTGTCGCGGATTGATGATCTATTTGATCAGTTTAGGGGTGCTTTTGTGTTCTCTAAGATAGATTTGAGGTCTGGGTACTATCAGTTGAAGGTGAAGAATGTAGATGTGTCCAAGATAGCTTTTCGCACGAGGTACTGGCATTATGAGTTCTTGGTGATGCATTTGGTTTGCCAATGCATCAGCTGCTTTCATGGAATTGATGAATCGGGTGTTCCATGAGTTTTTAGATCAGTTTGTGGTTGTGTTTATCGATGCTATTCTTGTGTACCCTCGTACCAAGGATGATCATGATAGGCATTTGTGGATTGTACTTCAGACGTTGTTGGCTAATCAGCTTTATGCCAAGTTAAGCAAGTGTGAGTTCTGGTTTAGCGAGGTTGTTTTCCTCGGGCATGTGGTGTCGGCCGAGGGGATTCGTGTTGATCCGCACAAATTGAGGTTGTAATTAGTTGGAAAATGCCTAAGTCTGTGTTAGAGGTTCAGAGTTTCCTAGGGTTGGCCGGTTATTACCGTAGGTTTGTTGATGGGTTCTCTAGTATAGCTGTCCTTTGACCAAGTTGTTGCAAAAGAACGTTCGCTTTGAGTGGATGGAGGATAGGCAGCGGGCTTTTGAAAGGTTGAAGGAAGCTTTGACACGAACTCCGATCTTTATTTAGCCAGAATCAGGGAAAAAGTTTATTGTCTATGGTGATGCGTCCTATGTTGGGCTGGGTTGCGTGCTAATGCAGGAGGGTAAGGTAGTTGCCTATGCATCTAGACAGTTTAAGGTGCATGAGCGTAATTACCCTACTCATAATCTTGAACTCGTTGCAGTTGTTTTTGCCTTGAAAACCTGGAGGCATTACCTTTATGGTGAGAAGTGTGTAGTTTATACGGATCATAAGAGTTTAAAGTATCTTATGTCGCGGAAGGAGTTAAATCTTAGGCAATGAAGATAGTTGGGGTTGCTTAAAGATTATGATCTTACCATCGAGTATCACCCAGGTAAAGCTAACGTTATGGCTGATGCTTTGAGTAGAAAAGCTGAGTTGCAAGTAAAATCATCCTTGTCATAGTTGATTAAAGAGAAGCAACCGCATGATGAGAGTTTGGTGCCACATGTGAAGGATATCATGGATGGAAGTCCTACGGATTTTCATTTTAATGATGATGGGGTATTGTGTTATAAAGGTCGAATGATGGTGCCTGAAGATGAAAAGTTGAGGCGTGCCACTTTGACTGAAACGCATGCTAGTCCTTTTGCTATGCATCCCGGTAGTACTAAGATGTATCAGGGTTTGAAGGAATAGTACTATTAGGTTGGTTTGAAGAAAGATGTTGCTGATTTTATGGCTCGATGCATGGTATGTCAGCGAGTAAAGGCTAAGCACTAGTTTCCTTTCGGGTTGTTACAGCAGTTGAGGATACCGAAATGGAAATAGGAAAGGATCACCATGGATTTTGTGTCTAGGATGCCTTTGACACCGACCAGAAAGGATTTCATTTAGGTGATTGTTGATCGGTTTACGAAGTGTGCGCATTTTGTGCCTGTGCATACGACGTATACCTTGGATAGGTTGGTTGATCTGTACATCTTTGAGATTGTGCGTTTGTACGGGATGCCCAAATCTATAGTTTCGTATAGAGATTCGCGCTTTACAGTAAGGTTTTGGGAGTGTTTTCATCGTGCTCTAGGAACACGGCTAAATTTAAGTACTTCGTATCATCCTCAGACGGATGGTCAGTCGGAGCGTGTGATTCAGGTTTTGGAGGATATGTTGAGGTGTTGTATCACTGAGTTCCAAGGAAAGTGGGAAGCAGTTGCCTTTGATTGAGTTTGCTTATAATAACAGTTATCAGGCTAGTATACAGATGGCACCGTACGAGGCTTTGTATGGTAGGAAGTGTCTTACACCGTTGTGTTGGGCTAAAGTTGGAAAAAAACACATTTCGATGCCTGATGTGTTGAAAGACACCAATGAAAAAGTGAAGTTGGTATGTGCGCGCTTGAGAGTGGCTTCGGATCGTCAAAAATACTACGCGGATTTGAAGCTTAGGGATATAGAATATGTTGTTGGTGATCGAGTGTTTTTGAAGGTGTCACCTTGGAAGAAGGTGATGCGTTTTGGGCGGAAAGGAAAGCTTAACCCGAGGTTTATTGGACCATACGAGATTGTTAAGCGTGTGGGTCCAGTTGCTTATCGCTTGAGGTTACCTCCTGAGTTGGAGAAGATTCATGATGTGTTTCATATGTCGATGTTGCGGAGGTATCGATCAGATCCATCGCATGTTATGTCGGTGGAGGATATTGAGCTGAGGTCAGATTTATCTTATGATGAAGAATCAGTGGAGATACTTGACACCAGCAGTAAGGTTCTGCGTGGAAAGATGGTTGAGCTTGTCAAGGTGTTGTGGAGGCACCGCGGTGTTGAGGAGGCCATGTGGGAAAGCAAATCGGATATGTTGAAACAATTTCAACATCTGTTTCCTCCAGGTAAATTTTGAGGAAAAAATTTCTTAAGTGGGGGAGAGTTGTAACACCCCGGTTTTGGGCCTATCAGTTTTAAGGGCTAGTTAGACGGTCCGGTAGACCGGGTTAGAGATTCGAGTCGGATTTAGGAATAAATGTTTTTGAGTGAGTTAAAAATATGGAAAAATGGTTAAAATCATTATTTATTATATAAATGATTTTGGTGAAATCAATTTTAGAAAATTGAAATTGGAAGAGTAACATTTTGGTTGGAGACCAAAATGTAAGTTTTGAAAACTATTTTAAATGATGACTAGTTTGTAAAGGATCAAATTCTTAGAATCCTTAGGGAGCTATTTTACCAAGTTTTGGCTGGTGGTTTTTCCCTCAATTAGGGTTTTTAACATGCTTTATTAGCTAATTAAAAAGACGTTTTTATAATAAAATGTAGTTATTGATTTTTAGAAGATTTGACGTAAACTTTTCTCTCAACTTCTATTCTGCTAAACACTCTTGTTTTCATCAAATTTCAGAGGTGAGAGATCTATTTTCTTGAATTCTTGATTTATAATTTATTCATCATCTTTGATTTACAAAATCTCATTGAAATCCTTTGTTTTTCAAGCTTTAATCAATCAATTGAGGGAGAAATCACACAATAAAGGCAAGGTTCGTTTTTCTCCTCTATTGAATGGTTATTTATTGATATTCCCAAGTATTTGATCCTGGATTTATGATTTATAATTTGATTTTATGTTTTTATGATGATTGTTTGATTAAATTGGGTTTAAATGATGAAATTGAGGGAGGTCCGTATTGGATCTATTTTCAGTGTTGATGATTGATTTTAAACATGTATTGGATGTTTTATAATGTTGATAAGTTGTTTTCAACATTGGAAACCCGAAACTTCTTGAATCCCTAATTATTTAGGTTGTTAGATTTGTATTTTTGAGGGGGTGTGGTGGCTGTTTAGTTGATGGAGATATAAGTATGATGTAATCCTGTTTTTAAGTGTTGATTGATGTTAATCGAAGTGTTAGATTGATAGTTTGTGGCTGGGTTGAGTTTAGAAAGAGTTAGACGATGATTTCGGTTGTTGTGGTAGGGTAATTGTGAGAGGATTGTGGATGTTTGTGAGGAATGTTGCTGCAGCGGTTTGAATGCTTTGAGATGCATTATCCTCTGTTTTTGTGTGATTAAAAAAGGGGAGGCTGGTCAGGAAGCTATCAGTGAAGCTTTGGAGGCTTCGGACGCTTGAATTCATGTCGGCAAATTGAGGTTTCGCGTATCGATGAGTGAGAATGTAGATTTTAGCTTTGAAATGGTTTAAATGTGGTTTACGGGAGTTTAAACTTAGCTTGAAATGCTGGTTTAAACTCGGAAGTAAGTATAAAGTGGTTTTCTCTCTCGGTCGTGTTATTATGAAATGAATTTATGTACTTGTTTTGAATTACATGGTACCTACTGTTTAAGCATGTTTAAAAGTATGTGAGATATTGTTTTTAATCATGAAATGTTGAAGGATGCACATGGTAAGTGATCCTTGTAAGTATGTGGAAATACTTGTTGAAAAGCATGGTTTGTTGCTTTGGAAAAAGGTTTGGTTTAATGCATATAAAAACAGTGAGGTATGTGGTTAATTGTGAATTATATTGGCAAGTGATGTGGTTTAAAAATGTTATCGGATATAGTTGGCCGGCCATAGGATTGATAGTGCACTATAAAGAGTCGCCTTGGATGTCGAGGGGTTTTATACGGTGTACCGAATACTCTATCCAAGTACCCTAACGGTAGAGGGGTTATATGGTACCGTAAACTCCTGTTAATGGATTAAGCATCAAACCGAGGGTTGGGGTCCCCGTGGGTTGTAAGTGTACCCAGTTATAATGTACCGTGATTGTGATTGTATCGCTATTTCGGTTGAGATGCCTTGAAGTGTTGTGAGGACACTTGTTGAATCCGTGTATCCGATGAACTATTTTATTAATGGAACTTGGTTAATGATCACTTGTAAGCCAATATAATTGTTGATGTGTCATGTAATGGTTTATGTTGTATATTGTGATATATACATGTTCACTCTTTAAGCTTTGCATATGGTTTGTTATACATGGAAAGGCTTAAATTGAGGTTTAGCAATGGAATTTGTTGATGGTTAATGACACATGTTGCATATGGTTTAATATGCTGGTTTTTAAAAGTGTTAAGTGCATGGTTTTCAAGGCATGATGTTCAAATGATGATTTAAGTGTTGTCTAAAAGATGATTGAAATGAGATTCCAATGTGTTAATTAGAAACGATTTTAAATGCATTGATGGTGTGTTGTTTTTGAGCACTCCTCACTAAGCCTAGTGTGCTTACGCTCTCTTTTTTTCCATCAATGCAGAGAATTAAATATTCGAAGGCAGCGAGGAAGCAAGGGATCACCAAAGACTTGATACTAAAAGTATGTTTTGAACTAGACTATAAGTAATAAGGGCAATGGGGTTTCCGTTGTTGTTTTGGGAGATGGTTTGTTAAACTCCCTGGTTGAGCAATGTTGTTTGCTACTCTTGGTTTGTAATTGGCCATTCTGAGTTGTTGCGTTGGTTTGAGTTTTAGGCTTTGCTTGGCTTGATTTTTAGGAAGCATGCCTCTAGATTTCCATTTGAAGCATGATGCCATGAATTGTTGATGAACCTGTAATGTTTTGCTGTGGTTTGACTCCTGAATGTGTAGGATTCATGTTAGAAGCATGTTATGGTCTTATGGCATGTTTGAAAGCATGTTAAACCAGCAAATCAGGACATTTCATGTCCAGACGTATCGGTACGCGTGTCCCTACGTCGGTACGGGCAAACCATTTCAGGCTTAGCGTATCAGAACGCGGGCAAGTGTTTCAGTACGGGCTTAGGCCATTTGAGGCCAGTGTTTCGGTACGCGGGATGAGCGTATCGGTATGGGTAAGCCTTTCTAGGTATAGTGTTTTGATACACGAGGAACTGTTTCGGTATGCGGTAAGTGTAATAGGCAGGGTGTATCGGTACACGGGGGCATTTCGGTACGAGTTTTGGTTACTGGAATTTGGGGATTTTGAAATAACAATACGTACCGATACGCGTGTGAGTGTACCGATACGGCTAACCGTTAATTCAGTTATTTGGATGTTTTGAAATTCTATTTTCTTGCATTTTAGTCCCTGAATGTTGTGGATGTAATTGAATGAGTATAGATGATCGTTGTGAGCTGAGTTTCGACACGTATGCATGAAAATGGACTAATTAAAGGTTGGTAACATGAAAAAGGGGTTATGTCCTTGTAATTTTTAGGAATTGCAATTTGGTTCCTAAATTGCAATTGTACCCAATTGGATGTCAATTCGATGCCCGATTGAGTTGAGTTTTCACATGTGGTCAGTATGTACACTTAGGATAATAATTTTCATCTAGATAAGATAAAAGAAAAAAATGGACGTGTTTCTATTATCTTCTTAACGGTTTACCTAAGTAAACCTAATATAGCTCGCTCGGTTCGGTCTTGTGACTAGGTCGGGTCGACGAGTTACAGATTGGGCATCGGTCGTCCATCTTTTGCCAACAGAGCTTGGCAATTCTCGTCCAACTTTTCCAACTGCAACTTGGCATTTCTCTCCTTCTTCTCTGTCTTCCCGCTCTTGTCCTGCTCTACTCTTTCAAGCCTGCACTACTCCTAACCTACCACTAAAGCAAGAAAATGCACCCTTACTCTGGCAAGAGAAAGCACTCCTTAACTCCTAGATGAAAATGCATGATTCTAATACCTAAATGCAAAAATATGTACTCAAAGTCAAGCAAAAGCATGGCAATTTATATATGAAAATTGTACTTTTGAAGAGTTAATAGACGTCATCCATGACATTATTTTGTCTTGGGCCTATAAAAGGAGAGAGAGAAAATTAGTCAAATCATTATTAATACGATAATTATTACCAAAATTACAAAAAGGTGGGAGAGAAATACCCGAGGGAAGCCGAATCGTCAACGGAGAGTTAAATCGTCATCGAAATAACTTGATCGCCGTTGAAAATGAGATCGGTGCAACGACTTTCGTTGGGTTGAAGGTATACCTCATTTTGTTTTTTCTTTGATTCCTGTAAAACAGAAACAAAAAGCATTACTTTACATGCAAAATATAAAAACCAAAAAGAAAGTAAACTAAAAAATGAACAGTTATATCAGAAAACTTGTAACCCCCTTGACCCAGCCTAGACGCCCAACCGAACCAAGAAGGCTACATTAGGTTTGCCGTAGCAAACCGAAGAGATACAACCAAACCTGGTCCATTTTTTCTTTTTATCTTATCTAGGTGCCAATTATTAACCCTACATATTCGTTCAGACATTAGGTGCAACCCTAACTCAATCGGGCATCAATTTGACATTCAATCGATCACATTTGCAAATTAGGGACCAAATTGCAAATACAAAAAATTTCAGGATTAAGACTTATTTTTAAGTTACCAATATTTAATTAGACAGATTCCAAACCTTCATCTCAAATTTCAGCTCAATCTGATCATTCTACCACATATAATTGCATCGGCAAGATTTAGGGACTAAAAAGCAAAGAAAGTAAAACTGCCCAAAATGACATTAATAGGAAAAATGGCCATCTGTATCGAAACGGGTAAGCCCGTACCGATACAGTTTGAAAAACAGCATTTCGATACACTACCAAGCCATTTTGATACGCCTAACTGAAATACCAAAATTTTGAAATATTTACAATTGTGCCGATACGGTTCTTTAGGTGTTTCGATACGCGGGTTCGAGTTACAAAACTGAATTCCAGTGGCTAAAACTCATATCGAAACGCCCATCCTCGTACCGGTACGCCAGGCCAAATTTGCCTAGGCGTATCGAAACGCACCAGACCCGTACCGATCCTACAAGCCTGAATTTGTCTAGCCGTACTGATACGGTCCCCCGCGTATCGGTACGCTTGGGCCTGAAATGTCATATTTGGCTGATTTTTCATCCCAAAAGCATACTCAAACCACTCCATCAAGCGTCAAGCACAATACTAACATGTCAAACATATCTCATGCTAACTAGCAACACATATCTAACAACACAACAGGGATTCATGCGTCAAAGAGGAAATCTATAGGCATGCTTCCTAATATGCATCCAACCAACATGTCAAAAGGTAAACCAGCACCAAAAACAAACCTTAAAGGCCATTTACAACCCAAGAGCAACTAAAGAAACATGCTCAAATAGGGAGTTCCACAAAACATATCCCAAAACACGACAAGTACCCCATTGCCCTTATTCATTATAGTCCAAGCCAAGCATACTTTGGAAACAAGTCTTGCCAAGATCCCCTTGCTGCCTTCCAAGACCTCAATTATCTGTATTGATGGACAACAAGAGCGTAAGCACACAAGGCTTAGTGAAGAGTGCTCAAAAGCAAACACCATCAATGCATTTAAAACCATTTACTTAACATCATCCTTTAAAACATCATCATGCCCCTTTTTAAACATGCTCAAATAGGGAGTTCCACAAAACATCTCCCAAAACACGACTAGTACCCCCATTGCCCTTATTCATTATAGTCCAAACCAAGCATACTTTGGAAACAAGTCTTGCCAAGATCCCCTTGCTGCCTTCCAAGACCTCAATTATCTGTATTGATGGACAACAAGAGCGTAAGCACACAAGGCTTAGTGAGGAGTGCTTAAAAGCAAACACCATCAATGCATTTAAAACCATTTACTTAACATCATCCTTTAAAACATCGTCATGACCCTTTTAAACATGCAGTTTACATCATTTAAAACCAGCATATTAAACCATATGCTACATGTATCATTAAACAACAAAAAATCACATTGCTAACCCTCCACTTAAGCCTTCCCATGCATTACTACCAAATGCAAAGCTTAAGGAGAAACATGTGTAAACCACATTATACAACATAAACATTTCAATGATACATTAACAATTATATTGGCTTTCAAGTGATCATTAGCAAGTTCAATAACAAAAGAGTTCATCGGATACACGGATTCAACAAGTGTTAACCCAACACTTCAAGCCATCTCAACCAGAATAGCGATACAATTACAATCGCGGTACATCAACAACCGGGTACAATAACAATCGGGTACCATAACAACCCACGGGGACATCCACCCCAATCATCGGTTAGACGCTTAATCCACTAACGAGAGTATTCGGTACTGTTTAACCCCTCTACCGTTAGGGTACTTGGATGGAGTATTGGTACACCGTATAAACCCCTCAACATCCAAGGCGACTTATTTAGAGTGCACTGAATTCTATGGCCGGCCAACTATATCCGATAACAATTTTAAAACCACATCACTTGCCAATATAATTAACCAAATAATATTTACCTCATTGTTTTTAACAAGCATTAAACCATGCCATTTCCAAAGCAACAACCATGCTTTAAAATGCAAGTATAAACCACATACTTAGAAGGATCACTTACCATGTGCATCCTTCAGCATTTCATGCTTAAAAACAGTATATCAAATACTTTAAAACATGCTTAAACAGTAGGTAACATGTAAATTAAAACAAGTGCATAAAACCATTTCAAACTAGCATGACCGAGAGAGAAAACCAATTTATACTTACTTTCGAGTCTAGGTAAGCGTTTCAAGCTCTACCTTAACTCCCAAAACATCAAAATGCTTTAAACCACATTTTTACTCATCGATATGCGAAACCTCAATTCACCGGCGTGAAATCAAGAATCCAAAGCCTCCAACGCTTCTCCAATCACTTCCGGATCAACCTTTCATGTTTTTACCACAAAACAACAGGGGATTAATGCATCATAATGCATTCCAAACACAACAACCACAATCCTTCTCAGTTTCTCACAAAACCTCCACAACTAACCCTCCACAACAACCGAAAACATAACCAAAACACTTTCAAAAACACTTTATCACCCACAGCGTACTCTATATCCTTACGCTTCAAATCCGCATAGGATTTCTGGCAATCTGCAACCTCTTTTAAGCGCTCACATATCAACTTTACCTTTTCGGTCGTGCCCTTCAAGACATTGGGCATAGACACAAACTTTTCCCTCGCTTCTGCTCAACACACGGGCATACGACACTTCCTGCCATACAACGCCTCATAAGGTGCCATTTGTATGCTAGCATGATAACTGTTATTGTAAGCAAACTTCACTAACGACAATTGCTTCTCCCACGTTCCATGGTACTCAATAACACAACACCTTAGCATATCCTCGAGAACCTGAATCACGCGCTCCGACTGACCATCTGACTAAAGATGGTACGAGGTACTAAAACTCAACCGGGTTCCCAAAGCACGATGCAAGCTCACCCAAAACCTTGCGGTGAACCGCAGATCCCTATTCGAAACTATAGATTTGGAAACCCCGTGCAAACGCACTATCTCAGAGATGTACAACTCAGCCAACCTGTCCAAGGTATACGTAGTATGCACAGGCGCAAAATGCGCACACTTCGTAAACCAATCCACAATCGCCCAAATAGAATCCTTTTTGGTCGGCATCAAAGGCAGCCCAGACACAAAATCCATGGTGATTCTTTCCCACTTCTATTCTGGTATCCTCAACGGTTGCAACAACCCGGAAGGGAACTGATGCTCAGTCTTTACCCGCTGACAAACCATACACCGTGCAATGAAATCAGCCATGTCCCTCTTCAATCCAACCCAATAGTACCCCTCCTTCAACCCTCGATACATCTTAGTACTACCGGGATGCATAGAAAAAGGACTAGCGTGTGCCTCAGTCAAAATAGTACGCCTTAACTCTTCATCTTCAGGTACCACTATCCGACCTTTGAAACACAACACCCCATCATCGCTAAAATGAAAATACGTAGGATTTCCATCCCTGATATCTTTCACGTGAGATACCAAACTCCCATCATACGGTTGCTTCTCCTTAATCATCTGCGACAAGGACGACTTTACTTGCAACTCAGCCAACAAACCCCCTTCATTCGTCACACTCAACCTAGAAAACATGGCTCTCAACTCCACAGCCACTTCCCTGCTCAAAGCATCTGCAGCAACATTGGCTTTCCCCGGATGAAACTCAATGGTCAGATCATAATCCTTAAGCAACTCCAACCATCTACGTTGCCTAAGATTCTGCTCATTCTCTGACATCATATATTTCAAACTCTTATGATCTGTATAAACCACACATTTCTCACCATAAAGATAATGCCTCCAGATCTTCAAGGCAAACACAACCGCGGCCAGCTCAAGATCGTGAGTAGGGTAGTTACGTTCATGCACCTTCAATTGCCTAGATGCATATGCCACTACCTTACCCTCCTGCATCAACAGGCAACCGAGCCCAACATACGACGCATCATTATATACAACAAACTCTTTTCCCGATTCTGGTTGAACCAAGACTAGAGCTCGCATCAAAGCTTCCTTCAACCTCTCAAAAGCTCGTTGTCTATCCTTTGTCCACGCAAACCAAACATTCTTCTACAATAACTTTGTTAACGGAGCCGCCAAACTGGAGAACCCTTCCACAAACCTCCGGTAGTAACCCGCCAAACCAAGGAAACTCCTAACCTTCGTCATAGACTTAGGCTCCTTCCAACTCATCACAGCCTCAACCTTATACGGATCAACACGGATTCCTTTGGCCGACACCACATGTCCGAGAAACAAAACTTTCTTAAGCCAAAACTCATATTTGCTTAACTTAGCATAAAGCTGATTAGTCAACAGTGTCTGAAGCACAATTCTCAAATGTTTATCATGATCATCCTCGGTACGAGAGTACGGAAGGATATCATCGATGAACACAACCACAAAATGATCCAAAAACTCATGAAACACGAGGTTCATCATGTCCATAAAAGCAACTGGAGCATTGGTCAAACCAAACAGCATCATAAGAAACTCGTAATGCTCGTACCTTATACGAAAGGCTATTTTGGGCACATCCACCTCCTTCACCTTTAACTGGTAGTACCCTGACCTCAAATCTATCTTGGAAAACACCGAAGCTCCCCTAAACTGATCAAACAGGTCATCAATACACGGTAAGGGATACTTGTTCTTTATTGTTAACTTATTCAGCTGCCGGTAATCTATACACATCCGTAACGTACCATCTTTCTTCTTAACAAACAGCACCGACGCTCCCCACAGTGAAATACTAGGTCTAATGAACCCACGATCAAGCAACTCCTGCAACTGTATTTTCAGCTCCTTCAATTCCTTCGGAGCCATGCGATACGGAGAAATAGATACTGGTATCGTACCCGCAAAGACCTTGATGCCAAACTCTACCTCACGGTCAGGTGGCAACCCTGGTAATTCCTCCGAAAAAACACCTGGAATCTCACATACGGTGCAAACATCCTGCACTCTCAACTCCTTTGATCTAGGATTCATAACATAGGCCAAATAAGCCTGACATCCCGAATCCAACATTCATCTTGCCTCCAAAGCTGAAACAGCACTAGACAAAAACTTGGCATTCTCGCCAACAACCACCACCTCATAATCATCCGACAACCTCAAAGATATCTGTTTAATCTCAAAATCCACCATAGCCCGATGTTCGGTCAACCAATCCATACCCAAAATCACATCAAAACCATGGAATGGTAAGTCCATCAAGTCCATGGCAAACACATGTCCTTAAACCATCAGCGGACACCTACGATACAATCTCCTAACCACGACTATCTCCCCAAGAGAACTAGTCACTTTAACACCCACATTAAGAATTTCAACATATATATCAAGTAGCTCAGCATGTTCACTCAAAATGTATGAATGAGTAGGACCAGAATCAACCAACGAGTACAACGACAAAGACTGTAGGGTAAAAGTACATACAATCACATCAGTGTCATTGTGTCACTCACGGTGCGCATACACCCTAGCCGGTCCACCTTCCTCAGGCTAGATAGTAACAGTATGAGCTACAGTCCTCTTCCCACCATCTCGGCGCTGAAACGGTCTACGGCCAAGACCACGCTGCGAGCAATAACAGGTGCAACACCCTGCCCACCTCGAGCTAACAATGGACAATCACACATCTGATGGTCGCCTGACCTACAACTCTAATAAGCATTAGCCACAACAGGCGCAGGTGCCTAACCCTCCCTGGCCAAACGCAGACAATCTCGCCTCAAATGATCTCGGGATCCACAAACCCAACAAGTGCTAAATGGTACTCTAACCTGGGCACCATGCCCCTGGACTCCACATCCCACAACAATTCCGCCATGCCTCGGCTCTGGGTGAAACCTCCTGTCACGGTGTCTCTTGGCCTGACCACCGCTATAACCCGAATCAACAGCTCTCTTACCCAAGCTAGAACCTCACAATCTAGATGCCAAACCCAAATTCTGCTCCATATCCTTAGCACTAAGCATGTATGTTTTAACATCCTGCACAAGCCCATATCGAAAACGATCACATCGAGTACACTCATCAGGAACCAACTCAGGTGCATACCGACTCAATCTCACGAACTGCACCTCATACTCCGCAACAGACATACTGCCCTGCACCAAAGCCATAAACTTACACTTCTTCTCGTCCTGATATAGGACTCCCAAAAACTTCTTCCGGAAAGCTTCACAAAAAAACACCCAGGTCACATCATCCATCGCCATACCGGATATCGGGGTAGTCCACCACGTATAAGCATCACCCTGCAGCAGAAAAACAACACAGCCCAGCTTGCGAGCATCGGTGCACCCTATCTGGCCTAGTATCCTCTCAGTACTGGCCAACCAGCCCTCAGAAGCCTCAAGTGACAACCCTCAAAACTCAACTCTACCTAAACTACGAAGACGTTCAAGCGGCAAACCTTGCCCCTCAACCGGTGGTGCTGGCACACAAACACCCGCAACTACTACCTAAAAAGCACCGGTCATGGCCTGTATCAACGGTGCCATATCACCCATCCCTGGTCCAGCCGACGCAGGTGGTACTTGCTCCACTCCCTCAGGTAGATTAGGTGGGGGCGATGGCAACCCTCCAGGAGGTACAACTTGTCTTTCATCATCCTGCCCAACAGCAGCAGCAATCGCACTAGATCATAACTCTCTCCTCGATCCCATCGTTCTAAAATATATCTAAGGCATGATAATCATTTCAAAATAAAATAGTCAGGCCAGCCTCAAGCAAGGATCCAAGACTTTCATTTCAAAAATCAAAACTTTTCAGACTATAATAATAAGGCAATGGGTACCCCAAAACATCCTCAACATAGCATACAAAAAATTTCAGGATTAAGACTTATTTTTAAGTTACCAATATTTAATTAGACAGATTCCAAACCTTCATCTCAAATTTCAGCTCAATCTGATCATTCTACCACATATAATTGCATCGACAAGATTTAGGGACTAAAGAGCAAAGAAAGAAAAACTGCCCAAAACGACATTAACAGGAAAAATGGCCATCCGTATCGAAACGAGTAAGCCCGTACAGATACAGTTCGATACACCACCAAGCCATTTCGATACACCACCAAGCCGTTTTGATACGCCTAACTAAAATACTAAACTTTTGAAATATTTACATATGTACCGATACGGTTCCTTAGGTGTTTCGGTACGTGGGTTTGAGTTACAAAAGTGAATTATAGTGGCTAAAACTCGTATCGAAACGCCCATCCCCGTACCAATATGCCAGGCCAAATTTGCCTAGGCGTATCGAAAGACACCAGACTCGTACCGATCCCACAAGCCTGAATTTGCCTCGCCGTACCAATACGGTCCCCCGCGTATCGGTACGCCTGGCCTGAAATGTCACATTTGTCTAATTTTTCATCCCAAAAGCATACTCAAACTACTCTATCAAGCTTCAAGCATAATACTAACATGTCAAACATATCTCATGCTAGCTAGCAACACATATCTCAGGCTAGCTAGCAACACATATCTCAGGCTAGCTAGCAACACATATCTAACAACACAACAGGGATTCATACGTCAAAGAGGAAATCTATAGGCATGCTTCCTAATATGCATCCAACCAACATGTCAAAAGGTAAACCAGCACCAAAAACAAACCTTAAAGGCCATTTACAACCCAAGAGCAACTAAAGAAACATGCTCAAATAGGGAGTTCCATAAAACATTTCCCAAAACACGACAAGTACCCCCATTGCCCTTATTTATTATAGTCTAAACCAAACATACTTTGGAAACAAGTCTTGCCAAGATCCCCTTGCTTCTTGCTGCCTTCCAAGACCTCAATTATCTGCATTGATGGACAACAAGAGCGTAAGCACACATGGCTTAGTGAGGAATGCTCAAAAGCAAACACCATCAATGCATTTAAAACCATTTACTTAACATCATCCTTTAAAACATCATCATGCCCCTTTTTAAACATGCACTTTACATCATTTAAAACCAGCATATTAAACCATATGCTACATGTATCATTAAACAACAGCAAATCACATTGCTAACCCTCCACTTAAGCCTTCCCATGCATTACTACCAAATGCAATGCTTAAGGAGAAACATGTGTAAACCACATTATACAACATAAAAATTTCAATGATACATTAACAATTATATTGGCTTTCAAGTGATCATTAACAAGTTCAATAACAAAAGAGTTCATCGGATAAACGGATTCAACAAGTGTTAACCCAACACTTCAAGCCATCTTAATCGGAATAGCGATACAATTACAATCACGGTACATTAACAACCGAGTAAAATAACAACCAGGTACCATAATAACCCACGGGGACATCCACCCCAATCATCGGTTAGACGCTTAGTCCACTAACGGGATTATTCGGTACTATTTAACCCCTCTACCATTAGGGTACTTGGATGGAGTATTCAGTACACCGTATAAACCCCTCAACATCCAAGGCAACTTATTTACAGTGCACTCAATCCTATGGCCGGCCAACTATATCCGATAACAATTTTAAAACCACATCACTTGCCATTATAATTAACCAAATAACATTTACCTTACTGTTTTTAACAAGCATTAAACCATGCCATTTCCAAAGCAATCATGCTTTAAAACACAAGTATAAACCACATACTTACAAGGATCACTTACCATGTGCATCCTTCAGCATTTCATGCTTAAAAATAGTATATCAAATACTTTAAAACATGCTTAAACAGTAGGTAACATGTAAATTAAAACAAGTGCATAAAACCATTTCAAACTAGCACGACTAAGAGAGAAAACCACTTTATACTTACTTCCGAGTCTAGGTAAGGGTTTCAAGCTCTACCTTAACTCCCAAAACTCTGTTCCCAAAATATCAAAACTCTTTAAACCACGTTTTCACTCACCGATACGCGAAACCTCAATTTGTTGACCCGAAATCAAGAATCTGAACCTCCAACGCCTCTCCAATCACTTCCAGATCAACCTCCCCTGTTTTTACCACAAAACAACAGAGGATTAATGCATCATAATGCATTCCAAATACAGCAACCACAATCCTTCTCAGATTCTCACAAAACCTCCACAATTAACCATCCACAACAACCGAAAACATAACCAAAACATATCGATTCACAACTCAGCCAACATCTATCAAACTAACATCAATTTTAACACCAAAAAACATCTAAAAACAAATTCAAAACAACCTACCACCTCCAGCAACCTTACAACCATATAAACACCACAAAACCTCAAAACTAACAACCTAAACAAATAGAGATTCTTAAATTTCGGGATTCCATTGATAAAAATCACTTATCAACATTATTAAACATCCAAAATATGAATCAAATCAACCTTACTTACTGGAAATCAGATCCAATTCGCGAATCAACTCATTTTCCCCATATAACTCAATTAAACATTGAAAAATCATCAAAATCATATTAGAAACACAAAAACAAGGATCAAATGCTTGGGAATTTCAATAAATAACCATACAATAGAGGAGATCTCAGACCTTACCCCTATTGTGAAGTTTCTCCCTTAATTGATTTGTGAAAAGCTAAGAAAACACAAGATTATTGTAAGATTTTATATAAACAATCTTTATAAAACAATTTGAAATAATAAAATCAAGTTAGAAACCACCTCACCTCTGGAAATTTGATGAAAAACTAAGTGTTTGGCTGAGGAGAGAATGGAGAGAAAAAGTTGAGAGAAAATGATGTGATTTTTGTTTTGGAAAAGATAACTAACTTCTTAACAACATCCTCTTTAATTATTAATTAAACCACAAGTTAAAATAAGTCAAATCAAGGAAGAAATTATCAGAAACCAATTGGTAAAATAGCTCCTTAAAGATTCTAAGTATTTGACCCTTTTCATTTTAGTCACTAGAAAATCACAGTTTTCAAAACTTTCATTTTGGCCACTAACCAAAATTGTAACACCCTTAATGTATACTCGTAAGCCGAATATACATTAAAGATGTTACGGAGTCATTGAATGAAATCTTGACTTGTAAATTTTCTTTTATATACCAAAATTCATTTTGTAGTTTAACCCTTTTCTCGGTTTTGAATTAAAAACTATGTCAGTCTATTGCAGCTAGTTTTGACCGTGAATTGATTTATAAAATTCATAATTGAGTTGTTGAAATAAAACTATATTTCAAGGTGAAAACTATATATATTGCCTAGACCCTTTCTTGATTTTCAAAATTTTACACGATTAGGGTTAAACAAAATTTAACTACGTCAAAATTCATAGTTATTAATAGTAAACCATTTCTCTAAGTCCATACTTCCATAACAATATATAAATACGTCATAAACTTAAACTTACAAAATAATTTACCCACTTAAATTATTACATGCCCACTAGTCTATCAAATTACGTTAAAGATGTACGTGTTGTACTTACAGATAGTAACTTGATCTTCCCAATTAACAGCTCCTCTTTGCTAGTCTATTTTCGGAGAACCTACGTGTGAAATAAAACACACGCTAAGTACGAACTTAGTGAGGCAATAATCTTATTTATCAAAACGTAAAATAAAGCAATACATGTTATACCTTAACCTAGCATGGTTTCTGTCTAAGGTAGTATCGTACTAACAAGGTTTTCATAGTCAGTCAATATTCATGTGCAAGTCATAATTTTTCTAACTAGTCTAGTTTCCAATACTCCATTATTACCAAGTAAATCATGTGCATGGCATAGTTTACATACATGGCATATTTCATACACATGGCATAATTCACATGCACGTCATGGTTTATATTTATATGACATAATTCGTATACATGACATACTTTATATATATTGCATAATTCATATATATATATATATATGACATGAATTATATACATGGTAGAATCCATGTACGTGTCATAATTTATATACGTGGCATGATTCATATACGTGACATTACTCATATACATGACTTAATTCATATACATAACATGATACGTATACATGGCATAATTCATATGCATAACATAATTTGTATACATATCATGATTCATGCATATCATATTTCATAAATATGTGACATTCCTCGTATACATGGCATAATTCATGTACTTGGCATAATTCACATACTTGGCATAATTCATATACATGTCATGATTTATATACGTAACTTGATTCGTTTACATGACATGATTCATTTACGTGACATGATTCTTTTATCATTGCCCAAAGTACGCTATATGAGATCGAGGTACGCGAGTCATCTCGAAATGACATCGTAGTGTCTAACGTAAACGTAAATATAAGTACGTAGTCGGGGATGCTCTTTGCTCCCCATAAACATAAAACACCTCGACAGTGCACTCGGGCACCGTGGGCGTAGATCCCCAGGGTGCACACCAAGGGCTTCGGTCCCCAAGGTGTATGTGACACAATCATTTTGTCACAATATCTGTTTGATAACAAAAACTTAAGGGTGCAGCTGCTAAAGACTCTATGGCATGCCAACTATACCATGGACTCTCATACACAATACTTGGGTATTTCTTTTATCATCAATCAATCATCACAATCAATCATACATATAAACATTTCATATTTCATGCTTCATCATAAATATTCATGGTAAACATAGATCATCACTTATGCAAACAATAATTCATACCTGGTATTCCATCAAGCTTGTCATGTCGAGCAATGTATCATATTGTGTATTATAGAGAAATGCAATGCCATTTTCAATGTAATGCAAACATTTAAAATTGCACTCACCTTGGCCATTTATTAATATGCCTCACTAAGCTCTATTGATCCTTTCCTTTTATAGTACCTCGAACCTTTTCTTGATTCGAATCCAACTTCATTTATCACATGAATATAAATATACATTTGTTAGATTCACTTCTAACAACATTTCACTTAATCTATTTAATCATTCAACATAAAAAATTTTCCATACATTTCTTTCCTTCCTTATACTGTTCGCAAACTCATTTTGGTCTTTAATAACCATTTAGAACTTTCATTAACCCTTTTCAAGCTTACTAATTAACTTTAGATACAAAATGTATCAATTCTCATTTTCTGGCAGATTGCACTACCTTCAAAGAAATATTTCTATAAAATAATCTACAACTCAGAATTCGATTCCGTTTGTTGTAAAAGAAACCAAATTCAATAAGCTTTTCAACCATATAAATTAATAGCCTAAATTCAACTTGTACGATTTATGGTGAATTTTCAAAGTTAATTTCTAGTGCTGATTTCGGAACAGACTGCCATACTGTTTTCTGACCTTTCACCACTTAAAAATTCATATCTTTTTACTCGGAACTCGAAATCAGTTTCCGTTTGTTGGAAACAAAACTAGACGAACAAATATTTACATTGATATAAAATTAACCTTCTAATCATTTTTGTAGAATTTATGGTGAATTTTTAAACTTACTGCCAAAAATCAGTTTTCTACACTACTTCCATAAATAACTTCAAACTTTATACTAACTTCTCCTTACTTCTGTACTTTTCAATTTAGTCCCAATACTTGATTCAAATCATCAAGTTATCACCCTTTTTCATCAAATAATTATTCAACATTGATCCCCTTTAATTTTTCCTTCTTTCTGAATTAGTCACTAAAATGCAAAGATAAGGATTCCAACTTCTTAACTTTCCAATTTCATCCTCAAATCAACATTACTACTTGAATTCTATTATTTCAACTAAAATTCAGACTTAATCCTTATCAAAAACCTCCTTGCCAAAATGGTCACTTAATTTTGACAATTTGTCAAAATGGTCACTAACTCGATTTAACATCAGTTTTGCATTCTAACTTCAATTTCACATTTCCAACATCAATAATAACATGAATACACTTCAAAATCATAAAAATTCAGATTAGTCCTTAAATTTTTAGAATTGCCGAAATGGTCCCTATACCTTTAATTTATGGTTTTGCTTCCAAATAACAAATTCAAGCTTAATTAATCATTTATCCAACATCACAAACCCTAAATCAAACTTGAATCCATAAACCCTAATTATCTTCATACAAACTAAAATATGTAGGGTTTAAATCCCAACTCAAAAACATGATTTTATCATCATAACAACTTAATTTCAACATAGAATCATAAAATCTCAAAACCCCCAATTTAGTCCATAAACCCTAATTTCTTTCTCATCAAAATTATCATCAATCAAGCATGTATTCCATGAATTATTGACATCAAAGATAGAGCATGAAGAGTAGAACAACTTTGTAGTTGAAAAGATTACCTAAAAATCGAGTTTCAGGGCTTGAATCGAGCTTGGAAAAAATTTCACTTTCTTTCCCTAGCTCTCACATTCTTTGCTGGAAAAGATGAACATTTTCACCATTATTTTACACATGTAAGTATTAAATGAATTTAAATATTAAATTCATTTAATAGTGAAATTACAATTTTGTCTTTTTACCCAATGGCTGAGATTGATTTTATCATCAATCAAGGGCCAAGATTTAATCTTCTATTTTCTCTTTCCAAAATTGCCCTTATAACTTTTTAAATATTTCAAAAATGGCATTGAGGCAAAATGAGCAATTTGCCCTCCAACTAGTTTTTATTTACTAGTTTACCATTCTTGTAAAAATTCAACTAAATCTAGTTGGAATCCAACAAAATATAATAAAATATTCATAAAATAGTATTTTATGACTTTTCCATAGCTTTTGGATCAGCCTCTGAAATTTTAGTTCGATCCGATTTCCCGCTATTCATAAAATACTTCTACTGCGATTTTACCGTTTTGAACTATCGGATTTATTCCAAAAATTCCATATTTCCATATTCGAGAAATAAACTTTATTATCTCATAAAAACTTCCTTTCTAAGAACTTAGACTGAATTTTCCTAACTCAGACTACTATTCCGATAATTATCAAAAAACTCCATAGAATAAGATTTCTCTTAGAAATCCTTTATCGACAATCCATTCGAATATTCTTTACTTTTACTGAGTCCAAAATATCGATTAGAAATACTTTTATGGGACCTTCCCGAAGGTCACCCATCCTTGTATTTCTCTGGACTAAGCATGCTTAACATTTTCATTCGATCCAAATTTGGTACCTTTTTCTGCATCTTAATTCTTAAAACCGATATCAAGGTACCTATTTCGATCCGATTCACTCTTATACGGAATAAAATTTACTTATTGGGGAAATTTACACTTTAATCCCTAAACTTTTACATAGTTTATACTTTAACCCCCTAAACTTTCAAAATTTACATTTTGGTCACTGGCCAAAATTTGGGATATTACAATTCCTCCCCTTTAAAAAAATGTGTCCTCGAATTTTCAATGTGTACCTGTTCCAAATGTTTACGGATATTACTTCCCTATTTTCTTCTCAGCCTCCCAATTGGCTTTTTCGACCTTGTGATTTTTCCTCGAAACTTCAATCAATGAAATTTCTTATTCCTTAATTCTTTAATTCCATAAACCAATATTTCCACTAACCCCTCTTCCTATATCAAATCTAATTGCATCTCAATTTATTCAGGAGTGATGACAAGTAAATAATTCAGTCAAAGCCCTCAAAACATAAGTACATATACTATATACTTTTGCTCACTTCTAAAGATAAGACCCATTAATATACTTTTGGTCCAACTATTTCATGATTCTTTGAAGTATAACAGTTCTGAAGCCAAGTTTTTCCCTTTTTAACCTATACAAAT
The DNA here is from genome assembly GCA_019671005.1 of Hibiscus mutabilis. Classification (NCBI taxonomy): domain Eukaryota; kingdom Viridiplantae; phylum Streptophyta; class Magnoliopsida; order Malvales; family Malvaceae; genus Hibiscus; species Hibiscus mutabilis. Next base: position 16,939,750 of record CM033720.1, on the reverse strand, counting down.
CATCCTTCCTCGAATTGATACTTTTCTTCGTTTTGTTTTTCTTTTAGCTTTAACAGATAACATGTTGTCCAAAGATCAAGTTTCTTTTTATATCTTACTTCTACATTTTATATAAATAGCCAATTTATCTTAAAATTGGTCTTAGAATTCTCAAATTACTGGCTTTCTTTTCAGCATTGCTAACAAACAGTTCTTAGAATTTCTTATAATTCTTGTGATATGCTTCAAATCATTTATTAGTAGTCATACTATAATTCTCCAAATAAAATTATTCCTTGTCATACCGGCTTAACCCACTGATCTCACACTATTTCTCATAAACAATGTGAGTACTTTATCAAAGCCTAAAAAATCAGTGAAATCATTTCCTTATGAACTAATCATTGACTCCAATTTCTAACACTTTTCTAGGAAGTTTTTCCAAATTACTTCCTCTGCATCAATATTACTTCTTCTATAGGAGTTTTACCATCCTTCATCTTCAAATAAACAATCATAACTTCTTTTTTTGCTCTAACATTTAAGGTTCTCAACAGCTTAAAATTTAAACAACCAATGCTTTTTTATATACAGTTGCCGAAGGTTACAACCTCTTAGGTACTTCTTGTTCTTGTACTTGAGCCCCCTACTGCACCAGTAGCTCAATCTAGGTAAGAATCGAAAAAAGTTCATACTTGATTTCATTGTTATTGCTACGGGTATCTTTATAACCCTTGTGATCCGAGATTCTTGTTTTTGTCTAGAAACATTTCTATGGAAATTTCAATTAGCTTGAACAATCCTCAACTAAACACTCTTTCTTTGACTTCATTAAGGAACTAATTCCTTTTAAAAATTTAAACATTTCTTCTTATAATCACTTCTACCTGATGCACAGGTAACCAACTTATCTAAATTACATTTCAGATTCCCGAGATGATACATTCATATTACCTTCTAGTATTTGATCACTTAGATCATTAGAAAACCCTTTTTCCAGCAATCCACATTATTTTAATGCTTGTCATACTCATCATGTTATATTACTGATTGTCTTTATCAAAACCTTTCTGAAAAGATATCTTAGCTTATCCATTACACTTCAGCCTTACCTTTATAAGGCTTTGCTATCAACTATTCAGGTAGAATTAACCTCTTAGTTGACTTCTTTGAATACTCTTGGTTAAGAGTTCGATACTCTTTATCGGTATTAGACTTCCAATCTTGTTCAGTATGTACACAAATACCACTTTCATCATACTTTTATTTCATATTTCTTGTCTTTCTAATCTTATAAACCTTATTGTTGACATCTAGTAACATTGATGTCTCCTTAAAAAATGATCTTTCTTGTACAATTTACCTTTATAATAGGGATGCCTTCAATTTTTTTGGGTGATATTTGTATACCCACCATATAAATTAAACATACCTCACATCCATTGCATTGCAATCTTTAAGCTGTTACTAAAGAAATCACTGACTCTAAACAGTCAGTTCTTTCTTCCCTAATGATTACTTCAGAACCATCGAGTCCTTGAAGTACCAACCTTTTTTTTTACATTTCACCTCTACATCATATGCATGCAACCAATTCATTCCAAAAATAATCTCAAGTTTGCGAAATAAAAACTCCAATAAGCTTGCTAGGAACTCAATTCCTTAAATCACCAACAGACATTTCTTACGTATTCTAATCACCCATGCAATATGTCCAAGTGGGTTATTAGGAATCACATTGCTAAAAATAGTTTTCCTTAAAAATCTTTCTTAAAAATCTTTCTTTGTACTACTATCTTAGTACCAATATACGAGTGAGTCGAACCCGGATCAATTAAAGTAATTACATGCCTTCTCCATAGCCTTTGCTCTCATTATAGCATCCTAGTAAATCGAAAAACTCATAGCTGAGAATTACTCTTTAGACCTCAGGTTAAATCCCCTTAATAAACCATTCTAATAGAGATTTCTCAGTTGGTATCAAATCGGTTGTATACCAACTAAATCTATTAAAATCCAACACATACTCGTAGATAGTACAAGTACTTTGTTTTAAACTTTGAAACTACTGTAACATCTATTTCTTAAACTAGTCGCCAACATACTTGATTCTAAACACTTTTTAGAATGTCCAAGTCACTTTCTCAACAGGTATAATTATGTGGCCGCGGACCATCAATTACAAGCATGTTCCCTTAATAAGGAAGCAACTTTTCTAACTTTTTAGCATTTGTACAATTTAATTCCTCTAACATGACTTTAACATTGTAGAGCCATAAATTGGCAGCCATCAGACCACCCTCTCCATGAAATTCAGGAGCTCCTAACTTCTTAAGCTCCTTAACAGTCGATGCCTTTACTGGTGTAGGTGCCAGATTGATACAGGCATTTAAGGTTTGAATTTTTTTAGCCATTGTTTTTTAGGGCTCGTACTAAGGTTCTATATTCTTATGCTGGAGTTCCCTACTGTGTAGGTGGCTCAGCTGGGGTAAGAGCTAGAGGTAGAGTATTCTATATCTCTTTACTTCCACTTTAAACCTTCTCTTGATCCCCATAATTAAACATTTAACGCAATTCATCAGTACTTAACATCATCTATTTCCACTAAAACTTATTCATGTAAATGAGGAACAAGCTACACAGATAGTACATCAGTAACATGACATCCTAGGGGCATGTACTTAACATAAAATCATATTTAACTCGATTTAACCTCTAGAATCGGCTAAACCTGTAGCCCTGATACCAATAAATGTAACACCCTTAATGTATACTCGTAAGCCAAATATACATTAAAGATGTTACGGAGTCATTGAATGAAATCTTGACTTGTAATTTTTTTATATACCAAAATTCATTTTGTAGTTTGACCATTTTCTCGGTTTTGAATTAAAAATTATGTTAGTCTATTGCAGCTAGTTTTGACCGTGAATTGATTTATAAAATTCATAATTGAGTTGTTGAAATAAAATTATATTTCAGGGTGAAAACTATATATACTGCCTAGACCCTTTCTTAATTTTCAAATTTTTACACGATCAAGGTTAAACAACAATTAACTACGTCAAAATTCATAGTTATTAATAGTAAACCATTTCTCTAAATCCATACTTCCATAACAACATATAAATACGTCATAAACTTAAATTTACAAAATAGTTTACCCACTTAAATTATTACATGCCCACTAGTCTATCAAATTATGTTAAAGATGTACGTACTGTACTTACAGATAGTAACTTGATCTTCCCAATTATCAGCTCCTCCTTGCTAGTCTATTTTCGAAGAACTACGTGTGAAATAAAACACACGCTAAGTACGAACTTAGTGAGGCAATAATCTTATTTATCAAAATTTAAAATAAAGCAATACATGTTATACCTTAACCTAGCATGGTTTCTGTCTAAGGTAGTATCGTACTAAAAAGGTTTTCATAGTCAGTCAATATTCATATGCAAGTCATAATTTTTCTAACTAGTCTAGTTTCCAATACTCCATTATTGCCAAGTGAATCAAGTGCATGGCATAGTTTACATACATGGCATATTTCATACACATGGCATAATTCACATGCATGACATGGTTTATATTAATATGACATACTTCGTATACATGGCATAATTCATATATATATATATGACATGAATTATATACATGGTAGAATCCATATACGTGTCATAATTTATATATGTGGCATGATTCATATGCGTGACATTATTCAAGTACATGACTTAATTCATATACATAACATGATACGTGTACATGGCATAATTCATATACGCAACATAATTTGTATACATGTCATGATTCATATGCATAGAATATTTCATAAATATGTGACATTCCTCGTATACATGGCATAATTCATATAAATGTCATGATTTATATGCGTAACTTGATTCGTTTACATGACATGATTCATTTACGTGACATGATTTTTTATCATTGCCCAAAGTACGCTATATGAGATCGAGGTATGCGAGTCATCTTGAACTGACACTGTAGTGTCTAACGTAAACGTAAAGATAAGTACGTACTCAGGGATGCTATTTGCTCCCCATAAACATAAACCACCTCGACAGTGCACTCGGGCACAATGGGCGTAGATCCCCAGGGTGCACACCAAGGGCTTAGGTCCCCAAGGTGTATGTGACATAATCATTTTGTCACAATATCTGTTTGATAAAATAAACTTAAAGGTGCTGCTGCTAAAGACTCTATGGCATGCCAACTATATCATGGACTCTCATACACAATACATGGGCATTTCTTTTATCATCAATCAATCATCATAATCAATCATACATATAAACATTTCATATTTCATGTTTCATCATAAATATTCATGGTAAACATAGATCATCACTTATGCAAACAATAATTCGTACCTGGTATTCCATCAAGCTTGTCATGTCGAGCAATGTATCATATTGTGTATTATAGAGAAATGCAATGCCATTTTCAATGTAATGAAAACATTTAAAATTGCACTCACCTTGGCCATTTATTAATATGCCTCACTAAGCTCTATCGATCATTTCCTTTTATAGTACCTCGAACCTTCTCTTGATTCGAATCCAACATCATTTATCACATGAATATAAATATGCATTTGTTAGATTCACTTCTAACAATATTTCACTTAAGCTATTTAATCATTCAACATAAAAAAATTTCCATACATTTCTTTTCTTCCTTATACTGTTCACAAACTTATTTTGGTCTTTAATAACCATTTAAAACTTCCATTAACTCTTTTCAAGCTTACTAATTAACTTTAGATACAAAATGTATCAATTCTCATTTTCTTGCAGATTGCACTACCTTCAAAGAAATATTTCTATAAAATAATCTACAACTTGGAATTCAATTCCGTTTCTTCTGAAAGAAACTAGATTCAATAAGCTTTTCAACCATATAAATTAATAGCCCAAATTCAACTTGTACGATTTATAGTGAATTTTCAAAGTCAATTTCCAGTGCTGATTTCGGAACAGACTGCCATACTGTTTTCTGACCTTTCACCACTTAAAAATTCATATCTTTTTACTCGGAATTCGAAATCAATTTTTGTTTGTTGGACAAGAAACTAGACGAACAAATCTTTACATCGATATAAAATTCACCTTCTAATCATTTTTTGTAGAATTTATGGTGAATTTTCAAACTTACTGCCAAAAATCATTTTTCTACACTACTTCCATAAATAACTTCAAACTTTATACTAACTTCTCCTTACTTCTCTACTTTTCAATTTAGTCCCAATACTTGATTCAAGCCATCAAGTTATCACCCTTTTTCATCAAATAATTATTCAACATTGATCCCTTTTAATTTTTCCTTCTTTCTTAATTAGTCACTAAAATGCAAAGATAAGGATTCCAACTTCTTAACTTTGCAATTTAGTCCTCAAATCAACATTACTACTTGAATTCTATTATTTCAACTAAAATTCAGACTTAATCCTTATCAAAAACCTCCTTGCCAAAATGGTCACTTAATTTTGACAATTTGTCAAAATGGTCACTAACTCGATTTAACACTGGTTTTGCATTCTAACTTCAATTTCACATTTCCAACATCAATAATAACATGAATACACTTCAAAATCATAAAAATTCAGAGTAGTCCTTAAATTTTCAGAATTGCCGAAATGGTCCCTATACCTTTAATTTAGGGTTTTGCTTCCAAATAACAAATTCAAGCTTACTAGATCATTTATCCAACATCACAAACCCTAAATCAAACTTGAATCCATAAACCCTAGTTATCTTCATACAAACTAAAATATGCAGGGTTTAAATCTCAACTCAAAAACATGATTTTATCATCATAACAACTTAATTTCAACTTAAATTTCAACATAGAATCATAAAATCTCAAAACCCCCAATTTAGTCCATAAACCCTAATTTCTTTCCCATCAAAATTATCATCAATCAAGCATGTATTACATGAATTATTGACATCAAAAGATAGAGCTTGAAGAGTAGAACAACTTTGTAGTTGAAAAGATTACCTGAAAACCGAGTTTTGGGGCTTGAATCGAGCTTGAAAATTTTTTCTCTTTCTTTCCCTAGATCTCACGTTCTTTTCTAGAAAAGATGAACATTTTCACCATTATTTTACACATATAACTATTAGATGAATATTAAATTCGTTTAATAGTAAAATTACAATTTTGCCCTTTTTTATCCAATGGTTGAGATTGATTTTATCATCAATCAAGGGCCAAGATTTAATCTTCCATTTCCTATTTCCAAAATTGCCCTTATAACTTTCTAAATATTTCAAAAATGCCATTGAGGCAAAAAGACCAATTTGCCCTACAACTAGTTTTTATTTACTAGTTTACCATTCTTGTAAAAATTCAACTAAATCTAGTTGGAATCCAACCAACTATAATAAAATATTCATAAAATAGTATTTTATGACTTTTCCATAGCTTTTGGATCAACCTCTGAAATTTCAGTTCGATCCGATTTCCTGATATTCATAAAATACTTCTACTGCGATTTTACCTTTTCAAACTATTGAATTTATTCCAAAAATTCCATATTTCCATATTCGAGAAATAAACTTTATTATCTCATAAAAACTTCCTTTCCAAGAACTTGGACTGAATTTTCCTAACTCAGTCTACTATTTCGATAATGATCAAAAATCCCCATAGAATAAGATTTCTCTTAGAAATCCTTTTATCGATAATCCATTCGAATATTCTTTACTTTTACTGAGTCCAAAATATCGATTAGAAATACTTTTATGGGGCCTTCCTGAAGGTCACCCATCCTTGTATTTCTCTGGCCTGAGCGCGCTTAACAATTTCATTCGATCCAAATTTGGTACCTTTTTCTGCATCTTAATTCTTAAAATCGATATCAGGGTACCTATTGCGATCCGATTCACTCTTATACTGAATAACATTTACTTATTGGGGAAATTTACACCTTAATCCCTAAACTTTTCCAAAGTTTATACTTTAACCCCATAAACTTTCAAAAATTACATTTTGGTCACTGGCCAAAATTTGGGATATTACAAAAATGTCCATCTTCCAAAATCTATTTTTCAAAATTGATTCCACCATTATTAAATACATAATTAATAATGATTTTTAAGCATTTTTCCATACTTTTTCCAACACCAAAAATATACGATCCCGAAACTGACTCAAATCTCTACTCTGGTCCACCGAACCGTCTAATAAACTCTCTAAACCGCTAAGCCCTAAAACGGGACGTTACAAAACTTATCTTGGTAGTCAAAGTGTTTATTGGCCATGGCGGAGTTGAAAAGGTTTGGGAACGAGTAGTTTAGGCTCGATTTTAAAGGGGAGGAGAGAGATCCTGTCAGATTGAGATTAGATATATGGTTTAAATGTGAAAAAAATTTAAGAGATTTTGGTTTCAAGAAACAGTGGTCAAAAATCGTCACAAGGCGACCAAAAATCGTCTTGTGGTGGCCGAAGTTAGGCTAGTGATGGTCGAAATTGGTTTGAGATGGTCTGAAGTTGGCCAAAAGAATTAAAACGACAAAAGAAATGGTGGTTAATGACTATGTTCATCGTGTTCTTCATTTTCATGAAGAACACGCGATGAACACAAGGAAAAACAAGGTGCTATACGCATCATTTTGAAGCGACTAGGATCCGGGGATCTGCGTGTTTCTATTCGGTTTGGGTCTTAGGATTCGTGTTCTATTATTCAAACTATTGTAATTCGAGCTTTAAATTTCAATAAAATTCAATTTGATCTTTGTTCTTTATTTTATGTTTTAATTTCATTCAATTTAGTCCCAATCTGTTTAATTGCAAGTTTAATTTTGTTCAATTTAGTCCTTTTACAGTTTAATTATTCAATTTATTTGCCATTTAAATTCTATTTGTTTATTATATGGTTTAATTTGAGCATGTGGCATTATATTGTGTGACTTAATCACCTAATTTAGATTTAAGTGGTATATTAGAGCCTTAATTTAAGTTCTTTAATTAGGAATCTTAATTAAATAAAATGATTAGGATTTATATAATTGTAACAAGTTAATAAGTATCATTTAAGAAATTTAGGAGTTTAAATTTGAATGGTGTCCTAAAGCAATTGGACATTATTCAACATGAACTTTTAAATTGAATAAATAATATTTGTTAAAATCCTAAAACTTGTTAAATAACTTAGATCAATTACATTCAACCTTTAAATGGGATTAATTACTTTAATAACATAGTGAATTTAATTAGTAGGGAATATTATCTATAATTTTAAAATTCAATTAGGAATGATATCCTAAAGCAATTGGATATTATTCTAAGTTAAGTTTGAAATTAAATAATATTCATAAATTAAAAATACATAAATTAATTAGAGCCTTTTTAGGTTATTACTTAAAATAAATTCTTAATAATTAATTACATGCATAAAAACCTTTTTGAAATAAAATATATTTTTAGAATATAAAAGATGATGCCCTGATCGTATATGGGTGTTTTCAATTTTATATTCAAGAAAAAATATATTTTATTATAAAAAAATATTTTCATTTTAAATATAAACACAATTAGCAATAAATGAATAAAATTAGATTTGAATTATTATTTTAAATGCCAAAATGTAACACAAAATTAGAAGGTACCAATTTTTGGGCGATTGTAGTAGTGTTAATTTTTTTCTATACGTAATCAACTTCTAAACCTCAACTTTTAAAATATCTAGTTATTTTATGGTGTCCGGTCTACTAAAGCAACCAGTGGCGACTCCATTTTTTAAAATCAAATTAAAAAAATCCTTAATTCAAAAATAAATCTTCCAAACAATTTTTAAAAAATGGTTTCGACACTAGTCTTGAATATTTTTTTGTAGTAATTTTTGTGACCATATACTAGAGGTGAAAGTACTGTATATGTATCTATTATAGCTTGAAGTCTGTTTTAGTTTTAGGTAAAAAAAAATATTTTTAATTTATTTTTTCACACAAAAAATCAATAGCATAACAATAAAAAATGGGATAATAGCACAAATGCCCTTTATACTTTGTCATTTTTGTCAATGTGAGATTTATAATTTTTAAACGTTCAATGAATCTTTCGTATTTTATTTTCGTATTCTATTATGCCTCTGACACTAACGACGTTAAGTGATGACATAGTAGGGACACATGTCACCTTTCTATGCTGCCACATTGCCTTTTTTTTCAAAAAATACTTTAAGTCAAAGGGCTTTAAAGTAATTTAACTCTTTTAATTTTTCATGATAAAAAATATAACTTAGAATGAAGGGCATAAGAACAAGTTTACCCTTTTCTTTTTAGATTAAATTAAACCTTTTTCATTCCTCCAAAGAACATCTTCCTCTTTCACCATCGCTGTCATTGTTGTCGTCGATTCCTTCCACCATCTCTGTCACCGGTGCGAAGACACCAGTTCCATCCAGCGATCCGATCGAATTTCGATACGGGGAGCGAGGCCGACGATGAAATCATGAAGTGCATATTGTGTAAGGAAGAGTATGAATCACGCAACATCGCCTTCTTACGCTTTGGGTCTCCTCTCGATCATGCCCACCGTGGCTCTTCCACGTCTAGTCCCTTCTTCCCCCGACTTCATTTTGGTCTCTTTCGGTGATGGGTCTTTTGGGTTTCCCCCTGAGCTCGGACCTGCAAATAAAGTCATTTTGATACTTCCAGTTTGTTTTAATTGCTTTGATTTCTTATCAAAAATGAAAAAACGATGTTCTAATGTAAAAATTTTGACTCAAACTTTAAAATTTTCGATGTTTATTGGTTTGTAAAAAAAATTGTTTAATTTATGCATTGCCCTATTTTTTTTCAGAGGCTTTGATTTGAAGCTTTGGTTTCGAACTTCTAATTTGGTTGAATCGATTTAATTTCTTCTCAAAAATGCAAAATTTTAATGTTCTAATGTGAAAAAACCTCCAACCTGAACTTATAATGTTCAGAAACATTTTTTTCTGTTTGGGAATTTGGTTTAATATATGCATTACCTTTTTTTTCAGAAACTCATTTTCAGATAAATGGTAATCCGCTATAAAACCCATCATAGAAACTATGTCTCTTTATGGAATTCATTATATTGTTTGCATTTTCTTAACAAATTATGAATTTTTTTTATTGGGAAACCAGGTGAATCGATCACCCGTTTTCAAAGCAATGCTGGAGAATGAAATGGCAGAAACCAAAAGTGAAACAGCCAAAGTGATGTATTATATTGTCGGTGACGCGATATTACTGTAATGTCGGCGACGGTGGAAGAAGAAGAGGATGAGGAACGGAAAAAGTTTAATTTAATCTAAAAAGAAAAGAGTAAACTTGTTCTATACCCTCCATTTTAAGTTATATTTTTTATCATGAAAAATTAAAAGTGTTAAATTATTTCAAAGCCCTTTGATTTAAAGTAATTTTTTTTTTTGGAGAAAAATGCCATGTGGCTGCATAAGGAAATGATATGTATCCCTGTCATATCATCACTTAACGTCGTTAGTATCAAAGGGCATAATAAAACACAAAAGTAAAGTATGAGGACACATTGAACGTTTAGAAATCATGGACTCTACATTGATAAAAATGACAAAATATATAGAGCATTTGTGCCATTATCCCTAAAAGAAATTGAAAGGATTACTACTCTCAATTTTGTAGGTTTACCAAATACACTCAAATGCGGTTATCATAAATAATAACAATCAAAATATTATGATAATTCAATTAAATCAATATGTTCGAGATAAAATTATTTTACAGGCAATGAGTCGTCTTATTAACATCTCATCGTATCCAATAAAAATTAAACTATTAAAAATTAACTAGCATAGGTCACTTGGAGTGACATTAAAACCAACCCTAAAAGACATAACTTATAAAAGATAAACCAAAACTTATATAAAATCAACCCTAATTTGTCAAAAAAATCAACCCTAAACCTGGAGAGCTAATGCTCTAGGACAACCTCTTCTATTAGTTAAATTGTGATAACGTTTTATTAAAGATTATCTTATTGGTGAAAATTAAAGAGAGTAGAAATAAATTCAAGGGATTTGAACTCAAGTATAATAGAAACGAGAAGATGCTTAGCCACTAAGTCAATGTTAATACCATTTTAAAACTGACAACAACAACATAATAATAATAATAAAATATTATTAGTTTATAAAATAATAATATTAACAAGTATATAAGTATTTATTAATATTTTTATGAAAATAAATATTAGTAATTACTAATATTCTATGAAAATAATAAATGTTATCACAATTTAACCAATAAAAAAAGTTGGAACAACTATTTGAGCATTAGGCTCTTCAAACCGCTTGTCTGCTTCAATTTTCATTTAATTTTTTAACAAAAAATTTAAATCGAATTTTATTAAACAAAAAGAATGATTATAAAGTATACACACTCTAAATCATGAATATATATGACAATAAAAAAATATAAGAAACCCAAAGAGCATAAAAGAACCAAGTAAATGCATTCTTTTCTTAGAAAATTTATTTAGTATTCTAAATAAAAATTCAGCTAAGATATATTTTAATCAGAAAGCTCAATGAATCAAACATTCTTTCACTACTAGTTCTTGAGACATCGACTATTCACCACAAGAGAAAATCGTCTTGTGACTTAAAATGGTTGATAATACTTGTTAGTTGAACGTTAAATTGCCATAACATTAAATAATACTGTCACAAAGACAGAAAAATTACAAAAATACAGACAAGTAAAATCTCATACAAACAGACGAAAAACAGTCACAAAAATATCAATATAAAATAACTTTTGAAAAAAAATAAAATTAACAAAAACAAACAATCACTCATTAAAATAGAAAATTCTTATTTATATATAAACAATGTTTAAGTAACGAGAATCAAAATAAAAATTCTTAATTGAACGAACGGTGGTGTGTAAGACACATATATACAACGACGTGCGTAGTAGAAGATTTGCTCGGGGTAAGGGTAGTTGGGCATGGTTTTTCCACTTCCCTTTCAACTCATTTATGTTTCAATAAAATAAATCACCTAATTTTTGGCTGGCACCTAAGTAAATGTGCTTGTGAACCACATGCAAACGCTGTCGCTTTGGCATATTCTCTTTCTCTACCATCATATAACTGATTTCTCTCATCCTCTTATCTGCCCCCGCAATAAACAGCCAACACTGAAAAGCAATGGCCGTCGCATTCTCTCTCTCTGGCTCCGCTAATCTCACCACCCCCAAATCCTCTCTTGTCGGCACCACCACCCGCCTCCCCCCATCCTTCCACATCAACAAGAGACCCAATGCCACCATTGTCGCTTCCGTTTCCGCCTCCTCCTCTTCTTCTCCCACCGTTCAAACCCACTGGTCTCTCCATTCCTGGAAGTCAAAACCGGCCCACCAACTTCCCGAGTATCCTGACGCGGACGAGCTCGAGTCGGTACTCGGAACAATCGGGTCCTTCCCGCCAATTGTGTTCGCGGGGGAGGCAAGGAAGCTCGAGGAAAAGCTAGCCAATGCAGCCGTCGGGAAGGCTTTTCTGTTACAGGGCGGTGACTGTGCTGAGAGTTTCAAAGAATTCAACGGGACCAACATTAGAGACACTTTCAGAGTCCTTTTGCAGATGGGCATTGTCCTCACTTTTGGTGCCCAAATGCCCGTCATCACTGTCTGTTTATTTATACAAAATCCCATTTTTCTCCAGCTATTTTCGACCCATTTTAAGACATAAATATAAAAACTTTTGGTTTTTCTTTGCAGGTAGGGAGGATGGCAGGGCAATTTGCAAAGCCAAGATCAGACCCTTTTGAGATTAAAGACGGAGTCAAGTTACCGAGTTATCGAGGAGATAATGTAAATGGCGATGCTTTTGATGAGAAATCTAGAGTGCCTGACCCTCAAAGATTGATTAGAGCTTATCTTCAATCTGTTGGTACATTGAATCTCCTTAGAGCATTTGCTACCGGTGGTTATGCTGCTATGCAAAGAGTCTCACAGTGGAATCTCGATTTCGTTAAGCATAGTGAACAAGGAGACAGGTTAAATTCTTCAACTTTCTGAGTTTTATTGTTGTTTTTAGGCTTTTATGTTTGTCCCTTGTCGTTTTCTTCAGGAATCTGACTTTTGATTAGTAATTAGGTACATGGAGCTTGCTCAGAGAGTTGATGAAGCTCTGGGATTCATGGCTGCGGCCGGGTTAGCCATTGACGACCCGCAAATGAACACAGTTGATTTTTGGACATCCCATGAATGCCTCCATTTACCATATGAGCAAGCCTTGACTAGAGAGGATTCTACTACTGGCCTCTATTATGACTGTTCTGCTCACTTGCTTTGGGTAGGTGAGAGGACTCGGCAGTTGGATGGAGCACATGTTGAGTTTCTTCGAGGCATATCGAATCCTCTTGGCATAAAGGTAGATGCTACTTGTAATCTTTCAGAGCCTGAAAGGCATTTCCAATTGTTTATAAGCTTTATTTAGATACTTTTGATTCCTTGATATTAAATTGGAATTTCCATGTCATGTAACAGTGAAATTTGATTCTGATAGAGAACCATCTGTTAATTTAATTAAAACCTTTGTTGGAAAGGTAACGAGCATGTGCTTTTCTGTATGATTATTAAGTCATCTGTGTGCATTAAAATACTTGAACATGCATAAAAATTGTACGGACTATGGATCTTGCTGTTTCTGGGACTAATCGTGGCATCAACCCTTTTTCTGGAACTTCATGGTGAAATATTATTTCTTTTCTATGTACTGTTAAGAATTAGTTCATGAATTTGTCACTTGGCTTGCAGTGATTGGTCCTGTTTGAGTATGGAACTGTGCAGCTCTATTTTTACATGGTTTCTACCTTTGTAGTTTATAGTGTCAAGATGTCAAACCTTGAAAATTTAGTGAACAAGTAGAGGATTTCATTATTGTAACTTCAGAAGTTTAGTTGATTTGACTAGATGAACTCCAAGTTCATGTCATTTTTGAGTTTTGGTACGCCTAACCATGTTTTTTTTTCTTCTTAATCTGTGAGTGGAGGGAGAAAGAGCTTGACATAGTTTTAGTTGTTATGCTGGAATAATACATTTTGTTTGCTGATATCTCCATGCATGATGTAGGTGAGTGATAAGATGAACCCAAAGGAACTTGTCAAATTGTGTGAAATTCTTAACCCTCAGAACAAACCCGGAAGACTGACAATAATCACCCGAATGGGAGCTGATAACATGCGGATAAAGCTTCCACATCTTATTAGGGCTGTCCGCCAGGCTGGGCTTATTGTTACCTGGGTCAGTGATCCCATGCATGGAAACACAATTAAAGCTCCATGCGGTCTCAAAACTCGTCCGTTCGACGCAATCAGGGTAAAAACTCTTAAACTTACATCTTTTAGTAAACACTTTTGGACCATGACGAAGCCAAAATGAGATTTTTTTTGTCCTTTTTTACATTGTTGTCAGGCTGAGTTGAGGGCATTCTTCGATGTTCACGAACAAGAAGGGAGCTATCCTGGGGGAGTTCATCTGGAAATGACGGGACAGAACGTAACAGAATGCATTGGAGGGTCAAAGACTGTGACTTTTGACGACTTGAACTCTCGGTATCACACACATTGTGACCCCAGGTTAAATGCATCCCAGTCGTTAGAGCTAGCCTTTGCTATATCAGAGAGGTTGAGGAAGAGAAGGCTCAAGTCTGGTAATGAATTTCTGAATGGGAGCAAAGTTAATTAGTAGTGGTCTATAGCATAAGCCAGTCAATTTGTTCGACCTTGATTCACTTGATGAAATATTTATTAATGTTGAGAGCTTTTAAGTACTATTATAAATAACTCTCTTTCTCAAATTGGAGCTCTGAACTATTCTCCTCGTTTAATACTTATGAAGTAGCCTGTGATTGTGATTTCTGAATGTGGTGTTTTATATTTAAAATTGGAGAATACATTGGATAAAAGCTTGTTTACAATCTAAAGTAATAGACCATTGTATTTTATAGCAGTTGGAAACGGTTGTAGGGGCTCTAAACTTGAACCCCTCTACCCCTACCCAAAATAGAAGGGAAAATGAGAGATCAGGGTAATGCTTCAAGGTATATCTTGTATATGGAACAATATTGTAATTTTATAACCTTTCACAAAGGATCCGTGGCGCAATGTCAGCGCGTCTGACTCCAGATCAGAAGGTTGTGCGTTCGATTCACGTTGTATTAATACCCAAATCCTTTGGTTTTTTTTTTTTTTTTGAGGTTGCAATTGTATCCGTCTTTCTCTCTACCATTTCTTCATCATCGTCGTCTGTTCAATACCCAAAATCCTTTGGTTTCAGTCGACTTTTAATCCATATGCCGCTAAAAAAGATTAACTCACTCATCTAAGTTCAAATGTTGTTTGTCTAATTTACATTTTTATTTTTATTAAATAGAGAGTTTATAATCTCATACCATACAAAATGAAGTAATATGAACATCTTTTAGTCATTACGCCAATTAATAAATTTACTTTTTTATTTTTTACTTTTGCCACAACAATACTAGTATTAATGTAGCGATCTCTTTTTTTTTTTTACGAGCATTTTCGCTAAAAAAAGGTTTCGAAGTATTTGAGGCTTTTCGGGTATTTTAAGAAATGTCTTCCATTGGGATTTTATAAAAATCGTATTTTATTTAAAAATGGAGTCGCCACCGGCCATTAAGGTGGGCCGAACACCATAAAAACCAGAGACTTAGAAAAACGTTGGGTTCAGGAGTCGGTTACGGATGAGGAAGGATTAGCACCCCACATCGCCCAAAATTGATACTTTAATAATTACCGCTTTATTAATATTAAACTTTCTGGATTAAAGTGACGATTAAATTAAAATTTGGTTATAAGTGCGAGTATATTTTAAAGGCCCTGTCATTCGAGAGTAAACCGAAAGACCACCATCACTACGCTTGATACTGGCCAGGTTTACGCTCGAATAAAAGGGCACCACATTGACAATAATATATCCAAAATGCAACTTAAAGCATGACAAATATAAATAAATACTAACATAATAAAATATTAATCTAACATAAATAAAATACTAATCTGAAACATACATACATAAATATTAATCTAACACATAAATAAAAATAAATCTAACATAAATAAAATATTAATCTAACACATAAATAAAAATAAATCTAACATAAATAAAATATTAATCTAAAACATAAATAAATATTAATCTAACACATAAATAAAAACAAATCTAACATAAATAAAATACTAATCTAAAACATTCATAAATATTAATCTAACACAAATAAAAACAAATCTAACATACTAATATAAACATTAATCTAAAACATTCATAAATATTAATCTAACATACTAATATAAACATTAATCTAAAATACTCATAAATAATAATCTAACACATAAATAAAAACAAATCTAACATAAATAAAACATACCGACTAAAAATAGGAACAAAATTAAACAACATTTTATTAAATCATACAACATAAATAAAAATATACTTCACTAGGAGCCCGAATAACGAACCCTGACTGACTCCCACCGAGATCTACCATGATCCCTTCAAAAATTAACTAGATCGGATCCAAAATAGGACCCCGATCGAATGTTGGATCGAACCAACTAGGGCCGAGGGCATTACCCCAACCCCGGCCAGCCTTGTTCGGCCGGCCATGGCTCCCCATAATTTGGGTATGCTGAATTGCTTGCCAATTTCAATGGCATTTGTGGGTGCTTGGTGCCGCCCCTCCCCCTGCCTTTTATAGGCAATTTGGGGAGGGTGGGGGTGACGTGGAGCACCCTCATCCATTACCTTTTTTTTTACTTTTTAAATAGTTTTTACTTTTTTATATATATTATTATTATTTTGATTTTTTCATTAATTTTATATTAATAATATTACTATTAAAATAATACTAATAATACTAAAACAGAACAAAAATGAGTGATTACAGCTGCCCCTCTTTGCTTGTTCTTATGAAACGAGAACAAAGCAAATATCAAAAGCACTCATTTTTGTCCTACTTCCTTGTCCTTGGCTTCAGAATCACAGGTTCTTCTAGAACTTTCTGCTCTTCTTCGGCCAACTCTTCAAGCTTGTAAGTCCTTCCTATATAGAACTTTTTCGCCTTCTGATCTTAGAGCTGCAGGTCCTTCCTATATAGAACCTTTCGTTTTCTTGGGTGGATCTTTCGGAATGAAAGTTCTTCCTATATAGAACTTTTTACCTTGAAATCTTAGAGTTAGGGTTCTTCCTATATAGAACCTTTCGCTCTGAGGCCTCGAGTTATGAGTCCCTCCTATATAGAACTTTTCACTCTGAGACGGTAAAGCTTGGAGTCCTTCCTATATAGGACTCTTCGTCTTCAACGCTGTGGGTTTTTCCTATATAAAACCTTCTGAGTCACGGATGGATTCTTTCGACCAAAAGTTCCTCCTATATAGAATTGCTAGTCTTCAAACCCTGGAGCCATAAGTCATTCCTATATATAACTTTTAGCTTCTAAAATCTCGTAGTTACGGTTTCTTCCTATATAGAACCTTTCACTGCGAGGGCTCGAAAATATAGGCCCTTCCTATATGGAACATTTATCTTCAAATTTAGGATTCACGCCAAAATAGCTACCGATCTTTCTAGACTCACGCTACTAAGACTGTCGAAATTTTTCTTCAAATTTAGGGAATTCACGCCGAAAAAGGCTACCGATCTTTCTTCAAATTTGGGGATTCATGCCGAAAATGGCCACCTATCTTTCTGGACTCACGCTACTAAGGCTGTTGAACTTTTTTCAAATTTGGGGATTCACGCCGAAAATGGCTACCTATCTTTGTAGACTTACGCTACTATGGTTGCCGAACTTTCTTCAAATTTGGGGATTCAGGCCAAAAATGGCTACCTATCTTTCTGGACTCACGCTACTATGGCTGCCAAACTTTCTTCAAATTTGGGGATTCACGCCGAAAATGGCTACCAATCTTTCTGGGCTCACGCTGCTATGGTTGCCGAACTCTTTCTTCAATAAAATCTACTTCTTCAAACTTTTGACAATTCTTCAAATACCTGTCTAAAACAAGCAAAAAATGATATGCCTCTATCTATATGATGCAGGCAATGTAATGATTTCTTTTTCTTCTTCTTCTCTTTTTTTTATTTTATTTTCTCTCTTTTTTTTTCTTTTTTTTTTCTTATTTCTCTTTTTTTCTCCTCTTTCTTCTCTCACCCTCTTTTCTCTCTTTTTTTCTTTTCTCATCTCTTTTCTTCTTTCAATTTTTTTTTGTTCTAAAGTCTTACACCCTGAATGGTCATTCCTCAGATTTCTTCATCTCTTTACTTCTTCACTGTATGCTCTTAAATCCTTACTTGATCAATCACTTTGAATCTGAATTAACATGCTTTCAAATCTTTCGTGCGGAAGGCTTTCTTGTCTTCAGGGTTATCAACTGTCTTCATAAATGATCTTCTTGTCCTTATATTATTCTTATAAGAACCCTTGTCATCTTCTTCGCTTGGCGTTGCCCCATTCAATCACGGGCTCCACTGATTCGAATTTATTGAACCATCATACAAAGCCTTGATCCATTTCTAATCACTAGGGTGAGCAAAAATGCTTTCATCTCCTGAGCTTATCATTGATCTTCTCGTAGCATTTCGATGAGAACTAACTCTCGGTCCCTATGCTTTAAATCTCATCATCGTTCATTTTTAAAGTAATGCAAAAGGCAATTTACTTGTGTATATTTCAATACAAAAAAATAATGATTGTTTGAAAAGATAACAGTCATTTTGAAAATCACAACTTGGAGGAAATACCAAACATTTTAAAAATATTGTTTGGAACAAATGGTAAACATCTTCTTTATTTTTTTCTCTTTTTTTAAAGCCAAACATTTTTGAAAATTAATGTTTGGAGAATGGTAAACACAATTCGAAATATATTGCCACACATTTTAAAAACTAATGTTTGGGGGAAATGGTAAACATCAAAACTTTGGGAGAAAATGTCAAACCTTTTAAAACATGTTTTCCCCCAAAATATCAAACACCATAGCACATCTTCTTCAAATTTTTGGAGATCAACTCTAATGAAGCGCATGTTTAGAAGATCTTGACTATTGTGGAGATATACGCAAATGTATGATTTCTTCTAGTCTATTAGGCTTTCAAGAGGAACAATCCCATACCTAATTTCTAACCCATTTTAAGGTGGATCTCTTAATTTCACTAACTCACCATGCCTCATTCTTCCCTAATTTGGGTGTCGATCAAGCACTTCAAAGTTTGACGTTCCTTGAAGTAAGGCTAACCGTTATATGCGGAATGAAATCTGAAGACATTCTCATTTAACTTGGATATCTCTGGATGATTAGAATGGTCTTTGGAGGCTTGTAATGTAGGCTTTTGGTTCATGGTTAGACGAAGCCGTATCTCTGTTCTTGTATGATCTAGATATGCTTACATAGAGTATTCTTTTTTTCTTTTTCGGGATCACTCTAGACTGCCTGTTTTTGGGTTTTCACCCTAGAGTTCATTTCCTCACTCTCTTTCTTTTGGTCTGCCTTACATTCTGGCTATGTATTGATGCTTGTTTTTCGTAAAACAAGGTGGATCCTCCAAAGTTCCTTGAATGAAGGATTATGTACATTTTTTGGAGTTTCTGTGATTGGAATGCCCAAATGAAATGTTCCTCTTTCTTTCTTCTTATTTTTTTCTTTTTTCTTTCTTTTCTCGCTTCTTCTTTTTTTATTTGGATTGCTCTAGACTGCCCCCCTTTGGGTTTTCACCCTAGAGTTCACTTGCTTCTTCTGTATCTTCAGATTAATGTATTATGGTTGGATATTGATGCCAATATGTTCAGGCAGACTACTCTTTCCTCCTCATTTTTGGGATAGCTCTAGACTGCCCATTTTGGGTTTTCACCCTAAAGGTAATTTTCCTTTTCGAAATTGGCAATATTCGGGACGACTTGTCTTGACTTGGCTTCAATTCAAGCTTCTATACAAATCTTCAAAAATGGTGGATTCTTTATGTATCTCTTGCTCATTTCTTACAGTTGAAGTCTTGATCTTGTATTGTTTGATCTGTGTGTGAAGTATATACAGTATTTTCTTTTTATTCCTTTTGTCTTTCTTCTTTTTTGTCTTTTTCTTTTTTCTCTTCTTTTTCTTTTTTTTCTTCTAAGGGAATTCAACTAATCACAGTCCTTTGTCTCGAGGATAATGATGGAGAATACAACAGAACCCCGAGTTACTCGGCATAGTCATGATTTGAATGTCACTCATGTAGCTACTCCACTTTTGACTTAAAAGATGGATGGAGCATACAACCACCTTATGAGCTTTTCACTACAGTTGAGTGCCCCAAAAAATTCTACTCATTTCTCTCTTTTTAAACACTCTTATCTAGGAATACCTTTTAGTAAACCCAAGCAGTAGAGTGTAATCTCTCTTTTTCTTTCTTTTTTTTCTTTTTCTGTCTCTTTCTTTTTTTGTCTCTTTTTTTAGACTGACCATTTTGGGTTTTCAGCCTAGAGTCTCTTTCCTCTTGTTCGAGTCTATGGATGTATTCTCGAATCAAATTGTATCTATACCAAACATCGTCGCTTGTTCCCGCTTGAACGTAATCAATTCTGCCCTGCTCTTCTAAATTGGTGCCTATCGAACGGTAGAGCCTTCATGTATCTTCTTCTTACACTATTTAACTTAGTGTACTTGCTCTTGATTGCTTCGGCCTTCTGATTGCCATTTCTTATGTTGCTTGGTTTGCTTTCTGGGCATAAACTTGTCTTCATCCATTTTCTTCTGGTAGTTCTATGGCCTTCATGTCTAATCTATCTGGTTTCATCTCTTTCTCTTAGTAAAGTGAAAGAATACCCTTCGTCCTTCCATTCATATATGTTTTGAGAAAGCCTTCAGGGGTAATGGTTTAAGGTCAACTCTCGATTGACGAATCTTAAACGACAAGTGCCTAAGAAGGAAAATTCCTAAAATGGGAACTGCCCATTGTCTAAACACTCGTTTTGTTCCTCTATTGGCCTAAGTGGATTAACGGATACTTATATTTGCAATATCCTCACAACTTTCAATTTCTCTAAATATAAGCAACTTAGAGTTGATTTCTGAATTTGAACCACAAGTATTCATGCATTTGAGATTCAAGGACCTGGTATAGAAATGATATATACATATGTCCATTCAAAAAATGTGTATATGTGTATGGAAAATCAAAAACTACCTCATAAGAATGAATGAAATGTTTAAAGAATCAAAGAATTCAAAAATGCTTTCTAAATGGAAATATGAAAAAAATATCTGTTTGAGAGTTTTTTTTCAAAACATTGAGAATTTCTTTGTGAACTGATGGGAAAACCATAGGGACCTTCGGATTACCTCCCGAGTACTAACTCATTCTGGCCCTTTCAATGTAGTGTAGGCTTGCCATTTTTCTTGTTTTTCCTTCATGGATCAATTCTTACGTTAGGACTCCCTCGCCAACCAGCTTCTGGATTTCTCGGTGCCATTCTCCAATGCCCCCACATAAAACTCATATGCACTATTCAGGTCAAAGTTGTGGGCAAATGTGTCAGGTGTAATATTCGTCGACCTAGGGGTGAGCTGCTAACCTTCAACCAAATGAGAAAATATGTCTGAAATGAGTACCATAAATATTTTTAGACTTGATCGATGAATTTCCCTCGGTGATTCGGAGGGATTATCAGACCTCATTCTCTTACCGTTATAAGAATCTTGAAAGTGGTACCCATTTATCTCTTTCTTTTCTTCTACTCCTAGGTAGGTCTGGTCTTTAAACTTAGGTCTCGAAGTGCATGTTTGATTCTTTCTCCGACTGTCATGAAGTCCTCAAAGCTGGCCTTTATTTTCCCGAGCATCTTATCAAAGAAGAAATAAGAAAGGTGGCATGAAACATGGAAGTCACTTTTCTCTTCGTCTACGGGAGGCTGCACCTGGGTCGCTAAACACAACCACCTCAAAGCACATTTCTTGAAGCCTACATCAGGTTTCATCTTCGTACCCTGGAGATACTGACGACTTGGTGCTAGGCCCAAAAAAGCATCGGCTAAGTCTCTCCATGACTGAACTTGGTCTCTACTCAAACAGATATACCATATCATGGCGGGTCCTGCTAGACTGTCGCAGAAACAGTGGAACAATAATTTTTCATTCTCAATACATCCCTTCATCTTTTTGCAGAACATGGTCAGGTGAATCTTGGGGCATCTTGTTCCATCATCATGCGCAAATCTGAGAATCTTTGGAATTCGGAGGAACAACCAAATCAGGGTTCAAACAGAGTTTCTTGCATCGAAGACATCAAACCTCTTCTCTTTTTCTCTCGAGCCCATCTTCTAACTGCTCTAATCTTGATTTTTTTGAGTGTGTTCAATGATAAATCTCTAATTGGTCTTTGGATTACTCCCCAAAAATTTTATGCAAGGTAATGATAATGTTATGTAAAATATGCCATGACTGTACAATATGATGCAATGCAATGCATGAATGCAAATGCGGTGTTGATTCTCGAACAGTCCTTAAAAGATTTTTGTTCAATAGAAAAATGTCTGGTTGCAAGAAACTAATAATGAATTATAGGTAACAGTTAACTTCCTTCTGGAGATCTTGACTTCGGGAAGCAAAACTCATGCTCCACGTCTCAACATCATCTTTAGGATGATGGGTGACCTCGTCTTCTCCTCTTATGTTACTCCATAGACTTGTGACGTCATGATCTTCATGCTATGGCTTCTAAAAACCATTGACAAGTGTAGGCATAATGCAGACAAAAGTTTCTTCTTCGGTTGATCTAGGTGCAAACAAATCGATCTTCAAATAATGCGTCTAAATAGGGTTAGATCCTAGCGGTCCAAAGGGGGTCTACTTAAAGTCTTTAAAACTTTTGGGTTTACATTAAAATTCTCAAAGATCATTTGGTTTAAAGATTTCCCCTTTTTATTATCAAAAAGTTTTAACTTACTTAAAAAATGAAACTTTTAGGGTTTTTTTTTTAAGTTTTAGGAGGGAAAAGAATTCAAAACACAATAATAATATTTTCAAATTTGTTTTGAAGGAGTTAAATTGAAATCTTTGAGATTTTTACAAATGGTTAAATGTGAAAAATTTTAAAATTAGTGTTCTGTAGTCCTCACTGGATCCTCTGCGCCGCACGTGCCTTACTATCGGACCGTCTTCTTTCTCGATTGGTCTTTGCTCGACCAAACTTGATACTGTAATATTATCATTTTCGGCAAAGCAGACTTTTTTCTTTATTTTGAAAGCCTTTTAAATAAACCGTTCTTGAATCAACACCATGTCACGACTTTCATAGGAATTAAAAGGTCCAGATTCTGGAGCCAGAAAAGAAGACTTCTACAGATATGCCCATCTACATATTTTTGAGTCGCACTCAAGGAAATGAAAGTCTCGGTTAAAATCGCTGGTACCGGGGTTTGCCTTCTGCTTCATACATTCAAACAGATCCAAGATGGCTACGTCGATGTTTCCAAGAACCCTCGAGAAAATGATCAAACCCTATATCCCTAAAGAGAACATGTCCATCTTTATCGCCTCATCCGGGTGTGCGGGTATGATGTCTCGGATACACTCACATGCACAGGCTAGGCTATATTCTCGACTCTGAATCAGGCCGTTGACCCAATCGTCACTCATCTCGGCAAAGGTTTTGAGCTTCAATGGATAATTCTAGTTCCTTGGTGACTTCGTATAGATCCAATCTTTTTGAATATTCTTCTTGTTGAGCAAGGCTGTGTACTCTTCTGTCGTGGGTATCATGTCATATCCGTTGAAAGTGAAGCAGCAAAAAACATGGTTCCAAAACTGAAAAATGACTCGACACAAAGGCTGATTAACCCAGATATACATTAAATGTGTTATGTCACCATAAGCATCAGAATATAGGCCTTGTAGTCGTCGATCCCATCCTTCCCAAATCTCTTTAAGCTCCCATAGGTCATTCTGTTGTAGGCGCTTATATGTATATCCTGGCATTATGCGCTCACTCGGCAAACTGTTACCTTAGTCCCACTGGTTGACTTCTGACCAATGTCTGACGGCTGAATTGATATCATCCTTTTTGAGATACCTTTTATCCATGATGAAAGATTTATGATCGGGCAAACCACTTGAACCAACACCTTTATGTCATGCAATGCTAATGCAACAAAAGCATGTATAAAGTAAAAAAATAAAAAAAAGAAATGAGTTAGTACCGAATAAAATCAATAGATACATAAATAAAAAGCAAAGTAGATAAGGCAACAAACAGAGCAATCCTATTTATCCCGTCTAAAACACCTAAGTTATCCGCATGGCTCTAAAAGAGTGGGCTTTCTTTATTCTCTACATGCAGTTTTGGTGCTAAGAGGTACCCGAATTGTCCTTGCTATCCCCTACTAAGAGTAGCAAGGCCCTCAGTCATCACCCATTATAGGCTCCTTTCAACTGGGTTCAACTAAAGGGAACCCATTTGCTTATACCCATACGAAGGAACGATATCCTTACGAAAGCATAAGGTACTTGAGCCCCGAAGGTACTTGCTAGGCCCATACGGAGGAACGATATCCACACGAAAGTACTAGCGTTTCCCCTCACTTAAAAGGACGTGTTTTATATGCCAAATTTAAATGCGTTAAAATAAACACGCAATTTATAACCAAATATTAATTTAATATTCACTTTAATCCAGAATTTCCAATATTAGTAAAACGATAATTATTAAAAAAGCCCGACTCTCTTTTATTTTTTGAAAACCAAAAAACTGTCCCCAGCGGAGTCGCCATTTGTAGCGATCCTTTTTTGAGCGTTTCGCTAAAAAACGGGTTTAAAGGTGTTTGAGGCCTTTCGGGTATTTTAAGAAATGTCTTCCATTGGGGTTTTATAAAAATCGTGTTTTATTTAAAAATGGAGTCGCCACCGGCCATTAAGGTGGGCCGGACACCATAAAAACTAGAGATTTAGAAAAATGTTGGGTTCAGGAGTCGGTTGAGGATGGGGAAGGATTAGCACCCCCACACCGCCCAAAATTGGTACTTTAATAATTACCGCTGTATTAATATTAAACTTTCTGAATTAAAATGGCGATTAAATTAAAATTTGGTTATAAGTGCGAGTAGATTTTAAAGGCCATGTCATTCGAGAGTAAACCGAAAGACCACCATCACTACGCTTGATACTGGCCACGTTTACGCTCGAATAAAAGGGCACCGCATTGACAATAATATATCCGAA
Organism: Hibiscus mutabilis; assembly: GCA_019671005.1. NCBI lineage: Eukaryota > Viridiplantae > Streptophyta > Magnoliopsida > Malvales > Malvaceae > Hibiscus > Hibiscus mutabilis. The sequence goes on along the minus strand of CM033720.1, from coordinate 16,914,522 downwards.
ATGCAACTTAAAACATGGCAAATATAAATAAATACAATGCGATAAAAATATAAATAAATACTAATATAATAAATTACTAATCTGAAACATACATGCATAAATATTAATCTAACACATAAATAAAAATAAATCTAACATAAATAAAATATTAATCTAAAACATAAATAAATATTAAACTAACACATAAATAAAAACAAATCTAACATAAATAAAATACTAATCTAAAACATTCATAAATATTAATCTAACACATAAATAAAAACAAATCTAACATACTAATATAAACATTAATCTAAAACATTCATAAATATTAATCTAACACATAAATAAAAACAAATCTAACATACTAATATAAATATTAATCTAAAACACTCATAAATATTAATCTAACACATAAATAAAAACAAATCTAACATAAATAAAACATACCAACTAAAAATAGGAACAAAATTAAAAAACATTTTATTAAATCATACAACATAAATAAAAATATACCTCACTAGGAGCCCGAATAACGAACCCCGACTGACTCCCACTGAGATCTACCACGATTCCTTCAAAAATTAACTAGATCAAATTCAAAATAGGACCTCGATCGAATGTTGGATCGAACCAACTGGGGCCAGGGGCACTACCCCGACCCCGACCAGCCTTATTCGGCCGGCTATGGCTCCCCATAATTTGGGTATACCGAGTTGCTTGCCAATTTCAATGGCATTTTGTGGGTGCTTGGTGTCGCCCCTGCCTTTTATAGGCAATTTGGGGAGGGTGGGGTGACGTGGAGCACCCTCCTCCATTACCTTTTTTTTTTTTTACTTTTTTACTTTTTAAATATTTTTTATTTTTTTATATTATAGGGTAAACTGCACCAGTGACCACCGAACTAATTGAGCGTACCTATTTTGACCATCGAACTATGCAACTCATCAATCAGGCCACCAAACTTATTAAATTGACCTATTTTGACCACCGCCGTTAAGAAGCTAACGGATGGGTGACGAAGGGGTGACGTGGCAGTTAAGGGAAATTTGTAAAATTACACATTTGGTCCATGTTATTTACCTATTATATCAATTTGGTCCTAATTTTAATTTAATTAAATAAAATTGATTAACCAATCAGATGATGACATGTGTCATCAACCAATTAGATAAATTTAATCAAATTTTAACTTATTTTTATTTAATATTTAATTATATTTTCCCTCCAATCAGTGTCACCACCTGGTTAAAGGAAAATTGAAAAGAAATGATAGGTTTGACGTAGATTGAACCTGCAACCTCTAAGTAAAAACCCCACGACTTTACCATTACTTCAGCCCATCTTTAGTGAAATGAATTGCACCATTTAATATATATCGTATAAGGAAGCAAATGCTAGAGAATAAAGAAGTAAAAATTGTTGAAAGGGGACTCGAACCTAGATCACTTGAGATGCGTAAAACCACACAAACCACCAAATCAAATTAAATAATGAATTAAAAATGAAAACATTTTAAATAGGTATAAAGTAGTTATTAAAACAAGATTTAAATCAAATATATTTATGATTTTTTATTTTTAAATTAAATCAAATATTATATATATATATTTTTTATTTTTCATATTTAAATTAAATTGAATATTAAATATTTTTTCTTTTCATATTTAAATTAAATCGAATATTAAATATTTTATTTTTTCATATTTAAATTAAATCGAATATTAAATATTTTTTCTTTTTCATATTTAAATTAAATCGAATATTAAATATTTGATTTTTTCATATTTAAATTAAATTAAATATTAAATATTTTTCTTTTTCATATTTAAATTAAATCAAATATTAAATATTTTTTCCTTTTTCATATTTAAATTAAATCGAATATTAAATATTTTTTCTTTTTCATATTTAAATTAATCGAATATTAAATATTTGATTTTTTTCATATTTAAATTAAATCGAATATTAAATATTTTTTTCATATTTAAATTAAATCGAATATTAAATATTTTATTTTTTCATATTTAAATTAAATTGAATATTAAATATTTTTCTTTTTCATATTTAAATTAAATCAAATATTAAATATTTGATTTTTTCATATTTAAATTAAATCGAATATTAAATATTTTTTCTTTTCATATTTAAATTAAATCGAATATTAAATATTTGATTTTTTATATTTAAATTAAATCGAATATTAAATATTTAATTTAATTTAAAAATAAAAATCATAAATCTATTTTCATTTTAAATCTTGTTTTAATAACTACTTTAAACCTACTTAAAATATTTTCATCTGTAATTCATTGTTTAATTTGATTTGGTGGTTTGTGTGATTTTACACATCTTAAGTGATCTAGGTTCGAGTCTCCTTTCATCAATTTTTACTTCTTTATTCCCTGACATTTTCTGCCTTATACAATATATATTAAATGGTGCAATTCATTTTACTAAAGATGGGTTGGAGTAGTGGTAAAGCTGTGGGGTTTTTACCTAAAGGTTGCAGGTTTAATCCACGCCAAATCCATCTTTTCTCTTCAATTTTCCTTTAACCTGTCACCACCTAATTGGAGGGAAAATATAATTAAATATTAAATAAAAATAAATTAAAATTCGAGTAAATTTATCCAATTGAGTGATGGCACGTGTCATCATCTGATTGATTGATTTTATTTAATTAAATTAAAATTAGGACCAAATTGATATAATAGGTAAATAATAGGGACCAAATGTGTAATTTTACAAATTTCTCTTAACTGCCACGTCACCCATCCGTTAGTTTTTTAACGGCGGTGGTCAAAATAGGTCAATTTAATAAGTTTGGTGGCCTGATTGACAAGTTGCATAGCTCGGTGGTCAAAATAGGTACGCCCAATTAGTTCGGTGGTCACTGGTGTAGTTTACCCTATATTATATTATTATTATTTTTAATTTTTCATTAATTTTATATTAATAATAATACTATTAAAATAATACTAAAATCGGGACAAAATAAGTGATTATAATTAATTTATTGGCTTTTCCTTTTGGGTAAACAACCTACCCTCACTAAACTATTCACCCGATTCTATCTTTACCATTGAAGTAAAAAATTGTCGATTCAGCTTTCAATTTTTACAAACTTGCTGACATGACTATCAAATAAATTTGTATAATAGTATATTTGATCATCATTACTGATACGTTATATTAACTTCTTTCTAAAATTAAAAAAAAATCAATACATTTAATCCCAATGACATAGTGATGAGAAAATTAATAGAAATGATAATGTCAATACATTTAATCTCGAATAAGATAGTGATGAGAAAATTAATAGAAATGATAATGTGAAAGGAGAGAGTCGAACCTGGATGTTTAGGGAGAATGAGCGCAATCAATCACCGAATTTAAATTAATAATCATTGAATTAAGATTCTGTATTTTTAATAAATTAATTAAAATTATTAATTAAGTTGAAAGAAAACTCAATATTTTTGAATAGTCTAAAGGTGATTATAAGGTAATATCTATTTATACATATTCTTATTCGAAAATTTGGAAAAATTCAAAATTTTATGAATATTAATCTTGTTATATTCAACAATTTGATGCTTGTTGTATTCGAAAAATCAAAATTTTTATATATGTGAACCTTGTTATATTTAGCAATTTGATGCTTATTGTATTCAAAATTCGAAAAATCAAACTTTTCATAGATGTGAATCTTGTTATATTTAGCAATTTATTATTTGTTATATTTGAAATTCCAAAATTTTCATAAATACAACCGTCAAATCCAAAAAAAAAAATCAAATTATTTATTCAAATAATTAGATATCTAAATATCCGATCCGAATATTCAAATATTCTATTTTACCGATCCGAATATTTGAATATTCGTTTTTCGAACCGGATCGGATCCGATATCCGGAAATGAACACCCCTAATTAGGGATGACAAAATAACTTGTCCCCGTCGAGTCCCGACGAGATTTTTTATTAAAAAAATTGGGTTTGAGGAGGAGCGGGTTATGGAAAAATAAAGTCGGGGCGGGTTCGGATTTAGTATTTATATATATATATTATATTATATTTAATATTTTTATTAATTTTTCTGGAGCGAGTCGGATTTAGTTAGATTTTTTTATTAAAATATCAAAGTCGAGTCGAGGTCAGGTTATATTTTTTATTATGTCGGGCCGGGGCGAATCAGAAGTATAATATATTAGAATTGGGTCGAGTTGAGGTCGGGACAAATAATTTAAATTTTGGGTTAAAGTCGGGCGGCTAAAAACCAGCACCTCCCTGTTGCGATCCCTACCCCTAATGACAATTCCCCATGGAATTGTCAGGTTTGAGTCCTAGCATAGGCTTTTGTATATTATTTATTTTTCACCAATCAAAATGGGTGACACACATAAAACATTGATTGGTGAAAAAAATAAAGGATGTGAATTAATAAAAATACTTAAAATTCCTCAACTTAGATAATAACACGTGGTGTATTAAAATTTAAGTAAAATTAAAATTAGGACCAAAATAGTAGAATATATAAATAACGAAGAATAAATTTATAATTATATAAAATTCTATTAACTTTCATTTCGCCTTCTGGTTTTAACATCAAATGACTTAATTGATATCATTTAGATAGTCAAGGGATCTAATTGAAAAAATTAATAGATCGATGGTCAAATTAGAACCACCCCATAATTGAGTGGTCATTCATGTAGTTTACCCTATTAATTAACGAGTGTCACTAAACTATTCATGTTTTCCTGCTTTGATCACTAAACTATTATTTTTGGCAAAATCGTCACTAACATTATGTTTTTTTATTTGGTCACTCGCAGTTAAAAAACGTAGAAAAAAACAATAGTTTGGTGACCAAAACATGAAAGAAGCAATAGATTGGTGATCAAAACATGAAAAAAGTAACATTAGTGACTAAAATAGAAAAAATGTAACGTTAGTTATACTTTTTCTAAAACTAATAGTTTGGTGACTAAAACAAGAAAGCAGAATGGTTTAGTTACCCAATAGTGTTGTTTACCCTTAATTAATCAAGAATGTTAAAGAACAATTAGATGAATTATTTTAATGTGAGAACAATCAACCCAAATATGATAAAAGGGGTGAATTTGGAAGTTACTTCCATATTCTAAAAATATTGACTTACAAATTAATCCCTAAAAATGTTTGTTTTTACAATTCAAGAGGATTCTTAGATCATTTTTGCTCAAATTTTCTGTAGTACCTAGTTTTGACTATGTAAAACTCAATTGTGTGGTTAATTTCTTATTTTTGAAGCGTTTTACGAATTTTGGGTTAAAGGATGAAATTTCTCTTTCACTCGTAATTGGTTTGTTTTGTTACAATTAAACATGCCTTTATATTTGTTAGCCCACATTCATGTATGATTTGCAATTAAGTATGTTTCCGTTGTTTGTTAATAGGAAAGAGATATATTTAGTTAGTATTTGTTTTAGGTCATTTTGGTGGATAATGTGTATCCGATTTTTAGATTGAACTGTCTCGACCAAGTATCGGGTGTCATGTTTATATTTAATTAAACCAAAAGTAATTAATAAAACAATATTTTCTTAACAATTTATCGTTTTGTATGCAATATGAAATTTTAAAGATAAAGTGCATACGTAGTTTATAAATAACATATAATATTAATTTCATTTAAGTTCAAATGGTTGAACAATTACCTAAATTATTTTCTTTAAGGCACAAAACTAGAGCATGAAATATGGGGAAATCCAATTAGCCAATAGCATTGCTTTTTCTTGTGAAGTCATAGATGCCGTTAAAAACAAGGAGTAGGATAACTAGAAGCCCTTGGAACACATGAGAGTTGAGTCGGTGGTAGTGTCGAATCCGGAAATTTTTTTGAGTGTGGACACACATAAAATCTTAAAATTTTAGGGTGGACACAAGTCATAGAAATTAAAAATATTAAAGACTAATTCATAAAAATTAAGAAAATTAAAGTTAAATCTGTGAACTTTAAAAAGGTCAAAAATAATCATTCACATACATCCGCCACTGGCTACTGGAGAAATGAAAATTCCATTAAGATGAATTCGTTGTGTTTCTTTTAGAATAATCATATAGTCAGGGATGGAGCCAAGAATTGGGGTTAGGGGATAAAATATAAATATTTGAAAATGAGGGGTTAAATTCAAAAATAAACTAATTTTTAAAATAATTTATATATGAGGAATAATGTGAAAAAATAAAATTTTTCGGGGTGGGGGCAATTATAGCTTCGTCCCTGCATATAGCAGGCTTCCTTCGCTAATGAAAGTGGCTGCATGAGGACCTGACTGAAAAAAGAATAAGATAGTGTCACCTAAATGTTGAAATATAGTTTTCTTGCATTAACATAATCTCTTTAGTTGGCCAAATGTTTTTAGAAACAGACTATGAACTTGTAATGGCTTTCAATCTCGATTCAAGTATTGTGCCATAAACACACGACTGAATCAACGTTGATGACATTAACCATAAACTGTATGTGTTTTGATTTTGGAGGCTTCATCCTGTGTTTATCCATTGATGCATTCGTGGAGTATTTGGTTTAAAAGAAGAGAAAGAGAGAAATTACATTTGGTTTCTGTAGCAAATAATTTTTTTCGATGACGCTACAAAAAAAATAAAAATCATGTATGGGAAAGTTTTTCGCTTTTATTGAAAAATTTATTAAAAAAGAGAATTTTTAGGAAAACTCGTATTTTTAAAAAATGAAGTCATCACCGGCTACTTTGGTAGGCCGGGCACCGTAAAAAATAAAAACCAAAAAGTTTAATTGGGTTCGGAAGTTAATTACGGATGGAGAAGGGTTAGCACCCTACACCGTCCAAAATTAGTACCTAACGGGTTCGTATCGTATTTATTAAGAAAAACAAAATTTAATTTAATAATTAATTCCTAAAATGCATGGTTCGAATATTAAGTTTGTCTTGATATCCACGGTATCAAAGGAGATTACACCCGGAGACCGGGATGACACTCCCAGAAGTATACTGGATAAAGGCATAAAACTATATGCACCAAATAAAAATGCATGGATATTTTAAATACAAAATATTAAACATGAATAAATAGATAAATTCGAAATAAAAGCAAAAACACCCATCCACATCCGAAACATATAATACGCATAAAGACATACAGTTCGTATATAAACAAATATATTAAAGGAATAATATAATTTATAAAACTATATGTTATAATATATACGCATATAATTCATAATACATAAAAACATTACACATATATACGTTACCATATAAAAAACATAATATATAAAAATGATAACTACTAAAGACTACAATATATATACATATTACATACATAATATATACATAAATACACAAACAATAATCATAACATATATATATGTATACATGTATATATAACTGGGTTTAAATTTGGTACACAGGCTGTGTAACAGGCCTGCTTATTTCTACTATAAATCAAAATTAAACTTAAACCCTAAAAAATAAACACCAAACCCTAAATGCTAAACACTAACCTTAAACTCTAAACCCTACAACCTAAACCCATAAACTCTAAACCCTAAACTAAAACCCTAAGCCCTAAAACTAAAAGGTCTTTGTAAACTAAAGTTTACACAGACTGTGTATTGAAGTTTTTCTCTATATAACTACGTATAAACATAAAATAAACAAATTAATAGGAAATAAAAACAAAAATTAAGCAACATGTAAAAGCATAAATACATGAAATAAAAGACTAGAATGAAATAAAACAGATAGGGAAGGGGACAAAAGGGAATTAACCCATTAAAACCGGTTTAAATTAAAAGAAAGAGGGACCCGATTGCAAGCTATAAAAGGTAAGGGGACCAAACTACAATTTGCCCTTAAAAGAAGATAAAATAAAATTAGGGATTAAATTAAAAAAGGACCAAAACATGGGGGACCAATCGTGTAATTAAATCATGCATTAGGCTAGTTTTGAAAAACGAAATGGGGGTAGAGGGATCTATGGGGTAATTTACCCTTTAAAATCTAATTACATTTCATTTAGGGATGAAATTGAAAATGGTTGAAAAGATTTAAGGACCAAGGAGATAATTTTAAAAGGCAGAAGGATACCAAAGCTATTAAATAAGGGATGAGGGACCATTTGGGTATTAACCCATTTTAAAAAACTGAATTCAGTTTAATTTAGGGGCTAAATTGTGAATTTTTGAAAACAGAAGGGGACTGAGGATATAATTTGGCCATGCGGAAGCCATGATTTTTTGATTAAATTGGGGCGGAGGGACTTATGAGAATATTATACCATTTAAATTTTTTTTTGTCTATAAAAGACCCCTTTACCCGGTTTTGAAAGCTTTTTTGTAATTTTTCCTTTTATCCTATAATAAACCCCCTTCTTTTCTCTATGTTGTTCAAACCGAAAACCCCCAAACTCTACCAATTTTTCAGAATCCGGTGGTGGTTCGGCTACTCCGGCCACTGCCCTCGGCCACCCTAATCGCTGCTGGGAAGACAAAAAGTCTCATTTAAAAAAAAACAACCCGATTAAAATCCCCAAAATCTCCCCCTTTTTTACACAAAACCAAACTCAATTTTAGAAAATAAAAACCCTTTTGTTACTCAGATCAATCGCCCGATTCACCATGCACGACAAGAAATGGGACCGTGAAGCTTTTCACCGGACGGCGACCATACGACGAAGGTAAAAACTTTTTCCCTATCCTATTTGTTTTTTATTTTTCTATTATATTATATTCTTGCATGTTGAATATTAAGAGAAAAAAGAAAAAATACCTCTGAAGTGTTGTTTTTTTTTTTCGAGTTTTATTTTATTTGAAAATCTTGGTACAATCTGTTTGATTACATGAGTTATATATCCTAGATTTTTTTGATTCGGACTTGTTTTTGTTTACAAGCAACTTTAAATGAAATTGTTGTTGATGATGATTAATCTGACTTTTTCCCATATTTTATCTTGTTTTTTGGCCATACTGGTGGTTGAGCCGGTGAGATGGTGTAGTATGGCGGTCGCGAAAAATCTAGTGGCAAGGGCAGTGGTGGTGAAGACGAAGATATCATTCGACCAGATTTAATCTCATCCATTAGATCAGATTTGATCTAACAGTTGAGATTGTTTTGGTGATGAACGGCTCAGATTGCTTCTTAGAGTTGACGTGACAACGTCAGATCACGCCACGTGGCACTTGAAAGCTAGGTGGTATTGCGCGTGCCTGACACGCGCGCGTGGGAAGTCGAATGGCCAACGCGTGACTCCATGCGGCAGATGAAATGTTGATCTTCTTTTAATCTAGGCCATTGGATCAAATCTGATCCAACGAATTAGATGAGGCTGGGCAAAGAAGAAAATATGAAATTAGGATATCAGATATGGGTATTAAGGTTTTTCTGTTATTAAATGGGTTTGGCCTGCTTGGGCTTGATGTAATTATATTAAATAGGTTTTTGATTTGGGTTGTATTTGGATTTCGGGATACTTAATAAAAGTTTGAGTTTTTACTTTCTGATCTATTTTTTGATATAATAATAATATAAATAATAATATTAACACATACATAAATAAGTATACATACATTAATCAAATATGTACAAACATGCAATAGATAACATACATATACACATAACACATACATATATTTATAAATACATACAACCATATCACACATATATATGATATACTTGCACACATTATATATACTTATACAAAAATACATATACAATAAATAAATATTGATAAACATGCACACACACACACACACACACACACACACACACATATATATACAATAATGGTAAATATCATTCTTATTGATGGCCCGAAGGTCTTATTATCGTGCCTGAAGGACTTACAAGTGGCCCGAAGGACTTATCATCATGCCCGAAGGGCTTACTGATGGCCCGAAGGACATAAGATCTGGACTCACGCCAACATGGCTACCAATATCATTCTTAAAAATATGGATTCACGCCAACATGGCTACCAATATCATTCTTAAAAATTTGTATTCACCCCAACATGGCTACCAATATCCCTTAAAATAATGTCCGGTTTCTACAACTCTTAACATCACAATAAGGTTAGCATCATGCCCGAAGTGTAACACCCTCAACGTATATTCAATATTCGAATACACATTAAAGAAGTTACTAACTAATTTATACTAATTTCCAGACTCGTAAATTTTTTAATTAATTTTTTTTACAAAGTAGTTCAGTGGTTGGCCCTTTCTCAGTTTTAAAACAAAACTATGTCTAGCAATTGCAGCTAGTTTTGACCCTGAATTGGTTTGTAAAATACTTTAAGCAGTTATTAAAATGAGAATATAATTCAGGGTGAAAACTATGTATGCTGTCTAGACCCTTTCTTGATTTCAAAATCACTCAGCGATAAATGACCAACTAAGTTTAAAACCGTTTAAAACATCTTTTCTAATATTTTTAATTCTTCAAGCTAAGTCATGTTGCTAGATCATACAAAATGACTACTTATTTAATATCTATACATGCCCCACTAGATTAGGATGAAGTGATACTTACTGATAATACCGGCTAACTTGATTCAATGATGTGCAGCTCCTTCTCTGCTATCTAATCTGAAGTACCTACGTGTGATACAAAACACACGTTAATTATAACTTAATGAGGCATAATCATAACAATGTAAAACAATGATTATAAATAACTCAGTTCTGTGAAATGACCAACGATTTCCAATTGTAGTTGACAATAGTTTATCGTGTATAGAACTATTTTACTTGTATAGTTCATTTAACCAATATAACATTCAAATCATAGGATTCGATCTGTCTTTCAGTCTTGTGTACATTAAGCTTTTTAGCTTAACTACTTGCATAAATGTATTTCAAGTATTATAGTCAAAGTATAAAATCATGCCATCTGTTATGCAAGAATAATCATGTATCATTATTATCTTAAGAATCACGTCATCATTGTTCTATATTCAACAGGATTCACATGCATAGCAATTTCTTTAACATAAACATGCTTTCAATATGATTTATATCATCTATCAACTTTGTCATAAAATCATGATATCAATGGTTCATGATCATCAAGTAGTCATGCTTTCATCATGCAATCATTTGCATATCATCTCCTTTAATATAGCCATACTCTTATCATACAATCATTTGCATATCATTTCCTTTATCATAGTCATACTTTCATCATGCCATAATGTGCGTATCATTTCCTTTATCATAGTTATACTTTCATCATACAATATTATGTATATCATTTCCTTTATCATAGCCCAAAGTACAAAATCATATGATGTCATGGTACGCGAGTCATCATGACACCGTAGTGTCTACGACGCCCTAGCGTCTGCATCGCCGAAGCGACAGAGATAAGTACGTACTCGAGGATGCTCTTTGCTCCTCATATAATCGCACTTTTTGTGCTATGTAACACCGTAGTGTTTGAACTGACTCCGTAGAGCCTTTCCTGCACCGTAGTGCTTTCACGCATCTGCTAGGACTCTATGGATATCTAACTATACCAAGGATTTTCATGTGAATATATGGTATACGAGTCTGACACCGTAGTGTCTACAATGCCGTAGCGTCTGATGGTGACTACGTACTCGAGGACGCTCTTTGCACAACACCTTAGTGTTTTTCTCAGCACCGAAGTGCCTACATTAGGACGCAGCTTCTAGGTGACTCTATGGATATCCAATTATACCAAAGACTCTCACACTAGTACTTGGGCATAGCAATGTAATAATTCGTTATTCAATATCCAATCCTTGAGTAATATCATGCATTATTCGATAATGGGCAGTTATTACTCAAATATCTAAAATTCGATTTATCTTAGATAAATCATTATGCCATATCCGTGTATCACAATGCCATTTAATGTTTCATGCCATTTACATAATTTTGATCAACATAAATTTTCATTAATGTTAATGTCGACTTCTCGCAAGTATCTCTCATGTCATATATATATAATAAATAAAAACGCACTCATTCATTTCACATATATAATAAATAAGTAAGAATGCACTCACTTGGGCCATTTATTAGCATGCCTCACTAAATTCTACTCGATCCTTTCCTTTATAAAACCTCGAACCTTCTTTGATTCGAACTTGACTTGATTAATCACATGAATGTAAACAACATTTGTTAGATTCAAATCTAACAATTTCTCAAACATGCTATCAAATCTAATCATTCGAATATAAAAATTTCCTCTTTCCTTCCTTATACTGTCCAAAACTCATTTTGGTCCTTAATAACCATTTAGAACTTCCATTAACCCTTTCAAGCTTATTAATTAACCTTAGATACAAAATGTATCAATTCTCATTTTCTGGCAGATTGCACTACCTTCAAAGAAATATTTCTATAAAATAATCTACAACTCGGAATTCGATTCCGTTTGTTCTGAAAGAAACTAGATTCAATAAGATTTTCAACCATATAAATTAATATCCCAAATTCAACTTGTATGATTTATAAATAAATTTTCAAAGTCAATTACAATGCTGGAATTTGGAACAGACTGATGCTCTGTTTTCTGACCTTTCGTCACTTAAAAATTCATATCTTTTTACTCGAAACTCGAAATCAGTTTTCGTTTGTTGGAAACGAAACTAGACGAACAAATCTTTACATCGGTATAAAATTCACCATCTAACCATTTTTTTAGAATTTATAGTGAATTTTCAAACTTACTGCCATAATCCAGTTTTCTACATTGCTTCCATAATTAACTTCAACTTTTATACTAACTTCTCCTTACTTCTCTACTTGTCAATTTAGTCCCATTATTTGCTTTAAACCACCAACCTATCACCTTGTTCATCAAATAATTATTCACAATAGTTCCCTCTAATTTTCCTTCTTTATCGAACGGTCACTAATAATGCAAAGGTAAGGATCCAAATTTCTTAACTTTGCAAATTAGTCCTCAATTCAACATTACCACCTTAATTCCATCATTACAACTAAAATTCAAATTTAGTCCTTATCCAAAACCTCATTTATGGATTGGTCACTTAACTTTGACAAATTGTCAAAATGGTGACTAATTCAATTTAACATTGGTTTAGCATTATAACATCAATTTCACATCTCCAACATCCTTAATAATATAAATACACACCAATTCCATAAAAATTCAAATTTGGTCCTCTAACTTTTAAGATTGCCTAATTGGTCCCTATCAAATTAACTAGGGTCTTACTTCCAAACAACAAATCAAGCTTGCTAAATCATTAATTCAACATCACAAACCCTAAATTAAACTTGAATCCATAAACCCTAATCATCTTCATAATAATCAAAACATGTAGAACTTAAATCCCAACTCAATGCCATGATTTTAACATCATACTAGCATGATTTCAACTTGAATTCAATCATGGAATCATAAAATCTCAAAAGCCCCAATTTGATCCATAAACCCTAATTTCTTTCTCATGTAAATTCTCATCAATCAAGCATGGATTCCATGAATTATTGATATCAAAAGATAGAGTTTGAAGAGTAGAACAACTTTGTAGTTGAAGAGATTACCTGAAAATCGAGTTTTGGGGCTTGAATCGAGCTTGGAAAAATTTTCTCTTTCTTTCCCTAGCATCTCACGTTTTTGGCTGGAAAAGATCAACAAATTTGTTCATCTTTTCACTATTATTATACACATGTGACTATTAAATGAATATTAAATTCATTCAATAGTGAAATTACAATTTTGCCATAAAAACCTAACGGTTGAGATTAATCTTATCATCAATCAAGGGCCAAGATTAAATATCCCATTTCCTCTTTCCAAAATTACGTTTATAACATTTTAAATATTTCAAAAATGTCATTGGGGCAAAATGACTAATTTGCCCTCCAACTAGTTTTTATTTACTAGTTTGCTATTCTTGTAAAAATTCAACTAAATCTAGTTGGAATCCAACCAACTATAATAAATTATTCATAAAATAGTATTTTATGACTTTTCCATGGCTTTTGGATCAGCCTATGAAATTCTAGTTCGATCCGATTTCCCGATATTCATAAAATACTTATATTGCGATTTTACCTTTTCCGAGCTATTGAATTTATTCCGAAAATTCTATATTTCCATATTCGGGAAATAAACTCTATTATTCCATAAAAACTTTTTCTTCCAAGGACTTAGACTGAATTTTCTTAACTCAGTCTATTATTCTGATAATTATCGAAAATCTTCAGAGAATAAAATTTCTCTTAGAATCCTTTATCGACAATCCATGCGAATTTTATCTACTCTTACTGAGTCCAAAATATTGATCAGAAACACTTTTATGGAACCTTCCCAGAGTTCACCCATCCTAATATTTCCCTGACTTTAGCACGCTTAACTTTGCAATTCAATCGAAATTCGATATCTTATACTGCATTTTTATTTCCGTAATCTATATCATATTTTTCTCCAAATATCCATAAAATAATATGTTATAGCTCTTCCAAAGTCTATGGAACAGTCTCCGAAATTTTAGTTTGATCCGATTTACCAATAAATGTCGATAATTTTATCGGTTACTAAATAAATTTCTTAATCAAAATAATTCATAGAATTCATCCTGAATCGAACTAAAATACTTCCAACACTTGGAAATGACTTTTATAACCTTTCTTTATCATATGGTAAAATTTCATAATTTTCCAGTTCGATCCGGGTATTAGAATTCCACTTAAACTTTGACTGCAATTTCCCAATAATCAAAATATCAGATCAAACTAGTAATTCCACATTCGGTCCACACCAACAGGTGTTCTATCTATTTATGTAATAAAAAACTTAACTTTTTTAAGAAATTACAACTTTGGTCCTTCAACTTTTTATATTTCGACTTGTACCACCCAAGTTTTAAAAACTTATCATTTTGGTCACTAAACTTTAACCTTAAATTCCCTTTTCAATTTCCTTGGATTTTAACCAAATTTTGCGAGTATCCTATTTTACTCATTCTCTATCACATGACACCTTAAAACCTCAGAAATTTCTTTTCTATAATCCGTAATTGAGAAAATCCTAACTTTTGCATTTTTGTCATTTTAGTCACTAAATAAGCTTTTAAGCAATTACCTTAGTACTAAATGACCCTTAAAGAGTACTGTAAATTTTGGGGTATTACACGAAGGACTTATTGATGGCCCGAATGTCTTATCACCATGCCCGAAGGACATACCGGTAGCCCAAATGACTTATCATCATGCCCGAAAGACTTACTGATGGCTCGAATGACTTAATATCTGGATTCACACCAATATGGCTACCAATCTCTCTTAAAATCAGGATTCACGCCAACATGGCTACTAGTATAAATCTTCAATAAAATCTACTTCTTCAACATAAAGTCGCATACCAAAATCTTTGGTAATCTTTAAATATCTATTTAAAGTACAGAAAAATGCTTCTAAATTAGCATGCCTCTATCTATATGATGCATGTAATGTAACACTTTTCTTCTTTTGTTTGTTTGTTTGTTTGTTTCTTCTTCTTCTTCAAATCTATTTTAGAATTCTATCCTCATTCTTCATATTTCTTTCCTTCATTTCTTTGCAGTATGCTCTTCAGTCTTCATTCTATTAGTGGAATACCCATTTCAAATATGTCTGGACCCATACTTTTAATCCTCTTGCATGAATGCCCTTCTTCTTTTTCGGGGCCACTACTCTTTTCGCAAATAATCTCTTCTAGTCCCTATACCACTCTTATGTAGGGACCTTTATCATCTCATTCAACGTTGCCCCATTCAATCCTAGGCTAAACTAATTTTCTTGTCTCTAACCCAACAGTCGGAGTCTTTTCTTTCTTAACATTAGGGCTGGCAAAATGCCGTTATGCCCTAAGATCATTCTTAAATTCATTTTTCTTGTAGTATCTCAGCGGGAACCAACTCCAGGTCCTCATACTTTATCAGTTATGCATTCTTATTATTTCATGTGGTATTGCCCTATTCAACCTTGGGCTCAATCTGGTCGATTCTAATCCATCACTCAGAGTCTTCTTCTCTTTATCTTAGGGTAAGTAGAAGTCTTAACCCCACAAACTTTTCTTGTATTTTGAGATCAAGGTTTATTCTTTAATTTTCTGAACTAATCAAAATGTCAAAAATGGAATCTTCTTTAAGCCCTTGAGCCATCTGACATATGAATTCTTGTCATCATCCTCATCGTAGTCATTGATGGGTCATTCCTCTGCGATAGGTCGATCAATCACATCCATGACCTTTTATTCTGAATCTAATCCCTGAAGTAATACATGGAAATCTTTTTTTTTCCTTAAAATGTCAATTTACTGATCTTCATTCCAATAAATGGTGTCCTTTAGTTTAAAATAAATGACCTTGAAACCAAAATCTTTATAATAAAAATAGAATAGGAGCTCTGGATATCAAGTGCAAGAGCGTCTTAGATTCAACCTTTCGGTGATCATTCCAAGCATAGCTTGTATCTATAAAGACTTTGAATGTTGTGGTGATTCAAAGTTGTAAAATTGTAACCCCCTAGACCGCCTATGCGCAAATTCAAATTTAGGAGATCACATTTGTTACCAAAAATCTTTTCATGAAAATATTTAAGGATTTAAAATTAAGATTGAGAAATAATAGATTCAAACATAAGCGATTTAAGTTAACCAAAATAAACTATATCAAATTATGTAAATACATCTTGAGCCATATATGGCAACATCATCAAGTATAAAATATAAAGTAACAAAACATAGGCTCATGTCACCGTGATAAGACAATCCAGAAGATAGAAACATTACAATGACAAATGTATATCAAATGTGTCGATCCTCCAAGTGCCAGGTCTGGAAAACATATCCAAAAAGCTGAAAGGGAAAAGATTTAGGGTGTGAGCTTAGAAGCTCAGTGTGTTCCAATAGTGCAAGTAAAATATAGTTTATATAAATTTCAGATAAACAAAAATATCTTATAAAACATGTTATAGGTACAACCATAGTTTTCATGCAACCTATCTACCCTCCAACCAAACTCCAGGATACAGTTCCCCAGAACAGTATCACGTACAAGCATTAACCCGAGCCTATTAGGCAAGGGTACCATCCTAAGGGAATACCTTAGGTCCATGCAGAATTGCCCTAGCCGAAGCATAAGAACCGAATATGGGCGGAATAACCCTAGCCGAAGCATAGGAACCTTATATAGGTGGAATTACCAGCCGGATCCGGGAAATTATGACACTTCATACACTTCATATCATACCCCAAGTACCCAGTGAATCAGTCTAGGCAATACTACAATGTGCAGTACAAACAGTGATAATAATATTTAATAACATCCAGACACTTCATATCATACCCCAAGTACCTAGTGAATCAGTCTAGGCAATACTACAATGTGCGGTACAAACAGTGATAATAGTATTTAATAACATGCATTTATCATCGGATAACAGTACCAGAGAACATGCTAGTCATATCGGGTACGAGTGCATAAATCATGCATATTATATAGTCATGCTTAAGTTCAGAAAACATGTTATTTACATAAAAAAAACAGGTATGAAAGTCATGTGCACATGATCAGTTTAATGTAACATGCGAAACAATACGTAAAACAGTTATGTAGCACACCAGAAACACCCCTCAAAAGCCAAGAAGGTATGATAATCTACTGGGCACCGGAACCACGTTTTGCTGCGGTGCTGGAACTTATATCGACAAAGATTCGGGTTACTACAGAAATTATGTTTATATCAGGAAAATTTACTATGTTACAAAACCATTCGGGTCACAATAGGCTTACGCGGTTGAGCAGATCGAGATGAGCCAGTCTAGGTGAAAACACGATCAGGGGAGCCGTGAGTATCTTTAACCAACAAAGATTTTATTAGTCCTTTATCCAATAATAAATAACCTTAAATAAAAGTACTTGATAATATGCATGCTCAGGCTTAAGGTTAATTTTAGAGGCTTTTGTGGGCTTCATAAATGGACCCAAGACGTCGAAAAATGTAAAATATGAGTTTTCAAAAATTTTGCTTTTTGGTCAAAGTCAACGCTAACGGCAGCATTCAAAGTCAACGCTGACGTCATTAGTCAGCGCTGATGTCAGTAGTCAACGGTCAATGCTGATGTCAGCAGTCAACGCTGACATCAGCGGTCAACAATTTGACTTAGGCGAGTTAACTCACTGAGGTGACTCGGGCCAGTTGACACACTGAGTTGACTCAGTCCGACCGGTCAAACACGGGTCGGGTTGGTCAGACACGAGTCAGGTCGGGCTGGTCAGACATGGGTATGGGTTTAATACCCAAAGTCATTGGGCCTTAAACAGGCCGACCCACTCACTCAAAAAAATAACATATGGGTTATTGAACCGGCTGAGGTTTTGGGCTGGCCTATTTAAGGCCCAATGACTTTGGGTATTAAACCTATACCTGTGTCTGACCAACCCGACCCGACCCGACCCATGTTTGACCGACCCGATTGAGTCAACCCTTTGACTGAGTCAACTCAGTGAGTTAACTCGTCTAAGTCAACTTAGTGAGTCAACTCGCCTAAGTCAAACTATTGACCGCTGACGTCAGTGTTGACTACTAACGTCAGTATTGACCGTTGACCACTAACCGCTAACGTCAGCATTGACTTTGACCACTGACGTAAGCGTTGACTTTGACTACTGAAGTTAGTATTGACTTTGACCAAAAAGCAAAATTTTTGAAAACTCCTATTTTACATTTTTGACGTCACGAGTCTGTTTATGAAGCACGTTTTGCGAAATTTTAACCCGAAAGCCTCTAAAATTGACATTAAACCCAAGCATGCATATTATCAAGTACTTTTATTTAAGGTTATTTATTATTTGATAAAGGACCGATAAAAAAAAATTGGTTAAAGGTACTCACAGCTCCCCTGATCATTTTTTCACCCAACCCGGCTCATCCCGATCTGCTCAGCCGCGTGAGCCCATTCTGAGCTGTATGGTTCCGTAACATAGTAAATTATCCTGATATAAACATAATTTATGTAGTAACCCAAATCTTTTTAAATATAGGATCCAGCATCGAAACATAGCGTGGTTCCGGTGCCTAGTAGATTATCAAACCTTCTTGCTTTTGAGGTGTGTTCCTGCTGTTCAACATAACTGTTTTGCATATTGTTTCATATGTTATATTAAACTGATCATGTGCACAAGACTGTCATACCTATTTTTTATGTAAATAACATGTTTTCTGAACTTAAGCATGATTGTATAATATGCTTGATTTATGCCCTAGTACCCGCTATGACTAGTATGTTCTCTAGATACTGTTATCTGATGATAAATACCTATTATTAAATACTATTATCACTGTATATACTGCATACTGTAGTATTGCCTAGACTGATTCACTAGGGTACTTGAAGTATGATATGAAGTGTCTGAAGGTTCAGCCCAGATCCGGCTGGTAATTTCGCCCGTATAAGATTCCTATGCTTCAACTAGGATAATTTCGTCCATATTCGGTTCCTATGCTTCCGCTAGGGTAATTCCACCTGGACCTAAGGTATTCCCTTATGATGGTACCCTTGCCTAATAGGCTAGGGTTAATACCTGTACATGATACTGTTTTGGGGAACTTTATCCTGGATTTTGGTTAGAGGGTAGATAGGTTGCATGAAAACTATGGTTGTACCTATAACATGTTTTATAAGATATTTATGTTTATCTGAACTTTATATAAACTATATTTTACTTGCACTATAGGAACACACTGAGCTTCCAAGCTCACACCCCAAATCTTTTCCCTTTCAGTTTTTAGATAGGTTTTCTGGACCTGGCACTTGGAGGATCAACACATTTGATATAGATCTGTCATTGTAATGTTTCTATCTTCTGGATTGTCTTATCATGGTGACATGAGCCTATGTTTTGTTACTTTATATTTTATACTCGATGATGTTGCCATATATGGCCCGTGATGTATTTACATAATTTGACACGGTTTATTTTGGTTAACTTAAATCGCTTATGTTTGAATCTATTATTTCTCGATCTTAATTTTAAATCCTTAAATATTTTCATGAAAAGATTTTTGGTAACAAATGTGATCTCCTAGATTTGAATTTACGCATAGGCCGGTCTAGGGGGTTGCAAAAATCTCCCAAGATGACTCGGTTTATCCTTATGATTATCGTGTTGCTACATAAGACTACTTATTCTCAATTCTCATTTTTTGCTTCGCCCAAAAAAATGGACTTGTTAAACTGTTAGAGTGCAAAAATATCATTCTAAGAATAACATTCTGGGTGTAAGTGAGTGCTTCTGATTGTTATCGTGTTACTATTATAATAATAATTGTAATAGTATCTTCAAGGATTCATCTCTAACGCCAAGGTCTCGAACAGGTGGAGCAAAGCTTCCTTATTAGATTTGTCAATCCCACGGCTTCATCAGAGTGATCCAAGATTTATTTATTTTATAGTTCATTTCTTTTCTTTTATATATATGTATATATTTTTATTCATTAATTACAATCCATTAAGGCACAGAAGACTGCGCTTAGAATTTTAATTTCAAGTAACTATTACGGTTAAAATTTGTAGCTTTCTCATCATCGAATATCATCAAAGGAGTAGTAGTCTTGCTTTGCTGACCAGAGTCTGTTAGGGAAAAATCACACCTCATCGTTATCACAACATCCACTTAATCTTAGAATCGATGTCACATCTGGCAATTGATATCCAGTGACCTACAAGGGTAAGAAGAGATTTACATATACATGCTTTCAAGGTCATTGTATGTTAAGCAAAAATGTATTTTTCGTTGGAATAGAAATCACCAAACATGACACATACCCTTTTACAAAAAGATCTCTGCTACATTCGGGCCAAAGGTAGCAAAGTTGGTTCCATGCATTACTTTAATAGAAAACCTAAATGCAAATATGTCCCAATCTAGTCAAAACATGAGCAAGACAAAAGATGGGACTTCAATATGCCTTGGGGCCGAAGATTCATTGGATTTAATCTTTTAGCTTTTCGACTGCTGACATAACTAGCTCTCTTCGCTCTTGTATCCATTGTGTCATTATCCCAAGTGATAACTTGCTATCACAAATCAGCTTTTTTATCTCCTCATTCAGAATCCATCATCTTTTAGTAGGGTGCCCCATGTGGAAATCACAAGTACTACTCAGATTGTACTTAAAAAGATATGGATCTAATGTCTCCTCTATTGGCATGGGAGCAAGGTATTGCCCTTCTATCAAGTGAGGGAGTAAAATTGAGATGGGCATCTTAAAAACCCTAATAGGATTCTTCCCTCTCACCCTCGGACGTTGCCCTTCAGTTGACTTTATTTGGGCCCCTCCTTTCTTAGTCATATCTTCTTTCTCTTTCCTTTTCTCATCCTGGTGTTTGCTGGGACCAACCATCTCCTTGGCTTGTGTACTGGAGGAAGGATTAACATGCGGTAAGTTCAAATTTGGGCACAAACTCTAAAAGGCCTGGTCTTGATTCTCAATTGTTGTCAAAGGCTTCAACTCTCTAGAATAGGTCAATCCCTTGTTAAACCTAGGTCTTTCTTCCTCAAAATAAAGTATGCCTTCTTTAATAAAATCATAGACCATTCCTTTCAAACACACACACTCTTCTGTTGTATGGCTATAATTACCAGGATGATATATTCATGAAATCCTGGTACCAAATATATCAGGATTGAAATAGGAATATCGTCTCAGGGGAGATATCTTCACGAGTTTATTCTGAACTAACAAGGGTAGAAGCTCAAAATACGACATCGAAATTAACATCTTCGTCCTTTTGCTACTTTTTTCGGCATCTTCGTCTTTCATCTCAGCGTCCCTTGCCCGTATTTTCCTCGACTGGAATTCACCTTGCTTGGTAATATTCTTGTTCTCAAGTATTGCTACCTCAAGTAGGTCTAGAATAATATTCTCTCTAGAATAGTTGAAATCTTTATTCTCAACTTCTACCGGCAATTTTGCTTCATCCACCTTCTCTATCACGGTGACTTGGTTTTCTTTTAATTTCACAGTATTAGTCACAAACAGAAAATTGATCTTCAGACAAAGACCTGCTGTTTCGAACTCCACCACGCTGAGATCTAAAAGTTTTTGCACTTTTCACTTAAAACTGACACATTTGTCAATGGAATGACTGTGAACACCTACGTGAAAGTCACAATGGTCTTTTTCCTTAAACCACTTTGAATAGGGAGGTAAATGGGGTTTGACAAAACAAGGAGCAGCTAGTCGAGCTTCTAGCAACTTGGGAAACAACTCTTGGTAGGTAAGAGGGATAGGACTAAACTGAAGGGTCTTCAATTTCTTTCCCTTTTCTTGAGAACTAAGAGTGGGGTTAGCCGACGACTGCTGAGATTTTGAAATAGTCGACACTAAAGGTTGTCTTTGCATCAGAGGAGGCAACGTTTTAACATTTGAGGTGGCCCACATTTCTTTGTTATTTCCCAAATTATCTTCTATCTCATCTAAACGTTTCTTCATTGATTAGGATAGGATCCTTATGGAATCATGAATTTTATCCAATACAAGATTAATAGGACACTCTGAGGTAGTGCAGGCTACTTTGAACTGATTAATGGCAACTCGCTCTTCTTCTGGCACGATTTTTCCTTCTTTTAAGAGGGACTCCTGATTCTTGCTGGCATTTCCAATCTCTATTTATGCCGAGAGGTTCTTTACCAAACTTTTTCCTTTGATTATAGTAGTCATCATACCCATCAGTTCATTTATTTTCTTTTTGGATTCTTCTTGAGATTCCCTTATGCACATCACCATTTGTTTTTGGACATCGACCAGACGTTCCTAGAGTTCCTCAAGTTTATCTACTCTAGCCACTAAGTTGTTCAAAGTTTCGGAGCTATACTGATGAGAGGTCATTTTCTTGTACTTCTGGCTTTCTCTTTCTTTTGAGAGGAGTATTTTTTCCAATTAGAAATATGTATGATGCAATGAATGTATTAAAAATTTAAAATAAATAACCAATACCAACATTGACGTTAAAAGTTGTAAAAAAATCAATAATACGATAATGTAAAAATGAGTGCAGATGCATGTGTTGATTCTCGAACAGTCCTTAGAAAGACCTTCATTTAATAGAGAAGATGTCTAATTACAAGAAGCTGACATAATGAATTACAGATAACGGTTGTCTTGACGTCTCAACTTAGTGAAACAATGCTCGTATTCTATTTAACATTGTTTCTAGTCTGAGTGGCGATCTTGTGATTTTCTTCTACTAACCGAAAGGTCCACTGCAGTGACATCTATATATCTAGGGGCCTTTCAAAGGTTGCTAGTCTGTACAGAGTGCAGAAAAAAGTCTATTCCTTGGTAGATTTGGGTGCAAATGAGCCAAGTCTTGAACCGTGTGCCCAAGCTACGTCGTCTCCTTGCTCGATATGCATCCTGATTGTTGAACTTTCTTTTTTCCTTCATTGGTCTTTTTTTGGACCAACCCGATTCTGTAGCATTATAGCTCTTGATATCACATACTTCTCTCTTATTTTCGACTGTCCTCTAAATTAGATTGTTCTCGAATCAAAATTTATGTACGATATGAAATGCAAATTGGATGCAAAAAAGGAAAACAAAAACAAACAAGTCATTATAGCTAAACAATTAAAATAAATGAAACACCCAACAATAAAATAAAACAATCAATCTGGAATGAATAAAAGGCATGTACAACAAATAAAAGCAAACAAAACCTAAAAGGATTAATTCTAAACGGGCAGCATAACGACATGGCTCTAATGGGTGAGCTCTATGGTTCACTATATAAGGTTCAGTTCTAAATAAAATGGTACTCAAATTGTCGCTCGAACAACGATTCGAGGGAATATGACCCTTATACCATATGGGGGTGAGGACCCCACGAAATATAAAGACCAGATCCTGGAAGTGAATTACAACACTATACGTAGGTGAAAACCCCACGAAGCGAAGTAATCACTCCCACTTAAGGGTTCTAAAACTAATACATGATGACAAAAAATGTAAACAAACAAGACTTAAGAATTAAAAATCAAATTAAATCAAATTTAAAATTTTCTTAATAGTTACGATACGAACCAAACTAAGGCTTAACTCTCTTTTTATTTTTGAAAGCAAAAATTTTGTCCCCGACGGAGTCGCCATGCTGTAGTGACTAATTTTTTCTGATGCCGCTATGAAAAATTAAAAAATTGTGTATGGGGGAAAGTTTCCCGCTTTTATTGAAAAATTTATTAAAAAGCAGAATTTTTAGGAAAACTCGTATTTTTAAAAAACGGAGTCGCCACTGGCCAGATTTGGTAGTCCGAGCACCGTAAAAAATAAAAACCAGAGATTTTAATTGGGTTCGGGAGTTAATTACTGATAGGGAAGGGTTAGCACCCCCACACCACCCAAAATTGGTACCTAACGGGTTCGTATCGTATTTATTAAAAAAACAAAAAAATTGATTTAATTTAATAATTAATTCCTAAAATGCATGGTTCGAATATTAAGTTTGTCTTGATATCCACGGTACTAAAGGAGATGATACCCGGAGACTGGATGACCCTCCCACTAGAATATCGGGATAAAGGCCTAAAACTACATGCAACAAATACAAATACATGGATATTTTAAATACAAAATATTAAACATGAATAAATAGATAAATTCGAAATAAAAGCATAAACACTCATCCGCATCCGAAACATATAATACGCATAAAAATATACAGTTCGTATATACAACAATATATTAAAGGAATAATATAATTTATAAAACTATATGTTATAATATATACGCATATAATTCATACATACCTAAAAACATTACACATATATACGTTAACATATAAAAAAAAACATAATATATAAAAATGATAACTACTAAAGACTACAATATATATATATATATACATAAATATACAAACAATAATCATAATATATATATGTATACATGTATATATAACTACGTATAAACATAAAATAAACAAATTAATAAGAAATAAAAAATTAAGCAACATGTAAAAACATAAATACATGAAATAAAATACTAGAATTAAATAAAACAAAAAGGGAAGGGACAAAAGGGAATTAACCCATTAAAAATCGGTTTAAACTAAAAGAAAGAGGAACCCGATTGCAAGCTGTAAAAAGGTAAGGGGACCAAACTACAATTTGCCCTTAAAAGAAGATAAAATAAAATTAGGGATTAAATTAAAATTGACCAAAACATGGGGACCATTCGTGTAATTAAATCATGCGTCAGGCCAATTTTGAAAAACAAAATGGGGGCAGAGGGATCTATTGGGTAATTTACCCTTTTAAAATCTGATTCCATTTCATTTAGGGACGGAATTGAAAATGGTTGAAAAGATTTAAGGACCAAGGAGATAATTTAAAAAGTAAGGGCAGATGGACCATTTGGGTATTAACCCATTTTAAAAATCTAAATTCAGTTTAATTTAGGGACTAAATTGCGAATTTTTAAAAATAGAGAGGGACTGCCGATATAATTTGTCCATGCGGATGCCCTGATTTTGTGATTAAATTGGGGCGGAGGGACTTATGAGGATATCATACCATTTTGAAAATATTTTTTGTTTATAAAAACACCCCTTTACCCGGTTTTAAAAGCTTTTTGGTCATTTTTTCCTTTTATCCTATAATAAACCCCCTCTTTTCTCTGTTTTGTTCAAACCAAAAAACCCCCAAACTCTCCTAATTTTTCATAATCTGGTAGTGGTCCAGCTATTCTGGCCACTACTCTCAGCCCTCGGTCACCGCTAATCAGTGTTGGGAAGATAAAAAGCCGTCTTTTAAAAAAAACAACCCGATTAAACCCCCCAAAATCTCCTCTTTTTTGGTTCGCAAAACCAAAATCATTTTTAGAAAATAAGAACCCTTTTGTTACTCAGATCAACCGCCCGATTCACCATGCATGGCAAAAAATGAGACCGTGAAGTTTTTCACCGGACGACGACCATACGACAGAGGTAAAAACTTTTTCCCTATCCTATTTGTTTTTTATTTTTCTATTATATTCTATGCTTGCATGTGGAATATTAAGAGAAAAAAGGAAAGATACCTCTGAAGTGTTGTTTTCTAATTGATTACATGATTTATATATCCTGAATTTTCTAATTCGGACTTGTTTTTGTGTACAAGAAACTTTAAATGAAATTGCTGTTGATGATGATTAATCTGACTTTTCCCCATATTTTATTTTGTTTCTTGGCCATACTGGTGGTTGAGCCGGTGAGATGGTGTTGTACGGCAGTCGCAGAAAATCCGGTGGCAAGGGCACGTGGCGGTGAAAATGAAGAGATCATTCGGCCAAATTTTATCTCGGTCTTTGGATCAGATTTAATCCATCGACTAAGATCGTTTTGATGATGAACGGCTCAGATTGCTTCTTAGAGTTGACGTGACAACATCAGATCATGCAACGTGGCACTTGGAAGCTGAGCAGTCTTGCGGGTGCCTGGCACGCACATGGGAAGTCGAATGGCCAGTGCGTGACTCCACGTGGCAGATGAAGGGTTGATCTTCTTTTAATCCGGGTCGTTGGATCAAATCTAATCCAACGGCTCAGATGGGGTTGCACAAAGAAGAAAAATATGAAATTAGGTTATCAGATATAGGTATTAGGGTTTTTTATTTATTAAATGGGTCTGGCTTGCTTGCGCATGATGTAATTATATTAATGGGTTTTTTATTTGGGTTGTATTTGGACTTTGGGACACTCAATAAAAGTTTGGGTTTTATATTTTCTGATTTGTTTTTTGATATAATAATTGTATATTGTTATTAATAATATAAATAATAATAGTATTAACATATACATACATTAACCAAATATGTACAAACATGCAATAGATAACATACATATAAACATAACACATACATATATTTATAAATACATACAACCATATCACACACATATATAATATGCATGCACACATTATATATACTTATACAAACATACATAAACAATGAATAAATATTGATAGACATGCACACATATATACATACAATAATGGTAAATATATATACACATTCTAACACATGCAAGCATACATACGATATACAATAAACATTACACATGTAATAATAATAACACATGCATTCCTATAATGAATTAATAACATACTCATTTGAAAAAAAATCATATTAAAGATAATAATACACTACATAAATATTATACAACCCGGACAAAAATGAGTAATTACAGTTTCCAACGTTACACAAATGCAAGGATGGCATGATGACGAGGCGCTAGGATCAGCTCTCTATTGTTACTGTATATACACGTGTTCACCTCCAATGGTGGATCTAGACTTCGTATCAAGTGGGTTCAAGAATCAGTGTTAAAATTAAACAAACTAAAAAAAAGTAATAGTAGATTATTGAATAGAAATCCTCAATCCTTTTTTGATGCCCCTATTTATGCCTCTAAACTAAAAAATAAATCTAGGGATTAGGATTAGAGTTTAGAGAATCAGGGCATGATGTATTTTTTAGGGTTTAAGATTTAAGATTTAGGTTAGGGCTTATAATTTAATTTTTAGTGCTAGACCATAAAAATGATGCCGGAAAATGAAATAGGATTTTTGTTCAGATTAAGTGGGTTCAAACACATTTGATTTTTTTCTCTCCCAAACTTATTTACTTTTTACAAGGATTTCTATAACCTAAGTGGGGTCAATTGGCCACACTAAATTATATGTAAATCCCCCCATTTTCACTTCATCCTTTAACCATGAGGTTGGGTTCGATCCTTATAGTCGAAACCATTTTTAACTGAGTAAAGATAGCTTGGACGATTAATTTTAGAAATTAGGGATTTTCGTTTAAATTTTATTTTGAAAAAAAATTAGAGTCGCCATTGGTCACTTTGGTAGACCATACACAATAAAAAATAATAGAAATTCGTTCTTTTAAAAATTGGGCTCGGGAGTCGGTGACGTGTGGGGAAAGATTATCACCCCACAAACACCCGATATTGGTACCTTTAATTTTGTGTGGCATGTTTGCATTTTAGAATAACAATTCGAATTTAATTTGATCAATAATTATTAACTGGGTTTGTGTCCGAAATGGAAATATTCCCTTTATATGGAAATATATTTTTGAATCGAATATGAATTTGAAACACCCCTATACGTTCAGGGCACCTCTGTTCATATTCCAAAAATATATTTTGTATATAAAAGATTTTCAATGCATGATTAATTATGGTCTTGTTAATTTTAAGTGATAATCTAAAAAGGCTATATTTAAAACTCTGTATTATTTAAATATATGAATATTATTTAATATAAAGGTTTACATGAGATAACACTGAATTGCTTGAGCACCATCCATATTTAAACCCAAAAATATATAATATTCCCTAGTTTAATTAATTAAACTAATTATTAAAGTTCTAGTCTCATTTAAAGCTCTAATTAATTAACTAGATTATCTATCAATTCCTAAAGTTTTAATGAATACTAAGTATTCTACTTAAAATCCCATGTTGAACAACACCCCATTGCAATGAGACATCATCTAAATTTGAACTTCAAAGTTTCCTACTTAATACACATTAATTTTCTATAATTGTCTAACTTATCCCAATTATTGAGTTATTAAATCCTAACAGAACCTAAAATTAAGCTTTAAACAATCAATATTTAAATCTAAGTGATTTAATTTTCAAACAAATAATACATGCCTAATTTAAAACATGCAACATACAAATATGATGTGGCAATTAAATTAAATAATTAAACAAATAAAAGGACTAAATTGAAAGAAATTTAAACTTGAAACTAATTTTATTTATAAAAGGGACCAAACTAGAAGGATTACAAAGTTGCATGAAAAAAAGATTCGGATAATGGGGCAGGGGTCATATACCCAACCCGTTCAGAAACCGCGGGTCAACCAGACCCAGCACCAAAATGGTTCCGCATCATTTCACCTATAAAAGGCCTTCAACAGTCCGAAAATGGCCTTTTTCTCTATGTTCCATCTCTCTCTTAAACCCATAAGCTACTCTTTCTCTAAAGCCTCTCCCCACAAACACCCAAACAACTTAGAAAATTCTAAAAAATATATAAAAAAATCGGGCTTTGGGATGAATGTTCATCCATGTTCATCATGAACTGGATGAACTTTAAAGATCCCGTCCAAACTCTGCCATAGCCTCCGCCCTTCAATTCACAACCACCCACTTGCGTCACCTTTTACTGTTAGCCGACTGTTGGGAGTTGACTCTCAGCCATCGCAAGCGATCACCGGTCACCCTAAGGCATTTTTTGACTGCCATCCGCCACCACACTAAACCTTAAAATCACCAATTTTTGCACTAAAATCTCAGATCTAGTATCGGCTCCATAGATCCACCCGTCTCCACCTAATCTTAAGCCTAAAGCTACCAGCATCTAAACCCTCCTCAACTCTGAAATATAAGCTAAATTTTTTGTCGCCATCTTCGATTTGCTCGTTTTCTTTCTATTTCTGGTTTTTTACAAACTAATGACTTTTTTTTCTTTGTAGGAAATCAAAAAGGAAGAAGAAGATATACCTTCACGACAGTTTGATGATGGCTCTGATCGTTGACTCTAGCGAGTTTTCGGCGTCCGTTCGTGCTCCCGATGACCCATTTAGCTTTTCGAGGTAAACACACTCTCTCATCTTTATTTAATTATTACTATTGTTATTTTTTATTATTTTCCATTAATGCCATCCTCGTTTCATCTGACATTTCTCTCTTCTCTATTTATAACGGATGGTGGGATCTGATGTCATGTTGATGTCATACTAATGATGTCAACTTACAGTTGTATCTAGCTTAGGATAAAGAAGCACACTATCTATGTGAAAGGAAATAGACCAATAGGGCACTGCCATGTAGATAGAATTAGGGGGGACAACTGAATTTTGATTAATTGTGTGTTTGTTGGGCTGGCTTCATCAAATTTGGGAAGGAAATAAACTATCAACATATTAGAGAAATAAGGATTTAGGCTTTTAAACTATAAATAGGCTTTACATAAAATATACTATATTTGAACTGAAATAGATTTATGGATTATTTGGATTTATTTATTTTTTTTGTTTTATTTATATAGAAATATAATATGTATATGTGTGTATACCCAGATAAAATTCGAGTATTGCAGTTGTCTCTCTTTGCTCATTGTTGTGGAACGGGAATTGGGCAAAGACTGAAAAGACCTGAATTTTGTCCGAGCCAACCAACTATTGCTTTGAGCTGCAAGTTCTTCTTATTATGAACTTTCACTCCTTATTCTCCTTTAGAAAGCTTGAATAATTTTTTTATTATGAACTTCCCAATCCTTTTGCCAAGGCCGAACCAAAGTCTGAACTATTTCTTCTTATTATGAACTATTCATTCCTTTATAAAGTTGATCTACGAGCTATTCTCATTATGAACTCCTGACCTTTCCTCTTCTTCTAGAAAACGCAAACAAGTTCTTCTTATTATGAATTTTTCATCTTTCCCATAAACATTTTGTATTTCCCTCCTTAAAAATCTTGAACAAGTTTTTCTCATTATGAACTCTTCAATCTTCCTGCAAAGGCTAACCACGAAGTTTGAACCAGTTCTTCTCATTATGAACTCATTCATTCCTCTTGGCAATGTTGACCCACTTTTCTCTACAAAAAAAGTTAATCCTTATTCACCGAAGGAAATGTTGATGAAGTCTAAAAATGTTGAACTATCCATTCTTCTGAAATGCTGTGAAGTCAAGAACAATCACACTCTTTATTCTTCTGAAATATTGATAAGGTCTGAAAAAGCTAAACCATCTATTCTTCTGAAATACAGTGAAGTCTGGAATAGTTACACCCTTCATTTCTCTGAAATGTTGATAAAGTCTAAAAAAGTTAAACTATCTATTCTTAAATAATAGTTACACCCCCAAAATAATAGCACTCTTTATTATTCTTAAATGTTGACCCACATCTCTGCAAAGGTGTTGAACAAGCGAGCTCTTCTCATTAGGAACTTCTTGTTGTTTGTTTGAAATGTTAATCCACCTCTCTATAAAGGTGTTAAACAAGTGAGTTTTTCTCATTAGGAACTCGTCATTCTTTGTTGGAAACATTAATCCACCTCTCCGCAAAGGCTTTGAATAAGCATAATTAGGAACTTCTCATTCTGCGACAGACAAACTCTTCTCATTATGAGTTCTTCATTCTTTACTAGGCGAGTTCTTCTCATTATGAACTCTGAATTCTTTGTTGGGTGAGTTCTTCTCATTATGAACTTTGTATTCTTTGCTAGGCAAACTCTTCTCATTAGGAGTTATGTATTCTTTGCTAGGCGAACTCTTCAAATTAGGAGCTCTGTATTCTTTATAGGCGAACTCTTCTCATTAGGAGCATAATATTATTTTCTAGAACTCTTCTCATTAGGAGCTTTTCATTCTTCGTTAGAAATGCTGATTCAGCTCCTCCTCTGGGGAAAATTTGAACATATAAAAAATATCACCAGTTAATCAAATTTCTTCATGAAGTAATATGAAATATCTTCCATTTTCTGCTTAAAACACTGAGATCTTTAGAGTCACTGCTCATTTTTCCTAAAGTGTTTCGATCTTTTAGTCTGAAGATCTCATGAGATATTTTGTTTCTCTTACTCTGTTTATCGATCTCCCTCTATGTGACTGTGTCTAGTCCTCCAATCTTGAAGTTGTAGGTTGAAGTCTTTCCTCATTCTTTGTTGATTTGAAATTCCTACCAAAACATACAAAAACGCTTTGAATGTATGAGTTAGCATTCTCCTACTTATGGATGACAAGTTATACATGATTCATGAATGATGTCAATTGAGGACCACTAAGGTGAGTTTTCATCTTCAGGGAAGCTCAAAATTTCCTTGCTTTATTTTTCATTAAAACTCTTTTTTCTAACACAGTAACCCATCTCACACTCAAGTTCAATCTTTAGGATCTCTGCATCTTTTTGCTTTAAAGCTCATTTTCAGGTTTTCACTTTAGATTGCTTTTCTCAAAGTGCCCTTTCATGTTTTCACTTTGGTTTTTTCTTTTTCTCTTTTTCTCAAAGCGCCCTTTCAGGTTTTCACCTCGAATTTTCTTCTTCTTCTTTCTTTTTTTCTTTTTTTGAAGTGCCCTTGTAGGTTTTTACCTTGTTTTTTTCTTCTTTCTTTGTAATGATTTTTCCTTTATTTTTAAATAAGGCCAATTTCAATTCTAATGGAACTCGTACTTGTCTTTTCATGAATTCATCACATAAACCCTTATCTTTTCATATCTCACTTCTCAAAATCTCGGGTACTAATGATAACTCTTTTTTTAAAAAGCCGCTCTTGATATTTCTTCGTTCAGTTTCTCTGTCAGTATTTCTTTCGTGATTCAAAAAGAGATCATTGCCTTATGTTGTTCTAGCTTGCGGACTCTATCCACCGGCATAAAACATATTTTTCTGTAATGTTCTTTGTAACATTGCCCTACTCTTGAATTCAGCTATCATCCTTGCACACTCTAACGTTCACAAAGCTTTCTAGTCTTGCAATACCTTAGAAGTAATGATCTTTGACTTTAACGGGTTGATCTTTCTGTCACCTTTGCCTCAAAAGATCGTCCATGTTCTCTCTTTGCCCCAGTGTTGTCTGTGTCACTTTCTTGCAATTTTTGTTTAAATGTTTCTGACACTAGAGTTGTGTCCTTTCCTCAACATACTTTCCATCATTAAACAAGTACCAGGCCACTTCATGTTCTACCCGCACTTAAAGGATTAGTACATCATAATAATACCTACAAAATCCTTTGTTTTTCTTGTATCTAACCAATTTATATGGGAGTTGCTTGTTGAAATGATAAGTGAAAGACTCAAAATATTATTTTATTAATTTTGAGAAAATGAAACAATTTGATAAGTCATGGAAAACATGAGAAAACAAAATCAATACAATGCCCCTGGTATCCACTGTATGAAGGACGTGAGAGCCTATCAACCGAAATAGAGCTTCCAACTACGAAATTCTTCAAAACTGTAGATTCCTGAGAAGGTTTCTTGCTGGATGCCTAATCTCAAAATGTACTTGAGCTGCCCTTTTAGGTTTTCAACTCAAATCCTCATTCGGTTTTAAGACGCCCTTCGCGGATTTTCATCTTGAACCCCCATTTTCTTTTGATTTTTTCTTTTTTCTTTTTTTTGATTTTTTATATCTAAGGCGCCCTTTTGGGTTTTCACCATAGATATTTTCATTTTGCGAAGTGCCATTTTGGGTTTTTGCTCTATTTAGTTTTCTTTATTTTCCTTTTTTCAATCTCTTTTTTAATTCTTCAAGCGTAACACTTCTTGTTTGAGTCTGAGTCCATTAGATTGCTTGACTCATCTTCGATCATCACTGTTAAAATCAACGCTTCTCTAGAATGAGGCCTCCTTAATAATGTACAACCCTTCCCGATTAGGCATTCATTTCGCACGAAAATCTTTATGAACCAGCAAGATCTTTTTTAGGCACTAGATCATCTTCTCAGAATTCTCTTAGATGGACTTTCATTGTTGTGAGCTCGCACCATTCTCTCTTGGTCCATCTATCCATGGCAAATTACTTTTAGCCGTCTCTCTTCAATGAGATTCGACTGACCTTATCGAGCTTATACTCATTCCGTGTCTTCCTATTTCACATCTGACAGAAACCAGTGATGGATTCTCAACATTATTTGGTAACACTACTTCCATCCCATAGACCAAAGAATACAACGTTGGCCCTATTGCAATGCACACAGTGGTTTGGTATGCATACAAGGTCGAGTGTAGTTTCTCATGCCATCTTTACGAGCCTTTGAGATAATATTTTGATATTTATGTTTGCAACTCTACTGCCCCATTTATCTCTGAGTAATTAGTCATAAAATTATGGTGCTTATTCGGAACTGCTCACAAAACTTTTATTACCATATTTAGATGTTCAATGATGATTCTCTAGAAATCATATCGATAAATAATCTCTCTTTAGTATCTTGCAAACTGTTGCTCTTGTAATACTAGCCTATGAAGCAACTTCTACCCACTTTAATCACGACTAAGATAATATGGTGTCTATTGGATAAATCTGCCTTACACTGTAAAAGGCATTGTAGGCTCTCTCAAACATAAGCTTCCAAGAGTTTATTTCCTTTTACCCTTTGATATGCACATCCATTCCTCATCTGGGAAAATTAAAGTCCAGTGACTCATGATCATCCGAAGCACATCTTGCCAAGAAACCCACTATTGCCCCTCTTTTGTTGCAATATCAAACTCTAACAATAACATTTGCCAATGAGCCATTCTCCAGTCAACATAGTGTTCTCATCAAGAATTTCAAAGGATCCATTCTTAAGATCAAATATATACAGTCTGAGCCTTTGAGTTACCCAGATCACAACAAAACTTTTGAATCAACAAGTGCCATATTTGTAATTGGTGAATCTTTTCTTAGATAATAAATGGCTCTTTTTTATATTTCATCATGTTGGCCTAGTACACACCCCATTGAGTTTTCATAGATCGTTAAATAATCAATGACCTATCTGGAACCGGTGATATCAGAATTGGGCACTTTGATAATTTTTATTCTAGGATTTCTTGGCATTCTCCATCCCATACTCTTGGATCAATATTTGTCAGCAAGTTTAACATTGGATCACATTTTGTCTGCAAGTCACGATGTATAATTCAATCTCTCTAGGCTTTTTCCTACTTTTCTTTTTCTTTTATTTCATTTTGTTTCTTTTCTTTTTTATTTCTTTCTCATTTTCTTTGCTTGCTCCTTTTTTCTTTGCTTGCTTCTTTTTTTTTCTTTCTCTTATTTTTGCCCGGAGAGAGAAGATTCTGATTAGCTTTCACTTTGTCAGGGTTAATTTCAGTTCCACTTTTGCTAAACCACGAGTTTCCCAAATGTGGCTCTAAAAGTATATTTTGACATATTAGACCTCAACTAACACTTCCTCAATCCTTGGGGAATCGTTCTTGAATTTTGCATCCATCTTTATTTCGGTTATCATGGCCCTCTAATATGTTACCCAATACATTTAATCCAAATGGCATTAGCATATAGTGAAATGAGTCTCACATTATTGTAAATTTTATTTTCTCTAGCTCTTTCGGATGAAAAGAAGATTATATTTTAGGCCCACTTTATTAAGGTCTCGGCCATATTGAGGAATTCATCGTCAAATTGCTTTTGCAACATTTCTAGTCTCATTCTTCTAAGCTTTTGCTGAACAATCTCCATTCAAGCCTCATGAGTAACTTGTGCATAACAATGTTTGTATCTAACCCCAATATATGCTGGAGTGACCGTGCAAAGATATCTTTGAATTCTTGTAGCAATTCAATCATGCTCTGCTTTAGCTGAGAAAGCTGAACGGATCTTTACTTCCCACTTTTCATTTCCAGACCCCAAATTTAGAATATCAATTTTTGTTTGTGAGGTAGAATCTATTTTTCTTCATTTTCGATCAGTGTTGATAATTCCTCAGGGACATTAAGTTCCTCTTCATCTTCGCATTCATTTACCTCTGCCAATCATATGGACTGCTATATTTCGAGATTTGAGTCTGATTCATTCATACAATTAATAATAGGGGCCCTAAAAAGAAATTGAGAATATGTACATATATTTGAAGAGAATGAATATTTTGGGAATGTATGTTTTCCCTTTGAGAAAAAATATGTAAGAAACAAGCATCGAATACAAATAAACCAAAATAACATCCCTTACAAAGGACCCCCAATGCTCGCGGGCAAAAGCGATTGGGATGGTTCAGGGTATTATTTTGTAACGGTCCTAAAACTACTGACAGATCTTATATGGTCTAACTTTTAATCTTTATTCGAGGAAAACTTGAGTGAATATCAGCCACTCCAATTTTATCAATCAATTCTTCATTTTTCTTTAACAGCACAAAGACATGCCCATCTTATTTATGCTATGATGTCCTCATTGAATCTTGAATTAAGACTATCCTACCTATAAGTTTTCTTGTTTTTTCAATCAATTGCTTGCTCTTTCCATAGAATGTTCATTCATCTACATGTGGAAATTAACATCTTCTGGATGGCGTTTAGATAAACTTTGCTTTACAAGATATTGACTGGATGTGTTGAAGGTTTTAATAGGCATGTCTATTTGAGGTTTCTTTGTTGATAGCTGTTGATTATGAATTAGTTTCTTCTTGCTCTTTATTCTCTTTCTTTTCTTGACACATTTCGAAATTTGACTTCCAGGCAACCCAATTGCATTGGTTCCAATCAGGTGACTACCTTTTGAGTTACATATCTTAACGGACTGACCTTTAGTGTCGACTTCCAAAATCCCTTGGTTCTGAAAGTTTTGAACTTGCCGCTTGAAAGTGTAACAATCTTTAATATCATGATCATGAACTCCATTATGATATTCACAATGATTCCTAATGTTGTAACAACTTGGATGATGTGGCTTTGCAGGATTCAAATGATGTGGTGAAGCTTCGAGCAATTTGAAGTACATCTCACGATAAGAAACATGAATGAGATCCAGTTTAGTCTTTGATTTTCCACTTACAGGAGCATCTTGAGCATTTGACTTTAGAGTATTCTTTAGTAAAGGAAATATCAAAGGGGTGGATGTCAAAACATTACTCTGATTCTGGTAGACCTCGAACTGTAAAGAATTACCCACATAAGTTTGCTATGGATTCTGTCCTTCCTATTTTGTCTCAATTCATCTAACAAATGATGGTCTTTTATAGAATCGAGATTTTCCTCTCTCAAAACATAAATACCCATTCCTGATAAGATCAATGACTTTGTATTTCAAAACTAGGCCATAAAAGACTTATAAAACTTTGGGGGCACTGTCATTAAAAGGTGATTATGTGCGAGGTAAGGCAACAAATCTAAATATGGCATTGGAATAAGAATAATTGTCTCCCTTTTCTTCCTAAACCATTCGACCTCTCTAGCTCGTGTTTCTATACTCTCTACTCCTATTTTCCTTAATGGAGTCAATTTCATTGTAAGAAAGTCTCTAGCCTCAACTGAATCCCTGGCTTTCATCACTTCAAAGGAACATTCCTCAACCATATATGGTTCCTTAACTCTATTAGAATCATCTTTTTCTTTAACAATCTCATAACCCTTAGATAATACAGTTTTGGAACAAACATCAAAATTCTGGCTTTTACTCGTTCCTTCTGTATTTGTTTGCTTGATGATGTCCATTTTAGCTCCATTAAATCCCGTCAGTGCACTAAGGTTAAGAACATCATCTCTAAAGCATGTTTCCAAATTCTCTGAATCGTTAGTCGATACTCTGATTGTACTAGTCTGAACCTTCTTCGAAACTAATCCTTCGGGTTAAACCTTTGTGTGAAAAAAGTTTTCACTTTGATCACCAATATTCGTATTTCCATCTGGAACTTCTCCTTTCTTGGCCTTCCTGATTGCAAACAATGTGGTAGCTCGAGATACTATCTCATTCTGTAAATGGTCAATTCTTTGCTCAATGCTACCCAAGAGGTCCTCAACAACCTTTTGAGATTGCTTAACCCTAACAAGCCTATTGCCCATGCTTCTCAGGATATTGGTTTTCAGCTAATGCAATGTTATTTGGAAAAAAATGCAATGTTTAAAAAAAGTGTTTAAGCAATACAATGCACGAATGCAGAAATGCAAAACAAAAACGAAAACAAAAAGGAAATGTGTCAGTACGGTGAAATAATCGTATAAGCAGGAATTAAATTGACACTAAATTACAGTTTATATCAACCAAAGAAAATAACCAGAGAAGTGTATTTAAAACAACAACACACTAACAACACTCTATCTAATTCTAAGGTTCTTGTATAGCTCTAGTGGGGCGGGCTCTTAGATTACAGCATGTGGCTTTTGTTCTTGACTCTAAGTACCTGAACTATTGCTACTGTCTACTACGGCGGCAAGACATCGATTCGGGAGTATATGTCCCCTTATAGTGGAAGCGTAACCTCACGATGTATAAGGCTGGTATATCAAAAGAAAGACAAAATTCCCACTCAGAGGTGACGAACCTCGCTTAGAATCATGTCTCGCTCCCACTTAAATGAGAAGCCCGAGTATAAGGCTTATGCATGAATGACAGATATATCACAAAGATGAAAACATATTTTCATTCTTTCCACAAACTTTTCCAATAATTATTGAAGCAATTAAATTCGGATTACCAATCTTAAATGCCAAAATGCCTCACAAAATTAATTAGGTTTTACTCATGAAGTGATCCCCAGTGGTGTCGCCAAGTTTTCGAAACCATTTTTTAACCAGGTAAAAATAGCTTGGACGATTAATTTTATAAATTAGGGATTTTTGTTTAAATTTGATTTTGAAAAAAATTGAAGTCGTCGCCGGTCACTTTGGTAGACCGGACATCATAAAAAAACCAGAGATTCGTTCTTTTAAAAATTGGGTTTAGGAGTCGTTTACGTGTGGAGAAGGATTGACACCCCCACAAATGCCTGATATCGATACCTTTAATTTTGTGTGACATGTAGCCATTTTAGAATAACAATTTAAATTTAATTTGGTCACTAATTAACCGAGTTTATGTCCCAAATGGAAATATTCCTTTTATATAGAAATATATTTTCAAAAATATATTTCGTATGTAAAAGGTTTTTAATGCATGATTAATTATGGTCTTGTTCATTTTAGGTAATAATCTAAAAATGCTCTATTTAAAATTATTTATTATTTAAATCTATGAATATTATTTAATTTAAAGGTTTAGATGAGATAACACCCAATTGCTTGAGCACCATCCATATTTAAACCCCAAAATTAAATAATATTTCCTAGTTTAATTTATTAAACTAATTATTAAATTTTTAGTCCTATTTAAAGTTTTAATTAATTAATTAGATTATTTATCAATTTCTAATATTTTAATGAATATTAAGTATTCTACTTAAAAGCCCATGTTGAACAACACCCTATTGCAATGGAACATCATCCAAATTTGAACTTCAAAGTTTCCCACTTAATACATACACATTAATTTTTTATAATTGTCTAACTTATTCCAATTATTGAATTATTAAATCCTAATAGAACCTAAAACTAAGCTCTAAACAATTAATATTTAAATCTAAGTGATTTAATTGTCAAACAAATAATACATGCCTAATTTAAAACATGCAACATACAAATATATTATGGCAATTAATTTAAATAATTAAACAATTAAAAGAACTAAATTGAAATATATTTAAACTTGCAAATGATTTTATTTATAAAAGGGACCAAATTGGAAGAATTAAAAAGTTAGAGGCAAAAAAAGATTCGGATAATAGGGATCGAGTCGTATACTCGACCCGCTCAGAAACACGCGGGTCAACCAGACCCAGCACCAAAATGGTGCCGCATCATTTTGCCTATAAAAGGCCTTCAACCGGCCGAAAATAGCCCTTTCTCCATTTCTCCTCTCTCTGTTAAACCCGATAAGCTAGTCTCTCTCTAAAATCTCTCCCCAACCCCCAAACAACCTAAAAAATTTTGGAAAATGGATCAAAAACTGGGCTTTAAGATGAACTTCAAAAATCCCGGCCAAACTCCGCCATAGCCTCAGCCATTCAATCCACAATCACCCATTTTCAGTTACCTTCTACTGTTAATCGGCTACCGAGAGTCAATTCTCGGCTGCTGCAGGAGATTGCTGGCCGCTCTATAGTGATTTTTGATTGTCTTCTGCCGCCACAGTAAACCCTAAAATCATCAATTTTGCCCTAAAATTTCAGATCTGTCCTAGCTCAATAGAATCACCTGTCTCCGCCCAATCTTAAGCCTAAAACTACCCGCACCCGAACCTTCTTCAACTCCGACATGCAAGCTAAATTTCTGGTGGTCATCTTCTATTTACTCTTTTGCTTTCTACTTCTGGTTTTTTACAAACTAATGACTTTCTTTTGTTTCTTTGCAGGAAATCGAAAAAATGAAGAAGATGGTTTTGATCATCGTCTTTGGCGAGTTTTTGGTGTCCGTTCATGCTCCCGACTATCCCTTCAGCCTTCTGAGGTAAACATTATCTCCCATCTTTATTTAATTATTATTATTAATTGTCATTAATGTCATCTTCTTTCCCTCTAACAGTTCTCTCTCCTCTATTTATAGCAGATGGTGAGATCTGATGTCATACAGACATCAGCTTACAGCTGTATCTAACTCAGGATAAAAAAGCACATTATCTAT
Source organism: Hibiscus mutabilis (assembly GCA_019671005.1). NCBI lineage: Eukaryota > Viridiplantae > Streptophyta > Magnoliopsida > Malvales > Malvaceae > Hibiscus > Hibiscus mutabilis. The sequence goes on along the minus strand of CM033720.1, from coordinate 16,874,302 downwards.
GTGAAAGGAAACGAACCAATAGGGCACTGCCACATGGACAAATTTTGGTGGGAAATGAATTGTCAACGGATTTGAGAAATGGGAATTTGGGCTTTTAAACTGTAAATGAGCTTTATAGAAAATAAACTGTATTTGTACTGATATGGATTTATGGATTGTTTGGATTTATTTTTTTGTTTTATTTATAGGGAAATATAATATGTATATATGTAATCACTCATTTTTATCCGATTTGTAAATATTGTTAATATATTAGTATAATAATTAATGGGGAATTATTATTGCATGTATTCATATTACATTATATGTTTATTTTATATGCATGATTAGTGTACGTATAGGGTGTGTGATGTGTGCATGTATACTATAAGCCATGTATACGCATTAGTAAGTAATATGGTGTATGTATGTCGCGCATGTATTTACATTCCTTACGAGTGCATAGTTTGTACGTATAATATGTGTGGATATTCATGATTATCATGTGTGTTATTGTATGCATGTATGTTAGTATGTTACATTAATTAATGTTTGCATGTGTATTCGTATGTTACACTTATATGAATGTGCACGTGTACGTATGTATGTAATATCGTATTATTATTATTATTATTATTATTATTATTGGACTAATGTAAAATAAAATCTAAAATATAAAACACAAATATTAATTAACAGTCTAATCCAATATATTACAAAAACCCAAAAATATATATAACATGACCCGAGCCCAGAACCCTGAGCCCTATCAGACATCTAACCCTAACCACGTTTGAGATATTTTTGCACAGCTGATCCAGGACCGTTGGATCTAATGTTGATCCAATGGTCGTGATTGAAGGAAGATGCCCTTCTAGATGCCGCGTGAAGGCCACGCTCGGGCCGGCCAGCTCCCCCACACACGCGTATGCCGCACGCGCGAGACTCCGTCGTACCATCAGTCCAACCACCAGACGTGCAAAAGAGGCAAAAGAACAGATTATCAGCAACCAAATCTCAGAAAGATAAATTTTTTTAGATCTACCAAAAGGAAAAAATAGCATATATGTAATGAGGTCTACCCTCTTTTGTACCGGTTTTTACCAGATCTAAAAATACACAAAAAATTTCCAGAAAGGTAGCTTCTTCTTTCTTTTTTTTGCATGTTCATTCGAACCAAAAAATAATACCAAATACCTAAAAGAAAAAAAGGGAAGAATATACCTTTTTGGCTTCGGCCGGTCACCTTGTACGGTGGCCGAGGCTAGGATCGCCAATGAACGGTCCCCACGCATCTATCTCTTTATCTTCTTCTTTACCCTAACCATCGATCCTCCTTTGCATTGGTGATAAGCCCACTCCTAGGGTGAACCGGTAGAGAGGAGAGATGTCGGGGTTGTGAAAAAGAGGTTTTTTTCTTTCAAGGGCTTCGGGTTTTTCAGATCTAGGCAAATCTGAGTGTTTTCCCTAAAGTCTAAGCGTATACTCGGGTTTTAGAGAGAGGGGAGAGTTTATTGAAACTGGTTTGGGTTCTACCACCGCCGGAGACGACATCGGAAATGAAAGGGGTAAACGGTGATGTCGAGTTGTTGAGAGAAAATGAGGGAGGCTGAATTTTTTTTTAGGTTTAGGTTTAATATTTTACCGGATAGAAAACAAATCATAACCTTTGGATAGTTAAATGGTGTAATTACATGAGGGGTCCTTTTTGTTTTTTCCCGCTTTTACTTTCGGCCCTGGCATAACTGCATTTTCAATCCCTGTTCTCTGTTATCGCATGCTTTTGCATCCCCTTTTTGTTTCAAATCAGCATCTGCATTTCATTTTCATTCAATTCAACCCCGAAATTAAGTTGGATCAGATTTTAAATGGCATAAATACCTTCGAAGTCCTTCCGCGTTTCTATTTCTTGCACTTCTAGCTTGCCCCTTGGTTTATTTGCACCCCTGGTCCCCGCATGTTTATTCCATATTATAATTAGGTCCTAAATTAGGCTCTTTTCTTCTTTCGTTTTGAGTATTCTGGTTCTCTTTTTATTCAATTTCAGTCCTTTATTTTATGTCAAGTAATTATGGTTATTTGTTTATTATTAGGTTTTAGGGTAACGGGAATTTTGCTCTCAATGTTTTTATCTATGTTCTTGTATCATATTTATCTATGTTTTTATGTAATAGGTGTTTATCATGTGCTGTAGCGTTTAAGTTATTTCGTTTGTATTATGTACATATCTATTTTATATGTTACGTCTAGCTTCGTTCGAACACCTTGTTTATATATTTCTTCATGTGTTTTATGTATGTTGGTTGGCATGTTATGTGTTTATATTTGTATTTTTTATAATGAATGTATTATTACGCATTGTATATCTCGTAGTTTATTTGTTCATACCATATACTTTTCTTTAGTAAGTGATCATGTTTAGCGTATTTATTTATCATGTAGATTCGAATTCTAACACGTTTATCTGTGTTTTGTATTCTGGGTTACATATTAAAAAATGGGTAATTTTTTGTTATATATTAATATCATGACGTGTCATAATTTATGCATGTAAAGTGTACCTCATGATAAGGGTTTTAGTGTATTTTTGTGGTATTGTTGACTTGTTAATTTTGGAAGCAAGCATTTTCTTGTTCATATTTTGTTTTATTTTGTTTTTATCATCATGAGATGTTATGTTCATGCATTTTAATTATTTTGTTTTATATTATAGTATTTGGGTTTTAATGCCATGTCGATATGAATGTTTGTTTATGATTTTATGTTTTCTAAGATCGCATAATGGTATAAAATTGTCAATGCGGTGCCCTTCTATCCGAAAGTAAAAACGGCCGATGACGGCGTAGTGATAGTGGTTGAGCGTTTACTCTCGGATAATGGGGCCCTTAAAATTTACTCGCAATTATAACCGAATTTTAAACCAATCGTCACTTTAATCTGGAAAGTCTAATATTAATAAAGCGGTAATTATTAAAGTACCAATTTTGGGAGGTGTGGGGGTGCTAATCCTTCCCCATCCGTAACCGACTCCCGAACCCAATAATTTTTAAATCTCTGGTTTTATGGTGTCCGGCCTACCTCAGTGACCGATGGCGACTCCTTTTCTTTAAATAAAATACGGTATTTTTAAAACCCCATGGAATAAATATTTTAATACCCGAAAAAACACAAACACCTCGAAAAATCCGTTTTTTAGCGAAAAAAGACTTCGCTACAGATGGCGACTCCGCTGGGGACGTTTTTGTTTTTTTAAAAAAACAAATGAGAGTCAAGCTTTTTAAGTAATTACCGCTTTACTGATATTGGAAATTCAGGATTAAAGTGACTATTAAAGTAACATTCGGTTATAATTGCGCTTTTATTTTAACGCATTTAAAATATGGCATATAAACCCGTTTGTTAAGTGGGGGGAAAACGCTAATGCTTTCGTGGAGATATCGTTCTCCCGTATGGGCCTAGCAAGTACCTTCGGGGCTCGAGTACCTTATGCTTTCGTAAGGATATCGTTCTTTCGTACGGGCATAAGCGAATGGGTCCCCCTGAATTGAACCCGGTTGAAAGGAGCCTATAATGGGTGATGATCGGGGGCCTTGCTACTCTTAGTAGAGGACAGCAAGGACAATTCGGGTACCTCCTAGAACCAAAACTGCATATAGAGAACACATAGAAACCCACCCTGTTAGAGCCATGCGGATAACCTAGGTGTCTTAGATGGAATGTAAATAGGATTTCCTTGTTTGCTTATCGCATTTAATTTGCCCTTTTATTATGTACTTATCATTTTTGTCCGGTACTAACTTGTTTTCTTTTTGCTTTGTTTTTGCATATCATTGCATTCGCATTACACAGGGCATTGATTCCCGAGTGATTTCTCCCATAATAGAAGATTGTTCATGATGGACCAAAGGTTCTTTGACCTGAAGGAAAGGGGTCCAATTCCAGAGTTCCATCCCGAGACTAGACCAGAAGAATCATTCAAGGACTCCAGAACAGTTTCGGTAAGCAATGTCAATTCTGGGGACAAACAAGATGAAATACAAGAACTAAAGAAGCAGATGTCCGAGATGATGGACCAGATGAATGCCATGATGAAAGGCAAGCAACATGTCAAACTCAGAAAAGATTCGACCGAGGATCAGAATGTGGAACAGAATAGTCAGAATGTCGAAACTGACAACACCGTTAAATATAACAAATCGAATCCCTTTGTGATCAATCTCAAGAAGCAGACAAGTAGCATATCTGGGGTAGATACCAAGGGAATAGAGGCAAAACCAGGGGAAGTTCGAGAATTTAATGACATCAGAAGACATTATCCTATGCCCATGAGATACACCGAGTTACTTCTGTTGCTTGTCGAAATGAGCCTTATCATACCAGTGAAGTCTGTACCAAGAAAACCTCCTTATCCGAAGGATTACAACAGTCGTGTCTGGTGCGGCTACCACATAGGCGATTCGAGTCATCACACTGGAATTTGTAGGGCCCTGAAGGACAGAGTTCAAGATCTTATCAGAATGGGAATTTTGGGTTTCGAAGACGGACAACCCCGATTCGGCAGCGAGCCAGCCGTTGCCCGAGGGGCAAAGTCGAAGAAGGGTCAATACCCAGCCCAAGGTTCGGGTAACACAGAAGTGGGTCACTCAAGCGGGATAAAGTTAGGAGTCAAGAATAAAAGCGTCTCAGAAGATGAACTTGCACGCAAGTGCGGCCAGCTCGAGCATGAGAGGCACGATCTGAGCATGAAATTAAAGAATGTACAAGACAAGTACCAGAAGCTGCACTTTGAATTCAAGAGTTTCGGTCTGGGTGACACCGCGGAAGAGTGGGTCAATGGTATGATTCAGCTGAGGAACGGCTCATAACGCTAGAAGCAGAAATGCAAGAATAGTAAGAATAAAGTCAGATCATTATCACAGAAGCTGGAAAAAGCTGAGGGCCAACGCGACATTCTCCAAAGTGAGTTGGAAAGCAGTCTGGCCATGGAAGATATCCTGAAATCAAGTTTGCAGCAGGAAAGGAATGAATCACAAGCCTTTCAAATAGAAAACGCAGCACTCAAAGAACAGATAGCGAGGCTCGAGACTGCTTTACGTACCAGTGAGATCCGTGTTGGGGCAATGATCGTTCAGCTACAAAAGGCCGAGCAAACAATACGAGAGAAAGACCGAGACATGAAGAGGGTTACGACTCAAGCCCGACAAGTAGCTCAACAGGTAGCAGATTTAGCCGATGCAACAGCACCAATAAGCCAGAATATGGATCCAGCATTGGACCGCGAAGGAAAATTGACAGGACTGTTGAATGAGGTCAAGACATTAGGTGCCAGGGCTCACCGCTGTCTGTAAAACCCTAATACCAGATGTAACGAAACCTTTTGGTCTGAATGAAAGATGTCCTATAGGGACAAATCACTTGCGGAATCAATGCTTTATTGCATTCATGCATTGCATTTGTATCACGTTCTTTGCATTGTTTAATAATTTTATCATCGCATGGCACTTCATCATTTAACACTTGGGGTTTGATGGCAGAATTAGTTGGAAAATGGAACGAATTGAAGAGTCGAGGCTTGACCAGTTAGAAGAAAAAATCGAGAAAGAGCTTAAGAAGAAAGAAAAGATAAATGTTTTCAATACGAGGGAACTCTGCCTAGTCCCTGATTTGGTCATTCCTCTGGATTTCAAGGTTCTCGGATTTGCGCAGTATGACGGAACCAGCTGCCCAAAGATTCACCTAACCATGTTCTGTAGAAAAATGAAAGGATACAGGAAGAATGAAGAATTATTGATCCACCACTTCCATGATTGCCTGACGGAACCCGCAGTAGTGTGGTATAACCGTTTGAACAGAAACCAAGTTAGGTCATGGGGTGACCTCGCTAATGCTTTCTTGAGTCAATATAAATATGCTTTAGATTTAGCACCCTGTCGCCAGTTTCTTCAGAATGAGAAAATGAGACCAAGTGAAAGCTTCGGGGAATATGCACTAAGGTGGCGATGTTTGGCGACCCAAGTCCAACCTCCTATAGCGGAAGAAGAGTTGACTCCTCTATTCCATGCAACGCTTCCCTCTTCCTTCTTCGATATGATGTTGGAGAAATCGAGAAACGGATTCGAAGATTTCATGACGATTGGAGAGAGGATAGAATATGCAATCAAAGAAGGAAAATTGGGTCTAAAGTCTAAGGACCGAATCGAAGATAAGATAGATAAGGATGGAGAGGTAAATGAGTGTCATCTCCAGGATTCGCGTGGCCATAAAAGAAGGAGACAGACTGACAAATCGGGGTCATCAAGGAAAATTCCTCGGACGAGCGCAAATTTGGAAGTGTTTGGAACATCTATCTCAGACATTTGGCCTCATCTGGTAGGGGGTCACTATCTTGTTCCTAGGCCGATGAAAATTGCACCTGATCCGTATGCCCATAGTTTTGACTCGAGTAGCACATGCGAATTCAATATGGGGGCACCGGGGCATCCCACCAGAAAATGTAGACCTTTATTGGAGGAAATCAAGAAGCTGGTCAATGATGGAACCACGACACAAGAGCTGATCAAGCGTTGGAAGACCAAGGATGAGAGGCAAGTCTACATAGTGCTGAAGAAGCCAGAGATGTCTCTACGTTAAAATACCTTCCTGAAGTAATACAAGGGATCAACTCTACTACATGTGGCCCCCATGTGGTAAAGATCTTTTGTGATGGGGCATGTTTGTTGATTTTTTATTTCAATAAAGAACACATTTCGCTTAACATATAATGTTTTTGAAAGCACATAGATATTTTCTCGCCGTTGTAGGACACTGGATATCAATTGCAAGATGTGCCATTAGATAGATGTCGTGACAACGATGATGTGTGATCTTCCCCACCAGACTCTGGTCAGCAAAGCGAGATTATTACTCTTTTGATGATGTTCAAGGACGAAAAAGCTCTAAATGTCAACCATGTAGAGTTGCCTGAAATTGAAACTCTAGGCATAATCTTCTAGGTAGTAAAGAAATAAAAATAAGAATTAAAAAGGGGGAGAATTGAAGAAAAAGGGAAGAAAGAAAAAGAAAGAAATGAAAAATAAAGAAGGAGGAAATAATAATAAAAAAGTACTCCTATGTTCGAAACCTGGTAATAGGCTTGTTCGGATAAGAGTATGGGAATTTTGGGGCACTCCGCTGAAGCGATAGGGTGGAGATACATCATCCAATTCAAGAAACCTTAGCTTCATGAGTGATGGTAATATTTTCAAATCGTGACTATGCCGAGTAACTTGGGGCAGTGTTGTTTGCTCCATCGTTGTCCTCAAGACAAAGGACTGTGACGAATTGATTTCCTCAAATAATGATAAAAGCAAAAAAAACAAGAAAAAACAAAAGAAAAAGGAAAAAATGATGAAAAGAGGAAAAAGAAAGAAAAAAAGAGATAAAACGATAGCATAGGTAAAATTAAAACTCGCACCACCCAGAACTCTATTCCTAGAGTAATATTTTTGCGCTTGAATGGTCATACAAACCCACCCTTTTTGGGGCAGAGCATGTAATGAGAATTGAGAAAGAGTAATACTTTACAGCAACGCGGTAATCATGAGGATGAACCGAGTCACCAGGGAAGACTTCACATCCTTGAATTACCGAGTGGTTGAATCTAAGCCACTCTTGCACATGATATCCAGAGCTCCTATACTGTGTTTTCAAGATCTTGTATGTTAATCTAAATGATACCCTTCAGTGGAACACCAATCAGCAAATTGACAAGTTAAAGCAACAAAGATTTCCATGTATTACTTCAGGGATACTATTGGAGCCCCTAACCAGAAACGACCTCAAAATGCATAGAATGAAGATGATGACAGAAGTATAGGTGTCAGACAGCTCAAGAACAAGAAGCGGATTCCAGCCATGATGCCTTGTTTGGTTCAAGAAAATGAAGGACGAAACAGGACAAGAATGAGCTTACAAAGTGTGGGGACGGTAAAAAGTAAACATTGAGTCTCCAAAGAATTAAAGCACAGAGATCGATGAATAGTGCACGTCAAGAGGCAACAAGAAGATTGAGGTTAAGAAGCATTTTGCTCTCCCCGATGACGAAACTAACAAATACTCAGAATGTTGGGTCAAAAGAACTAGAAGGTAGCCGAGCACGATTGAATGAGGCAGTGCAGAACAGAAAGAATAGTAAGAATCTCTGCACATGCATGATATAGTGTTTGTTGGTGAAGCAGGCAGAGACCCCGAAGAAGAAAGGCGGGTGCTCGTGCAAAAGAACAAGAGCGGGTGCTCATTGAACAAAATTTGACGGAAATGAAGATCAAAACTGAGCATACCGCAAAAGGAAAGGAAATAGAGAAATCCGAAGAATAACTTTTCAGGACATAAGATTTTAAAACAAGACTAACAATAAAAAGAAAAATAAAAGAGAGTGAGAGAAAATGAGGATAAAAAAGAAGAAAAGGAAACAAGGAAAAGAGAAGAAGAAGAAGAAAGTACAACATTGCATGCATCATATAGATAGGGGCATGTCAATTTTGCTTGTTCCTAAACAGGTATTTGAAGAATTATCAAAGAATTTACCAAAGTCCCGAAAGAACGGCAGCCATAGCGGCGTGAAACCCATATGTTAAATCCTTCGGGTCATCGGTAAGTCCTTAGGGCATGATGTTAAATCCTTCGGGCCACCAATAAGTCTTTCGAGCGTGGTGATAAGTCCTTCGGGCCATCAGTAAGTCCTTCGGGCATGATGCGGCAGCATAGCAGCGTGAGTCCCGAAAGAACGGCAGCCATAGCAGCGTGAGACCTAGATGTTGAATCCTTCGGGTCATCGGTAAGTCCTTCGGGCACGATGTTAAGTCCTTCGGGCCACCAATAAGTCTTTCGAGCGTGGTGATAGGTCCTTCGGGCCATTAGTAAGTCCTTCGGGCATGATGCGGCAGCATAGCGGCATGAGTCCTAAAAGAACGGCAGCCATAGCGGCGTGAGACCCAGATGTTAAATCCTTCGGGTCATCGGTAAGTCTTTTGGACACGATGTTAAGTCCTTCGGGCCACCAATAAGTCTTTCGAGTGATAAGTCCTTCGGGCATGATGCGGCAGCATAGCGGCGTGAGTCCCGAAAGAACGGTAGCCATAGCGGCGTGAGACCCAGATGTTAAATCCTTCGGGTCATCGATAAGTCCTTCGGGCATGATGTTAAGTCCTTCGGGCCACCAATAAGTCTTTCGAGCGTGGTGATAAATCCTTTGGGCATGATGCGGCAGCATAGTAGCGTGAGTCCCGAAAGAACGGCAGCCATAGCGGCGTGAGACCCAGATGTTAAATCCTTCGGGTCATCGGTAAGTCCTTCGGGCGCGATGTTAAGTTCTTCGGGCCATCAGTAAGTCTTTCGAGCATGATGATAAGTCCTTCGGGCCATCAATAAGTCCTTCAGACATGATGCGGCAGCCTTAGTGGCGTAGGTCCAAAAATGGCAACAGCCTCGTAAAAAAAAGGAAATAGAATAAACGATAAAGAAGAAAAGAAAGGAGGAAAGAAAAATCGAAGACAAAGATTATATAAAGGAGAAGCCTACGTTTTCAAGCCCCAGTCGGAAGAATCCATCAGCGACGCAAAAGGTTTTATATAGGAGAAACCAGCATTGAAGGCGAAGAGTTCTATATAGGAAGAACTCCAAGCTTTACTGTCTCGAAGTGAAAAGTTTTATATAGGAGGGACTCATAACTCGAGGCTTCAGAGCGAAGGGTTCTATATAGGAAGAGCCTGTAGCTCCAAGATCGGAAGGTGACGAAGCTCTATGTAGGAAGAACTTACGAGCCTGAAGATTCAGCTAAGGAAAAATGGAGAGTTCCAGAAGAACACATGATTCTGAAGTCGTGAGCAGGGAAGTCGGATAAAAATGAGTGCTTTCGGTCTTTGCTTTGTTCTCGTTTCACAAGAACAAGCAAAGAGGGGCAACTGTAATCACTCATTTTTATCCGGTTTGTAAATATTGTTAATATATTAGTATAATAACTAATGGGGAATTATTATTGCATGTATACATATTACATTATATGTTTATTTTATATGCATGATTAGTGTACGTATAGGGTGTGTGATGTGTGCATGTATACTATAAGCCATGTATACGCATTAGTAAGTAATATGGTGTATGTATGTCGCGCATGTATTTACATTCCTTACGAGTGCATAGTTTGTACGTATAATATGTGTGGATATTCATGATTATCATGTGTGTTATTGTATGCATGTATGTTAGTATGTTACATTAATTAATGTCTGCATGTGTATTCGTATGTTACACTTATATGAATGTGCACGTGTACGTATGTATGTAATATCATATTATTATTATTATTATTATTATTATTATTATTATTATTATTATTATTGGACTAATGTAAAATAAAATCTAAAATATAAAACCCAAATATTAATTAACAGTCCAATCCAATATATTACAAAAACCCAAAAATATATATAACATGACCCGAGCCCAAAACCCTGAGCCCTATCAGACATCTAACCCTAACCACGTTTGGGATATTTTTGCACAGCTGATCCAGGACCGTTGGATCTAATGTTGATCCAACGGTCGTGATTGAAGGAAGATGCCCTTCTAGATGCCGCGTGAAGGCCACGCTCGGGCCGCCAGCTCCCCACACACGCGTATGCCATACGCGCGAGACTCCTTGGATTCCCCAGAGGCCACGCGTCAAGATCAGAGGTAGCCTCGCGCATTTCAAGACTCGATCCAGGTCGTTCATTCCCTATGTAATCACAGCCGTTGGATCAGATCTGATCCAACGGCCGTGAGTGAATCTGGCCGAAGATGATGCTGCCATACTCTCTCCACGCCGGCACCACTCTGCCGTACCATCAGTCCAACCACCAGACGTGCAAAAGAGGCAAAAGAACAGATTATCAGTAACCAAATCTCAGAAAGATAATTTTTTTTAGATCTACCAAAAGGAAAAAATAGCATATATGTAATGAGGTCTACCCTCTTTTGTACCGGTTTTTACCAAATCTAAAAATACACAAAAAATTTCCAGAAAGGTAGCTTCTTCTTTCTTTTTTTTGCATGTTCATTCGAACCAAAAAATAATACCAAATACCTAAAAGAAAAAAGGGAAGAATATACCTTTTCGGCTTCGGCCGGTCACCTTGTACGGTGGCCGAGGCTAGGATCGCCGATGAACGGTCCCCACGCATCTATCTCTTTATCTTCTCCTTTACCCTAACCGTCGATCCTCCTTTGCATCGGTGATAAGCCCACTCCTAGGGTGAATCGGTAGAGGGGAGAGATGTTGGGGTTGTGAAAAGGAGGTTTTTTTTCTTTCAAGGCTTCGGGTTTTTTAGATCTAGGCAAATCTGAGTGTTTTCCCTAAAGTCTAAGCGTATACTCGGGTTTTAGAGAGAGGGGAGAGTTTATTGAAACTGGTTTGGGTTCCTCCACCGCCGGAGATGACATCGGAAATGAAAGGGGTGAACGGCGATGTCGAGTTGTTGAGAGAAAATGAGGAAGGCTGAATTTTTTTTAGGTTTAGGTTTAATATTTTACCGGTTAGAAAACAAATAATAACTTTTGGATAGTTAAATGGTGTAATTACATGAGAGGTCCTTTTTGTTTTTTCCCGCTTTTAGTTTCGGCTCTGGCATAATTGCATTTTCAATCCATGTTCTCTGTTACCGCATCCTTTTGCATCCCCTTTTTGTTTCAAATCAGCATCTGCATTTCATTTTCATTCAATTCAACCCCGAAATTAAGTTGGATCAGATTTTAAATGGCATAAATACCTTCGAAGTCCTTCCGCGTTTCTATTTCTTGCACTTCGAGCTTGCCCCTTGGTTTATTTGCACCCCTGGTCCCCGCATGTTTATTCCATATTATAATTAGGTCCTAAATTAGGCTCTTTTCTTCTTTCGTTTTGAGTATTCTGGTTCTCTTTTTATTCAATTTCAGTCCTTTATTTTATGTCAAGTAATTATGGTTATTTGTTTATTATTAGGTTTTAGGGTAACGATAATTTTGCTCTCAATGTTTTTATCTATGTTCTTGTATCATATTTATCTATGTTTTAATGTAATAGGTGTTTATCATGTGCTGTAGCGTTTAAGTTATTTCGTTTGTATTATGTACATATCTATTTTATATGTTACGTCTAGCTTCGTTCGAACACCTTGTTTATATATTTCTTCATGTGTTTTATGTATGTTGGTTGGCATGTTATGTGTTTATATTTGTATTTTTTATAATGAATGTATTATTACGCATTGTATATCTCGTAGTTTATTTGTTCATACCATATACTTTTCTTTAGTAAGTGATCATGTTTAGCGTATTTATTTATCATGTAGATTCGAATTCTAACACGTTTATCTGTGTTTTGTATTCTGGGTTACATATTAAAAAATGGTTAATTTTTGTTATATATTAATATCATGACGTGTCATAATTTATGCATGTAAAGTGTACCTCATGATAAGGGTTTTAGAGTATTTTTGTGGTATTGTTGACTTGTTAATTTTGGAAGCAAGCATTTTCTTGTTCATATTTTGTTTTATTTTGTTTTTATCATCATGAGATGTTATGTTCATGCATTTTAATTATTTTTGTTTTATATTATAGTATTTGGGTTTTAATGCCATGTCGATATGAATGTTTGTTTATGTTTTTATGTTTTCTAAGATCGCATAATGGTATAAAATTGTCAATGCGGTGCCCTTCTATCCGAGCATAAACGGGGCCAGTATCAGGCGTAGTGATAGTGGTTGAGCGTTTACTCTCGGATAATGGGGCCCTTAAAATTTACTCGCAATTATAACCGAATTTTAAACCAATCGTCACTTTAATCCGGAAAGTCTAATATTAATAAAGCGGTAATTATTAAAGTACCAATTTTGGGCGGTATGGGGGTGCTAATCCTTCCCCATCCGTAACCGACTCCCGAACCCAATAATTTTTAAATCTCTGGTTTTATGGTGTCCGGCCTACCTCAGTGACCGGTGGCGACTCCTTTTCTTTAAATAAAATACGGTATTTTTAAAACCCCATGGAATAAATATTTTAATACCCGAAAAAACACAAACACCTCGAAAAATCTGTTTTTTAGCGAAAAAAAGACATCGCTACAATATATGTGTATACCCGGATAAAATTCAAGTATTACACTTACCTACGGGAATAAAGTAAATTTCATGACCAATTGTTTGCCTCTTAATGAAAACACTTACAACGAGAAAATTAATCACTATTATCGACATTGTATACTTTAGCTCAGATAAAAACATATACGTATTTATATTTTTAATGAAATTTCAATTATTTATTTAGATATGTATTCAATATTGTAACACCACATTCCCGACCTGGTAAAAATTCGGGTCCAAAAGTGTTAACGGAGAATAAAACGATTTCGACATAATATTTTATTCAATAATTAGTAAATTGATAAGGTTTGATGTTCGATACGATGCTAGTACACTAAGATCGGTAGTTTGGTACAATACAAAAATTATCTATTCGGACCAATTTTAAACATTTACAAGTTTTAGAGGCTAAACTATAGTTTCGATAAATTAAGGGTTTATTTCAAAAATTGAGCCTAACACAATGTAATTCAAACTATAAACAGTATATCTGCAAATTCTCATGTTAATCAGAATTTATTTACTAACTCAAGTTAAGCTTATACAATTTAGTGACCAATATGCAAAATTCCAGAATTCATTCTAGTCCTTATAACAGATTTAACAATACGGGTATCGATATACCATGGGGTCGTATTGATACGCATCTATGCAGTCCGGTAAATTACTCTTCTTATTAAAGGGGTCGTACCGATACGAGACAATCTCGTATCGGTACGCTGTGCTCAATATGACTTAGAAATTTTATAGATTTGGAAGAGGGTACCGATACGGGTCCATACGTATCGATACATCTTGGCAGTGACCGTTAAAATTGTTAATTATACTATACACGTACCGATACTGGTATGGGTACGTGAGGATGACAACGATTTTAATTTTTTAGATTCAAAAGGGGGTACCAGTACACTCCTAGGCGTATCGGTACTGAAATACATAAATTTTCCAGAATCAAAATTTTGTATCACTACGTCTAACGCCTACTAATTTAGGTCGAATTTAGGCAAGCCGTACCGATATGCCACCACCCATATCGGTACGGAAGGGTTTGAAATGGTTGAGCAGTATCAATAGTCAACAGTTTCCCTTGGATCAATGTAAGGAGTGTGGATACGTGAATTCCTACGCCTCACCAAAACGATAATGGTCTAGCCCCTCCGCCTTACCTTTATGACCCAAACACAACATAGCTCCACCTCACCACAATAAAGGTTGTAGCCACCCGTACCAATAAGCTCATGAATTCTATGGCATGCCAACTGTATTCAAAGTCTACTCGAATCCAAGGTTCAATAATCAATAGTCTAATAACAATATTTCAATATCAATGATTTGGCGCAATGATTCAGTAGCAATTGTCAACAATAATGGATCAATAACAATAGACAATAAACAATGATCAGTGGCCAATATTTCTAAATGACAATATCTCAAAGATTTCAATCATATCAATATCAGTACAATGAATAGTGAATCGATGCGAAACTTACCAATATGGCTTCCATTAATTTCTTTATGCAATTTTATCAATATCATAGGTTAGTAATGCAATAATCAATGTTCAATGATTTGGGAAAGGCACCTAGCCTAATCTCGAGACTCCGACTATACTCACCTCAAATTCTGAAGCTCTCAATACTCTCGAATTACAATCCTTTTGTCCCTAGCCTTCAAAGGAGATGATGGGCCTTCCTTCTCCAACACTTGAGTTAGGTAAAACATTAGGAAAGTGTTAGAATCAAAACTATAACTCAAAATCAATATTCAAGCTTACAATAGCTATTTGCCAATAATTTTCTATGGATCATAAGATTGAAGAATATGGGTTTAGCCATTTAGCTCAGTAACTTTAATTCAAATTTAAACCTCAATCTTCCATGGATTCAAGAAATTGCTTGAGGCTTTATCTTACCGAATCAAGAGTTATCCAATGATGCATAGAAATCAAAGAAAGCTTAAGCAACCAAGGAAGATGGTTGCTTGAACTAAAGGTTGAAGATGAAAATGGTGGTGCTTGCTTGATTTTGGAAAAAAATGAAGGAAAGATGAAGCTAGGAAATAGGTGAAGTCCCGATGAATATTTTAAACAAAAGGAGTAGTTTTAAATTGCCAAAACTCCCTTCTTTTACATCAAACCACCCGGTGGAGGTTACCTTCAATGAAGGGAAACCTTATTTTATTAATCTTTCCTTTATCTTACCTTTCTCATAAATCTAAGCTAATAATTAGCCGCCACCCCAAAGTCCAATCTCCTTTCATTTCCTATGAACTTCACGTGAAGATGTCGAAGGTGAGTTAACCTCAAAATGGGATAACTACAAGTGTAGTCCGTCAATTTTCTAAAGTTTACACTTTTGCCCCCAAACTCCTAATTTTCACAATGTTGTCACTAAATTATTTTCAAAGAATTTAATTAGGTCCAAAGTTTATAAATTGACTCAATTAGAGTCTAATATAGTATAATTGATTGCGTAATTAAGTTCAATATAATATTTAAACCTTTTTTATATAAATTTTCATATCACTAAAATTCTATTTTGATTAGACTGATTTTTGGAATGTTACAAATATAGACGTCCAAACGGCAGTATAAAATGACAGAAAAGAAGAAAATCTACAAAGCAACAAAACGAATGTGAACCGATAAGAAGAAAGCAAGCGAAGAAAAAACGTGTGAGAAAATGCCCAAAAGTCCAAAAACTTGGGGCCGCTAAAGACTGAGGATGAAAAGGCATTTTCATCAATCCAAGCGGGAAAAATGTACTTGGAAATTTACATCAGATTCCACTAAATGTAAAATCCTTTCAATCTAAATAGTCAGTATTTTGAATAATATCAACAGATTACAACTTTACAATAATGTTTTCATACGAATACTTTTCTTAATTATCTATGAAAATTCTATACTTTTCCGTACGAAGCTACTCTATTTAAGTTAATGGTTTTGGTATATGACAATACGACAGAAATGTTCCTATTAGCCGACAATAACATCCATTTTTAGATGAGCTAGAAAATGACAAAAAAGGAATAAAAGAATACAAGAGTCGGCTACTTTAGGGAGAAAAAGACATCATAGTAATTTGATAAAAAAAAAAGACACCATAATTATAAGTGGTAAACGGGTTCGGTTCGGGAGCTTAAAACAAATAAAGCCTTAAAAATGATTAAAATATAAAAATTAGGGGAATTTAAGTTTAATTTTATAAATTTAAAAATTAAAAGGTCTTTAAAAGTAATTAAATCAAAAAATTGAGGGATTAAGACTTAATTTTATTAATTTTAGATTACAAGATCCTAAAAATAATAAATCATAAAATTTGGGGAGGGACAAAAGAGAGGCAAGGACGTTCTTGCCATGGTTTCGAAATAATTATGACTCAAAATACAAATAACCTATCAAATTGCGGGCAATTGTACCTCTCCCCTTATAAGTTGCTCAGTCTCTGCAAATAGGTATGTAAAATACATGATTTTCACTATTATCATACTCGATATGAATTCTTTGAAACAAGATATACAGACTTTGGACTTATCTTGATTATGGGGTTCTTAATTAATTAGTTAAAGTGACTAAGTACAATGGTTTCATTTAAACTTGGATTCTTAAACATCTAGCTTAGTTAATTGGATGGATGGTTGGTTTGGCACTTCATTAATGGCCGACTCCTTCTCCATCTCTTCAGCTTCAAAAGTCGAATGAACTCCATACAACACATAGAACACGGTTATCAAACATGCCCATACACCGAACCTTTGGAACGACAGCGTCTTCAGTGTTGTCATAAGGAAGACATTAAGGAAAATGGATACGGCCGCCGGCCAAGGCATGAACGGCACCGACCACTCACTCGGCTCGCTAACACAAGGGATCGTGTAACGGAACGCAGCCGTCATTGTAACCATGAGCCCACCGAATAGAGGCAAACCCCACCATTGCTGTTTCAGTTTCCATGATATGGAGAACCCTATGGCGGTTGATGTGAGGAGGAAGAGGAAAGAGAGTGTTTTGAAAGGTGGGTTTTGGCTTATGAGCACATATCTTCGGTAGATTGTAGCGTTGGCCACCAGATAGAACACCAACAGTGTGCCGATCGAGATCATTCCTATCACTATGTCCAGGTCCGTGAACAGTGCTATTGATGCCGTGCAGAGCCCTGCGTCATACGGAGATGATCAATTCCCTTTACTTATTAAATCAGA
Source organism: Hibiscus mutabilis (assembly GCA_019671005.1). Lineage (NCBI taxonomy): Eukaryota > Viridiplantae > Streptophyta > Magnoliopsida > Malvales > Malvaceae > Hibiscus > Hibiscus mutabilis. Next base: position 16,856,981 of record CM033720.1, on the reverse strand, counting down.
CATAATGGAAAGTGTGAGTTTTATTAGTCTTTTTTCACTATTCAATGGCAGTTGAGCAAAAACATGAGAGAGATGGATAAAAGAGAAATCAAAGTTTGCCTGTCACTTGCATGAAATACTGAATTGCATAAAAGCTTTATGATTTTATAGTATTCAATAAATTAAAAGGTTGGAATCGATCAAGTGGTTACAATAGAAAAGATGACAATATTCATCTTAGGAAATTTTTGTTCAAACTAAATGAATGGCAGAGATTAAAAGTAGTAAATGAGTGGGGTTTAAAGGGAAAAAAAGAAATAATTTCACTCATCTATTCACCCTCATCTAACGGTTTAAAAAAGAAAATCTTAACCCTATAAAATTTATACTTGTAAAACAGGAATGAAATTAATCATAAATTTTTGGTGATTAAATTTTGTATCACCTAACATCTTTCACCAAATTCCACACCAACCTTTAATGAAAAAAAAGGAAAGCAATTATCTTAATACTATCATTCCCATAACAATAAATAATTAGTCGTGCGGAATAAAACTCCAGGTTTTTTCAATAATTTTAGTCTCGTAGATGAAACAAATTAAGTTAAAAAGTTGTTCCTCGTGTTGAATCTGAATTAATTGACCATTAGTTACGAAATTAAGAAAATTGGCATACCCAAGAAGAGTGTGGCATTCAAGGGGGTGCCTCTTGATGGATGGACATTAGACAGCCAAGAAGGCACTAGTCTTGCCCTTCCTATAACACACAGGTATCTGGCTTGGCCTAACATGGCAACCAAGAGAGAAGCAACAATCCCCATGCTTGCTCCTGCCCCAACAACATTTCCTGCCCACTTCCACCCAATGTTTTGGAAAGCCATTGAATATGATGCCTTTTTAGCTATCTATACACATGCCATAAAATTATACATCAAGATTGTTCCTCTTAAGAAAAAAAAAAGCTTGACATTTGAGTTTAGACAATTGACCTGATTGAAAGGAACCATCATGCATAAAGCCAAGGACATGAGACAGTAAAGTGCCGAAACGATAAGGACCGACCCGACGATGCCCACCGGAAGGCTTACGGGCGGGTTTTGGATTTCTTCGGCCAAGGTTGAAACCGAGTCATAGCCTATGTAGCTGAAGTAAACTATGGCTGCTCCATCAAGCATGCCCCTAATACCATTAGGAGCTATCCCTCCTGGTTTCACCAAGTTTTCAACACTCCCATTGCAGAAAGCGACAATTATGATGAATCCGAAGAAAATAACATGGAAAATTGTCATAATAAGGTTCAAGATTGAGCTTTCCTTTGTACTGCAATCCCAAAAAAGAAAAAGGAAAAAAAATCCATCACTTTCAAAACCCATTGAAAACACATCAACTATTGGTTTTCTTTGTCTGCAACTCAACAATGAACAAAAAAATAGTGCAAAGATTGATAATGAAACAAAAGAACAACAATAATGAATTAGAAAACTTGTTTTCCATAAACCAAAACCCAATTATCCAACCCACTAATAGACAAGCAACTGAAAATAAATGCTCCACTTCACTCACTCACTCACTCTCTTGTCAAAGAAATATCTGGCTGAAAAAACTTGCCTGCCGTAAGATCATTAGTAGGAACAGCAGCAAACAACAAAAAAAAATTTTGAAGCAAGAGATCGAACCTATGGCATAGACAGAGAGTGAGAAGGAGAACAAGAGCAACAGCAATGAAATCCAACTTGTTATAGCCTTCAGCCAATCCATCAACTTCCACTCTCCATGAATTCGGATCGCTTACACCGACGGCTGAGCATAAGTACTCCGTAAAGCTTCTTGCCACGGCGGCGTTCGATAATACATACTCCATTAGTATGTTTGCTCCAGCAAAATACCCCACAAATTCTCCTACACCATTCCAGAACCAAGAATGGTAAATAAACAAGTTGATGATATATATTGCTATATGCATATTATAATTAATGTTATGACATATATATATACCGAAAGTGACTCTGAGGTAACTGAAGGCACCGCCGGCAACAGGAATATGGACTGAAAATTCAGTGTAACACAAAGAAGAGAGAAGTGCTGATATTCCAGCAATGATATAGGAAATGAAGACCGAAGGACCGGAGGTGTTGCGGGCTACGGGGCCGGTGGTGACGAAAACACCGACACCAATCATTCCACCAACACCGAGAGCTATTAAATCATACCACCTGAGTTTCCTCTTCATATCAGCACCAGACCTTAGCCTCACTTGGTTAAGCTCTTGGTCCGGGGTCCATGTTGCTAGCATTCTCTTTCGAAGCCTATGAGGGGTTCTGGAAAGAGATTGAAGATAGTTGGAGATGAAAACTTTGTTGTGTGTGGATTGAACGGTTTCCATGTTTGTGAAGGAACTGAGTGCTTTGTGGGATTTCAAATGAGAAGCTTGAGGTGAGGGTTTAAATATGCATTTAAGGATATATTGGCTAAATGCTGAAGTATGATTGATGGAGAAAGAACCCAATGGGTGACCCTTTAGCTTTATTGAAAATACCAACTTGTCCTTGAGTTTATTCAGACTTTACAATTCCACCCCTTTAGCTTTTCTTTATATATCCAAGACTCCAAGGGGTGTTCTTCTGTTATGTATTTATATAGAAGCATGCAAAGAAAAAATGGCCGGAGCGTTTTCAAAACAAGTTTTGCAAGAGGAATAACTATACTTTGACCTAATCTTTAGGAATTTCCTCATCCAAAAACCTTTGAAAAAGATGTGGCAAGCATCCCCATACACTTTGTTAAAAGCAGATTAAAGATTGCTTCACCATCTGTTTTCAAGAATAATTGGACTTGATTCCTCAACAGAGAGTTGCAGTTGCCATACAGATCACTGTATTTAAAAATATTGAATTTTTAGAGTGTCACACGTGTATTTGCACTTTAAAACCAAAGATTTGATATTAATCTTCTCTAATTATCTTACCAAAACTGCATTAGCCAGTATTGGCCCATTTGTCTGATGTGTGGATATTCAAGGAAGGATAACATTCGAGTTTATCATGAAAACTATACATATATTTATACAGTTTTCTGCTTATGGTGAATAATGTGAAACCTAATCAACTTCTCTAACAGCAAGGCCTAGCTAGGTTAATTCTCAGAGTTGAATATCGGTCACGTGGCTAAGAATATGTATCAAAATTTGCAAATCTTGTGCCGCTGTCACTTTTTTCTCATTCAGAAACCAAAGCTTTCGGCGCTTCATGTTCATTAATGGCTGTTTCAACAGCTAGGCTGTATACGATGTTTAAAGTAGAACTCATTCACAACATCTTTAGTTTATCATTACGATGCAAAAAAAAAAAGAAGAAGAAGCTTGTTTTTCATCGAAGGAAAAGAAGAAAAGAACCGAAACAGAAAAGATACGAAAAATATAGCTTTTCAGTTTTCACCATCAACTAAAGAAATACTACCAATGGATTAAACTGTTGGCATATTATGCTTTAGTTATAAGTTTGTAAAAAACAATATTGTAAGTTTGATGATTCTCTTAGCCTATCCTTTTGGTAAAGTGCATGGTTTTGGCAATTGGCTCGAAAGAATCAAATAAGATGGGCGATGCAAATAATTAAGTAATTCATATTTTAAAGCATCTCGAATATCATTTGCCAACCTTATGACTTATCAAGATTTGATTTGATCTTCCTCCTGAATGTACCTTTTTTCCTATGTAGTGAATTCTTATAGAGAATATACCTGTGTTTTTCTCTCTGTATTCTTTACTCCCAATCTAAATAGCCCCATCCCAGCCAGCCAATCCCTATTTCAGAATTAATTGCAATCTCAGAATAAAATAATAGAGCATCCACACAACATTACAAGAGTGTTATCGCATGTGTTCTTCTAATTCACAGTTTTTAAATTGATAAATTTCTGCTAGTTCATCTGCACCAAATGTAGGATTTATGATGATACAGATTAGTTTTATTGGCTGGGGGAATTGTTAAGATTTTAGGATGTATCTTTACTTTAGCAACTCAACCACGTTTTTAGGAGGATATGTAGGGTGAGTAGAGTGGCTGATGGTTAATTTAACAAGCTTAAAAGGGATGATCATCCTTCTTTGAACTGGCACTGAATGGGAACATCGAATCCATTCGGGAAGGAAATTTTATAATGGAAGCATTTTGAAAATTAATAAGCTCTTTGTGTGGAACACAATTAGGACTAGGATGAGCTTATTTGAGTTTTTGTAATTTTTTAACATATAATTTTGGTACAAAGTCTAAACTACCCAAACCCCTCCCCACTCACAAATAGGAAGATATTGAGCACTTAAGCATGCTCGATCCCACGTCCTTTGATATGTTGTACTACTAGCAACAATGCCAATTAATTTGTAGTCAATTATAAGTTTTTGTTCAAATTTAAATGTAAGCATTTATAATGTTATGATACTAATTAGCTCCAATTTAAAAGGCTTTCTATAACCATATATGTAACGGCCCAAATTTTTGAGTCAACTTATTAGCGTTGACCGAGTATTGGGCTTTAGGTTTGGGGTGAGTAAATAACCCAAACGTGCCTTGGGTAATGGTGTTTGGGCTTAAGGTGAACCTTGTTGGCATATTTCTTAGAGAATGGACTTGGGATGTGATTATCCCAATAGTTGGAAGCACATTTCCTTGTCCCTTAGAGACCAAAAGCTGCCACCTTTACATCATCTTTATTTACTCATATTCTTCTCTACAAACTCTCTCTCTCTTGCAAGAACACTAAGGAAGATTCAAGGTAAAAATTCAAACGTTATCCTTCATTCTTCCTATCCGAAATTCATGTTTGAGGTATGTTAATCTTCTCCCCACGGTCTACATTTTGAAGTAATAATCATTGAAAATGGTGGGAAGATGAGAAGATGGGTTTTTAAGGGTTTTTTTTAGTGGTGAGTGTTTTAGGATGAATTTAATGTTATAAATTCATTTAAAACATTTTCTAATCATTTTAGAGTGTAACAAATATGTTTTTACACTTTTCGATTAGTTAAAGAAGTTGGAGAGCCATCCAACACCAAGGGCATTGAGAAAAAGTGAAGAAAGCTTGTGAAAAGAGGAAATTCAGGATATTGAATAAGGTTAGTACATCTCCAACTTTGAAGTACTTCTTGCCTTTCATAATGGTAATTGCTTTGCATTAAGCATGATGTATTTGGGTGTTTGAGCATGTTGGCCATTGGTTGATCTTTATGTTGTTTCGATGTTAAAAGTATGTTAAAGAGGCCTAAATATGCTAATAATAATTCTAATAGACTTTAGGAAGCATGAAACTACACATATGGGTCGGATTTGGGGGGTTTGAGTTTAATCTTGTAGCTTGGGAAACCATTTCTAGGCTTCAGTACCGGTACGCGGGAGACTCGTACCGGTACCCCTTGTTAAACTCGAAGAACAAGGATGAATTGAGTATAACGTGTCGGTACGGGATTCAACCAGTATCGGTACTCCACTCAAGCAGTATTGGTACGGGTTGACTCGTACCGGTACTTGAAAGTTTCACAAAATTAAAATAACGAGTTTTGGTATCGGTACGATGAGAGCGTATTGAGCCCCAAGTATCAGTACGACTGATTTAGTACTGATACGTGCTAGCTTTGGCAAATTCCAATAACATATTTTGATATCGGTATGGGAAACCGAGTATCGATACCCATGGGCTGATTATCGATACCTATTGTTGCCACCGCCCAAAAGTGATGAATTTTTATAAGAGCTATTTGGGAACACAATCGAATATGATAAATTGTAAGGTTGAGCATTTGGTTGAACTATGACTTTGGATGTCTAGGTGGTCTCGGGCTAACAGGTTTGAATACTATTATGGTGGTACTTGTTGTTTGATTTCTTGTCACATACCCTATGCTCTTTGCTTTTATTGCATGCTTACTTTTATGAACGTCATAAAGTATAGTAGAGTAGACATATACCACTGAGCTTTGTAAGCTCAGCGTCCAAATTTGTTGTTTTCGTGCATAGGTTGATAGGTCACTCATTTGGAGGAGCACGTCGACGAAGATTTTCCCGCACTAATTCAACTCGAGTACAATACCTTGATTTTAGTAGTTAGGCTATGTATCCATAGACCTTATTGTAGTTGGTATGTAACTCAATTTTACTTTATATTGAGATACAGTATTTATTTCGTACGTCCAAATTTGTTGTTTTCGTGCATAGGTTGATAGGTCACTCGTTTGGAGGAGCACGTCGACGAAGATTTTCCCGCACTAATTCAACTCGAGTACAATACCTTGATTTTAGTAGTTAGGCTATGTATCCATAGACCTTATTGTAGTTGGTATGTAACTCAATTTTACTTTATATTGAGATACAATATTTATTTCGTACGGAGCTCCATTTATATTTTGGATTTAAAATTATTAATGAAACTCTTATTTAATGATTTGATTAAATTGTGTTTTATTGCTAAACTTGGGATTTTAAATTGAACGAAATTTTATAGGTCGGGTTAGAGGAGGCCCGAATGTAATGTCTCGGATCCGGTGAGATCGGGGTGTTAAAATATACAATACACATATATATGTTTCTCATATATATATATATATCCTAACCATATATATATATCCTAACCATACATACATACATACATACATATAGGGTTAGGATCCACTTACACTATGTAAAACTCAATTACTTTTATACTCTTTTTGGACCGTCGGATGAAAGTAACAAATGACTAAGATTATTTCCTTATCTTTTTTTCCCAAGTGATAATCTTCAAATTTCCTATTGTTAATCTCAACCATCCATCTACCCTCATCCAATGGTCCAAAAAATATGTAAAACTTTCAAGTTTTACATAGTGTAAGAGGATCCGCTAATTTATTAAAAATTTCGAGTTATTTTAATTTCTATTTCATAGCTCGAACTTTATTTAAAAATTTTTCGAGTAAAAAAATCGATTTTTTTCGAGTCGAGTTTTTTTTTACCTTGAATTAGGACATGGTCATTCTTTTAGACTTTCTGAGAGTTAAACGTATTTTTAGAAGGAAAAAAAAAACAAAGACCAAGTATTTTTTGAGGTAAGAGTGATTTTGAATTTGGGTTATTTTTTTTCATAAGCTGATATTTATAATTTTTTGGCTTTTTTTCAAAAGTATTTTCATTAAAAAATATTCATTTTTCTTCATTTATATCATTATTTTTTTATTTTCAAAATTAAAATCTAAAATAAACATCTTATCTTTTTAAAAATAATTTTTGACAACAATATTAAATACATGAACTTTAAATCAAACTATCTCAATGTACTTTTTATAGTAATGAAGAACATAGTTTCAGTGGACAAAAAGAATTTGCTAAGATCCACGAAAAGATGTACATATTGAAGCGATAGCAATCGGAGATCCATTACTAAGGCAAATTATACTGTTGTTGTTGAAGCTGTAAATCACGCCTTGTAGTTTAGGATGTTGTTGACAAATTCCTTAAATTCTACCCCTTAAAAAATCACCCTACCTCAAATTTCCTAAATCATAACCATAAACTCTAACCTTAAATCTTAAACCCTAAAACTTAAACCGTATTTTTAATGTGGGGCATAAATAGAGTCACCAAAAGGTAGAGGATTTATATTTGTTTGTACCTGTGAACACCCACCACCACGTGTCAAGGGATTACGGCCCACGAACGGTGATATGCCCTGAGAACCCTCGCACAGGCGAACAAGTAAGGGTAATCAGTGAACTGCGAAGATATCCGAGCGAACAACGTTTAGCAACCACAATTAGCACATACGATTGCTATTGATGAGTATGCAAACCTATGACGTCGAATCATACTCAGTCCAATCGTGGTGTCACAGTCACCATGTGATGACACCTATCCGTAGGGATGTAAAAAGCTGACCCGACCTGAAAACCCGACTAAAACCTGCTCGAGTCAGAACCTGGTTTGACCCGAGGATGCGATAACCCGAAACCGATCTGTAACCGACTGTTATTGACCTGAACTCGAGTTGGACCTGTTACTGTAGTAACCGAACCCGACCTGCATCCGACTGAGAACGACCCGAACCCGAATTGAACATGTTACTGTGGACCCGAAACACGACCTGGACCCGACTGGAACGAACCCGAGACTAACCTGGCAAATAACCGATATTACCCGACTGAATCGACCCGAGATTCGATTTTACCCGACCTATTAATTGACATGACTTGTTTTGAACCCGACCTGTTGTTGACCTGAACTAATATTGACCTGGCTTGATTTACCTAACATGTAATTGGGGAAGCCTATGATTTGATGAATTAAAAGTGTTGATAAATGTAAAGTATTATTTTTTAAAATCAATTTAAAGTGTTAAATAATCTTTTTGTTATATATACATATATAATCAATTAAAAATATCAAAAACGGAAAGATTGGATTTAGATATTCATTGGACACTACTAAGTTTGAAATTTTATTAAATAATTCAATGCTTAGTAATAATTCAATATGCTTAGTAACTCATTCAATATAAATTATTTGTCAAGGTTGAACTACTAAGTTTGAACTAAATTAAAGTTTTAACTTTCATGTTGATGTTATCATGTGTACAATTACATGTTTACATCCATATCAAAATTTTGTGTATAACTATATTTAATCAAAGTTTATTATATGTTATAATAATAATAATAATAATGTTTGAATTAAATTAACTCATTAAACTTAGAATCTAATTGAGCTAAACTAAAATCTAGAAGCATAAATTACGGACATAATTAAAAGAATTCTAAACTAAATGTGGAATTTCAATTAAATTAATCTAAGTTGAGACTCAATTGAATTAAACTAAAACAATTGGTAAAAAAGGGAAAAGACAAAATTTTGGAAGGAAATAAGCCACCCATTTTTTAGGTTTGAGATTAATTTACTTTTACTCTAAAAATTTTGGAGGGATAAAAGCCACCCAAATTTTGGAGGGAATTAGGGGAATAAGCCATCCAAAATTTGGAAGGAATTAGGAGAATAAGTCATCCAAAATTTTGGAGGGGATTATAGGAATTTTTATTTTTGGTAATTTAGTCTAATAATATTTTTGTTTATTCCAGTTCCTACAATTTAATTTTTAGTCAAAATTGCCCCATATTTATTTATATTTTTGACAATTTAATCCAATTTATTCTAGTCCCTAAAATTTAATTTTTACTCCAAATTAACCCCTATTCATTTTTTTTGTATTTTATTCTACTCCAATTTCTAGTCCCTACATATATAATCAATTAAAATTAAAAAAAGGAAAGAAAAAAACGTATTTATGTTTTCTATATATTTATGTTTTCTTTTAACCAAAATCACACTTGACACTACTAAGTATAGATATTCATTTGTCTTTTTTTATTAACTTAACCAAATTTTATTGATTAATTTGACCAAATTTTATTGGGGAAGATTGAAAACTTTTTGTTGATTTGATAAAATCCAAATATTAGAAGGTTAACCGTTTCCATTGTTTTAAATTCATAGTTGTAATTATAATACTGTAATTTTTAATTATTGTACACAAATTAAAATTGTTGATAAATAATTTTGACGAAAATGAAGTAAACTTGAGAGTATAATTATATATTTTTATGTTATAAATGGCAGGAAGAGTTTTTGCCTTTGATTTCAATAAAATTAGGATTATAATTATATATTTTAATATTATAAATGGCGGGAAGATTTTAGGATTTTATAATTTTTCATTTTTATTCTTTAAATTTTTAAAAAATAACGTTTTGATCACTTATAATTGTTTACATTATGTTTAAGTGGATCATATATATATATATATATATATATATATATATAATATTTTTAGGGGGCTAGGGCTTCGACCAGACCCTTTTAAGGGTGCATTTATACTTAGGGTAAATATATTATTTTAATAATTTTATTTTAATTTTAATTAATAATTATAATGTATTTAATTAATATTTAAATTAATTTTTAATTATAATGTATTTAATTAAAATTATTAGTGTAGATTTAATTTATTTAAATTAATATTTAAATTGAGGGATGGGATCCAGTTATATGGTATAAAACTCATTTAGTTTTACACTCATTCATTACCATCATCCAACGGTCTAAAATTAGTGTAAAACTAAATGAGTTTTACACCATGTAAGTGGATCCCAACCCTTAAATTAATATTTAATTTAATATTTAAATTCTTGTAATTTTAATTATAATGTATTTAATTAAATTATTAGTGTATATATTTAATTTATTTAAATTATAACTTTAAATTAATAATTAATTAAAAATATAAATTTAATATTTTTAATTAATATTTAATTTAATAATCAAATTATTATAATTTTAGTTATAATGTATTTTGTTGCGTGTGATAAGTGCTACGCAATTGTGCAAGTATACACGTCGCAAGTAATAAAGTGATATGAGTATCGAGTATCGTCTCCACAGGGATTGGTTTGGGCCACTTTGCTTAAGTTACTGCACTGTGAAAAGTAAAAACACAATTAAAGGATTATAGGAGTTTAACTAATAACTAAACTAGAAAGCAATAAAGTAAAAGAAAAGATGAGATCGAATGAGAGAGAGATAGGCCAGGTTATCGTGAGTTGAGGTGTGATCGCCGATTGGATCGTCTTGGTAAAAGAGTGCACGGGCAACTCAGTTGTCGTGGCAATTTGCACAACGGGGTTGCCTTGGCAACTAATCGATGGTTGCCTGGGCAACTAGTTGGGCAACTACTTGGGCGTCTGGGCAGCAACTTCAAGGTTCGGCAGAGCGTTCTTCAATGGTTTCTTCTTATCCCTAAGTCGAAACTCTAGCTACTTGTGCATGCCTTGATAATACATCCCTACGTGAATCAAGGGTGAACAACAACCAATCTTGCGTTCCTCTTAGCCGTTGAAATCCTTAACTTATTCCTAAGCCGGATTAATCTTCACCATCAATAGATTGAATAAAGACCATACTCATTCGTTTCTTGAATCTAACTCTCCCGATATTAGATAAATAGATGAAGTTACGAGATCCTCTCCCAATTCACTCGCAAACAAGAATAAGAACCAATAATGAGTAAACCTTGAATTGAAAGTGCAAACTCTTATTACCTAAACAAAATCCAATTGTTTTTCACAACAACAAAACACAATAACCCCAACCAGTCAAGTTAGTTCATGGTTGGGTTCAAAAGATATACAAAGAATAATCCCCAAACCATGAATCTAATGGAAGCAAAGAAGAAGAAGAAATCGAACTTTCTCCCTCCTTGCTATCTTGTCGAAATCTCTTCCTTCTTGCCCTTTGGAGTTGTCGAAAATCCTCTCCTCTTGCTCTTTATGGAGTTGTCGAAATCTCCTTGCTATTTATAGGGCTAGGCCAAAGTCCTTCTTTGAGGAGGAGTTTGAGTTGGAATTAAATTATCTTTAAAGAATATAATTCTTTATTATAATTGTATTCCTACTAGAACTTCTCCTATCTTCTTGGAATTTAATTCTTCTTTAATCTCTGCATGGAAATCAAATTCCTTTGGGTTTGGGCTTTGCTCCACGTCATCTTGGGCTTGTATAGTCATTAATTTCGACATCCCTATTGCATTTTCTCTTTGTCGACAATTGCCATGGCAACTGGCTCGGCGTCTCCTTCATGCATTGCCCTGGCAACTAGCTCGGCGTCTCCTTCATGCATTGCCCTGGCAACTAGCACTAGCCTTGCTTTGGCAAGTGATCCTGCACACACACAAAAATACACCAAAGCAGCATCTTTTTCCACAAAAATCACCAAGTTATGTAATCAAGCTCAACGGTGGAAAGAAACATGAATTAATGCATGAATAACTAATTATGCAACTAATATGAGCTTAAGTCTAACAATAATATGAGTAAAAAGGGTAATAAAAATAGTACTTTTGAACACTTATCATATTTAATTAAAATTACTTGTGTTTGTAAGCTTTAGGGGTTGAGATTTGGGGTTTAGGGGTAAATATGTCAAATTTAGTGTTTGAGGTTATGAGATTAGTTTAGGGACTAGGGGATTAGTCTTGCAAGTAACAATTATTAGTGATCGAAAGATTTAGGGGTTGAGGTTTAGGGTTTAGGGGTAAACGTGCAATGATGAGCATTTAGGGTTATGGGATTAGTTAGGGATTAGGGGATTAGGCTTTCAAGTAGCAATTATTAGTGATTGTATGATTTAGGGGTTGAGGTTTGGGGTTTAGGGGTTTAATACATGTTTCAAGTTGAGTGTTTGGGGTTATGAGATTAGTTTAGGCATTAAGGGATTCGGGGATTATGATTGCACTTTAATTGTTAGTGTTTATAAGATTTAAGGGTTGAGGTTTGGGGTTTAGAGGTATAATATATGTTTCAAGTTGAGTGTCCAGGGTTATAAGAATAGTCTAGGGATTAGGGATTTGGCTTAGACTTTAATTATCAGTGATTATAAGATTTAGGGTTTGACGTTTGGGGTTTAGGGGTAAATGTTTCAAGTTGAATGTTTGGGGTTATGGGATTGGTTTAGGGATTTGGGGTTTATTTTTGTTCACATTAGTCCCTAAAAGTTTATTTTTAGCCGAAATTGACCCATATATATTTCTATTTTTGGCAATTTAGTTGAATAATATTTTTGTTTATTCTAGCCCTTACAATTTAATTTTTAGTCAAAATTGCCCCATACTTATTTATATTTTTGGCGATTTAGTCCAATAATATTTTTGTTTATTCTAGTAGATTAAATTTAATTTTTAGTCCAAATTGACCACTATTCATTTTTTGTAATTTAGTCCAATATTTTTAATATGCTAATATTTTTGTTCATGTTAGTCCCTAAAATTTTATTTTTCACCAAAATTGACCCTTATTTATTTCTAAATTTTGTAATTTACTCCAATATTTTTAATATGATGATATTTTTGTTCATGTTAGTCCCTAAAATTTCTGTGACTTAAGGTTTATGATTTAGGGGCTAGCGTTAATGCTTTAGAGTTTACAGAGTAGTTTAGGGTATATGTTGTAGTTTATAGTTTATGATTTAAGGGATAGTGTTAATCTTTAGAGTTTATGGTGTACTTTAGTGTTTAATTAATTCCCTGCAAATCTTTATTTAACCGAAATTAATCTTTATTTATTTTTAATTTGTGTAATTTAGTCCAAAATTTTAATATGATGATATTTTTATTCCTTTTAGTCCCTACAAATTTGTTTTTAACTAAAATTTACACATTTTTATTTCTAATTTTTATAATTTAGTCTAATAAAGTAAAGTTGGTGTTATTGGTTCATGTGATTAATTTGGATTCCTTAAGGTTTAGGGTTTAGTATCAATGATTTATTGTTTAGTATCAGTGGTTTATGGTTTAGCTTATGGTTATTGGTTTATGAAATTAATTTTGATTCTTTAAGGTTTATGGTTTTGGGTTTAGTATTAACGGTTTATGGTTTAGTTTAGGGTTATTGATTTACGAGATTAATTTCGATTCAACTTTCTAATTTATGCATTTGAATTTGAAATCAAAGCTTCATGTGTACAATTAAACTAAATTAAAATTTCAACTTTCATGTGTAAAATTACATGTTTACATCCAAATTAAAATTTTGTGTATAATTATATTAAATCAAAATTTATAATAATAATAATAATAATGTCCAAATGGAATTAACTTATTAAACTCAGGATTTAATTGAGCTAAATTAAAACGTAGAAGCATAAATCACAGACATAACTAAAAGAATTATAAAACTAAATGTGGAATTTCAATTAAATTAATCTAAATTTGGACTCAATTGAATTAAAATCTAAAATTTAAAATTTAGGACTTAAATAAAAAATATCTAAAGTCAAAAGTGCTAAACAAACAATTGTCCCTAACCTAAAAAATTAGGCGGGACTACTTTCCCTGATTCCCTCCCACCTTTCATTTTAATTAAAAAAAGAAATAGATAATTGGTAAAAAAAAGAGGGAAATGACAAAATTTTAGAGGAAAATAAGCCACCTATAATTTAGGTTAGAGATTAATTACCCTTTAAGTCCTGCTATGTTTTAAGTGTTGCATTTTAGTCCTAATATTCACTTTTAAGTTTTAGTTTAATTCAATTTAGTCACAAGTATCCCTAATTAAATTTAAGGGTATATTTTTGTTCATATTAGTCCCTAATTTTTTAACTGAAATTGACCCCTATTTACTTTAAATTTTTGTAATATAGTCCAATGTTTTTAATATGATGATATTTTGGTTCATTCTAGTCCCTAAAACTTTATTTTTAACCGAAATTGACCCATACATATTTTTATTTTTGGTGTTTAGTCGAATAATATTTTTGTTTATTCTAGTCCCTACAATTTAATTTTTAGTCAAAATTGCCCTGTATTTATTTATAGTTTTGGCAATTTAGTCCAATAATATTTTTGTTTAGTCTAGTACCTAAAATTTAATTTTTAGTTGAAATTGACCCCTATTCATTTTTTTATAATTTAGTCTAATATTTTTAATATAATGATATTTTTGTCCATGTTAGTCTCTAAAATTTTATTTTTTAACCAAAATTAATCCCTATTTTTATATTTTGTAATTTAGTCCAATATTTTTAATATGATGATATTTTTGTTCATGTTAGTCCCTAAAATTTTATTTTTCACCAAAAATAACCCTTATTTATTTCTAATTTTTGTAATTTACTCTAATATTTTAAATAACGATGATATTTTTGTTCATTCTAGTGCCTAATATTTATTTTTAATGCGATTCGTGTTCGTGAAAGGCGTTAAATAATTCACTCGAAATGACCCAACCCAAAGTCTATCGACTATTTGTACCAAACTCAAACTTAATACGAATTCGAAACCCGAATTAACCCGACCCAAAATGAACCCGACTTGAAATGAACCCGACCTGAAATGAACCCGACTTGAAGTCTACCCGAGCCCGAATTAACCCATCAATTAACTGATCCGAACCTGAACCGTTTTGACCCGACCTAGAATAAACCCGACTTGAAATAAACCCGGCCCAAAATGAACCCGACCTGAAATAAACCCGACCTAAATCGAGTCGAAACATCAAATCGACCTAAAATGACCTGTATCCGATTTGACCCGACCTGACAGGACCCGACCTGAAACCTATCTGGTTACCTGTTTTTACATCCCTATCTGTCTTGATGGTATAAAACACGCATGCAACAGAGAGAACGAGACATTCTCAATCCAACATGGACCAACACCAAACCAAGTGGAGATCGTACCCAACCTCAGACCCATAACTACCATCAGAACCACTATCGGACCACCGTCTTCAGCCCTTGTTCACTTTATCAGTCAACAATTGGTGTAGTGAGCGTGGACCGAGCACTTGGCCTTCAGATTCTTCAAGAAGACTAAAAGTTCTTAAGATGGGTGGAGATAACCAAGGCGAAAAAGCAGTAGAGGATGATATCATGACGGATCAGCTGACGACGGTGGCCATGCAGCAGCTACAACAATTTCAGCAGGATTTTTTACTGCAGTTTTAGAACCAGCCCCCATTTTTTGTAACGGGATAGGGTGCATAGCAGACGAGAAGGGCATCACCATCAAAGGGTAGCAACCAATAATTTCTAGAAATGCAGGAAAAGATAAAGAGCATGGAAGAGTCTTTGTTGCTTTAAAATAACAATATGAGCAACAACAAAAGTTCATGTAGGACCAAGCTGAGTAGCATAAAATCACAGAAGAGAAGAGCGAAAGACTAATCAGGCAATTATCCAAAAAAACAGAGGTAAAGCAGTTCAAAAGGAGCGCTTGAAAGAGCAGATTTTTCCCCAACAAGAAACCTGGGGGCAATAGTCTTAGGACCTGGAGGATGATTATAAAGATTCAGAGGATATAGATTACAGTCCTATAGAGAACGATGAACAACAAGCACTAAGGAGAAAAATAGAGCAATTAGAGAAAATTTTTAAGAGCATCCAGAATCTTCGACAAGATGTTCTTTCTCAGAATACCAAAAGGTACAAAAATGAACCCTTATCTGTAGACATTCTGCAACATAATGTACCTACATCTTTCAAAGTTCCGAAGCTAATGTACAATGGAAATGATGACCATCAAGATCACATGTCACACTTTTTGAACCATATAGATTTATTTGGTGCCTCCGATCAAGTTAAATGTTAGATATTCTCAATGACTCTCAAGGATTTTGCTCAAGCTTGGTATCTCCAGCTTTCAACGAATTCAATTTCTAATTTTGATCAGTTGGTCGATCTATTTATGAGTCACTTTTTAGTGAACAAGGTATTAAAAAGGTCACTAGCATATCTCTTGTCTGTCATCCAAAGGCCATGTGAATCTATGCGAGAGTTTATCCAGTGATTTCACATTGCAACCATACAAACCAATGAAGCTTTCAATGAGTTTGTTATTTTTGTTTTCATCAATAGTACTTCGCATCAGCATCTTAAGTATAATTTACTGGATCAGCCATCGATGACATTACCAGAGTTATATAAGAAGGTTCAGCCATATACTAAAAATGATGAGGCAGATAATATGAGGGCTATGGTATACGGTTCGCAGCATGTGAGCGAGAGGTAAGATGTTCACGGTCCCAAACGCTGCAGGCCCCTCTTCATCAAGGAGTTGGTAAAGAAAACCAACAATATCGTTGTAGGCCACAGTATACTCAAAATAATGGTTAATCGTAGCGGTACGCACGAGATGGCGAGCAACATGAGTTAGCTCAGGAGAGGTGATATCGTTCAGATTAAAGAACACATGGGTGACGTACCAGAGGTTAGTTAACAAGCTCTTCCGCCATCAGATAGGGATAAATATGAAAGTTTATATGGATGGTATGCTGGGCAAGAGTACCTCTTTCGAGCAACATTTGGTTGATTTATAGGAGGTCTTTGATATTTTACGCTTATACAAGATGTGCTTGAACCCCGAGAAGTATGCTTTCACGGTAGGGGTAGGAAAGTTTCTAAGTTTTTTAATCTCAGAGAGAGGATCAAGGCAAATATAGAAAAGATAAAGGCGATCTTATATATGACACCCCCAACGAACATTAAAAATATTCAGAAGATCAATGGTAAAATAGTTGCGTTGAATAGATTCGTGTCTAAGTTAACATATAAGTTCCTTCATTTCTTCAGAGCTTTGAAAGGTCATTTTCAATGGAAAGAAAATTGTCAGGAAGCATTCAACCAATTGAAGAGATATTTGTCCAATGCCCCCATACTAGCAGTGCCTAAAGAGGGAGAAGTCTTACTCATGTATTTAGCAACTACCGATGAAACTGTAGCTACAATACTGGTTCGATAGAAGAAAGACATTCAAAGACCCATCTATTACATCATCAAAGTCCTATAGCCAACGGAAAAGAGGTACACGAGAGTTGAAAAGTTGGTTTTTACTTTAATAACAGCAGTCAAAAAGCTTTGCCACTACTTTCAAGCACATCAAGTAATTGTTTTAACATACCAACCTTTCAAAGAAGTTTTAGGAAAAGTGGATGCTCAAGGGCGGATGCTAAAGTGGGGTATAGAGATCAATGAATTTAGAGTTGAGTATTGGCCACAAAAAGTGATCAAAGCTTAAGTGTTGGCCGACTTTATTGCAGAATGTACATTTGTAGGTCAAACAACAACTCTACTGGCAAAAAATATTGATGTTGATGCAGAAACTCAGAAAATACAACAATAACCCTCTCAAACCAATGAGGGGCAGATTAAGAACACCCAGCCTTGGACTTTGCACGTTGATGGGTCAGTAGTTGTTAATAGAGCAGGAGTAGGTGTACCGTTAACTATACCCAACACAAAAGAATAATGGCAGTATGTGCTCAGCTTCACGTTTGCTCTATTTAATAATGTAGCAGAATATGAAGCTTTGATGGCAGGACTAGAACTTGTACTTAGGCTTAAAGTGAGTACACTAAAAAAATTTATCGACTCCCAATTGGTGGCCAAACAGCTATCAGGCGAATATGAAGTCTACGATGAAACACTCTTCAAATACTATATGAGGGTGAAATGTTACAATAAATATATATGTTCATGCATATTATATTATTTGTTTTATTTCATTTATGATAAATTTTGTGGGACTAATTTTCCATAATACAAGATTGTTATCACAGTTTAATCAACACTGCATAACACAAATACCCCAGGGAGATAACGCCAGAGTCGATGCTTTAGCAAAGTTGGCAACAACACTTGAGATCGAAAAGAGGGGCAGATTCTTAATGGAATATTGAGAGTATCCCTCTTTTACAGAAGAGAACCAAGTGTGTCAGCTTGATACAGGTGATACTTAGATGACTCTAATTGCAATGTACATCAAAACATGGGTATTGCCTGAAGATAGGACACATCGACTCAAAATAATAGGACGAGTTACCTAATACACTATTGTCGATAAAGTTCTATATAATAGATGATTTACACAACCACTGTTACAATGTTTAGGACCTAAGAAAGCTAAGTATGTACTGAAAAAATCCATGAAAGGGTCGGTGGAGATCATCTAGGTTCACATTCCTTGGCACCAAAAGCAATCAGGCAAGGCTTTTACTGGTCCACCATGCGAAAAGATGCTAAGGAATTGGTGAGAAAGTGCATACCATGTCAAGAGTTTGCCTCAGTCCCATGACAGCCAACATCACTTCTCAAATCGATTACAAGCCCTTGGCCATTTATAGTTTGGGGCATTGGCATCTTGGGCCCATTCCTATTAGTAATAGGTCAGCGAAAATATCTCGTAGTCCCAGTGGATTATTTTACTAAGTGGATAGAGGCGTAGCCACTGATAACAATTACAGAAAAACAAATGGAGAATTTCCTATGAAAGTTCATCATTTGCATATTTGGCATTCCTCATACAATAATTATAAATAATAGGACCCCATTCCAAAAGAGGTTTAAAGAATTCTGTAAAGAGTTTCACATTGTGTTGGCCTAGAGTTCAGTTAAGTCTTCACAGATAAATGGTCAAGCTGAGGTAGTCAATAAGAAGATAATGTTTGCACTTAAAAAGAAGGTTAGTGATGCGAAGGGATCATGGGTAGAAGAACTACCAGGAATATTATGGGCACTACATACAACCTCTCACACTAGTACAAGAGAAACCCCATTCAACATCATATATGGCACAAAAGCAATCATACCAGCAGAGATAGGTGTCCCAACATACAGAACCATACAATATGATGCCGACACAAATAGTGTAGCCTTACAAATGCATCTGGACATGCTCGAAGAGATCAGAGAGGAATCAGAGACAATAGCGGAATCAAGAAATCAAGTTGTTGCAAGATACTACAATTCACACATAAAAAATAAGCAATTCTTCCAAGGGGATTTGGTGTTAGAGTCTAGCAAACCGCCAATAGAAAAGGGAAAATGGCTTCCACGTGGGAAATGTTGTATCAAGTCCATAAGGTGATCGGATTTGAGGCGTTTTAACTCGCAGAATTGGATGGAAAAGAAATTCTAAGAACATGGAATGCCATAAACCTCGAGAAATTTTATGTTTAAAATACTATTGGTTATCCAATGTAGGCAATGTTCATAGAATATTAAATATATTATGTACTTGATAAATTATTTCGCACAAGAACAAAAGGTCGTCTAAGCGTCTGTCACTTTTAAGAAGTGTGCATAAAGGAATCAGCTCAACAAACGCTGCTTCCAAAGCAAGCGAGCAAAAGTAAACAAAAGGTTTTCTGAGCGTCTACCACTTTTAAGAAGTATGCATAAAAGAATCAGCTCAACGATCGCACTTCCCAAGTAAGTGAGAAAAAGTAAATAAAGGGTCGTCTGAGCGTCTGCCACTTTTAAGAAGTGTGCATAAAGGAATCAGCTCAACGATTTCCACTTCCAAAGAAAATGAGCAAAAATAAACAAAGGGTTGTCCAAACGTCCACCACTTTTAAGAAGTGTGCATAAAAGAATCAGGTCAACGATAGCCGCTTCTAAAGCAAGCGAGCAAAAATAAACAAAGGGTCGTCTAAGCGTCCGCCACTTTTAAGAAGTATGCATAAAGGAATCAGCTCAACGATTATCGCTTCCAAAGTAAGCTAGTAAAAGTAAACAAAGGGTCGTCTGAGTGTCTGCCACTTTTAAGAAGTTTGCATAAAAGAATCAGCTCAACTATCATCGCTTCTAAAGCAAGCTAGCAAAAGTAAACAAAGGGTCGTCTGAGCGTCTGCCACTTTTACGAAATTTACATAAAAGAATCAGATCAACGATTGCTGATTCCAAAGTAAGCAAGCAAAAGCAAACAAAAGGTCGTCTGAGCGTCTGCCACTTTTAAGAATTATGTATAAAGAAACCAGCTCAATGATCGTCGCTTCAAAAGCAAGCGAGCAAAAGTAAACCAAGTGTCGTTTGAGCGTCCGTCACTTTTAAGAAGTGTGCATAAAGGGTCTATAAAACGCATTTTCTACATATCACTTATCACCACAACTTTCAAAGGGTCATCCGAGAGACCACAACTTTCAAGAAATATACAAGAAAGAGCCATCATAGTAAGCAAAACAAAAAATCTTTTATGGCTAAAGTAGCGTACTAATAGCAAATGATGTATTGCCATTTTGAGGAAAGAAATGACTGTGAAAATATAACATTTCCAAATCAATTGAGAAAGTACAGTATTCCAGTTAAGCAATGTGCAATTCAAGGGAAGAAGTATTTGTATAAATGGCTAGTCATGGCCTTCCAAATACTATTGTTTGTCGATAAAAATAACCCAGTTGCAAAATAGTACTTCCCCAGAATCTATAAAACGCAGTTTCTACATATCACTTATCACCACAAACATGTTTTCTTTTTCCTTTCTTAAATTATCACAAGTAAAGTTGTAAAAAAGAAAGCTGGAAAAAAGAGTAAGACACTCGCGAATTAGGTTAGACACTCGTGAATTAGGTTATGAAAATACAAACTCAAAGGAGTCTTATTTATAGTGAAAATGCGACAATACCAAGTCATGACGGTTTAAATTCAAATATTGAAAATTTCTGACTTTGACCCCACTATATGATAATCCTGACTTTGCCACTGGTTGAGTCGTGTTCGACTCGTGCTCGTTAAAAAATTCCGTTGCTTGTTAAGCTCGCCAAAAATTTTTATCTTGTTTTTTTAAATATATGTGAAATCTAGTGATACTATTAGAGCTTAATATAAACATAGAAATTCAAAAAAAAAAAACGTGAAGACCGTGGAAATAATTAAACGAGCCGTCATAACCGAGTTAGAGATAAAGTCGATATTCGAGTGAGACTCTTTTTAGTTTCTCAACAATCTTCGATGAACAACAAATGAGAGAAGGCCTCGGTGATTTCTGAGTTTAAATATTCAATCATATTTTTTATATGGTAACAAAAGACTTTTCTAGAATTTTCAACTAACATTTAAATTTCTTGAAACATAATTTTTTTAAAGTATAATAAACATTTTATAAAAAAATATAACGAGATGCTCGCGAATTTATTGAGTCGAGTTGGGTCTTGCTCGGCTCAACTCGACTCGTTAAGATCTCGAGTCGAGCTCAAACACGAGTTAAGTCTATTCGAATCGAGCGTTAACCGAGTCAAAGCTGCTTAACTCAATTAGCACCCGTCTCAAATGTATATTAAGGATGAGAAAGATATTTGCTGATGTATTGAACTGTTTAAATGTCAACCTCTACATGGATTTGGATGCTTGTGGACTAGAGGTTATCAAGAATAAAATAGCCCACTTGGATAAAGTTTTAGAGCACACTCTAGATTATACCCTAGGCTTCCACTGGTTTATCTGAAAATACTAATTGCGATTCAAAGTGAAATCATGAGTCTTGAAGTGGATATTATCCGATATAAATCAAAATGATGAAGAATTCAATTCAGATAAGTCCTCGAGAAACTTAAAACTGCAAGCTGTATCAAGAACCTAAGTTATCCTGTTTTCGGGAGAGGTACTATATTTTCGTACGGATGTGTGGCGGACACAAATGGCCAATGACAATATATTTGAGAAAACCCTTTAGAGGAGTTGACCAAATGAAAATGCTGAATCTGTGTGAAAATGAACCCATCCGAATCATTGCTGCTAAAGGCTAAAAGAAGATCGACTTTAAGAAACCATTGCTGCTTCATCAGCACGCAACCAAACAAGAGGAGGCTGCTTGTTGATGGTGAAAGTGAAATTGTGATGGCCCTTTCCTAACTTGGACGGAGAGCCACAATCTGAAGTTTGAGCGAAGGACGAAAAAGAAAGGAGTAAAGAAGAAAGTGTCCCTTTGTATGGATTTCAAGGGTCTCCTTTCTATTGTGGTATGTATGAGCATTTATCTGATAATAAAGATTTGATTTGCGTCAGGATGTCAGGTTTAGGATTGATAATTATTGATGGGTCGGCAGAAATAGTCTCGGTTGTCAGGTAATAGTGTCAACTGGTCGATCAAATGATTTTGACAACAATCATATCAAAGGTTGTAGTCAATCGGAAGATATAACAAGCTCTTCCGAATGAGTTTTGGGGCCCACATGTAGAGGTGTTGTGGTGGAGAAATAGAGGCGGACTGATAGCGAAAAACTAAACTCGAAGACGGAGGTACACCGCTATTATATTTAAAATTTATGATTATAGTTTCAAGAAAAAAAGATGTTCAATACAAGATTGGAATGAAAAATAAAACCAAAGACAAAACCATTTTCTACTAATTGACGACATAATCAATACATGTCTGCAACTTGCTAATTAATCTTAGTTTTAGAAAACCAAACAAGGCTCTTGGTCTCAACATTACTCATCTTTGTCTTTGTAAAATGTCCAAGTTAGAGTTACCCATCTAAAAGAATTTCAACCATGTTTTTCGTATCAAATACAAACTTATCAAATAACTGAGAAATTGGGACTGAAAAAATATTAAAAACCTGTGAAACAAAAGTAGGCATATTCACACAACTTAAACAAGTAGAGCATTAGGAGAGTGGGATTTCATCTCTTTTTTCCCCCTTCTTTCTGTGCCTTTTCAAAGTGATTGGTAGTTCAAATTGCACTGAGGATGGTAGTAGGAAGGTCTTGGATCCTTTTGAATTTTAATTTATGGGTTGGGGTGGGTCATCTAAATTTGTATTGACCTCACTCCTCACCTCTCCCTTGTTATTTTAGAGCTTGTCAAAGTACCTTTTCAAAACATATTTTAAGTTTTCTTATGACAATGGAACCTACATAATAAAGACATGCCATGAGTGAAAAGTGGCTTGTTTTTATTACCAGATGAGACAATTTACTTATGAAAAGTTGAAAATAAAACAGGAATAGCTAGAGAAAGCAAATAGAGTTTTTTTTTTTTTGTCCTTTTGGTAGAAGCAATAAGCATGGACAATCCACAATTTACAAGGTGATATCGGATTTTAGTATAGCTACGTTATGGCCTTATTAATTTCTTTATACAAGCATCCTTCTAACTAGCCACTGATTATGTAATCAAACAATGGGTGCAATATTTATGTATTTTAAACTTTGAGTTTAACTTATTCTATATAGCCACTCTTAAAAGATAATATCCTAAGAAATTTGGAGTTCGAATCTTTGATGTATAAACCTGGCAAAAGAAATTGTTAGAGTTGTGACCCAAATTTTATTCTGGAAGAGACGTGTGTTCTCCGCTAACTGATGTCCTCTCTACTTCTCCCTTTGCATGTTCGATAAAGAGTAATAAACTCAATTTAAGTAGAATTCTTTCTATACAAGTTCCTTTATAAACAATAATCCACCCCTATAAATAAATACTAGGAATTAAAGTTAAGACACAAACCTTGTTGTAATCTGTTTATTCGATTCTCATCCTCCGTGGATTTTCCTCCCATATAAATTTTGGTGTCCTAGATAAATAAACCTAGAAAAAGGGATGATCCATAGGAGATGAAGGACAAGAAGAAGACGGTAATCAAATAGCTATTATTTAAGCTCCACTGATATATATATCAACATCGCTTGATAAAGAATGGCAATATATAACATGATTAGCTATCAACTTGTTGAAGCAATCCATGCAAGGCCTAGGTTTCATGTATGCTTGTTATGATTATGCTATCAAGAGCAATTAGCTAGGAGCCACTAACCTGTACACAAAGCTTTCTGAAGCTATGCAAGTGTTTAGACATTGTTTAGGGCCAAATGTTTTCAAGTTAGTTCCATAATGGCATCCAGTGATCGGTGTTGAAAAAATAAAAGCATAAAGCAGACACCTTTCACTGCTGTTTTATTATATAAAGCAAAACAGTGGCAGCAATTTGTTATGGAATGATTATATATATGTTCATTACTTCTCCCCCCCCCCCCCCCCACTCCCCTAATATTTTATTAGAAGAAAGCCCGTAATCATGTGTGGGGAATGGATAGAAAGTTGAAAACCACATGCCTAAAACAATCCATTCTAAAACCAATACTTGCCCGGATGAACATCATGGAGACTAGGGTGATAATGAGCCTGACCGGCTTGCAAGTTACTCGGGCTTGGCTCGAGTGAGTTTGACTTGAGACCTTAACATACCGAGCTGAACCGACTCAAACTCGGCTCGAACAGCTCGTGAACAGGCTTGAAATAATTATATATAGTGTATATATATTTCAGTGTTGTTAACATGTTATCATGATTAAATACTTTAAATCTCCTTCTCCTTGTGGACTTATATAATTTAGAAAATATACTATGGTTATTTGCAGACTTCAAAAATAAATATTATCTTTTCCCAAACAGACTTTCACATGTTATTTTTCAAAACTTCAAAAAAATATTTAAAAGGAATTTGAGGAAAGTATCAAGCTGAACTAGAGCCTCGAGCCGAGCTGAGCTCAAACTATTCAATTCGAGCTAGAGCTCGAGCCTAAAATTTCGAGCTCGACGAGCTTCGAGCCCAATAATACTATTTTCGAGCCGACAGGCTCAAGCTCAGGCTTGGCTTGGCTTGGCTCGTATCACCCCTAACGGAGACTAAACAATCATCACAATTGTTTGTGTTTAAAAAATAAAACAAGGTTTAATTCTATATCTATAGTGGATTTTTAAGATCCAACAGATCAGTTTCTTATATCGGCTTTACATAATGGAAGCTCTTTGTGTAATCATACGCATTCTGTTTTTTGTTTTTCTTTTTCTCAGCAATCAGGGTGTGATTGGCTCTAAACGTTTCGAATCAACATCCAGATTGAGTGCAGCCGCACCATAATAAAGGAGAGTATATACACACACACATATATATATATTTAATGATCTGTGGCGTCTAGGACTGAATTGCTACCGGATTTAGATTAATTGATACATGTGATATATCTAAATTTTGGTAGAATAACCTTTTTGGCCCTCGAACTTTTTTTTTGTTAAAATCCACCTGAACGTGACAAAATAGTAACATATTGTTAGTTGACGCCGTCTATCTCACGCTTATTGAAATGTTAAGGTTAGTTATTTTATCCGCTTTTGGAATATCATAAAAAAAATTTAAAATTATATTAAAAATAGATAATGTGAATAGCTCAATAAGGACGTAGTTTTTTAAATTTTTTTTGAATTTTTGATGGCGCGGCAAGAAAGAGAGAAATAGGTAAATATAAACTAATGGCGCCATTACTATTCCATCACATTTAGGGTCAATTTAAGAGAAAAACAAGTTCGATAGCTAAGAGAGATGATAAGAGTTTTAAAATGACCTAACTAGTAATGTCAGGGGGCAAAAAGGATTCCACCTATTGTATTTTCTTTTAACATATACTTCATTAAAATAATGAAATTGGAAAGAGCATAAAGGTGTGTGAGAGCAAAATTAAAAAAAAAAATTAACATGGGAAAAGTACAAATACAGACAATACGGAAGCTCAAAGATATCACGCATGGAGTGACGACAAAGAGAGAACTGACATATGGAACCACCTTTCATATACTAAATTGATATTTGGTACAATTAACATGGTAAGATGTTGAGGAATTTAATCTACTTAATTTACAATTGGTCTGCCATAACGGAAAGATAAGAAATGATTGAAATAAGTTTACTCATGGCCAGCGCGCGGCTTGTTTTCTTAGCCTGTAATTAATTAGGTATTAATTTTGGGCGTCATGTGATGTTAATCTTCCTCACACGTAACAGATTCTTAAATTTAAAATAAAACTTTATCTTGTTATTTTTTTGTCCGATCTAACAAACTCAAATGATCAGCGACGATTTCATTTTAATGTTTTCAAATCCAGAATCGGGTTTTCCAAATAAATATTTTCACACCACTATTCCAAAAATTCTAAAAAGAAATCCTCCGAGCTATTTTTTTTATTACAATATCAATTGAAAATAACTAAATTATATAAGAATATAAAATTTTTAGAGAATATAGCTGTACTCCAACATTCATTGGCCCATTCCTGATTACGAACTGTAATCTAAATTAGGTCTAATATACTTGCTCATATGCGCAGTCTTGCGAATGGAAAGTGATATATATGCCTTGTTTTGCGTGGAAAAACCTAAAAATTAAAGCAAATTCGGTGGCTTAGTGACGTTTCATGCCTTGGATGAGCCATTGATTTCTGCCTTTTAGAAGATACAAAGCAAAACAATAAGCAAAGGGGAAGAGGCAAAAGCAACAACAAAGTGGACATAAAGACGTCACTTTTGAGGCTGCACGCCATAAATCTTCAACCGTCACTTTTCTTCGACGAGTGCTTTCAACTTTCATTCCATCGATATACATACATACATACTAGTTCCAATGTCACGTGCTATGTGGGTACGAGTGTTTGATCGAATAAAGTAAAAGTTTTTTAGATGGTCGAGTTGACGAGTTATATTTTAAAATTTTAACTCAATTTAAATTTTTTTCGAATCAAGTCAAATTTGATAAATTTATTCGAGTTAATTTTTAAAAAAAAGTTAAATAGGAAAAATTAAAATGTTGTTTGCAATATCACTAAATTCCAAGTTAGAGAATAAAATTAAACACCATATATATTTGAAAACTCTTTTAAAGTAATATAAAAGAAAAAGAAGTTCAAGGACGGAGCCATGATTTGAGGTTGGTATGCAAAACATAAATGTTTAAAAGGGACAAATTCATAAATAAATCAATTTTTAAAAAAAAATTATATAGGGGGACAAATGTGAAAAGTCTCTCCCCACCCATACATAGTTCTGTCCATAAAGAAGATACTTTATTATGATAAAATTGATTTGATAACTTATTTGTTTAAGTTCTCAAATTTATTATTCTGTAAAAAATATCATTAATATTTTTAAAAAAAATTGTATAATTTTTTAATAAAATGTTAGAATTATTTTTGTTGAATTGTGAAATTCTTCATTCATTAACATAATTATTTGTACAACCACTAACGTATTTATATACAAGTCTGAGCTAAGCTAACTGACTACAAACTTCCACTAACCAACTAACAATCAATCTACCATATTTGTAACTACTTTAACTCCTAACAATTTTAATATTATTTTATTTTTGCTTATGGGACCAAGTTATACATTTTTGAAATTGATAGGGACTCAAGGAGATTTTACACCAATTCTTATTCACTTTACACGAGTTGTAATGTTCAACTCGAATCAAAATAAAAAAAAATGATCAATTCGATTTGAAAAATCAAATAATTTGATTTGGTTAACTCGAAAATATTTTTTTCAATTTTTTTTTGAATAAAAATGTTTTTTTCTCACACCTAATGTTATGCACATTATATTATAAAATAAAAATAACATAATGTATACTATTTAATATAACTAAATAAAATAAATAACTATTTTCTCTATTTTAATGATTTCACTTGCATTCGTTTGCGAGTTATTTAAGCTATAGTGTTGGTGCAAGCTTGTTACACTTCCCCAAACCACTTGTTTATCACATTTAGCCGTAGGGTTTTCAACTATCTGAATTTGCATATTTTGTTTAAATTATCTTATTTATTTATAAAAGATTTATCTATATGGACGACGTACTTTGAGGATAAATGTGGAGATGGTTTAATATAATTCTTATTGAATTGGAAACTTAAAAACACCAGTGTTGATGCCAAAACAAAAGAAGCACCTAATAAAGAAGGTGAATACGATTGACCAAAGTGATTGTGACGAAGGCATTGGTCGGAACTATAGAAAGTAGAGGTTACTAGAGAATATTCTCGAGATAATTGTTGGCTTAGTAGGGATGGGGAACTCTCTCTTTTTTAGTTTTATCCTTTTTCATTTATACCCATTAGCTGTTGTTAGGTAGTGCAAGATGGAGCCGGCTGGCAGATTTTAAGAGTTACACATGTGACGGCTATACGATATTTTAGCTCGGCGGTCAGAGTATTCATTAGATATTAATATAGCTAGGCCGGTGGCTCTAATGACATGTGCTCTTTCAAAGATGCTTTCGAAGGATAGTGCTTGTTGACTTCCGGAGCTATCATTCCATATCTACCAGATTCTGAAAGTGTAACACTTGTCCCCAAGATATAACAATTGTCCCCCTAAAATAATTACCAACAATAAATAACGTAGTACTACAATAAAATTTGGTTACTCATAAACCTGATTAATAAGAACTTTTAATTTATTTTCCTGCACGCATAAAACTCTAAGTTTGTGCAAATACGAATAGTAATAAAATGAGAGTCATAGTCTAATTGTTAAGCCATCTGTTTAAAAAAATTTAAGTTATAGGTTAGTAACTGCATAAAATAATGCATATTTTATGGGTAAAACTTTGATACACAGGCTGCGTAAAATTAATTTTACACAAGCTTGTGTATTTACATTATAAAAATCAAAATTCTAAATTCCTAACCTTAACCCTAAAAAACTAAACGCCACACTCTAAACTCTAAACCCTAAATTTTAATCACTAACCTTGAATTCTAAATCCTACAACCTAAACCCCTAACCCTTAAACCCTAACCACTAAAACTAAAAGGCACGTGTAAACTAAATTTACACGACTCGTGTATCAAAGTTTTTTTTTCATTTTTTATTATCATTTTAAACCATTTTTATTACTTCTCATTGTCTCATTTTCTCAATAACTGCAAGCATACAATACCCTTGTCAAATAATAATTATAACTTAAGTATTTCAAGGATCCAATTTATAGGAAAAAAGTACCACATATGAATTAATTAATAAGGCACACTAATTAACTAAATTAGAAAGACAATGATCTTGTTTGGTAAATAGCGGTTTGAGCTAAAATTAGAGGAGTGAACTAATATTAGAGGTTTAACCTGTCAAATTCGCTAATTTGGATGTTTGGTGAATAGCGGATTGGGGTGAAACCACTAATTTTGAAAAATCAGCTAATAGGAGCCTTTTGAAATTAGAGATTTTGATATAAGAGTTATAAAGACCATTTTACTCTCAATAATTATAAAAAATCTCCAAATAATTAAATTTAACCTTTTTATTTTAATTATTCACCCTCACGTATTTACGTTGTGACATTTGTAAACTTTTTTGTCCAACAACTTGTACGATTTTATAAGGAGAAATCATACAAGAACAAATATGCGCCTAAAATAATTACCAACAATAGATAACGTAGTACTACAATAAAATTTGGTTACTCATAAACCTGATTAATAAGGACTTTTAATTTATTTTCCTGCACGCATAAAACTCTAAGTTTGTTGCAAATACGAATAGTAATAAAATGAGAGTCATAGTCTAATTGTTAAGCCATCTGTTTGAAAAAATTTAAGTTATAGGTTAGGTATCTGCATGAAATAATGTATATTTTATTATCATTTTAAACCATTTTTATTACTTCTCATTGTCTCATTTTCTCAATAACTGCAAGCATACAATACCCTTGTCAAATAATAATTATAACTTAAGTATTTCAAGGATCAAATTTATAGGAAAAACGTACCACATATGAATTAATTAATAAGGCACACTAATTAACTAAATTAGAAAGACAATGGCCTTGTTTTGTAAATAGCATTTTGAGCTAAAATTAGAGGAGTGAACTAATATTAGAGGTTTGACCGGTCAAATTTGCTAATTTGGATGTTTGGTGAATAGCGGATTGGGGTGAAACCTCTAATTTTGAAAAATCAGCTAACAGGAGCTTTTTGAAATTAGAAGTTTTGATATAAGAGTTATAAAGACCATTTTACCCTCAACAATTATCAAAAATCTCCAAGTAACTAAATTTAACCTTTTTTATTTTAATTATTCACCCTCACGTATTTACGTTGTGACTTTTGTAAACTTTTTTGACCAACAACTCGTACGATTTTATAAGAAGAAATCATACAAGAACAATTATCCGCATAAGCCTCATTAAAAGCCTCCCTAAACTTACTGGAGGAAAAGAGTACCTACGCGAATATGGTAAACGGACATATCATAAAGCATAAACACCAAACAACCAAAGAAAACAATAACACCAATCATACAAAGCCTGGGCAAAAATCTACCCGACTAGCAAACCCCAAAAAAACATGAAATCCTCAAACACACCCTACCACCCAGGAGCTCCTGACCCCACGCGATAACAACACCCAACGCACGAACCGACACCAAGGAATTATAAACTAGCTTGGAACACCACGGACCGTGCCACTCGCTCGTTTGCCAAAGCATCTACAAGTGCATTGGCCTCACGAAAAACATGATGGAAACAAATGTTCGGCATACTAGAACATAATGAGTCGATAGAGACAAAAACACCCCAAAGTTTCCAAGGCCTACTCTGAGAATGCAATACCCACCTATAGCGATAAGTGAATTAGAATCAATTGTCACACAAGTCGCCCAACTAGAATCCAATAGCATCAACAAAGCGAATTCAATAGTTCGTAACTCAGCCACATTGGAATCGAGAACCCCCAACGAACTCGAAAACAAAGCTAAGATCTTCTTTGTCTTATCACGAAGAACACCGCCAAAGCATGCAAGACCCGACTTGCCTTTTGCAAACCATCAACGTTGAACTTAAACGTCCCCTCATGTGGTGCTTTGCAACAAATACCAACACGAGGACTACGAAAAAGAGACGAACCAACACAATCACTAGGACAACGCAACCATATAGCTTCACACACATTCAGATCCGCCTTTGAAGCTTTAACACAAAAGAAAGATAAAAGCTTAATAAAAAAGCAAAGCTCTTCTATTGGCAATCACTTCTTATTGAAAACCAACTTGTTACGCGCAAGCCACAAAGTCTAAAGTAACGTTGCAACACTCGACATCCACCACTTCCTCCGTACCCCCAAGAAAGAACACATGCAATCAAGACGTAAGAAGTCGGACAACACTCTCGGCAACACCAATTGAACACCTCACCATTGCAAAAACCAAACCTAAACCATACGAGTCGTGTCACAAGAGAATAAAAGATGATCAACATCCTCATCAAGCAAGCCACACCACACGCACAACCCTTGTGTTGCAGATAAAGAAATACCGCGATGCCTCAAAAAGTGAAATGTAGGCAGCCGTTCCAACCACACAAACCACAAAAATGCTTGAATCTTTGGTTGAACCAAAACTTTCCAAGCTAAACACTCGTCGAAGGACGTATCACCTGCCTTATCAAGCATCAACAAAGCAGTCAACTTTTGAATTGAGAAAGAGCCATTTACATCAGGCTTCCAAATTAGAGAATCATACACCCCAAAATGCAACCCAATCGATCTCACAAGAGAACACAAGTTATCAAGCTGCCGACATTCAAAAACACGCAACTCGCAGCGAAAAAAGTAAACCAATTCTCATGCAAAAACACGCCATTAACAACATAATCAACAACCATAGCCAATTTATTACAAGCAATAGAGAAAAGAAGCGGGAAGATGTCCATCAATGGCTGCTCGGAACACCACGGATCCAACCAAAATAAAACCCTCTTTCCACACCCTACCTTCCAAGTGAAGGATGCCACGCCCATATGGGTATCAACATTATCACTCGTAATTGTAAGGATAATTTGTTTCCATACAACAGACATTGAGTTCCTGCGCGTCGTATTAAAATGCCACCATTGTACATTTTCACCATACTTAGCAACAATAAGTGAACACCAAAGTGATGTAGGGTCTTGAGCATATCGCCATGCCCATTTCAAGAGTAACGCCAAATTCTAAGCCTGCAAATTAGCTACCCCCAAACCACCAAGGTGTCAAGGCCTACAAATAACCTCCCAGCTAACGCGCCACATCTTGTGGTGCAACTCCACACCACCCCATAAAAGAGCTCTACGAATTTTGTCGATGGACGCAATCACCCCTTTTAGAGCCAAGAAAATTCCCATATAATAAATAGGTAATATTGAGAGAAATGAATTGATCAGAGTAACTCGCACAACAAACAATAGTGATACCATTTTCCATCCAGCCAGCTTCACCCGAATGCACGCAATCACCGGCTCCCAAATAACTTTGCTCCTCGGATTAACCCATAGAGGCAGCCCCAAATAATTAAAAGGCAACTCGCCTACTTGACATCCCAAAACATCCCTAGCCTACTCAATAATATCTGTGGCAGCCCCAAAGGAAAACAATAATAACTTATGAAAGTTAATTTGCAAACTGGAACAAACCTAAAAATAATGCAACAAACGCTAAATAGTGCGCACGTAAGCAATCGAGCCCTTAAAGAAAAGGATGGTGTCGTCTACAAACTGTAAATGAGAAATAGAAAAATTCTTAGATATCGACACAACACGAAGGGCTCCTACATCACATGCCGAAACCAACATCTGGTGCAAATCTTCCGCCACGACAACAAACAAAAAAGGTGACAATAGATAGCCTTGCCTTATTCCACGACCCATGCTAAACTCTTTTGATGCACACCCATTCAGAAGAGTCGATAACCGAGCTATACATACACACTCCCAAATCCAATGGTGCCACACTGAACTAAACCCTATATGTTGCAAGACATCATCAAGAAACTCCCAACGCACGCAATTGTGGGCCTCGGCAAAGTCTATCTTCAATACAAAAGCCCCAGATATAGACCCGCCCTCACACAGAGAATATATAACCTCATTAGCCAAAAGAATCCCATCCACTATCTGACGATCTTTAATAAATGCCATTTGAGTGTCACTAATAATATCATTCATCACCCGTTACATGCGCCTCGCCAAGGTCTTAGCTAAGATCTTATAGGTAGAGTTCACAAGACTAATTGGTCTAAAATCGCTGATCGTCACAGGAGAACTCTTTTTTGGAATAAGAACTAAAAATGTTGAGTTAGCACCACTAGGCAACTTACCCGTCGCATGAAACTGTTGCATAAATTGAAACACATCATTTTTCACAAATTCCCAACATCTCTTGTAAAATTAAAAATTAAAAATGTCGGACCTGGGGCCTTAGAGCCATCACAGCTCCAAATGGTGGCACAAATCTCTTCAAGGGTAAACGGTGCCACTAGGATATCCATTGCAGCCGCATTAACCTGCTTAAAAAGTGCCATGAAATTCCCAAGATACAAGCCGATGTTCCTTTGCAAAATGTTTACTAAAATCACGAAAACAAGCCTGCAGAGGCTGCTCAGATCCGTGACCCACTCACCCTCAAATTTTAGGCCCCCAATATTATTATGAGCAGCACAAACTTTTGTAACACGATGGAAGAATACCGTATTCCTATTGCCCAACTATAGCCAAGTCGTACGGGATTGCTACCGCTATAATGATTCTTTACGAGCTATTGTACGTTGCAACTCTTTTAACCACATACGACGCTGCTCCAAGATCTCTTCTGTCACATTTCCTAAAGTCGCAACATTATCAACACTATCAATACACTTCTGCTCCAACGATTCCAAATGCGCAAGAATTGTTTCAAAATTTTCAGTTTCACTATCAAATTACCGCATTCAACACCAATAGCAGACAAACGTTCCTACTCATGACCAATGTGATCTACATTAGCCTTGAAATCTATATAACAATTAAGAAATTTAAAAGGTTTCAGCCCCCAATCACGATCGTCACACAACAACAACAAAGACGAATGGTCTGAAATTCCCTGCGGCAAATTTAATTATTGCACAAGGCTGAAACAGTTAACCCAAGAGCTAGAAACCATAAAATGATCAAGTCTACTACAGCGATTATCAGATCTAAACCATGTATTTTGCTTCCCAGATAACGAAAAATCCACTAGTCCGATATTATGAATAAAAGAATTAAACTCCTCTATACCTGTGGCCAGAGAACTACTTCTGCGATACTCAGAAGAGCAGCGGACCGAGTTGAAATCCATGGCAATGCACCAAAGACCATCCTAGCTATTCATGCGCAACATTAACTTCTCCCAAAGTAAAACCCGATCAGCGACCAGGCAAGAAGCATATACAGACAAAATGCAGCAAGGTACGCCTTCATTTATCCATCAACCTTGAAACAAGAAAAATTGTCGAGCAATCTCCATCGACACCTTACTGAATTTTGACGATTCCCATATCACCACAATACCGCCCGATGTCCCTACTGATAGAG
Source organism: Hibiscus mutabilis (assembly GCA_019671005.1). Classification (NCBI taxonomy): domain Eukaryota; kingdom Viridiplantae; phylum Streptophyta; class Magnoliopsida; order Malvales; family Malvaceae; genus Hibiscus; species Hibiscus mutabilis. Next base: position 16,822,531 of record CM033720.1, on the reverse strand, counting down.
CAAAGAGAAACTTGAAAGAACCTGAGGGCCAAAGGCTAGCTACCACAAGTGTCGAAACCTCCTCTATTTTTGATTCTTGCAAAAATACCATGTCAGTCTTATTCAATCGCAACATATCACGAATACTCCTTCTCTTGCTCACACTGCCCAAAACCTGAATATTCCACGACACAATTTGCATTGTTAAAACCCTACCTTACTTCCTGATATCGCACGACTAAGATCGCGAATGATATCCTCTTTTCGTCCTGATCGACTAAACCCTAATCAACCTACTCAAATACAGTGTAGCATCCACTTCACGACGCAACGCCTCTTCTCCAAGCATAGAACCTGACTTGGCTATAGTGTCTTCACCCAAGAAGGTTAAGTTTTTTTGAGGTCGACCACGATATTTCCCAGAAGAACGAAAAGGTGTCAAAGAACTTGCAGTAATAAGGGGATAATAGGCGCGCACGCCAAAAAAAGAATAGAATTTACCTGATTAACAACTACCTCAAAGAAATTTGTATTTGACTCGAACTGAGACTGTGTATTAGATACTGGAACAATTGCCCCTTCACAAACTACTTGTTTATCGCCACAAAAATCGAACCCCTCAACCAAATCCACGCCCGCTTATTGTTCTAATATTGCCCCGCCACCACCATTAAACGTCGGCTCTACATGACCATTAACCGCAGGTTTTACAATACTAAACGACAAAGCTTTAGCTGGTGTGATATCCCAAGATGTCCCATTGTCTAAGTTAACACAATCTTGATCCTCCCTAACTTCTTTCTCAGTAGATTCAGCCCCGGGTTCAAACAATTGATCATTTTCTTTATGATGGCCATGAACCTCATACTATAAACTCTGATCCGAGGATTCAGTGTCACTGTCCACACTTAAACTCGACCAAAACAGTGGTTCCACTTCAGTGAGCCGAACTCGATAAGAAATATCTTGCACCTTAAGCATAACGAAATCATTAATTTTATCCAAGCTACCAGAGGTTAAAAGATATTTGCCCTTTCAAAACACAAAGGCTGCCATGTAACGCCCTGAAAATGGGCCTAGATGTGAATCGGGTTGGACCAGAGGTTCGAGAGAACTGGTTTAGGCAATTTGAATAGTTTCGAGAAAATAAATTAAAAAATAATTTTTGAGGTCAAATAAAATATGAAAAAATGCTCTAAATTACTTAATTAATATTTTAAGTAAATTGGTGAATTAAATTTGATGAAATTAAATCTGATTTTTAGACATTTTAGTCTAGTGACTAAATTGGAAGTTTTCAAAACTGTTTTTGGTGACTAAATCGAAAAAGGATCAAAACTTAGACTCTTTAAGGAGCTATTTGACCATTCTTTTTCAACAGATTTCTCTCTTAATTTAGGCTATTTTTAAAGTATTTTAAAAGGTTTAATAATTGGATAAATAAGGTTTTAATTAAAAAGATCTTTATTTCCTAAAAACACTTTCTCACGTAACTACTTTTCTCAAAATCTTTTCTCTCAACTTTCTCAGCAACCACACTGAGATTTCAACTTCTAAATCTCCAAGAATCAATCTTTAATGATTTCCTTTTTTATTTCTATTTGATTTCTTCAAATACCTTTGCAAATTCTCTTTGGATTTCATCAAAGCTTGGCTAATTAAGGAGAAATTAACAATTAGAGGTGATTTTCGTTTCTCTCCTCTAATTAAAGGTTCTTTAATGAAATTCTCAAGTTCTTGATCCTTTGTTGTTGATTTATATTGTGGAATTGTGATTTAAACATTTATTTGTTAATTAAATTGAGTTTTCTTGGAAAATTAATGGAAGATGAATTGGATCTATTTTGGTGATGGATTTAATTGATTTATATCTTAAATTAGATGTGTTTTAATGTTGAAAGGATTGATTAATCAATGGAAACCTGAAACTATAAGGATTGCTAGTCTTTAGGTTGTTTATAGTTGTTTTTTAGTGCGATCTGGTTGTTTTGATGTTGCTGGAGATATAAGGACGTGATTAGGTTGTTGGATGTTAATTGATGTTAGTCATGTGTTAGAATTGTTAGATCTTGGCTGGGCTTTGTTTGAGTAAGATTTAGTGGTGTTTTTGTTGGTTTTAGGAGGGTGTTTGATTGATTCTTGTGAGGTGTTGTTGAGTTTGTTGGTCGCTAGAGGGTTTTGATACAGAGATGTGTTCTTAATCCTCTGTTTTGGTTGGGTAAAGCAGGAGAGCTGAATCCTTTACCTATCGAAGAAGGCGCGGGAGTTGCGGAGGCTTGATTCGCGCACCAGCCATCGAGCGTTGGGTTGTTGGTGAGTGGAAAAGTATTTTAATGTTGTTAAAAGGTTTGAAAAAGAGTTGAGGGAGTTTAGATAAGATTTGGCACACCTATCTAAGCTCGAAAGTAAGTATTGGTTGAGCTATCTCTCGTTTTTGGTATTTTAAAATGAAATCCCATGCACATGTTTATGGTTTTATTACTCACTGTATTATGCACGTTTTGAAAGTGAAAGATAATGCAAATAATCTTTGATGATGACTTTTGAGAATAGCCTATGATTTATGCACGTGTTTTGAGATTATGAAAATACATGGTTTAATGTATTGTGTTGGAATGATTTGATGCATATGTAAAACAGTGAGGCAATTTTGTGTAATAACCCAAAATTTACTAAGTTGATTAAGGGTAATTTAGTACTAAGATAATAGCTTAAAGGCTAACTTAGTGACTAAAATGACAAAAATGCAAAACTTAGGATTTCTTTAATTATGGGTTTTGGAAAGAAAATTTCTAAGGTTTAAAGGTCTCATGTGATAGATAGTGAATTGAATAAGGTATTCTTAAAGTTTGATTGAATTCCAAGGAAAATTGGAACGGGAATTGAAGTTTAAAAAGTTAGTGACTAAAATGTAAATTTTGAAAATTTTATGGCTAAAGTATAAACTTTGGAAAAGTTTGGGGACTAAAGTTGTAATTCCCTAAAAGTTAAGGGTTTTTATTTCATAAATAAATAGATCATCTAAGGGCGTGGATCGAATGAAGATTTTGGTTCGATCTGATATTTCGATTATTGGGAAAATCGTAGTTAAAGTTTAAGTGGAATTCGGATACCCGGATCGAATTGGAAAATTTTGAAATTTTGCCATATGATAGATAAAGGTTATAAAAGTCATTTCCAAGTGTTGGAAATATTTTTAGTTTGATTCAAGATGAATCCTACAGTTTATTTTTGAGTAAAGGATTATTTATCGGTATATTGGATCGAATGGAAATTTTGGAGACCGATCCAAAAGCTATGGAAAAGTCATAAAATGTTATTTTATGAATATTTTATTATGGTTGGTTGAATTCTAACTAGATTTAGTTAGATCTTAATGGAATGGCAATTTGGAAACAAACTAGTAAATAAAGATTAGTTGGAGGGCAAATTGGTCATTTGGCCCCAATGGAAATTTTGAAATATTTAAAAAGTTATAAGGGCAATTTTGGAAAGAGGAAATGGAATATTAAATCTTGGCCCTTGATTGATGATAAAATCAATCTTAACCATTGGATAAAAAGGGCACAATTGTAATTTCACTATTAAATGAATTTAATATTCATTTAATAGATATATGTGTAAAATAATGGTAAAAAGATGAACAAAATGTTCATCTTTTCCAGCAACAAATGTGAGGGCTAGGGAAAGAAAGAGAAAATTTTTTCCAAGCTCGATTCAAGCCCCGAAACTCAGTTTTTAGGTAATCTCTTCAACTAGAAAGTTGTTCTACTCTTCAAGCTCTATCTTTTGATATCAATAATTCATGGAATCCATGCTTTATTGATGAGAATTTACATGATAAATAAATTAGGGTTTATGGATCAAATTGGGGCTTTTGAGATTTTATGATTCCATGATTGAATTCAAGTTGAAATCAAGCTAGTATGATGTTAAAATCATGATATTGAGTTGGGATTTAAGTTTTACATGTTTTGATTATTATGAAGATGGTTAGGGTTTATGGAATCAAGTTTAATTTAGGGTTTGTGATGTTGAAATAATGATCTCGTAAGCTTTAATTATTGTTTGGAAGCAAAACCCTAAGTTAAATTGTGTATGAACCATTTCGGTAAATTGAAAAGTTAAAGGACCAAATCTGAATTTTTAGAATTTGGAGTGTATTTATGTTATTAATGATGTTAGAGATAAGAAAACGAAGTTAGAATGCTAAATTGATGTTGAATTGAATTAGTGACCATTTTAACAAATTGTCAAAGTTAGTGACCAAATCGAAATTGAAGTTTTGTATGAGGGTTAAATCTGATTTTTAGTTGTAATGATGGAATTAAGGTAGTAATGTTGAATTGAGGACTAAATTGCAAAGTTAAGAAGCATGAATCCTTATCTTTGCATTTTAGTGACTATTTTGGTAAATAAGAAAAATTAGGGAGAATTATTGTGAATAATTATTTGGAGAAGATTGTGACGAGTTGGTGGTTTAAAGCTAATGATACATTAGTGGTTTGAATCAAGTAAGGGACCAAGTTGACAAATAGCAAAGTAAGGAGAAATAGCAGTGAGTTTGAAAATTCACCCTAAATTCTAAAAAAATGGTTAGAAGGTGAATTTTATACAGATGCAAAGATTTGTTCGTCTAGTTTCGTTTCCAACAAACAGAACCTGATTTCGAGTTCCGAGTAAAAAGATATGAATTTTTAAGTGGTGAAAGGTCATAAAACAGTATAGCAGGCTGTTCCGAAATTCAATACTGAAAATTGACTTTGAAAATTCGCCATAAATTGTACAAGCTGAATTTGGGCTATTAATTTATATGGTTGAAAAGGTTACTGAATCTAGTTTCTTTCAGAACAAACATAATCGAATTCCGAGTTGTAGATTATTTTATAGAAATATTTCTTTAGAGGTATTGCAAACTGTCAGAAAATGAGGATTGATACACTTTGTATTTAAGGTTTCTTAGTAAGCTTGAAGGGGGTTAATGGAAGTTCAAATTGGTCACCAAGGACCATAATGAGTTTTTGAACAATACAAGGAAGAAAGGAAAACGTTTGGAAATTTTTATATTCGAATGATTATTTTGGACGACATGTTTAAGATATTGTTAGATTGAGATCTAACAAATATTTTACTTATTTGAATTATAAAGTTCGAATCAATGGAGTTTCGAAGTACGATGAAGGAAAGGATCAAAGAGGACTTAGTGAGGCATACTAATAAATGGCCTAGTTGAGTGTAATGCATACACAACATAATACATGGATGTTTTATACATCACCGGTAGGACTTGCGATGAGTCTACCTGGTTTATATATTGTCATGATATTTATGTCATTGATCATATATTTGACATATTTTAAATATGTCAAAGGTCGAAAATAAATGCATTGATCACTAGTTATTGATGATGGTATAATATGAATATTATTTCGGTTATGAACTGTTAGACGTTGATATATATTGATATATGTTGCCATTGATGACTTAAATGATGAAATAAAGCCCAATGTATGATATAGAGGTTCAAAGGTATAGTTGGCTAGCCATAGAGTCATAAACAGCTGTATAAATATTCTAAGCACTTCGGTGCAATATTCATAAATACTCATTGAGGGTATACTCATGCAAGGTTTGGGTATACGGAAACACTTCGAGTGTTAAGCACTACGGTGCAATTTTATTAATACTCAATGAGGGTATACTCATGCAAGGTTTGGGTATACGAAAGCACTTAGGGTGCTAAGCACTACGGTGCAAATAATACACTATACTCAAGTAAGTATAGGGGGATGACTCGTGTACAAAGAATCTCTTAATTCAATACCTTGGGCTAAATAAATTGAAAAGAATAAAAAAGAAACAGGAAGATAAGCTTGAAAGCTTGCATATAGAAATGAGAAGAGGTATTGGTAAGCATTGAAAGCTTATGGATATAAATGGCAACGGTATTGGTAAGATCTAATCTTATCACTTCGATTTACATATTTATTTATGAGCATATAATGGTAAGGTGATCATATGCATTGTTAATCATTAATATTGATATTATGACAATTGCACTTGAATTCGAATTGTTGCCTCACTAAGTAAATACTTAGCGTGTAACTGTTTTACACGTAAGAAAGAAGGAATGGTTGGAGTAAGGAGCATAAACGGACATCATGAATCAATAACAGGTACATCAGTATCAATAAGATATCTTTTGACACTGTTTGATATTTACTAGTTGGCATATATATTAAAATGATATGTCTGCTCTGATAAAATTTGTATTTTATTTGGTATCTGGATGAATTTTAAATCTGGCAGTTTTACTAATTATATAAAGAAAAATTAAATTGATAAGTTGCTGCCTGAAAATAAACTCAATTTGATGAGAAAAATATTATGTTTAAACTTTATGTGATTAACTAGATTTGTAATTAAAAACTAAATATATTGTAATATTTTTAAAGAAACAAAATTTTACTGAATTACAAATGTAGAGGGTTTTACGAATGTTTTGTGATACCTCCAACTTGTATTCAGTGATGGATATGGGAAATAGGTGTTACATGTTGGTTATTGAATATATTGGCAAGTGGCTGTGTTTAAAATGTTATCAGATATAGTTGACCAGTCATAAGATTGAATGTGCACTATAAAAAGTTACGTCATGTGTGTCAAGGGTTGTTAAAGTGTCCGTAATCTCCACCATGGGAACCGCAACAGTCGGAGGGCTAAATGTTCTGTTTTCTCCTGGTGGTGGATTAATGCATCCAAACCGTTGAGGTGGGTAAATGTTCCATTACCCCGGTTTGAACCGTTGAGTTGGGCAAGTGTGTCGCTGCTCCGGTTGAGGTATGTATGTGAAGTGGTTGTGTGAACCTATTGAGAATCCGTGTATCGGATGTGTTTTATGAAATGTAAGGTTGTTGGTTTTGAGTCACTTGAAAGCCAATATATGAGTTAATCTATCATGATAAATGGATTATTTTGTATAATATGATTTATACATGTGTTGCTCTTTAAGCTTGATATAAAGGAGTTGTGGTGTGAAGCTTAAATTGAGGTAGAGATTGAATCCATGATACATGTGTTGAAAATGATTTAAACGTGCATATTTTGAGGTGACATGAGAAGCATGAGATGTTTTACCAAGAGATGTTTACATGTGATTTGAACAAAATGGTTTTAAATGCATTGATGAGTGTTTTGTGGTTTTCCTCACTAAGCTTAATGCTTACGCTCTCTTTTCCTCATCAATGAAGAGAAATAGCTTTCTCGGGCAGGATACGAGTGAGGAAGGATCCAAGGATTTGATACAATTCAAAGTATGATTTTTAATGCATTCTAATTAATAATAATAAGGCAATGTGACCAGGTTGTTTTGGGAGAGGTGTTTTGAGATACTCCCCGATGTAAAAGTTTGGATCATTGTTTTGGACTTGTATGCTGCTTTTTACTTGTGTTTGAGGGGTTTGGGAAACATTAAGCATGCTTGGGTAGAGATCATGCTCTTAGGTGAATGTTTGAGTATGCCATGCTTGTAGTGCCCTTTTATTATGTTGCTATGTGTGATTGATGTATGTCTATGATGTTATATGATGATTATAGGTTGAATTAAGGGTGTTAGATTGAGCCAAAGTGGTATATGTTGGACCTAGAGGTCATTACAAGTCTCACCGTACCGGTACGATACCTCAGGGTGTCGATATGCAGGGACCTGTATAGGCTCAATTTGTGCAATTTTGCCTTACCGTACCGATACACCTGGAAACCATATTGGTATGTGTAGTTATGAAATAGGGAGGGTTTCGGTACACGAGTCACTATTCTGGTATGGTCCTTAGGTACTAGAATTCGGTCTTTTAAAATTATACAAGCCGTACCGATACACTTGAGGACCGTATTAGTATGCAAATGCTCTTTAGACCGTATTGATACGATGGACAACTGTACTGAAACATTGGACGTTATTTCAGTTGGAAATGCTGCTTGATGTTTGAATCTTTGCATTTTGGTCCCTGTTTTGTATTTATGCAATTAAATGAGTATGGATGATTATTTTGAGTTGTGATTCTATATGAAGGCATGAAATATGACTAATTGAGTATTAGTAACTTTAATTTTGTGGAAGCTTGTATAAAAATTAGAAATTATGTTTTAGTCCCTAGAATGCGATTTCGTACAATTGGATGTCAAAATGACGCCCGATTGAGTTGAGATTTTAACCCTGACTTGTATGCACATCGTAAGACCTAAAAATGCATCTAGAAAAGATCAAAGAAAAAATGGTTTGTTTTGAATTTTTTATCAGGGTTTATTTTGATAGACTCTAATATAGCTCGCTCGATTCGGTCTTGCGACTATACCGGATTTGGTGATATCAGAGCCAGGTTATGATTGTTGGGAGGTGGATTATGGTTGTTTGTATGATTGAATATGTTGCTTGAAATGAAAGATGATTGAATTTAAGGAATTATACCTGATATGTGTAAGTTTGGGAGTCAAACCTTGGGACACATTGCCTTATTACTACTTGAGTTAAATGATTTTGGTTTTAAACAAGAGTGACTTGGATTCTTGCTGCGGGCTGGCCTAATTGTTTTGTTTTGTTTCATTATCATGTTTAGACTTGTATTATCGAGTATGGGACCAAGACAAGAGATGAGAGCTCACATGGGTAGTGTTGTGAATACGCGTGATGAAGAGTTGCCTCCTCCTCCACCGATTCCTCATACTACTGTTGGAGTAGAGAGAGGTGTGCCTCAGGCACTACAAGTACCTATTTTTGGTGATATGGCACCGTTGGTGCAAGCGATGACAGGAGCTTGCGTAACCTAAGTGGTGTTGAGTTTAGAGGTTTGGTTTCTAAGGCAGCCGAGGAATGGTTTGCAAGTACCGAAAGGATCCTTGGCCAAATAGAGTGTACCGACATACGTAAGCTGGGATATATCGTATCGTTACTTTAGGGCGATGCATACAATTGGTGGATAACTGTGATCGCGGGTATGGAACCTGCTAATGTTATATGGGAATTCTTCTGTGAGGCTTTTAAGAAGAAGTATTTGGGAACTCGATACAAGGATACGAAGAAGAGGGAGTTTATGGCTTCGGAGCAAAGAAACATGTATATTTTCGAGTATGAGATCTAGTTTGTTCGGTTGAGTAAATATGCTCATGAGTTGTTTCCAGATGAGCGAGAGAGGTATGATCGATTCCGTTTTGGATTAATCAAGGAAGTGAAGATGTACATGTTGGCCACTGATTATACAGAGTTTGATGTGCTGGTGTACTGGGCTAAGGACATAGAACATAATCTGGGTTTGTCTGTTCGTTTTGGGGGTTCTTCGTCTGGTAAGAGGGGTATGGAGTCTGATGCTGGCCGAGATTGTTATAAGAGGCATAGAGACAGGAGGTACCACCCGAATCAAAGGCATGGAGGATTTAGTGCTGGATGTGGTTTTCAAGGTCAGAATGCTCATGCTGGAGTTCCCGACTGTAGGAGATGTGGCTGGAGGTACTCGGGAGAGTTCTAGGGAGCTATAGGCACTTGTTGGAGCTGTAGATCGAGGGATCATCTTTGTAGGGATTGTCCGCAGTTGGCCAGAGAGGGTCAGGCTAATATACCTATTACTGGAGCGCAGAAAGGTTGTAGGTGCGGCCGTGGGCATTTCTAGCGCAAGGATGATAGACAAAGAGTGGTAGCACATACCGTGGCAGTTCAGCTAGAGGATGGTGGACCAACGAGATTTTTTTCTCACCGTGTTGGGAGGAATGATACCGACGTGATCACAAGTACCTTTATCTGGCAGTCAATACCTTTGTTATATTTGATTGATTTCGGTTTCACGTATTCCTACATTTTGCACGAGTATGCATGTTTGTTGGATTTACCTGTTGAGCTGTTAGATGTTGGTATGTAGGTAACCAGTTCTTTTGGTGAGATGGTTATGGCTAGAAAGTTGTATAGGATTTGTCCCTTGATGGTTTAAGGGCATGTGTTTGAGGCTGATCTAATGTAGTTAGCTTTTTATGCTTTTGTCGTGATTCTGAGTATGGATTGGTTGTCTCAACATAAGGCTGTAGTGGATTTTGAGGCTAAGCAGGTTTCTTTGAAACTTGCCGAGGATTACGAGGTAGTAGTTGTGGGCGAGAATGTCAAGTTTATGTCAAATTTGGTTTCAACGCCAGAAGCGCAAAAGTTGTTGGAATGTGGGGGTCAAGCATACCTAGCCTATGTTATGAACCCGAATATGAAAGAAGTTCGTGCTCATGATATTTGCACATTTTTCAATTTTTCAAGAGTGTTTCTGAAAGAGTTGTCTGGTTTACCGTCGGATAAGGAGATGGATTTTTGCATAGAGACGTACATGGATACGGCTCTGGTGTCGATTACTCTGTATCGCATGGCACCGAAGGAGTTGAAGACATAATTGCAAGAGTTGTTGGATCGTGGGTTCATTTGTCTAAGTGTATCACCGTGGGGTGCACCGGTGTTGTTTGTGAAAAAGAAGGATGGTACGATGAGAATGTACATAGATTATCGGCAGCTGAACAAGTTGACTGTCAAGAACAAGTATCCTTTGCCTATGATTGATGATTTGTTTGACCAGGTTCGAGGTGCTACAGTGTTTTCCAATATTGATCTACGGTTGGGGTATTATCAGCTGAAGGTGAAGGATAAGGATATGTCAAAAATAACTTTTTACACACGTTACGGGCATTATGAGTTCATGGTGATGCAGTTTGGTTTGACAAACGCATCGAAATCATTCATGGGTATGATGAATAGGGTGTTTCATGAATTCCTGGACCAATTCATGGTAGTTTTCATCGATGAAATTCTTGTGTACTCTCGTACCGAGGAAGATCACGATCGAAATCTTCGAATTGTGTTGCAAGTTTTGTTGGACAACCAGCTTTATGCCAAGTTAAGTAAATGTGAGTTTTGGATCAAGCAGGTGGTTTTCCTTGGTCATGTTGTTTTCGCCCGAGGGTATTCACGTGGATCCGCAGAAGGTCAAGGCCATTGTGAATTGGAAGCCACCAAAATTTGTTTTGGAGGTTCGTAATTTTCAAGGGTTGGCAGGATATTATCGATGGTTTTTGGATGGGTTTTCAAAGATCGATGCTCTTTTGACGAAGTTGTTTCAAAAAGATGTGAGTTTTGAGTGGACGAAAATTAGGCAGCAAGCTTTCGATAAGCTGAAAGAGGCTTTGATACACGCTCTAATCTTGATTCAACCAGAGTTAGGGAAAGAGTTTGTTGTGTATAGTGATGTATCCTATGTGGGTTTGGGATGCGTGTTAATGCAGAAAGGAAGGGTTGTCGCCTATGCATCTAGGCAGTTGAAGGTGCATGAGCGCAATTACCCTACGCACGATCTTGAGTTTGATGCAGTGGTGTTTGCCTTGAAGATTTGGTGACACTATCTCTATGGTGAGAAGTGTGTTGTTTACACTAATCACAAAAGTTTGAAATACCTGATGTCTCAAAAGGAGTTAAATCTTAGGCATGGAAGGTGGTTGGAGCTGTTGAAGGATTATGATCTAACCATTGAGTACCATATAGGAAAATCGAATGTGGTAGAGGATGCTTTGAGTAGAAAGATCGTTGTGGATCTGAGGGCGCTGTTTGTATGGCTGAGTGTGTCACGAGGTGGCGGGTTGTTAGCGGAGTTGCAAAATAAACCTTCGATGTTGCAGTTAATTAAAGAGAAGCAACCGTATGATGATGCGTTGGTGCCGCATGTTAAGGATATCTTGGATGTGATTCAAACAAATTTTGGTTTTTATGAGGATGGGGTTTTGTGCATTAAGAGTCGAGTGGTGGTGCCGATGGATAAAAAGTTGAGGTATATTATTTTGACTGAAGCGCATTCGAGTCCTTTTGCTATGCATCCGAGGAGTACGAAGATGTATTAGGATTTGAAGAAAGAGTATTTCTGGGTTGGCTTGAAGAAAGATGTTGCAAAGTTTGTGGCTCGTTGCGTGGTTTGCCAACATGTTAAGGCAGAACATCAGTTTCCTTCGGGGTTGTTGCTGCTGTTGAGGGTTCCCGAGTGGAAATGGGAGAGGATTACCATGAATTTTGTTTCTTGGTTGCCTTTGACGCTGTCAAATAAGAATTCTGTTTAGGTGATTGTGGATAGGTTTACGAAGTGTGCACATTTCCTGGATGTGTATATGACGTATACTCTGGATAAGTTGGCAGAGTTGTATGTTGCAGAGATCATGAGGTTGCATGGGGTGCCGAAGTCCATTGTGTTTGATAGAGATCCGCGTTTCACCGTAAGGTTTTGGGAATGTTTAAATACGGCCTTGGGTACACGATTGAACTTCAGTACTTCGTATCATCCGCAGACGGATGGTCAGTCGGAACGTGTTATCCAAGTGCTGGAGGATATGTTGCGGTGTTGTATCATATATTTTCAAGGGTTGTGGGAGAATCAGTTGCCGTTGGTGGAGTTTGCTTATAATGACATTTATCAAGCTAGTATCCAGATGACTCCATATGAGGCTTTGTATGGTAGAAGGTGTTGTACATCGCTTTGTTGGGCGGAGGCAGGAGAGAAGTATGTTTCCTTGCCGGATATGTTGAAGGATACCAATGAGAAAGTGAAGCTTATTAGTGATCGTTTGAAGGCAGCTTCGGATCGGCAAAAGTCCTACACTGATTTGAAGCGAAGAGAAATTGAGTATGCGGTTGGTGATTGTGTTTTTCTGAAGATTTCGCCTTGGAAAAAGGTGATGAGATTTGGGCGGAAGGGCAAGTTGAGCCCTAGGTTCATTGGACCATATGAGGTGTTGGAGCGCGTTGTCCTGTTGCGTATAGGTTGAGGTTGCCGGCTGAGTTAGAGAAGATACATGATGTTTTCCATGTGTCTATGTTACAGAGGTATAGATCAGATCCTTCGCATGTTATGCATGTTGAGGAGATTGAGTTGAATTCGGACCTGACCTATGATGAAGAACCGGTGAGAATTCTGGATTCAGTAGTAAAGTTCTCTGCGGTAAGACCATAATTTGGTAAAGGTGTTGTGGCGGCACCGCGGTGTAAAGGAAACCACCTGGGATAGCAAAAAGGATATGTTGAAGCAGTTCCCCTATCTTTTTCCTCCAGGTAAATTTAGAGGACGAAATTTCTTAAGAGGGGAGATTTGTAACGCTTGAAAATGGGCCTAGATGGAATCGGGTTGAACCGGAGGTTCGAGAGAACCGATTTAGGCAATTCGAATAGTTTCAGGAAAATAAATTAAAAATTGATTTTTGAGGTCAAATAAAATATGGAAAAATGCTCTAAATTACTTAGTTAATATTTTAAGTGAATTGGTGAAGTCAATTTGACGAAATTAAATCAGATTTTTAGATATTTTAGTCTAGTGACTAAACTGAAAGTTTTCAAAACTATTTTTGGTGACTGAATCGAAAAAGGATCAAAACTTAGAATCTTTAAGGAGCTATTTGACCATTCTTTTTCAACATATTTCTCTCTTAATTTAATCTTTTTTTAAAGTATTTTAAAAGGTTTAATAATTGGATAAATGAGGTTTTAATTAAAAAGATCTTTATTTTCTAAAAACACTTTCTCACGTAACTACTTTTATCAAAATCTTTTCTCTCAACTTTCTCAGCAACGAAACTGAGATTTCTAATTCTAAATCTCCATGAATCAATCTTTAATGATTTCCTTTTTGATTTCTATTTGATTTCTTCAAATACCTTTGCAAATTCTCTTTGGATTTCATCAAAGCTTGGCCAATTAAGGAGAAATCAGCAATTAGAGGTGATTTTCGTTTCTCTCCTCTAATAAAGGTTCTTTAATGAAATTCCCAAGTTCTTGATCCTTTGTTGTTGATTTATATTGCGGAATTGTGGTTTAAACATTTATTTGTTAATTAAATTGAGTTTTCTTGGAAAATTAATTGAATATGAATTGGATCTATTTTGGTGATGGATTTAATTGATTTAAATCTTAAATTAGATGTGTTTTAATGTTTAAAGGATTGATTAATCAATGGAAACCCAAAACTATAAGGATTGCTAGTTTTTAGGTTGTTTATAGTTGGTTTTTGGTGCGATTTGGTTGTTGTGTTGTTGCTGGAGATATAAGGACATGATTGTTAATTGATGTTAGTAATATGTTAGAATTGTTAGATCTTGGTTGGGCTTTGTTTGAGTAAGGTTTGGTGGTGTTCATGTTGGTTTTAGGAGGGTGCTTGATTGATTCTTGTGAGGTGTTGTTGAGTTTGTTCGTTGCTAGAGGGTTTTGATACAGAGATGTGTTCTTAATCCTCTGTTTTGGTTGGGTAAAGCAGGGGAGCTGAGTCTTTTACCTATCAAAGAAAGCACGGGAGTTGCGGAGGCTTGATCCGCACATCGGCCATCGAGCGTTGGGTTGTTGGTGGGTAGAAAAGTATTTTACTGTTGTTAAAAGGTTTGAAAAGGAGTTGAGGGAGTTTAGATAAGGTTTGACACACCTATGTAAGCTCGAAAGTAAGTATCGGTTGAGCTATCTCTCGTTTTCGGTATTTTAAAATGAAATCTCATGCACATGTTTATGGTTTTATTACTCACTGTATTATGCACGTTTTGAAAGTGAAAGATAATGCAAATAATCTTTGATGATGACTTTTAAGAATAGCATATGATTTATGCTAGTGTTTTGAGATTATGGAAATACATGGTTTAATGTATTTGTGTTGGAATGAATTGATGCATATGTAAAACAGTGAGGTAATGTTGGTAATTGAATATATTGGCAAGTGGTTGTGTTTAAAATGTTATCAGATATAGTTGACTGGTCATAGGATTGAAAGTTCACTGTAAAATGTTGCCTCATGTGTGTCGAGGGGTGTTAAAGTGTCTAGAATCTCCACCATGAGAACCGAAGCAGTCGAGCCGAGTAAATGTTTTGTTTTCTCCTGGTGGTGGATTAATACATCCAAACCATTGAGGTGGGTAAATGTTCAGTTACTCTGGTTTGAACCGTTGAGTTGGGCAAGTGTGTCGTTACTCCGGTTGAGGTATGTATTTGAAGTGGTTGTGTGAACCACTTGATAATCCGCGTATCCGATGTGTTTTATGAAAAGTAAGGTTGATGGTTTTGAGTCACTTGAAAGCCAATATACGAGATAATGTATCATGAGAAATGGATTATTTTTGTATAATGTGATTTATACATGTGTTGCTCTTTAAGCTTGTTATAAAGGAGTTGTGGTGTGAAGCTTAAATTGAGTTAGAGATTGAATCCATGATACATGTGTTGAAAATGATTTAAATGTGCATGTTTTGAGATAACATGAGAAGCATGAGATGTTTTACCAAGAGATGTTTACACATGATTTGAACAAAATGGTTTTAAATGCATTGATGATATTTTGTGGTTTCCCTCACTAAGCTTAATACTTACGCTCTCTTTTCCTCATCAATGCGGAGAAATAGCTTTCTCAGGCAGAACACGAGCGAGGAAGGATCCAAGGATTTGATACAATTCAAAGTATGGTTTTTAATGCATTCTAAGTAATAATAAGAAGGCAATGTGGCCGGGTTGTTTTGGGAGAGGTGTTTTGAGATACTCCCCGATGTAAAAGTTTAGATCATTGTTTTGGACTTGTATGCTGCTTTTTACTTGTGTTTGAGGGGTTTGGGAAACATTAAGCATGCTTGGGTAGAGATCATGCTTTTTGGTGAATGTTTGAGTATGCGATGCTTGGAGTGCCCTTTTATTATGTTGCTATGTGTGATGGATGTATGTCTATGATGTTATATGATGATTATAGGTTGAATTAAGGGTGTTAGATTAAGCCAAAGTGACATATGTTGGACCTAGAGGTCATTACAGGTCTTACCATACCGGTACGGTACCTCAGGGTGTCGATACGCGGGAACCTGTATAGGCTCAATTTGTGCAATTTTGCCTTACCCTACCGATATGACTGGTAACCGTATCGGTATGGGTAGTTATGAAATAGGGAGGGTTTCGGTACGCGAGTCACTGTTCCGGTACGGTCCTTAGGTACTGGAATCTGGTTTTTTAAAATTATACAATTCGTACAGATACGCTTGAGGACCGTATCGATACAAATTCTCTTTATAACTGTATTGATATGGTGGACAACTGTACCGAAACACTGGACGTTATTTCAGTTGGAAATGCTGCTTGTTGTTTGAATCTTTGCATTTTGATCCCTATTTCGTATTTAATCAATTAAATGAGTATGGATGATTATTTTGAGTTGTGATTCTATATGAAGGCATGAAATATGACTAATTGAGGATTGGTAACTTTAATTTCGTGGAAGCTCGTATAAAAATTAGAAATTACATTTTAGTTCCTAGAATGCAGTTTCGTGCAATTAGATATCGAAATGACGCCCGATTGAGTTGAGATTTTAACCATGACTTGTACGTGCAACGTAGGACCTAAAAATTCATCTAGAAAAGATAAAAGAAAAAATAAAATAGTTCAATTTGAATGTTTTTTATCGGGGTTTATTTCGGTAAACCCTAATATAGCTCGCTTGATTCAGTCTTGCGACTAGATTGGGTCAAGGGGGTTACCTATTTCATCATATATATCGATGAACGATCCCCATGAGGATGCAGTCACATCAAATGTCATTTGACACGACACATGAGAAGGCAAGCCATACACTAACACCTACACCCGACGGTTATGGAACCTCACTATCTCCGTATTCCTTTCTTTACCTTATCAAACCACGTAGATAATGCTACTGTATCCTGCATGAATTCCTCCCGCAACTGAGCACCATCAAACATAATAAAAAAAACTATCCCTGAAACCCTCATTAATTTAAACCTACAATAGCCAACCACATGCAAACCTTATACCAAGGTTCTAAGCGATATGTATTTCATACACCACCCCAACACGTTGAGATCAAGAATATCCTTAGCATTCGAGTTTGGTCCTCCCATAGTTTGTAATCCTGTCACTTTTACATGATTTTCACTGGATCTATGCCCCTGCTGTCGATTTAATGTCTCAGCCTGATGAACACCACACTCCTCCTTACCCTCTGCCCCCTATAATAAAAAATTACTTGCCCTCTATGCTGTCGATGAGCTAGGGATTGACCATGGCTATGCTGTCGACCATCAAGCACTTGACCTCTCAGCATCTCTCAGAAATCATCTCGCACCAGGCTTGGTATTCTCTCAATCGAAACACAAATGATTAACCCACACAGAGATGAACCATTGAATCTCTCTATAGCTAAACAATAATCTCTATATATCAAGAGAGTTAGGTTATACAAACGTGAATAGTGGGGCTTAAGCTGTGAACTTGGTCTTAATCTGGCTTAGACATAAGTTTAGGATTTCAACTACTAATCAGAGGAACTTGAATAGGTAATAGAGTTGTTAGGGTTCACGCAGACATGTATTACCTTAGTTTCTTTGTTATCAACTTCTAGGCATCAAAAGAGTCAGAAGTTAATTAGAAAACCCTATCGAATAGGTAAAGATTTATTTGGTTTACGCAGACATGTATTGTCAACCGTTATAGCATTCAAATAAGTAATCAGCATAATTCCTAGGCAATAAACCCAGCTTCCATAATAATCTGAATATCTGCTACAACATCTAGTTGTCTTTGATCATTGCTATCTTTATTTTTATTGCATTTAGTTTTGAGCATCACCATCAAACCAATACTTTTCACCAACTCTTAAGTATGATCACTTCGTATTTATTGATCCAATCCTTGTGGGTTTGACACTATACTCTATCACTTTATTACTTGATCGGCGAGCATACTTACTCTAAATTGCATACATGTTTACCACACATCAACTTCACCCCCTATATAAAGACAACTTGGGCTACAAACAAAGAGAGCTTGATCGTCGACAACATCCCTTAGTCTTCAAGTATCGGAGAACCACCGTAGTCGAAGGTTAGAGGAGTCTTCACACAATGAGAGCTATCGAGAGAGGCTTAAGGAGTGCAGGGCTTTGCAGCACAAATATAGAGCTTGGAGAAGAATTTGAGGATGCTTGGCTTCTTCCTCTTTGCTTTATAAACTGTCATGTTCTTTATTATTTTCATTATAGATGATATTTGCTCAGACCTTTACTTCTCCTCATGTTGATGTTCATTCCCTTGTAACACACCTAAAAAATAACAAAATCGAAGTTAGAATTAAACTAAAAATTAAGTGCAACTACTAAGCTATAATCACCAATTGCCAATCCCCCGGCAACGACGCCAAAAACTTGACAGGCTCAAAACTAGTCTATAATTAGAGCAAGTATACTCTTCGATAAAGTAATATAATGATAAGTAAAGTGTCAAACCCATAGGGATTGGAATAACAAACTCAAAACAAGTACACTTAAGAGTTAGTTGAAATAGTATTTGTGTGGTGATAGGATTTCGAGCTAAATGCAATAAAAGTAAAAGTAGCAATGATCAGAAGGCAAATAGATGTTGTAGCAAAGAATATAATGATTATGGATGTTGGGTTTACTGTTTAACACTTATGTTAATTACCATTCAAATGCTATAACGGTTGGTAATACATGTGTGCGTAAACCAATTATATCCTTATCTATTCGACAGGGTTTTCTAATTAACTCATAGACTCTATCGATACCTAAGAGTGGATAACAAGAAGCTATGGAATTACATGTATGCGTAAACCCTAACAATTTATTGTCTGTTCAGGTTCCCCTTATTAGTCTCTGAAATCCTAAACTTATGTCTAAGCCAGATTAAAACCTAAGTTGACAGCTTAAGCTCCACTGTTCACGTTTGTCTAACTTAACTCTCTCGATATTAGAGTGTCCCTCTACAGTTAAATGGAGCAAACACAACTCACCTAGTGGACTATGCTAGCAAAGCATATTAGAGTTTCCCTCAATAGTTTGCCCTCGACATCGAGTTTAACATTTTTTTATTTTTCATTATTTTTTTCTTAGTTTGTATGGGAATTTAATTATTTAGCCTTTATGCTAACATTGATTATTTTGTTCATTATTTTCATCATTATGCTATGGCAGTCAAGAGAGACTAACATGAAATTTCCCTAAGGATTTTTAAGTATTGAAAGCATGAAACATGCTCAAATAGATGCTACAACATTTTCAACCCCTAGTTCAAATCACAAAAGCTTTAAACACATTGCCAACAATGATGCTTATGAAATAGATATGCACTTTAGTGAAAGTATACTCATCGAACAAGTAATAAAATGATAGAGTAGAGTGTTAAACCCACGAGGATTAGATCAGTAAAAACGAAGTGGTCGTACTTAAGAGTTGGTGAGCAAGTATTGTTTTGATGGTGGTTATCAAAACGAAATGCAAATAAAAGTAATGTAGCCTTGATCAAGACAAACAAATGTTGTAGCAAATATTCAGATAATTATGGAAGCTGGGTTTATTACCTAGGAATTATGCTTGACTAGTTATTTGAATGTTATAGCAGTTGGCAATACATGTCTGCGTAAACCAATTAAGACTTTACCAATTCAACAAGGTTTTTCTAACTAACTTCTAACTCTTTCGATGCTAGAAGTTAAAAACAATGAAGCCAAGGTAATAATGTTTGTGTGAACCCTAACAACTCTATTATCTATTCAAGTTCCCCTTATTAGTCGTTAAAATCCTAAAGTTATGTCTAAGCCAGGTTAGGACTAAGTTAACAACTTAGCCCCATTGTTCACGTTTGTTTAACTAACTCTCTCGATATTAAGTAACAAATCCATAGTTAAAATGCCTCTCTTGATAGCTCTTAAAATAACTACACATGAAGAACAATGAACATGATAGATAAAAGAAAAACAACTATAACATTAAACAAATTAATCAAAACATAATATCCTAAAAACAATAAACCCAAGAAAAAGTATTTAGCTCATGTCTGGCTTAAAATATCCATAATAAAAGTATTTGAAAAAATAATAGTTTATCAAGTAAGGAAAAAGAAAGAATCAAGCGTCCTTGATGTTCTTCTCCAAGCTCTCTAACTATGCTGCAAGTCCCGCACTCCTCCATCCTCTCTCGATTGCTTTCATCATGTGGAGACTCCTCTAAACCTTTGACTCTGGTGGTTCTCCGATAGTTGGAGACTAAGGGCTACTGTCTAAGATAAAGCTCCCTTTGTTTGTGGCCCAAGTCTTCTTTATATAGGCGAAAAAGCTGGGTTTTGGAAACCCTAAAGTGTAAGAAGCCTCTTTAAAAGGATCTTGCTTTTCCGCTTCATTTAATAAGCTCTGTATTAGGTGAGAATCCACGTAAGCCAAGTATAAATCATCTCTAACTCTACTATCTTGTCAGCTCCATACGAGAGTGATGCCATCCTTCCAGCTTTAGCATTTCTCCAGCTCCAGCAGTTCCTGCACAAGCACCATGTAAACACTACCTTCCCCATTAAAAGTACCAAAATATATAACAATTAAGCACTAGTACCATAACTCCCTAACTACATGCAAACTACTCATAAATGCAACTATATAAGCCTAAACACATGCAAAAGCTAAGTAAAAAGGGTATGCAAAATAGGTTATCTACACAGTCATCAAATACCCCCAAACTTGAACGATTGTTTGTCATCAAGCAATGCGAACTAACATAGACTAGACAAGAACCTAAGAATAATACCTATAATTTCCAAGGTTCCAACTAAACTATCTTAAGGACAAAAACAACATATTGCATCAAAAGTTCTAATTAAGCTATGGTTTCGAAAGTTCCAAAATATGATGCAGCATCAACTCAATCCTCAGCTATTTTAAAGATATGCAATGCATCATTGCTCACAAATTTGTTTCAAGGATCAATTCTACTATGGGTGCAGTAAATGTTGTGTTGCATGCAATCATCACTTAATGGTCTTAGAAAAATTTAAGGGCTACTCTCTATTATTGCCTTAGCATTTTTTTTCTTTTAAGCAAAATATTGTACTCCCATAATTATTTTTAAGTTCATTAACTGTATCATTAGGTCTTTAGCTTATCACGACTACTCTTTAGGCCTAAAGATGGAGTGGTGCAAACAGCTCATCCCCGAGCCCTACGAGCAGGGTCGTCTTGTGAAGACTTTTATTCACTTTTATGCTACTACTATTGTTACTACTAGGGAAAGTTAAATGGAGCAAACACAACTCACCTAGTGTACTAAGCTAGCAAAGCATATTGGAGTGTCCCTCAACAGTTTACCTATAGCATCAAGTTTTCAATTAAATTTCATTATTCTCTTAATTTTTTTGGGAGTTTAGTTAAGCCTTTTATCGCTACATTGAGCATTCAGTTCAGTAATATCAAATTATGCTTTTGACATTAGAGAGTCGACCTAGAATTTTCCCAAGGCTTCTTATGTTTTTAGAAAGCATGCAATGTGTGAGATAAAAGCTACAGAAATTTTAACCCTATGTTCAAAACACAAAAGCTCTTAACACATTGCAAAACATTAAGTATAAATTCATCATAGGAAATTCATCATTAATACAACATAAGCTTCAAAACAATATAACCATAGCAAATGGAACTCTAAAAACAACGAGGCTATTTACAATTTTTTTTAATTTTACCTAACATGGACAAAGGATAGTACTCCCCCAAACTTGAGAGAAGCATTGTCCCCATTGCAAAAAAGAAAGAAAACAAAACAGAAAACATGCAATATAAAAAAACTAATAATAAAAACAAAAATGAAAAAAAGAAAACAAAACTAACCCAGAGAGTTATTGGGTGGTGGAGAAGGTTCCCGGATGATGATGGCCTTGCCTTTGTTCCTGGAGTCTTTATTTTCTTGGCAGGGCGAGTGAAGGCATCGTGCCCTTTTCGCTCAGATGGTTGTGTAGTGGCAGAAAGGAGGTGCAAGGGAAACAGAGGGAATTCCACTGACAATTCTGGAATAAGCTCATTGAAGAGTGATTGCTCAACTATGTCCCTTTCTTGGACATATTGGAAGTAAGGCTCTAAAAAGCTGGCGATGGCCTCCTGAATGGAAGGGCTTTGAGCAGTAGCAGCAGGTGTGCTGGTGTGGCCTCTAAGGCCTTTCATTTCTTGCACATGGTAAGGGAGCCACCCGGTCAGTCGTTCGAGGATCTGATCCTTTCCCCATTCATCTACTCCTGCCCTCTAACAAAGGGCCATGATAAGATTAGAGAAAGGCAAGTTCCTGTACTCATGGATCAGTAAGAACAGATCAAGCTGTCATCCATTAACTAGAGAGTGGAGGAGCATCAATCGTTGGTGCAAGACAGTAGAACAATTTTAGGTTAGGAGAAGGCGATTGTTGATGAAATGCATCCAAAACTTGGAGTTCGGCTTCACCTGCTCCTAGTCTACAACCCTGGTATTTGACATCATCCTTACCCAAGTGGTTCTAGGGACACAAAGGTCACGCAGAACTTGGGTGTATGTTTCATCAACGGCGTTGCGTAAAAACTCATTATGGTTGTCACCAAGTACTTTCAAGTTGCAGTGGCAAGCAATCAAGATCACTGAGAACTCTACCCTTCTCCCTCGAACATACACCCGTCTGTTCTCGAGTTTTTTGGTGTGCGTGTAAAACTCTTGCACCTAGTTAACATTAGCTGACCCTAGCTGATGAATGAAATCTTCCCAACCTTGTTTGGTTATGACGATGTATATGGCGGCGTCAAACTTGTAGTGGTAGTTGGGAGTGAACTCTAGTGTTTCCTCTAGAATTAATTATTGATTGCACATGTGCCTGTAACGGCCTTAGAACTGGTCATCTAATGATTACAGGTGGCGGTCAAGATCATTTTCCTCCATAAGGGTTGTATCATTAGAAGCAACAATATCTAAATTGGACGGGATAGTTTACGGGATGGAAAGGATGGTGGGCCAGGGCTTTTCTATAGAAGAGGAGCTTGTTGGCCGCGACAGATTACAACAAGTGTGCGAACCATTTTTTTATATGTTCGAGGAGTCGCAGCAGAAGAATACAAAAAAGAAAGCTTTTTAGGGTTTAGAAGAGAAAAAGTTTTTCGCAAACTCAGAGGAGGGATCGCCAGTATGAATATGTAGGGGAAGAGAAAAGGTGGAAAAGGTGGAAATAGAAAGGGGTGAAAAGGGGAGCAAATCATAATTTAATTGCTAAAAATTTTGTGAAGTGAGAAAGTAGAAGGTGAAGCGGCGTGAGGAATGGGGAAATAACGTGTGGCGGGTATGGGAAAGTGGGGGAGGGTAAAAGTAGAGGAGGCTATACGTGTGTAATCATCAAGGGAACAAAAGAATAAAATATAATAAATTACACGATATTCTCACCCAATTTTTCGCGTGTGGCCGCCAAACAATCCTACTCTTAGTCATCCTGAGTAGCCAAAAAGTCTTATTCTTTCCAAGATTGTAGGAGAAATGCCAACTCTCTCTTGTTATAATAACAACCAAAAACAAGTAAAACATACATTAAATAAAAACCTAAAGCTAAGAAATAAAATACAAACTACTAAAATAAAGCAAAGTGCAAAAATAAAAATGCAAAAAAATAAGTGTAGGAAAATAAAAAAGGATAGAACTGGATGCCTAAGTATCCAGTAAGGTGACCAAAGTTTTGTCACGATGAATTGCTACTCCTTGATAGACCTTCAAATGTTGACCATTGACTTTGAAGATCGGGCCATCTTTGAGATTCTTGATGTCCACTGCACCATGTGGATACACCTTGATAATTTGAAATGGGTCGGACCAACGAGACTTCAATTTTCCCGAGAAGAGCTTTAGGCGAGAGTTGTAGAGTAAGACTGTTTGGCCCTTAACAAAATGCTGAGGCATTAGTTTAGCATCATGCCATCTCTTGGTTTTCTCCTTAAAGATCTTGGCATTCTTATAAGCATCTAGGCGATGCTCCTCTAACTCATTCAACTAGAGAAATCTTCTCCCCAGCTAGTTGGCAGTCTATGTTGATCTTTTTAATAGCCCAAAAGGTTTTGTGCTCAAGATCAACCGGTAGGTGGCACACCTTGCCATAGACAAGTCTATAGGGTTACGTGCCTAGTGGTGTTTTGAAAGCGGTCTGATAGGCACATAAAGTTTCATCCAATTTCAAGGACCAATCTTTACGGTTTGGCTTGACCACTTCCTTAAAGATCTGCTTTGTTCTTGGTTGGACACTTTGGCTTGTCCATTAGTATGCGGATGATATGTTGTGGCAATCTTATGGTGAACTTCATATCTTCACAATGCCTTAGCAATCGGTTTGTTGTCGAAGTGGCTTCCCTTATTACAAATTATAGCTCGAGGTAATCCAAACCGAGTGAAGATGTTCATGTGCAAAAACCTCATGATGATATTTACATCATTCTTGATCGTAGCAATGGCCTCTGACTAGTGTATAGATGACCTATTTTGCATACCCTTTTTACTTGACTTTTGTATGTGTTCAAGCTCATTTAGTTGTATTTAGGAATAGATTGTATATAGTTTGCATGTAGTTAGGGAATTATATTTCCTGTGCTTAAATGTTATATATTTTGATACTTTTAATGGGAAATGGGTGTTTTTGTGGTGCATGCACAGGAACCATTGGAGCTGGAGGAATGTTGGAGCGGAAGAGTGGCAAATCTCTCGGTTGGAGCTGATGTGGCAAGAAGAGTTAGAGATAAATCTACCTTTGACCCACGTGGACTTTCCCCTAGATACGAAACTCATTAAAGATAGAGGGAAAGCAAAGATTCTCTTAAAAGAGGCTGTACGGTTTAGGGTTATAAAACCTTAGCTTCTTTGCCTATACAAGGAAGACTTGTACAACAATTCAAGATAGCATGATTACATACGACGATCCTTAGTCTTCAGCTATCAGGTAACCACTAGAGTCGAAGTTCTAGAAGTGTCTCCATACAATAGACACCATCGAGAGAGGCAGAAGCAGTGTGAGACCTGCAACAATAGTTGGAAAGCACGGAGGAAGATCAAAAAGGACGCTTCACCCTTTTCTATCACTTGCTTGAAAAATGGATTATGTTTTTAATTTCTATTATGGACATTTTAGGCACAGACATGAGCTAAATAATTTAGTTGAGTTTATTGCTTTACATGATTTTATGTTTTGAATACTTTATTTTAATACTATAGTTTGTTTTCCTTTATCTATTCTGTTTATCGTTCCTCATGCGTAGTTATTGTAAGAGCTATCGAGAGAGGACTTTTAAATATTGATTTATGGCTTAATATCAAGAGAGTTATGTTAAATAAACGTGAACAGTGGGACTAAGCTGTTAACTTAGTCTTAATCCGGCTTAGATATAAGTTTAGGGTTTTAATGACTAATAGGGAGAACTTAAAAAAATAATAGAGTTGTTAGGGTTAACACAGACATGTATTACCTTGGCTTCAATGTTATTAACTTGTAGGCATCGAGAGAGTCAAAAGATCATTAGAAAATCCTGTCGAGTAGATAAAGATCTTAATGGTTTACGCTGACATGTATTGCCAGTCACTATAACATTGAAATATGTAATCAAGCATATATCCTAGGCAATAAACCTAGCCTCCATAATTATTTGTTATTTGTCGTAGCATCTGTTTGTCTTAATCATAGTTACCTTTACTTTATTTGTTTTTAGTTTTGATAAACCAACACCAACCAATACTTGCTCAAACATTCTTAAGTGCAATAACTTTGTATTTATTGATCCAATCCTCGTGGGTTCGACACTCTAATCTATCACTTTATTACTTGATCGACGAGTATATTTGCTCTAAAGTGCATCACTATTTGACAAGCATCAAGTTTTTGTCACCGTTGCTGGGGATTGGCAATTGATAATTACGTAGTATATGTAATTGCGCTTAAGATTTTATTTTATTTGCATTTAGTTTTTTTTGCCTTTATTTTCTTTCAGGTAAGATGCAACAACTCAGAACCCATTCTTCCATATAATCTACAGATCGAGAAAATTTTGTGAGAGATACGAAAAGAACGAAGGATAATAGTGAAGAAGGACGGAGAGAACAACATGAACAACCAAGTAAATTATAACGAAAAGGTACCACCAGTAGATGCACGAGGAATTGTTAAAAATGCAGCCCAGAATGAAGGACAAGTACGATATGGGGTTTCACCACCTGCCAGACCTAGAAGACCCATTAGAGACAACATGGGGCTTGTATCAACAACCTCAACCCAATTATCGTTGTACCTAATCTAGAGGCAACTCACTTTGAGATGAAGCCCTTTATGTTCAACATGCTTAATTCTATTAGACAATTTGGAGGATCAACAAGAGAATATGCTAGAGAACACATTCAAGCTTTCCTAGAAGTTTGTGATTATTTTAAACAACCGAGAGTTCCTGATGATGTGTTGAGACTTAAACTATTTCCTTACTTTTTGCGAGATCGAGCTCGAGAATGGTTGAGGACTATAACCTCAGGATCCATTACATCCTGGGATGGCTTGTACAAGAACTTTTTGCATAGATATGATCCATTAAACGTGCACAATCAAAAGCGAAGAGAGATCACCACATTCACACAATATGATGATGAATCCAAGTATGAATGTTGGGAGAGATACAATGATATGCTATGCAAGTGCTTGATTCTTGGATTCCATGATTGGCTACAAATAATGACGTTCTATAATGCCGTTAATGCATCAACAAGGATGATGATTGACTCTTCAGCCTATGGTATTTTGCTTGACAAAGATCCTAAAGAGGCTTTCGAAATACTAGATCAGATAGTCAATAATGACTACCAGTTTCCTAAGGGGAGGTTAAAGCCCGGACC
Organism: Hibiscus mutabilis; assembly: GCA_019671005.1. Taxonomy (NCBI): domain Eukaryota; kingdom Viridiplantae; phylum Streptophyta; class Magnoliopsida; order Malvales; family Malvaceae; genus Hibiscus; species Hibiscus mutabilis. The sequence goes on along the minus strand of CM033720.1, from coordinate 16,795,833 downwards.
TAAATCTTCTAGATCAATCTAGTTGGATGATTCCTAGAGTCTAGCACTGCAACTCTCTACCATTACAAATCTGCTCAAGAACATGCAGTCGATGTCCAATACACAAGAGGCTAAGGTTATTCAATACACATGTAAGCATTGTGATATGGAACACCAGTCGAATGAATGCCCCCAACAACCAAAATCTGGATACTACATAGGGAATTCCAACCGCAACAACAATCTTTACTCCAACACCTACAACCTAGGGTAGAGGCAACAACCAAACTTTGGTTGAGGAGGTAACACATGTAATTTAGGAGCTCGACAGAATGCTACAATAGAACCTCTTGGATTCCAACAAAAAACTTAGTGGCAGAATCAGGGAGTTTCTAACTCCATCTCTAATTCTTTTTATTCTACTTATCAAAATTTTATGGACAATGCCCGAGTGATTATGCAGGATAAGTCACCGCACTTAAATAATCATAGTGGCATGCTCAAAACGTAGGGCGCTATGTTACAAAATCAGCTATCGATCATGCAAAACCACACTGCTTCCTTATGGTCATTGGAAACACAAGTGGGGCAGATTGCCCAAGTTTTGAAGATGCGACCACCAGACTGTTTACCTAGTGATACTGAAGTCACTAAAACTTTTAGTGCGGAGCAATGCAATGCCATCACACTGTGTAGTGGCACCCAACTAAAGCAAGATGATAAGTTTGGAGAGGTTCCCTTGATGATTCCTATCCAAGCAAGTCATCCACTGATGCTTCCACACCTAAAGAAACAACTCATGTGTTTGATACAGTGAGTGACCTTGCTTCTAATGGCAAGAATGACAAGAACAAGGATGCCACTGCATCCAATAAACCACACGAAGAACCCAAACCACCACCTCCGTTCCCAAAATGATTGAAGGCTCAGAAACAAGATGTCTAGTTCTAAAAGTTTCTGGAGATGCTCAAACAGTTGCACATCAATGTCACATTCCTTAAGGCAATTAATCAAATAACTATTTATGCGAAGTTTCTGCAAGAGATTGTGACCAAGAAAATGATGGTGAATGAAGTTGAAACTGTTGCTATGACGGGTGAATGTGTGTCTGTGCTAAGTGATTTTCAGCCCAATGTGAAAGATCCTGGCAGTTTTACCATTCCATGCTCCATAGGCCATAACTACTCAAGTCGTGCCCTACACGATCTCTGTGCAAGTGTTAATTTGATGCCAAAATTAGTGTTTACAAGACTAGGTATAGGAATAGCTAAGCCTACATCGGTGATCCTTTAATTGGCTGATTGCTCTCAAATCTGACTTGAAAGAAGAATTGAAGATGTCTTAGTCAAGGTAGATAGATTTGTCTTCCCGACAGATTTTATCATCCTTGATTGTGAAGCTGATGAGAATGCTCCTATTATCCTCGGGAGATCATTTTTTCCACCTGGCATATTGTGATTGATTGTGAGAACGGTGAATTTACTATAAAGATGAATGACCAAAAGATCACGATCAATCTTCAGCACTCTCAATTATGCAGATGATTATAAAGAATGCCATATTGTACAAAGTGAAGAAGCCCGCTAGTTGAGGAAAGTTTGCAAGAGATATGTTGTAGTAATGTGCTTAGCGTCGCGGAGCAATCTAACTTTAACGAGGCAATGCAAGAAGCTGAGGAAGAAGGTAAGGTCGCGATTGAACAATCTAATGTTGTGCTAACCAGGCCAGGTATGTCTTTTGAACCTTTGGACTATGCTAAGTTTAAATCTCCCAAGCCATCGCTAGAGAATCTACTAGTACTTGATCTTAAACATCTTCCCCCACAATTAAAGTATGCCTATCTAGGGGAGAATAATATGTTGCCTATTTTCATATCTACTAGCTTAACATCTGACCAAGAAACTAAACTGTTAGATGTCTTATCTCAACATAAGAAAGTTATTGGTTGGACTATTGCTGACTTGAAGAGTATAAGCCCTACTTTGTGTATGCATAAGATTTTGCTTGCAGATGATCACAATACCCTATCTCGGATAGTTCATGGGTGAGTCATATCCAGTGTGTGCTGAAGAAAGGAGGCATGACCGTGGTCAAGAACGATGCCGATTAGCTCATCCCAACAAGAATTGTTACTGGATGGCGGATCTGTACAAATTACCAGAAGCTGAACAACGCTACAAAAAAAATCACTTTCCATTGTCGTTTATTGACCAGTTGCTTAACAAGCTTGCAAGGAAACCCTAATACTACTTCTTGCATGGTTACTCTGTTGGGTCACGCCGGTATACCCTATGGTGCAACGGAAAAATTATCCGTCGATCACCACCAGAGATCCATGTATGAGGAACGAATCAGGGTGAAAAGGGGTAAAGAATTACGTGTTTAAAATCTTGAATTTTGAATTTGGAGAAGATAAATATCCAATCATGATTCCACAACGTTGATTCCTAAACCGTAATGATAATGCTCCGACCTCTACTTAGTTCACCCAGTTGAAACGAGTATATAAAACTCTCTAAACTATTTAGAGAGTTTTTCCAAAAAACATTAATGACTGCTAGATTTCTCATGCCTTTATATAGCCTTTGAAAATCCTAATTCAACTCATATTATAATTTTAATATATATATTAATCTATATGAACCTAATTTAACTTTAATTAAGATTTCAATATATATATATTAAATATATATAATCCCGATTCAACTTAATTAGGATTTCAATATATATATTAAATATATATAATCTCAATATAACTTAATTAGGATTTTAGTATATATATATATATTAAATATATATAATCATAATTCAACATAATTAGGATTTCAATATATATATATATATATATATATATATATTAAATATATATAATCCTAATTCAACTTAATTAGGATTTCAATATATATATATTAAATATATATAATCCCAATTCAACTTATTTAGGATTTCAATATATATATTGATTTAAATCGGATTATATTATTTATATATTAAAAGAGTCATAATTACAATAATTATTTTCTTTTAATATTTATCCAGTAGTTAAAATATATGTATCAAATATATATTAATTTAACTAAATTCGTGTACAACAAACTTGTACATATATAATTCATTTAATATATGCTCATTTCAACCGTAGGTGTGGCCCTGTAGGTTATTTGTAACGTTAATAGTAAATATTAGAATATTTCTAATATTATAAATGTAGCGATATCCCTTTCTTCGCTAAAAAACGGAAAAACGAGGTTTCAATGTATTTGGAGATCTTTTGGGTATTTAAAAATATATTCTGCGGGGTTTTGAAAAAAAAAACGTATTTTATTTAAAAAATGGAGTCGCCAGCGGCCACTAAGGTAGGCCGGGCATCATAAAACCAAAGATTTGAAAACTATTGGGTTCGGGAGTCGGTTACGGATGGGGTGGGATTAGCACCCCCACACCGCCTAAAATTGGAACTTTAATAATTACCGCTTTATTAATATTAAATTTTTCGGATTAAAGTGACGATTAAATTAAAATTTGGTTATAAGTGTGAGTAGATTTTAAAGGCCTTGTTATTCGAGAGTAAACCGAAAGACCACCATCACTACGCTTGATACTGGCCACGTTTACGCGCGAATAAAAGGGCACCGCATTATCAATAATATATCCGAAATGCAACTTAAAACATGGCAAATATAAATAAATACAATGCGATAAAAATATAAATAAATACTAATATAATAAAATACTAATCTAACATAAATAAACTATTAATCTGAAATATACATACATAAATATTAATCTAACACATAAATAAAAACAAATCTAACATAAATAAAATACTAATCTAAAACATTCATACATATTAATCTAATAAAAACAAATCTAACATAAATAAAATATTAATCTAAAACATAAATAAATACAAAGCATAAAATACTAATATAAAACATACCAACTAAAAATAAGAACAAAATAAAACGACATTTTTATTAAATCATAAAAATATACCTCACTAGGAGCTCGATTAACGAACCTCGACTGACTCCCACTGAGATCTACCACAATTCCTTAAAAAATTAACTAGATCAGATTCAAAATAGGACCTCGATCGAACCAGTTAGGACCGTGGGCATTGCCCCGGTCCTTGGCTACCCGAGAGCATGGCTCTCTTATTTGGTGCCATTACCGGCTCTGCTTCAGCCTTTCCCCATTCCTCATATTTATACGCAATTGGGGGGGTTTAAGGGTGTTGTGGAGCTTTGAGCTCTATGCAAAATTTTATCTCTTTTTTAATAATAATTTTTTTACTTTACTTTTTTTTATATTATATTTTTATTATTATTATTTTGATTAATTTTACATTAATAATATTACTATTAAAATAATACTAATAATACTAAAACCCAGACAAAAATGAGTGATTACAACTGCCCTTATTTGCTTGTTCTTGTGAAACGAGAACTGTTGGGTTTCATAGGAAATTAACTGATCTAGTCAGGCATATAAACGCAGCAGAAAAAAAATCCTATGAAGAATTTTCAGGATCTCATGCAATCATATTAATGTACGAAAAGGAAATCAAGAATTGCCTTAACTTTTGATTCAGAAATCCGGTTGAGTTGAGGCGCTGCCTTTCTAAAAGACGACTGCCCTCTACAAGTATCCACACGCGAATGGACGACGAACGGCTATTGGAATACTAGTTCCTTGCAAAATTTCGAAAATAAAGTTTTGTGGTCTTTGTGGCTGTTTTCGAAAATCACTCTTGAAAAACCCCTTGGCATGTATACATATATATATGACTTGGTTGGGGTTAGATTGAGTTCACTTATTATAATTTAATTAAAACTCTTTTAAATAAATTATAAAATAAATTCCTTTATCTGATAAGGAAATTAAGTTCAACCAAAATCTAGATGATTTGATCTATTTAATAATAATATTTATTTAATAAATAAATAATATATTTAAAAACAGATTCCTTATCAAATAAGGAATTAAAATCCAATCAAATCTAGATAATGAGGTTATTTAATATTATTTATTTAATATTATTTTTTGGAAAAATAATAAAATAAATAAAATATTCTATCACAAGAATACAAATTTAACTTCTTTAAATTCGAATAAACAACCTCTCTCAATATAATTTAAAATAATCGCATTATCTTAAATTTATTATTGGGAGTAACAACCACAACCATTCTTATCCATTCTTAGTGTGTGACCCTATAGGTTCAATTAACGATGGCAGTAGATAAAATCACATTTTATTCTACAAGTCATAAGCGGCCTCTAGCATGACATTATGACTACCCAAGTTAAATGAAAAGCTCATAATCCGAGACAACCTTAATTCAATTTATGTCATAATCCTTTTATCTCACGATATCTTGATAGAATATGAGGCATGAAAAATGTTAACCTTATATCGTTCTATCTTTAGTTTCTCGATGCCCGATTGAACTGACTAAACAAATGACATTGATCTCTTTCAACTCATTTGAGCACAACCATGCATTTCTCAGTCTCAATCATCGAGGGGCCCAAAGATATCTCTCTTATGTTAAAAGGGATAAATTCCATCTTAATTACTCACATCTCACTACATGATTCCTTATTATGTTCAAGCATAACCTTCATAATCGTCCGGTTAAAAATGGTGTTTGACTATGTCAAAACATAATAGTTATCATGTCGAGAACCGTAACAATTTCAGGTCTAAGAATTCAATGTCACAACTGTTTAAGATTAATATATAACTTTAATCCATGTATTAATCTTAAGACGAGTCGATCCTAATATTTGTTCTCAAAAAATACATATATGATTTTGATTTGAATCTCATTTACATATTCATCTTATGAATATCTATCAAACTTCATACTAATCTTGTCTTATTATTGTTCCCACAATAATAACTGATTAAGGATATTTAGAATAATAATATTCAATAATACAAAAGCATGCAAATTTATCATAACAATAAATTCAATAATCAAAATATCATGTCTATGCAATAGGCCTTAGAGCACTATCGCTAACAAGAACAAAGCAAAGATCAAAAGCTCTCATTTTTGTCCTACTTCATTCTCCTTGGCTTCAAAATCACAGGTTCTTCTGGAACTTTCCGCTCTTCCTCGGCCAACTCTTCAAGCTTGTAAGTCCTTCCTATATAGAACTTTTTCGCCTTCTAACATTAGAGCTACAGGTCCTTCCTATATTGAACCTTTCGCTTTCTTGGGTGGATCTTTCGGAATGAAAGTTCTTCCTATATAGAAATTTTTACCTTGAAATCCTGGAGTTAGGGTTCTTCCTATATAGAACCTTTCACTCTGAGGCCTCAAGCTACGACTCCCTCCGATATAGAACTTTTCACTCTGAGACGGTAAAGCTTGGAGTCCTTCCTATATAGAACTCTTCACCTTCAACGCGGTGGGTTGTTCCTATATAAAACCTTCTGCGCCATGGATGGATTCTTCCGACTAGGAGTTCCTCCTATATAGAACTACTACTCTTCAAACCCTAGAGCCGCAAGTTTTTCCTATATAGAACTTTTAGCTTCTGAAATCACGAAGTTAAGGATTCTTCCTATATGGAACCTTTCAGTGCGAGGACTCAGAAATATAGGCCCTTCCTATATAGAACCTTTATCTTCGAATTTGGGGTTCACGCCAAACTGGCCACCGATCTTTCTGGACTCACACTACTAAGGCTACCGAAATTTTTCTTAAATTTTGGAGATTCACGCCTACAATGGCTACCGATCTTTCTGGACTCACGCTACTAAGGCTGACAAAATTTTTCTTCAATTTTAGGGATTTACGTCGACAATGGCTACCGATCATTCTGGACTCACGCTACTAAGGCCGCAGAAATTTTTCTTCAATTTTGGTGATTCACGCCGACAATGGCTACCGATCTTTTTAGACGCATACTACTAAGGTTGCCGAAATATTTCTTCAATTTTGGGGATTCACGCTGACAATGGCTATCGATCTTTCTAGACTCACGCTACTAAGGCTGCCGAAATCTTTCTTCAAATTTGAGGGATTGACGCCAAAAATGGCTACCGATCTTTCTTCAAATTTAAGGATTCACGCCGACAATGGCTACCGATCTTTTTGGACTTACGATACTATAACTACCTAACTTTCTTCAAATTTGGGGATTCACGCCGAAAATGGCCACCTATCCTTTTGGACTAACGCTACTATGGCTGCCGACTTTTCTGGCCTTACGCTACTGAGGCCGCCAACATCTGGTCTCATGCTACTATGGCAGCCGCATCATGCGCGAAGGACTTATTGATGACCCGAAGGACTTATCACCATGCTCGAAAGATTTACTAGTGTTCCGAAGGTCTTATCATCATGCTCGAAGGTCTTACTGATGGCCCAAAGGACTTAATATCTGGCTTTACGCTACTTTGGCTACCGTCATCTGGCCTCACGCTACTATGGCTTCCGACATCTGGCCTCACGCTACTATGACTGCCACATCATGCCATAAAGACTTATTGATGGCCCGAAGGACTTAATATTCGGCTTTACGCTACTTTGGCTACCGTCATCTGGCCTTACGCTACTATAGCTGTCAAAAATTTTCTTCCTTTAATAAAATATACTTCTTCAAATTTTCTTTTCTCTTCCTTTTCTTTCTTCTCTCTCCTTTTTCTCTCGCTCTCTTCTCTCTTTTCTTCTTTTTCTTTCTTTTCCCTAATTTTTTATGTTCTACAGTCTTGCGCACTGAAATAGTCGTTCTTCAGATTTCCTTCTCTTCTGTCGCAACGCGACCTTTGGTCAATTATTTATCGCATTCAAATCTTTTAACCCTTTCGTACTATGATTTTATTCTTTTCTATCTTTTTCTTCTTATTTTTTTTTCTTCTCTCTCTCTTTCTCTCTTTCTCTCTTTTTCTTTTCTTTTGTATTCTCTTTTTTCTTTCAATCTTTTTCTGTTCTAAAGTCTTACACCCTGAAAGTTCGTTCCTCAGATTTCCTCATCTCTTTATTTCTTCACTGTATGCTCTAAAATCCTCATTTGATCAATCACTTCGCATCTGAATTAACATGCTTTCAAATCTTTCATGCGGAAGGCTTTTTTGTCTTCAAGGTTATCACATGTCTTCATAAATGATCTTCTAGTTCTTATATTATTATTATAAGAGCCCTTGTCATCTTCTTCGCTTGGCGTTGCCCCATTCAATTACGGGCTCCACTGCCTCGGATTTCCTGACCCATCATACAGAGCCTCGATCTATTTCTAATCACCAGGGTGAGTAAAAATGCTTTCATCCCCTGAGCTCATCCTTGATCTTCTCGTAGTATTTCGACGGTAACTAACTCTCGGTCCCTATACTTTAAATCTCATCATCATTCATTTTTAACGTAATTCAAAAGGCAATTTACTTGTGTATATTTCAATACAAAAAATAATGATTGTTTGAAAAGATAACAGTCACTTTGAAAATCACAACTTGGAGGGAATACCAAACATTTTAAAAACATTGTTTAGAACAAATGGTAAACATCTTTTTTTTTCTCTTTTTTTAAAAAAAGCCAAACATTTTTGAAAATTAATGTTTGGAGAATGGTACACAAAATTCAAAGTATATTGCAAAATATTTTAAAAACTAATTTTTGGGGGAAATGGTAAACATCAAAACTTTGGAAGAAAATGTCAAACCTTTTAAAACATGTTTGCCCCCAAAATATCAAACACCATAGTACATCTGCTTCAAATTGCCAAAGATCAACTCTAATGAAGCGCATATTTAAAAGTTCTTGACTATTATGGAGATATACGCAAATGTATTGTTTCTTTTAGTCTATTAGGCTTTCCAGAGGCACAATCCCATACCTAATTTCTAACCCATTTAAGGTGGCTCTCTTAATCTCACTAACTCACCATGCCTCATTTTTCCCTCATTTGGGTGTCGATCAAGCACTTTGAAGTTTGACGTTCCTTAAAGCAAGGTTAACCCTTATAGGTGGAATGAAATCTGAAGACATTCTCATTCAACTTGGATATCTATAGATGATCAGAATGGTCTTTGGAGGCTTGTAATGTAGGCCTTTGGTTCATGGTTTGACGAAGCCGTATCTCTGTGTTCGTATGATCTGGATATGATCACATAGAATTTTCTTTTTTTCTTTTTTGGGATTACTCTAGACTGCCCGTCTTTGGGTTTTCACCCTAGAGTTCATTTCCTCACTCTCTTTCTTTTGGTCCGCCTTGTATTCTGGCTGTGTATTGATGCTTATTTTCCAAAAAAAATGATTGATCCTCCAAAGTTCCTTGAATGAAGGATTATGTACATTTTTGGGAGTTCTTGTGATTGGTATGCCTAGATGAAATGTTCTTATTTCTTTCTTTCTTTCTTTATTTCTTTCTTCTTCTTTTTCTTCTTCTTCTTCTTCTTCTTCTTCTTCTTCTTTTTTCTTTATTTTTTCTTTATTTTCTTTTTTTTATTTGGATTTCTCTAGACTGCCCACCTTTGGATTTTCACCCTAGAGTTCACTTCCTTCTTCTGTATCTTTAGATTAGTGTATTTTGGTTAGACATTGATGCCAACATGCTCAGGCAGACTACTCTTTCCTCTTCATTTTCAGGATCGCTCTAGACTGCCTATTTTTTGGTTTTCACCCTAAAGGTCATTTTCCTTTTCAAAATTGGCAATCTTCGGGCTGACTTGTCTTGACTTGGCTTCAATTCAAGATTCTATACAAATCTTCAAAATTGTGGATTCTTTATGTATCTCTTGCTCATTTCTTACAGTTGAAGTCTTGATCTTGTATCGTTTGATCTGTGTATGAAGTATATACAGTATTTTCTTTTTTATTCCTTTTGTTTTTTTTCTTTTTTCTCTCTTTCTTTTTCTTTTTCTTTTCTCTCTTCTTCTTCTCTTATTTTTTTCTCTTCTAAGGGAATTCAACTCATCACAGTCCTTTGTCTCAAGGATAATGATAGAGCATACAACAAAACCCCGAGTTACTCGGCATAGTCATAATTTGAATATATCACTAATGTAGCTACTCCACATTTGACTTAAAAGATGGATGGAGCAGACGACCACCTTTTGAGATTTTTACTATAGTGGAGTGCCCTAAAAAATTATACTCATTTCTCTCTTTTTAAACACTCTTATCTAGGAATAACTTTTAGTAAACCCAAATAGTGGAGTGTAATCTCTCCTTTTCTTTCTTTTCTTTTCTTTTTTTTTTGTTTTGTCTCTTTCTTTCCTTTTTTCTCTTTTTTTAGACTGCTCATTTTAGGTTTTCAGCCTAGAGTCTCTTTCCTCTTATTTGAGTCTGTGGATGTATTCTCGAATCAAACTGTATCTATATCGGACATTATCGCTTGTTCTCGCTTGAACGTAATCAATTATACCTAGCTCTTCTAAACTGGTACCTATCGAACGGTAGAGTCTTCATGTATCTTCTTCTTATACTATTTAACTTAGTGTACTCACTCTTGATTGCTTCAGCCTTCTGATTGACATTTCTTATGTTTCTTGGTTTACTTTCTGAGCATAAAATTGTCTTCATCCATTTTCCTATGGTAGTTCTATGGCCTTCATGTCCAATCTATCTGGTTTCATCTCTTTCTCTTAGTAAAGTGAAATAATACCATTCCTCCTTCAATTCATAGATGTACTGGGAAAGCCTTCAGCGAGTAAAGGTTTAGGGTCAACTCTCGAGTCAAGGATATTAAACGACAAGTGCCTAAGAAGGAAAATTCATAAAGTGGGAACTGCCCATTGTCTAAACACTCGCTTTGTTCCTCTGTTGGCCTAAGTGGATTAATAGATACTCATATTTTCAATATCCCCACAACTTTCAATTTCTTCTAAATATAAACAACTTAGAGTTGATTTTCGAATTTGAACCATAGGTATTCTTGCAATTGAGATTCAAGGACCTGGTATAGAAATGATATATACATATGTCCATTCAAAAAAAAGTGTATGTGTGTATAGAAAATCAAAAACTACCTCATAACAATGAATGAAATGTTTAAAGAATCAAAGAATGCAAAAATGCTTTCCAAATGGAAATGTGATATTTAATTCTAAAAAAATATCTGTTTGATTTTTTTTCTTTCTTCAAAACATTGAGAATTTCTTTGTGAATTGATGGGAAAACCATAGGGACCTTCGAACTACTTCCCGAGTACTAACTCATTCTGGCCCTTTCAATGCAGTGTAGGCTTGCCACTTCTCTTATTTTTCCTTGCTGGATCAATTCTTGCGTTAGGACTCCCTCGCCAACCAGCTTTTGAATTTCTCGGTGCCATGCTCCGATGCCCTCACATGAAACTCATATGCACTATTCAGGTCAAAGTTGTGGGCAAATGTGTCAGTGTAATATTTATCGGCCTAGGGGTGAGCTGCTAACCTTTGACCAAATGAGAAAATATGTTTGAAATGAGTACCCAAAATATTTTCAGACTTTCTCGATAAATTTCCCTCGGTGATTCGGAGGGATTATCCGACCTCCTTCTCTTACCGTTATGACAATCTTGAAAGTGGTACCCATTTATCTCTTTATTTTCTTCTACTCCTAGGTTGGTCTGGTCTTTAAACTTAGGTCTCGGAGTACATATTCGATTCTCTCTCCGACTGTCATGAAGTCCTCAAAGCTGGCCTTCATTTTCCCGAGCATCTTATCAAAGAAGAAATATGAAAGGTGGCATGAAACATGGAAGTCACTTTCCTCTTCATCTACGGGAGGCTGCACCTGGGTCGCTAAACACAGCCATCTCAAAGCACATTCCTTGAAGCCTTTATCAGGTTTCATCTTCGTACCATGGAGATACTGACGACTTGGTGCTAGGCCCAAAGTATATTTATATTAGCCCAAAAAGGCATCGACTAAGTCTCCCCACGACTGAACTTGGTCTCTACTCAAACAGTTATAACATATCACGGTGGGTCCTGATAGACTATCGTGGAAGTAGTGGAACAGTAACTTTTCATCCTCAATGCAGTCCTCCATCTTTTTGCAGAACATGGTTAGGTGAATCTTGGGGCATCTTGTTCCGTCATCATGCGCAAATCTGGGAATCTTTGGAAACCGGAGGAACGACCAAATTAGGGTTCAAACAAAGTTTTCTTGCATCGAAGGCATCAAACTTCTTCTCTTTTTTTTTCCGATCCCATCTTCTAACTGCTCGAATCTTGATTTTTGAGTGTGTTCAATTCTTTTATTCACGATAAAGCTCTAATTGGTCTTTGGATTACTCCCCAAAAATTTTATGCAAGGTAATGATAATGTTATGTAAAATATTCCATGACTGTACAATGTGATTCAATGCAATGCATGAATGCAAATGTGGTGTTGATTCTCGAACAGTCCTTAAAAGACTTTCGTTCAATAGAAAAAAGTCTGGTTCCAAGAAACTAATAATAAATTACAGGTAACAGTTAGCTTCCTTCTGGAGATCTTGACTTTGGGAAGCAAAGCTCGTACTCCACGTCTCGACGTCGTCTTCAGGATGATGGGTGACCTCGTCTTCTCCTCTTATTCTAATCTATAGACTCGTGACGTCATGATCTTCATGCTTTGGCTTCTAAAAAACATTGACAAGTGTAGGCATAATGCAGACAAGAGTTTCATCTTCGGAAAACAAATGATCTTCGAATAATGCGTCTAAATAGGGTTGGATCCTAACATTCCTAAAGAGGGTCTACTTAAAGTCTTTAAAACTTTTGGCTTTACATTAAAATTCTCAAAGATCATTTGGTTTAAAGATTTCCCATTTTTATTATAAATTTTTTTAACTTACTTAAAAATGAAACTTTTAGGTTTTTTTTGAAAGTTTTAGGAGGGAAAAGAATTCAAAACACAATAAATTTTTTTGAAGGAGTTAAATTAAAATCTTTGAGATTTTTTACAAAGGGTTAGATGTGAAGATTTTAAAATTAGTGTTATGTAGTCCCTACTAGATCCTCTGCGCCGCACGTGCCTTACTATCGAACCGTCTTCTTTCTCGGTTGGACTTTGCTCGACCTAACTTGATACTGTAATATTATCGTTTTCGAAAAAGCAGACTTTTTTCTATTTTGAAAGCCTTTTAAATGAAACGTTCTTGAATCAACACCATGTCATGATATGGAAAATGAATACAAATAAAGGCGTTGATTCCGCTGGTAATCACCGTTTCGAATGACTTTCATAAGAATTAAAGGGTTCAGATTCTAGAGCCAGAAAAGAAGACTTCTACAGATATGCCCCTCTACATGTTTTTGGATCGCACTCAAGGAAATGAAAGTCTCGGTTAAAATTGTTGGTACCGGGTTTGCCTTCCGCTTCATGCGTTCAAACAGATCCAAGATGGCTACGTTGATGTTTCTAAGAACCCTCGAGAAAATGATCAAACCCTATATCCCTAAAGAGAACATGTCCATCTTCATCACCTCATCCGGGTGTGTGGGTATGATGTCTCAGATACACTCCCATGCACAGGCTAGGCTGTCTCCTCGACTCTGAATCAGGCCGTTGACCCAATCGTCAATCATCCTGGCAAAGGTTTTGAACTTTAATAGATAATTCTGGTTCCTTGGCAGCTTTGTATAGATCCAATCTTTTTGATCATTCTTCTTGTTGAGCAAGGCTTTGTACTCTTCTACCGTGGGTATCATGTCATTTCCGTTGAAAGTAAATCAGCAAAAAGCAAGGTTCCAGAACTAAAAATTGGCTCGATGCAAAGGCTGATTAACCCAGACATACATTAAATGTGCTATGTCGCCATAAGTATCAGAATATAGGTCTTGTAGTCGTCGATCCCATCCTTCCCAAATCTCTTTAAGCTCCCATAGGTCATTCTGTTGTAGGCTCTTGTATATATGTCCTGGCATTATGCGCTCACTCTGCAAACTGTTACCTTGGGCCCACTGGTTGACTTCTGACCAATGTCTAACAGCTGTTCTTGAGATACCTTTTATCCATGATGAAAGATTTCTAATTGGGCAAACCACTTGAACCAACACCTTTATGTCATGCAATGCTAATCCAACAAAAGTATGTGTAAAGTAAAAATAAAATAAAACAAAAAAATGAGTTAGTACCGAATAAAATCAATAGATACATGTAGGCTCTAGAAGGGTGGCTAATGCTAATGCTAATGCAACAAGCCGAGCAATCCTATTTATCCCGTCTAAAACACCTAAGTTATCCGCATGGCTCTAGAAGGATGGGCTTTCTATATTCTCTACATGTAGTTTTGGTGCTAAGAGGTACCGAATTCTCCTTGTTGTCACCCATTATAGGCTCCTTTCAACCGGGTTCAACTCAAGGGGACCCATTCGCTTATACCCATACGAAGGAACGATATCCTCACGAAAGCATAAGGTACTCGAGCCCCGAAGGTACTTGCTAGGCCCAAACAGAGGAACGATATCCACACGAAAGCACAAGCGTTTTCCCCCACTTAAAAAGACGGGTTTATATGCCAAATTTTAAATGCGTTAAAAAAGTGCGCAATTATAACCAAATGTTAATTTAATAGTCACTTTAATCCAGAATTTCCAATATTAGTAAAGCGATAATTATTTAAAAAGCTCGACTCTCTTTTATTTTTGAAAACCAAAAAATGTCCCCAGAGGAGTCGCCATCTGTAGCGATATCCCTTTCTTCGCTAAAAAAACGAGGTTTCAATGTATTTGGAGATCTTTCGGGTATTTAAAAATATATTCCGCGGGGTTTTGGAAAAAAACGTATTTTATTTAAAAAATGGAGTCGCCATCGGCCACTAAGGTAACCCGGGCACCATAAAACCAGAGATTTAAAAACTATTGGGTTCGGGAGTCGGTTACGGATGGGAAATGATTAGCACCCTCACATCGCCCAAAATTGGTACTTTAATAATTACCGCTTTATTAATATTAAATTTTTGGATTAAAGTGACGATTAAATTAAAATTTGATTATAAGTGCGAGTAGATTTTAAAGGCCCTGTTATTCGAGAGTAAACCGAAAGACCACCATCACTACGCTTGATACTGGCCACGTTTACGCTCGAATAAAAGGGCACCGCATTCTCAATAATATATTTGAAATGAAACTTAAAACATGGCAAATATAAATAAATACAATGCGATAAAAATATAAATAAATGCTAACATAATGAAATACTAATCTAACAGAAATAAAATACTAATCTGAAACATACATACATAAATATTAATCTAACACATAAATAAAAACAAATCTAACATAAATAAAATACTAATCTAAAACATTCATAAATATTAATCTAATAAAAACAAATCTAACATAAATAAAATATTAATCTAAATCATAAATAAATACAAAGCATAAAATACTAATATAAAACATACCAACTAAAAATAAGAACAAAATTAAAAGACATTTTTATTAAATGATAAAAATATACCTCACTAGGAGCCCGAATAACGAACCCCGACTGACTCCCACCGAGATCTACCACGATCTCTTCAAAAATTAACTAGATCGGATCCAAAATAGAACCCCGATCGAACCAGTTAGGACCAAGGGCATTGCCCCAGTCCTTGGCTACCTGAAAGCATGGCTCTCTTATTTGGTGCCATTACCGGCTCTGCTTCAGCCTTTCCCCATGCCTCATACATAAAATTTCCTCTCTCTTTTTTTAATAATATTTTTTTACTTTACTTTTTTATATTATTTTATATTATTTTTTAATTTTTTCATTAATTTTACATTAATAATATTACTATTAAAATAATACTAATAATAATAAAACCCAGACAAAAATGAGTGATTACAACAAACAATGAATGTCTTCTAGCAATGTGTCATTGTCACCTAAGTTACAAGAAATCATCATTCGACATAACCTCTTCGTGATTCACTCTTTTTCATGTATTGTATCCTCTTGTCCTTTATATCTAGATTGGAAACAAGTCATGGAACAATCACACTTGTATAGTCCATCTAATATTTCTTGATATCTTGACTATTATAAACGAATAACTATGGTATCTCATACCAACTTATTCGAGCACGGCCATGCATTTCTAGTCTCACTCAATCAAGTGGCCTACGATATTACTCCTATTATATAAGAGGGACAAATCTTATCTTGATCAAACATATCCCACTACATAGATTGTGACACATCCAATATCAGTCTTTATAGTTTAGTTAGCTATGAAACACGTTTGACTGTATCAAAATATGTCACTCACGATGTTGAAATAATGATGATCACTAGTTTGAGGATCATACATGTAGTTATCACTATGAGCAATGTTGTGACTGTTACATAATAATCCAAGAAACATGCTCGTAGCAGGTCAGTCCAGTATGTCGTTCTATAACACATACTGATGTATTGATTTTGACATCTCCATATCAATCACAACTCTTTGTCATCAATCAACTACAAACTAGTCTTAATGCATTATTGTTGTCAATTCCCACAATAATACTTGACTAAGGACATTTAAGAATTACCATATTATTTTAAAGACTTTATTATAATTCAGTTTATTTATTCACGCAGAATAATAACTAAAAATAATAATGGCAATGCCTTTGTATTAATAAACAAGGAAAAAATGTCATTTACAATCATCTTATGATTGGTCTTTGGTCATACTCTAACAATCTCCCACTAGCACTAAGACCAATCACTCATATATCTAATACAAAGTGACTTAGTGTGATGATCATGCTTCTGCTGCGTTAGAGGCTTTGTCAGTGGACTAGCAATGTTATCATTTGTTGGTACTCTACATATTTCCACAAATCCTCGATCTATGATTTCTCGAATAAGATGGTAACACCTAAGTATGTGTTTGGATTGTTGGTGAGATCTAGGTTCTTTTGCTTGTGCAATGGCTCCGTTGTTATCACAAGGTAGATCTATAGCATTCAATATGCTCGACACAACCCCTAGTTCAGATATTAACTTCTTGATCCAAACAGCCTCTTTTGCAGCATCGCTTGCTGTAATATACTCAACTTTTATTGTAGAATCAGCTATTGTATCTTGCTTTGAACTTTTTCAGCTCACAGCGCCTCCATTAAGGCATAACATAAAACCTAATTGTGATCATGAATCATCCTTATCGGTTTGAAAGCTGGCATCAATATAACCTTTTATACTTAGCACTTCCTGTAATCACTCATTTTTATCTGGTTTATAAATATTGTGTTAATATATTAGTTTAATAATTAATAGATATTATTATTGCATACATACATATGATATTATTATGTGTGCCTATACGTGTGATTAATGTGTACGTAAACTATGTGTGTGATATGTGTAAATGCATGTATGGTATGTATGTTATGTTATGTACGTATTAGTAATTATTATGGTATGTGTTTCATATATGTGGTCACGTATGCTTTACATTGTTTGCATGTATATATTAATTAATGTGTGTATTTGTATTAATTATGTATGTGCTACATGTAAGTATTTGAATGTATGTGTATGTTATATATACGTATGTGTGTCCGTGTATGTATGTATGTATGTATGCGTGTATATTGTTATTATTATTATTATTATTATTAGTAATATTAATATTATTATTAGACTAATTTAAAATAAAATCCAAAATATACAAAACCCAAATAGGTCCAGTCCAATTATTACAAAACCCAAAAATATAACTTACATGGCCTGATCGGCCCAAAACCAAACCCCATGTCCAAAAAACTCTAACATCTAACCCTAATTTATATTTCTTTGCGCAACTGCCCCTGAGCCGTTGGATCAATTTTTGATCCAACGGTCATGATTGAAGGGAGACGTCTCTCCAGATGGCCGCGTGGGATCAGACCTTTCAGCCTCCTATGCGCGCGTGCATCCCACACATCAGACTCTTCAGCTGGCATCTGCCATGTGTCAATATCAGAGGCTGCCACATTATTCCCAAGATTGAATGTCAGCCGTTAGATCTTCATGCAATCCCAGTCGTTGGATCAGATCTGATCCAACGGCCCTAGATGCTTCTGACCGAACGGTCACCACCACCATGCCTCCACCACGCCGCCATACCAACCACCACACCAGATTTGCCAGAAAACACAAAAAAGGGGAATAGTTTGTCAGCTATTAAATCAAAAAATATATATGTATTCTATGTATTAGTTTACCAAAAAAATCATCAGAGATCAGGATATATATATATATCCAACTCTAAGGATCTGTAAGATTTTAGTTACCAGTTTTCAAGTTTCCAAAAATAAAAGTACAAAAAAGAGAAAAGTTTCAAGGGTAATTTTTTCTTTCTCTTTTCTTCTACATGAATGCATAAAAAATAATAATAAATAAATAGCGAAGAGATAGGGTTTACTTGAGTCGGTTTTTCTCCCTACCAACAATAAGCCACAAGTGGTGAGCCTTTCGAAGGGAGGGGTTTGTATCAATTTCGAAACAAATGTTTTTAGTTTAAAACGGGGTTTTTTTTTCAGAGAGTCTCTTTTGGGTTTTAAGGACTTTGGGTCACCGGAGGCCCTGATCAGGGAAGGTTTGAGGCAGCTGTTGTGGCCGAGCCTCGCCTGAGACCAGATGGGCACGATGGTGTAGGGGCTGGTTTCTTTTCGGGTTTCAGAGAAAATGAGAGCATTCTTAGGGTTTTCAAAAAAATAAGGAAAGATGAAAATGGAGGCCGGTTAGATTGATTTATAGGCTGAAAAATAATTAAAAATGGTATAATAACATCATAAATCCCCCCGCATTTTGGATATTTTCAAAACGAGTCTGCCTCTTGGTCCAATTACAACATTAGTCCTCCCTTGTTTTCCAAAAAATTCAATTTCACCCCTAAATCAACTGAATCCAGTTTTTAAATGGCAAAATCTCGCCCCTGGTCTTTCAGCGTTTTGGATGTTTTCACTCCGAGATTGCCACATGGGTTTTTTACAGTTTTAGTCCTTTTGTGTTTAGTTCGGTTTGTAATCAAGTCCTAAAATGTTTTTTCCTTCTATTTTGGGCATTTTGTTTTATTTTATTTCATTCCAGTTCTGCATATTTATGTTCTATTTCAAGTTATCAAGTATGTTAATATTATGTTCTTAGCATGATTGGTGAAGTCTTCATGTGGTTAAATGTTTATGTGTTCTAGTTTGCATTTTGGATTCATTAATGTTTGATGTATACGTTATTGGGTTTAATTTGTTTTTCAATGGTGTATGTATATTTTGTTGCATGTTTTTACATTCATTTTGCATTTCAGGTTACATGTTAGAAATGTTAGTGTGATATCATTTGTTTCATGTTAATATCATGATGTTTGATGTATGCTTAAATTGTGTCATATGATAAGTTTTAGTGTAGTATTATAGTAATGGTGTCATATTAATTTAGTATCATATATTATGTATGCCATGCACGTATTGCATTTGTGGTTTTTTTAAATATGTTTAAATATGTTATAGGTGGTTAATTAATCTTGAAGCATGTTTTTTCTTTTTACATGTTTTTTTTTGTTTTTATGCTTTTATTATTACCATGTTAATTTAAATATGTTTCTTATATATGGTATGTTTTTGTTAGGATTGCATATGGATATATTATTTGTCAATGCGGTGCCTTTTTATTCGAGCGTAAACGTGGCCAGTATCAAGCGCAGTGATGGTGGTTTATCGGTTTACTCTCGAATAACGGGGCCCTTAAAATTTACTCGCACTTATAAACAAATTTTAATTTAATCGTCACTTTAATCTGGAAAATTTAATATTAATAAAGAGGTAATTATTAAAGTACCAATTTTGGGCGGTGTGGGGTGCTAATCCTTCCCCATCCGTAACCGAATCCTGAACCCAACATTTTTCTAAATCTCTAGTTTTTTATGGTGTCCGACCTACCTTAGTGGTCGGTGGCGACTCCATTTTTAAAATTAAAATACGGTTTTTCTAAAACCCCATGGAATATATTTTTTAATACCCAGAAAACCCACAAACACCTCGAAACCCGTTTTTAGTGAAAAAGAAGAGATCGCTACACTTCCTTACCTCTCTATATAAGGAATGTATCCTTAGTTATTCTTAAGTACTTAAAGATGTTTTTAACTGCAACCTAATGACCTTCACCGGGATCTACCTGGTACCAACTTTTCATACTTAAAGCGTATGATACATCTGGACGAGTACATAGCATGGCATCATACATGATAGATCCAATTGCTGAAGCATATGGAATCTTACTCATGCGCTCTCTTTCTTGGGGCATTGAAGGACATATTTCCTTCGAGAGTGAAATTTCATGTCTCATAGGTAAGAACTCCTTTTTGGATTTTTCCATAATGAATCTTTTTAGTACGTTATCTATGTATGTATTTTGACTCAGTCCTAGGAGTCGTCTCCATCTATCACTATAGATATTGACTCCTAATATTTATGTTGCCTCACCCAATTCTTTCATGGAAAAACATTTTTCTAACCAAGTTTTTATAGATTGTGAGCTAGGTATGTCATTTTCTATTATCAGAATGTGATCCACGTACAGTACCAAGAATATAACAGTGCTCCCACTAATTTTCTTGAAAGCACATGGCTTATCTTTATTTTTGTTAAAACCAAACTCTTTGATTGCGTTTTTAAAATGAAGATTCCAACTTCGAGAAGCTTGCTTCAATCCATAAATGGACCTTTGTAGCTTGCATATTTTTTCGACATCTTTTGGATCGAAAAAACTTTTAGGTTGTCTCATGTACACATCCTCATCTAGTTTTCCATTAAGGAAAGAGGTTTTAACCTCCATTTGCCATACCTCATAATTATAAAATGCAGCTATCACAAGTAAGATCTGGATGGATTTAAATGTGGCAATAGGTGAAAAGGTTTCATCATAGTCTATACAATGAATTTGATGAAAACTCTTAGCGACTAATTGCCTTTTGTATGTTTGTACATTACTATCCATGACATTTTTTTAAAAAACCCACTTGCACCCTATGGGCTTAACCCCTTCAGTTGGGTCAACTAAGGTCCAAACTTGGTTTTTTGACATGGAATCCATCTCGAATTTCATAGCCTCTAGCCATTTCTCAAAGTTTGGTCCCGTCACTGCTTCTTGATAAGTCATACGCTCATCTTGATCCATGAAGAGAACATCACTATGCAATGTGACAAGAAATCTATATTTCTCAAGCACATTACGTTCTATCAAAGATCTTCGCGGTGGTTGTGTTTCCAAAACTATTGAATGTTCCTCAACAACTTGTGAAACTTGTTTTTGTTCAATCTCTAGTTCAATGGTCTGTGGTTGATCTCGATTTCCGTTGAGTTCAATATTTCTGTTATTTCTTTTCAGAAAACAAATTCTCTTTCTAGGAAGATTCCTGTTCGAGCAACAAACACATTGTTCTCGGTAGGATTGAAGAAATAATATCCTTTAGTTTCTTTAGGATAACCCATAAAATTACAATTATAAGATTTGGGTTCAAGCTTTGTTGACATCTAATGTTTAACATAAGCTTTGCATCCCCAAATTTTCATAAATGACATACTAATATGTTTCCCAGTCCATATCTCATATGGTGTCTTTTGAACTGATTTAGATGGAACAAGATTTAGTGTGAAAGCAGTTGTTTCTAGCGTATGTCCCTAAAAAGAAACTGGAAGATCATCATGACTCATCATTGATCGAACCATGTCTAACAATGTTTGATTTCTTCTTTTGGAAACTCCATTCCATTGTGGATTACCAGGAGGTGTAAGTTGTGAGACAATCCCACATTCCTTAAGAAAGTCACCAAAATCTAAGCTTAAGTATACTCCTCTTCGATCTGATCAAAGAACCTTAATGCTTTTTTCTATTTGGTTTTGTACGTCATTTTTAAATTCCATGAAATTTTCAAGGGCTTCAGATTTATGATGCATTAGGTAAATGTACCCATATCTACTGAAGTCATCTGTGAAGGTAATGAAGTATTGAAACCCTCATCTGGCTTGTGTATTCATTGGCCCACATACATCATTATGTATTAATCCCAATAAATCACTTGCTCACTCACTTTTACCATTAATAGGAGCTTTGGTCATCTTTCCCAATAAGCAAGGCTCGCATACATCAATTTGTTCGAAAACAAATGAATCCAAAAATCCATCTTTATGAAGTTTTGAAATGCGGTTTTCACTTATGTGACCCAAGCGACAATGCCAAAGATAAGTTTGATTAGATTCATTTGTTTTTTTATCTTTTTGTATTTATGTTGTAAATGGGATTCTCTTTATCCAAAATATAGATGTAATTTATTTTTGTGACACACCATAGAAAACATTATCGAGATAAAAAGAACAACAATTGTTCTTAATAATTATCTTAAAACCAATATTGTCTAAACAAGGAATCGAAATGATGTTTTTAGTAAAACTAGGCACAAAATAACAATCCTCTAAAC
Source organism: Hibiscus mutabilis (assembly GCA_019671005.1). Classification (NCBI taxonomy): domain Eukaryota; kingdom Viridiplantae; phylum Streptophyta; class Magnoliopsida; order Malvales; family Malvaceae; genus Hibiscus; species Hibiscus mutabilis. The sequence goes on along the minus strand of CM033720.1, from coordinate 16,773,498 downwards.
ATAAATTAAGTCCACTAGGCAACGATAAAGTATATGTTCTTATAGCTAATGCAACAACTCTTGCTCCATTACCAACCAATAGGTCCACATCTCATTTTCTCAAATTTCTACTCTTTTGTAGTCCTTGTACAGATGTACAAATATGAGAACCACAACCGGTATCCAATACCCAAGAAGTAGGTGTTGATAAATTAATATCAATAACATAAATATCTGAGGCGGAAGCTCTGCTTTCATTTGCCTTCTTGACTTTTTTAAGATAAATAGGACAGTATTTCTTCCTATGACATGTCTTATTACAATGAAAACATTTTTCTTTCAGTAACCTGTCAAGGAAGTCCACGTTGTTCAATTTTTCCTTCTCAAGGATCGATCACAATGATAACGAATTTGTATTTGCCATAATAAGTCTACTATAATAAAATATGAATTTTTGAGTACATTTACCAAGTTTGATTATAAAATGACTTTATACTCCCACTACTTTTATTAAAATTTATAACCCTCAAATATTAATGTCAAAAATACTTTCTGTAAAGTTTTCCTAGTGGGTAAGGATCAAAAATTCACATTCTCTTAAGTTAGCTTTGGCTTTTCTCTTAAGATTATGGTTTAACTAGGTAAGCAACATTTGCTAATTAAATCTCATGTAACTCCTTCATTTGGTAAACAACTCTTGTTCATAATCATCTTATGATTATCCAAATAACTAGCCTTTAGGTTTCTAATCCTATTAGAGTAACCTAGTTAAGTTTTTAACTAATATTACAACCAGCGAATATCACATGCTTACTCTTCGCGTTTGGCCAAGATAGATACAAGTACCTTGCTTTAGCAGAACCTACATTGTATCATTCTAGACTTTAACAGTGGTTAACATTGGGCGGAAATAAAAGACTTAATATTTTATTGAGGGTTTTGTGAATATTATCTCACAATTTAACATTTGATCTTATCAATTAACTAGCATGCATCTCATACATTCATTTTATCACATACATGAAAAGCAGTAAATATAAATGCAATAGTTATATCCCATATCCTAAGGTGGTCAGTCCCAAGCCAATGGGAGAACCAAATTATTTTAAGGATAAAATCACTTCTCAAGCATCTTTCTGTCGGCTCATCTTTTCATTCCTCTAGTCCATGCTTCTTCGTATAGGTTACAATTTAAGAAACTCGTTTTACATACAAGGGAGTAAGATGAGAAGATAATTACAATACAAGTAGAGAGAGGCACGACACGCAGGCTGCATTTAAAAAACCTTATAAATCAAACTCAATGGGCTATTGGTCCATAACCATGCATATCAATCATAACATACACTTGTTTTATCTTGATTATTAAAATTACCAATTTGTGTCTATAACCTTTGTTGCCTTCATAGGGTTAAAGGGGTGAAATTTAAAATTGCAAGCATATTTCCTATGGGGAAAAGCCTCACGATTTGATAATTTTATTAACAGATTAATGTTTTCAGGATTTTTAATCCATAAGTATTTTTCGTTTAGAACAACTTTTGTTCCTATGCAAAATACTACCAGCCCTAAAACTCCATATTGAGTATGTTAACAATTAACATATAATATTTGAAGCCCTATCGACAAAGATCTTGATGATTAACTTTTAATCATCGATCTTAGAAACATCTTTAAACTTTATTAATAGGTTAACCGTGATTGAAATGATTTGCTCATACAAATATCATATATTCGCTAAATAAATCGAAAAATAATATGTATCTAATACAATTACATCACCCAAGTAATTAAAAACTCGAATCTGTATCGTACAAGCAGCTCTGACACCACAGTTGCGTCATGCCGGTACACCCTATGGTACAGCGAAAAAATTATCCGACGATTACCACCAGATCCATGTATGAGGAACGAATCGGGGTGAAAAGGGTGAAGAATTACATGTTTAAAATCTAGAATTCTAAATTTGGAGAAGATATATATCCAATCAAGATTCCACGATGTCGATTCCTAAGCCGCAACGTTAATGCTCCCACCTCTACTTAGTTCACCCAGTTAAAACGAGCATGTAAAACTCTCTAAAATATTTAGAGGTTTTTTCCAAAAAGTATTAATGACTGCTAGATCTCTCATGCATTTATATAGCCTTTGAAAATCCTAATTCAACTCATATTAGGATTTCAATATATATATATATATATTAAATATATAATCTCAATTCAACTTAATTAGGATTTTAATATATATATATATAGATTAAATATATATAATCCTAATTCAACTTAATTAGGATTTCAATATATATATATATATTAAATATATATAAGACTAATTCAACTTAATTAGGATTTGAATATATATAGATTAAATATATATAATCCCAATTCAACTTAAATAGGATTTCAATATATATATATATATATTAAATATCTATAACCCTAATTCAACTTAATTAGTATTTCAATATATATATATATTAAGTATATATAATCTCAATTCAAGTTAATTAGGATTTCAATATATACATATATATATTGATTTAAATCAAATTATATTATTTATATATTAAAAGAGTCATAGTTACAATAATTATTTTTTTAATATTTATCCAGTAGTTAAATTATATATATCAATTATATATTAATTTAACTAAATTCATGTATAATAAATTTGTACATATATAACTCATTTAATATATGCTCATTTCAACTTTGGGTGTGACCCTTTAGGTTCTTTGTAGTAAATATTAGAACATTTCTAATATTACATACAATGAGTGACATCTAGAAATATGTCATTGTCACCTAAGTTACAAGAAATCATCATTCGACATAACCTCTTAGTGATTAACTCTTTTCATGTATTACATCCTTTTATCGTTTATATCTAGATAGGACACAAGTCATGGAACAGTCACACTTGTATAGTCCATCTAATATTTCTTGATATCTTGAGTAGACTATTATAAACAAATAACTATGATATCTTATACCAACTTATTCGAGCATGGCCATGCATTTATAGTTTCACTTAATCAAGTTGGCCTACGATATTACTCCTATTATGTAGGAGGGACAAATGCTATCTTGATCAACCATATCCCACTATATAGATTGTGACATATCCAATATCATTCTTTATAGTGTAGTCAGATACGACACATGTTTGACTGTATCAAACTATGTCACTCACGATGTTGAAATAATGATGATCTCAAGTTTGAGGATCATGCATGCAGTTATCACTATGAGCAATATTGTGACTGTCACATAATAATCTAAGAAACATGCTCATAGTGGGTCAGTCCAGTATGTTCTCTAACACATACTTATGTATTGATTTTGACATCTCCATGTCAATGACAACACTTTGTCATCAATCAACTATAAATTAGTCTTGATGCATTATTGTTGTCCATGCCTACAATAATACTCGACTAAGGACATTTAAGAATAACCATATTATTATAAGGAATTTATTATAATTCAGTTTATTTATGCACGTAGAATAGTAACTGAAAATAATAATGGCAATGCCTCTGTATTAATAAACAAGGTAAAACAAATGTCATTTACAATCATCTTATGATTGGTCTTTGGGCATGCTCTAACATACTCAAGATACAACCAGATCACTATCACACTGTAGGACCAAGAGAAAACAACATTCCCATGTCCATATGGAATTTATGCCTTCTGTAGAATGCCGTTTGGCCTTTGCAATGGCGCAACAACATTCCAATGTTGTATGATGGCCATCTTTTCAGACATGGTGGATGATTTTCTAGAGATCCTCATGGACAACTTATATGACTTTGGAGGCACAGTTGACCAATGCTCAGGTAGCCAAACCAAGGTGATGAAATGGTTAAAGGTCTACAAAGAAGCATCGGTCCATCATGACAAGTCATTAGTCCTGTTACTAGATGACTAGCGTATCTAGTTTTACCCTTTTTATTTTTATGCATTTTATTTTTCTATATTTTAATTTTCTCAATTTAATCACCACAAATTTAATTTCTTAGAATTATGTTTTTTAATGTGTTTAGTTTTGTTTTGGCAGTTATCAAGGCACAAACCTAGACTGGAAGGACTTTCTAAACTTCTGGATAAACAAGGGTTTCGGATTGACCAGAGTTATACTTCTACACAGACACGTTGACGGCCATGTACAGACAGAATGAGAACATTGAGAATTTAGTATTCTTTATCCCTAAACTCATAACCTTTACGATTCTCTCTTACTTTTGCCATTCCCACTTCCCCATAACCATCACACATTATTAACGTGTTCCCCACGCTGTTTCCCTCATCACGTATCCATTCTCAGAACAATTAGTATTGAAGGTTGATTGACTTCCCATATTATCACCGGCTCTTCAAATTTCACTCATATCTCCTCTATTATATCACCAAATCAAGCGACGAAGCAGAACTCACTCCCTGACAATTAGATTTCCTTTTTTATACAAACATCTCAGCCTCCTCTGCAGTATTTTCCTTAACTATCCATAATGGCACAATGTTTTTCCTCCTCAAACTCTGTCTCTACTGAGGCTGACTCTGATAGCCCCGTCAACTCACCTTTCAACTACTCACCAATGGACCAATCTGCCAGCCGACTCCTCTCTAAATAATTTTGCTTAAGGTATGAACTTATATGCCAACAAAAGATTATCAAAGAAGAAGGATTGGACTTGACCCCTCCCTATCAACTATTGTTCGATGCAAATGTACTGCATGTTATTCGAACTCAAAATTTGGGAGCATTCATTCAACAGCCTGGTGACATTAATGTCTCATGGGTACATGAGTTCTATACCCATATTGGTCACGCTAGAGAGAAAGTGGTAAATGTTAGGGGGAAGTTGGTGGATTTCTCTGCCGAGGCAATCAATGAATACTATCAATTCTCCGACAGCCAGGATGCCCACTCCTCTTTCACGTCATTCGCCATTGAAAGAACATATTCCATGATTCTTCGTGACCTTTGCGTTCCTAAAACCAAATGGTCCAGGGGAGAGAGCCATGCGAAAATGGTACACTGACGGCACCTTCAGCCGAATTCAAGATTTTGGGCCCATATCATCAATAATCACTTGTTGCCCACTCGAAATTGAGAAACGTTTTCCCTCCACAGGATGTTACTCTTGGACTCCCTCATCATGGGATGTGATCTACACTCTGCATAGTTAATTCATGCTACCATCGTTGAAAGAGCTGCATCAATAGGCAAACCACAGGATTTAATTTTCCCCAACCTGATCACAGCCATTTGTGCGAAGGCGGGAGTAAGACAATGGGTGGGGGACACTATTCTTGATGCACTCCCTGGATTGCTTCCCTTCCCTTTCAAGTGGAAGAACTAAAAGGCTATGCCTAAATAACACCTTTATTAGTCAGTCCGGTGACAACCCCTCCATCACAAAAACCCTCAGTACCATTCTCCGGCCATATTTCTTGTATGTTCAACAAAAATATTTGGTTATACAGTCTTTATTTTAGAGATTGCTTCTGGACTTGCTATCGATTAACTAATGCTTGGCAAATAATTGATGAATTAGTGTAAATATGCCAGTAAAATAATGCCAAGTTTAGGTCTTTTAGCATGCAAATACACGATCAGCAAGTAATACTACAGTAAGCTGAGTACCGTATCCACAAATATTGTCCAGGAATTCAATGCCACAACAATTGCTTGTAAAATAAAACAAATGAGTTTGGATTGGGTTTTAGATTTAAGAAAAAATAACTAAGGAAAAGAAAGTAAAAGTTCAGGCAGATTGGCAAACAAATGTATTCAAATGGATGATGGCAAGGGATGCATGGATTTCACGCTAGCAAAGACATCATTTAATAACTTGCAGCCTTGGTTTTATTGCCAAACAGATTTTAAGGTTAGTATTGCCTCCATCGATAGCAATACCCTAAGTTAATTACGATTAACTCCTATATGTCTATAGCAATGTTTCTTAATAATTAACTTGGCAAAGTTCTAATCTTTACTCCTAAGGGGTAGATTCACTTCTGAAGTAAGCTCATCTACTTGAACATCTTCTGTCGAAGTTTCTCACCTTAGTACTTGGCAATTAATCGTCATCTCTTAAGTCTGTTAAGATATTAAGGTATAATATGCATGCAATGCCAACTATTGTATGGCAAACAATTTAGGAAAATTAAATACTAGTAGGATAGAAAAAATGCCAAAGCATTCAATTATTAAAAACTGAAAAGCATCTAAGCGTTCATCGCAAAAACATCCCCAGCCAACTTAAAAGAATTAGTTCATGGTAGGGGAACCATCAACACATCATCATTTTTAAATAACACCATCATTAAAACAGAATTAAAACTAAGAGAAATGGGCAAAGAAGAAGATCCATCGATTCAGCCCTTTAATAGATCCAGAGCTCTCAGTCTTAGCCTGGTCGAACTATAGTTTTCCCTCTTTCTTTACCATGGTGCAGCCTTCTTGATCGATCTCTCGGTTCATTGTTGGGCTTCCTTTAAATAGGCACTCCTGGAAACCCTAGATTGGGTTTGAATTTGAAAGTTGGTTACGCAGTTGAGATAAGCATGTTATCTTCTTATCAACTTATCCTCTCATTTGAATTTAGTGTTGACTGGATATTTGACCTACGGCTAACTAACCGAACATCGACCATCATTCTTTTGCCAACCGAGCTTTGCATTCCTCATCATACTTTTTCTAATCTCTACTCAACATTTCTCTTCTGCTCCTCCTACAATTAGCTCTTGCCATGCCACAAGAAACGTTCCTCAACTCTTTAATGCAAATGCATGATTCTGCTAGCTAAATGCACAAATATGTACTCAAAGTCAAGCAAAAGCATAGCAATATATATATATATATATATTAAAAGTAGTACTTTTGAGGAGTTAACACTCCCCCAAACCTAGCTCATTGCTTGTCCTCAAGTAATGCAACTAAAAATTATAAATACAGAAATATAAAATAAAGTAGAATACCATGGCAAAATTTTCTTAATATTAAACACATGCTAGCAAGCAAAATTTGGTCCTAGTTCTGTCCTCAGATATCCTAGAGCAGTAATGTCAAACATATCAAAAAATTCAAGTGCAACAATATAACACTAGCCTAGGGTCATCAAGTGTTCATGAAGTGCAGGCAATTTACATCAAGTATCCTTTAACCCCCTTAGCAAATCTTTACTATCCAAACTCAAAATTAAACTTTTTTTTTTATTTTTCCAAGGTTTCTTTTTGCTGGCATTAAATTAGGGTTCGCATCGTGACACTATTTGGCATGAGAAATAAAAGGGAGCATACTACGAATCCCCGCGTTAATCTAGACTACATCACTAAGCTAACCCATACACTCATACCCTAAAGTTTTGTTGGCTTGAAAACTAAGAATGAGCAAACCATAAAGCCCCAAGTTACTTGTTGTCTTTAAGGCATAGAAGTGTTCTAAATATTTTTTACTTGCCTTTGGCAAAACATTGTCGCCTTAATTTTTACTTTTACCCTGGCATTGTTTTTTTATTCTGCATTCAGTTTCAAGAATCCTAAGTTTGTTTTGGGAACTAGATGTATATCACGTGTTTAAGTGAGACTAAAGTTTCCTAAGCTAGAGATCAATTGCCAAGCAACTTGGCATTACTAATCTGTTGGCTCATGCAAACTAAAGATTTTAATTTCATCATCGGACAGGGCATACTAGTGAAAATTCTAACTATGCTAGCAAAAGTGTTGGCAAAATTATCAGGTTAAGAAACATGTTGAGGTTAAAATTTTTTTTACTGGTCTGGTATGCATGATATATTTAATACACATGGCAACATAATGCATATGGAAATAGAAACATGCATGAATGTCATGGCAATAAATGCGAGGCAACACACACCCCCAAACCAAAGGTGTGCATTGTCGTCAATGCATGAAAACACATATATACGAAATAATATGCATATGAAAATTGCAATTAAAGAGTTAAGGGTAGAAGACTCCCCTTTCGAAATGTTTCGGGCATGAGACGCGAGTCTTTCTCTTGACAAAGCTCCCTCGATTTGGAGCCATGTGCTTCTTTATCTTTAGCTAGGGTTTTGAGGTGGCAGTGGAGGATCTCACATCTTGGAAGACCTCCTTAATTATCCTCACTAGCTCAGACACGACAGTAGCTACTAGAGCAGCATAAGACGCTGGAGCAATAAGAGGCACATCAGTCTTGGCAGGTACTTCTTCATCATATTCTTGTGAAGTCTCAGTCTTGGCAGATTCAACTTGGATAGGCAATGCAAGGACAGTGGCATCGGATTGCTGAGTTAGAGTATGAACATATTGTGGGCTAGCTGGCATTCCTTCTGGTGCAGTGAACTCGGCTGGTAACTCTGGGAATGGTGGTGATGCCCTCAAGGGTCGTCTTAAGCGCACGATCCCTAGCTCCAATGTATTGCCAGAGAACCAAATTCTGCTCTGTAGCCTTTTCTAGTTTTTGGAGAATGATTTCTTGTCGCTAAAAGATTTGGAAAATTAATGCCAAGGCATAATCTGTCATCAATGCTAGTATCGGTGTGATAGGTTATGGCTAAGGTTTTCTAGGAACAGACATTGGCTCAGTAGCCTTTCCTTTGCCCTTTTGCTTCGCTTCCCTAGCAATCAACTGTTGCCACAGAGCAAAAGTGATGGTTCCCTTGCATTTTTGGGTGTTATTAGAGTCTAGCTTTTGCACCTTATGCAACCTACAAATTTTAGAGATTAGTGAAGGAAAAATCAGACTACCACTGCCCTTACCAGCATATTTGTAGGTCTCATCCACGATCAAACATCCCACGTTGATTTTTCTTCCCAACATAATGGAATATAGCAGAGCCATTTGCTTTTCTAAAACAGTTTCATTGTGCGTGGTTGGTATAAGATTTGCCTTCAAAAAGTGGTTCCAACCCCTCGGTTGTGGCTTCAATGCTAGCCGTTTCACAATCTATTTATTTTTGGATGAAACAATCCATTTTGTGCCAGATTCGTACAAGTCTTTCAAAATCAGCTGCCTCTTGGCTTCATCTAAAGATTCAACAAATGCCGAATGTTTTCCCTTGCAACATTTAATTTAAACAAGCCATTAACATATCATTCAGCTAATTGTACACACGTACCTCGTACAAAAAGAAAAGGTGAATATTTTGTAGTAAGATAGGCATAGAACTCGCGAACAATGGTGGAGTTGACCTCCTCTGGCTGTTGGCAAAAGGTTTCCCATTTGTTCTTCTTGATGATGGCAACTAGTTCAGGTGAGTAACCCAAGTTGACTTCGTTCTTGAACTCAAAACCTTTCTTGTAGCAGAAAGTACGAGCAATGAATTTTTTTTCGTATTTATTCTTGATTTCAACATTGAAGAAGATTTTGAACGTTGCTGAAGAAGATGCCATTGCAAAAGATTTGGGGAAAAGATAATGATTGGAAAAGATATTTGGAAAATAAGTTTTGTTCTTGATTTTCTTTTAACGTGAGAGAGAGTTAAAAGAGAGTAAATATTTTGTTTAAATGAAAAAATAGGGGTTAAATAAATAGATAAGGGAGACGGTTGTGATGGTTTTAATGGTGAGGTTAGTGGAGATAATAATGAAATGATAGTCATTCGTGTACGGGGAAGTAGGAAAATGATGGGTTTAAGAGTTGAAGGAGGTGACAGCGCGGGAAAAGAAAAGGGGTAAAAGGTTAGGGTAAATTTTTAAGTTTGAAAACTTAACCTATGTACTAGGGTTTTCCCGCTTCAGCAAAAATCTCTCTCCCTTGGGCCTGATCGTGCATAGGGTCCACGTGTATTCGATGGGTGTCCTTTGGCATACTGCTCTGGCATTATGTACTGGCAAAATTTCCTGTACTAATACTCACAAAAACCTTTCAAAGCATAAAAATAAAATATAAATAAAATAGACAAACCCAAATACTGAAAAGAAAGTAACTACCTAACTATTTACAATGATCATACTGTGATGGCAAAATTACTCAATCTCTGCCAAGAGAATGTTCTCCTTGGCATTATCCTGACTTCCTTCCCAATAGTGCTTCAACCTCTGGCCATTCACTTTGAACGTTATACCAGTTTTGAATCCTTGATATCTACTGCTCTATGAACATAAGGCTTGACAACTTCAAAGGGTCCTAACCATCTGGACTTGAGTTTTACTTGAAATAGTTTAAGCCTCGAATTGAACAATAGAACTTTTTGCCCAACTCCAAACTGTCTTGACAAAATTCTATTGTCATGCCACTTTTTCGTTCTTTCTTTATAAAGCCTGGCAATTTCATATGCTTGTGCTCTAAACTCCTCCAACTCATTTATGTCTAACAAATGTTTCTTACCTGCAGCTTTCCATTCCATGTTTAACTGCTTGGTGGTCCAATAAGCTCGATGTTCTAACTCCACTAGCAAATGGCATGACTTCCCAAATACAAGCTTGTATGGGGAAGTTCCTAAGGGAGTTTTGAAAGCTGTTCTATATGCCCACAAGGAATCATCTAGCCTCAAAGACTAGCCATTCGTGTTGGGTTCACAGTCTTCTCCAAAATATTCTTGATTTTCTTGTTCGAAATTTCTGCCTGGCCCTTTGTTTGAGGATGGTAGGCAGTGGCAATTCTTTGCTGGATTGCATACCTACACAGAGCTCTACTAATTAATTGACATTTAAAATGAGTACCTTTATTGTAAATGATAGCTTTGGGGGCACCAAATCTAGTAAAAATATGCTTGTGTAGGAACTTGGCATTAGCCTTGACATCCTTTGATGGGAGAGCAACAGCTTCAAACCACTATGAGATGTAGTCTACTGCCATAAGTATGTATAAACTGCAAAATGATGGGGAAAAGGACCCATAAAGTCTATCCCCCACACATCAAACAGCTCTACAAGCATGATATTCTGAAGTGGCAATTGATGTCTACTGGAAATGTTTCCAGTATGCTGGCATCTATCGTATGCCTTGGCAAAATAATGGGCATCTTTGAATAATTTAGGCCAGAAAAATCCTGACTGCAACACCTTGGCCGCAGTTTTTATTCCAGCAAAGTGGCCTCTATATGCTACTGCATGGCAGAGTTGAAGAATATTTTGTTGTTCATCCTCTGGCGTACATTGATGAATGATTTGGTCGGCATAATGTTTGAACAAGAATGGCTCATCCTAATAATATTGCCGTATGTCTCTTAGAAATTGCTTCTTGGCATTACTTGCCAAGTATGGTGGCAAAATACTGCTGACTAGGTAGTTGACTATGTCAGCATACCATGGCATGGAATTGACTGCAAGTATTCATCAAAAAACTCATCTCTAATGGCAGCAACATTGAGATCCTTATAGTGGTCCTCTAATTTCCTCATGGTGGTCCTCTAATTGAGACAAATGATCAACTACCAAGTTTTCACTCCCCTTTTTATCTCGTATCTCGAGGTCAAATTCTTGTAACAAAAATGTCTATCGGATAATGCAACACCCCGCACCTAGTCTGGTAGAAAATCAGATCAGAAAGTGTTACAGGAACAAGAACAATGACTAATACGATACTTCGTTTAATTATCTATACAAATTTGGGGGATTTTAGAAAGGACATTAAAGCATATATCATGAACCAGATCAAATTAAATCTTTTATAAACTTAGGGAAGTTAATCAATAGTTTCCATGGACTTGCAAAAGTTAGTTCACACATTTTTTAACAGAGGTATCGATACACCCAAGGGTCATATCGATACGCTATAGCTAAAGTGGCTTTTAAATATTCAGTGACAAGGGCCCGTACCCATACACATCAAGGAATATCGGTACGCCCAGAAAAGACCGTTAATACCTTCAGGTTCCACGAACCCATATCGATATGTGACCAACTCATATCCATACGCGATTAAATTTATTTTTCAAATCCGATAGAGTGTATCGATACGTACCCATCCGTATCGATATCGAGCTAACTTCAGAATTCTAGAATCCAGTCACCGTACCGATACGCCATCACCTGTATCAGTACACTCCTTAATCCATTCCCAGTATTATAAGCCCGTACTGATACACCATCACCCGTATCGGTACAGTAAGACCTATAATGCCAATTTTTATATGGTTTATTAGAGTTTCGCTCGACCGAACCATATCCAAATTCAATGAACTCAAGACTTCTTAACCTGAAATGCATGAGAGATGAATACATTAGTCATACTTTGCCTAGTGAGGTAGTCATATGAGTTAATCGTAGGGTGCATTTTATCATGATTCAAGGTTGGCTATGACAATAATAACATGGCATGCAATTCAATAGCAATTATACATTTTGTCAATGAGCAATACAACTACATTAATCAATACAATTTTCAAATTCAATAACAACTTATATTGCATAACAATAAATTTTCTTGGATCGATGTAAGGTATATGGATACACAAATTCCTATGCCGCACCAAAAACAATAGTGGTCTAGTCTCTCTGCCGCACCAATATGACCATAACACAACATCTCTCTGCCGCACCACAATAAAGGCAGTAGCCTACCCATACCAATGAGCTCATGAATTCTATGGCATGCCAATTGTATCCAATACTACTCGAATCCAAGGTTCAATAACGATAGTTCGGTAACATTAGTTTCAATAATCATGTTTCAATATCGATAAATAATAGCAATGATTTAATATGCCAATGCTTTAATGATTTCGATAACAATAACAATGATGCTACGGACATTGAATTGATGCAATACCTACCAGTACTTACCAATATAGCCGTCAACAATGTTCTTATGCAATAACCTTATTTCACAAAGTTAGTGATGCAATAATTGATATTCAAAGGTTCGAGAAAGGCACCTAGCTTATTCTTGAGACTCCGACTACACTCACCTCAAATTTTGAAGCTTCTACGGCTCTTGAATTACTACTCTTTTGTTCCTAGCTTTTGAAGGAGATGGTGGTCCCTCTTTCCCCAACACTTGTGCTAGGTAAAACAAAGGGAGATGTTAAATTCCATATAACAACCTTAATATCAATAATTCAAACTTGAAATAGCTTTGAGCTACTAGATTTACATGGATTGGAGTCTTAAAGGATACTGCTCAATTTAGATGTTTCTTAGCTTTAACTTGAAATTACTCAACAACTATCCATGGAATCAATGAATCGTTTGGGGACTTTCACTTACAAATCAAGGGCTATTTAGTGGTGTTGAGAAATCAAGAAAAGCTTAAACAAATAAATGAGGTGCTTGCTAGAGCTAGAGGTTGAAGATGGAAATGGTGGTGCTTGCTTAACCTTGGGAAAAAAATGAAAGTTGAGAGATAGTGTCTCGGTGGAATCAAAGCCAAATAATAAGTGTTTTAAACACTATAGCTTATTTTCCCTTTTCAACCGATGGGCTTACCCTCCCGTAAGGGTAAGCTTATTCTATTAATTTATTAATCCTTTTATTTCTTCCACACTAATAATTAGCCACCTCCCAAGTCTAATCTTTTACAATAATTAAGCCAACACTTTGCATCATCTCCTAGCAATCCCACATGAAGTGGGTGGCAAGCTAGGAGGTGACTCGCATCAAAGTGGTATAATTATGAGGGTAGTCCCTCAACTTCCCAAACTTCACACTTTTGCTCTCAAACTTTCAATTATTGCAATTTAGCCCGTAAATTGTTTCTAAAGGGTTTAATTAGGTCCAAAGTCTATAAATTAGTCTTAATTTGTGCCCAATACGGTATTTTTTACCACACAACTTAATTCAATAAAATATTTAGACCTTTTCAATATAGATCTTTCGATCATCGAAACCTAATTCTGACTAGACCGGTTTTTGGGGTGTTACAATTCTTCCCCCTTAAGAAAAATTTGTCCTCAAATTTTTACCTACAATGATGTCGAGATCATATTCTTCTTCATTGCCCCTCACATGGCACATCTGTACATAAGCCTTAGATTTAGGCCTATATGATGCCTTAGACACATCACTAGGCTTTCCATAAGATCATTGTCTCGCTCATTTGCCTCGGAAGGACTGAACAGAAGATAGAGGATTAGCTACTACAAAAGTAGACTTGACCGTATTCTTGAGGTAGTCACGAATGAGATATCCCATCTCTCTACAGAAAAAGCATGATCCGGATTTCTTACGACATTAACCCACATGATGCATGTATTGACAGAAATTACAAATTGGAAATTGTGTCTCTTGTCCATAACCACCAGTGCTATCAATAGAATCGGTCCTAGGGAATGACTGGGTTACGGCTTGAGGCCTAGCAATATATTCAGAATATGAAGGCTGTGAATACACATGTTGTTTTGTACTATGAACTTTTTGGGCAACTTCGGTAGCTTTAACCCTGCTTACCAGGTACTGGAAATCAGAAATGGCCAATGCCATGAACATAGGGCATAGATCATCATTCAACCCATTGATAAATATTCTACACTTCTCTTCTTCTTTCTTGATATATTCAACTCCATATATACATTACTTACAGAAATCATGGATATACAGCTCCACAAATAGCCCACCTTGCTTCAAATGAAGAAAGATGTCATGCCTCTCAGCGAGATAATATTCACTAATATATTTCTTTCGAAATTCGCGTAGAAAAAACTCCCAAGTCACAGCTTCTTCAAGAACTGCGAGAATGGTAGTCTCCCACCAATACAACGCTTCATCGGTTAGCAATGCAATGGCACATTCAAGCTTGTGTTCATCGGAGCACTGTAGTTGCTTAGTCAAGATTCTTAGAGTACTGTCCAACCAATACTAGTAATTTTAGGATCATCATCATCACGAGCAGTAAAAGAATAGGCTCGATGCTGAGGCAACTTATCGATGGGAGCTCGGGCATTTGGAATGGCAACAATAGGAGGTTGGAAGGTCTATTCAGCCTTCATTGATGTCATGAATATTTTGAACATGTCGGCCATGTTCCTATAACATTCGGGTTGAGCAGATTGTACCTCGGGCTTAGGGTTCAGTGCCAGAGGATTTTGCATAATTGAAGGATCTCTTCCTCTAATCTCCTCACCATGAGTTGAGGAGCCAGTAACATGCTCATCTATACGAGCCTGATTAGAGTTGGACATCTATAAATAAAGAGATCGGGTTAGCCGGCAAGTTACAATATACAATAAATAACTCATAGGTGGCATAATACAATGCAATGACAACACAATAAGCTTCAGTTTAGTCCTAGAATTGACTA
This sequence comes from Hibiscus mutabilis, assembly GCA_019671005.1. NCBI lineage: Eukaryota > Viridiplantae > Streptophyta > Magnoliopsida > Malvales > Malvaceae > Hibiscus > Hibiscus mutabilis. The sequence continues at coordinate 16,758,324 of CM033720.1, read as the reverse complement.
AACTCTAGCTCTGATACCACAAATCTAACACCCCCTACCCGGTCTGGTAGAAAACTGGATTGGAAAGTGTTACTGGAACAAGAAAGATGACTGATACGATACTTCGTTTAATTATCTATACAAATTTGGGGGATTTTAGAAAGGAAAATAATGCATATATCATGAATCAGATCAAATTAAATCTTTTATAAACTTAGGGAAGTTAATCAATAGTTACCATGGACTTGCTAAGGTTAATTAACACATTTTTGAACAGGGGTATCGATACAGCCAAGGGCCGTATCGATACACTATAGCTAAAGTGGCTTTAAAAATTCCAATGAAAAGGGCCCATACCGATACACATCAAGTCATATCGGTTCGCCCAGCAAAGACCGTTAATACCGTTAGGTTTCGCGGACCCGTATCGATACGTGACCAATTCGTATCGGTACTCGATTAAATTCATATTTCAAATCTAATAAAGTGTATCGATACACACTCATTCGTATCGATACCGAGCTAACTTCAAAATTCCAGAATCCAGTATGCCCCTCAATCCGTTCCTAGTGTTATAACTCGTACCGATAAGCCATCACCTATATCGATACGGTAAGACATGTACTGCCAATTTTATCTAGTTTATTAGAGTTTTCCTCGACCGAACCATATCTGAATTCAATAAAATTTTACTAGTAATTCTATTTAGCTTAAAACTAATGTCATGCCAAATTATAAGGTCGAACGAATCTGTTTGCTACGTTTTCCCTAATTTAGGCCAAGTATACATATATAATCATTTTTAGCTACTTTTAAATGGTCAAGATTAAACCCTTAAACTTACACAAGCCAACTAAATCACATACATATCAAAAAGGGTAAAATTGACTTATGCAACACTTATGCCACCATACTAGAAGTCTAAAGAGTTGATATACTTTACTTTATCAACAAAGTGACTTGCCAAAAACCTTCACGCCCCCGATCTCAAACTCAAAGACTTCCTAACCTGAAATGCATAGAAGATGAATGCATTTGACATACTTTGCCTAGTGAGGTAGTCATAAACAATGAATTATTCGTAGGATGCATTTTATCATGATTCAAGGTTGACTATGACAATAATAACATGCATGCAATTCAATAGCAATTATACATTTTAGCAATGAGCGATGCAACAACAATGATCAATACAATATTCAAATCCAATAACAACTTATATTGCATAACAATAAATTTCCTTGGATCGACGTACGATATATGGATACGCAAATTCCTACGCCGCACCAAAAAAATAGTGGTCTAATCCCTCCACCGCACCAATATGACCATAACACAACATCCATCTATAGCACCACAATAAAGGCCGTAGCCTACCCGTACCAATGTTCTCATGAATTCTATTCCATGTCAATTGTATCCAATACTACTCGAATCCAAGGTTCAATAACTATAGTTCGGTAATAATAGTTTCAATAATCATGTTTCAATATTAATAAACAATAGCAATGATTCAATGTGCCAATGCTTCAATGATTTCGACAACAATAATAACGATGCTACAAAAAATGAATTGATGCAATAACCTTATTTCACAAAGTTAGTGATGCAATAATTGACATTCAAAGGCTCAGGAAAGGCACCTAGCCTATTCCTGAGACTTCGATTACACTCACCTCATATTTTGAAGCTCATACGACTCTCAGATTACTACTCCTTTGTTCCTAGCTTTTGAAAGAGATGGTGGTCCGTCTTTCCCCGGCACTTGTGCTAGGTAAAACAAAGGTAGATATTAAATTCCATATAACAACCTTAATAACAATAATTCAAACTTGAAATAGCTTTAGCTTGTAATGCCCTAAATGTTGGCCAGATCGGGTAGGTGTTCGGGAGAATCGATTTAGGCAATTCGAATAGTTTTGAGAATTTTATTCTATAAAATGGATTTTTTAGGGAAAATAAAATATGGAAAAATGCTAGAAATTACTTAATTAATATTTTAAGTAATTTGGGGAATTCAATTTGAGGTAAATAAATCTGATTTTAAGACAATTTGGTATAGTGACCAATTCTTTCAAGGATGTCAAATGCCTCCGTGTAATTTTTTTGTAGCAACAAATTGTTGTCAAAGTATCAGCCACAGTCTTGGCATGAGCATTGAGTCCGTTATAGAAGGTCTCCATTTGGGTCCAAGTAGGAAATCCAAGCATGGGGCATCTTCTCAGCATGTCCTTAAAATGCTCATAGGCATCATACAAAGTCTCAGCATCAACCTGCCTAAAAGTGATGATATCGCTCCACAGCTTGGCATTAAGTTTAGGTGGCTGGAATCTTAGAAGAAACTTCTGGCATAATTCTGCCCACAAACTGATTGAACTAGGTGGCAAAGAACTTAGCCATAATTTTGCTCTATCTCTCAAGGAAAATGAGAATAGTCTTAGCTTCACTGTCTCTTCAGCTACACTAGGTTGCTAAAATAGTTGGCACACCTCCATGAATTGCTTCAAGTGTTACCTTGGTTCTCTAGTAGGTGATCCATAAAATTGACCAACATTCAATAGCATCTGAATAATTACCGATTTAAGTTCAAAATTGACTGTATTTACCTCGGGACCAATCAGTCCTGGCATCAAATTATCCATGCTTGGTGCCAAGTGTTCTCTAATAGGTCTATTTTCAGGATTTTCAGCAGTAACAGTAGGTGCAGGGGGTATCCCATTATTTATTGGTGGGTTCTCCTTATTATTTATGACACAGTCCACTCCATTTCCATTATGAGCCATTTCTCAAAGTTTTTTTTCAATATGTGTAGGCTTCTTTCAATCTCTGGGTCGTATGGCCAATCTTCTTTCGCAGCGGGGCTCCTGGACATACACCAAACAAACAAAATAAATAAAAACAAACAAAAACAAGCAAAAATCAAAACAATAAATTTTGTTGTAATCCCGATATGGCGCCAAAAACTTTTCGACTAACTAACGCTTCCCAAACAATTGATGAACTAGTGTAAATATACCAGTAAAATAATGCCAAGTTTAGGTCTTTTTGCCTGCAAGTATACACGGTCAGTAAGAAATACAGAAGTAAGCTAAGTACCGTATCCACATGGATTGTCTAGGAATTTAATGCCACAATAATTGCTTGTGGAGTGAAACAAATGAGTTTGGATTGGGTTTTAGATTTAAGAAAAAATAACTAAGGAAAAGAAAGTAAAAGTTTAGGCAGATTGGCAAACAAATGTATTCAAATGGATGGTGGGCGTTGGCAAGGGATGTATGGATTTCACGCTAGCAAAGACAACATTTAATAACTTCTAGCCTTGGTTTTATTGTCGAGCAGATTTTAAGGTTAGTATTACCTTCGTCAATAGCAATACCCTAAGCTAATTACGATTAACTCCTATATGTCTATAGCGATTTTTTCAATAATTAACTTGGCAAAGTTCTAATCTTTACTCCTAAGAGGTAGATTCACTTCCAAAGTAAGCTCATCTACTTGAACATCTTTTGTCGAAGTTTATCACCTTATTACCTGGCAATTAATCGTTATCTCTTAAATCTATTAAGATTTTAAGGGATAATATGCATGCAATGCCAACTGTCGTATGGCAAACAATTTAGGAAAATTAAGTACTAGCAGGATAAACAAAAATGCCAAAGCAATCAATTATTAAAAACTGAAAAATTGCTAAATGTTAATCACAAAAACATCCCTTGCCAACTTAAATGAATTAGTTCATGATTGGGGGAACCATCGACATATCATTGTTTTCAAATAACGCCATCATTAAAATAGAATTAAAACTAAGAGAAATGGGCATAGAATGAGATTCATTGATGCAGCCCTTTAATGGATCCAGAGCTCTCAGTCTTAGCCTGGTTGAACCATAGTTTGCCTTCTTTCTTCACCACGTTGCAACCTCCTTGATCGATCTCTCGGTTCATCATTGGGCTTCCTTTAAATAGGCACTCATAGAAACCTTAGATTTGGTTTGAATCTGAAAGTTGGTTACGCACTTGAGATAAGCGTATTATCTTTTTATCTTCTTATCCTCTCGTTTGAATTTAAGGCTGATTGGATCTTTGACCAACAGCTAACTAACCGAACATCAAGCATCCTTCTTTTGCCAACCAAGCTTGGCAATCCTCGTCCTACTTTTGCCAATCGCTACTCGACATTTCTCTTCTACTCCTCCTACCATCAACTCATGTCCTACTCCTGCCATGCCACAGCAAAGAAATAAACATTTACTTTGGCAAAGGAAACGTTCCTCAACTCCTTAACACAAATGCATGATTCTACTATCTAAATGCACAAATATGTACTCAAAGTCAAGCAACAGCATAGCGATATATGTATAAAAAGTAGTAATTTTGAGGAGTTAACACTCACCAGTGGTGTTTCCTTCGGTGCCTACACATCTTCCTTCTCCTACTGCTGTTGCACCTGCATCTGCACCACCCACCACCCAACAAAGATAGTGACCAGATACTGATGTTGGTGCCTCCTCTCGCCCTGCCAAAAGTTAAAGTACTACCGGGACAAAGGCAAGGGCATCTTCATCCGGGAACCCTCTCCTAAGTAACTCATTGGGTTAGTTTTTCTTTTATTTTCTTTTCTTTTGTTTTTATTTTTAGTTTTCTTATTGCATTGCATTGCATATTTTCTTTTTATTTGTTTTTCTTGTTTCCTTTTTGCATTGGAGACAATGCTCTTCTCAAGTTTGGGGGGGGCACTATCCTTTGTATATATTAGGTTAAATTTAGGTAATGATTTTTAAAAAAATTTATTACATGTAAATAGCCTAATCTGTTTTTGCCAGTTCCCTTTGCTATGATTCTACTAATTCTAAAATTGCTGCTGTGTTGATCATGATTTCCTATGATTAATCTATGCTTAATGTTTTGCAATGTGTTAAGAGCTTTTGTGTTTTGAACTTAGTGCTGAATCTGTTATAGCTTTTACATCACAAGTTGTATGCTTTCTAAAAAGGTTAAGAAACTTTAGGAAAATTCTAGGTCGAATCTATGATGCCAAAGCATGAATTAATGTGAATGAACTAAATGCTCAATGTAGAAATTAAAGGCTTAATTAAACTTCTAGAAAATTGAAAAAATAATTAAAAAATAATTAAAACTCGATGCCATAGGCAAAACTGTCGAGGGACACTCTTCTGTGCATCTTGCTACCTTAGTACACTAGGTGACTTGTGTTTGCTCCATTTAACTTTCCCAGGTAGAAATGGTAGTATTGGAATAAGAGTGAATAAAAGTCTTCGCAAGATGACTCTGCTCGTAGGGCTCAGGGATGGGTTGTTTGCTCCACTCCATCTTCAGGTTTGAAGAGTGGTACTGATAAGCTGAAGCCCCGGTGATACAGGTTTTTATACTTAAAAAGAATGAAGAGAGTACAATATTATGATTAAAGGAAAAATAATATGTCGAGGCAAAAATAGATACCAACCTTTAAATTTTTCTAAGCTATTAAGTGATGAATGCATGTGTCACAACACCCACTACATCTACAATAGAATTAATCCTTGGGACAAAATTGTGAGCTCTTATGCATTGCATTTCATTAAAATAGATGAGGAATGAATTACTGCTGCATCATTTCTTGAAATCCTTGTTATCATGGCTAAGTTGGAACCTTGGGAACTATGGGTTGTTTACTATTTACTGTTTATTGTTTTTGATTTTGTTTTTCATGTTTAGATAATATTGCTTGAGGACAAGCAACGGTTCAAGTTTGGGGGTATTTGATGAGTGTGTAAATGACCTATTTTACATACCTTTTACTTGAATTTTGTATGTGTTCACGCTCATTTAGTTGCATTTAGGAATAGATTGCATATAGTGTGCATGTAGTTAGGGAGTTCCACTGCCTATGCTTAAATGTTATATTTTTGGTACTTTTAATGGCAAAGGTAGTGTTTTATGGTTCATGGGCAAGAACCATTGGAGCTGAAGGAATGCTAGAGCAAAAGAGTAGCAGATCTCTTGGTTGGAGCTAATGAGGCAAGAGGAGTTGGAGATAAATCTACCTTTGACCCACGTGAAATTTCTCCTAGATACAGAACTCATTAAAGATAGCGATAAAGCAAAGATCCTCTTAAAAGAGGTCATACCCTTTAGGGTTATAAAACCCTAGCTTCCCCGTCTATATAAGGAAGACTTGGACAATAATTCAAGAGAGCGCGATTACAGAAGACAATCCTTAGTCCTCAACTATTGGAGAACCACCAGAGTCGAAGTGCTAGAGGGGTCTCCATACAACAGACGCAATCGAAAGAGGCAGAAGGAGTGTGAGACTTGCAACAACAGTTGGAAAGCACAGAGGAAGATTGTCAATGATGCTTAACCCTTTTTTGTCCCTTACTTGATAAACTACTTATGTTTTTAATTTCTATTGTGGATATTTTACGCTCAGACATGAGCTAAATACTTTAGTTGAGTTTATTGATTTACAAGATTTTATGTTTTGAATACTTTATTTTAATGCTACAGTTAGTTTTCCTTTATCTATTATGTTAATTGTTCTTCATGCATGGTTATTGTAAGAGCTATCGTGAGAGGCCTTTTAACTATTGATTTGTGGCTTAATATCGAGAGAATTAGGTTAAACAAACGTGAACAGTGGGACTAAGCTGTTAACTTAGTCTTAATATGGCTTAGACATAAGTTTAGGGTTTCAATGACTAATAAGGATTATTTAAACAAATAATAGAGTTGCTAGGGTTCACGTAGGCATGTATTACCTTAGTTTCAATGTTATTAACTTCTAGGCATTGAGAGGGTCAAAAGTTCATTAGAAAATCCTGTTGAGTAGATAAAGATCTTAATGGTTTACGCAGACATGTATTGCAAGTCACTATAGCATTGAAATAACTAATCAAGCATATATCCTAGGCAATAAACCCAGCCTCAATAGTTATCTATTATTTGCCGTAAGTTTGCCTTAATCATAGCTATCTTTACTTTACTTGTTTTTAGTTTGGATAAACCAACACCAACCAATATTTTCTCAAACATTCTTAAGTACAATAACTTCATATTTATTGATCCAATCCTCGTGGGTTCAACGCTCTACTCTATCACTTTAGTACTTAATCGATGAGTATACTTTCTCTAAAGTGCATCACTATTCGACTAAGGGGTTCCTCACTATGCACAAGTTGGCACTCTTCGTAGTCATTCGTATACTTAAGAGTGATGAAGACATTGAGTGTGATCTTTTGGTCGTTCATCTTCATAGTAAATCCACCCTTTACAATTGATCACAATACGTCCGATAACAAGGAATGGTCTTCCGAGGATGATAGGTGCATTCTTGTCAGCTTCACAGTCAAGGATGATTAAATCTGTCGAAAAGACATATCTATCTACCTTAACCAAGATATCTTCAATCCTTCCTTCGGGTCAAATTTGAGAACAATTGGCCAATTGAAGGATCATTGATGTAGGTTTAGCTTTTCTCATGCCCAACTTTGTAAACTTTGATTTCGGTATCAAATTGACACTTGCACCGAGACTGCATAAAGCACGACTATAGTAGTTTCGGCCTACAAAACATGGAATAATGAAGGTGCCAAGATCCTTCATCTTGGGTGGTAAATGACTTAACATCTCCACACACTTGTCTGCTGTAGCAACAGTTTCAACTTCACCCACCATCCTTTTCTTGGTCACGATTTCCTTCAAAAACTTTGCATATATTGGTATATGATCATGGCCTCTAGGAATGGGACATCAATGTTCAACTATTTAAGCATCTCCAAAAATATCTGAAACTGAGCATCTTGTTTCTAAGCCTTCAATCATTGCAGAAATGGAGGTGGCGGTCTGGACACATTGCGTGGTCTACTGGATGTTGTAGCATCCTTAGCACTGTCATTTTTGCCATCGGTAGCAAGGTCCTTCACTGTATCAGACACATGAGATGTATCTTTGGCTGCTAGAGGATTGGTGGATGGCTTGCTTGGAATGGAATCAGCAAGGGAACCTTCCCCAAAATTGTCATCTTTGGTCAGTTGTATGCCACTACGTAATGTGATAACATTGTATTGCTCTGCACTAAAGGTCTTAGCGACCTCAGTATCAATAGGTAACCCACCTTGAGGCCTCATCTTCAAGACTTGGGCAATCTGCGCGACTTGCGTTTCCAAAGATTGAAGAGAAGCGGTGTTGTTTTATATGATTGTTGATTTTGTAACATAGCAGCTTGCGTTGTGAGCATGTCACTATGGCTCTTGAGGTGTGTTGACTGATCCTGCATGATAACTCGGGTAGTTTCCATAAAGCTTTGATAAGTTGAATCAAGAGAATTAGAATTAGAGTTTGAAACTCCCTGATTCTACCTCTGAGTTTTCTATTGGAATCTAGAAGGCTCAGCTATAGCGTTCTGTCGGGATTCTAAATTTCTTGTGTTACCTCTCCAACCAAAATTTGGATATTGTCGCCACCCTGGGTTGTAGGTGTTCAAATAGGGATTGTTGTTGTGATTAACATTCCCTACGTAGCATCCAGATTCTTGTTGATGGGGGCATTCATTCGACTGGTGTTCCCCATCATAATGTTCACACGTATATTGAATTACCTTAGCCTCCAGAGTGTTGGATATCAGATGCATGTTCATGAGTAGGTTTGCAATGGTGGAAAGTTGAGCTGCTACACTTTGGGAATCATCCAATTGGAGTGTTCAAGAAGATTAAGGGTCGAGAATCAATCTCCCCGTAGGAAACTGGTAGTCATTATTGGCTATTCAATTAAGAATTTCAAAAGCCTCTTCAGGATCTTTGTCGAGCAAAATACCATTGGCTGAAGAGTCAATCATCATTCTTGTTGGAGTGTTGACGCCATTATAGAACGTCATTATGTGTAGCCAATCATGAAATCCATGAATTAATCACTTACATAGCATATCTTTATATGTGTCCCAGCATTCATATATAGATGCCTCATCTCTCTGCTTGAATGCTATGATCTTGCTCCGCTTTTGATTGTACACGTTCAGTGGAGCATATCGGTGCAAAAAGCTTTTGCACAGGTCATCCAGAATGTAATAGATCCTGAGGATATAGTTTTCAACCATGCTCATGTTAGCTATAGTGCCCTAGGGCCTATTGTTTGGACATGATATTTTGATTATTGAATTTATTATTATAATAAATTTGCATGCTTTTGTATCCTTGAATATTATTAATTATTCTAAATATCCCTAATCAGTTATTTTTGTGGAAACAATAATAAGATAAGATTGGTATGAAGTTTGATAGATATTCATAAGATGAAGATGTGAATGAGATTCAAATCAAATTCATACATGTATTTGTTGAGAACAAATATTAGGATCGAATCATTTTGAGATTAATACATGGATTAAAGTTATTTATTAATCTTCAACAGTTGTGACATTAAATCCTTAGACCTAAAATTGCTACGGTTCTCAACATGATGATTATTATGTTTTGACATGGTCAAACATCGTCCTTAATCAGACGATTATAAAGGTTATGCTTGACCATAATAAGAAATCATGCAGTGAGATGTGAATGATTATGATGGAATTGATCCCCCTTAACATAAGAGAGATATATTTGGGCCCCTCGATGATTCAGACTTAGAAATGCATGGTTGTGCTCAAATGAGTTGATAGAGATCAATGTCATTTGTTTAGTCAGTTCAACTGGGCTTCCAGAAACTAAACATAGAATGATATAAGGTTAACATTTTCCATATCTTATATTCTATCAAGATATTGAGAGATAGAAGGATTATGGCATAGACTGAATTAAGGTTGTCTCGGATTGTGAGTTTTTCATTTAACTTAGGTAGTCATAATGTCTTGTTAGAGACCGCTTATGACTTGTAGGACAAAATGTGATTTTATCTACTACCTACGTTAATTAAACCTATAGGGTCGCACGCTAAGAATGGATAAGAATGGTTGTGGTTATTACTCTCAATAATAAATTTAATATAGTGATATTATTTTAAATTATATTGTTAGAGATTATTTATTCGAATTTAAAGAATTTAAATTATTATTCTTGTGATAGAATATTTTATTTATTTTATTATTTTTTGAAAAAATAGTATAAATAAATAACATTATTAAATAATCTCATTATCTAAATTTGGTTGGATTTAAATTCCTTATCGGATAAGAAATATATTTTGTGGACACAACACCGTGGTATGCTAATTTTGTAAATTACTTGGTATGTGGAAAAACTCATTTGGGTGTAACTGGGCTAAAGAATGCACGATTTCTTCGAGATGCAACGAAATATTATTGGAATGAACCTTATTTGTTCAAGATTTGCAATGATAATATTATTCGACGTTGTCTCCCTGCAGAAAAAAAATGACATTGATATTGCAGCATTGTCATAATGCTCCATATGGATGGCATTTTAGGGGCATGAGAACAACTGCAAAAGTCCTTCAATCTAGATTTTACTGGCTGTCATTATTCATAGATGCCCATGAGTTTGCCTAACGATGTGATCGTTGTCAGTTCACATGGTCAATATCTAGACAAAATGAGATGCCACAGCAGCTAATAAAGGAAATTTAGCTATTTGATGTTTGGGGATTGGATTTCATGGGTTCTTTTCTGAATTCTTTTGGCAACTTATATATTCTAGTCACTATGGAATATGTTTCTAAGTGGATAGAGGTTGTGGTTGTACCTAAAGATGATGTCAAAATAGTCTTAAAGTTCTGTCACAAGAATATACTGACCCGCTTTGGAACACCAAGAGCATTAATCAGCAACCAAGGAAAGCATTTCCACTACAACCAGGTGGCTGCTACGTTGAAATATTATAGAGTAAATCATAGACTGGCTATAACGTTTCATCCCCAGTCCAATGGACAAGCTGAGATTTCAAATCGGACCATTAAAAACATCTTGGAAAAAGTGGTAAATACCACTAGGAAAGATTGGTCCTTGCGCTTAGATGATGCATTATGGGTTATTCGTACTGCGTACAAAACTCTATTGGGAATGTCACCATATCAACTTGTCTTTGAAAAATCTTGTCATTTGCATGTTTAGCTAGAACACAAGGCTTTGTGGGCTTTAAAGCATGTCAATCTTGATTATGAGGCTGCGGGGAAGAAACGATAAATGGAAATTACTGAATTAGATGAAATTTGCCACAATGCTTATAAAAATGCCTCTATTTACAAGGACAAGAGCAAACATTGGTGTAGTAACCCATTTTTGTCCGGGCCTTTGACCCCAATTAAATACAACCCAAAATCCAGGTCCAACTATGTAATACCCAATTATAAACCCAAAACCCAATACAACAAACCCAAATAACCCAATAATTCATTAGACCCAATATCCATACACTTAACCCATCGGACCCAAATACCCATATTTAAATCAACCCAAAATATCCCTTAACCCTAAAAACCCTAAAAATAATAACCCTAGGAACCCCTACCTTGTTGCCAGCCGTCGCCCTTATCCCTTAGACTTCCCCACGCGTGGCTGCCACACGATGTGGCTCTATGCCCCGTGGCCACCACACTTGCCCTCCCCACCGCCCAAGCCGCACTGCCATCACCGCCCAAGATGCCATCCTCAGTATGCAAAAAATATAGATCATTATTAGATCTAAAAACAAATCTGAAAAGCATGCAAGTTGTATTTTATTTATGAATATTTCGGGGTTATAAAACCCGAAAAAAACAATTGTAAGGGGGATTTTTTTTGGCGGAGTGAAAATAAAAAAAGATTTCAGATCCAAATTTCAAAGTGAAAAAGGTATACTTATACATTTTATTCGAATACAACCATAGAAAGCATAAAAAGAAAAAAGGGGCGCTTCGACTTACCCTGGTTCAAATCCGAACCATCGCCGCCTTCCATGCTTGAGGAAGAACCATCCATGAATGGTTTGAAGCCATTTAGCGACTAAATTATTGTATTTTTGATAAAAAAAAAAAGTGGGATTTGAAGTGTAAAAAAAGGGTTTTATTTAGGGTTTGATTCTAATATAAAAAAAGAGTGTTTTGGGAGGGGAACAGCTGGAATGAAACAAAGTAAATTGTTTACCCCTTTTTTTAGGTTATAAATTAAAGATAAATAGGCAAACGCACTAAACCCCTCCGCCCAAACCAGTTCACACTTGTGTTCTGCACCATGGTCTAATCACATTTCTAGTCCCTCAATTTTTTAAAAAACTTTCAATCCGGTCTTTTTTTCATTTTAATTAAACTACCAGGTTTTATTTTTGCTTTAATTTAGTCTGAATAGTCAAGATTAAAATGGAAAATAGCATTATAAGTCCCCCCGCCCTAAAATTGTTTGCAGCCCTATCCTTCTGCCTGGTATAATTGCACATGCAGTCCCTAATAGTTTTAATAGCTTTGCAATTTGGTCCTTTATTTGCTTTCGATTTTGGTTCCTTATTCTGTTTTTTTATTTTTTAGTCTTTAATATATTATTATATTATTCTTTATACTATATATATTATAAGATATATTCTATTACATTTGTTATTATATAATAGGTAAGTTATACTATATAGTCGTATATATTATATATGTTATTATATTATATAGTTGTTATTTCATTATTATATTATTATGTATATTATTATTATGTAACATGTAATACATATATTTGTATGTTAGTACGTATAATAATTTGTATATGTATATAATATGTTATATTATATTGTATTTCTATTTTTATTTTTACCCTATGTTTTTATTATTTGTTTATATTAACTTTATGTTTTTTTTATCATTATTCATATATAACATTGCATATAATTTTTGTCCCCATTGCTCCGATATTTCTATTGGGAGTGTCATCTCGGTCTCCGGGTGTCATCTCTTCTAAATGCTATGAATACCGAGGCAAATTTTGATTTGTTACACTTGTACATTTTTTTAATATTTATATTGTTTATTTATTTTTGCACTTTTTACTGTTCATATATATAATTGGTGCATATAGTTTTAGGCTTCATTGTTTTGATATTTCTATTGGGAGTGTCATCCCAGTCTCCGGGTGTCATCTCTTTTAAACGTTGTGGATATCGATGCAGATTTTAATTTGTATGCATGCATTTTGGAAATTAAATTTTAAATTAAATCGAATTTTTATTTTCCTTAATAAATATAATGTGAACCTTTAGGTACCAATATTGGGCATGGTGGTGTGCTAATCCTTCTCCACTCGTAAACAACTCCCGAACCCATCTCTAGTTGACTTTTTGGTGTCCGGTCTACCTTATCCAAGTGACCGATAGTGACTTCAAATTTTTTCCATTTTTTGCGATTTTAAATACACGAACTCTCCCACCCTAAAAAATGGGTTTCCCGAGGAAAACCCAGATCCGCAAGTCGCTACAGCTTGGCGACTCTGCTGGGGAGTAATTTTTGTTTTCGAAAATAAAAATGAGGAGTTAGGCCTTATTTGGGTTTGCATTGTAATTATTAACGAAAATATAGATTCAATTTAATTTAATATTTAATTTTTGAATTTTGTTTGTTTATGAACTGGCATCATATATTAGTTAAGGACCCTTAGGTGAGAGAGATTACTTCGGTTTGTGGGGTTTTCACTTCCATATAGTGTTGTAATGTGCTCCTGGAGTCCGGTCCTTATTTTTCGTGGGGTTTTCACCCCCGAATGGTATAAAGGTTGTATTCCCCCGAATTGATATCCTCGCGACAGTTCGGGTATCCTTTACTTTAGATCCAACCCGCATATAATAGGTCGTTGGAGCCAACCTTATAGAGCCATGTGAAAATCTGCCCGTTTAGCGGTCACCCTTTTTTAAGCTTTGATGTCTTTGTTTTTTATGTATAGTTTTTATCTGTTTTTACTTTATTTTCCACTTAGTTCATTCATTCGATTATTTTAATTCTAAACTAACCCATTTTTCCCTGATCGCACTGCATTAAATGCATGGCATATCATAACATTTGAATTTTTTGCATTTCACCAGCATGAAGTTCTGATTCACGACTGGTTCCCAATTCGAAAAGATTCATTATCGGGAGAAAATATAGTACCCTAGATATCAACGCAATATTCAAAGTTGCGAATAAATCTCGTGAGTTCGAAAGTTGAGCCACGGAAACCATTTTTGAATTACTACCTCTACATCTTGGACATGCACCTTGCATTTACATGCATACATTCACAATTTTGAAACTGGTCCCCGGGATGCCCCATGCCAACAATGCCAGATAAAGCGAAATCTAGCACCATGTTGAACCTATGCAAGAATCTGATTTAGGAGCATTTTTAAGAATAACCTCCGCGTTCATACAGACATCATGCCTCTACAAGGCCCCAATCTGATGGCATTTCCCAATGAGTCCTAAAAGCGAGTGTAATATCCCAAATTTTGGCTAGTGACCAAAATGTAAATTTTGAAAGTTTTGGGGTTAAAGTATACACTTTGAAAAAGTTTAGGGACTAAAGTGTAAATTTTCCCAACAAGTAATTTCATTCAGTTTAAGAGTAAATCGGATCAAAATAGGTACCTTGATATCAGTTTTAAGAATTAAGATCCAGAAAATGGTACCAAATTTGGATTGAATGAAATTGTTAAGCTTGTTGAGGCCAGAGAAATATAAGGATGGGTGACCTTCGGGAAGGTCCCTTAAAGGTGTTTTTGATCGATATTTTGGACTCGGTAAGATTAGAGAAAATTCGTATGGATTACCGATAAAGGAATTCTAAGAGGAATTTTATTCTATGAAGATTTTTGATAAGTATCGGGAAAATAGACTGAGTTAAGAAAATTCAGTCTAAGTCCTTGGATAAGGAAGTTTTTATAGGATAATAGAGTTTATTTCCCGAATATGGAAATATAGAATTTTCAGAATAAATCCAATAGCTCGGAAAAAGGTAAAATTGCAGTAGAAGTATTTTATTAGTATCGAGAAAATCAGATCGAACTACAATTTCAGAGGTTGATCCAAAAGCCATGGAAAAGTCATAAAATACTATTTTATAAATATTTTATTATATTTGGTTGGATTCCAACTAGACTTAGTTGAATTTTTACAAGAATGGCAAACTAGTAAGTAAAAACTAGTTTGAGGGCAAATTGGTCATTTGGCCCCAATGGCAATTTTAAAATATTTAAAAATTTATAAGGACAATTTTGGAAAGAGGAAATGGAAGATTAAATCTTGGCCCTTGATTGATGATAAAATTAATCTCAACCATTGGATAAAAAGGGCAAAATTGTAATTTCACTATTAAATGAATTTAATATTCATTTAATAGATATATGTGCCAAAAACGTGAGAGCTAGGGAAAGAAAGAGAACATTTTTCCAAGCTCAATTCAAGCCCCGAAACTCGGTTTTCAGGTAATCTCTTCATCTACAAAGTTGTTCTACTCTTCAAGCTCTATCTTTTGATATCAATAATTCATTGAATTCATGCTTGATTTATGAGAATTTATATTAGAAAGAAATTAGAGTTTATGGATCAAATTGGGGGTTTTGAGATTTTATGATTCCATGATTGAATTCAAGTTGAAATCAAGTTAGTATGATGTTAAAATCATGATATTGAGATGGGATTTAAGTTCTACATGTTTAGATTATTATGAAGATGATCAGGGTTTATGGATTCAAGTTTAATTTAGGGTTTGTGATGTTGAATTAATGATTTATTAAGCTTGATTTGTTGTTTAGAAGCAAGACCTTAAGTTAATTTGATAGGGACCAATTCAGCAATCTTAAAAGTTAGAGGACCAAATCTGAATTTGTATGGATTTGGTGTGTATTTATGTTATTAAGGATGTTGGAGATGTGAAATTGATGTTAGAATGCCAAACCGATGTTAAATTGAATTAGTGACCATTTTGACAATTTGTCAAAGTTAAGTGACCAATTTGGAAATGAGGTTTTGGATAAGGACTAAATCTGAATTTTAGTTGTAATGATGGAATTAAGGTGGTAATGTGGATAATTTGCAAAGTTAAGAAATTTGGATCCTTACCTTTGCATTATTAGTGACCATTCGATAACGAAGGAAAATTAGAGGGAACTATTGTGAATAATTATTTGATGAAGAAGGTGATAAGTTGGTGGTTTAATGCAAATAATAGGACTAAATTGACAAGTAGAAAAGTAAGGAGAAGTTAGTATAAAAGTTGAAGTAAATTATGGAAGCTGTGTAGAAAACTGGATTATGGCAGTAAGTTTGAAAATTCACCATAAATTCTAAAAAAAATGGTTAGATGGTGAATTTTATACCGATGTAAAGATTTGTTCGTCTAGTTTCGTCTCCAACAAACGGAAACTGATTTCGAATTCCGAGTCAAAATATATGAATTTTTAAGTGACGAAAGGTCAGAAAAATAGAGCACCAGTCTGTTCTAAATTCCAGCATTGTAATTGACTTTGAAAATTCGCCATAAATCGTACAAGTTGAATTTGGGCTATTAATTTATATGGTTGAAAAGCTTATTGAACCTAGTTTCTTTCAAAACAAACGGAATTGAATTTTGAGTTGTAAATTATTTTATAGAAATATTTATTTGAAGGTAGTGCAATCTGTCAGAAAATGAGAATTGATGCATTTTGTATCTAAGGTTAATTAGTAAGCTTGAAAGGGATTAATGGAAGTTCTAAATGGTCATTAAAGACAAAAAAGGGTTTTGGACAGTATAAGGAAGGAAGGAAAATTTTTGGAAATTTTGTATATTCGAATGACTAGATTCAATAGCATGTTTAAAGTATTGTTAGAATTAAATCTAACGAATGTTATTCGTATTTATATGATCAATGAAGTTTGATTTGGACAAAAGAAGGGTCGAGGTATTATGAAGGAAAGGATCGAGTAGAGCTTAGTGAGGCAGGCTAATAAATGGCCCAAGTGAGTGCATTTTTACATATTTTATATATATAATATGAGAAAGAAATATAAAATGTCAACCTAGAGTGATTTGAAAGAAAAAAATTTGAATCATAGATTGATATATTTTACAATAATTTTTAAATGGTTTATAATGATCTTTACAAGAAATTGATGTTAAAAAGCCCTTTGTATGATTATTGAGATACTTGGTATAATTGGCATGCCAATGAGGTGGAGTATAGTGATATAGTGATACAGTGACGCTGTGTTCTACAGTTATGACCTAGTGATACAGTGATGTTGTATAAGTGTACAACAGTTATAAAGTGAAACAGTGATGTTGTGTTTCTACAGCTATGACCTAGTGATACAATGATGTTGTATAAGTTTACAGCAGTTATAAAGTGATTCAGTGATACAGTGATTTATTATGGCACAACATATAGTTGATGCCGCACATGTGCATACTCAATAGTGACTCGCATACCATGCATTCTCAATTACATTACATTGGGCTATGAATTGAATAAAAAGTAACAAGTACAAGTGATCTAAAGGAAAGTGAAAAGTAAAAGTGATATGATTCAAATGAAAATAAGTGATTTATTGGATATTTGATTTGACATGACATTGTCTTATATATGTATATAAGATGTTGATTTTTACAGGTTACATGACAGAGGAACGACTTCGATAAGTCATTCTATACAATTCTAAATTCTTATATGTTATATTCAGTATTTTATTTATTATGCAATTTTTATTAAAATTAAAGTGCTTTACTTTGATTTATAAGTTTTGCCTCACTAAGTTCATACTTAGCGTGTGTTTGTTTCACACGTAGATTAAGATGGAGTATTTGAAGAGGATTCAAGCATGTTGATCAAGCTTCAATCTGCAAAACATCAGTAAGATATTCTAGCTTATGATAATCTCTAGTGGGCATGTAATTATTTAATTGCTAGTAGAGTATGATGCATTAAATTAGACTAAATGATAGATAAATAATCAGTTTTGATGATGAATCGTATATGGATAAAGAAAAATAAGGCATTAGAATTGTAACAGAATAAAGCTAAGGTAGAAAGGATAATTACTTTGCTAATAAGAATAATCGGTAATCGCATAAAGATTTTAAAGTCAAGTAAGGGCCTAGATAGTGAACCTAGTTTTCACCCTGAATTGAACTGTTGTTTTCAATAATTGCCAAGTATGCTTTAAAATAATTAATTCAGGGTTGAAACTAGCTAACTGCACATAGGTTGTGTTTTCAAGAAAACCGAGAAAGGTTTAGATTTATAAACTAAAATTTGTAAATACTTGTAAAAATAAATTTATAAGTCGAGATTTCTTTAAACGACTCCGTAACATCTTTAATGTATATTAGATTTACGAGTATACGTTAAGGGTGCTACAACGAGCCTTCGATGTAGAGTTAGATTTCTCTACCCTAGATGACTACATCAATTATCGTCTGTAGCATTTTGCCAGAGCCGAAAGTAATCAGCTAACATGAACCAAAACAACAAATTCATAGACCTGACTGGGGGGCAACATAACGCGTTCATGAGAAAAATGAAAGCCCTTCAAGAAAAGGCAAAAACATACTCCAAGTTTCGAATTCGCTTCATGATCATTCTAGACGAAGTTCAATGAAAATAATGTTAGGGCCTTCACCATAAGAAGTGACTCCAAGAAAAGTGATCGAACCTAAAAAAAGGTTGGGGGCATCTTCGCGAAATAGGAACAAGAACCCGATCTGACCATCATAAAGTCAGGGGTATCCCTTTGAGGGGCAAAAAAAAATCTTGCATTCACACATTCATTATGTCATTTTACAGTAAGTGCATGCATCATACTTGCACCAAAGTTATCTTGCATACATTAGGCATAAAGTTAGAGACATTCATGACGCATTTATTTTTGGTGTGAACGTACAAACAGGTCCAGGAAAGAGACCAAAGAACCTCAATCATGGGAGCAACGACATCCTGACCAACCTCTAGCCCCAAAAGAGGCCAAACATACAGAAACGCCGAAATCTCAAGATAGAAGGTATCACCGGAAAAAAATTTTTGAACAAATACTAACTAATTTTTTCTTTCATTTTCAGGTCATGACTCCTGCCATGGAGTAGCATAACCATTTTTCTCGATTTTGCCTCCGTTAGTGGTGATTGAAATTTTCTTTTGGATCTCGTCTCTTCGCCAGTAATGTAGCGGATCCCACTTTTTTCCTGATCTTGCTTCTCCGTTAGTGGTGTTGCAAGATCAAATTTTGCTTTGGATTTTATCCCTTCGTCGGTGGTATAGTGGATCCCCATACATTTCATATCTCGTTTCTCCGGTATGGTGCAGCAGATCAAATGCTTTGTATATTTTGCTTTTCCGTCAAAGCAAATTTTCCCACCAGATCTTATCTCTCCGTCTGTGGTACGGTGGATCCCATATTTTCCAGATCTTGTCTCCCTGTTAGGGGTGTAGCGGATCAAACCCTATCCAGGTCATGCCTCTCATTTGTGTTGCAGCTAGACCAAACTTCTTCCTCAGATCTTGTCTCTTCCTTATAGTTGTAGAAAATAAAAAAATTCAAAAATTCAAAAAAATCAAAAGGAGAAAAATCAAATTGAAGTCATTCAATCTTATCCCTTCGTTGATGGAGTGCCTATATTCCAAAATGCTATCCTTCGATCCTGCCTCTTCGCCGGGTGTTGTAGCTAGGCCAAATCTACTCTTTTAGATCATGCCTCTTCGTAAGGTGTTGTAGCTAGATCAACCTTATTGACTTTAGACCTTGCCTCTTCGTCAGGTGTTGTAGCTTAGTTGAACTATACTATCCTCTAGTCCTGCCTCTTCATTGGGTGTTGTAGTTGGGCCAAAATCTATTTTTTTAGATCCTGCCTCTTCATCAGGTGTTGTAACTGGATCAAACTTACTAACTTTAGACCTTGCCTCATCGTCGGGTGTTGTAGCTTGGTCAAATCTAACTTTCAGTTATTCATCTTCATTGGTGTTGTAGCTGAACCAAACTTATTGACTTCAGGTCTTGCCTCTTCGTCGGTGTTGTAGCTGGACCAAATTTACTGACTTTAGATCTTACCTCTTCGTCAGGTGTTGTAGTTGGATCAACCTTATTAACTTTAGACCTTTCCTCTTCGTCAGGTGTTGTAGCTTGGTCGAACTATACTATTTTTCAGTCCAGCCTCTTCGTCGGGTGTTGTAGATGGGCCAAATCTACTCTTTCGGATCCTGTCTCTTCGTTAGAGTTGTAGATGGACCAAACATAAGAACCTTTATCTTTCGAACATGTCTCTTCGATAGTGTGGCGGCTGGATCAAAGCCATTTTGGCAAGTCCAACACAAATGTTGGCGCAACGTGCTTAAACATAATAAAGTTTAAGATAATGGATAATTCAAATGTCCATCGAAAATCCATTTTTAAGAATGGTCAAAGGAAAATAAATCATTTGGAAAAATCCTTTGGGAAAATCCAATGTCATGATTAGTATAAAGTGATGTACCCAGAGGAATGGTACAGCTAGCCCGAAGCAAACGACTATCAGTAAAGGCAACTCAAAACCATTGATCCCTGTGCATTTGGGAAAAATGCAAAAGAAATCTATGAGCTAAGTTCTGGATCAAAACTTACTTCCAGTCCTACCTCTTCGTCGGTGTCGTAGCTGGGCCAAACCTTCATCTTTCGATCATGTATCTTCGTTAGTGTTACAGTTGGATCAAGTTTTGCAGACCTTGCCTCTTCTTTAGTGTTGTAGCTAGGTCAAATTTTCTCTAGGTATTTTGTCGTCGTCAGAGTCATAGCAAACTTAACTCATTTTGTCTTCCTCAACGGATTCTCCTATTTTGAAGATTTTGCTTCCAAGAGCGGCGAGAAGATCAAGTGAAGCCTAAAGAAGAAACAGTGGCCAGAGAAAGGAACTCTGACCGACCGAACAAAAATAGTTACTCTTTTGTCTTTTCTATTCTTGTTACACAGCAATGCGCAAATAGGGGCAGTTGTAGTAACCTATTTATGTTCGAGCCTTTGAGCCCAGTTAAATACAACCCAAAATCCAGGTCCATATATGTAATGCCCAATTATAAAACTCAAAACCTAATACAAAACACCCAAATAACCCAATAACCCATCAGACCCAATATCCATACATTTAACCCATCATACCCAAATACCCAAATTTAAATCAACTCAAAATACCCAAAATAACCCTTAACCCTAAAAACCCTAAAAATAATAACCTTAGGAACCCCTTGCCCTGCTGCCAGCCACCGTCCTTGTCCCTTAGCCTTCCCCGTACGTGGCCTTACCGCCCGCCCTCCTTACCGCCCAAGCTGCACTACCACCACCCCCCAAGACGCCATCCTCAGTCTGCAAAAAAATATATATCATTATTAGATTTGAAAACGAATCTGAAAAGCATGCAAGTTGTATTTTATTTATGAATATTTCGGGGTTATAAAACCCAAAAAAATCAGTTGTAAGGGGAGGATTTTTTTTTGCGGAGTGGAAATAAAAAAATATTTTAGATCCAAACTTCAAAGTGAAAAAGGTATACTTCTTATATTTTTTATTTGAATACAACCATAGAAAGCATAAAAAGAAAAAAAATGAGGCGCTTCGGCTTACCCTGGCTCGAATACGAACCGTCGCCACCTTCCATGCTTGAGGAATAATCACCCATGAATGCTTCGAAGCCATGCAGCGACTAAATTCTTGTCTTTTATCGAAAAAACGTGGGATTTGAAGTGTAAAAAAGGGATTTTTATTTAGGGTTTGGTTCTAATATAAAAGGAAAAAGTGTTTTGGGGAGGGGAACGGCTGGAATGAATCAAAGTAAATTGTTTACCCCTTTTTTTAGGTTATAAATTAAAGATAAATGGGCAAATTACGCACTAAACCCCTCCACCCAAACGAGTTCACACTTGTGGTCTGTTGCATGGTCTAATCACATCTTTAGTCCCTCGATTTTTTAAAAAACTTTCAATCCGGTCCTTTTTTTCTTTTAATTAAACTACAAAATTTTATTTTTGCATTAATTTAGTCCGAATAGTCAAGATTAAAATGGAAAATAGCAGTATAAGTCCCCTGCCCTAAAATTATTTGCAGCCCTATCTTTCCGCCTGGTATAATTGCGCCCGCATTCCTTAATAGTTTTAATAGCTTTGCAATTTGGTCCTTTATTTGCTTTCAATTTTGGTTCCTTATTTTGTTTTTTGTTTTTTAGTCCTTAATACATTATTATATTATTCTTTATACTATATATATTATAAGATATATTACATTACATTTGTTATTATATAATAGGTAAGTTATACTATATAGTCGTATATATTATATATGTTATTATATTATATAGTTGTTATTTTATTATTATATTATTATTATGTAACATGTAATACATATATTTGTATGTTAGTACGTATAATAATTTGTAATGTATATAATATGTAATATTATATTGCATTTCTATTTTTAATTTTACCTTATATTTATATTATTTGTTTATATTAACTATATTTTTTATCATTATTCATATATAACATTGCATATAATTTTTGCCCCCATTATTCCGGTATTTCTATTGGGAGTGTCATCCCGGTCTCCGGGTGTCATCTCCTATGAATGCCATGAATACCAAGGCAAGTTTTGATTTGTTGCACCTTTACATTTTTTAATATTTATATTTTTTATTTATTTTTTCACTTTTTACTGTTCATATATATAATTGATGTATATAGTTTTAGGCTTCATTGTTCCGATGTTTCTATTGGGAGTGTCATCCCAGTCTTCGGGTGTCATCTCTTTGAACGTTGTAGATATCGAGGCAGATTTTAATTTGTATGCATGCATTTTAGAAATTAAATTTTAAATTAAATCGAATTTTTATTTTTCTTAATAAACATAATGCGAACCTTTAGGTACCAATATTGGGCGTGCTGGGGGTGCTAATCTTCCCCACTCGTAAACAACTCTAGAACTCATCTCTGGTTGACTTTTTGGTGTCCGGTCTATCTTATCCAAGTGATCGGTGGCGACTTCAAATTTTTTACAATTTTAAATACACGAACTCTCCCACCCCCAAAAAAATAGGTTTCCCGAGGAAAACCCAAATCTGCATGTAGCTACAGTTGGCATGACAAGACCATTTTGTAGCGACAACTTGAAGTCAGACAATTGGTTTTGCTATTCAATTCAAGTCTAAAGCTGCACCCACGCAAATTGTAGTCATGCTGGTCGGGACCTTTCAAAGTTGTGGAAGTATTTCCACATGGTGCAGTCACAATCAAAGATACTAAAGAGGGGATCCCATTCAAATTCAATGGACAAAGACTCAAACTTTATTTTGGTGACTTTGATTCTAGGAATATTGAGACCATTAAATTGGCCGGATTCTTTTGACATTTCCTTTATTTGTTTTATTAGATATAGATTTAGTTTTCCTTGTTTATTTTTTAATTCTCTTTATTTCCTTTTTGTAGAATAAAATTCTCTTTTATTTGATATGGAATCTTCTTCTAACAGCTTGTATGTCAAAAAGGCAGCACAAGATATGCATGATATTTGAGGAAATTCGAGTAATTTTTTTACACCGATTAATCACCTTAAAATCACCTCCTTTCATTAGTGAGAGCGGGAGATGCATCGAACGGGTGTGTTTATTGCGCCACAATCAGACCGTCAATTCTCATTGCATCATACGGTACAAATTGCGCCCTTTCATTTCCCTCTTTTCTTCATCTTTATTTACCAACTCTGATATCCTGACATCTTCACTTAGTTTTCTCTGTTTTTTTCTTCTTATAATCCTCAAAGTTTAAATTTTTTCTACCATAGTCCTTCATTTTCATCTTTTTCTTTACCCTCTAATGGAAAATACTAGGGCTGCTCGCAAAATTTCCATGGAAACCTTCGCAAAAGAGACACAAGGCTCAGCCGATGAGCCTATTGCCTAAGAAGAAAGCACTAAGTATGAGGTGTTCCAGACAAGACTAGCAGGAGAGCGGTACAAGGAACATATATCACGCGAAGTATCCACCCTAAATAGGGTATTGTGCTTTCCCAGGAGAATGAGCCTGGAAAATCTATACACCAGACTATAAAGCTTCATAAATAGGGAAACTTTTGCACTCATCCTGGTAACTACATTGCCGCTTTGGTAAGGGAATTCTACGATAATCTTTATGAGCCTTCATTGAAGCTAGTTTTGTGAGGGAAAGCTCTATACCTTGGGTTGTTGTTATTAACAAGGTGTTAAAAGCTTCTGTTAGTGTTGATGAACACGCCCTATTTGTGGATGAAATTAATAAAGAAAAACTGGATTTGTTAGTTAAGGATTTATGCATTGGGGATGCATTTTGGTCGGGGACTATTATGGGAAACTTCACATTGTATAGGAAGTTTCTAACCCTGCCTGCTAAAATATGGTTCTAGTTTGTTAATTCCAGGTTGCTGCCTTTGACTCATAGCACCATCGTCTCGCTAGATAGAATGTGCCTGATACATTCCAGCGTTGATTATACAGTTGTGTAATCTAAAGAGAGTCAAGCCCTAAAAAATAAGGAGATGACAGGTATCAAGGGACCACTTAATGAGGTTGCCATTGAGAGAATGGTTAAGGCTTTAGAGGTTCCCACACCAGAAATGGGCGTTGCAATGAGAGAGAAGAATGGCAAAGCAAAAATGGAAGCTGCAGTTGAGGATGTCCCCACAAGTAATGAAGTGTGAATAAAAGTTCTTACGATTAAGGAAAAACTCGATACGGTGAAAAGCACACTGAGAAGAGTTGCAGCCACAATGCAAATACTTGACTTGGCACAAAATTTATTTTATGCATATGTCAAGACGCGGCAAAAGTCTGCTCTCACTGCAATAAGCAGAATCATGCCAATTGCCTTGCCATAATGAATTCCATCATATCATATGTTGTTATGATTTTTCTTCCGATGCGGCCGCAAAGGAAGTACCAGCCAAGTCTGTAAACTCACCTGAGAACATTAGCGAGGTTGAGGACACATCGAAAGGAGAAGTATCAGGCGAGATAATCAAGGACTGCCTATTTGATTTAAATGTCACAATAAAGGAAGAAACTTCCCCGACTATTCAAGAAAAGGATAAAGTTTTTGTGGAGGACATTGATGAGGATGAGAAAGATAGTTCCCATGTTGAGAAGACCACTGTTGAGAAAATTTTGTTGAAAGAAGTTTAGTTGCATCCAAGGTTGTGGATGCAACTAGTGAAGGACCAGAGTTGAAGCTAGATTCTGTAAGACCGACGAAAATTGCCTCTACAATTGATAACCAAGAGGACAACCTTCTTGCGATGGTGGCGTACAAAGCACCACCCTTGTTCATCCTTACTGCAGACATGGTCGATGGTGCCAAAAGAGAAGAAGAGCCAGAAAAGAAAAAAATTTGTGCCTGACGAGGAGGCTCCCTTCCAAAGAAAGAGAAGAAAAGAAAATGCTCGAAATTCAAGAACAAAAACAAGAAGAATAACAAAAAAATAGGAGCAAGAAGAAGAAGCGTCGATCCGCCTTCTCATCACAAGAGCCTTATAAGTGAGTTAGTTTGTTTTAGTTTTTGTATGAATGCATATCATATAGTGTAATTTCATTTTGTTTACCGTATTGTCAAGACATTTGCATTGTCATTGTAATTGCATTTAGTTGTAATATCATTGCATTCAGCATTGTACCCACACTCTACCATTGCATTTTATTTTCTTTTGCTTTGTTGACAATGCAATCTTTAAGTTTGGGGGCATACGTCTAAGAGTTGAAATGCATCCCCATTTTAAAAAAAATCTAAGCAAATGCAAGGTTCTATTTGAGTTGAATTTTTTTTTTTTGTATTCGATGTGTAAACCTTGAATCATTCTAATTGCTGATGAATTGGGTGGATATACATGCTGGATGATTGCATGTGAACTCTGCATAAATATATCTACTCGTTAGAGTAAAGAATATCTAGCATCATTTCTTTGATTTTGGATGATTTCTGCTTGGTTCAGCTTGAGTTATATATGCTAGTAGATCTTATTACGAATAAATAAAAGGCATTCCAATATGGATGCAATAAAAGTAGCTTTAAGGGGAAACACTTCTCTGCATGCGTTAGAAAAATGAATCTGGCCAAAAGTTGTCGCTACATGAGTGTGTGTCGTAGCAATGAAGTACTTCTTGGGGGTTCGTCGCATAATATCTTACTTCTCAGGGTTTAGTTGTTTGATATCCTTGCTACATCTAAAAAAAGAGAAAATGAAATATGTATATATATATATATATTGTTATAAGTTGTATTAAGTAAATGTTGCTAGGTGGAAAGAATTTGAAATGATTGACATAATGCTAGGTATTTTTGAAATTCTTGTTTATATACTGATGTTTGAGTTGTTTATGCAATCCTCTATCGTGTCAATGCAATGGATTCATTGGTTGATTAGAATAATTCAAGTAGCTAGAATGTCTTTAAACTTTTACTTGAGGGCAAGTAAAAACTCAAGTTTCTGGGTGTGATAGCTATTTACAGAGCATGTATATAGATTTAATTGTCCACACATCAGTGTTTAATGCATTCATGTCTGCATTTTCATGTCTATTTTCTGCATTTTATCTAACTCGGTCTCAGGTGCTCTTATTTCACATATTTCTACCTTTTTGCCATTTGTCGTTGTATTTCTAATGTCCATGTAGAGGAAGTTTCACCACTGCAGCTAACTCGACAATGTAGCGACCAGCTGTCCAGTCTGCTAAAAGATAAGGACAATCCCTACCAACTATATTATTTGTTATAACATAATTGGTGCGGCTTGGAGGCACGTAAAACACTTGAAGGACGATGTCTTTTCTTTGGTATCTTATAAAATGACAAATTTAGGAAGAGAGAGAGACGCCACGCGATATTCATTTTCATTTTACCTTCTTCAACCTTTCGAGCTTTTCCTTCAATGGAGGCTTAAACTCTATTTTATGGAGAACCGAGGTGAAACAAGGAAGAAATATCCAAGGAGAAGAGGATTCAAATGCCAGATCAAGGAGAATATGGTTAGGGATGGCAAAATTACCCGGCCCCAACCCGACTTGTTGTGCCCCGACTCGACCCGATCAAGTTTTAGCCTTGAATTTCAAGGATCAGAGCGAGTTTTTGAAAGTGTTAAGTCAGGGCGGGGCGGGTTCGGGTATATGCTAGAATTTCCTCACCTCGCCTTGCCTCGGTATATATTTAAATAAATATATTTTTAATATATTTATGAAAATACCACTATATATAAATACTTTATGGTTGTTAAGCTATTTTTTTTGTTTTTTTGGGTTTAAGCTTATCGTAATTTTCTTAGATGTTCAAGTTTTAATATATTCGATTCTGACGGTCAATGGTTCAAGTTTATTCTTTTAAATATGTAATTTTTATGTGGTAATTTAAAACTGGTTTTATTTTATTATGTTTTTATAGAGGCTTAAATTCCTTTGAAACTATATTTTGTGGTCGTGATGGTGGATTAATCGGATCTAACTTTTATTGTCGGTGAATATTTAAATTTTTAAATTTTTCGGGTTGGGTTGGGTCGGGTCAGGTTTAAGAGTTGGTACATCAAGGCGTGTGGGGCGGGTAAATTAATATTTTAATCTTGAGCAGGGCGGGGTGAGATTAAGGGTTTATAGATCGGGGCGAGTTCGAGGCTGCCAAAAACCCGCCCCGTTGCCATCCCTAAATATTGTTATCTTCTTTAAACTCTTCTAGAAATAGATGTTTATTGGAGACTTATATTATATTTTGTGTTTTAATGACGATGGTTTAACTCTTTAAGCTTTTTACGAATTATTTTAAATCTTATCTCTAAGTTCAATATATTGTTATTAGCTTTTTCTTATACTTCGATTGTTGGATCTGGTTATTGTTTGCATGAAAGTGTTTAACATAGTCATTGACATTGAGAGATGCAATGACAAGTCAGGTTAACAAGCCATTACAACGATAGTTGATCCATTTAAGAGTTGTAGTCGATCTACGTCTTTGCTTCAATGATTGAGGATTGAATGAAAGTTAGTAAGCGAGCTTTACCTTTTTAATTGCCAAATGAGCCATCTTACTTCCTTGATTGTACTTGACTTTCTGCCAAACTGACCCAAGGGTATCTAGACTTTATCTTAATATTTCCTTTACTTTCTTATTATTGCAGTTCCTACTCTCACAATTGATCTTATATTCATTATTTTATTTCTCTATTACAACTACCATTACACTCACAATTTCTCTATTTACATAATTGCTTGTGGCCACATAATATTTAACTATATACTCATTCATGTGGGATCAATATCAAACAGGATCTTCTTATTTCTGTACTTAGATCAGAAGTGTTTTGCTTACACTTAGCGTATGACATTTTTACACCGATCAACATGGCCCATTGTTCCTTCTCACCATTTACGTGGCTCAATGAACTTTGAAAATCTCATACATAAAATTTTGATTGATTCAATTTTAAAATATCATTAACAGTGGATCGACATAGCATTATTTTTACATAACTGCATTTACACACAATTTTATTTATTTAATATAAAAATAAATAGATATACTTATTTGTTTAAATGTGTACGAACAAATTAAAATTTTAGACTTAATATTAAATTAAAATCACATATATATATATATATACAACTACATCAACCTAAAATTCTTACTCTCTCCGTCCTAATAAATCTGTTACTTTTGCGTTTTAAAATTATCTCACCTAAATTGTCACATTGAAAAAATTAACAACTATTTAAACACATTTTTTTTTCTACTTTTTATTTTAGTTTATCAAAAAAAATAAAAATTAACTTTTTAAGGATAAAATTTTTATTTAAATTTTTTTACTTCACATTTTTTCATAAATATTTTCTTTAAAAAATTACGTAAAATATGAACACGTGACAATTTAACTGGACAAAAAGAATATATTTCATTACATATAAAATCAAAACTAATATAAATTTGAGATTTATCCATTTCCATTATTTTATTGTAAACTATGATGAAGTCTACAAATACGTGATGTATAGCCGCCGACTTTTGATGATATTCAAACCAAAACTGTGGGTATCAACGTTTCAAGGAATCACTTTTTATGTGAATGCAGCTGTCTTGAATTGACATTTATAATTATTTAAAAAATTATGTCATGAATTGACAATTTTTTTAAAAAAAAATACGTAAAATATCAACATATGATAATTTAACTGAAACAAAAAAATGTATATCTCATTACATATAAAATCAAAACTAATATAAATTTGAGATTTATCCATTTCCATTATTTTATTGGAAACTATGATGAAGTCTACAAATACGTGATGTATAGCCGCCAACTTTTGATGATATTCAAACCAAAACTGTGGGTATCAACGTTTCAAGGAATCACTTTTTATGTGAATGCAGCTGTCATGAATTGACATTTATAATTATTCATACCAAAAATTAATTCACGTCTCAACATTCTCCCATCTTTCGTTTTTTGATCAACAACGGCTAAAGGGAAAGGGCATATATACACACCTATCATTAAAAACAAGAACTTTCTAATGAAGTTGACTACTTTAATGTTAGACCAGATATAGACCCCTTCCCCCTTTCCCACCCCACCTATTGGCATATATACACACTTGAGTATACCAACTGCCTTACTCAGAGATGCATACACTCAAATTCATAGCATAATGACTAATATAAATTATCTATCCGAACCTATAGCTTCTCTTACTTTTTTCTCAAATATTTATGTTTCATATATAAAGAATATTTGATATATTAGTGGTGAAAATTTTGTTCTTACTATAAATATAACCATCCGAGACGATAAAAAAATAAAATATTATTAAATAATAAAAATATAATAGTAAAAAATGAACTCTTAGATTCGTTTAGGAAAATTGTAGGAGGCCTGTTGAGCCATGCATCTACACAATTTTCTTAAGACAAATTTCAGCCACTCTGGAGTGCTTGAGTTCATCGGTCGTCTGTCTCTCATGATACAATAACAGGATGATCAGCTACAGTAGCACGGCTGAAGAGATCATGAAGTAAACTCGTGACTTTGCCTACCACTGAAAATACTAGAGGAGAAGAGAACTTTTCGAGTTGTGTCTCAACCTTAAAAGATTTTTACGGTATTTATAGAAGGTTCAAGCAGGAGAATTATGAAAACGAAATATACCGAAATAATGGACATTAATGTTGTGTCCGATTCAATTTGGAAATAATCAATTAATATCATATTTAATCAGATATATTTTCGTGAATTTCAAGCCGTTTGTAAGGAAAATTTAATTCAAAGTTAGTAAAATATCTGCAGGCCCATAGAGGGTCCGACCGATCCAGACATTCGCGTTGCCCATGTAATGCATGTGCACCCTCAACCCGATGGGTTTGGCAAGCTTTGATTTGCACCCTCTTGCGCCTGCGCATGAGGCACAATTTCAACCCAAGTCATTCAATGACTAGCAAGTGGGTTAGTGGATGTAAACACTTTCCATTCTTGTTATCCTACCAATGTCGGATAAGGGTTTTCTATTTTCCTTACACAATTCATAGGTACCTTACTTTGAGAATCAATTTCTCATTCATCACTCAACCATTTTGAGCATATGAGATATCGTTGTAAAGGTCACATGGAGTAGAATATGAACCAATAAATTCATCATTCGAAATTCCACCTTTACCCATAGAAAATATGGATCAAAGATACTAATTTATCCATTTTTTCCAATAATTTTTTATGACCATATTTCATTTAGGGTTTAAAGATTTTTATTAGGGTTTATGATTTAGTGATTTATATTTTAGGGTTTTAAATTTAGAGTTTAAGGTTAGAATTTATAATTTATAGTTTAAGAATTAGGGTCTATAAATTTTGAGTTTAAGTGTAAGGATTTAAATTTTATATGGTAGAGTTTAAATAAACATGTTTGTAGAAAAATACATTAACAGGGCATCAAATATTATCTCGTATATTGATGTAATTATAAGGTATAATCCTTTAAATATATATATAAAAACTTATATATAACGAATATATACTTATAGTCATCTTAAGTTATAATATTATATATTTTCATATTATATGTGATTGGACTTTACAAAATGAAGTATTTTGTCTCCTAAATGTGTGCATGCTATTCGTCTTCTTTTTCCCGCAGAAAAAAAAAACAAAATGAAGAGATTGACAAGATTGATTAAATCACGACACTTCATTATTTCACTTTTCTTGGATAAGTGGATTTGAAAAAAAACTAATGCAGACTAAAAAAAGGAAACTCCGTGATTTAAATGAGACTAATATATTTTTAGGGAAAAAGAAAAAGAAAGAAATTCATTTGGAAAATCTGTACCAAGTTGCAAGCCTTAGTGCACTTGTTTTGGAAGAAGAAATGGTGTATCTTTATTAGCTGCTAATCTAATTATGTGATATTACTTGTATAATATGTGGTGTGTGTATGCAGATAAACCTGTTAGAATGATAGGAATAGCAGAGCCAAGGTTTTGCCATTTGAATTGGAATTTGAATACACTCAGTTCACAAAATGGTGTCTCTTCAGCCCATTGATGGGGTGGGGTGCAAAGCAACTCTGAAAACTACCACTTGTTTTTCTCCTCGGTAAACACTTTCCAAAGACTGCAGAATTCCAGCTAATATAAAATGGTGAAATATTAAAATCGTTTGTTTACAAGTCAAAAGAACCTTAATGGGATTTGATTGTGAAAACTTCCCACAAACCGGGCACCATCAAGGCCAGTAATAATCTACAAGCATTTGAATAAGATAACTTTACAGAAATTATGAACAAAGCTTTTATGTTGCATCTTAGCAAATTCTTTCATCATGTCACAGCTCATATCTGTCAACATATTGCATACCATTTATAAAAAATACACATACACATATGATGTCCTAAACGTCAGACACCGAACAAGGAGGTAGAGATAGACAAGAGGGCGATGGTTGATGGCGGTTGGTGGTGGTTCACTAATCTTTTCCACCATCGTCAGTGGTTCTCCGTCCACATCAAAATGGGTGAACCACTACCAACCGCCATCAACCATCGCCCTTTTGCCTATTTTTACCTCTTTGTTCCGTGTCCGACGTTTTGAACATCAACAACGTACATATAATAGTGATAAAAATATTGCTCTAGAATAAGTGTTAAGTAGCTATTAGATTAGCAAGGGAAGATAATGGAAAGGAAGAGGTATTGGAAGGGAATTTAATAACCAAGAAAAAAGCCATTAAAAGCGGGAATTTGTGACATTAATGCCACTAATGATAGCTTTAAGGAAAAAGAAGAGGTTTTTAATTAAATAGAAGGCTTAAATGAACTTTAGGTGCCCAAAGTATACCATTTTTGAACTTTAGGTGCCTGGGGTTAACTGCCGTTAAATTTTTTTTGTAGCCAATTATAATGTGACAAATGGCAAGTTTTATATTTTATATTTTTAATTATTTTTAAAAAATAAAAAAATTAAATTTTCAAAAAAGCCCCCAATTTTCTAAAATTCCAAAAAAGCCCCAAAATCCTAAATCCCAAAATACCTAAATCCCTCAATCCGACCACTCCCGCCGCCGTTGGCCACGATTCCGGCGACGGAATGGAGCGTCTTCCCCTCTCTCAAACACCCATGCACCAATCGATGTCGTTCAGCCGCCGCTCGTTGCAAATCGTTCGAATAAAATATTGAATGTTTCGACCTTTGTTCGGCGTTTTATAGGACTCCGATCCATTTTCCGGTGATGGGATGATAGGATAAATGATCGTGGTGGTCCGGCAAAGGATGTGATCGTTGGCGGCGGCGCCATCGGTGACGAAATCCACTCAAATCGTGATTTGAATTTGGGTGGGTTAGGGATTTTGAATTTAGGGGCAATTTTGTGAATTTTAGAAATTTAGAGTTTTTTTAAATAAGTTTAAAAAATAAAATAAAAATTATATATATATATATTTAAAAATTAACGGCAAATTAACCTTAGACACCTAAAATTATAACTTTGGAAACTTTAAGAACCTATTTTTACAAAAAAAAAAAATACGTTAGGCACCTAAAGTTCAAAAATAGTATACTTTAGGCACCTAAAGTTCATTTAAGCCTAAATAGAAAGATAATAAACTTTTCTTCCACAAGAAAAGATATAATGCATATCATAATATTCCTCATTTGGTAAAGCCTAATTTGAGGCATCACACCAATGAGTTTTTGAGGTGAGAATGAGAGGTGAAGGGAATGGGTCGGTGGTGCCTTGTGGTGGAGGCCAATGGCTGCTTTTATTCTGTGGGACCTCATCAATACTTTCATTCCCAATGATCATCTCTCATGAGCCACCATTGGGATGGATCATCTTGAACCGCATACTTCAGCACTCCCCCATGGGAATTGTAGGGAAGCAAGGGCTTTTCTTGGCCTTTCAAAGGATAAACACATGGCATAATATTGTTAAATTTAACCCATAAAAATTGTATAAATGATTCCAAAAATCTCTTAGAATGGATATCCAAGCATAGGTTTGGGATTTTAGCTAGTTTTTTTATTAGAAAGAATATGTTATTCTCCATAAAGGTACAATACCAGTAATTGTGTCTAATTGGCTGGTTAAGTGACTGATTGGCTGGTTAAGTGACAGATTTTGGAGTTCATTAGTTTTCTAAGGAACATATGTTTCAGCATTTTATGGATTAATGGGAGTATGTTGCATTATATCAATCACTATAAGCTAGTGATCAAGAACTAGACCCCTATAGAATTTTGACGAAAATATTTACGTGTGCTTAAAAAAACAGTTGCTACTGTTTTGTAGTATTATGTTTTATGTTTGCGGACTGGAAGTCAACTGCAAACAGTAATAAGAGTTTCTACCTAATGTTTTTACTGATCAAGTGATAATAGTTGTCTATTTCAATGATTTTTCTTTTTTCCCCTAATCCAATAACCGAGTTTTCATCTTTTTAAGTACCCCAAAGCCGTAGCCCAGAACCAAGAGTCTGAAATCTTCCTTTTCAGCAGGCTATAGAATATATGGTTCATTATCAGCTAATCTCAGTGGACTTTTCTATGTTCTTGTCCTAATACAATCATAGGATTTGGGCCTTGGGGGTGCACTGCTTCCAAGATCAAACCACACCCTCCTGAGGCGTCACTGGTTAAGACCCATATTGAGCCATGTGATGGTAACCCAAGATCTTGGAGTCCTCAGTCAACACTGCTCGGGGCGGGTACAGTTTATTAAAACGAGATCTTTTAATTTACAATATTAAAGATATATGTTTTTTAAAATATTTTTATCTTAGTAAAAAAATATATTATAGGTCCTCTTTAAAGTCATTTTTTATTTTTTTTGTAATTTATTAAACCAAAATATTTTTTCATTTGGTCGCTCATCTCGCACATATCCAAAACCCGACTGCTGCTCCTAACCCTAAAATATTCAAAGTTTGAGCTTCATGACTCTACTTGTATTTTCTCCCCTTTCAATCAAACAAATGAAGATGAAATGTTTTGACTTTCCCTTCAAGCAATCAATTCTTATGCCATTACAAGTTTACACTTTCTCACAACCCGAGGATCAAGGCTGTTCATCAGATGATCATCGCTTTCTTGTTACTTACTACAAGCTCAACTCGTCCAAATATTACAACATTTAACGGAGAAACCAGCTCAAACTGCCGCTTTAACGACCCTGGTTCTTTATGCAACATTGAGATTGGTTTTGAGAAGAACCTCCATTTCTTTCGTACCTGGGAGAAGGAAAGAGGGGTCATGGAGTTTGTAATAATGAAACAATTGTAATAACTAACTTTTTCAGGTTTTTTATTTTTAGTATTTATTTTCAGCTTTTTATTAGTTTATTAGTTTTGTTTATTTCATTTTATTTTCTGTTTATTATTAGTTTTATTATTAATTATTATCAAATATTATTATAAAAAAAACAGATTAAATGTTAGCATATTTTATTTTAATATTAATACAATTATCAATCCATTTACAAATAATTCATAATCCAAAAATGTTTTAATTTACAACTAGCCCGTTTGGCCCAAAACCAACCTAGAAACCCTAATTTAAATAACCTAATCTGGTCTATTCTTTTGCAACCACTCAAATCTGACCGTTGGATTAGATTTGATCTAACGGTCTAGATTGAGCCTAGAAATGCTTCAGCTAGCGTGTGCCATCCACCACCCGGACTCCTTGGCTTCCCACGTGCGCTTGTAGTCCACGCGTCAGACCTTTCACCTTTTTCAATCACGTGGCGCCACCGTCGACGATCCTGGTGCCGCCATTCAACCACCACATGCAAAAAGTATGAAACAAACAATAAAAATAGGATGTATCATATTCAAAGGCATGGGCAAACATCACCAACAGTGGATTAGGTTCTTTTTTATTATTGCATGTAAGATTGGATTTATAAATCCACAAAATCGAATGTAAAGAAGGAAGGAGCAATCAATAAAAATAAAAAAAAACCCTCAAACTTTTTGAGGTAAAAAAAATCATCTTTCATTCTTCTTTTCAGTTCGAACATATCCAAAGTAAAACAAGAAATATAAAAAGAAAAGGGGTTAGAGTTTACCCATCCTGGTCTCAGGCCGCTGCCGCCGTCGATGGTCGAGGGAGGTGCGCCGATGAACGGCACCGTTCGTATTTCACCGTTTTGACCTTCGATCTATGGTTTTAGGTTTTTTATATATAAGAAAGGGGTCTTATTTCCAGATCTAGGGTTACATCTAAGAGTTTTGGGTTCAATTTTAGGGGCTTAAGGGTTCAGTTTCTGGTAAAAAAAAGAGAGGTTTTTCTAGATTTTTCCAAATTCAAACACCGGTATACAGCGGTGCACAACCAAAATCTAAAAAATTCCAGGCGGCGTGCGGCGGTTGTGATGAATACCAGTGAGTGTTCATCTTAGATATTTCAGAGCTTTTTTGGGGTTTTTTTGGAGAAAATAGTTAAAATAAAGTGTTTTAAAAAAATCATCATTTATACTACCGGTTATAAAAGAGAATGGTTTATTTCTCATTAAATCCCCCTGCCCCAAACTTATTCGTTTCGCTTTCCCTCTGTTTTTTCCTTTTTTTCACTTTAGTCACCATTTTCAAATCAGCTTTGTTTCTTTTTTAATTTAGTCCTTAAACTTCGCTTTTGTTTTAGTTTAGTCCTGAGATCGAAGGGTAAAATAACCTTTTTTAATCTCTCTTTTGTCTTGGTTTATTTACTTATATGCCCTTTTTATTTTATTTTAATGCAGTATGTTATGTATATATACATATTTATCTAATATGTATATTATATGTTACAATATTTTTGTTTTTGTGTTTCATATATATATATATATATATATATTCTAGGTATATGTTGTTATATATTATTTATACTACGTGTTATACATTAAGCATACATGTATTTGTTATGTGTATATTATATGTATTTTATGTCACATAGTATCTCCTACTTTTTTATATGTTTTTTATTCCTTTTATTTCTAATTTAGCTTTTTAATATCTTATTTATTGTCTTTATTTGTGTTTTTACTTGCCTATTATATTCGATTATGTTTTGTTTTATTCGGTCTTGATAGCAAGCTTTTAGGTCTAGACTTAGGATCTAGAGTTAACTAATTTAAATTATGCCCTTGGCTTATTGGGTTGTAAGTTTAAATTAATTAAATTAAATTTAGTTTAGATTAGTTGAAACCTTTAGGTAGTATATAGTTCAAATTAATTTAATTAATTTAAATTTATCCTTGACTTATTTGGATGAATGTTAAAGTAATTAAATTAATTTACCATCTCTTAATTATTTTAGGTTAAAATTAGCATTTGCCATAGATGAAAACTTAATTAAAATCATAATTATTAATTTGACTCATTTTAAATAGTATATGTAACACCCCTATTTGTATCCATATGATGAATACTAATCCGGAATGTCATAACTTTACTATCCTTAAATAGTAATGATATTTGAAACAAAATTCAAGCTTTGATAATTTTGATCCCAAATCTTAAGTATTGGTACCCCTTGTCCTAAAATGCACATTCTTGCATTTTTTTATATTTCTAATTCATCCTAATTCAATTCCCAAATGTCTTCAAATGTTATGTATGCCTATAGGGAACAAATGACTATCATAAAACATAC
Source organism: Hibiscus mutabilis (assembly GCA_019671005.1). Lineage (NCBI taxonomy): Eukaryota > Viridiplantae > Streptophyta > Magnoliopsida > Malvales > Malvaceae > Hibiscus > Hibiscus mutabilis. The sequence goes on along the minus strand of CM033720.1, from coordinate 16,721,303 downwards.
ATGCTCTCAATTATCTTAGCATGCAATTCATCACCTGAGGTTACTCTTAACTTTAAATCTTTCTAGAAACACCAATTATCATGAAACCATAATGAACTTTAATGGCAATCACAACTCAAATAGGTTTAGCAAGTATACATGTCACTATAATAATCAAACCTCAATTAGGATGCATTACTGTGATTACCTGTTGAGCTTTCCAATATTGATGCAATGCTCTTCTCACTCTCATCTTGATTTACCTACGTGTGCACAATTAAACACACGCTAAGTACGAATTTAGTGAGGCAATAATCAAAATTAAAAATAACTAAATAGGCTTATTCAATTTCATGACTTATTAAACCTCAAGGCTAAATATATATATAACATGACATATGCCAATATTCTAACCTTTATATTGCATTGGTAATGATTTACTACATGCCAATGCCATCAAACTTTCGCGCTTGTCTATTTTTCATAATATGCCATATATGCTTAAATGCATCATGATCACTAGATATATATTACCATCATGTTAATCATATATTAATATAATATAAACCGAATATAAATTTCTTACCAATATACTTGCCATTTATTCCAAAAGCTCATAAGCTTATTCACTTGTTTATCTTTTATTAACCAATAAACCATAGCCCAAATATAAGCCCATGAGGATCCTGGGTACACGAGTCAAAACCGCACATAAGGTTGTGCTAACCATCCGCACATAAGGGAGTGCTAACCATATACACTAAGTGTCTTTTATATACACTATAGTGCTAAACCGAGTATGCAGCGTGCTGCTGAACTCTATGGCATGCCAACTATACCCTGTCCCTCATTAACATACTTGGACATATACTTCATATTTATTCCATACATGGCAATGTATATCAACATAATTTAACATTGGGCAGTTCATACCCGAAATAATATTCATAATATAACATCATATATAACTAGTGATCCATGCATTTATATTCAACTTTTGACATATTTAAAACATGTCAATATATGATCAATGATATAAATATCATGCCAATATATAAATAAGGTAGACTCATCGCAAGTCTTCCTAATGATGTATAAAACATCCATGTATCATGTTATGTATGCATTGCACTCACCTTGGCCACTTAACACAATGCTCACTAAGTCCTAGTTCGATCTTTGCTTTCAAAGTACCTCGAACCTTCTTTGATTCGGACTTGACTTTATTAATCACATGAATAAAATAAAATATTTGTTAGATTCAAATCTAACAATACCTTAAACATGATGTCTAATATAATCACTCAAATATAAAATTTCCAAATATTTTTCCTTTCTTCCTTGTACTGTTCAAAAGCTCATTATGGTCCTTAATTACCAATTTGAACTTCCATTAATTCTTCCGAGCTTGCTAACATTTAAATACAAAATGTTTCAAATTCCATTTTCTGATAGCTTGCGCTACCTTCAAAGATTTACTTATACGGGGCAAAATACATACTGGATCTCAATTTCCTTTCTATTGCAGAAACTAGATTTCGATAACGGTTCTAAAGGTATAAGCCACATAAATTAATAAAATCTACAAAAATTATGAAAATTCCTTGCATTCACGTCACAAAGCTGTCCAGGCAGAAACTGTTCTGTAATTTTTTTGACCTTCATTCGATTAAAAATTCATCTTTTAACTCAAAACTCGAAATCAATTTCCGTTTGTTGGAAACAAAACTAGACTAACAAATCTTTACAACGGCATAAAACCATTTTTTTAGAATTTATGGCGAATTTTTAAACTTACTACCATAATTCAAATTCCAACATAACTTTCCATGAATAACTTCTAATTTACACCAACTTCTCCTTATTTCTCTACTTGTCAATTTAGTCCCATCACTTTACTTCAAATGGCTAGAATAAAGCTTGTATTCATATGTTCTTTTTACATCCTTCATCATAATAAGCTTAAACCTTTACTCCTCTAATTTCTCTTGATTTGTCAAAATGGTCACCAAATTTCCAATACAAGGATTCAAGCTTCTTAACTTTGCAAATTAGTCATCAAATCAACATTACTACCTTAATTCCATCATTTTAACTAAAATCATATTTAATCCTTCTACATATCTTCTTTACCGAATAGACCATTCAAGTTTGACAAATTGTCAAAATGGTCACTAAAGCGATTAATCGTCGGTTTAGCATTCTAACTTCATTTTCATGTCACTAACATCATTAATAACATAATACATTTCAAATTCTAAAAATAAGAATTGAACCCCTAACTTTAACACTTTGCTAAATTAGTTCTTTAGGGTTTTGATTCCAAACAACAAATCAAGCTTGCAAGATTACTAACTCATCATCATAAACCCTAATTTAAGGTTGGATCCCTAAAACCTAATCTTCTTCAAGGTTGCTGAATTGTTTAGGGTTTAAATCACAACTCGAAAACATAAATCCAACATCATTCTTGCTTGATTTCATCATAAAATCGAACATAGATTCATAAAATCATAAAACCCCCAATTTGAACATAAACCCTAATTTCTCTCTCATATCAAGCCTCATAAATCTAGCATGAAATCCCTGAAAATTTTACATCAATAGATAGAGATCGAAGAGATGAACAACTTTGTAGTTCGGAAGATTACCTTAAAACCGAGATTTGGGGCTTAAATCAAGCTTGGAAAATTTTCCTCTTCTTATCCTCTTTCTCCACGGTTTTGGAGATGAAATTTCATTGATAAAACTTCATATTTCATATATATAAGTCACTTGTATAATTAAAAATGAATTTTTAATTCAATAAATTCCACTTTTCAAAAATACCCTTCAACTAGATTTATATTTCTAATTTGCCATTTTGTAACATTCCAACTAAACTTATTTTGATTCTAATCAGCCACTTTTCATCCATAAAAGAAATCTCAAAATTCATTCCATGTCCCTATTAGGTGAAATGACCAAAATGCCCTTTACCAATCAACTTATTCACAAAATTGCCATTCATGTCATTTCAATCGATTTAAATTTTTCACGAACTTTTTAACATCCAAATATCCATAAAATAATATTTTATGACTCTTCTAAGGTTCATGGAGCCATCTCTGAAATTTTAGCTCGATTTGATTATCTGAATATATTTTCAAACTTTATCGCTTTATAGCCATTAACACAAATTCTGTACCAAAAATCTGAGTAACACGAAAATGTCATTCTTGGGGGTAAACTATTCATTTATGGTGTTAAAATACACAACTTTTGAAAACTAAACTTTGGACCCTAAACTTTTCCAAAGTTTATACTTTAGCCACAAAACTTTCAAAATTTACATTTTGGTTACTAGCCAAAAATTGGGATATTACAGTATCCTTGGCTTAATGGAATGCTAGTTTAAAATTAATCAAATTAATTGTTTTGATTCAAGATAATTCATAAGACATTAGGTTTTCTAGGTTTTAGGATTTAATCAATTTAGGGTTAATATTAGACTAACCTAGTTAATAATTAGATCACGAATTAATTTCCCATAATTTGAGCCTTTTAGGTTAGGACATTAGTCGGCTTAGGGATTTTATTTTATACATTTCCTTGTCATGCATTTGACTTTAATATTTTAATTGAACATGTTATTAATTAATTGACTTAAATCCTAAAAATGAGGTATTTATTAATTTCGATATTTGTGTCGTAGCAGTCCTGACTTAATAGATATTAACCAAATATTCGAATTAATTCTTATCGTCCAAAGGTAAAATTAATTTGATTTAAAAGTGGATAAGTCATAATATCATTTTTAAATGTTTGCATCATGCATACGAAATTCAAACCATAAATTAACACGGCAGTCAGAGACTTATTCGATGTTGGTTTAATCTATGGTCCGATGTATCGTCGCCCTTATTAATTAAATGTTTAATTAATTCGAACCCACCAATTTTATAAAGCTCATTTAATTAAAGTCTATATTCAATCAAGAACATTTAATTAAATTCAATTTAAATTTCAACAATTTCCATTGATTAAAAACTACGTATGTTTTGGTACCGATTTTCAGGCATTATGGGGGTGCTAATCCTTCCCCACACGTAACCAACTCCCGGACCCATTTTCAAACGAATCTCTGGTTTTATGGTGTCTGACCTACCTAAGTGGCCAGCTACTCCAAGTCTTTCCCCATTTTCAAATATTTTCGAAAAGCAAAAGAAAAACTCCCTTTTTTAGGGACTTTGAAAAAAAGGGTCGCTACAACTTGATGACTTCGCTAAAGACTAATTTTGTTTTTACAAAACAAAAAGATAGTTAAGCTAAAAAAATATTTGTTTCTCTTAATGATGGAAATTTTAAGATTTAAGACGACTTTAATTAATTTGGTCTTTCTTGAATATAATACTTTAATTTAACGAGCTTTGATAATTGATGGTTTTGAATTAATAGCTCATTTAATTTCTAAGGAATCACCGACATGTGTTGCATCATGACCATCAGTCTCTATACCCGAGCTTTGTCCCTTAAGTGGGACTGAAACGCCATATACCCACGTGAGTAGCCCTCTACGAGTCGGTAATTCACTTTCAAAATCCACACCTTTTGACACGTGAGCAGCCATCTACGTCACTAGGTCGTGCTTTCCCTAGAACCGAATCCAATTTGCAAGCTTGTAGTGGGCCCGAATTGGGGTTCTTGTTACCTAAGTAGTAATAAGATATGTTCGGGTACCCTTTTTAGAACTGAACCCATGCGTGAGAATTTAAGAAGCCTACCCGATTAGAGCCATATGGATGACCATAATGAACTAGAATTCATGTTGTTAGGCCGTCTTAGTTTGTATTCTTATTTATTTTTGATTTACTATGACTAATTCATTTATTTTTCTAGTTTTGTTTGATTATTTTTGTGCATATTCATTTGAAATGTTGGTTCAAGAACAATTCAAAATTGAAGGCTTTTGTAATGGAAGAAAGAGTCCATAATATCGAGTTGAAGAATGTAACACCCCAAAATCGGGCCTAGTCGGAATTCAATTCCAGCAACCGAAAATTTTGTACCAAAAAGTCAAATTATAGTATTGACCTTTGACCAAGTGATCAGTTATTGGATTATTGAATCTCAATTAAGTATTGATATTGATTAAGGACCCTATTATAAACATTGAAACCTGTCCTGATGGCTAAATTAAAAAATTGAAAGTTTGGGGGCAAAAGTATAAAAAGTAAAGAGTTGAGGGAATAACCTTGCGATTAGCCCCTCCTCACGATTTGTCATCACCTACGTTATCATTTGGGGTGAAACTACTTCACCTAAAGGAAAGCTAGACACTAAATTAGGAAAGAAAAGAAAAGGTTTTACCCGGTTAATCTCCAAGCAAACACCACATCATTCATCATCTTCAACCTCTCAACCTAGCCAAGCAAGCACCTCCATTGGAGGATAACCTAAGCTTTTATTTTCTCAATTTTCTTAATCCTAAATTATAGATATCGATCGGATAAACAATAATTCTTTATTGGGTTGTTGATTACATGGCTAAACCATGTTTAAATCCAATCTTAAGAATGTTATGAACCCTAGAATTTCCTAGGGATATCAAGTTTGATCTCTATTATTTTTCATAGCTAGTATATTGCTATAAATCCAATTATTGATATTGAAATCCTTGTAATTCTTATTTCCTTGTAGCTCAAGAGAATCAAGGTGAAGAATCACCAAACCCCTCTAATTCCAACAAGTTCAAGAACAAAGAAATTGTCATTTGGGAGCCTTGAAAGCCTCGAAAGTATCGGTGAGTGTAGTCGGAGTCTTGGGATTGGCTAAGGTGCCTTTCCCAATTTCATTGATATTGTATATTGCATTTCCATCTATAAATTCAAGGTATGGTTGCATTGAAACCTCGTAGGAGGTACTATTAGTAAGCTTGAGTAAGCCTATTGCATTGATATAAGTATTATTGAATCATGTCATTGCCATTGATATCATTAAATTATTGAAAAGGCCATATTGATCATTGTATATTGTTATTGAGAAATTGTTATTGTCATTGTTACCATTATTGCTATTGTTATTGTTATTGACCTAAGCATTAAATTCTTGGATATGAATGGATATGGGATACAGTTGGCATGCCATAGAATTCATGAGCTCATTAGTACGGAGTGAACTACGGTCCTTGAGCTAAGGCTCTATTTGGCGATGTTGGAAGGATGTATTGGTTTTGGTCTTATTGGCGATGTTGGAGGATATTGACCAGTTATTGTTGCCGATGTTGGTTGGGAATTTTTGTATCCACATTCATATATCGATCTAAGGAAATAAGTTATTGAAACTATTGTTAAAAATATTATTTGAGATGCATTTATGATGATATACATGTTATTGATATTCTTTCCATTATTGTTGACTGCCTCACTAGGCTATATAAGCCTAGTGCATCTCATTTTTATGTATTTTCAGGTTGAAAGTTAGTCGGATCAAGGATCAGAGAAAATGCATTTTTGAAGCAAGTCACCAAGTTACATGTAATGTAAACTTTGTCCTTGAACTCCTAGTATGGTGGCATCGGGTCTAGACAAGTTAGTTTAGCCCCATTTTGCATGTACATATGGTCTACCATGAATAATGGGTTAAATATGAAAAATGGCATGTTAATGTTTTGGTAAAACTAGTAAAAATGGCCCAAAATGCACTAACTAATAAAAAGTGGAAAATGGATTCAGGACGGTATGAAATTTGTCACGCATTTAGATTTGTTTTTTTAAGCTTTTTGGTAAAATTTGGTGAGCATCAAACATGGTTAAGACCCCTGAATTGACCAAAAAACCAGACTAAATCTGTTATTATAGGCTTGTCTGTACCGGTATAGGTGATGGCATATCCGTATGGGTATGCCTTTTGGGGACACAGGTAATAGGGTGTACCGATACAGACATGGGCGTATCGGTGCGGGTCTTAGCCACTGGAAAAATTTTGTAGCCCCGTATCGACACCGTATCGATCTTGGTAGTTGACCCTCTGAGCGTTGACCATGCGTACCGATACCCAGTATCGATACGGGCTTAAAGAAATGAACCGTTTTAACAGTCAATGTAGGCGTACCGATACGACCCTAGGTGTTTCGGTACGACTGATTGGTTATAGAATCTGAGTTTAAATAAGACCATCGTGTCATACCGATACAAATGTATCCGTATTGGTACGTCCCTTAATGTCTGTTATCATTTTTAAAGACTGTAATGAAATTGTACCGATATTGCCTCTTCGAGTATCGGTACAGAGGTAGGTAAGTTGGTTAAAAAGATTTTTAAAGAGGTTTTCGAATGTTGTAAATTGGTCACTGAATCTTGTAAGACTTAATTGAGAACACAAGTGATATCTAATTATGATAGATATTGGTATACAAGATATTCAAGCCTTGAGTTTCATATTGATAAACCTAATTGAAGATGAATCCTTGTAATTTTCTAAAAATATGATTTAGTCCTTATACTTGTATAAGTTACCAAATGACCCCTTAAGCATAATTTGATTAAGATTACACTGATCCTAGTCATTCGTTGCATCGAGTTGACACCGTTAATTCATTGTTTATAGTACAAGTCATCATGAATGATGAACCAATCACCATATCATTCACCGGTAACGCTTTTCGACCCGGATTCCTACCAGACCAGGAATGGGGTGTTACAAAGAATCTCAAAGTCTGAGATCGATCAAGAATTTGAACAAAGGCTAATCTAGATGTACCTTATGTGGAAATCATTTTTTTCTCGTTATAATGGGACTCAATCTTCATTATGGAAAGTTATTTAACGAGAATGTTCGTCGATCAACCGTTTTTGCATTCATTTTTCATATCAACATATCATTTGCATTCATTCTTACATTATGATGTATTTATATAGCTTTATAAATTTTTATGACATAGTTATTCATAATATTAATATTGTTTAGGTTTCTAATTTTGTTTAGTAAAACATTCATGTGCAGTCATTGCATTATTTTTGTTGCCACTTGGGAAGGGTATTCGCTTTAGAAAGTAGAAAGGACAAGAAAATGACTTACACTCAACACAACTTTAGGACTATGAATTACCTAGTGGTCAGGGTAGACAAGCTCGAAACGCTCCATGAACATGTGATCCATAATCAACAAGAGATAATGGCATACATGAAAAGGTTCTGAGATGAAGCAATGGAGAAAATTAGTGAATTGAGGGGTATGATAGTCACCGAAAGAAAAAGTTTCACAAAATACTCTTCCATGCAAAAGGGGATTGGGAAAACAAGCGAGAATCATGATTGCAACTCGGTAATAGGAGAGATTCTGTCTAATGAAGACCAGGTTGTCATTAACTAGTCCAAGGTAGTTCGCACAACTTCATAATGTCCTACCAACTTGATATTGGATAAGGTCGAAGATGCTATTTTGAAAATTTTATCTTCTTCTGAAAACAAAAGCTCAAGTGAAGATAGATCGCAAATAGGAGGAGGGGTAAAATGGGACAAGGAAATAAAGACATCGACTATATCGAAAGAAAAAATAGAGCTCCAGGGAAAGATAAGGAGGATACACGTTTAACTCCTCTACCAGTAAAGTATACCGAGCTATACTCCCAATTTCTCAAGAATGATTTGGTCCGATCATACTATGTTACTCCCTTGCAACCTCCTTACCTAAAGTGGTATAACTTTGAAGCACAATGTGTATACCATGCGGGAATTACTGGACACCACATCGATGATTGTAAAGCGTTTAGGAGGTTGGTTCAAAACTTGATTAATATGGGAGTTCTGAAAGTCAACTCGCCAGATGCAACAATCAACCTACTGTCTAATCGTGACAAACAGTAAGTAGAATCACGTTTTTGAGAAGGCTAAAGGTTATAAGAGTTTGGTGGGATGGAAGACTAGTACTAGTTGGCCAAAATTTGTGATGCATCATGTTCATGTGTCTATCTCTTTTGGATTTCCTCTTTTTGTGCTTTATTTGGAAGCAATATTTGAAAATAACTTTTCAGTTTTTGACCCAAAGTAATGAAAATATTTTGTAAAGGCACATATAATGTTTTTCAAAATCAATCAAATGATACTAATTTCGTATGATATTTTGTTTTAGACAAATAATTTATATTATTTGATTCTTTGGACATTTCATTGTTTTGGGGTGTTTTTTATTTTCCTGTACATATCATTTTTATCAGGAACCTATATATTAATTGCAATAGTGACTTTAATTTCGAGCAGCTTATGTTTAAAGAAAAGTGAATACTGTAAGGATACTGCAAGTGGGAATATCTGTTGTTCTATTTAGGAAGGCAAAAGGAAAAACGAATGTTAAGGTAATGGGAAGATCCCATTGAGTGAATTCCCCTCTCAGGCATTTGTCGTTTAAGATTCTTGAATCGAGAGTTGGCCTAAACTTTTACCCCTTGAAGACTATTTTGATATTTCTATGTATGGGATGACGAATGCCATTCCTTCAATTCCCTTCAGAAATAAGCAAAATATCCATTTGCTGTCCCCCTTTGAGCTTGATCGTTTCTTTTCATTGGAACCCAAACCAAGGATCATCCTCACACTGGGGGGCAAAGAGGACGAAGAGTTTGTTCACGAATTAAAGTTGCCCAGTTTTGACCACACTACAAAGATAATGCTTCATGAATAAAAGCAAGAATTGAACGTATACACGAGATGCAAAGGTCTGAGAAACATTAGAAGAAATCAATAAAAAAAGTTTATACTAAAAGAGATGACTAAGTCAAGTTGAAAGTTTGCCAACAAGAAGGTTGAAACAATCAAGAGTGAAAGCACCAAGTCAGAAAGTGCAATAAAGGATATCAAAAGCCTTGAAGATTTAGTTACATTCGAATAAGAAGCGCATCAACATTCAGTCAAGATGAAAGCTACAAGAGAAAGAGATGAACTCTAGGGTGAAAACCCAAAAAAGGGCAGTTTAGAGCGATCCAAGGAATAAATAAAATATGTTTTCATTTGAGCACAATCCAGTCAACAAGTACAGAGAAGATATTTCAACAAGAAGAAATAATCCTTAGTTTCATCACCCTTAAACACTTATTTGGGCATATATATCCTTTCTTTTATAACCATGAACCGTAGCCTACATTACAAGCCTACAAAGACCATTCAAATCATATGTGGATATATAAGTTGGTTAGGTTTGTCTTTAGATTACATCCCGCCTATAAGGGTTAACCTTTCTTCAGGGAACGTCAATCTTCGAGTGCCTGATGGACACCTAAATGAGGGAAGGATGGGGCATGGTGAGTTAGTGAGGTCAAGAGAGCCACCTAAATGGGATAGAAATAAGGTATGGAAAACGTTCCTCTCAGAAGCCTAATAGCCCAGAAGGGACTTCACATGTGCATATGTCACCGTAACCCTCGCGGTCCTTTAAACATAAGCTTTACTTGGGATAATCTTCGTCAATTTGAAACGAAAGTGTTCTTGCACTTAATATTCGGATGTCTAATTTTGATTTTATTTCTAAAGGTTCAATTTTTCCAAAATTAATTATTTTCTCTAACTCATCTTTATAAGTTTTTGAATTGAAATGAGCTTAAAGCCTTTTTCGCCCAAATTTTGAAAATAGGGAAAACTTTACACGATATTTTTAAAATAAGTTTTTTAAAACTCATTTCCATAGTTTTTACATTAAAAGGAGTTTAAGGTTGTTTCTCGCCCTTAGTGTCAATAGAGGGGCAAAACTTTGCATCATGGATTCAAGAACAAGAGTAAAGAATAAAATTTTGGGATAAATTTTGTTGGGACAAGAAGATAACCAATCCATTCAATGGAAGAGACATTTTAGAGCCCAAATTCAAAAACATTAAAGTAAGCAAGATATGAGAAGAGCAATTCGGAGTGAGAATATGAAAAAGCTTTGGAACAAGGAGATATGCAAATATTTGAACCTGACTTTAAGATGGGTTATGTTTGCTGCAGAAAGATCTTTAAAACAAGAAACCTTGAGCTTTCTCGAAGATGAACTCACCCGAAGTGGTCCTTGATTTGCATTATTCATGCATCATGAGTAGTTAGACATCCTTAAGTTAGGAGCATGCTAACTCATATCATTCATTTATTGTTTATTTTCAGAAAAAGTCATTAAGATTTTCAATTGAGGAACGAAGAATTTTGTAATGAGAAGAACAACTTCAGACCTTGGAGAATGAAGAATTTCAAATAAGAAGAATAGCTTCAGGCTCTAAACTTTAGTAGAAGATTAAAGAAATTCATAATGAGAAGAACAGCTTCAACCTTCAGCAATTTCAATTGAGGAATGAAGAATTTCATAATGAGAAGAACAACTTCAGATCTATGAGAATGAAGAATTTCAAATGAGAAGAACAGCTTTAGACTCCAAACCTTAGCAGAAGATTGAAGAAATTAATAATGGGAATAACAGCTTCAACCTTTAGCAATTTCAATTGAGGAATGGTGAATTTCATAATAAGAACAACTTCAGACCTTGGAGAATGAAGAATTTCAAATGAGAATAACAGCTTTGAACTCTAAAACTTAGCAGAAGATTGAATAAACTCATAATGAGAAGAAAATTTTCAACCTTCAACAATTTCAATTGAGGAATGAAGAATTTCAAATGAGAAGAACAACTTCAAACCTCGAAGAATGAAGAATTTCAAATGAGAAGAACAGCTTTAGACTCCAAACCTTAGTAGAAGATTGAAGAAATTCATAATGAGAAGAACAACTTCAACCTTCATCAATTTTAATTGAGGAATGAAGAATTTCAAATGAGAAGAACAACTTCAGACCTCGGAGAATAAAGAATTTCAAATGAGAAGAACAACTTTAGACTCCAAACCTTAGCAAAAGATTGAAAAAAATTCATAATAAGAAGAATAGCTTTAACCTTCAGCAATTTCAATTGAGGAATGAAGAATTTCAAATGACAATAACAGCTTTAGACCTCAGAGAATGAAGAATTTTAGATGAGAAGAACAGCTTCACACTCCAAAGTTTGGCAAAAGATTGAAGAAATTCATAATAAGAAGAACAGCTTCAACCTTCAGCAATTTCAATTGAGGAATGGAGAATTTCATAATGAGAAGAACAACTTCAGACCTCGGAGAGTGAAGAATTTCAAATGAGAAGAACAACTTTAGACTCCAAACTTTGGTAAAAGATTGAAGAATTTCATAATGAGAAGAACAGCTTCAAACTTCGAGCGACTAGTAAGACCTTTAGTGCATGGTATTAAGACCTTTAAACCATCAGTAAGACCTCCAGTGCTTGATGATTTGGGGCAATCAGTATCGTCTGAACATCAGTAAGACCTCCATTGCATGGTGATTCGGGCAATTAACAGGACTTCTAGTGTATAACTCCAAGATTTTTGAGCCATCAGTATGTCCTTCAATGCATGGTGATTCAGGATTTAAATAGGGATGTAGGACAAAATTAGTGCTTTTTTGTCTTTGCTATATTCTTGTGTTACAAGAATGAGGAAAGAGGGGCAGCTGTAATCACTAATTTTGTTCGGTCTTTTTGTTTTTAGTATTTATTTTCATTTTTATTAGTTTATTAGTATTTTTTGTTTCATTTTATTTTTTGTTTATTAGTAGTTTTATTATCAAATATTATTATAAAAAAACAAAAAATAGATTAGATATTAGCCTATTTTGCTTTAATATCAATCCAATTATCAGTTCATTTACAAATAATTCATAACCCAAAAACATTATAATTTACAACTGGCCCGTTTGGCCTAAAACCAACCTAGAAACCCTAATTTAAGTAACCTAATCTGATCTATTCTTTTGCAGCCACCCAAATCTAGCTGTTAGATCAAATTTGATCTAACGGTCCAGATCGATCCTAGAAACCCTTCAGCTAGCACGTGTCGTCCACCACCCAGACTCCTCAACTTCCCACGTGCTCGTGTGGTCCACGCGCCAGACCTTTCAGCTTCCCCAACCACGTGGCACCACCGTCGATGATCCCGCTGCCGCCGTTCAACCACCACCTGCAAAAAAAGTACAAAGCAAACAATAAAAATAGGGTATATCAGATTCAAGGCATGGGAAAACATCACCAACAGTAGATTAGGTTCTTTTTTATTATTGCATGTAAGATTGGATTTATATATCCACAAAATCGAATGTAAAGAAGGAATGAGCAATCAATAAAAACAAAAAAACTCAAACTTTTGGAGGTAAATTTTTTTCATCTTTCATTCTTTTTTTCAGTTCGAACTGATCCAAAATAAAACAATAAATATAAAAGGAAAAAGGGTTAGGGTTTAACCATCCTGGTTTAAGGTCGCTGCTGCTGTTGATGGTCGAGGGAGGTGTGTCGATGAGCGGCATTGTTTGTATTTCACCATTTTGACTTTCGATCTATGGTTTTGGGTTTTTTATATAGAAAATGGGGTTGATTTCCAGATCTAGGGTTAGATTTGAGAGTTTTGGGTTCGATTTTAGGGGCTTAAGGGTTCAGTTTCTGGTAAAAAAGAGGGTTTTTTTTTGGGTTTTTCCAGATTCAAGCATCGATATACAGCGGTGCACGATCAAAATCTGGAAAATTCCAGGTGGCGTGCGGTGGTTTTGATGAACACCAGTGGGTGTTCATCTTAGATATTTCAGAGTTTTTTTGGTTTTTTTGGAGAAAATAGTTAAAATGAAGTGTTTTAAAAAAATTATCATTTATACTACCCGTTTATAAAGAAAATGGTTTTATTTCTCATTAAATCCCCTCGTCCCAAACTTATTCGCTCCATTTTCCCTCAGTTTTTTTTCCTTTTTTTCACTTTAGTCACCATTTTCAAATTAGCTTTGTTTCTTTCTTTCCCTTTAGTCATGACCTCTTGGTCCAACATATGACACTTTGGCTCAACCTAACTTACTCTAAAAAACATTTAACCATCATACATAATCTCAAACATAATTTCCTCAGTCACAGAATCATGGTAGGATATCGTACGCAACATATCAAATCCAAACAAACCCCTATGTCATGATCTCTACCCAAGCATGCATAATGTTCCCCAACCCCTCAAAACCAAATATTAAGCATCATACAAGTAAAAAAAACTTGTACAAACAGGGAGTATCCAAAATAAACCTCCCAATTATAACTTGGTCACATCGCCTCTTATTACTACTTAGTATTTATAAAACCATACTTTGAAAATGTCTCAACCCTTGGATCTCCTCTTGCGTACTTGCTGTCCAAAGGAGCCTATTTCTCTACATTGATGAGAAAAGAGAGCGTAAGCTATAAGCTTAGTGAGGGAATCTCAAAAACACCCATCAATGCATTTAAATGTATAAGTCTCATGGAAAAATCATCTCATGCTTCTATAATCTCTTCAAATATGCACTTTAAATCATTTGCAACAAATGTATCATGGATTTCTATCATAAACCTCAATTTAAGCTTCATATGCCAAAATCTCTAAATAGCAAGCTTAAAGAGCATCTCATGTATAAACCATATTATTCAAAACATAATCCATTTCTCATGATATATCATCTCATATATTGGCATTCAAGTGACTCAAAAGCAAGTTCTACTCTATTTTATAAAAAAACACATCAAATACACGGATTTCCCAAGTGGTTCCTACGACCACTTCACATACTGTAACCCCCTTATCCCTGCCTAGCCGAAACTGAACTAAAAGGATCGCATTAGGTTTGCCGATCAAACCCGAGCAAAATAACCTAACCATTTTTTTTCTTTTTATCTTGTCTAGATGCAAAACATCAACTTCCTAAACAATCAAACTTCAGCGGGAACATTACATTTAAAACTGATTTGCAAAACAAAACCCAATTACACGTTAATTCATATTAGGGACCAAAACATAATTTTTACAAATTACAGGACCTTTGTTATAACTTGAATTACCAATCTTTGATTAATTCCAGTACATATTCGCAGGTCAATTTCAAGTCTAAAATAATCATCCACATTCATTCAATTGCATCCATAACCGTCAAGGGCTATTTTGCAAGATTTCCAAACTTCAACATAACAAGATTGCATAAATACATCATAGCGTACCGATATAGGCAAGCCCGTACCGATACAGATTAACAGACATAACGACTCAGCGTACCGGTACACACATGCTCGTACCGATACGGTGTGTTAACTATCTTGTACCGGTACGACTTTGACCCGTACCGATCCCCTTCACATTTTCTCAAAACTCAGGATTCCAATAACCAAAATGCGTACCGATATAGTACCTCGCCTACTGGTACAGTGTGTTAAATTCAAAGGGTCGTACCGATACTCAAACCCGTGTACCGAAACAAGCATACATTTTCCCTAAGGCGTACCGATACGGTGGCTAGGCATACCGGTACCCATAGCTTTAATTCAAAAAATTAAGCACCAATAAGACCCCGCGTACCGATCTTGAAGTACCGATACTGGTACGCAGAGGCCTGTAATGACCTCTGGGTCTAACATATGACATTTTGGCTCAATCAAAACGTCCTTAATGCGTCTCTAATCATCATACTACATCAGAGGCATGCTTAACAACATCAATCTAGCATGATAAGCAACCTTAGCAATTATAGCACAATTATTCACCAAGTCTATAGGCCAGCTCCCTAAACAACATCCAAAACATAAATTCATCCACATCTCAAACTCTTTAAACTCAAGCAATACCAACACAACCATTACAACTTGCTCAAACAGGGAGTTCATCCAAAAATCCTCCCAAATTAACATTTGACACAATGCCCTTATTACTACTAAGTAACTTTCAAACCGTACTTGGAAAACAAGTCTTTGGAGTTCCTTCCTTGCTTCATTGCTGCCCTTTACCTTCAATGTTCTGCATTGATGGAAAAGAGAGCGTAAGCACACAAGGCTTAGTGAGGAATGCTAAAAGACCAACAACCATCAATGCATTTTAAACCAGTACACATATTTTGAAAACCACTTTCCACAACCCCTTTAAAACATCACTATAACATCATGCCTTGCTTAAACCATACATTTAACATTTCCAAAACAGCATGTTAAACCATATGCAACATGTATCAAGGATTCAACAACAAAGTCCCATTTGCTACCATCAATTTAAGCTTTCCTGTGCATACTACCAATGCAAGGCTTAATGAGTAAAACATGTTTAAACTCATATTAAACAACATAATCCATCTCATGATACATTATCGATTATATTGGCTTACAAGTTATCATCAACCAAGTTCCACTTTAAAAAGCATAATATCGGATACACGGATTCAACAAGTGTTCCCAACACTTCATGCCACCTGAACCAAAATCAAAGCTACAATCTAAACCTCACACATCAGTTGGACCCATGCCCACTAACGGGAGTCTTCGTTACAAAGATCTAAACCCCTCAACCGTTAGGGTACTTGGATAGAGTTTTTGGTACACGGATCAAAACCCCTCAACATCCAAGGTAACTTTTTATAGTGCACTATCAATCCTATGGACGGCCAACTATATCCAATAACATTTACAAACCTTTTCATTCCATCACTTGCCAATATAATTCATTTTATTAACATCAATTCACAATTTTCATATGCATCACCAAAATCATTTAACCAATGCAATAAGCGTTGCATTAACTAATGTTCAGAACATTAATAAACCATGCATTACCTCAAATGCATCAACAACATTTTATAACCAAATTCCAGCATTAGATCATGCTCAAAACATGCATATACAATGAGTAATCCAAATCATTTAAATCAAGTGCATAAATAACCATTCGCCAAACCAGAGTTTGATAGAGAATTCATCATTTACTTACTTCCGACCTTAGACCAGCATTTCAAGCTTGATCTAAACTCCCAAACACAACTTTCAAACATTTACAAAGTTGTAAACACGTTCTCACTCACCGACACGCAAAGCCTCGCATATCGATGCGGTAATTTCACCTCTAAAGCTTCCAAAATCAAAGCTCAAGCTTGAGGACCAACTTCCCCTGTTTTATCCACACAAAAACAGAGGGTACATTGCATCAAAATGCAATCCATAACACAACAACACATATGCTCAACTTCCTTTACCAAAAAACTTCCTTTAGCATCCGAAACATACATCAAACCTCTTCCAAACATTACCCAGACTCAATCTAACATCTCAACCCATTAATTAACATCTAAAAACACAACTCTAGCATCCTTATACCTCCAGCATTCATAAAACCTCCACAACTCATCAAAAACTCATAACTAGCAACTTAGAAAATTAGGAATTCAATTAGTTTTGGGATTCCTATTATTTAACCATCTTATTAACATCTTTCAACATCAAAATCATGATCTAAATCAAATCAAATCATAAGAAAACAGAACCATTACGAGTACAAATTAATTCCACCAATTAAACCTTAATTTAACCACTTTCCTTCAATTAAACCATCAAAACAAGTTAAAAATCATAAGCAAAGGATCAAGAAATTGGGAATTTCATTAAAGAATCTTTAATTAGAGGAGAGAAATGAAAATCACCTCTAATTGCTGATTTCTCCCTTAATTGACAATGATTGGTTGAAATCCAAGTAAACTTTGCAATAGGAATTAGAGAAATCAATTAGAAAAAAAAGGAAATCAACAAGAATTGATTTCTAAGAATTTTGGAGTGAAAATCTAGTTTGGCTGCTGGGAAAGTTGAGAGAAAAAGTTTGAAGAAAAGTAGTTGCATAAGAAAGTTATTTGTGTATCTAAATATCCTTTTATTAAATCCCATTTTATTTCATTAATAAAACCAATTAAAAGCCATTTAAAAATAGCCTAAATTAAGGGAAAATCTGATGAAAAATATTGGTCAAATAGCTCCTTAAAGATTCTAAGTTTTGACCCTTTTACAAAACAATCACCAAAATTAGTTTTGAAAACTTTACATTTTAGTCACTAACCAAAATGTCCAATTTTGAGACCCCGTTTTGTAAAATTGATTTTACCAAAATCATTTCCATATTAAATAATGATTTTAGATAAATTTTCCATATTTTTATCCTTACCGAAAATATTTAATCCAATTTAAATCCCAAAACTAACTCGAATCCCCTAATCTGATCCAACGGACTGTCTAAACCACCTATAAAACCTCTAGGCACAAAACCGAGGCATTACACATACATCCTTGAACCGGATCAGCCCTCAACGGTTATAACGTATAAATCCACCAGCGGGAGAATTGGCATACTCTTGACCCCTCGGCCGCTGCGGTTCTCATGGTGGAGCATGGCACACTCTTGACCCCTCGACACACATGAGGCGACTTATTATAGTGCACTTTAAACCCTATGTCTAGCCAACTATATCCTATAACAATTTATCTCAGCCACTTGCCAATATACTCAATAAAAACCTTATTAACTTACTGTTTTACATATGCATCAATTCAAACCATTTTCCAAAACATTAAACCATGTATTCTAGCATTCTCAAAATCTTTCATAAATCATTTGATATGCTCAAATATCATCATGTATAATCATTTGCAACATCTTTCATTTCTAAAACATGCATATAACAGTAAGTAATCAAATATATAAACATGTGCATGAGATTGTACTTTGCAAAACCGAAAATGAGAGAGAGCTCAACCAATACTTACTTTCGAGCTTAGATAAGTGTTTCAAATTTATTCTAACTCCCAATAACCACCTTTAAACATTTTAAAAGCAGTAAAATGCGTTTCCACTCACCGAAAACCCAAAGCTCTCTAGCCGTTACGAGAATCAAGCTTCTAAAGTTTCCGCAACCTATCCAAATGCTAAAGGATTCAACTCCCCTGCTTTACCCAATCAAAAATAGAGGATTAATGCACTTTCATGCATCTCTAATTTCCAGCAACCAACAAACACAACTTCGTCTCACTAAAAACCATCAAACGTCTCTCTAAAACAACCGAAACCATCACCAAACACCGTCTAAACAAAGCCTAGCCAAAACCTACTGATTTAAACATATTAACAACATCGATTAACATCCAAAAACATCTTTATAACGTCCTTATACCTCCAGCAACCTTACAACATCAAGATCACTTCAAAATTCAACTATTTACAACCTAGAAAATTAGGAACTCATATAGTTTCGGGATTCCTTTAATTAAACACTTCTTAAAAAATTAAAATACATCTTATAAGAGATTTAAATCAATTAGATTCAATACAAAACAGATCCAAAATAGTGTTTATCAAATTTTCACATCAAAACTCAATTTAATCATCATATTCATGTTTTAATCATAATTTCATAACATGAACCAGTTGTAAAGGATCAAGAACTTGGGAAATTCATTAAAGAACCTTTAATTAGAGGAGAGAAACGAAAATCACCTCTAATTGCCGATTTCTCCCTAAATTGGCAAAGATTAGATGAAAGCTTCAAGAAACCAAATAGATTTTGTTGTAGAAATCAAAGGAATCAAGTGGGAAATCAAAAGAGATTGATTCCTGAGAATTTTGGAAAAGAATTGATAGTTTGGCTGCTGAGAAAGTTGAGAGAAATGTTGAGAGCAAAATTAGTTACGTGAGAAAACGAATTGTGTAATTAAAATCCTTTTTATTTATTCTATTTTATTTTAATATTAAAACCAATTAAAAACCTTTTTAAAATAGCCTAAATTAAGGGAAAATTTTGATGGAAAAGTTTGGTTAATTAGCTCCTTAAAAATTCTAAGTTTTGACCCTTTTACGATTTAATCACAAAAAACAGTTTTGAAAACTTTTCATTTTAGTTACCAGACCAAAATGTCCCAAAATCAGATTTAATTTCTTCAAATTGAATTAACCAAAATACTTAAAATATTAATAAATATTTTTTAGCATTTTCCATATTTTATTTTAGCCAAAAACAATTTTATAATATTTAATTCCCGAAACTAACTAGAATTGCCTAACCCGGTTCTCCCGAACCGTCTAATCAATCCGTCTAACATTTAGGCCCAAATTCAGGACGTTACAGTTTTTGTTTCAGTTTAGTCCCGAGATCGAAGGGTAAAATTACCTTTTTAATCCCTCTTTTGTGTTGGTTTATTTATTTATATTCCCTTTTTATTTTATTTTAATGTAGTGTGTTATGTATATATATATATATATTTATCTAATATGTATATTATATGTTACAATATTTTTGTTTTTGCGTTTCATATATATATATATATATATATATATATATTCTAGGTATATGTTGTTATATATTATTTATACTACGTGTTATACATTAAGCATACATGTATTTGTTATGTGTATATTATATGTATTTTATGTCACATAGTATCTCCTACTTTTTTATATGTTTTTTATTCCTTTTATTTCTAATTTAGCTTTTTAATATCTTTTTTATTGTCTTTATTTGTATTTTTACTTGCCTATTATATTCAATTATGTTTTGTTTTATTCGGTCTTGATAGCAAGCTTTTAGGTCTAGACTTACCTAGAAATTTAATTTAACTAGTTTAAATTATGTTGTTGGCTTATTGGGGTGTCAGTTTAAATTAATTAAATTAGATTAGTTGAAACCTTTAGGTAGCATATAGTTCAAATTAATTTAATTAATTTATATTTATGCTTGACTTATTTGGATGAATGTTAAAGTAATTAAATTAATTTACCATCTCTTAATTATTTTAGGTTAAAATTGACATTTGCCTTAAATAGAAACTTAATAAAAATCATAATTATTAATTTGACTCATTTTAAATAGTATCCTTGGCTTAATGGAATGCTAGTTTAAAATTAATCAAATTAATTATTTTGATTCAAGATAATTCATAAGACATTAGGTTTTCCTAGGTTTTAGGATTTAATCAATTTAGGGTTAATATTAGACTAACCTAGTTAATAATTAGATCATTGTTTAATTTTCTACAATTTGGGCCTTTTAGTTTAGGACTTTAGTGGGCATAGGGCTTTTGTTTTATGCATTTCATTGTCATGCATTTTAATTATCATGCATTTGACTTTAATATTTTAATTGGATATGTTATTAATTAATTGACTTAAATTCTAAAAAGGAGGTATTTATTAATTCTGATATTTGTGTCGTAACAATCTTGACTTAATGGATGTTGACCAAATATTAGAATTAATTCTTATCGTCCAAAGGTAAACTTAATTTGATTTAAAAGTGGATAAGTCATAATATCATTTTTAAATGTTTGTATCATGCATAAAGGTGATGTACGAAATTCGAACCATAAATTAACACAACAGTCAGACTTATTCGATGTCGGTTTAATCTAAGATCCGATGTATCGTCAACCTTATTAATTAAATGTTTAATTAATTCGAATTCACCAATTTGATAAAGCTCGTTTAATTAAAGTCTATATACAATCAAGAACATTAAATTAAATTCAATTTAAATTTCAACGATTGCCATCGATTAAAAATAACGTATGTTTTGGTACCGATTTCCGAGCATGATGGGGTGCTAATCCTTCCCCACATGTAACCAATTTCCGAACCTATTTTCAAATGAATCTCTGGTTTTATGTTGTCTGGCCTACCTAAATGGCCGGTGGCGACTCCAAGTCTTCCCCATTTTCAAATATTTCCCAAAAGCAAAAGAAAAACTCCTTTTTAGCGACTTTGAAAAAAAGGGTCGCTACAACAATGAATCTTCTTGGATACTTTGTATGAAGGTTTCGGCTGAGTGCTGATCAATGGAAGAAAGAGGCTGCTGCAAATCTTTGGATGCTGATGATCGAGTGGACTCCCTTAAGTGCCGAGAGTAGTGAAGAGGCTGAGCTCTTCTGCTATACCCTTTGTCAGGGCCTATATGCTTGTGTTGAATCAGCTGTTGCTTGATGATGCTGTGATGACGATAATGGTGGTGCTTTGACGACGCCCACCCACGTAAACGGTTACAAAAACCGTCTTTAGTTCACAGCATGTTGCCTGGGACTCATTTCAGAAATAATCCCAAACCATTAATTTGCTTCATCACGAATAAAGTTCGGAACCTGGAGATGAAACGATGGAGGGGACTCACCTTTTTGGTTGGCATGTTGTTGACAATGGAGATTGTATAAGTTTCTATATAAAAAAATGAACATAAAGTTTTCATTGTTTGTGAGATATACCATACCACTATAAAAATATATATAATAAATATGAGTGAAAGCATTAGCTGAAACTTTCATATATTTCATTAATGCTAAAATGGTGCACACACTAGGCAATGTTGAAAGTAGTCGGATTTTCAAGTTCTGTTTCCTCACAAATACAGCATTGTGAAAAAAATAGACATGAATTGTTAAGACAAAGAAACTGCAATTGAATTAGTTATTGTTGGAAGTGGTGTCATCTTGCCAAGTTGCTTGCCATTGCTTGTCATAAAAGGTTGTCTCTTCAATCAGCTTCTTGATGTTTTCTAAATCTTCATTCTTCCGGATTAAAAGCACTCCCGAAACAGCTACAAATAATAGAGTCTTGCAAAAGAAGTTGCCCATTTGATCAACCAAACCTACTCCAGTCAGGCTATCAACCAGATATGCCATGAAGAACCCTATCATTGCTGCATAAGACTCATAACAACGATTAAACAAACCAGTAATGCGACTACGTGAGCCACACAGTAAGACTAACATAGATTTGCACTAACCATTAAGCAATTCGGCTTCGGGTAGATGGAACCTTTTCATCCATGCCCACCAAGGTATGATGGAAGTATCAAACACTACAGGGTAGTTGTTACTGGTAGTTTCTGGATTATCCTGCAGCCATTTTCTCCTCCTGACCTCTGAGAAGGAGTTCAAGTTTGTTAATGAATGATAGAATCATCAACATATGCCTGTCTTTTCCCCTAATGACTTTCATTGACGAAGTTAATATACACAAATAAGCATGGTGTTTTGTAAAAACTCAGTTAAACTCTGCAAAAGCAAAAGAAACTTGAGGCAATTGGTACACTCAAAAAACCTGTATGGGACTTAACAACATCTAATCACAAAAGGATTCCTGCTCATCTTCAGGCCTAGCCGCTAACCAATGTCTTTCATTTCATGTTGTTGGTTTTCAAATACAGTTCTTTTGATGAATATCCTGTTCTATTTAGATGTTGCCAGAGCACAAGCCCACATAGGCATTACTTTAACAGAAGTGTTTGTTGAAGTAATACTTTTCATTAATTCAGTTTCAAATGGGGAAGTAGAGCTTGCAATGAGTACAACCCATAGCACCTAACAACTACCAAATATCCATATCTAACCCTTCAGAATTTTAAGAATATACAGCCTTTAAGGCTAATCTGTTTTGAATCCATACTCGACCACTTAAACGTAATGCATATGTGAACAGACAATTATCGAGGAAATCCACCATTCGAACCACTTCCCCATTTCAGCTAAACAACACAGTTGTAGAACCCCAAAGATGGCAACTAAAGGAGAAAGCTTTATCCCACTTTGAACTACCATCCCAAAAGTACCAAATATCTAACCTTTTAGAAGTTTAAGGAAATATTGCCTTTCAGGGCAATCTGTAATAAATATTCAACCATTTCATGCATCTGCAATCAGTTGATTATTTGTTAAATCCAAAAGCATAATCTTCCCCTATTCTAAGTAACACCCCATTTCCATTACATCAAATAACCTAACCCCCACCCAAGCTAGGAAACTGCAAGTCCGAGTCAGAAACAAGCTTTTCTTTAACAACACTTTCAACTACTATTCCCATTGTATCAAAATGCATTTCAAATTAGTTTCATAAAGACCCTTTCACGCAACCAACAAACAAATTAACAACTAATTCAGGATTTGCATGCAGAAAAATGAAAAAAAAAACTGAGGATTCACAAAACTCGTGACTTTATATTATTGTGTTCTCTTGATATGAAAACAAGAATAGGCCAACTCATCCATGAAAATAGAATCATTAAGCTTCAATAAGCAATTAAATTATAAATGACCAACTAAACTTAAATTAAAAAGAAAAACTTACCAGCATCAATAACGGCATCCCAGTCAGTGCTCCCATTTTTCTCAAACTGTTTCAAGTCCCAAGTCCCAGCAATCCACCTAGGGTCCTCAAACTTGCTCAAAACCTCAACTTCTGCGGACGTAGCCGCCCCGTTAGGCCCAGAAGATCCCTCCAAGGCCTTTTCAAGAACGGGATCTTCCTGGTTGGACTTTGAGTCTTCAATGGCAGCAACTGAAGCTGAAACTTCAGCTCCATTGTCTGGCAAAGACTTGGGAGTGGAAACCAAAAGAAAGGGTCTCTTAAGAGAGAGAAAAGGAGTGGATTTGTTGGTGAAATTGGGTTCGACAGAGAAGGGTGTAGGAGGAGGAGAAAACAAGGCCATGGATATGGACATTGTTTTGTATTTTCAGCTCTCTTTTTTGCTTTTTTGAGGTTTTAGTTTTTGATGAGGAGGATGGAGTGATGAGTTACCTTTTTCAGTTTCAGTTCATGGTTGAGTTTTAGTTTGTATGGACAAGGGTGTGTTATTTGGGGTTATCAGTCATCCAACATTTTGACTTTAAACCATTTCAAGTTTGGTTTAACTTGTAAAATTCTCTCTTTCGACCTGTTTAGTCAATTTTTTTATAATTTTAGGACAGTTTTTTTTTTATAAATTTTATATTTTTAATAATTTAAATAAATTTATTTACATTTTGTTGATAAAATACACCAACTACTACCCCATTATTATTTTTATTTTAGTCATCGAAATACTTTTCAGTAAATTTGATCATCAATGTCAAGTTTTTTATTCTGATCATTAAACAAGATGGTGACATAGTTTGATCTAATAAACAATTTTAGGACTAAAATTGTTACATTTCATCAACTTCTCTCTTGAAATTTAGAAATCATAACCCAAAATAATTCAGTAAATTAACTCTTGATATTTATAAATCCTATTAACTTGGTTCTTCTCTAACCTAAACCTTGCATTATCGTTGTTTTCGGCTTTCGTCTAATGTTGTCGCTAATAAGGATTTAAAATGCTGTTGCGATTTTAAATTCGTACAACTTATTGTAAAATATAACAGAAATAACGAAACAATAACAGAATAATAATGAAAATAGCAGTCTGTTATTGCCGTAATTGACCATTACCTGTTATATTATAGTTGCAATCCATCGCTATTGGTGTGATTCCGTTTCACATTGCTATTTTCGACAATCATAATTTTAGACAGTGCCGTTACCGTTATATAGTGGTCGCTGTAACAATTTGACCGCTAACACCTTCTCCAGTAGGTACCGTCAATGAAAAAAAATATCAATCGAATTCCAATTTAAGATTATGATGATTTGCCAGGGAAAAGGGTTTGGGTTCTTCAGTCTTGAATTTTCGATCATTAGAATAAGTTTGAGGATACAAAGGTCAAAGAGTAAGAGATAAAGAGAATAAGAAGTGAATATTCGAGAAACGTAACAGAAGAATACTGACTTAGAAGTTAGAAAATATTAAGTCAATCAAGATGATATTTTTGAAGTCCAAGAATACAATTTATAGCACATAGGTCAACGACCCAACAAATCCTTTAACAAACTAACTTATCTCAACAACTTATTTCAACTAATCTTGATTGTTATAACTTCTAATATTCTTCATGCTTCTTCTGCCTCTTTCTTTAAGTTCTTCAGCTAAAAGAACATTAAGTTTCTGTCTAAACATATTGAAATAATCACTTGACAATGGATTAGTTAACTCATCATCTACTTGATAAGGAGTTGTTACATAATTATTATCAACAATATTCTCTCTTACAAAAAGTATATCCAGTTCGACATGTTTTTATGAAATAGAGAAATCAAAATGTAATCCCCTAAATTTAACCTTAATTTTTTAGGTTAAATCTTGGGAGTTAAATTTGAAAAACTTATCCCTCAAGAAAGACATTTTAGGTTTATTTATTTATAAAATAAATTAATTGTTAAATAACAATAATAATAAAATATCTCGATTATAAAATTTAACTATTAAAATATATTCTTGATGTTTAATAAAATATCTAATTAAAATCTGAAAATGCATGCGAAAACATAATCCCATAATATAATGTCCAAAGTTTGATTTCATAAATGTCCCAAAATATAAAATATCAATTTGAAAGTTTAAGTAAAATAGTTTATACTGATGATTAAATATCCGAGTAAAATACGAGATGCTCTAAGTATCGAGTCGCCTAATCAGTCTGAGTATCTGAAAGAGAAACTAAGAGGGTGTAAGCTAAAGAGCTTAGTGTGTCTCTAAAGTGCAAACAATCACAAAAACAAAACAATATTTTATTTTCTAATAAATTATTTTCTGAAAACACAACAAATCCGATAAATTCAAATCATAATGATATAATGTCCGATGCATAACTCAATACCCTATTATCTGATATCATACAAAGTGGAGGTTGCCCTCGCAAGAGTGGAGGTTTTCCTCGCCAGAGTGGATGTTTTCCTTGCTTTTTCCAAACACAATTTCGATCCCACGACACATGATATGATTTGTAAAATCATAAATCCAAACTCTTACGAGTGTCTTATTTTCTGAAAATCCGATAATTTAAAAACACAATTTAATATGTCATGCATGATGTTTTCAAAATATTCTCAAATCACAGTTAATCAGACAATAAATCAAGATACAAAACATTATTTTTTTCAGAATATAACACAGTAAGCATACACAAATATATGGCACAGGAAAAGAACACACCTTAGCAAGCAGTAGCTCTAATGCCAAGAAGAACGCGACTCACGCTCAAGTAGCTGAATCAGAACCTAAGAAGTAAAATCACTACATTAATAACTTTTACTAAAACTAAGCCACCAACTAAAAAAACATAAGGACTGAATCGAAGGCATACTCACGTAAAGGCCTCAAAGAACGTGCACAACCGATCTGAACATAATGAGGTAACCCGTCGGCCTTAGAGACAATACCTCTTCACGGGAAATAATTCGGGTTAATCTAATATCCAATTCTTCTAAAATTACTAA
This sequence comes from Hibiscus mutabilis, assembly GCA_019671005.1. NCBI lineage: Eukaryota > Viridiplantae > Streptophyta > Magnoliopsida > Malvales > Malvaceae > Hibiscus > Hibiscus mutabilis. Next base: position 16,694,369 of record CM033720.1, on the reverse strand, counting down.
GGTACAAATTAATCGTAACTAGCAAAACGAAGCTTTCGGATTCGAATTAGACAAAACAGGCAGAGAATTCGGATTCAGAACGTCGAATAAGGTCAAGATAAAAGTTTTCTAAAAAAATCAACTTTAAGTCAAAAAGTCCAAGTCGAAGTTCAAGGTCAAACTCAACAGTCAAACTGGTCAAGGTCAATGTTAAAGTAAACAGTTAAACTGAACGCTGATGTCATCCCGGTCAACAGTCGGGTGGGGTTAACTGTCGAATCAGGTCAACTATCCAAGGTCAAAACCAGTTCGGTTCTCACTATCACGGGTCACCAGGTCCGATTCGGTTCATAACCAACTGGTTCGGTTTAGCATAATGGGTCCTTTGATTTTGGGCTCTTCCCTTACCCCCCCACACAACCGGGCCTCCTGGTTTGGGTTCAAACCCAACTACACACACAACCCAAATCCGGCAAGCCTAAACACCACATGCGCAACCCAGCAACACAAACACACTTCTCACAGCCGTAACCCCCCCCCCCCCCCACACGACCAGCCTCCCTCTCGGACCCCTCACCGCACCCACACACACGGGCCAAACACCAAGCCCACTACCTAAGTGATCCCTTATTCCCTTGGCCAAATCTGACAGCCCAACATACATGATGTTCATCTTTTGCACACTAGGGTTTCTAGAACCCTCAAAGGCGGCGACTGAACAAGCTGAACGGAGGCAACGATGGTTGCGGCAACTGCAACCACCGCACAACTAGCAAGGCGGCACGCAACCACACGACGATGAGATGAACGACGGTGGCAAGACGAACGGCGTCGGCACAAGGGAGAACACAAAGACTCAAAAATCCCTATCCACAACTCAAATCACCGATTAAAAACCAAAAACAGGAATTCAAGGTTTACCCACACTCAAGCAAGCACAATCGAAAGGCGGAGACAACGGCGGCGCAAGGGGAGATTCGAACAGAACCTAGGGGTTTCACTCTGATCTATTGCTAACGAAACAGATGAAGGAGGGCTAGGGGTCGGGTTTGCTTGCGGGTCAACGACGGATGAAGTGGGGTTGGCGGTGTGACACGGACCGTCGGAGGTTGTCCGAAATCTGATCGGAGAAGGTGTGAGGGTTAGGTTTTAGTTGAGAGAGCAAAAGAGAGAGGGAGAGCTATCGAGAGAGAGAACTATGCGGCTGTAGATTTCCCAAATAGGAGCTGAATAGGCAATTTAGGTTTAAAAGAGGGGTATAACCCTTATCAAATGGATAAAACGCAAAAGAAGGCCCTAACTTTTACCCGAATCGCATAATGGCCACCGTAGTTTCAATTCAATTCGATATGGTCACTAAAAATTATTACCAAAACCCAATTAAATTCCTAATTCTCAATTAGGGTTTTCAAAATAAAATCCCCAAATGTTAGGGTTTTTGAATTTAGGGATTTTAAAAATTAAGATCTTAATTAGGGGAAAATTCGGGGTGTTACACAAAAAAAAACACATATGCTCTCAACTAGAATAATCTATTCGAAGTAAATCTAAAATAGCCCCTGGAGGGCTAGGAAAAATGCGACAAGCAAAATCATCTCCACTCGCCAACATTGCCATAGCATCCGCAATAACATTGCACTCTCTAAATCCATGAGTAAATCCTTCCCATTGTCTATGAAACAAACCCTCAAAGTGCTGTCTGTACCAGGGAGATATGCTGTCCTCTTCGAGACTGACCTTAAAATAGAGTTACCACATCCATGTTATCTAGCTCGACAATAACTCGCCTCGCCCCATGAAGCAAAGTCGCCTTCAATCCCTCCTAACCCCTATAGTTTCGCCTCCAAGATCAAACAACGGTCAATATGTTTAGTAAAACCGACAAGCCATTTGCCACTCTCATCGCGAACAACTCCTTCACATGAGGCTATTCCATTCAAATTCTGCCTCGCCCTATCCGAATTAAGTTTTATGTAGCCCAATGGTGGTAATTGCCACGACTAATGCAAACGGGACTGCACTGCGTGGGCGCTCTCAGGGCCTGCATTGCACGGTAGGCACTAACCGCCTCATCTTCTTGTCTAATGCTTTGGTTCAACACCGACTCACACTAGACATTATCCGGATAAAAAATCAACGCATTTTTCCTTAGCTAGAGATTTCATACCATTGTGCCAAATAGAAAATCCCAGCCATTTGAATCCTTCACAAAACCACTGGTCATCGACAAGTTCATATAGATCCACTTATATAATGGTAGAGAGAGGAACTCCTGAAGCTTATTCGTTTTTATGATTACTGGCCAAGCCGAAATAGTAGTTGAGTAGCACCTTAGAACATGGTCGACGTCTTCCCAATCACTATTGCAAACTACATACTTTGCATCGTTTCTAAGATGTTGCCTATAGCGTTTGCTATTTGGAGCAAACGACCGTGACAAACAAGCCATATGAACACTTTTATGCGTTGTTTCCCTTTAAACCTCGCAACACAAGACCAAACCGGATCTGACCTCCCAATCGGGGTCCCTAAACCCACACGAACATCATAAGGATACGAGATTGAGAAATCGACATCATCTCCCCATCCCCATCTTGGCACGTCTGGTCTGTTCGATGGTAACGAAGGCATTGTACCAGCCAAACACATCCATACATCGTGCGCCAATATATTCTGAATTGCCTTCTATTTCCAATCATAATCATTTCCAACCATGTTAGAAAGTTGGACATGTTCATTCAACACTAAATTAACATCCGTAGCCAAATTCCTCAATGTTCCGAGGTCTCCAAGACATGGATCGCTCCAAAATTAATAGAGACTCCATTTCCTACACTCTAACATATATTTGACAGAACATCTTCCCAAACCACACTCAATCCCTTCTATAATCTAGAACAATTAGGCCGATGCAATATGTCAGGAATTATCTATCAGCACTTATATTTAGCTCTCAAGACTTGTACCCATAGTTGATCTCTAAGTGAAATTAATTGATAAGCCACCTTCATTAAGAATACTTCGTTTGGTGCCCCAATTCAACATGTTTTGGTCGAGCATGAAAAACTAGATTGACACTCATTGCCACTACACTAGTATTATCACTCCACACTCATTGCCGCTCTGCATCAGCAAAGGCTACAATAGCAGGTTGTTCCCCCAAAGCAGTAAATATTAAACCTTAATCTAGTGTTCCCTTCAAATATCACAATATTCATTTTACTGACTCATAGTGTGCTTCACAAGGGGCATGCATGAACTGAGCTACTTTACTAGCACCGAAACTTATATCAGGTCGAGTATGACTCAAGTACAGTAAAGTCCATACAACACATATTTTTGTGCATCTTATAAAGGACTGTCTTCATTTGAAACCAATATAAGGGTTGAAATCATTGGAGTGGAGGCTGCTTTTGCTGAACTCGTCTTAGTCCTTTCAAGCAAATCAAATATATACTTTCTTTGACGTATTAAAGCATCATTTGTACGTTGCACCTCAATACCTAGAAAATAGCTCAATTTCCATAAGTTTTTTAGAGAGAACTTCTCATTGAGCATCTTAACTACCTCATCAATTTCTTTACTTGAGCCTCCAGTAATGATGATATCATCTACATAAATAAGCATGTAGATGTGTATCCCATTATTGCTTCAAACGAATAAAGAAGCATTTGTAGTGGTACACCTGACTCCAATTTCCAGTAAGCTATATTTAATCTTAGCATATCAATTTTCTCGAGGCGTGCTTTAGACCATACAAAGCCCTTTGTAACTTGCACACAAGTCTGCTGCCATAAAAATATGTTTGCTCAAATTCAAAAGGCTGTTACATAAAGACATCCTCACTCAGCTCCTCATTTAGAAACGCATTATTCACATCCACTTGTCGAAGGCTCCACCCATTTGAAATTGCAAAAGTTAACGCCATATTAACTTTTGAAGTTTTTACCGCTTGACTAAAGGTATCATGAAAATCCTGTCCTAGCACCTGAGAAAAACTTTTAGCCACCAATATTACTTTATATCTAGCTACTGAACCATAAATATTGCGTTTAACCTTAAAAGCCACTTACACCCTACCATTTTTCTTCTTTCAGGCAAAGGCACCAAGGTCCAAGTCTTATTTTTTTTGAAGTGCAGTAAACTCAGTTATCATAGCTTTCTTCCACTCAGGTATCAAGGGTTCCTTATCAACACTTAGAGACGCTGCAAAATAAACTTTTGGTTTGAATATACCAAGTTTTCTCTTTGTGATCATAGGATGCAAATTTGTTTAAACATGATCATCCGACACTCTAGCTATATCTTCAAGATCACCCATCTGTTACTCCAACTATATCACATCCAGCTTCAGAACCAGCACCTTTTATTGCTTCAAGTCCTGATGCACCAACTAAATGTTTAAGATAATTCTCAATATTAGGCAACACCACTAGAATTTCTACATATGCTTCATTTTTAGTATCATACAACACTCTAGGTATTTCTGCATTTGCTTCAGGAACATCATAAATATTTGTTGAATCAGTTGATGTTTTTATTCTTTTAGTGGATGAAGAAAATTCTTCTATAGTTTTCTGATGTATCAAATCTCTTGGCTCTTCATTTTCTTCAAGACTGACAGTCTCAATTGGTGCTGGAATCCTTAAACCAGTAATAGAATAACAACCTGCTGTTGAACTTGAGTCATCAGTTTCACTTCTCACAGCAGACCTCTTAGGTACATGTAATGCTCCCAAGCTTCCTATGCCAGGAACCAAATGCAAAAAAATGGTAATAATTTAAAAAGACTGCTTTTGAGCCTTTGACGACTCATCATTCTTATTGCCTGCAAAAGGGAAAACACCCTTATCAAATACCTATGCCTAGATATGTAAAACCTACTATTTAGAGCCAAGCATTGATATGTTTTATGCTGAGGATTATATCCAAAAAGGTGCATGGTAGTGATCTGAAATCCAGCTTGGGAGCATTGAAGGCCTGGGATGAGGGAGACACCTACAACCAAAAGCTTTAATCAACTCATACTAAGGTTTTTTATTAAAAAAAAATTCAAAGCGTGATAATCCGTTTAAAATTTTTGTAGGCAGTTGATGATGTAAACAGCAGTGACAACAGCTTGTGACCAGAACTTAAGAGGAAGTGCAGCTTGAGAAAGTACAGTCAAAGCCAATTCAAAAACATGCAAGTGCTTCCTTTCCACTACTCTATTCTGCTGAGATGTGTGGGGACATGTAAGTCTATGTTTTATTCCATCCTTAAGAAGAACACGAGTGAGACTTCTATATCTCATCCCCAATCACTTTGTAATTCTTTTATCTGAGCGTCAAACTATGTGTGATTCGTATATTGAAACTAATGAATAACAACTACAACTTGACTCTTATTCTTAATCAAGTACAACCAGCAGTGCCTATTGGAGGCATATATAAATGATACATAGTAGTAATATCCACTAGATGCAACATGAGCAGGACCCCATAAATCATTAAACACCAATTAAAAAGGTCTAGTATATTCTAAATCTGAATTCATAAAGGAAACTCATGGCTCTTCTTCATTTGACAAGTAACACATACATTTTAAGTCACAATAGAAGGTAGTACAATGTCACACTCTCTCCACACTTTTAACAAAGTTTCATGTGCAGGGTGCGCTAATTTTGTATGCCATAGTTTATAGACACTAGTGGATTCATGAGTTACATTTGTTTCAACATTACTAAAACTACCACACATAGTACTCTTGCAACTATCTTGTAACACCCCCTTCCCGTGACCGTACACCGGACACGAGTCGGAAATGTCACAGTTTTTTAAAACAGATCTTTTAACCAAAATCTGGGGTGATTTAAAATTTTTTGGAAAAACTTCCCAGTAGTCACCCATCTTAATATTTCTATAACCCAAGCACATTTAACTTTAATTAATACCGATATAAAATATTTATTCGAGTTCTGATTATAAAACTTTTTATATAAAGTATACATACATACTAAAATAATTTATTTTACAAAAGGGTTTCTAATAAAATTATTCGATATCTAATTTGTATAAAATATATCAAATCACACTATTTAACACCAAACTGTAGATATAATAATCAATTTAAAACAGTTTACGTCACTATTATAGGCCACGATAATTACTTTAACAAAATACACAAATTTATTAAATACATGCCACTATTAAACATACAAAAGACGGATGTCATGATTACTGTAATACCTGTCGATTATATTCTATACATAATGATGATGAAGCAAAGGTTGTCATCTACTAATCCCGATCACCTACGTGTATAACATAAATACACGCTGAGTATATCTCAGTGAGGCATAGAAATATGTAACATGTAAAATACGGTATAAAATTATTTGTAGTATGAAATAGCTGTATTATGCATGATATTTGGTAAAGCATGATATTTTATATATAAAATATAATACTCATGTAATAAAACTTGTACTGTAATAAATCTATGTTGTACTAAATCTTTACTGAAAAATCATATAGCAAGGTTGCTTTATAAATCATATAGTCTGTAATGCAGGAATAATCGTGTAAGAAATTCGTACTGTAATAATTCTGTACTGTAAAGTCATGCAACTATACAATACAGTTCCTACAAAATGCCAAGCGAGTCCCAATTGCAATTTATATCATATCATCAAGTCTTTATTTTATTAATCAAATATACGTTAAGCTAACTTAACTGCCTGCATAAATGCATTTCATGTATTATAGCCCAAAGTACAAAATCATGTGATGCTATGGTACGCGAGTCATCACGACACCATAGTGTCTACGACACCGTAGCGTCTGCATTGACGAAGCGACTGAGATGAGTACGTACTCGAGGATGCTCTTTGCTCCTCATAATCGCACATTTTGTGCTAACAACACCGAAGTGTCTGAACAACGCCGTAGCGTCTAAGTCGACACCGAAGTGTCTAAGCATCACCGAAGTGACTGAAACGCACCGTAGTGTTAGGACACAGCTGCTAAGACTCTATGGATATCCAATTATACCTATGGTATACGAGTCATCATAACGACACCGTAGCGTCTGATGTCAACACCGAAGTGTCTGGAACGCACCATAGTGCTGGAATGCAGATGCTAAGACTCTATGGATATCCAATTATACCAAAGACTCTCACACTAGTACTCGAGCATAACAATATAATATTTTCACATTCAATATCCAATCCGTCAATACTATCATTCGTATTTCGATAATGGGCAGTTCATACCCAAAATCTAAAATCCGATTTATCTTAGATAAATCTTTAAACTATGACAATGTATCATACATGTCACATCATTAATTCATAACATTCAAACAAATTATTAATTAACATGCATTTTAATTAATATCAAGGTTGACTTGTCGCAAGTCGTCCTATTTGTAACATGTCATACATGCATATAATGCACTCACATTGGCCTTGTAATGAAGTTGACTTTATCACTTGATCTCACTCTCGACCTTTTCCTTTCCATTTTTGTTAGTACGGTCCCAATTCTTCTCGAAAGCTACATTATAAAATAACATATATCATTTCAAGTATATGTTAGAACATATTCACTCTAAATATAATAATGGAAAGTAAATAAAATAAATATCCATTAAATATATAATGGATCCGATAAAGTTTCTTATATTTGAATCATATTTTTCTCACATTTTACCTTAAGCTTTCAACCTTTACTAAAATACTTATTTTAGTCCCTAAGGACCTTTTTAAGCTTCAAATAGTTAATTTAAGCTTGATCCTTACATTTTTCACCATTTACACTTTAAGACCTAAACTTTGAAAAGTTCCATTTTGGTCCCCAAACCTCAAGCCAATTTGTCTTCTTGGTCCCCAAAGGAATATTTTTGATCCAATTAATCCCTTTCCTATTTTTCCACAATTTTCCTTTACTTTTTCTTAATAGCCGGATTGGTCCATTCTATTCTACAAATTGTCGTTTTGGTCCCTAAGTGAATACAAGCTTCTATTCACTTCAAAATCAACATCTAAATCACTTAAATAAATTTTTCTAACATAGTACTCTTCAAATACCTAATTGTCACATTTCAACCCTTTGTTCTCTAATTTGTCGAAATAGTCACCAATTTACAATTCAAGGATTATAGCTTTAAAACTTTGCAATTAGGCCCCCAATCATCAACTATACATCATAATCATCACTTAACAAAAAAATCAGAATTTGCCCTCTTCTTATACACCATTTCCGAATTGGTTATCAACTTTTGACAAATTGTCAAAATGGTCATTAGCTCGAATAATCACCGGTTTAGCATTCTAACTCCATTTTCATGCCTCAAAAATCACTAACAACAAAAATACATTTCAAACTCCAAAAATCAAAATTGAACCCCTAACTTTAACACTTTGTTGAATTAGTCCTTTAGGGTTTAAATTTAGGGTTTTGATTTCAAACAACAAATCAAGCTTGCTAGATTACTATCTCATCATCACAAACCCTAATTCAAGGTTGGATCCCTAAAACCTAATCTTATTTAAGGCTACTAAATTGTTTAGGGTTTAAATCCTAATTCAAAAATATGAATCCAACATCATTCTTGCTTAATTTCAACATAAAATCGAACATAAATTCATAAAATCATAAAACCCCCAAATATGAACATAAACACTAATTTATTTCTCATATAAAATATAATCAATCAAGCATGAAATCCATGAATAATTTACATCAATAGATAGAGATTGAAGAGAAGAACAACTTTGTAGTTCAGAAGATTACCTAAAAACCGAGTTTTGAGGCTTAAATCGAGCTTTTAAGATTTCCTCTTCTTTCTCCTCTTTCTCCACGGTTTGGGAATGAAATTTTAGATGATAACTCTTCATATATCATATATTCATGCCACTTGTATAAATAAAATGAATTTTTAATTCATTTTATTCCAGTTTACCAAATTGTCCCCCAACTGAATTCATATTTACTAGTTTACCATTTTGTAAAATTCTAACTAAACTTATTTGGATTCCAGCCAACCATTATTCATCCATTAAAGAAATCTCAAAATTCCTTCCATGCCCCTTTTGGGTGAAAAGACCAAAATACCCTTTACCAATCAATTTTTTTACAAAATTGTCATTCTAGGCAATTTCAGTCAAATAAATTTAATCCAAACATTTAACTCTCTAAATATCCATAAAATAATATGTTATAACTCTTCCAAAGTCTATGGAATCATCTCTGAAATTTTAGCTTGATCCGATTTACCGATAAATGCCAAGAATTTTATCGGTTACTAAATAAATTCCTTAATCAAAATAAATCATAGGATTCATCCTGAATCAAACTAAAATATTTCCAATACTTGGAAATGACTTTTATAACCTTTCTCTATCATATGGCAAAATTTCATAATTTTTCAGTTCGATCAGGGTATCCGAATTCCACTTAAACTTTGAATGTGATTTCCCAATAATTGAAATATCGGATCAAACCAGTAATTCCACATTCGGTCCACACCAATAGGTGCTATATCTATTTATGAAATAAAACACCTAAATTTTGGGAAATTACAACTTTGGTCTTTCAACTTTTCATATTTTGACTTGTACCATACAAGTTTTGAAAACTTATCATTTTTGTCGCTAAACTTTGACCTTGAATTACCATTCGAATTTTCCTTGGATTTTAACCAAATTTTGCGAGTATCCTATTTTACTCGTTCTCTATCACATGACACCTTAAAATCCAGAAATTTCTTTTCTACATTCCATAATTGAGAAAATCCTAACTTTTGCATTTTTGTCATTTTAGTCACTAAGTAAGCTTTTAAGCAATTATCTTAGCACTAAATGACCCTTAAACAGTACTTTAAAATTTGGGGTATTACAATTCTTCCCCCTTAAGAAAATTTGTCCTCAAATTTTCAAGATGTACCTATTTCGAATAAATGTGGGTACTGCTTTTCCATTGTATCCTTAGCTTCCCATGTTGCCTCTTCAACTTGGTGGTTGTGCCAAAGGACCTTCACCAACGGTATCTGCTTGTTCCTTAATTCTTTGACACCTTAAGCCAGTATCTTTACTGGTTTCTCTTCGTAAGTCAAATCTGATTACAAATCTATTTCCTCTAGTATAATCACGTGTGAAGGATCCGATCTGTATATTCAGAGCATCAAGACCTCGAAAACATTATGGATTTTACTCATCTCCGGTGGAAGAGCTAGTTGATATGCCACAGGGCCAACTTTCTTTAAAATTTCATAAGGTCTAATACACCTGGGACTTAGTTTTCCTTTGTGCCCGAAACTTATTATTTTCTTCCATTTCTTGCAACAAACCTGGCTTAATCAGCTTGCGATCATATAACTTAAACCAATTTAATGGCGATTTGCACTTTCGACCATAAAGGGTTTCATAGGGTTCCATCTATATACTTGTCTGATAACTGTTATCGTAGGCAAATTTTGCTAGTGGTAAATACTTTTCCCATGATCCCTCAAACTCAATCATGCAAGCTCTTAGCATATCTTTTAGTATTTCAATTGTTCTTTCAGATTGGTCATCTGTTTGAGGATGAAACACAGTACTGAAGTTCAATCGTGTCCCCAAAGCTCTGTGTAGTGCATTCCAAAATCTTGATGTGAACTTTGGATTTTGATCCGATACTATAGATATTGGCACTCCACTTGTTTCACCTTTGCTATATAGTCTTCATCTTGTTGCTGACTTTTTTTATTTCGACTTAGCAATGAAGATCTTAATTGCATCTTTAATAGCAACGAACCATCCTTTTCGTGTCAATTGAGCATTTAAAGTTCATAATGTAATAAATGTCTTCCGATTTAAGGTATCGATTACGACATTTGCTCGGCCTGGATGGTAATCAATGATCAGGTCATAACCCTTTATTAGTTCCAACCATATTTGTTGCTGTAGATTCAACCCTTTCTGTGTCATCAAATATTTTAAACTCTTATGATCAGTATACATGTGGTAGCGTTCACCATAGAGATAATGTCGCCACACTTCCAGAGTAAAAACTATAGCTGCAAGTTCCAGATCATGAGTCAGATAATTATTTTCATGTGGATTTAGTTGTTGGGAAGCATACATGATCACCTTCCCATATTGCATCAACATGCACCCTATTCCATTATAGATGCGTTACAATACAGAGTAAACTCTTTTCATGACTCTGATTGTACCAAAACCGGAGCTTCTGTTAAAATTTTCTTTAACTGATCAAAGCTTTCTTGACACTTCTCAGTCCATACGAATGGAACATTCTTTCTCAATAGCTTTGTAAGTGGAGCAACTATCATCAAAAAGTTGTTCACAAACCTTCGATAATATCCAGCAAGTCTCAAGAAACTACAAACCTCGTTAACATTATTGGGAACCTTTCATTCCACAATGGATTGTATCTTTTTAGGATCGACGTGGATCCCTTTGGTTAAAACAATGTGACCCAAGAAAGCCACTTTTGATAACCAAACTCACATTTCGAGAGTTTTGCATATATCCTTTTTTTAAATCTGTAGCACTAGCCTCTGTCTAGTAATTCCTGCAACTGAAACTTTAACTCTCTCAGTTCTGTAGGTGCCATTCTGTATGAAGCCATAGACACTGGCTCATTACCGAGAATTACATCAATCTCGAGCTATCGAAATTGTACTTATGTCCTCACTATTCATCTTAGTATTCACTACAAAGACTAACTAATTCTTCAACCCTTACTTTAACAATCTTTTCATTTTATTACCAAAGTCACCATTCCAATACTTTGAAATCCTTTTTATTTGATAAAAGGATCTAAACACCACTCGTGCTTCTTTTCAATCAATCGCTTTAAGCGACACTTCATTGAAATATTTTGATCAAAATACTCATATGTGCCCAATACTCTATCAACTTTTCATAGTAAAGGCTTTATAGACTTTAAAACACTGATTTCAGTATATTACTATTTTTTAACCATTATTTTAGGGCTTTACTCCAACCATTATCACTTAACCATCAATTTGCCTACATCAGATCATCATCTGTGTCTACATTAGTTCATAAATCCTTTATTGATAGGAGCCCTAAATTCGATTCCTATCTGCAGTTACCATTTGTAAAGAAGTATCTTGCATTTTAAACAGCTTTCATTACTATATTAGTCCATTTGTTATTACCCCATTTAAACCGGGTACTAGACTTAGTTAACCTCCTTACTCATTTCTGGAAACTCATAATGTACCCTCTTTTAATTGTCCAACGGTATTCATTCTCATCCAGACATTCATTCTTACAGTAACCTCTTTGACTAATAAACAATTGCATCAATCATACAAGTATTTTTTCTGTAAACATGACATCCTAGTGACATGTACATACTTTAACACTTTTATCGAGTTCTATTTAACCCCAGAACCGGCTAAACCTGTAGCTCTGATACAAATAAATACAACACCCCCTTCCCGTGACTGTACACGCGTCGAAATTGTCACAGCTTTTTAAAACATATATTTTAACCAAAATCTGGGGTGATTTAAATTTTTTTGGAAAAACTTCCCAGTGGTCACCCATCTTAATATTTCCATAACCCAAGAACACTTAAATTTAATTAATACCGATAAAAAATATTTATTCGAGTTCCGATTATAAAACTTTTTACATAAAATATACAAATATACTAAAATAATTTATTTTACAAAAGGGTTTCTAATAAAATTATTTGATATCTAAATCGTATAAAATATATCAAATCACACTATTTAACACTAAACTGTACATATAATAATCAATTTAAAACAATTTACGTCACTATTATAGGCCCCGATAATTACTTTAACAAAATAGACAGATTTAATAAATACATGCCACTATTAAACATACAAAAGTTGGATGTCATGATTAATAAATCTATGTTGCACTAAATCTTTACTGAAAAATCATATAGCAAGGTTGCTCTATAAATCATATAGTCTGTAATGCAGGAATAATCGTGTAAGAAATTTGTACTGTAATAATTCTGTACTGTAAAGTCATGTAACTGTACAATACAGTTCCTGCAAAATGGCAAGCGAGTCCCAATTGCAGTTTATATCATATCATCAAACCTTTATTTTATTAATCAAATATACGTTAAGCTTTTTAACTTAACTGCCTGCATAAATACATTTCATGTATTATAGGCCAAAGTACAAAATCATGTAATGCTATGGTACACGAGTCATCACGACATCGTAGTGTCTACGACGTCGTAGAGTCTGCATTGCCGAAGCGACTGAGATGAGTATGTGCTCGAGGACGCTCTTTGCTCCTCATAATCGCATATGTTGTGCTAACAACACCGAAGTGTCTGAACAACGCCGTAGCGTCTAAGTCGACACAGAAGTGTCTAAACATCACTGAAGTGACTAAAACGCACCGTAGTGCTAGGACACGGCTGCTAAGACTCTATGGTCATCCAATTATACCTATGGTATACGAGTCATCATAACGACACTGTAATGTCTGCAACGCCGTAGAGTCTGATGTCAACATCGAAGTGTCTAGAACGCACCGTAGTGCTGGAATGCGGCTGCTAAGTCTCTATGGATATCCAATTATACCAAAGACTCTCACACTAGTACCCGGGCATAAAAATATAATACTTTCACATTCAATATCCAATCCTTCAATACTATTATTCGTAATTCGATAATGGGCAGTTCATACCCAAAATCTAAAATCCGATTTATCTTAGATAAATCTTTAAACTATGACAATGTATCATACATGTCACATAATTAATTCATAACATTCATACAATTATTAATTAACATGTATTTTAATTAATATCAAGGTCGACTTGCCGTAAGTCATCCAATTTGTAACATGTCATACATGCATATAATGCACTCACCTTGGCCTTGTAATGAAGTCGACTTTATCACTTGATCTCACTCCCGACCTTTTCATTTCCATTTTTGTTAGTACGGTCCCAATTCGTATCGAAAGCTACATTATAAAATAACATATACATTTTAAGTATATATTAGAATATATTCACTCTAAATATAATAATGGAAAGTAAATAAAAATCTATCCATTAAATATATAATTGATCTAATAAAGTTTTTTATATTCGAATCACATTTTTCTCACATTTTACCTTAAGCTTTCAACCTTTACTAAAATGCTTATTTTAGTCCCTAAGGACTTTTTTAAGCTTCAAATAGTTAATTTAAGCTTGATCCTTACATTTTTCATCCTTTACACTTTAGGACCTAAACTTTGAAAAGTTCCATTTTTGGTCCCTAAACCTCAAGCCGATTTTTCTTCTTGGTCCCCAAAGGAATATTTTTTATCCAATTAATCCATTTCCTATTTACCACAATTTTCCTTTACCTTTTCTTAATAGCCGAATTAGTCCCTTGTATTCTACAAATTGTCATTTTGGTCCCTAAGTGAATACAAGCTTCTATTCACTTCAAAATCAACATCTAAATCACTTAAATAAATTTTTCCAACATAATACTCTTCAAATACCTAATTGTCACATTTCTACCCTTTGTTCTCTAATTTGTCGAAATAGTCACCAGTTTACAATTCAAGGATTCTAGCTTTAAAACTTTGCAATTAGGCCCCCAATCATCAACTATACATCATAATCATCACTTAACAAAAAATCAGAATTTTTCCTCTTCTTATACACCATTGCCGAATTGGTTATCCACTTTTGACAAATTGTCAAAATGATCACTAGCTTGAATAATCACCGATTTAGCATTCTAACTTCATTTTCATGCCTCAAGCATCACTAACAACAAAAATACATTTCAAACTCCAAAAATAAGAATTGAACCCCTAACTTTAACACTTTGCTAAATTAGTCCTTTAGGGTTTTAATTTCAAACAACAAATCAAGCTTGCTAGATTACCATCTCATCCTTACAAACCCTAATTCAAGGTTGGATCCCTAAACCCTAATCTTCTTCAAGGCTAATAGATTGTTTAGGGTTTAAATCCTAATTCAAAAACATAAATCCAACATCATTCTTGCTTGATTTCAACATAAAATCGAACATAGATTCATAAAATCATAAAACCCCCAAATTTGAACATAAACACTAACTTCTTTCTCATATCAAATACCATCAATCAATCATGAAATACATGAATAATTTACATCAATAGATAGAGATTGAAGAGAAGAACAACTTTGTAGTTCGGAAGATTACCTAAAAACCGAGTTTCGAGGCTTAAATCGAGCTTGTAAGATTTCCTCTTCTTTCTCCTCTTTCTCTACGGTTTGGGAATGAAATTTTGGATTATAACTCTTCATATATCATATATTCATGCCACTTGTATAAATAAAAATGAATTTTTAATTCATTTTATTCTAATTTACCAAATTGTCCCTCAACTGAATTCATATTTACTAGTTTACCATTTTGTAAAATTATAACTAAACTTATTTGGATTACAACCAACCACTATTCATCCATTAAAGAAATCTCAAAACTCCTTCCATGTCCCTTTTAGGTGAAAAGACCAAAATATCCTTTACCAATCGATTTTTTTACAAAATTACCATTCTAGGCAATTTCAGTCAAATAAATTTAATCCAAACATTTAACTCTCCAAATATCCATAAAATAATATGTTATAGCTCTTCCAAAGTCTATGGAATCATCTCCAAAATTTTAGCTTGATCCGATTTACCGATAAATGCCGAGAATTTTATCGGTTACTAAATAAATTCCTTAATCAAAATAAATCATTGGATTCATCTTGAAGCGAACTAAAATATTTCCAACACTTGCAAATGACTTTTATAACCTTTCTCCATCATATGATGAAATTTCATAATTTTTCAGTTCGATCCGGGTATCCGAATTCCACTTAAACTTTGACTGTGATTTCCCAATAATCAAAATATCGGATCAACCCAGTAATTCCACATTCGGTCCACACCAATAGGTGCTCTATCTATTTATGAAATAAAACACCTAACTTTTGGGAAATTACAACTTTGGTCCTTCAACTTTTCATATTTCAACTTGTACCATAAAAGTTTTGAAAACTTATCATTTTGATCACTAAACTTTAACCTTGAATTCCCATTCCAATTTTCCTTGGATTTTAACCTAATTTTGTGAGTATCCTATTTTACTCGTTCTCTATCACATGACACCTTAAAACCTCAAAAATTTCTCTTCTACAGTCCATAATTAAGAAATCCTAACTTTTGCATTTTTGTCATTTTAGTCACTAAGTAAGCTTTTTAGCAATTATCTTAGCACTAAATGACCCTTAAGCAGTACTGTAAATTTTGGGGTATTACATATCTTGCACACCAATAGAAAAAAAATTGTATAAGCCGTCATTCTCTTTTTCTTGAAATAGCACATCTCTAATCTCTTCGTCCATTATCACACACACATGAGCAAGAAAACCAAGGTACATATGATCGTCTCTAGAAAGCTTAGAAATAGAAATCAAATTCTTAGTTATCTGGTGAATATGCATGACATTATTTAGGACTAAATACCTTGAACATGTAGCTAATAATGAGTGCCATATTTTAGAAATATATAAACTTGTTCCATCACCAATAGTTAACTTACCAGGGCCTGTGTAATCTGAGTTGTTTTTCACATTGGTTGACTCAACAATGACATGATGTTTTGCACCCGAGTCAACAAACCACTGAATTTGTCCTACAGTAGCTATTTGATCCTGAAGATATCATTCACTGTTATCACGAGCATCATTTCTACTTACACATTTACAGACATAACATGTTCAATTACAATCAAAATCAGAAACATTTACTGCCTTAGTTTCATCCTTTTGATTGTTCTTTCGATTGGTTGTAGTGACCCCTTGAAATGATTGATCAAAGCGATCCCAGTAGCTATTGACTAAGCGGTCAACTTTGCCACACAATTGACACTAGAGACTGTCTTTCCTCTTTCTCTACCTCCAGAATAAGAGTGTCACCTGTAATGTTGCTGTGAATAGGATCTAGTCTCATGCTGAGCATTGGAATTGTCTACAGTGACTTGTGCTACACTTGCACAACAAGGAAATTGAGTGTTTGATCAAAAGCAGTTTGTTGCACTTCTGCATCTAAAAAAATGGAGACAACTCTATCAAGATTGAAGGGTTCCCGTCTTGCAGTTATCACAAAAACAAATGGTTTATACTCCATGGGCAAAATATTTAAGATTGTTGCAATCTTTTCAACCTCGGAGATGGGGATTCCACACGCTTTTAGTGAATAACAAACCTCCTTGATTTGCAAAATATATGAATTATAATAACACAGTTTCAACATTAGTAATTCGGATCAGATACTCAGGTTTTTAGATATTTAATTTGGGACTAAATGGAAAGAAATTGGAATTTGAACGCTTAATTTAAGGATTTTAGGGACGAATTTGTAAGTGCGTAGAAAATTTGGGTCTTTATTGTAAATTTTTGAAAAGTTGAATGACCTTTTGTGTAGTTTACCCATTGGTTGTTGGTGGGCATTATATTGGGTTAAAAGTTGGTGTGAAGATAGAGGAAATCTGAAATAATAATAGGAAGAAAGAAAAAGGAGAGAGAGTTCATATAGATATCTTCTTCAGTTCGTTTTAACATCGTTCAGGCCACCTTTTGCGTTACCCCCGACACCATTGGATCCAGTACGTCGTTGTGAGTCGTTAGATGGTCACCTCAAAGCCGTTGTTGCAGTTCGTTAGGGTGAAGATAAAAAAAATCAGAAGTAAAAATCAACCTTCCACCATTCATCGTCGCAATCTAGCCTCACCATTGAACTCCCCATCTTAGAAGATGCTGATCTGCAGCTTGTCATCACTATTTAACCACCAGAGACTGTAGCGATATCCTTTTATGACGGGTGTTTCTCTAAAAAAACAGGGTTTTCTCTAAAAAAATATGGGTTTTACTGTGTTTGGGGTCTCTCGGGTATAAATATATATATTCCGCGGGATTTTTAGAAAAATCGTATTTTTATTTTAAAGAGGAGTTGCCACCAGCCACTAAGGTAGGCCAGACACCATAAAACCAGAGATTTTAAAAATGTTGGGGTTCGGGAGTCGGTTACGAATGAAGAAGGATTAACACCCCACACCGGCCAAAATTGGTACTTTAATAATTACCGCTTTATTAATATTAAACTTTCCGAATTAAAGTGACGGTTAAATTAAAATTTGGTTATAAGTGCGAGTAGATTTTAAGAACCCCGTTATTTGAGAGTAAACCGAAAGACCAACATCACTACGCTTGATACTGGCCACGTTTATGCTCGAATAAAAGAGTACCGCATTGACAAAATTTATATCCGTTATGCAAACTTAACAAAAAAAATATTATAAAACAAATATTCAAAAAGACATGGAACTAAAAAACATAAAACCATAAATATAAGACTATTAAAAAAATGCATGAACCAAAAACACCGTAACATGTCATAATAATAAAACAAAAATATAAACATAAACAAGCAAAAAAGATCATTATTCCAAAACTAAATTAATTAACTCTAACATGTTTAAATACATATTAAAATGGACCACAACTATAACACCTGCATGATAACTACATGGCATAGAAGGATACTAAATTAACAAAGCAACATGTGAACATAAGAATAACAACTTAATACGTAACACAATATATATGCATACATAAAATAAATACGCCGTAACGGAATCAAATTTCCCCACTAACACGTAATCTAAGAAACAAAGCAAGCATAAAAAGGCTATCACTTATCTATCGAGACCAAACAAAATTAAATATTAGCATGATAAGAAAATAAATACGACAAAGACACCACATAAATAAGAACATAAAGCACGAAACATACATAATAAAAAGAGCAAAATACGATTAAACATGCCATAAATTAACATGTAACATATTGCACAAAATAAACATAAAAAATGCTAACATATGGACATGAATATGTAAAGTAAATTAAACACAACGTATAAAATAAACATATACGAACAAAATGAATTAAAACACCCAAAAGCATGAAATCATAAAAAGGTTATAATACATAAATATACATGTAATACAAGAAAAACGCATATGAAAAGAAAAAAAAAACATGGCAATGTACACGTACCAAAAAAATAAAAGCATAACAGTTTAAATCAAACAAAAGGACTGGAATGGAATAAAACAAAATCAAAAAATTGAATTTAAATGAACAAAGACACATTTTAGGGATTTAATTACAGACTGGAATAAACTTGCAAGGACTAATATTGCAATAAAACCAAGGGGCAGATTTAAACCAAAAACATCAGAAACACGAAAGGACTTTGAAGGTAATTATGCCATTTAAAATCTGATTCAGTTTAATTTCAGGACCAAATTGGAAGATTTTAAGAAGAGTGGGGGGACCGGGGTTGCAATTAAACCAAGGGGCAGACTCAAAGCGTAAACATTAGAAACGCGGAGGCCTTTATGTGGTGATTATACCATTTTGTAAAAATTTAAAGCTTAAATAAGCTAAATAAGATTCAATGCTTTCCTTTTTTTGCCATTTTCCAAAACCCTCTAAAATACACCCCATCTTCTCTCTCGGCCTGAAAACTCCCCATTCCAGAAACCATCATCAACCGTCGTCCCAACCACCATAAGCCACCGCCAACCGTCGCTTACCGGCGGCGGCGAACCTAAAAAACACACACACACACGATTCCTCTTCCCCTTTAAAACTATTTTTTTATTTTAAAAACCATGAAACTAAACAAAACCTTTAGTCCCCTCCTTTTACCGGCTCAACATGCTCGGCTCGGTGAACCAACAGATTGTCACCAGTCAAAGGGGAAAACCAACGGTTGACAAAGGGTAAGATTCGATTCTTAGTATGTATCTTTATTTTTTTTCAAATATACATGTAGAAAAAAAGAATAGGGATAGAACCGATTACCACTGAAAGTGCTTTTTTCTTTTTTTATTTCCTCCTGGATCCTCTTGTACAATGATTTTTTTTCTGGATTTATACCGATTAGAGTACATAAAAAAAGAGTCTAATCTATTGTTGGTAATGGTTTCCCATACTTCTTGATCTGAAATCTGATGGACTTTTTTGTACTGTTGTGCATGGTATTAGATCTGACATTTTCCCTTTTTTTGTGTGTTTGGGCATGCGTGGTTGGTGAGGGGCCGATAAAGGGGGGTACGACGGTCTTTCCGACAGTGGCGCCACATGAAGAGTAAATGACGAGCAATCGGCCAAATTTAATCTCAATCGTTGGATCAGATTTAATCTAACGGTTGAGATCGCTTGAGGATCGGACGGCTGTGATGCAATCTGGAGAAGGATGTGGCAGCCTTGGATCTTGACGCGTGGCATGTGGGAAAACGAATGGTCTCGCGCGTGGGAGACGGACGATCCAGGGTGAATTACACGCGCGCCAACTGGATCATCTTGGTGTCATCTGGACCGTTGGATCAAATCTTGATCCAACGGTTGGGAGGGCGACGACTGCAAGGAAAAGAAGGGTTATCAAACTTGGTTTTTAGGGTTTTTAGATATTAAAGGGGATTGGGTTGGCCGGTTGGGCCTTATGTAAATATTTTTGGGTTTTTTAGTTATGTATTGGACTGGACTCTTAAATTATAATTTGGGTTTTTTATATATTATATTTTTCTATATATATTATAACTAATAATAATACATATACGTATACACTCAATAATACATACATGTAAACTAACATATGTGCATGGAAACACATATACGTATACATACATACATATACAATACTAATACACTTATATATAACACACATTCATACAATCACACATACATACATAATGTATCTGCACACATATATTACATATATATTAGTCACACATACATAATATGTATAATATACATGCACTCACACATATCACAGACATATATTACATACATATTAGTCATACATACATAATAAACACCTGATAATACTATATATGTATGCATACAATAATAATATCTATTAATTATTATATTAACGCAATATTTACAAATTGGATAAAAATGAGTGATTACAGTTGCCCCTCTTTGCTTGTTCTTGTGAAACAAGAACAAAGCAAAAACCAGAAGCACTCATTTTTATCCGACTTCCCTATTTGTAGCTTCAGAATCACGTGTTCTTCTGGAACTCTTCCCTTTTCCTTGGCCGAATCTTCAGGCTCGTAAGTTCTTCCTATATAGAACTTCTTCACCTTCTGATCTTGGAGCTACAAGTCCTTCCTATATAGAGCATTTATCTCTGAATTTGGGATTCACACCAAAATGGCAACCGATCTTCCTAGACTCACGCTACCAAGGCTGCCGAAATCTTTCTTCAAATTTAGGGATTCATGTCAAATATGGCCACCATCTTTCTGGACTCATGCTGCCATGCTCGAAAGACTTGCTGGTGGCTCGAAGGTCTTATCATCATGCCCGAAGGACTTACTGATGGCCCAAAGGACTTAACATCTGGCTTCACGCTCCTATAGCTACTGTCATCTAGCCTCACGCTACTATGGCTATCGTCATCTGGCCTCACGCTACTATGGCTGCCGCATCATGCTCGAATGACTTATTGATGGCCCGAAGGACTTATCACCATGCTCGAAAGACTTACCGGTGGCCTGAAGGTCTTATCATCATGCCCGAAGGACTTACTGATGGCCTAAAGGACTTACTGATGGCCCGGAGGACTTAACATTTGGCTTCACGCTACTATGGCTACCGTCATATGGCCTCACGCTACTATGGCTACTGTCATCTGGCCTCACGCTACTATGGATGCCGCATCATGCCTGAAGGACTTATTGATGGCCCGAAGGACTTATCACCATGCTCGAAAGACTTACCGATGGCCCGAAGGACTTAACATCTGGCTTCACGCTACTATGGCTATCGTCATCTGGCTTCACGCTACTATGGCTGCCATCACCTTTCTTTCTACTTCTTAAAACTCTTTGATAATTCTTCAAATACCTGTCTAAAACAAGTAAAATTGACATGCCTCTATCTATAATGCATTCAATGTAAATCTTTCTTTTCCTTTTCCTTCTCCTTCTCATTCTTTTCTTCTTTTTCTTTTCTTTCCTCTTCTTCTACTTTTTTTCTTATTTCTTTCTTTTTTTCTTTTTTTCTTCTTTCTTTCTTTTTTTTCTTTTCTTTTTTTCTTTTTTTCTTTTTCTTTTTCTCTTATTTCTTCTCTCTCTCTCTTTTAAATAAGTTTTAAAATTCTATTCCCTAAAAAGCCATTTTTTGGATTTATCCAATTCCTTTTTTTGCAATACGCTCAGTTTTGATCTTCATTTTCATCAATCTTTCCTTAATCAATTGAATACCCGCTCTTGCTCTCTTGCACAAGCAACTTTCCTTCTTCGGGGTCTTTACCCATTTCATAAATAAGCTTGTTCTAACTCTCTATATCATTCTAGTGTAGGGAATTTTTCCATCCTTCATATTTTGTATTTCCCTACTCAATCATGAGCTCAGCTATCTTCTAATTCTTTGACCCAACATTCAGAGTATTTTCTAGTTTCATCATCGGGGCGAGCAAAATGCTTCCATGCTCTGAACTTAATTTCTAAATTCAGTCTTCTTGCTGCTTCTGGACGGGAACCATCTCTTGATCCCTATGCTCCAACTCTCTGAAGAATCAATGTTTATCTCTTACCTTCCCCCATATTTTGCAACCTTATTCTCGTCCCAGTTCGTTCTTCATTTTCTTGAACCAACCAAGGCATCATAACTGAAACCTGTTTCTTGCTCTTGAGCTGTCTGACATATATATTCTTGTCATCACCTTTATCTTATACATTGAGGGGTCGTTTCTCTGGTTAGGTGCCCAATAATATCTACGACCTTGTGTTCTAGATCTTATCTCTGAAGTAATACATGGAAATCTTTGCTGCTTTAAATTGTCAATTTGTTGATTAGCATTCCACTGAAGAGTGTCATCTATATTAACATACATGATCTTGAAATCAACATCTTAGTATAACAAATAACAGAATATGAACTCTGGATATCAAGTGCAAGAGCGTCTTAGATTCGACTGTTCAACGATTATTTCAAGCATAACTTGGATCCATAAGGATTCTGAATGTTGCAGCGATTCAAGGTTGTGAAGTCTTCCCAGATGACTCGGTTCATCCTCATGATTACCACATTGCTGTAGAGTACTACTCTTTCTCAATTCTTATTATTTGCTCTGTCCTAAAAAGGGTGGACTTGTTTGACCACTCGAGCGCAAAAATATCATTATAAGAATAAAGTTCTAGGTGGGTGTGTGTGTTTTTAACTATACTTACGCTTTTGTTCATTTTTCTCTTTTTTCTTTCTTTTTCTTCTTTTTCTTCTTTTTTCTTTATTTTTTTCTCTCTTTTTTATGTGTTTGTCATTATTTTTGGGGAAATCAACTCGTCACAGTCCTTTGTCTTGAAGACAACGATGGGGCAAACAAAATTACCCCAAGTTACTCGGCATAGTCACGATTTGAAAATATTACCATCACTCATGAATCTAAGGTTTCTTGACTTGGATGACGTATTGCAACCTTATTGCTTCAGCGGAGTGCCCCAAAATTTCCACACTCTTATCCGAACAAACCTATTACCAGGCTTCGAACATGGGAGTGATTTTTATTTAATCCACCTAATATTGTTATTTTCTTTTATTCCACACACATGTGTCCTGTTTTGATTATTCACTCTTTAGTGCATAGAAGATTACGCTTAGAGTTTCAATTTCAAGCAACTCTACATGGTTAACATTTGGAGCTTTTTCATCATTGAGCGTCATTGAAAGAGTAGTAGTCTTGCTTTGCTGACCAGAGTCTGTTGGGGAGATCACACCTCATCGTTATCACAAGATCCAACTAATGTCACATCTTGCAATTGATATCCAGTGTCCTACAACGGCGAGAAAAGATACACATCTATGTGATTTCAAGAATATTGTATGTTAAGCGAAATGGGTTCTTCTTTGGAATGAAAATCAACAAACATGACGCATACCCCTTCACAAAAAATCTTTACCACACGTGGGCCACAGATAGTAAAGTGGATTCCTTGTATTACTTCAAGAAAGTCTTTTAATGCAAAGACATCTTTGGTTTCTTTAGCACTATGTAAACTTGCCCCCCATCCTTGGTTCTCCACTGCTGGATCAGTTCTTGTGTCATGGTCCTATCATTGATCAACTTCTTGATCTCCTCCAGTATAGGTCTACACTTTCTGGTGGGATACCTTGGTGCCCCTATGTGGAATTCAAATGTGCTACTTGATTTGAAGCTATGGGCAGACGGATCAGGTGTAATCTTTATCGGTCTGGGAGCAAGATAGCGACATTCTACCAAATAAGGCCATATGTCTGAGATGGATACTATGAACACTTCCAAGTTTGCACTCATCCGAGGAATTTTCCTTGATGACCCTGAAGTGTCAGTTTGTCTTCTTTTTTTTACAGCCACGAGAACCTTAGAGGTGACACTCATTTACTTCTTTGTCTTCACCTGCCTTTTCTTCAGTTCGGTCCTTAGACTTAGACCCTAATTTTCCTTCTTGGATTGCGTATTCTATCCTCTCTCCAATCGTCATAAAATCCTCAAATTTGCTTCTTGATCTCTCCAACATCATATCGAAGAAAGGAGAGGGAAACATTGCATGGAACATGGGAGTTAACTCTTTTTCTGCTATAGGAGGCTGAACCTAGGTTGCCAAACATCGCCCCTTAGTGCATATTACTTAAAGCTTTCAATTGGTTTCATTTTCTCGTTCTGAAGAAACTGACGTCAGGGTGCTAAGTCTAAAGCATATCTGTACTAAATCAAGAAGGCATTAGCAAGGTCACCCTATGACCGAACTTGGTTTCTGCTCACACAGTTATACCATACTACTGCAGGTCTTGTCAGGCTGTCGTGGAAATAGTGGATCAACAACTCTTCATTCTTCATGTATCCCTCCATTTTTCTGCAAAACATGGTCAAGTGAACCTTCAGACAGCTAGTTCCGTCATACAGCGCAAATCTGGAAATCTTGAAATCTGGAGGAATAATCAAATCAGGGACTAGACAGAGTTCCCTCGCATTGAAAACATCTATTTTTTCTTTCTTCTTTAGCTCATTCTCGATTCTTTCTTCTAGCAGGTCAAGCCTCGACTCCTTAGTTCGTTCCATTTTCTCAACTAGTTCTGCCATCGAACCCCAAAAATTAAATGATGAAGTGCCATGCAATGATAAAATCATTAAATAATACAAATGACGTAATGCAAATGCAATGTATGAATGCAATAAGGTATTGATTCCACAAGTGATTTGTCCCTATAGAACATCTTTCATTAAGACCAAAAGCTTTCATTACATTCGGTATAAGGAGTTTACAGATAGTGGTGAGCTCTAGCTCCTAATTTCTTAACCTCATTCAATAGTCCCTTCAACTTTCTTTCGCGGTCCAATGTTGGATCCATATTCTGGCTTATCGGCGCTGCTACATCAGCTAAATATGCTACCTGTTGGGCCACTTGTCGCGCTTGAGTCATAACAATCTTCATGTCTTTGTCTTTCTCATGTATTTTCTGCTCGGCCTTTTGTAGCTTGACAGTTACTTCTTTGAAACTTTTATTCCCGGCCTGCTTGTATGCTTCAACACGAATCTTGATGGTACGTAAAGAAGTCTTGAGCCTTTCTATCTATTCTTTGAGTGTTGCGTTTTCCATTTGAAAGGCTTGAGATTCCTCCCCTTTCTGCTGCAGACTTGATTTCAGGATCTCGTCCATAGCCAGACTGCTTTCCCACTCACTTTGGAGGATGTCGTGTTGGCTCTCAGCTTATTTCAGCTTCTGTGATCTGGTTTTATTTTTACTAGTCTTGCATTTCTGCTTCCAACATTCTAAATCGTTCTTCAGCTGAAACATGCCATTAACCATTCTTTAGAGGTGTCACCCAGACCGACATTCTCGAATTCAAAGTGCAACTTCTGGTACTCGTCTTGTATACTCTTCGGTTTTTTGCTCTGATCATAGCTCTTATGCTTGAGCTGACTGTACTCAAAAGCAAGTTCATCTTCTAAGATGCTTTTACTCTCGACTCCTGAATTTGTCTTGCTTGAGTGACCCACTTCTGTGTTATTCGAACCTTGGACTGGGCATTAACCCTTCTTCGACTTTGCCCTTCGGGCAATGGCTGGCTCCTTGTACAATCGGGGTTGTCCGTCTTCGAAACCTAAAACTCCCATCTTGATAAGATCCTGAACTCTGTTCTTCAGGGCCCCACAGTTCTCAGTGTGATGACCCGAACCCTCTATGTGGTAGCTGCACCAGATACGACTGTTGTAACCCTTCGGATAAGGAGGTCTCTTTGGTACAGACTTCAGTGGTATGATAAGATTCCTTTCAATGAGCAACGGAAGCACCTCGGTGTATCTCATAGGTATATGACAATGCCTCTTTACGTCATTTGATTCTCGAGCTTCTCCTAGTCTTGCCTCTATTTCTTGGGTATCTTCCCCAAATATGCCACCTGTCTGCTTCTTGAGATTGATCACAAAATGATTCAACTGGTCGTATTTAATGGTGTTGTCTATCTTAACATTCTGACCATTCTGTTCTACATTGTAATCCTTGATCGATTTTTTGCTAAGTTCAACAGGCTGCTTACCTTTCATCATAGCATTTATCTAGTTCATCATCTCGGTTATTTGCTTCTTTAACTCTTGCACTCCATCTCGCTCTCCATCTCGCTCGTTACCAGAACTAACACTGTTTACCGAACTTGACATGAAGTCTCTGAACGATCCTTCTTCTACTGTCCCCTATCTAACCTTGGGATTGAACTCTGGAATTGAATCCCCTATCGCCAGGTCAAAGAACCCTTGGTCCATCATGAACAATCTCTATTATGGGAGAAACCACTCGGGAATCAATACCCTATGTAATGCGAATACGATGATATATGCAAAAACAAAACAAAAAGGAAATGAGTTAGTACCGGATAAAAAATAATAAATACATAAATAAAAGGAAAATAAAATAAATGATCAAAACAACCCTATTTACATCCTGTCTAAAACACCTAAGTTATCCACATGGCTCTAAAAGGGTGGGCTTTTATGTTCTCTACATGCAGTGTTGGTGCTAGGAGGTACCCAGATTGTCCTTGCTGTCCCCTACTAAGGGTAGCAGGGCCCATTATAGGCTCCTTTCAATCGGGTTCAATTTAGGGGGACCCATTCACTTATGCCCCTACGAAGGAACGATATCCTTACGAAAGCATAAGGTACTCGAGCCCCGAAGGTAGTTTGCTAGGCCCATACGGAGGAATGATATCCTCACGAAAGCACTAGCGTTTTCCCCCCACTTAAAAAGGACTGGTTTATATGCCAAATTTTAAATTCGTTAAAATAAACATGCAATTATAACCGAATGTTAATTTAATATCCACTTTAATCCGGAACTTCCAATATTACTAAAGCGGTAATTATTTGGAAAAAGCTTGATTCTCTTTTTGTTTTCTGAAAAATGAAAAATTATCCCCAGCTGAATCGCCATTTGTAGTGATATCTTTTTACGACGGGTGTTTCTCTAAAAAAAAATAGGTTTTACTGTGTTTGGGGGTCTCTCGGGTATAAATATGTATATTCCACGAGGTTTTTAGAAAAACCGTATTTTTATTTTAAAGAGGAGTCGCCACCAGCCACTGAGGTAGGCCGGACACCATAAAACCAGAGATTTTAAAAATGTTGGGGTTCGGGAGTCGATTACGGATGGGGAAGGATTAGCACCCCCACATCGCCCAAAATTGGTACTTTAATAATTAGCACTTTATTAATATTAAACTTTCCGAAATAAAGCGACAGTTAAATTAAAATTTGGATATAAGTGCGAGTACATTTTAAGGACCCCGTTATTCGAGAGTAAACTGAAAAACCACCATCGCTACGCTTGATACTGGCCACGTTTCGCTCGAATAAAAGGGTACCACATTGACAAAATTTATATCCGTTATGCAAACTTAACAAAAAAACATTATAAAACAAATATTCACAAAGACATGGAACTAAAAAACATAAAACCATAAATATAAGAATATTAAAAAATCTATGAGCCAAAAACAACGTAACATATCATAATAATAAAACAAAATATAAACATAAACAAGCAAAAAAGATCATGCTTCCAAAATTAAACTAATTAACTCTAACATGTTTAAATACATATTAAAACGGACCACAACTATAACACATGCATGATAACTACATGGCATAGAAGGATACTAAATTAACAAAGCAACATGTGAACATAAGAATCAAAACTTAATACGTAACACAATATATATGCATACATAAAATAAATACGACGTGATGGAATCAAATTTCCCCACTAACACGTAATCTAAGAAACAAAGCAAGCATAAAAGGCTAACACTTATCTATCGAGACCAAACAAATTTAAATATTAGCATGATAAGAAAATAATTACGACAAAGACACAACATATATAAGAACATAAAGCACGAAACGGACATAATAAAAAAAGAAAAATACGACTAAACATGCCATAAATTAACATGTAACATATTGCACAAAATAAACATAAAAAATGCTAATATATGGACATGAATATGTAAAGTAAATTAAACACAACGTATAAAATAGACATATACGAACAAAATGAACTAAAATACCCAAAAGCATGAAATCATAAAAAGGTTATAATACATAAATATACATATAATACAAGAAAAACGCATATGAAAAGAAAAAAAAACATGGCAATGTACACATACCAAAAAATAAAAGCATAACAGTTTAAATTAAACAAAAGGACTGAAATGGAATAAAACAAAATCAGAAAGCCGAATTTAAATGAACAAAGACACATTTTAGGGATTTAATTACAGACTGGAATAAACTTGCAAGGAGTAATATTGCAATAAAATCAAGGGGCAGATTCAAACCGAAAACATCAGAAACACGGAAGGACTTTGAAGGTAATTATGCAATTTAAAATCTGATTTAGTTTAATTTCGGGACCAAATTGAAAGATTTTAAGAAGAGTGGGGGACCGGGGTTGCAATTAAACCAAGGGGTAGACTCAAAGCGTAAACATCAGAAATGCGGAGGCCTTTATGTGGTGATTATACCTTTTTGTAAAAATTTAAAGCCATAAATAAGCTAAATCAGATTCAATGCTTTCCTTTTTTTTTTGCCATTTTTCAAAACCCACTAAAATACACCCCATCTTCTCTCTCAGCCTGAAAACTCCCCATTCCAAAAAACTTTATCAACCACCGTCACAACCACCATAGGTCACCGCCGGCCATCGCTTACCGGCAGCAGCGAACCTAAAAAATACACACACGATTCCTCTTCCCCTTTAAAACTATTTTTTTATTTTAAAAACCATGAAACTAAACAAAACCTTTAGTCTCCCCCTTTTACCGGCTCAACATGCTTGGCTCGGTGAACCAATAGATTGTCACCAGTCAAAGTGGAAAACCAACAGTTGACAAAGGGTAAGATTCGATTCTTAGTATGTATTTTTATTTTTTTTCGAATATACATGTAGAAAAAAAGAAGAGGGATAGAACCGATTCCCACTGAAAGTATTTTTTTTTCTTTTTTTATTTCCTCCTGGATCCTCTTGTACAATGATTTTTTTTTTGGATTTATACCAATTAGAGTACATAAAAAAAGAGTCTAATCTATTATTGGTAATGGTTTCCCATACTTCTTGATCTGAAATATGATGTTTGATGGACTTTTTTGTACTGTTGTGCATGGTATTAGATCTGACATTTTCTGCTTTTTTTGTGTGTTTGGCCATGCGTGGTTGGTGAGGGGCCGGTAAAGGGGGGTACGGTGGTCGCGGTCTTTCCGACAGTGGCACCACGTGGACGAGTAAATAACGAGCAATCGGCCAGATTTAATCTCAGCTGTTGGATCAGATCTGATCCAACGGCTGAGATCGCTTGAGGATCGGACAGCTGTGATGCAATCTGGAGAAGGCAGCCTTGGATCTTGACGCGTGGCATGTGGGAAAACGAACGGTGTTGCGCGTGGGAGATGGACGGTCCGGGGTGAATTACACTCGCGCCAGCTGGATCATCTTGGTGTCATCTGGACCGTTGGATCAAATCTTGATCCAACGGTTGGCCGGGCGACGACTGCAAGGAAAAGAAGGGTTATCAAACTTGGTTTTTAGATATTAAAGGGGATTGGGCTGGCTGGTTGGGCCTTATGTAAATATTTTTGGGTTTTTTAGTTATGTATTGGACTGGACTCTTAAATTATAATTTGTTTTTTTTATATATTATATTTGTCTATATATATTATAACTAATACTAATACTAATACTAATACTAATAATAATAATAATACACATACGTATACACTCAATAATACATACATGCAAATTAACATATATACAAGGAAACACATATACGTATACATACATACATACATACATACATACATACATACATACATACATACATACATACATACATACATACATACATACATACATACATACATACATACATACATACATATACAATATTAATACACTTATATATAACACACATTCATACAATCACACATACATACATAATATATGTGCACACATATATTACATATATATTAGTCTCACACGTACATAATATGTATAATCTACATGCACTCACACATATCACACACATATATTACATACATATTTGTCATACATACATAATAAACACCTAATAATACTATATATGTATACATACAATAATAATATCTATTAATTATTATATTTACGTAATATTTACAAACTGACTAAAAATGAGTGATAACAAAGACCGTCACACGTATCGCACGTACCATCGCCTACGCGTGGACGATTCAGTTTTTGTTAACAATTATTCTTGTTAATGTTGTAGAAAATTTACAGTTGTTTATGTTAATGTTCGAGGCCAAGCCCACTTCAAAGATCATCACTTTATGTACTGGAATCTAGTAAGTATTAATGGATGAAAGGGTGAAAACATAGTATAAACATTTTTTGTGTTATATTCTTTTATGATACCACATAAATATTGTGTTTATAGTTGTACCGAAAAACCCATTTCCAGAAGAACATATCCAAAAAAACACAACATTCTTTCAACATTATTAAATTTTCTTTTCTTTTTTTCATAACAATGTTTTCTTTTGACTTAATTTGAAGTTTTGTAAGATTTAATGTCACACCATGAATTCAGGGTTGATTTTTTTTCTCTAGGATTAAACGAGTTATTTATTAGTCTAATTTAAATTCTGTGAACCTAGTTGGATTAAATTCAAAATGTGAAGGGTTTGAAACCATAAAGAGTTAAAGCTATTGTTTTTCAATTTTCCCAAAACCACAAATCTATACAAAATACTATTCATCCCAAAATTACATTTTTCATTTTCTTTCTTCAATCGTCAAAAAACTCTTGAGTTCTCTCTATCCCTTCTTTCTTTCTTTCTTTTTTAATTAGGGAGCCTAAGCCACAAAATTAAGAACTAACAAGAATACAATAAGAATGTAACACCCCTTACCCGTATCCATCACTGAATACGAGTTACAGATGTCACATGACACTTATACAATAGTTCTTATTTCAAAATCGGTAAAATTTTGTTTCATTAAAATATAAATAATTTACCAATTTCTAAAGAAAATATTTAATCGCATAAAATTTAAAACTAATATTTCTAAGTTCCATATGAACCTAGATTCATGTAGCAACATGGCAGTTCAATTCTAATTTATATAATTAAGTAAACTGCCTAAAAATTGTCTAATTTAAAAATCATTTGGATAGCTAATAAAATACGATATTCAAACATATTTAATTAATAATATCCACTATAAGTATCCATATTCATGTTTATAACATCACAACCATTTCAAAAATTCTCATATCAGAGTAACCCAAAACATCTATAATTTACATGCCAACTAATAATATCAAAAAAGGACATCAGGGATGTCTTACTGATAATGATGTACCATTCTCAAAATAGATGATGTCTTCTATTGCAACTCCTTACTCCTTACGTTCCTTTACCTACATGTGAAACATTTACACGCTAAGTATAAACTTAGTGAGGCAACTAATATTTCAATTAAACTTTGCAATAAATAATTCAATAAATAACATTGAAAATAATAGTTTATGTAAATAAGACAGTTCATATCAAAAATCACCGTTCAAAAATTAATATCACTTTCACTTAATCATTTCATTTGCACATTTCACTGTTATTTAAACATAGCCCAATGTAAGATAAATGAGAATGTATGGTATGCGAGTCACTATTGAGTATGCACATGTGCGGCATCAACCAATTTGTTGTGCCAAAATAAAACACTGTATCACTCTATCACTTTATAACTATCGTAAACTTATACAACATCACTGTATCACTAGGTCATAGCTGTAGAACACAGCGTCACTGTTTCACTTTATAACTGTTGTACACTTATACAACATCAATGTATCATTATACTCCCACATCATTGGCATGCCAATTATACCAAGAAATCTCATAATCCATACAATGGGCTTTAAACATTCACTTATTTAAAATATTAAAAGATATTAACATCTCACAATATCATATAAAAGTGCATTGGGCAGTTCATACTCGGAAATCATTCATATTTCATTTGAAAATTCATTGAAAAGATATCATTTGTGAATCAACACTCGAGATAGACTCATCTCAAGTCTTTCTCATATCAAAATAAAATATTAGAGATGCACTCACCTGTTGCCTCACTAGAAAGCTTTACCCTTATACACAGCTTCACTTTTGCACTTTTTCTTTGTCTTTAGAGTTGCTTGGCTCCCGGTTTGGATTACGATTATAATCTACAACAACTTCACCAACATATACAATTCAAGTATATGTTAGTATCATTCTAAGTTTAATATACATTAGGAATAATAATAATATTCCTACTTTATTCACATATTTCCCAAACTTTGCAATTTAGTCCTCAACACTTTACAAACTTCCACATTAGTCCAATTAACATTCCAAGGCTTACAAAATCATTCTTACACTATTTCTAGCCTTAGGAAAAATTTTCCATAATTTTCCCTTATTTTCTTCTTGGAGGCCGAATACCAAAGGTCACTTTAACCAAAATTTCCAACTTGATTCAAGCATAAATTCAACCTCCTAACATCATATTCAAGCTTCTCACATAATTTCCCATTCAAATAAAAATTTTGCAAGAGTTTCCCCTATTTTTTTCAATTTTCCCAAAAAAAACTAAAACCAAAATTCCATGAAATTTTCATCACATCATGCATGTAACTTCATCACAACCCCAAATCTAATTAAAACAATCCTTAAAACATGAAATGTCAACTTGTTCTTCATAAACCCTAATCTCAACATATAAACATGGAAACCACTCAAAAATTATACCAAATGAAAGCGAATTCAATGGCGATTAATTCTCTATTCATGTTTTAAACCAAAAACCAATCGAATCAAGCCAAAAATTGAATCAAAAATTTCCTTACCTTGTCTATGGAGTTTTCGGCGTTGAGGAGAAAGATGAGCAAATTTCTAGTTTTTTCTTCAATTAATTAACATGACAAATGGCATTTTAATTCTTTAAAGCTAATATAAAATCTCCTTTAATAGTAAAATTATCATTTTGCCCCTTAATTATAACCAATTAGGTGTTGACACCTAATATTTTCACTTTTCGATAATCATCTTTAACTAAAAAGTATTGGTAAAATGACTAAAATGCCATTAATGAATCCATGTATTCACAAAAATGCCATTTGTGCACTATATTAAAATACTGCCTTCAATCGAATCTAAGTCGATTAAAAACGATTCCAAAATGAAATGTCATATTCTTCAAGTCCTCTTACAACTCCCTCCAAAATTTCATATTCCGAGCTCATAAGATTACCCGAATTCCATTTAAACTTTAACTGTAATTTCCCAATAATAGAAACATCAAATTGAACCAACAATTTTATATTCAATTCACGCCCTTATGTGATCTATTTATTTATGGAATAAAAATAATTATTGCGAAAATTACCATGTTGGTCCTTAAAATTTTCTTAACTTTTCACTTTGGTCACCAAACTTTAACATTTTACATTTTAGTCACTGAACTAAAACCACCAAATTTTAATTCTTTGCAAATTAGTCACTAACCAATTTAATTTATATAATTAAGTAAACTGCCTAATTTAAAAATCATTTGGATAGCTAATAAAATACGATATTCAAACATATTTAATTAATAATATCCACTATAAGTATCCATATTCATGTTCATAACATCACAACCATTTCAAAAATTCTCATATCAGAGTAACCCAAAACATTTATAATTTACATGCCAACTAATAATATCAAAAAGGGACATCAGGGATGTCTTAATGATGTACCACTCTCAAAATAGATGATGTCTTCTATTGCAACTCCTTACTCTTTACATTCTTTTACCTACATGTGAAACATTCACACGCTAAATATAAACTTAGTGAGACAACTAATATTTCAATTAAACTTTGCAATAAATAATTCAATAAATAACATTGAAAATAATAGTTTATGTAAATAAGACTCTTATCAAAAATCATTGTTCAAAAATTAATATCACTTTCACTTAATCATTTCATTTGCACATTTGACTGTTATTTAAATCATAGCCCAATGTAAGATAAATGAGAATGTATGGTATGCAAGTCACTATTGAGTATGCACATGTGCGGCATCAACTAATTTGTTATGCCAAAATAAAACACTGTATCACTCTATCACTTTATAACTGCCGTAAACTTATACATCATCACTGTATCACTAGGTCATAATCAGAGAACACAAATCAAGTTTCACTTTATAATCATTGTACACTTATACAACATCAATGCATCATTATACTCCCACCTCATTGGCATGCCAATTATACCAAGAAATCTCATAATCCATACAATGGGATTTAAACATTCACTTATTTAAAATATTAAAAGATATTAACATCTCACAATATCATATAAAAGTGCATTGGGCAGTTCATACTCGGAAATCATTCATATTTCATTTGAAAATTCATTGAAAAGATATCATTTGTGAATCAACACTCGAGATAGACTCATCTCAAGTCTTTCTCATATCAAAATAAAATATTAGAGATGCACTCACCTGTTGCCTCACTAGAAAGCTTTACCCTTATACACACACTTCACTTTTGCACTTTTTCTTTGTCTTTAGAGTTGCTTGGCTCCCGTTTGGATTACGATTATAATCTACAACAATTTCACCAACATATACAATTCAAGTATATGTTAGTATCATTCTAAGTTTAATATACATTAGGAATAATAATAATATTCCTACTTTATTCACATATTTCTCAAACTTTGCAATTTAGTCCTCAACACTTTACAAACTTCCACATTAGTCCAATTAACATTCCAAGGCTTACAAAATCATTCTTACACTATTTCTAGCCTTAGGAAAAATTTTCCATAATTTTCCTTATTTTTTCTTCTTGGAGGCCGAATACCAAAGGTCACTTTAACCAAAATTTCCAACTTGATTCAAGCATAAATTCAACCTCCTAACATCATATTCAAGCTTCTCACATCATTTCCCATTCAAATAAAAATTTTGCAAGAGTTTCCCTATTTTTTTAAATTTTCCCAAAAAAACTAAAACCAAAATTCCATGAAATTTTCATCACATCATGCATGTAACTTCATCCCAACCCCAAATCTAATTAAAACAATCCTTAAAACATGAAATGTCAACTTGTTCTTCATAAACCCTAATCTCAAACATATAAACATGGAAACCACTCAAAATTATACCAAATGAATTCAATGGAGATTAATTCTCTATTCATGTTTTAAACAAAAACCAATCGAATCAAGCCAAAAATTGAATCAAAAATTTCCTTACCTTGTCTATGGAGTTTTCGGCCTTGAGGAGAAAGATGAGCAAATTTCTAGTTTTTCTTCAATTAATTAACATGACAAATGGCATTTTAATTCTTTAAAGCTAATATAAAATCTCCTTTAATAGTAAAATTATCATTTTTGCCCCTTAATTATAACCAATTAGGTGTTGACACCTAATATTTTCACTTTTCGATAATCATCTTTAACTAAAAAGTATTGGTAAAATGACTAAAATGCCATTAATGAATCCATGTATTCACAAAAATGCCATTTGTGCACTATATTAAAATACTGCCTTCAATCGAATCTAAGTCGATTAAAAACGATTCCAAAATGAAATGTCATATTCTTCAAGTCCTCTTACAACTCCCTCCAAAATTTCATATTCCGAGCTCATAAGATTACCCGAATTCCATTTTAACTTTAACTGTAATTTCACAATAATAGAAACATCAAATTGAACCAACAATTTTATATTCAATTCACGCCCTTATATGATCTATTTATTTATGGAATAAAAATAATTATTGCGAAAATTACCATGTTGGTCCTTAAAATTTTCTTAACTTTTCACTTTGGTCACCAAACTTTAACATTTTACATTTTAGTCACTGAACTAAAACCACCAAATTTTAATTCTTTGCAAATTAGTCACTAACCAATTTAATTTATATAATTAAGTAAACTGCCTAATTTAAAAATCATTTGGATAGCTAATAAAATACGATATTCAAACATATTTAATTAATAATATCCACTATAAGTATCCATATTCATGTTCATAACATCACAACCATTTCAAAAATTCTCATATCAGAGTAACCCAAAACATTTATAATTTACATGCCAACTAATAATATCAAAAAAGGACATCAGGGATGTCTTACTGATAATGATGTACCATTCTCAAAATAGATGATGTCTTCTATTGCAACTCCTTACTCCTTACATTCTTTTACCTACGCGTGAAACATTCATACGCTAAGTATAAACTTAGTGAGGCAACTAATATTTCAATTAAACTTTGCAATAAATAATTCAATGAATAACATTGAAAATAATAGTTTATGTAAATAAGACAGTTCATATCAAAAATCATTGTTCAAAAATTAATATCACTTTCACTTAATCATTTTATTTGCACATTTTACTGTTATTTAAATCATAGCGCAATGTAAGATAAATGAGAATGTATGGTATGCAAGTCACTATTGAGTATGCACATGTGCGGCATCAACTAATTTGTTATGCCAAAATAAAACACTGTATCACTCTATCACTTTATAACTGCCGTAAACTTATACATCATCACTGTATCACTAGGTCATAACTGTAGAACACAGCGTCACTGTTTCACTTTATAACTGTTGTACACTTATACAACATCAATGCATCATTATACTCCCACCTCATTGGCATGCCAATTATACCAAGAAATCTCATAATCCATACAATGGGATTTAAACATTCACTTATTTAAAATATTAAAAGATATTAACATCTCACAATATCATATAAAAGTGCATTGGGCAGTTCATACCCGGAAATCATTCATATTTCATTTGAAAATTCATTGAAAAGATATCATTTGTGAATCAACACTCGAGATAGACTCATCTCAAGTCTTTCTCATATCAA
Source organism: Hibiscus mutabilis (assembly GCA_019671005.1). NCBI lineage: Eukaryota > Viridiplantae > Streptophyta > Magnoliopsida > Malvales > Malvaceae > Hibiscus > Hibiscus mutabilis. Next base: position 16,656,812 of record CM033720.1, on the reverse strand, counting down.
AATAAAATATTAGAGATGCACTCACCTGTTGCCTCACTAGAAAGCTTTACCCTTATACACAGCTTCACTTTTGCACTTTTTCTTTGTCTTTAGAGTTGCTTGGCTCCCGGTTTGGATTACGATTATAATCTACAACAATTTCACCAACATATACAATTCAAGTATATGTTAGTATCATTCTAAGTTTAATATACATTAGGAATAATAATAATATTCCTACTTTATTCACATATTTCTCAAACTTTGCAATTTAGTCCTCAACACTTTACAAACTTCCACATTAGTCCAATTAACATTCCAAGGCTTACAAAATCATTCTTACACTATTTCTAGCCTTAGGAAAAATTTTCCATAATTTTCCCTTATTTTCTTCTTGGAGGCCGAATACCAAAGGTCACTTTAACCAAAATTTCCAACTTGATTCAAGCATAAATTCAACCTCCTAACATCATATTCAAGCTTCTCACATCATTTCCCATTCAAATAAAAATTTTGCAAGAGTTTCCCCTATTTTTTTAATTTTCCCAAAAATAACTAAAACCAAAATTCCATGAAATTTTCATCACATCATGCATGTAACTTCATCCCAACCCCAAATCTAATTAAAACAATCCTTAAAACATGAAATGTCAACTTGTTCTTCATAAACCCTAATCTCCAATCTCAACATATAAACATGGAAACCACTCAAAAATTATACAGAGAATTCAATGGAGATTAATTCTCTATTCATGTTTTAAACAAAAAACCAATCGAATCAAGCCAAAAATTGAATCAAAAATTTCCTTACCTTGTCTATGGAGTTTTCGGCCTTGAGGAGAAAGATGAGCAAATTTCTAGTTTTTTCTTCAATTAATTAACATGACAAATGGCATTTTAATTCTTTAAAGCTAATATAAAATCTCCTTTAATAGTAAAATTATCATTTTTGCCCCTTAATTATAACCAATTAGGTGTTGACACCTAATATTTTCACTTTTCGATAATCATCTTTAACTAAAAAGTATTGGTAAAATGACTAAAATGCCATTAATGAATCCATGTATTCACAAAAATGCCATTTGTGCACTATATTAAAATACTGCCTTCAATCGAATCTAAGTCGATTAAAAACGATTCCAAAATGAAATGTCATATTCTTCAAGTCCTCTTACAACTCCCTCCAAAATTTCATATTCCGAGCTCATAAGATTACCCGAATTCCATTTTAACTTTAACTGTAATTTCACAATAATAGAAACATCAAATTGAACCAACAATTTTATATTCAATTCACGCCCTTATATGATCTATTTATTTATGGAATAAAAATAATTATTGCGAAAATTACCATGTTGGTCCTTAAAATTTTCTCAACTTTTCACTTTGGTCACCAAACTTTAACATTTTACATTTTAGTCACTGAACTAAAACCACCAACTTTTAATTCTTTGCAAATTAGTCACTAACCAATTTAATTTATATAATTAAGTAAACTGCCTAAATACTGCCTAATTTAAAAATCATTTCGATAGCTAATAAAATACGATATTCAAACATATTTAATTAATAATATCCACTATAAGTATCCATATTCATGTTTATAACATCACAAACATTTCAAAAATTCTCATATCAGAGTAACCCAAAACATCTATAATTTACATGCCAACTAATAATATCAAAAAAGGACATCAGGGACGTCTTACTGATAATGATGTACCATTCTCAAAATAGATGATGTCTTCTATTGCAACTCCTTACTCCTTACATTCTTTTACCTACGCGTGAAATATTCATACGCTAAGTATAAACTTAGTGAGGCAACTAATATTTCAATTAAACTTTGCCATAAATAATTCAATGAATAACATTGAAAATAATAGTTTATGTAAATAAGACAGTTCATATAAAAAATCATTGTTCAAAAATTAATATCACTTTCACTTAATCATTTCATTTGCACATTTTACTGTTATTTAAATCATAGCGCAATGTAAGATAAATGAGAATGTATGGTATGCAAGTCACTATTGAGTATGCACATGTGCGGCATCAACTAATTTGTTGTGCCAAAATAAAACACTGTATCACTCTATCACTTTATAACTGCCGTAAACTTATACATCATCACTGTATCACTAGGTCATAACTGTAGAACACAGCGTCACTGTTTCACTTTATAATTGTTGTACACTTATACAACATCATTGTATCATTATACTCCCACCTCATTGGCATGCCAATTATACCAAGAAATCTCATAATGCATACAATGGGCTTTAAACATTCACTGTTATGTATCATTCGCTTATTTAAAATATTAAAAGATATTAACATCTCACAATATCATATAAAAGTGCATTGGCAGTTCATACCCAGAAATCACTCATAGTTCATTTCAAAAATCATTGAAAAGATATCATTTGTGAATCAACACTAGAGATAGACTTATCGCAAGTCTTTCTCATATCAAAATAAACTAGTAGAGATGCACTCACCTGTTGCCTCACTAGAAAGCTTTACCCTTATACACAGCTTCACTTTGCACTTTTTCTTTATCTTTAGAGTTGCTCGGCTCCGGGTTTGGATTACGATTATAATCTAGAACAATTTCACCAACATATACAATTCAAGTATATGTTAGTATCATTCTAACTTTAATATACATTAGGAATAATAATAATATTCCTACTTTATTCACATATTTCCCAAACTTTACAATTTAGTACTAAGCACTTTACAAACTTCCACATTAGTCCAATTAACATTCCAAGACTTACAAAATCATTCTTACACTATTTCTAGCCTTAGGAAAAGTTTTCCATAATTTTCCCTTATTTTCTTCTTGGAGGCCGAATACCAAAGGTCACTTTAACCAAAATTTCCAACTTGATTCAAGCATAAATTCAACCTGCTAACATCATATTCAAGCTTCTCACATCATTTCCCATTCAAATAAAATTTTGCAAGAGTTTCCCATAATTTTTCAATTTTCCCAAAAATACCTAAAACCAAAATTCCATGAAATTTCCATCACATCATGCATGTAACTTCATCACAACCCCAAATCTAATTAAAAAAATCCTTAAAAATGAAATCTCAACTTGTTCTTCATAAACCCTAATCTCCAATCTCAACATATAAACATGGAAACCACTCAAAAATTATACCAAATGAAAGAGAATTCAATGGAGATTAGTTCTCTATTTCATGTCTTAAACCAAGAACCAATCGAATCAAGCCAAAAATTGAATCAAAAATTTCCTTACCTTGGCTATGGAGTTTTCGGCCTTAAGGAGAATGATGAGAAAATTTCTAGTTTTTTCTTCAATTAATTAACATGACAAATGACATTTTAATTCTTTAAATCTAATATAAAAATCTCCTTTAATAGTAAAGTTACTCTTTTGCCCCTTAATTATAACCAATTAGGTGTTGACACCTAATATTATCATTTTTCCATAATCATCTTTAATTAAAAAGTATGGGCAAAATGACTAAAATGCCATTAATGAATCCATGTATTCACAAAATGCCATTTGTGCACTATATGAAAATACTACCTTCAATCAAATCTAAATCGATTAGGAATGATTCCAAAACGAAATGTCATATTCTTCAAGTCCTCTTACAACACCCTCCAAAATTTCATCACATTTCGAGCTCATACGATTACCCCAATTCCATTTAAACTTTAACTGTAATTTTCCAATAATAGAAACATCGAATCGAACCAACAATTTTATATTCAATTCATACCCTTATGTGATCTATTTATTTATGGAATAAAAATAATTATTGGGAAAATTACCATGTTGGTCCTTGAACTTTTCTTAACTTTTCACTTTGGTCACCAAACTTTAACATTTTGCATTTTAGTCACTGAAATTAAACCATCAACTTTTAATTCTTTGCAAATTAGTCACTAACCAATTATTGGGGTATTACAAAGGACCTAAAATATCTTTAGAAAGAACATCAAGTAAATTCGGTAGTGGGGAGTCAAGGACCATAGTGCAGAAGATAAATGGCAGCGGTAGTTTAGCAACACAATAAGAAAGCATATTGCTTTCCCTAGGTATCAAAGTAATGTTTGTGACTCAAATGCAATGTCATAGCTGTTGAATGGCTCTGAGCCTCTTACAAGTGAGAATGGGCTTGACAAGGATTTAGCTTTATCAACAAGTTTCATCGTCTCGGAATAGTCTAATTGTATCTATAGGAGTTCAAAGTCATGGGACCATTGCAATCCTATAAACATATCCCACAATTATGCCCGTATGATATTAGTAACACCAACTAATTTGTGGAAGCCAACAAACCAGTTACCATCACTATCTCTAAATACACCCTCAACCGACGCAAAATTTGAGATAAGTGAGATTACAACATCAACATTAAGGGAGTACCATCAAAGTAGAGGTTGTTGCCATTGGATGAGAGACTGAGTTTTTGATTGCAAGGTAAATGTATCTTCATAACAGCCATAGAAGTGTTGTGCTCAAGTCATACCACGGAAGAGAAAATCTTCAAATAGAACGATGGGAGTTGTTGAAAACAAGATCATTACGCCTCATCTACAATTGCCAAACTAGTGAGGGGAATGGGAAGTATGAATGAACTTCAATAAAAGTAAGAATTAATAATTTTCTTTTACAACCAACTCTCTAGGTTGTGTGAGAAGAAATCAACATCAATAGTGTTAGGAATATGTTATGAGGCAAAATAACCAAAATGATAACGACATAGATCAAGACATGCACAGGAGACAAGATTTAACGTGGTTCAGCATAGCCTACCTCCACGGACGAGAGAAATGAACAATCCACTAATAACGTAGAGAACCTGAAGAGTACATATACATGATAACCCATGTAATCCCAAAAATCGGTGTACAAATCTCATGACCCGGTGGAACCAAAACACTCTTCCCAACATCCCTATAATACCCATCTCTACAACGTAGGCACAATAGTTGTAGAGATCCTAAAAGTGGTCACATCTCTCCAGAGTATTTCCCCCTCTCTCTCATTCTCTTGTTCTCTCATAATTCAAAAGGTTAAACCTAGTCTATATTTATAGACCCAAATACTTGGTCACCAAGAAACCTTATTCAATAAGATCTCTACCTAAATTAGATATTTACACATTAAAATAAATCCTAAGTACCAAGTATTCTTCAACCACTAGAATTACAATAAAACCCAACTTAGTTACCAATTAGAATTTGAGTCAGAATATAACAAATCTCCCCCTTGACACAAATTCTATTTGAGCATTGGTATTCAAGTCTTCAACAGCTTCAATTTTTACGTAAGCCAAATATCTGTTGAAGCACCACCGCCAAGTCTTCAACAAATCCAATTCTTACGTAGTATCCGTTAAAGCACCGTTGAATTTTGAGAATTACTCTCTCTGCAACTGAAAGCTCATTGTAGTAGTACTCCTCTGGCATGTCTCCAACATCGCACCACAAAGTCCGCAGCAAAAATTCCTCCACAATCGCTCAGTTCGAACCATAGCTCATGATACCATTTGTTAGGAATTTGGTATGCGGCAAAATAACCAAAACGATAACGACATAGACCAAGACATGCATATGAGACAAGATTTAACGTGGTTTAGCATAGCTTACCCCCATAGATGAGAGAAACGAACAATCCACTAATAACGTAGAGAACCTAAAGAGTACAAATACATGATAACCCATGTAATCCCAAAACTCGGTGTACAAATCCCATGACCCAGTGGATTCAAAACACTCTTCCCGACATCCCTACAATACCTATCTCTACAACGTAGGCACAATAGTTGTAGAGATCCTAAAAGTGGTTACATTTCTCCAGAGTAATTCCCCCCTCTCTCATTCTCTTGTTCTCTCATAATTCAAAAGGTTAAACCTAGTCTATATTTATAGACCCAAATACTTGGTCACCAAGAAACCTTATTCAATAAGATCTCTACCTAAAATAGATATTTACACATTAAAGTAAATCCTAATTACCAAGTAATCTTCAACCACTAGAATTACAACAAAACCCAACTTAATTACCAATTAGAATTTGAGTCAAAATATAACAAATAGTTTCCGGAATGATCTTTTCCTAGAAGGATCGAGCCAAAGGATAATCCCTTAGTACATGAAGGGTGGTTTCTTGAGAAGCACCACATTCTGGGCACGAGGGGTCATTAGTGAATGATCTCTTGGGGCAGTTAAGATTGTTCATGAGATGTTGCCGAAAAGTTGTCCAGAGAAATATCTGAATCCATTATAGGATTCATAGGTTCCAAATTTGCTTCCAATTTTTTTGCTTTGGCCACTAACTCTTGTACAGTCTTTCGAGCCCTTGACTTGTACCGCACCTATTGTTGTTTCATGTACGTGCAAATTGAGGCCAAGTCTATTCAGATTTTGTATTTTTCGTTTAATATTATCACATATTTAACGTTCCCTTTTGTTGGTATGGCTGTCCTACTACATCTTCCTGTATTTGTCTTTATTTTTCTTCTTCAAAAAACATATAACCTACCAATGTGTAAATTAAGTCATTGTATGAGCTGACGCCAACGTCTGACATGTGTATTGGAATCCTGGCTCTTTTTCCTTTGCTAAGAAAATGCTAAACTTGTTAGAACCCCTAACCCAATGGCCTGGTAAATGTAGTACAAACCCTATCATTTATCTAGGCTTGATGCCCAAACAAGAATGAGGTCAACTGCCTGCAAACTTGACCTAATCCGAGTCTAATCTAAATCTTAGTTTATCAAGGCTCGAGCCTTAGCCCATTTTGGTTCAAACCCAAACCATCTTGCCCATAAAATTTAACATGACTGAGTCCTTTATTCGTACTTGATTTGACCCATGATCTAACTTGGCATGTCACACTCTAAATGTCGGGTTAAAAGTTTTTCTATGAAAATCATTTTTTGGGGACAATTTTTTGGGGGTTAGAATGATTAATTCTGTAATTTTAGAACCCAATCACTTAAACCAAAAGTTTATGATTAACATTTTACCACTTCACAATTTTGATGGAACTTACTGTATTAAACTAAGAACACTATTTACAACAAGGTCTAATTATCTCTTATCTTGTTTGAACATGGACTATTTTAAATTGGGTTTATTTCAACTCCCCAAAAGGCTTCCAATGTTTTAATGTTATCGAGCAATGCACCATGATGTAGCTGAGTGTTATATTATGTGAAATTTGTGCTTCTTGAATGAGATGATATATGTGAAGGCTTTGATTAATTATTGTTTAGAGAAGGATGAAAAAGGAATAAATATTTATACACAAATTTCTTGAACATTTTCCAGCTTCTTATATATGTTGTTTACTTCACTTCAACTATGTGAATTGAGCTGAACAATTGAATCGGGAGTCAAGAATTGTGTGTAGTTCTTTTGGTTCGAATCTTGGCAGTTACCTTTGAAATGTAAAATCTTTCTACTTAATAAAAAACAAGTGGTTGTAAACACCAATTTTGTCTATATTCAAGATCCAAACTTGGTCCCGAGCCTGAAGCCATTATACTTAAATCAAACAAGTTCATATATCAAGCCCATGGTAAAACTCAAACAAAGAAAATCACTCACTTGGTCCCTCCTCAATTTCGTCCAACATCTACCTTCTCAACTAGCCTTCCCCAAAATCTCATTTAAACCAGAAACACATTCTCTTCCTTAAATCTCAACTATCATATCCCTCGTGTTGATGAGGAATCTCGTGCTAATTATGCAAATGAGCTCAAATAGATGGAAAGATGAGGAAAAACTTTTCGTATGAGTTATTAGGCATAGAATTTTATGAACATTTTTACTTGTTTCATAAGTTATTTAACTGGCATATTAACACGTAAGTTACTTAGTACATAAAATATCATATGTATCAAGTCATTTTTGTAGATACACTTATATATTTTTGAGACACTCCAATATATATTGGTTTGCATATAAAACCTTCCGATTTATGTACATACATATTTATTCAAAACAATCACCACATGCTCGAGTTTATCCAAAACAATCCACCAACATGTATAAACTCTTAAACATTCAAAATCAATCCTTAACATGCTTGAATTAAGGAAAAACAGTCTACTAACATGTGTATACTTTTAAACATTCAAATTCAGTCCTTAACATGCTTGAATTCAGGAAAAACAGTCTACTGATCTTGTCTATACAAATACACATAAAAAACAATTCACATGTTTTGTATATATATTCAAAACTGCCCAGCTATACATGTATACAATTAAACATATCAAAACAGTCCATGGCATGTTCAATTCTACTCAAATCTGTCCACTAAACCCATATATACAAATTTACATTCAAAACAGTCCATTAGACACTTATTTTTACTCAAAATGTATCAAATTATTTTAGCAATCAAAGTACTAAAATCCTAACTCCAATTTAACTATAAGATCAAACGACAATTCATTTATACACTCAATTTATTTTAAGTAAATTCTTAGCATCTTAATTTGTTTTGCAAGGTTACAATACAAAGTAGTTTAAAGAATGTACATCAATCAAATGACCCAGAACTCTCTCAATAAGTATATAACCCAAATTCAAGGAAAAAGACATACATAAATTGCAAGTTACCCATATGATTCGATCTAAAACCTGAATCAATAATCAAATTAAGGATATTCCCTAACATGAGTTAGTCATTTACATGCAAAACATAACGTACAAGAGTTTAGCAACAACCTTATTTGTGAACCAATTATAATACATTTCTGGTTACACAAGTTATTTCATTATATCAATGTTTATCTTACGAATTCACATGATTTCTTTTTAACATAACCTTGTACTCAAGTATATATATAAGTGTAATCAATTAATTCTTAAATTATACTTGGCATAAAAGATATCAAGCCTAACATATCAAAATCAAGGATTACTTAACATATAAGACATCAAACTTATCATATCAAGATCATGTGATATTTATCTCATAAGTGGTCAGATAGTTTATTTATTAGGATTACGAATTCCATTATTTCACTTTTAACATAGCCTTGAGAATCGAATTACATGCTAGGTACACGAATCCCCAACCAACTTTCACCAAACATAATGGTACTCGCAGTACCGGTTAATCCCTCCTACTGTCGCCAAGTGACCACAACACTTCCCTCCTACTGTCGCCAAATAAGGACCTTAGTCCAAGACCGTATTCCACCCAAACACGAGCTCTAAGGACTCTATGTCATGCCAACTTTACTTATGACTGAATCGAAACCAAGGCTTTTCAGTCACATCTTATCTTATTAGAATTGAGTTCGAGTTTAACTCCTTGTTCATATAATCCAATAACATGTCATATACTTATCAAAGATGAGCATAGCTCCACATACTTGCTAGCATATAAGCAAGACTTATTTGATAACATATCAAACATTTTCAAACACTTGTAGCCTTTGAACATGTATTTTATAACATATCTTGTTTATATTAGAAATGAGTATAAATTTATGTTCATGTAATTCCCAGACAGAATTTATAACTTATTATATTAATCAATTAGTTTCCTATGTAAATCTCAAACATATATCATGCCATAATCAAAACATCGAATGAGCAAAGCTTATGAGTTATCACATTATATTAAAATCTAATTTGATCATAGTTTCACTTTCATATGTTCGAATAGACAAAGCTTAATGTTCCACATTTTAAACATGTTTTTGAATCATGTAAGTTTATCATCTCATCAATCATCTTGTTCGAATGACAACATGTCATAGACTACTTTATCAAACAAATTCAAGTGTGGATAGTTTTCAAATTGAGTATATCAACAACTTCAAGCATCTCACATAATACATAGTCCTTACTTTTTAATACTTACCTTAAACCAAGCTCAATTAAGCATATCCAAACACCATTATAAGGCAATATAATTAACACAATAAAAGTGCTCGGGAAGGTTTCTAACCTATCCTGAGACTTTAAACTACACTCACCGTTAGCTCCAAGCTAACATTGCTCTCGAAATATAATCCCTTTTTGCTTATCTCCTAAGTAGTCTACATTTGCTTTTCCACATTCTTCACCTTGAGAGTCTAAATATAACCAATATGCATTCATGTGTTAGAACTAAATTTTAACACTCATTTGATTTAATTACTCAAACACTACACACATACATTCAACAAAACTGTCCAATTTAATTATGTGTACCAATATATATGTCAAAGTAAATTCCCTAATGTATCAATATACTTTTAGATTATTTAAACATGTATTCACACTATGACTACTTCAAGAATGTCCTTTTCACATTTAAACATACAAATCAGCCCCTAGAATTACTTGTTTATACATTTATACTTCCATAAACAGCCTCTAAACCGTTCTTATCCATTCAACATTTTACACATCTATCACAACAGTCTTTGTACATTTATTTATGTTCCAAACAGCCCCCATACTTTTTTAATATCATCCCCTACTTTTTAAAGTACCAAATCTATCCGTTTTCTTTGTCAAATTAGTCCCAAATATTCCATTATTCTCACAAAACAGTCCTAAAAAATCTGTTTTGCCTTAGCATAGCCATTCCTATGAAAACAGTCCCTAAATTCGATTTATTAGAGGCAGTCCATTTATTCTTATTAAACTACATAACCACTATACCCCTTTTTTAAGCTCAATTTATGTTAAAATTAATCAAACAATCATCCCTTGAGCAAATTTCTAAAGTTCAATATCAAGAAGATCAGTACTTTGACTACATTGTAAGATCTCAACTGTTCACTAAGAATAAAAAAAAACATCATTCAAATGGTTCAACACCTTATCAACGATTTACATGGACATTAAATAGTAGCATACAACTCATTTCATACACATTCCTTTGCATATTCAAAATCTTTACAATATTAAATCTTTTAACCGATTCCACCTAGACCAAACTAACTGAATATCAAACAATCAAGCAATCTAACCATGTCACCACTCGTATGAATCAAGATTTATATTGCATGAATTTAATTCATAATATTTCTATCAACCATAAAATTCATGATAATCACTCATCAAATTCTTAATTTAAGCTTGAATAATGAGATAAAGATAGTGTGATCACCTTCACTTCAAGATAAATGATCACAAATTTTAAGAGATGAACTAGGATGGACAAAATCTTGCAAGCTTTCTCTCTACTCTCTCTCTTTCTCTAAGGTGGAGGGGGTTTTGGTTCTTGTATGATGAAGAGGATGAAACAAATGTTGGTTGTTTTTCTCCCTAGAACTGGAACTCTCAACACAAGTCATGATCTAGTTTTGACACATGGTTAAATCCTTACAAATCTCAAAATTTTGCATGGAGCTCTCCCTTAATCAAAACATTAATTTTGGCCTTCATAAAAATGACTACCCGAAACTCAATTACTTTGATTTGGTCCACTAATTATTCAATTAGTCAAATTGACGATAACTATACTACATTTGACTTGTGTTCAATTTGTTACATATCTCTAGGTCCTATTTCGGGGTATTACAACCATCATACACCTCTGGAAGGTTGCTAGTGCATTGCACAGTCCAAGTGACATCCTCCTAAATGCATATGTACCGAATGGGCATGTAAAGGTGGTGTTCTCTTGGTTTTCTGGCGCTATGGAAATCTGGTTATAACCTGAATATCCATAAAGAAAATAATAAAATATTTTCCTGCAAGATGGTCAAGCATTTGATCAATAAAGGGTAAAGGAAAATGATATTTCCTAGTCACCTTATTTAACCTACGATAATCCATGCAAACTCTCCAGCCTGTCACAGTTTGAGTTGGAATGAGTTCATTGTTTTCATTACTTACCACAGTCATACCTCTTTTTTTGGGTACACATTGTACCTGACTTACCCATGAGCTGTCGGTGATAGCGTATATGATATCGACGTCAAGCCACTTTATGATCTCCTTCATCACAGTTTTCTTCATAGCTAGATTAAATCTCCTTTGAGCTTCAAGAGAGTTACCGTGGCCCTCCTCTAACAGAATCTTGTGTGTGCATACCGTTGGGCTGATCTCTTTCAGATTTTCTATAGTCCAACCTATTGCCTTTTTGTGCAACACCAATGTATCGATCAATCTCTGCTCCTGCTCATGCTGCAACTTAGAAGAAATTATTACGGGCAAGGTATTGCCTTCTCCCAATTAAACATACTTTAATTGCTCTAGAAATGGTTTTAGTTCTAAAATGGAGGGTTGCTCAATAGAAGGTTTTTCAGGTTTAAACGCTATGTTTAAAAGATCAAAGGATTCAAAACTCTTACCTGGTTGATTCACAACCCAATTTACCTCATGTTGCTCCGTAGTATCTAGCTCTGACTCTTCAACTTCTTTTATCTCAGGGTCAGCAAGAGATTTGCCGATGTAATAGACGTCTACATCGAAGTTGAACTTTGCCGTGGCATTAATGGCTTGGCATTCTTCTGGATCGTCGATGTGCTTGAGCATTTTGATCACGCTGAGGGTAACTTGCTGCTCATTCACCCTCATGATGAGTTTTCCTCTCTTAACATCGATCAAAGTCCTTGTTGCTAAGAACTGTCTCCAAAGGATGATGGGTGAAAACTCATCTTCTTTACAATCCAAAACAATAAAATTTGCGGGAAAAATAAACTTATCAACTCTTACCAAAATGTCTTCAATTTTTCCCTCGGGATGCACATAGGATCTATCGGCAAGCTGCAACATGACTGTGGTGGGCCTAGGATTGCCTATGCCTAATCTTTGGAAAATAGATTTGGGCATAAGATTTATGCTTGATCTAAGGTCACATAGAGCTTTTCCAATGTAATGCTCTCCAATGGAATATGGTATTGTGAAACTGCCTGGATCTTTAAGCTTAGGAGGCAATTGGTTGTGTAACATCACCATATACCTTTCTATCAAGGCAACTATCTCAAACTCGCTCAGCCTTTTACTCTTAGATACTATTTCCTTAAGGAACTTGGCGTAATTAGGCATATGCTCGGTTGCCTCAACTATTGGTAAGTTGATGTGGACTTGTTTAAGAATATCATGGAATATCTTGAACTGGTACTCATTCTTTTGCTTCTTTAGTCTCTGTGGAAATGGTGGTGGTGGTATGATCTCTTTGCCTTTATTCATCTCATCTGGATTGTTAGGGTTGGATAAACTTGTCGCGACATGTGAATTTGTAGGGGCAATTGCAGGTGGTATAGTTTCCGTGGCGAATGGATTTGCCTTGGCATCCTCTAAATTTTTTGTCATTGATCAATGGCTCATCCTCCTCAGGTTGGGTAGGTTCATTGCCCGTCTTTGCTCCACTCAGGTAGTCATTACTTTACACTGTTCATGGACTGAACCTCATACAACCTCAACATTTCTAGATAGGCTTCCTTGTGGCCTCGTACTTAGTGCATGGGTGAATTGTCCAACCTGTGTTTCTAAGGACTTGATTGCTGCGTCCTGACTCTACATTCGAATTTATGTCTTGTTCATAAAAGATTCAGTCTTTTTTCATGAAATTACTAGTTTTAACCATATAAGATTCATTTTTAAGCATAAAAGCATTTAAAATAGTTTCTAAAGAAGTAGTTGTTGACTACTGCTGTGGCAATTGATTCTATTGCCATGGCATGTTCTCTCAGAATCCTGATGCTTCGGTGTTCTGTTGAGATGTATTGTTGTAACTGTTATGATTATTCCACAAAAAATTGGGATAAATCTTCCATCATGGGTTGTATGTGTTGGAATATGGATTGTTGCTCCGATTATAGTTACCAACATAATAAATGGACTTTGGGTTCTGTGGACACTAAAAAAATCATGGTTATCATTACAAGAATCACAAAATAAATTTACTACCTTTACTGCTTGCGTGCTACTGGGTTTCTACAAATTCTGAACCATGTTGGTTAATATGCCCAATTGTGCTGAAATGTCAATGGTTGAATCAAGCTCAATTTTTGTGGAATGTCACCTCACATGTCCCTTCCTAGCGGTTGGAAATCGATAATCATTGTTGGCAAGTCGACCAAGAATCTCAAATACTTCCTCCCATGACTTATCTAGAATTGTGCGATTTGCTGAGGCATCTAGAATCATCATAGTTGGTGCTTTAACTCCATTGTAGAACATTACTACTTACGTCCATTCTCTAAATTCGTGCATGGGACATTTACGAAGAAGCTCTTTGTAGCGATCCCAAGCCTCGTACATAGATTCTTCATCTTCTTGATGGAAAGAAGTGATATCAGTACGCAATTTATTAGTCATGCTAGTAGAGTTGTACCTGACAAGTAAACTTCAGCATAGATCTGTTCAAGATTCTAGAGTTCCTGATGGTATGCTATTCAACCATGTTCTCACCCTATCCCTTAGTGATTAGGGAAATAGTTTAAGTCTAAGGACATCCTCATGAACTCCATGCTATTTGAAGGAAACAAAAACTTCTAAGATAGATCTTAGATGTTGTCTGGCATCTTCAGCTGCTGATCCGCCAAATTGCCCGATCCAATTGAGCATATTAAACATTACTAGCTTCAATTCGAAGTGTGCAGCTTGAATCTCGGGAGTAACAATTCGTGAATTGAGATCACCAAGGTCTGGTAGTAAGTCATCTCGGATGGGTCTATTCTGTACTCTGACTGGTTAATCTGTTACGGCTGCATTGTCTCTCGCCGCGACATTCTAATTGCCATTGGCAATTGGATCTGCCATAGTTTCTCGTAGTTCTCTTCTTCCTTTACGGAATACCCGTTCATTCTCAGGTTCAAGTGGGCAGTCTTGTGATGTTGGTCTCGCCCTGGTCATACACAGACGCAAAACCAAAGAGTGTTAGCCACTTCAAACAAATAACAAAATAAAATGAAAGAAATGCAAGAAATTAGAGATAAAGTTGCTATTTTCAGCCCCAGCAACAGCGCCAAAACTTGTTGTGTGTTTTAAGTGATACGCAAATGGTACAAGTGAATACGTCACAAGTAATAAAGTGATGAATATAGAGTATCGTCTCCATAGGGACTGGTCTTGAAAGACTTCGGTTCTTAACTCCTTGCACTGAAATAAGAAAGTATTTGCAGTGATGGATGGTGGTAAAGAAGTATCTAAAATAAAATAAAGAAAGACTGTAGACGAATAAGCTAATCAATGAGAGAGTAGGTTGGCTCATTAGGATTGAGAGTATGCCAGATGAGTTGCTTTGGCAAGTTGGATGCAGGAGGCAAGTGAGATGCTGAGGCAAGTAGATTGTGATGGCAAGTAACTGCTAAAGCAAGTAGTTTGCTAGAAGTAGGACTCTCCGTGACTAATGAAATGCAATAACAAGTTGTTGAGATAGAGTAAGACTCTTCTCGACAAGTAGTTGCCCTGGCAAGTTAATTATTGTGGCAAGTGCAATGCCGTGTCAAGTCAATTATGTCTCATATGCTCGACAGAGTGTTCTTCAATGCCTTCACATTAATTCTAACATGAAGGGTTGACTCTTGTGCAAACCTTGGTGATATGTCTGTCACACATTACTTTACCAAGAGTGGATACCGTCTTTCCTTGAACTCTTGTTAGCCGCTTGAAATTCACTCCTTCTCCAAGCTTCCTTCACTTTGTCGCTTTCTAAAAAATTGGTTCAAGAGGGAATTGATTCCCTTCAGCTCTCGCAATATTAGGAAACCCGGATTTAATTCAGTTCGTTAATCTCCATCAACTCTCATAATGTTTGGAAATCAACTCGGTTGAGGAACCTTCAATGGCTGTCACTTCATTAGAGTAAATCCTTCTTACGAATCTCTATTGATCTCACTCTCCCTTAGCTGTCACCTATTAGGTGTTTGAGTTTCAATGAATGATTTTCCCCTCAAGTGTTTATCTCTAAACTACTCGATTTGCAAGAATAAGAATTGAATCAACATTATGCATTAAACTTAAACCAAAATAAAATCATCCATACAAAACCTCTCAAAACCTAATAACCCAAACTATCTAAATTTAGTTCATGGTTGGGTGAAAAGAAAATACAAAGGAAATTTCCCCAAACATGGTGGGTGACATGCGATTACAAGATGAGAAAGAAAAGAGGAGATGAACTCTTCAATCCAATCAAATGCCACTTTTGCGCTTGATGGCTCTTGTTTAAAAGTGTTTCAAGAACTTAAGGATAGATTGATTAATGCCCTCATAGTCGTAGTTGGAGTGAGCCTTTCGAGCTCATGTGTGATGCCAACGATTATGCCGTCGGATCTGTGTTGGGACAGAGGCGTGGCAAGATTTTTCAAACCATTTACTATGCCAGCCGGGCATTGAATGAAGCCCAATTCAACTATACCCCAACTGAGAAGGAATTTCTCGCGATTGTATTTGTATTTGACAAGTTCAGATTTTACTTTATAGGTAACAAAGTTGTGGTGTATACAGATCACTCGACATTAAAATATCTATTGGCAAAGAAGGATGTCAAGCCCAGACTAATTCGATGGACGCTCTTACTGTAAGAATTTGATATCGAGATTCGAGACAAGAAATGGAGTGAGAACTTGGTAGCTAACAATTTATCATGATTAGAGCATCACCTAGAGGAAGGTGGAGCCACTGCCATTAGAGATGAATTCCCCAATGAATACTTACTTGTAGTCGATTCTATCCCATGGTACGCTGACATAGTCAATTACATGGTAAGCAATGTTTTGCCACCAAATTTGATGAATAATGCCAGAAGAGATGTTCGGCAATAATATTGGGATGAGACAATTTTATTCAAACAATGTGTCGACCAAGTGAGTCGCCGATGTGTGCCAAAAGAGGAGCAACATAACATTTTGCAGTTATGCCATATAGCATCGTATGGAGGACACTTCGCTGGAATGAAGACCACTGCCAAAGTGTTGTAGTCTGAATTCTTTTAGCCTATGTTGTTTAAAGACGCTCATTACTTTGCCAAGGCATATGATTGATATCGGCGGATGGGTAACATCTCTAGTAGACATCAATTGTCACTCTAGAATATTATGCCAGTAGAGTTGTTTGACATATAGGGAATAGACTTCATGAATCTCTTTCCCCTATCATTCAGGAACCTATATATCCTTGTGGCTATTGACTACGTTTCAAAATGGGTAGAGGCGGTGGCTTTGCCAACAAACGATGCTAAGGCTGTTCCCAAGTTCCTTCATAAGCATATCTTTACTAGATTTGATGCCCCCAGGTCCATCATTCATGATGAAGGTACACATTTTAAGTGCAATTTAATCTCTAGAGCTCTGTACAGGCACGAAATCTAGCAACGTATTGCCACAGCTTACCATCCCCAAACAAATAGCCAAGCAGAGATCTCAAACAAAGAAATCAAGAATATTTTGGAAAAAATTATGAATCCAACGAGGAAGGACTGGTCCTTGAGACTAGATGATTCCTTGTGGGCTTACAGAACAACCTTTAAGACTCCGTTGGGAACTTTTCCTTATTGGCTTATTTTTGGGAAGGCATGCCACTTACTAGTGGAATTGGAACATAAAGCTTATTGGGCAATCAAAAAGCTCAATATGGAGCGGAGAATACTGGTACAAAACACTTATTGGACATAAACAAACTAGAGGAATTCAGAACACAAGCTTACAAGAATGCCAGACTCTACAAGGAAAGAACAAACGATGGCATGACAATAGGATATTGCCAAGGCAATTTGAGGTAGGCCTAATTGTCTTGTTATTTAGCTCGAAGCTAAAGTTGTTTCTAGGAAAGCTCAAGTCTAGATTGTTGTGACCCTTTGAAGTTATAAATCCATATGCTGATGGAGCAGTGGACATTAACGATTTCAAGACGGGAACAATTTTTAAGGTAAATGACCAAAGATTGAAATACTATTTGAAAGGCACTCAAAAGCTTGCCAAGGAGATTATCCTTATGGTAGAAGTTCCGTGATCATCATCAGCATTGTTTGATTTGTGTATATAGTAGGTTAGATGTTTTTATTTTTAGTATTTTCATTTATTTATTTTTCTTTCATTTTTATCTTTCTTTTACTGCGTTGAAAGGTTTTTGTTGAGTGAATCCAGATTTTGTTGCTAGGTAGAATGCCAAGGCAAAGGACTGGTCTAGGGCGATAAAGAAATGGAGAAGGAAATTTACCATAGCCGCCTAAGGCTTGATAGAGCTCGACCCAAGAGAGAACAAATTTTTTTGCTAAGTGTTGAATTTTACCCTAGCCGCCCAAGGTGAAAAGTTGAAATTCAAATTTTAACCTAATCACCTTATCACTTCATCTTTCCCCGCGTCGTCTTATCACTTTACCCCTTATCACATCATTGTTTATCCTCCCCAAACATGCTAAACCCTTATCATTATCCCTACTCAACTGGCCAAATTAAAAACACTACTTAAAATACTCAACCGTTTTACCCTTTCATCTACTTAAAACCTAACCGATTCTTAGCTAAAGACTTTTCACTCTTTCTTCTATTGTCTTTATCAAGAAAGAAAAGCAAGATTTACTTCTCTTTCTTCACAAAAAAACATTCGAGTTTTCAAAAGATTTTCATGGCATCTTCTTCAACACCCTTCAAGATGTTTTTCAATGAAGGGATCCGCAAAAAGTATGAGGAGAATTTTGCGTCAAAAACCTTCTGCTATGAGAAAGGTTTCGAGTTCAAGAACGAGCCAAACTTGGGTTATTCCCCAGAATTTATCACGGTGATAAAGACTCACAAGTGGGAGAAATTATGCCAACCACCAGGGGAAGTCCATGCCAACATCATTCGAGAATTCTATGCTCATCTTACGATCAAAGGCTCGCCATTCTTGATGGTGCAAGGTAAGTGCGTTCGTTTTGATGAAGTGTATATAAATGGTATGTTTCTTTGGATGGTGTAGAGGAAGAAGACACCAAGTTTGCGGAATCCTTGGACGATGCCAAGAGGAAGACGATGTTAAAGGAACTGTGTGAGGCTAGCACTAAATGGAACATGTCATCAAAAGGCCATCAGGCTGTGAAATGGTTAGCACTAAAGTTTCAGCCACGGGGTTGGAATCACTTCTTGAAGGCAAACCTTATGCTGACCACCCATAATGAGACAATTTTGGAGGAAAGATTGGCACTGCTGCAATCTATTATGATTGGCCGCAAGATTAATGTTGGACAGCTCATCATCGAAGAGACCTTTAAATGTACTGGTAAGACCAATAGAAGTTTACCTTTTCCTTCTCTAATTTCTACTATCTAATTGCAGTATGGTATGCCACAGCTCGATTCAAACAACGTTCAAAGAACAAGGGGACCACCATAACCCCTGCCTTGTGGAGGCAGTCGGCTGCCATAGAGGCAAAGGAGAAGGGCAAGCAAAAGACTGTCGAGTCTGTGCCAAGTCCAAGGTGCCAAGGGTAGAACTTGTGACCCTGATGCCAGCTGGATCAATGGCAATGCTTTCCTAAATCTACCAACGCCAGAAGATCATCCTCCAAAACATGGAGAAAGCCGAGGATCAAAAATCTATGTTCTGGTAGTATGTTCATGTTAGGGACTGTGCCATGAAGAAAACACTTGAAGGTATGTCTGCACATACATTGCCAACATTCCTTGAGTTTCCTTCCGACCTCCTTGCCAAAGACGATATGCCAGCCATTCCTCATTCTGTCCACACTCCTACACAATTTGATGCTACCGTCCCAGTCTCTCCAATACAAGTTGAATATACCAGAACTGACATACCACTTGAATCTAAAGATAAAGGAATCCAAAGCCAAGCCAAGGTTGCTGCCACACTTGCAACACCTGCCTCATCTGCTGCCACTTAAGTCTCGGCTGCTTCTGAGCCGGTGAAAATTGTTGAAGAAGTTCTCCATGACCTTGGAGCTTTCGCAACCGCATTAAAACCCAACCTGAAGTGGAAGAAACATATGGCTCCCAGCCAAGGGAGCTTTATCAAAAGAAGGACCCACTTATCAAGGTCGAAATGCTCCGAAGGGGAGTCCTCCTCTTCCTAAACTCTTTTACATTTCATTTCATTGCATTTCACATGATCATGCATTTTGCTATTTTATATATGTTGTTTGTATGCATTAAGGACAATGTACACCTTTGGTTGTGGGTGTGTATCCTCACATTAAGTTTGCCATTGCCATTCATGTTTAAATTTCAGTTGCGGCATAGTTTAGTTTGCCATGTAGGATTAAAATTTTCATACCAAGGCATTAAAAAAATAAATTACATGGGTCAATTTTGTACCTATAATTTTTGCCAACACTGTTAGTATAGGAGAATTTGTGCTAGATTATATGTTCGATGAAGAAATTGGAATTTAGAACTTCTATGCCAGCAGGTTAGCATTGCCAAGTAGCTTAACAATTGAACTCTAGTTTAAGGAACTTTAGTTTCACTCTACACGAGGTATGTATCTAGTATGCGAAACAAACTTAGGTTCGCTTGAAATTGAGCTAAAAAAACAATGCCAGGGTAGAATTAAAGAATAAGGCAACAATGTTTTTCCAAAAGCTAGAAAAACTTGAGAATACTCATTTACTTTAGGGAAAATAATTAACTTGGGTCTTCGTGGTTTGCTCCCTCTTAGTTCTGAAGCCAACATAACTTTAGGGAATGTGTGTAATGGGTTAGCTTCGTGCTGTAATCTGGATTAATGTGGCATAGATGGTCCAAACAATGCCAAGCTCGACTGACAAAGGATTAACGTCTAATGATCAGTCAAGGTAGTCGTTGGACCTTGTACACGTCAGCCCTAGGATTCAAATTGGGATAAGAGGATAACGCGGCTTATCCCTTTGCGCATTCAAAATTCAAACTCAAAAGCTTATCCTAGGGTTTCCACGCAAGCTTATTTAAAGGAGCTCAAGCCACCACTTGAGGGGGATTGAAGAGAGGCTACACCGTGGTGAACCGAGAGGCGACGTGGTTCAACCAACTAAGACCGAGAGCTTTGGAGCATTTGAAGAGCTGCATCGACGGATCTCCTTCTTGCCCATTCTCTTAGACTTATTTGTTTTTATTTCAATATGATAATGAGAAGCACTGATGTTTTGTGGATGAACCCTCAACCATGAACTATGTTTTTACAGTTGGTTTGGGGATGTTTGCGATTAACGCTGATTTTATGTTTGGTTTTTAATAATCTAAATGCCATGGCATTATTTTCTATCTACTAGTACTTAACTTTCTCAAATCTTTTGCCATACGATAGTTGGCATAGTGTGCTTATTGCACCTTAATATCTTAACGGACTTAAGGAGCAACGATCAATTTCCAGATACTAAGGTGAGAAGCTTCGACAGAAGATGTTCAAGTAGATGAACTTACTTCAGAAGTGAGTTTACACATTAGGAGTAAAGGTTGACACTTAATCAAGTTAATTAATGAAAAGTTTCACTATAAACATATAGGGGTTTTTTCATGGTTAACTTAGGGTATTGTCATCGATAGAGGCAATACTACCTTTAATCTGCTCGGCAATAAAACCAAGGTAGGATATTATTAAAGGCTGGCATAAGTAACGTAAAATCCAGACATCCCTTGCCAACGCTCATCATTCATTCGAATACACTTTCATTTCATCCTGGTATCGAGAACCCATATACTTCTTCTGGAAAACAGCACAAAAGAACTCCCACATCACATTTACAGGTGTCAAAATTGAAAAGAAGTCGTCTACTAGCTACAAACATCCCCTAAAGCAAAGATACTATACAGCTCAACTTACGAACATCCGTACACTCCATCGTCCAAGAATCCTCTTAGTACTTGCAAACCACTCCTCAATTGCCTCTGGAGCTAAACCATTAAACTCGGTACCTCCCAAACTACGAAAATGCTCCAACAGAAGTCCTGTATTAACAACTGCTGTAGGTGCCGGTACAGGTACTTGCACTCCAGCCATAGCTACCTAAAATGCTCCAGTCATCGCCTGGATCAACAGTGTCATATCCCCGAAATCTAGTCCTTGCCGTTCCTGAGGCACACTGTTGCGTGTAATAAGTGCTACGCAAATGTGCAAGTATACACGTCGCAAGTAATAAAGTGATACGAGTGTCGAGTATCGTCTCCACAGGGATTGGTTTGGGCCACTTTGCTAAAGTTACTGCACTGTGAAAAGTAAAAACACAATTGATAACAGGAGTTCTAATTAACGAGTAAACTAAGAACAATAAACTAAAAGAATAGATAAAATCAGAAGAGAGTAAATAGGCCAGGTTATCGTGAGTTGAGGTGTGATAGCCGATTGGATTGTCTTGGTAAAAGAGTGCAAGGGCAACTTGCACAGCGGGGTTGCCTTGGCAGCTAATCGATGGTTGCCTGGGCGACTAGCTGGGCAACTACTTGGGTGGCTGGGCAGCAACTTCAAGGTTCGGCGAAGCGTTCTTCAATGGTTTCTTCTTATCCCTAAGTCGAAACTCTAGCTACTGGTGCATGCCTTGATAATACATCCCTGCGTGAATCAAGGGTGAACAACAACCAATCTTGCGCTCCTCTTAGCCGTTGAAATCCTTAACTTATTCCTAAGCCGGATTAATCTTCACCATCAATAGATTGAATAAAGACCATACTCATTCGTTTCTTGAATCTAACTCTCCCGATATTAGATAAATAGATGAAGTTACGTGACCCTCTCCCAATTCACTCGTAAACAAGAATAAGAACCAAGAATGAGTAAACCTTGAATTGAAAGTGCAAACTCTTATTACCTAAACAAAATCCAATTGTTTCTCACAACAACAAAACACAATAACCCCAACCAATCAAGTTAGTTCATGGTTGGGTTCAAAAGATATACAAAGAATAATCCCCAAACCATGAATCTAATGGAAGCAAAGAAGAAGAAGAAGAAATCGAACTCTCTCCCCTTGCTCTCTTGTCGAAATTTCTCTCTTCTTGCCCTATGGGGTTGTCGAAATTTTCCCTCATCTTGCTCTTCCTCAAGTTGACGATATGGCCTCTTATTTATAGGGCTAGGTCAAAGTCCTTCTTTGAGGAGGAAGTTAAGTTGGAATTAAATTATCTTTAAAGAATATAATTCTTTATTATAATTATATTCCTACTAGAACTTCTCCTATCTTCTTGGAATTTAATTCTTCTTTAATCTCTTCATGGAAATCAAATTCCTTTGGGATTTAGCTTTGCTCCACGTCATCTTGGGCTTGTCTAGTCATCAATTTTGACTACCATATCACCTTATTCTTTGTCGACAATTGCCCTGGCAACTGGCTCGGCGTCTCCTTCATGCATTGCCCTGGCAACTAGCTCGGCGTCTCCTTCATGCATTGCCCTGGCAACTAGCTCGGCATCTCCTTCATGCATTGCCCTGGCAACTGGTTCTAGCCTTGTTTAGGCAAGTTATTCTGCACACACACAAAAACACACCAAAGCAGCATCTTTTTCCAAAAAAATCACCAAGTTATGTAATCAAGCTCAACGGTGGAAAGAAACATGAATTAATGCATGAATAACTAATTATGCAACTAATATGAGCTTAAGTCTAACAATAATATGAGTAAAAAGGGTAATAAAAATAGTACTTTTGAACACTTATCACGCCGCCAAACTCGAACTATTGCTTGTCCTCAAGCAATGCAAACTAACAATTACCTGCCAAGACTTTAATCATCAAAGACATGCTTCAAACTTGAATTCAAAACTCGGAACCGTGGCACAAAGTATGATCACCTTTTAATTTTTCGGATACCACAAAAATTACCCTGAACCAAACTATAATGCTCGTGACAATGTGTGTGCGTAGTTGTGTACAAGTTGATTTTCAAGATTCTATGTGAACAATGGGCTTTTATCAATTTAATTATTTTGGCATTTATTTTTATTTTCACTAGAGCCAATTTCGGGCACCTCTAGCGATTCTTTAATGTGCATTAACTACTAGAGCCAGTGTTGGGCACCTCTAGCAAGAAAGTGCATTTACTACTAGAGCCAGTTTCGGGCACCTCTAGCAAGAATTTAACTTTTAATTTTCAAATTTACCCAAATATTAAGCAACCTAAGTTCACTAAGTTTCTTTCAATCAACAAGCCACAACCGTGTAAAAAAAATCAGCATCATAGTAAAGTTCTAAGTTCTTTTCATGCAATCCTAAAATTAAAAGTTCTTTCAATTAAGTGCAGTGGAAAAAATTCATCATTGGATATTCAACAAATCTTAAGCAATTAAATCCAATTAAAGGCATGACAAGTAACATATGCAACCTATATGTGATTGCTAACGATGAATGCAACTAAACATGAAACTAACTAGAAACCAACACCCCCAAACTCGAGAGAAGCATTATCCTCAATGCATGTAAGAGTGAAACAAAATTTAAAAGAAACTAAATGAAATGAGTTAGTCGGAGAGGTCGTCACCTCGAGTGATAAGTTTCCTTCGTGTCGTTTGCTTGATTCATTTTTCAGTCGGTGGTTGAATGCTGGTACCGCGTGAATAGCATTGCTTTGATTTGATCCATGTTTGCCGATGCAGGTTCACTTGCATGGGCATCAGTAGTTGGCGAAGCCATTGTTGTTGCCTGGGCATCGCCAGTTTCTGTTGTGGTTGCTGTGGCAAGTAGTCGGCAATGAATTTCCTTAGCATGGTGGTTGTGAGTCTTGTTGTGGAAAAAAAACCTGGAAACTAAAGATAATAAAGAAAAATAAAATCTCTCCTAAAAATTCCAAAAATAAATAAAGAGAAAAAATAACCGAAAATAATAGAAAGAAAAAAAATAGTTCGAAAGAAAAATAATAAAAAGAAAAATAAAAATAAAAATAAAGTATCGAAAGGAGAACATGCTCATGCATCTCCTAAGGTGTCAACTTCTTTGTTTCGTTCTACATGGGCACCGTTGTAATGCTTCAATCTCTGTCCGTTAACTTTGAATTCATGTTCGTCGGTAATGGACTTGATTATCACAGTATCATGGGAGAATGGTTTGACAACTTCGAATTGTCCCGACCATCTTGATTTTAGTTTTCCCGGGAAAAGTTTTAGTCGAGAATTGAATAAGAGAACTAGTTGCCCTGGCATGAATTGTCGCGGCAATAGTTTCTTGTCGTGCCATTGCTTTGTTTTCTCCTTGTAGATTTGTGCATTGTTATAGGCGAGTGCACGAAATTCTTCTATCTCATTGAGGTACAACAAACGCTTTTGTTCGGCACTTTCCTAATCCATATTCACGGTCTTGATTGCCCATTGGTTTGTAGGTGATATTGCCCGTCCTCTGGCAACGATCAGATTGCATGTAAAACTCTTGGTCATCTTTGTACAATGTTGGCCAATACAAACAGGATTGAAAAACTTTGGCCGCGGTACGAGTTCCTCCAAAATGTCCTCCAAAGGGTGAAGAATGGCTTTACCAGAGTACATTCTGCTGCTCTTCTTCAGGGACACATCGGCGTATGACCTGATCTGTACATTGTTTAAACAAAAGAGTCTCGTCCCAAAAGTAATGCTTAGCATCATGGCGGAACCACTTCTTCCCGTGGTGAGTAAGGCCATAAGGTAAAATACCACAAATAAGAAAATTAACTAAATCCGCGTACCAGGGTATTGCCGAGGCATATACTGCCGTGGCGACTGCTCCCAAGATTGCCGAGTCGTGTGTGTCTAGAGTTGCCGAGGCATATGCATCCATGGTTGTCGAGGCATGCGTATCAGTGGTTACCGAGGCGTGCGCGTCTAGAGTTGCCAAGGCGTGCACGTCAAGAGCTCCTACGGCGTCGAGGGTTGCCGAGGCATGCGCATCCATGGTTGCCGAGGCATCAAGCTTGCTACAGCATCGAGGGTTGCTGAGGCGTGCGCGTCTGGAGTTGCCGAGGCGTACGCGTCAAGAGCTGCTGCAGCGTCGAGGGTTGCCGAGGCATGCGCATCCATGGTTGGGTTCAATTCCCTTGGATGAAATCTTGTAGCCGAGCACTATTCCTTCATCTACCATAAGATGACACTTCTCCCAATTAAGGACTAAATCAGTTTCTTCACATCTTGCCAACACCCTCTCTAAATTGCCGAGACAACTGTCGAAGTCATTACCAAAAATAGAAAAATCATCCATGAAGATCTCAAGGAAGTCTTCGACCATGTCTGAAAAGAGTGCCATCATGCATCTTTGGAAGGTTGCTGGGGCGTTACACAATCCGAACGGCATCCTTCGGAAGGCATAAGTACCGTATGGGCATGTGAAGGTTGTCTTTTCGTGATCTTCTGGTGCTATGGCAATTTGATTGTAACCTGAATAACCATCAAGAAAACAATAAAAGGGTTTACCTGCAAGACGGTCAAGCATTTGATCAATAAAGGGTAATGGGAAGTGATCTTTCCTGGTGGCTTTGTTTAGCTTTCGATAATCCATACAAACCCTCCAACCGGTCACAGTCCTGGTTGGAATGAGTTCATTGTTTTCATTACTTACCACCGTTATACCTCCCTTTTTCGGAACACATTGTATTAATTCGGAAGTAGGTGCTGTATTAGCTGTCATGAGGAGAAATGTAAGATGGGGTGGTCGATACATGTCAAGTGACGATCAGATAGAACACTCTTTAATTCAGTCATTGAAGGCCTTACGAAAGAAATTTTCTTGTGGCAGAATCAGTGGCATACCATCAACCCTGCTGCATATCTCCAGCCTGTTTTAGATGTGATTCAATCTAATGAAACTGGTGCACCAATCACTGGTGTTGCTCTATCTTCTGTTCACAAAATTTTAACCCTTGATGTAATTGATCAAAATACTGTAAATGTTGAAGAAGCTATGCGTTTGGTAGTTGATTCTGTGAAAAGCTGCCGATTTGAGGTGACAGATCCTGCCTCAGAAGAAGTGGTACTGATGAAGATACTTCAAGTTCTTCTTGCTTGCATGAAAAGTAAAGCCTCAGTTGTGTTGAGTAATCAACATGTTTGCACAATCGTGAACACTTGCTTTTGAATAGTTCACCAAGCTGAGAAGAAAGGTGAGTTGTTGCAGCGGATAGCTCGCTGCACAATGCATGAACTTGTTAGGTGTATATTTTCACACCGTTCAAATGTTGAGAACACAAATCATGCTCTGGTTAACAGAAGTAGCACTGCTAAACTAGAGGTTAGTGCTGGCTATAGTGTCATCTGCTTTTTTTTCTGTTCAATTTTGTTTTCAACCTCTTCTTTATATTGTTTCCTTTGCCAGCTTGTATTAGGAGAAAAGAAAACATGTCAGAAGCCAATTGATATTTCTTCAGTTATGTTTTGTTATTTTGGTTATGGTTTTCATCACTACTTTTATCTTATCTAGAGTTTTCTGCTTTGCAGCTTGGTGGGATAGATAATGATTATGCATTTGGGGCTAAACAAGCTGAAAATGGAAACGGCTCTGAGTATGATGAACAAGCATCTTCTGGAAGTTTTGGATCCAATTCTGCAGGTCTGGTAGGAACTGTGAATGAAGAAAGTATGGTAGTAGCTGGTAATGGAAAAGATACAATTCCATATGATTTGCACCTCATGACAGAACCATATGGCGTCCCTTGCATGGTGGAGATATTTCATTTCTTGTGTTCTTTACTAAATGCTGTTGAGCAAATGGGAATGGACCCGCAATCAAATACCCTAGCATTTGATGAGGATGTGCCACTTTTTGGGCTTAATTAACTCTGCCATAGAATTGGGTGGGCCTTCCTTCCGTCGTCACCCAAGGCTATTGAGCTTGATTCAGGATGAATTATTTCGTAATCTGATGCAATTTGGGTTGTCAATGAGTCCACTTATTCTTTCCGTGGTATGTGGTATTGTTCTAAATCTTTATCATCATCTCCGTACGGAACCCAAACTACAACTTGAGGCTTTCTTTTCCTGTGTAATTCTGAGGCTTGCACAAGGCAAATATGGAGCTTCGTACCAGCAGCAGGAGGTGGCCATGGAAGCTCTAGTTGATTTCTGTAGGCAGAAAACATTTATGGTGGAGATGTATGCTAATTTAGATTGTGATATAACTTGTCGCAATGTGTTTGAAGACCTTGCTAATTTGTTGTCAAAGAGTGCATTCCCTGTGAACTGTCCTTTGTCTGCAACGCATATTCTTGCCTTGGATGGTTTAATTGCTGTTATCCAGGGAATGGCTGAGAGGATTGGGAATGGTTCGGTTAGTTCTGAGCAGGCCCCGGTTATTCTCCAGGAATATTTGCCTTTCTGGATGGTGAAGTGTGATAACTATGCTGATCCAGTTTATTGGGTTCCATTTGTCAGGCGGAGAAAATACATCAAAAGACGGTTGATGATTGGAGCTGATCACTTTAACCGTGACCCAAAAAAAGGGTTAGAGTTCCTCCAAGGAACACATCTTTTGCCTGACAAACTTGACCCCCAAAGTGTGGCTTGCTTTTTCAGGTACACTGCTGGATTAGATAAGAATCTTGTTGGGGATTTCTTGGGAAATCATGATGAGTTCTGTGTTCAGGTACTTCATCAATTTGCTGGGACATTTGATTTCCAAGATATGAATCTGGATACTGCACTAAGACTGTTCCTGGAAACTTTTCGATTGCCTGGAGAATCGCAAAAGATACAAAGGGTGCTGGAGGCATTCTCTGAGAGGTACTATGAGCAATCACCACAGATTCTAGCTAACAAGGATGCTGCTTTGTTATTATCATATTCACTTATAATGCTTAACACTGACCAGCACAATATCCAAGTAAAGAAAAAGATGACAGAGGAGGATTTCATCCGGAATAATCGGCATATAAATGGAGGCAACGATCTACCTCGAGAATTTCTGTCAGAATTATACCACTCAATATGCAAGAATGAGATCCGCACAACTCCAGAGCAAGGCTTAGGTTATCCCGAAATGACCCCAAGTCGGTGGATAGATCTGATGCACAAGTCTAAGAAAACTGCACCATTCATTATTGCTGATTCTAGAGCATACCTTGACCATGATATGTTTGCAATAATGTCAGGTCCAACAATTGCTGCCATTTCTGTTGTATTTGATCATGCTGAACATGAAGATGTTTACCAGACCTGTATTGATGGATTCTTAGCTGTTGCTAAGATTTCAGCATGCCGTCATCTTGAAGATGTACTGGATGACCTAGTTGTGCCTCTCTGCAAATTTACCACCCTTTTGAATCCATCATCTGTTGAAGAACCGGTGTTAGCCTTTGGTGACGACACCAAAGCAAGGATGGCAACTGTAACTGTTTTTACTATTGCAAATAGATATGGTGATTATATTCGCACAGGTTGGAGGAATATACTGGATTGCATCTTACAACTGCACAAGCTGGGGCTTCTTCCAGCTCGTGTAGCCAGTGATGCAGCTGATGAGTCGGAGCTCTCTGCAGACCCCAGTCATGGAAAGCCAATTACAAATTCTTTGTCTTCAGCTCACTTACAGTCCATAGGAACCCCCAGGAGATCCTCTGGATTGATGGGCCGGTTCAGTCAGCTTTTATCTCTTGATACAGAGGAGCCAAGATCACAGCCCACTGAGCAACAACTTGCTGCTCATCAGCGCACTCTTCAGACAATTCAAAAATGCCACATTGACAGCATATTTACACAGAGTAAGTTTTTGCAAGCTGAATCTTTGTTGCAGTTGGCACGAGCCCTAATTTGGGCTGCAGGGCGGCCCCAGAAAGGAAGCAGCTCACCTGAGGATGAAGATACTGCTGTTTTCTGCTTGGAGTTGCTTATTGCTATTACCCTGAACAACCGTGATAGGATTGTGCTTCTATGGCAGGGTGTCTATGAGCACATAGCTAATATTGTTCAGTCAACTGTTATGCCTTGTGCCCTGGTAGAGAAGGCTGTTTTTGGGCTTCTTAGAATTTGCCAAAGGCTCCTTCCTTACAAAGAGAACCTGGCTGATGAACTCTTGAGGTCCCTGCAACTTGTCTTGAAGCTTGATGCCCGAGTGGCTGATGCATACCGTGAGCAGATCACACAGGAAGTAAGTCGCCTAGTGAAGGCAAATGCTACCCATATCAGATCTCAAATAGGGTGGAAAACAATAACATCTTTACTTTCCGTCACAGCCCGATATCCAGAAGCATCTGAAGCAGGTTTTGATGCACTATTATTTATTATGTCTGATGGGGCTCACTTGCTCCCAGTCAATTATGTTCTCTGCATAGACGCTGCGAGGCAGTTTGCCGAGTCCCGTGTTGGACAGGCAGAGCGATCTGTACGTGCACTGGATCTTATGTCCGGTTCTGTTGATTGTTTGGCAAGGTGGACTCATGAGGCAAAGGAAGCAATAGGAGAGGAGGATGCTGGCAAGATGTTTCACGATATCGGTGATTTATGGTTGAGGCTTGTGCAGGGTCTCAGAAAAGTTTGTTTGGACCAGAGAGAAGATGTCAGAAACCATGCTCTTCTATCACTGCAGAAATGCCTGACTGGAGTGGATGGCATCCACATTTCTCATGGTTTATGGTTGCAGTGTTTCGAGCTTGTAATCTTCACAATGATTGATGACTTGCTTGAAATTGCTCAGGGACACCAAAAAGACTACCGCAACATGGAAGGCACACTTATTCTTGCCACGAAGCTCCTTTCCAATGTGTTCTTACAGTTACTCCATGACCTCTCACAGTTAACTACATTCTGCTAACTGTGGCTTGGTGTGCTTAGCCGAATGGAAAAGTATATGAAAGTAAAAGTTCGAGGTAAGAAAAGTGAGAAGCTTCAGGAGCTAGTGCTCGAGCTTCTCAAGAACATCTTGCTCGTAATGAAGACAAGGGGAGTACTCATACAGAGGAGTGCACTAGGTGGAGATAGCTTGTGGGAACTGACATGGCTGCATGTGAATAACATTGCGCCATCTTTGCAGTCCGAGGTTTTCCCTGACAGGATCCAGAGCTCAAACATGGTGAAACTGGTAGTGTAGTGTCCGGTGAAACAGTTTCTGTTCCTTCAAATGTAACAACCACCACTGAAGGGGATGGTGAAGGAAGTTAACGTTGTGTACAGTTGGATGGTTGAGAATGGTTTGTCATAGCAAGCTGTAGAGTCACGCGCATGATATGTTGCTATTTGTCGAGGCCATACGTATTGATGCTTTAGAACATGTTAGGTTAGGTTATGATGCTGCTAAGATTCCGCAAATCCTAGTCTTGTTTGGTCGTATTGGATGAAAAATGGTAAAAGGGATGGGAAAATTAGAGTGAGCCTTCCTTGGAAATGTTGATAAGTTGTTCAGTTATTTTAGATTTGGCTAGTGTTCCATCCAATTGCTGCCACCCTGGAACCTTGCCAAAATGTTGTTTTAAAGGTTGGTATTCCTTAGAAACTTTAATTGCTCCTTACTCAGTCTGCATATGGTGCTTCTTGCATTTCGTGGTGAGAAGGATTCATCCGGTCTGTTTCGACTAGCAGGAAAAAAAATTGGACCTCGGTCCCTTGGATGATACCTTTATATTGCCTTTGCTCATCGATGTATATAAGCATAGGAATAGATCTTACTTGGAATGGAAATATCATTAATTTGCTCGCACTATTTGTGCCTTATCACTGAATTTCCAGAAAATGCTTTGTTCACAGATCAAAATTTGGCGCTGCAACAACGCTGAATATTTGAGATAGTTGTTATTCGTTGGACCAACTGCCATCTTAAGTGATCTGCTTGGCTATCTTTCTGTAATGTTTTTTTTAATTGTTAATGGGTTTATTGGTTTAAATGACTTATAAAATGTGTATATATGGGTTATATTTTGATACACACGTTGTTTACACAACTTCATATTTAAGCTATAAAATTTAAAACTTAAATCTCTAGCTCTAAAACTTAAACCTTAAACTCTAATTTCTAACCATAGACTTTAAATTCTACACTCTCAACCTAAACCTCTAAGCCCTAAATCACAACCTAAATCTCTAAACCCTAAAATTGAAAGGCTTGCGTAAACTAAGTTTACATGAGCTTGTGTATCAAAGTATTTTTTGATATATATTTGAGTTATATTTTGATACACAAGCCTTGTAAAAAAATTTACACAATCCTTCATATTTAAACTATAAATTTTAAAACCTAAATTCCTAACCGTAATACCCTAAAACTTAAATCCTAAATCCTAAACTTTAAATTCTAATAATAAATCCTAAATTTTACACCATACAACCTAAACCCCTAAATTGATGCAAGCATGGATCCACCCGAAGTCGATCCAATCGAGCTTCCACGAGGGTCGGTCACTCGAGCAAGAGCCAAACAATTCAAGGAAGCTCTCATAGGATTAATTGAACAAGCTTGGGACATTGGGCAAGCTTTGGGCCTTGGACTTGTGCCATGCAATCCATGCAATTTGTTGCATGTGAACATATTTGAGTGAAAAGGAAACATTTTAATTTATTTGAAGCTACATATTTTTAATTGTTTCTACATTTTAGTTAATTTATCTGTTGCTACATGCTTCTTATATTTTTATTATTGTCACATTTGTATGTTCCCATATTTGTGTCACATTTACATATTATTTTCACCTATTATTAATATGATTCTTTGTATTCACAAATTATGTCCTAGATGCATCTTACATGGCTATCCACATCAAGCTTAAAAGAAATTTATATGCCACATGCACATTCATGAAGAGGCGTGATGATTCAACGCTTTAAATCCATACGTTCATTCAGCAAGACCATTCATTCATCTTTTGAAGCATGCATGTATGATAAGGGGGGTTACTGAGAAGTTTCTTGCACTTGGAGAATACATTGGAGATCAAAAATACATTCAAGCCTTTCACCTCCCAAAACAAGTGCATTGGATGACACAAATGAAGATTTATGGACCATGCACATTGCCTTATTTCATCCATTTTTGTATCCATTCATATGCCTTAGCCTATAAACAAAGGTTTATTTTACTTTTGTAAGCACAATTTTGATTTTAATAGAATTTGAGAGTGTTCTCTTTCTTTGTTCTTAATTGAACTCCAAGTGACTTATCAAGAATATCTTGTGGCGTCAACCATTTTCTTTCAAACTTTTTCACTATTCTTAGTGTGGCGTTTAACCCCTTTTAATATTGTTGGTTCCTATCTCTAGATAGTGGGTCACGATCCTATTACCTTGTTATTAGTTAAGAAACCGTATAAGTCTAGGGTCAACATTACATATAGTGTTGGTTCTCTCTTGGTTCCACTTAACTGATTTTAAGCATACACCATCACCATTTCCATAATTCATTTCTTTTCAATCATTCCAAGCCCATTAGTAAACCTCCATCATTTATTATTCAGAGTACTTTGATTTCGATCGAGAAATATAAACGACTCGAACTCATACTCGAGGACGAGCACACATCATAAACTCTAACCTAAACCACTAAACTTTAAAATTGAAATGCTTGAGTAAACTTAGTTTACACAAGCTTGTGTATCAAAGTAATTTCTTGTATATTTTGGGTTACATTTTGATACACAAACTGTGTAAAAAAATTTACACATCCCTTCATATTTAAGTTATAAAATCTAAAACCTAAATCTCTAATCCTAAAACCCTAAACCTTAAGCCCTAAAATCTAAATATAACCATAAACATTAAATTCTACACTTTACACACTAAACCTCTAAACCCTAAATTCTAACCTAAATTCATAAACTCTAAAATCGAAAAACTTGTGTGTATCAAAGTATTTTCCATTTATTTTTTAAAAAACTCTTATAATTAATTACTGGTATGAGCAATCAATGCAAGAGACCAAGAGGAGGTGAATTGGCAATTAAAATTTTGGTACGGTCCGTACAATATCGATACCGATTTTGTACAGACCGTACCAATAACCCTTGTAAAATCGGTATCGATATTGTACGGAGTGAAAGTTTTACAAGGGTTATTGGTACGGTCCGTACAATATCGATACCGATTTTGATCATTGGAATCTTTGGAAGTTTGGGTTAAAATATCGTATCGATACATCTATAGGGGCATTGGAATCTTTAGAAAAGTTTTGGGGATTTTTGTTTTGACTTAGAAAAAGTTTAAGTTTGAATGTCTATCAATTTAGTGAGTAAATTGAATACTTTAAAATTTTATTTTATTTTATAAAATAGTCCTTGTTATATAAAATCAAATAGGTTTAACGTTAATAAAAAACCTATTTAGACCTTCATTACCTTGTTCAAACCTTGGACGCTAACCTGAACCCGCTAATAAATGAACGAGTCAATTAGATGACAATATGGGATGTTTTATGAAAATATCGTATCAATAAATAATTAAAAAATTAAAGTTCATATAAAAATAAGGAAAAATAAAATAAAATTATAAAATAAAAATGTTAAAGTTTAAAAATCATAAAAATAATAAAATTCATTTTTCTAAAAAAATTATAAAAATTAGAAAATTAAAATGTAAAAAAACATAAAAATAAAATTTTAAAAATCATTATTTTTTAAAAAATAAAAAATAATAAATTTTAAAGATAGCCATCAAAAGTAGGGGTGTTCAAAAATATCCGATCCGATTATCTATTGATCCGATCCGAAAATTTAGATATCAGATCTGATTTTTATTTTCGGATCGGATATCCGATTTGATTTTAAATTTTTCGGATCGGATACGGATTATAATATTTTAAGTTTCGGATTATCCGAAAATCCAAAAATTCAATTTTTTATGAATATTAATTTTGTTATTTTTAACAATTTGGTGCTTGTTATATCCGAAAATTAAAAAAAAAACGAAATGTTCATAGATGCGAATCTTGTTATATTTAGCAATTTGTTGTTTGTTATATTCGAAATTCTGAAATTGTCATAAATACGAATTTCAAATTTAAAAAATTAATTAAATCAAAATATATTTTCGGATAATCGGATATCCGATTTTTTACGGGTCGAATACGGATCACTATATCGCTAATCCGAAAAATCAAATATTCGAAAAAATTGGGTCGGATCCGATCCAATATCCGACAATAAACCCCTAATCAAAAGAAAGAAAAAAAACGTTTGACTACTAAACTATGCAGCAATATGAATATGAATATGAATCCAAAAGAAACCATTCAAATATCTAAAATGTTGTAGCGAACTCAAGATTGACACTGGATTTTGATTACAATCAAAATCAGTTTATGTGAACTTAGAGAAAATAATTTATTTTTTACACTTTTTTATCATTTTTATAATATGTTTATATTTTATTGGTGAATTGTATTCCAAACCAAACCAAACCAAATCAAAACTGTCAATACAAGAATTGTTTATATTTTATTATTTTATATAATTATTTAAAAACATAAACATTAATGAAAATTTATGGTTTTGTATACTCTATAATTATACGTTTTTTAAAATTAAATTTTTAATGATATATATATGTTTATATTATTTTTATTTTATATATTTAAAAATAAAAAAATTATGATTTTTGAAATATTTTTTTGACACATATCATGTTTATACGGGACAACTTTATTAATAAACAAAAGTAATACAAGAACATAACCTATCAAATGTTTTAAAACATCAAAAAACAATAGATTTAAAAAAATGATAAGCTCTGCACCTTTCAGATCAAACACTTACCATTTGCACCAAAGAAAATCTTTGCAGTCTATTGTAGGAAGGGTCACTCAGGAGTTGTCAAAACACGAACTAGATAAAATCTCCAGAATCAACAACCACCTTTCACACCTATTCTCAAAGGCAACGACCCGCTACACAGTTCTGATTACATCGATAATAAACACGAACCAGAAACAAAGCCGTCAGGGTCACCGAACGAACACCAAACGCCTGCGAAAGTAGTCATAAAATGGTTGAGATATTTATTTTGATATAACAAAGTGAAAAATGTTTTTGGACTTGAACAAATATTGCAAAAACAATTCAAAATCCATTTAACTTGAAAAATATGTTTAAAATCTTTTAAAAGTATTTTTTACTTGAACAAACATTTTTAAAATGGTTTAAGTGTCAAAAGAAGGCCTTCAGTACTAATAAGATTCTCTCAGTATCGATACGAAGCTGCCCGTACTGGTACGACAATGCCCTGTACCAATACGCCTTTGTTTTCCATATTTAAGAGAGCACTTCGCGTACCGATACAGAAGCCTCCATATCGATACCTAAAGTACCGTATCGTTATGGATGTATCGTGTACCAGTATGCTCTGCATTTATGTGCAATGACTCATTCTTGTTCTGGCAGGTACTGATACCCTTTTTGCGTACTATTACCCAAGGTTGCAGAAATTCATTTAATGCTGGAATTAAAGTCCCCAAAGGCTAGTTTTTCATTCCACACTATAAATACAAGCGAAGGACACTTAAAGAATAAGAGGATGGACATCAAAGCTTAAAGATCAAGAGAGTAGAGTTTTTCATTGTATATTTTGTTTATCTCTTGTAATTCTTTAGTCCAATCCTAGTGAGCCAAAATGTGTAAACGCCCACCTAGAGAGGTAATTAGTTTACATTGTCAAGACCTCGTAATTAAGGGATATGTTCTAGTTGAGCCTTAGAAAAACTAGGGAGGTTATATCTTAGCTTTTGATGTAACGACCCAGGTTTCGAAAACTTGAGAGTCAGGTTAATCTAATAGTAGTGGCTTATGTTCGGGCCTTAATATTGGGCCTTGGAGGCCTTGTGGGCTTGTTCGGTTGTTGGGCTTGTTTTGTTGGATGATGGTAAGGTTAAGAGTGTAATTTCACCTTGGGATGAAAAAGAGGGGGAATGAATTAATTTTGGAAGCCCTTGTGTAAGTGCTTATCTCATTTTGTTCCATATCTATTTTCCTCATCTTTTTCCTCCATCTTCCTCTCAAAAACTCAAGAGAAAAATCTCACTTTTCATTCTTTCCCTTGTGACTCTCGTATTGGTGTTGGAGATAATGTTGTTCAACATTGTAAGAGCTATCTTTCAAGGTAAGCTTTGTTTAAAACTGGTGGTAGAAGAGGTTTAGTTGGGGTTTTGGGAGAAGAACGAGAATGAGAGATTTGAGGCTCCATTCTTGGTTAGATTTATTTTGGTAGCTCTCTAAATTCCCCAACAACGTTGTAATGCGTTTATAACTCTTTTTTGTAGTGAAAGAGGTTGGAGACACTTCCAAGAGCCAAGGGAAGAACAAGGTTTGAGCTTGGGGATTTGGAGGCTTCTTTATCAGTTTTTAGACAAGGTTAGTACACTACTAACTCCCAATGTTTCCTAGAAATCATAAAAATAAGTCTTGATGCATGTTGTGGTGTTTTTGGTTTGGATAGACCTTGGTTGCCCTTTAATGGTAAATGTTGAAATTGATGATGCTAAGGCTAAAATTTGGTAGGAATCCACCTAAACAACTTCCCATAATATGTAGGAGTAATTTGGGACTCAATGGTTGAGGTTAAGGGTGTTGAACCAGAGAAATTTGAACTTTAGAAATGGAGTTCTGAGCACATATATTGGTACAGGCTAGGCTATTATCGATACGCTCTCTTGGAAGTTGATTTTTCTAGATGTTTTACAAATGGGGTATCAGTACGGGCCAGGGGCGTAGCGATACCACAGTTCCATTGCCAATTCTAGTAGTAAAATAACATATCGGTACGCCAAGGGGCGATTCGGTACGAGGTGGTTTTGGTACGCAAGGTATGCGTACTGGTATAGGGTTTCGGTATGCGAGGAGGGCGTATCGGTGCAGGGTTGCTATTAAAATTTTCGAACTTGATACTTGAGGAGGAGTATCGGTACCTAGAGGGGCGT
Source organism: Hibiscus mutabilis (assembly GCA_019671005.1). Lineage (NCBI taxonomy): Eukaryota > Viridiplantae > Streptophyta > Magnoliopsida > Malvales > Malvaceae > Hibiscus > Hibiscus mutabilis. Next base: position 16,619,192 of record CM033720.1, on the reverse strand, counting down.
ATCGATACCCATATAGGCATATCGATATTCGTTGGGCAATTTGCTTAAGGAATTAGACTTTGAGTTTGGGGGTTCTATAATTCGAGGTAAAGGGCCCGAGGGGTCTTCTAAGGTATAAAATGAATACTAAAACTGAGAAACTGGTGTTTAAACCCCGTAAGTGGAATAGATAGCTAATAACTTGGTAAATATTGGGTGAATTGCTTAAGGTAGTAACCCATAGGGATCCTTGGTGGATCAATTGATGCTATGTGGTAACTAGGGTCCTTGCTATGTACGGATGGGATGCCTAGGTAGTTAAGTCAATCTTTGTGTGGTGGGACCTGTATACCCAATAATATATCTTACAATACCTTGAAAACTCCTAAATGGAGGGTCCTGATTCTATGTGGATGCGATCCTCATTCGAAGGTGCTTGATGGGAGATTTTGAGCATGAATAGAGGATCCTGATGCTATGTGGACGCGGGCCTCATCCCTATGAGTGTAGGATCCCGATGCTATGTGGACGCGAGCCTCACTCAAAGTGTAAGATCCCGATGATGTATGGATGCGGGCCTCACTTAATATTGTTTGAATTATTTGTGTGATGTTGTGTGGATTTAATGACATATATGTACGTGCTGTGTGCGAGATCATACATCTATGCTTGTCATGTGTTTAGGCGAGAATGGTAGTGCCATTGTTATCTTGCCATGATACCATTTCATGTTCACTACAAGAAAATTATAATATTGCAACAAAATTATTTATCACTAAAAGTACTAAATTTGTCATGATATATTTATTTTGACAAATTTTGTTTATTACCATGTTTGTTAGAACAAGTCCGTCATGTAAAGTATATTGTGACGAAATTGTGTTTGTTACCATTATATACTATTTATCGTAACAACGAAATTTCGTTGCTATAATTAAATTATCACGAAAAAATATTTGTCATAATAAATCAACTATTTTATCACGAGAAGTACATTTTGTCACAACTAACTTGTATTTTAACATCAAATATAAAGTGTTTTTGTGACAAAAATACATATTTCAACAAAAAATAATTTCTCACTATTTCTATTTTGTCATTAAATATAACTTAATGAGACAAAATATTTGTTAGAATAAAATATTTATTTCGTCACAAAAAGTATTTTTTTTTCACAATTAACTTAAATTGTAACATCAACCGAAAAAGGTTTTTGTGACAAAAATACATATTACAACAAATTTTAATTTCTCAGTACTTTTATTTTGTCACTAAATGTTACTTATAAGGACAAAATATTTGTTAAAATAAAATATTTATTTGTCACAATAAAAGTACATTTGTCACTATTAACTTGGATTCTAACATTGAAAAAATTGTTTTTGTGAAAAAAACAGAAATTACAGCAAAATTTATTTTCTCACGACTGTTTTATAATGACAAATGTAAGCTTATTTTGTGAAAAATTAATTTTTTAAAATTATGAATAGAGACAATTTTCTTCTTTGCAATAGGTTAGTCGCAAAAATAATACTTGTCATAAATTGTTTTTGTGACTAAATAAGTATTTGTCATAAATTATTTTGTGACAAATTTGTTTTTTTAACTAAAATATTATTTGTCATAAATTGTTTTTGTAACTAAATAAATTTTTGTCATAAGTTATTTTTGTGACTAAAATAATATTTTTCATAAGTTATTTTTGTGACTAAATAAATATTTGTCATAAATAATTTAGTGACAAATTTTTTGTGTGACTAAAATAATATTTGTCATAAATTATTTTTTTGACTAAATAACTTTGTTACAATTTGTTATTGTGAAAGAATATTAATTATCCTAATTTTTTATATTGAGAAATTAATATTTTTTATAATTTTTTATTATGACTAAATAAATTTGTCAAAATTTGTTGTTTTGATAAAATATTGTGACTAAATAAATTTGTCATAATTTGTTAATGTTACGAAATAATTTTTGTCATATTTTATTTTTGTGAATAAATTAATTGTCATAATTTGTTAATGTTATAAAATAGCACTTGTTAGAATTAGTTATGATAACTAAAATAATTGATTATAATAACTATAAATATATTTAAAAAACTTATAACGACAAAAACAATATTAAATATCATTTAAATAAACATAAAATGTTTAAAAAGAAAATTTGCTAAAAACATAAAGTGACTATCTAGGAATAAAAATGAATTGAAATCCACCATGACGATCCATAAATCCTTCGACACCTACATTTAAAAATGAAATTACATTAATTTATTAATAAATATTTAAGATAGCATATAAAATATATTTTATTATTAAAAATTAAATTATAATATTGCCTTGAATATTCAAGCAGAAGTGTTTTCTCCATATCTTGCAAGCAATTGTTGAATCTGACTTTGGAGAACATTTTGGTTTTCTTTCAACTCATTGATTGTTGCATTTTGGTCAATAATTTTTTCATTTTGGCTTTGTAGTTGAACTAGTAATTCTTGGGTTCGCTTTTCATTCCCAACTCTTTCAGCATGTAATGCAGATTCCAATTCTAATTCTTTGGAACTACTTGACTTTACTTCGTAACCAAGTCCATGAGTGTGAGCGTATTTTGAAATTAAAACCTTCTCTAAAATTTGACGCCCATTCACTGCAATGCCCTTTTCAATTTCTTCACTTAAGATTGTTCTCATTTTTTTTTCTATAAATATAAGTGAAATAATTCATAAAATTGAAACATTTAATAAACAAAGAGTATATTTTAGACTAAAAAAATCTTACATAATTCTCTTTTGCTTGTTGGTTAACCTATGTCCCATCTTTTTTATGATGTGCATCATTATACAGTTTCATTTCAGTAGGTTCAGCAGGTTTAGCAAGCTCAGCAGGCTCGGCATTTGACTCTTCTAAATGATTTTCGATACTTTCTTGGTTATTCTCTTAAACTTAAAAATTCAAACAAATCAAACTCAAATGTAAAATTGAAGATAAAAAAGTAACTTATTAATTGATCTTATTGTAAATAAAATACAAAAAAAATCAAATCTTACTAATTCGTAAATCCGTTGGACAAATAATTTTGAACCTGAAGTATGCGGAATTCTCATTTTTTCCCTATTGTTCTTGTTTGCTTTGCTTTGACCCTGTATGTGGAATATTTATATCTTAATTTTATTTCATAAACAATACAATATTAATCAAGTATCAAAAAAATTATTTCACCTGAAATTTGTCACTTTCAAATTGCTTACACATGTTCTTCCAAGCATCTATCTTCACATCGATAGGAGGATTAGCTTGTGCTTCTTCTGAAGAAGTAAATTTCTTGAAATGTCTATGGCATTTGTGTTTAAAGGTTATAAAACGCATTGCCATCATTTTTTTTATTACTTCTTTTGCATGTGGATCATCCAAAGATATGTCAAATTCATCCTACAAAATATTTATTACAAATTTAGTATTTTAAGAATATAAACATTAATAAAATATAAACATAATTACACTAATAAAAATTTAAAAAGTAATACTTATTAATATATTTAACCTGAATTTTTTGGAACATAGGTACTTTATCTTCGTCCTTCACATCCTTCCAATAAAATACATTAGTTGGTATAAAGTTTCGAGTGATAATTCCTACCTCCATTTTAAGTAGATGTTCATCATCAGCAACCGGTAAATGCAATCCTTTTTCTATCTTTACACCTTTAATTTTATCATTTTGTTTCAATCTCTTTTTTACCTCGAAACCTCTAGCCACTCCACAACCTCTTTTTGTTGTAACATATAAATGTAAATTTATGATTATTATAAAATTAATATATAGGAGAAAATACAAGAAAATGTACATAAATCTATTTGGTTGAAAATAACTTACCTTTATTATTCAATGATTCGATTGGCACATTTTGCAAGTTGGATTTATTGATGTGGGGACATGTCAATGTTTTGATTGTTGGGAGTAACATTTTCTGAACCTATCAAAATTATAGCAAATAAGTGTTATAAAAGATAATGAATTAATAATAATGCTAACAAATGTGGACTATATAGGTATTTGAGGGGATATATCTCCATATTTTTAACAAAGTCAAACTTATTATTAAATTAGAACTGATACAAAGTACCGCAAATCCACAAAACTGAATCCCTAAAAGAAAAAGTGGCTACAGACACGAACATAGAAGATTCACCTTTTTAAAGTAGACTAATAGCAAATACAAAGTAAAACCTACCACTTTGACGCCTAACAAATTACTAGCAATTTTGACAACCACTATATACAAAATGAAGAAAATAAAAGACTAAAATAATATTAGAGTAAAACCAAGCAACAAGAGAAACAACATTGTAACTCCACGTAGAAACTTGTAATCGAAACAATTGTAATCACAATTAGACTTATAAACGAAACATCTAAAACAAGGAATAAACCCATCCAAATATTTATAATCATTGGCTCCAGTTAATTGAAGATACACGCCCAAACTAGTTAATTATTGTTTGCTGAATGTTTTACCTTGATTGTTCATCGACTCATTATGTGTATTAGATTTTGATTGCTTTTGTCGATTAGGATCAACCAGAGTTAATGGGGAAACTCTCACTGTAATACCCAATATTTGCATAGTGACTAAATTGCAAAGAATTAAAATTTGGTGGTTTTAGTTCAGTGACTAAAATGTAAAATTTCAAAGTTTGGTGGCCTACGTGAAAAGTTGGGAAACGTTTAAGGACCAACATGGTAATTTTCCCAATAATTATTTTTATGACAAAAATGAATAGTTTATCCCGTATAAGAATTTTGGTGGGAATCAGTTTTTTGGTACGAGATTTGTATGAAAAGCTATAAAAAGGATAAGTTTATGAAATTAATTCAAATGAATATTCGAATTCAAAAAATTATGAAAATTTTATGGAAGTCTTAGAAAGACTAGAAGAACGTGATATTATGGTTTTTGAATCATTTTTATTCAATTTAAATTCGATTCGATTCAGCATTGGGTGAAATAGGTGAAAATGGCATTTTTGAAGATAAGTTGGTTCATTAAGGGCAAAATGGTCATTTCACCCTTACTTTTTGATTATTTATGATTATTATGGATAAGAATAAACAAGTGTTGGCTTCTTATTGGTTATAACTCAAGGGTATAATGGTCTTTTAACTATTAAAGGATTTTTATTATTTAATTTGGTGTAAATTATGCCATTTGGCATAATTAAACAAAAACTTGGAAAAAATGATCTCATCTTCTCCCCCTAGCTGCCGAATTCTCCCAAGAGTATAGGTGAGAATTTTTGATTCAACTTTTAAGCTTCCATGGTTAGATTTGAGCTTGAGACATGAGATAAGAAATTGTTCTCCATTAAATTCTCCATCTTTTGGTATAAGTTTTGTATAGTTTTCATGTCTCTAAGTTAAGTTTGGGGTTTAAGGTTGATGACGAGCATGATGGAATCTTGAGTTTTAATGGTTTTTCTTGTTGGAGACATGCTTGTGATGTTGTTTTCATGGTAAAAATAATGAAAATTCCATGAATTGTGTTATAGGTTGATTATGGGAAAATTGAAAAAAATTGGAAATTCTTGCAAAATTTATTTTGATGATAGAAATGAGGAGAATGATGTTATACAAGCTTGATTTTGTTGTTAGAATGAAGAAATACTCATGTTCTTGAAAGATGGAAGTTTAGGGTTTATGTCAAGTTTGAAATTTAGGGACATGATTTAAGGAAGAATGGTTTATTATGATGATATAAGTTGATTGGAATGAAAATCCCTAATTATTTTGCATTAGGGACCAAAATGTAAAATTTGGAAAGTTTAGGGACTTGATTGTTAAGCTTGTTTTGAAGTATACTTTGTTGGAAAATTAAGTTAAGTGATTGGAATGTTGATTTTGAAGTTTATATTGACTTTGGAACCATTTTAGAATTTTCGGCAATCTTGAGGACCAATATGTAAACTTTTAAAGTTTGGGTCCTAAAGCATAAAGAATGAGAAATGAAAGGATTAAATTTGAAAATGATGGTTAGAATCTCAAAAGAGTCCTTAGTGACTAAATTAGGTATTTTGGAAAAAGTTGAAGAGTTATGGAAAAGTGTAAAGAAATGTGATTCGAATATAGAAAATTCTATGGAGTAATTTTGTGTATATTGGATAGTTATTTTAGTTACTTTCCATTATTTGTATAGTATGAGTATGTACTCAAAAATTGCTTGTGTTATGTATTTAATATACATACAGATAACAAGCAAGCTCGTGATCGAACCAAGTTGAAGGACAAAGAAGGAGTTTCTGAATAAATACATTTTGGTATAAGTAGCTAGTGAGGCATATAAGGTGAGTGCATTAATATGCTTAAAAATATTTTTTGTTTAATTTCAAGAATTCTATTTACATGATTTTATTAAAATGGTAACATGGTTTTTGTATAAGTTATATGATATTTTACAAGCAAAGAAAAAGGTTAGTACATAATAGGGATGAACTGCTCTATTATGTTTTGTTATGACAATTTGTTATTGAATAATGGTGATATATGAATTGTTTATACATTATGATTTACAAGTATATGATATGGTTTGTTGCCCAAGTAATGATAGAGAGTTACAGTATAGTGGCATGCCATTAGAGGTCCAATAGTCAAGGACTACGTGTAGCTACACACCGATCTTCGGATCCTATATGTTTATCCGCACTTATGTGCCTATATGATGCCGACACTTATATGTCTATATGTTTATCGTCACTTTAGTGACCAATACTCAAGGAGTACAGACCTTGCATACTTTAGTTTCTCTTTATACAATTCTTGGGCCAATTACAAAGATAAAGTATATGAAAATCACCATTTTCCTATATATGATGGTTTTGAACTAAAAGAAGATCGATTATTATGATCATCCTCAACCATGTTTTCATTTATTTTATTTCTTGATTTATGATTACTTATAATGCCTCACTAAGTTATTCTTAACGTGTGTATTATGTCGGTGCACACGTAGGTTGATCACGTGGTTTGTAAGCAGGAACGTTTTGGCATCATCCCGAGGTTGAAGGGAAATCACATGTTATCTTAGTAATGCTTTGACATCCCATGGTTAGTATTATTAGTATGTGGATTTGAATGATTATTGACTAGTTAGTAAAATTATATTGGAAATAAGTTGAAGTTGTCCAGAAACTCTATTTTGGGCAGTAAGTTTGAAAAATTGCTATAAATTCCATAGATTGAATTAGAAAATGAAATTTATATGTATGAACTAAAAATTGAATCTAGTTTCTTTTAAAATAAACGGTGACTGATTTCGCGTTCGGTGTAAAAAGTTATGAATTTTTATTCGATGCAAGGTCAAAATTCCTAGACAGCAGATTTGCACCGTAGTGCATATTTATCGAATTTTCTGCACTTGTGTGCTATGATTTAAGCTCTCTAATTTATATTGATTGATAGCCTGATGAATATAGTTTACTAGGAATTTTTCCAAGTGAAGTTATGAAGCTTACAAAAATTTATAATTTTTTTAAAGAAAAGACGGTGCAGGCTGTCGATTTTTCATTAATTTGGAAAATGGATTTTAATTTAATTAAGTAACATCACCGACTCGTGTTTGATAACAAATACAAAAAAGTGGTGTTACATTTATTGATATTAGAGCCACAAGTTTAGTCGGTTCTGGATTTAAATTGAGTTTGTTATGAGTTAAAAAGTGTGTACATGCCACTAGGGTGTCATAAATTACTAATGATGACATTTGTATAATTGATGCTCCTGCTTACTAATGTTAAAGGTTGTGATGAGTAAATATGTCTGATGGTGAAGGTTCACGTCAGGTGACCCATATAGAGGGTCGAAATGTTGCTGAGGGTGGACAAGAAGCTAGTTTTGCTCCGCCTTTAGCACAGCCTGCTGAGAATGTACCGGTTCAACCTGGAATGCCGGTACAAAATCAGGGAAACTTCCTACAAGCTTTGGAAATGACACTTAATCGTCATCCCCGGGTTTCTATTGCTAAAGAGCTAAAGGATTTGCAAGCACCAGATTTTGTGGATGGAGATCCTATTGTTGCATACTGTTGGCTTAATGATCTAAAGATTATGCTCAAAGGATTACACTGTGATGATCAGAGAAAGTTAGAGGGAGTTGTATCTTTATTAAAGGGACAGGCTCGTATCTGGTGGTCGAGTATCACCACTTGTCCTCAAGAAGAGATCACTTGGGACTTTTTCCTCCGTGAGTTTCGCAACAAGTATATCAGAGACATGTTCATCCGAGAAATGAGGAGTCGATTTCTGAATCTTAAGCAAGGCAACCGTACAGTATACGAATATGAATTCAACAAATTGAGCCATTTCGCCTCAGAGTTGATTCCTACAGAGAAAGAACGTACCCTATGCTTCATTGAAGGTTTGGATCCCGATTATAAAGAGGTGCTGATAGCTATGGACATCACTAGATTCCAAGATGCTGTCAACATAGTGAAAGGGATGGAAAAAGTTCAGCAAGAAAAGTCAGCAGCTCAGAATGTTCAGTCACAGAAAAGGAATTTTGGAGGATCCTTTGGTTCATCTTCATCTAAGTGAAGCAAAGGTTCCTACCAAAGTAACAAACAAAGATTTGGATCGGGAAAGTCCAAAGGTTCACAAGTTTTTTCCGCAAAGACGGGAAGTTCGAAGAAACATCAATGTGATCATTGTGGCAAATTCCATCATCGACAATGCTGATTGGTTACAGGAGCTTGCTTCGGTTGTGGTGCTACTGATCATTTCCTTTGAGATTATTGATAAGTGTTCAAAAGTACTATTTTTATTACCCTTTTTACTCATATTATTGTTAGATTTAGGCTCATATTAGTTGCATAATTAGTCATTCATGCATTAATTCACGTTTCTTTCCACCGTTGAGCTTGATTACATAACTTGGTGATTTTTGTGGAAAAAGATATTGTTGTGGTGTGTTTTTGTGTGTATGCAGAATCACTTGCCTAAATAAGGCTAGAACCAGTTGCCAGGGCAGTGCATGAAGGAGATGCCGACGCAGTTGCCAGGGCAATGCATGAAGAAGATGCCGAGCTAGTTGCCAGGGCAATTGTTGATAAGGGATAAGATGATATGGCAGTCGAAATTGATGACTAGATAAGCCCAAGATGACATGGAGCAAAGTTAAATCCCAAAGGAGTTTGATTTCCATGAAAAGGTCAAAGAGAAATTAAATCCCAAAAAGATAGGAGAAGATCTAGAAGGAATTTAAATATAATAAAGAATTATATTCTTTTAAAGTATTTAATTCCAACTTAACTTCCTCCTCAAGAAGGATTTTGACCTAGCCATCTCCTATTTAAAGGATACCAAGCCATCAAAGAGAGTTGAGCAAGAAGAGAGATATTTCGACAAGAGAGTTCAAGAGAGGAAAGTTCGATTGGGAGAGATTTTCCAAAGAGGGCTGATCGATTTCTTCTTCTTCTTCTTCTTCTTTGCTTCCATTAGATTTATTGTTTGGGGATTATTCTTTGTATATCTTTTGAACCCAACCATGAACTAACTTGATTGGTTGGGGTTATTGTGTGTTGTGGTTGTGAGAAACAATTGGATTTTGTTTAGGTAATAAGAGTTTGCACTTTTAATTCAAGGTTTACTCATTCTTAGTTTTTATTCTTGTTTATGAGTGAATTGGGAGAGGATCTCTTAACTTCATCTATTTATCTAATATCGGGAGAGTTAGATTCAAGAAACGAATGAGTATGGTCTTTATTCAATCTATTGATGGTGAAGATTAATCCGGCTTAGGAATAAGTTAAGGATTTCAACGGCTAAGAGGAGCGCAAGATTGGTTGTTGTTCACCCTTGATTCACGCAGGGATGTATTATCAAGGCTGCACAAATAGCTAGAGTTTCGACTTAGGGATAAGAAGAAACCATTGAAGAACGCTCCGCCGAACCTTGAAGCTTCTACCCAGCCGCCCAAACAGTTGCCTAGCCAGTTGCCCAGGCAACCGTCGTTTAGTTGCCAAGGCAACCCCGCTGCGCAAGTTGCCACGACAACTGAGTTGCCCTTGCACTCTTTTACCAAGACGATCCAATCGGCTATCACACCTCAACTCACGATAACCTAGCCTATTCCCTCTTATTTGATTACATCTTTATTTTATTTACTTGCTCTTTTATTTTATTAGTTAGTTAAAACTCCTACAATTATCAATTGTGTTTTTACTTTTACAGTGTGATAACTAAGGCAAAGTGGCCCAAACCAATCCCTGTGGAGACGATACTCGATACTTATCATATCACTGTATTACTTGCGAAGTGTATACTTGCACAATTATGTAGCACTTATCACGCGCAACAATTTTTTGGCGCCGTTTCCGGGGAACCGGGGCACAAAAACTTGTTCCGCATAATAAGTGCTCCGCAATTGTGCAAGTGTACACGTCGCAAGTTATAGTATAAAAGATATCATCTCCACAAGGATTGGTGCCACTTCAAGAATCTAATCTCTTGCACTGTAAAAAGTAAAAGAACACAAGTAGAAGATTGTAGGAGTTTTAACTAACAACTAAACTAGAAAGCAATAAAGTAAAAGAAGATGTAATTAAATGAGAGAGAATAGGCCAGGTTATCGTGAGTTGAGGTGTGATAGCCGATTGGATCGTCTTGGTAAAAGAGTGAAAGGGCAACTCAGTTGCTGTGGCAACTTGCACAGCGGGGTTGCCTTGGCAACTAATCGATGGTTGCCTGGGCGACTAGCTGGGCAACTACTCGGGCGGCTGGGCAGCAACTTCAAGGTTCAGCGGAGCGTTCTTCAATGGTTTCTTCTTATCCCTAAGTCTAAACTCTAGCTATTTGTGCATGCCTTGATAATACATCCCTGCGTGAATCAAGGGTGAACAACAACCAATCTTGTGCTCTTCTTAGCCGTTGAAATCCTTAACTTATTCCTAATCCGGATTAATCTTCACCATCAATAGATTGAATAAAGACCATACTCATTTGTTTCTTGAATCTAACTCTCCCGATATTAGATAAATAGATGAAGTTACGAGATCCTCTCCCAATTCACTCGCAAACAAGAATAAGAACCAAGAATGAGTAAACCTTGAATTGAAAGTGCAAACTCTTATTACCTAAACAAAATCTAATTGTTCCTCACAACCACAAAACACAATAACCTTAGCCAAGTAGATTTAGTTCATGGCTAGGTTCCAAAGAAACACAAGATAAAGAACTCCTAGCATAAACCTATTTGAACAAAGAAAGAAAAAGATGAAGAATGGTTGAGCCTTGTCGATAACTCTCCAAAGCCTTGTCGAAATCTCCCTTGCTCTTTGTCGAAAATTCTCTCCTCTCTCACCCTGGAGTTGACGGCATGGTCTTGAATTTATAGGGCTAGGCCAAAGTCTTTTTTTGAGGAGGAAGTTAAGTTGGAATTAAATTATCTTTAAAGAATATAATTCTTTATTATATTTAAATTCCTTCTAGAACTTCTCCTATCTTCTTGGGATTTAATTTCTCTTTGACCTCTTCATGGAAATCAAACTCCTTTGGGATTTAGCTTTGCTCCACATCATCTTGGGCTTATCTAGTCATCAATTTTGACTACCATATCATCTTATTCCTTGTCGAAAATTGCCCTGACAACTAGCTCATAATCTCCTTCATGCATTGCCCTGGCAACTAGCTAGGCATCTCCTTCATGCATTGCCCTGGCAACTGGTTCCGGCTTTGCTTTGGCAAGTGATTCTGCACACACACACAAAAACAGACCAAAGCAGTACCTTTTTCCACAAAATTAAGCAAAATATGAAATCAAGCTTGTCCACCAAGGAAACAATGCAAACATGCATGAATGACTAATAATGCAACTAATATGAGCCTAAGTCTAGCAATAATAAGAATAAAAAGGGTAATAAAAATAGTACTTTTGAACACTTAACAGACCCCCAAACTCGAACTATTGCTTGTCCTCAAGCAATGCAAACTAATAATTACCCGCCAAGACTTCAATTTTCACAAACTTAGCTTTGAACTTGATTTCAATTCTCAGAACCGGGGCACAAAGTATGATTGGATTTTCATTTTTCGGACAACTTAGGAGTTCCTCGGAATCAAACTATAATGCAATAAGTTAAGTTTTTGGTGCCGTTGCCGGGGATTGGCAATTGGTGTTAGTTGTTTTTGTTATTGCATTTTTCTTATTAGTTATACTAAGTTTTCTTTTTGTTTGTTTTATCAAAAAAAATCAGGTGCGCTACAAGTTAAGGGGCATCAACATGTCGGGAAATAAAAGCCGATCTATTCGAGAGTTGATGTGGGAAGATAGGAATCAATCCAATCAAGAGTTTCTTGCACCCTTCGATGATTACCTATACCAACCGAGAAAAGCATATACCGTGGAAAACTCGTGTACTTGTTGTGGAGAACATCATGTGTTTGAAAATTGCCCTTACATTTTCGGTGCATATGACTACATGGAGGACCATAGAGGGAACCATCAGCAAAATCCTTTATGGTATGATCAAAATGCTCAAATTTTTTTTACCATAACAATTTTGCTGCAACAACAAACATGCCTCAGCAATGCAGTCTTTATCAGCAGCCTAGTGTCACGACAATAGATATGCCATGGCAATGTAGTCCTTTTCAAGAACATTCCAATTCCTTGGAAGAAACATTGCTAGCTTCCTTGGCTAGATTTGACGGATCAATTGAAGAGATTTGAGAGCTATCAAAGAAAATGGATGCAAGGATAGATCAGTGGGATGCACCCTTGTCGGATTCAGAAGACCAATTGAGGAGATTCACATATGCCATGGATAACATGCCCCAACAATCAATTGCTAGGGATGATGAAATCCTAAGGGAAGATGAGAATGAGCAATACAAGGAGAGATCCCCGATGTTCGAGGAACAACTTGAACCTCAAAGTCAAGAGGATGCTAATGAGAGAGACTACCCAACACATGATGAGCCTGAGCAACAAATTGCCTCGGCAATGATTGAGGAGCCTGAATAGAGAAATGCCGCGACAACACTCAATGAAGAAGAGAACAACAATACTACAACAAATTCTAAGGAACCTGATGCCCATAAGGTTACAACGTTGATGTTGAAGTAAGAATTTGTAGATTGCTCTCATCTACAGTTGCCACGGCAATTGCACGACCACATGCAAGATCAACGAGATGATAATACTTTGCTAATGGAATATGAGCAGGTATGGTTGAACCTTTCAAATTCTTTAAAAACTCACCTCATCCATTGCAGGTATGTCTTGAGGAACCGATGTTGGTAGATTTGAAGCCATCGAAATCTCTACTGATGGAGATGTTTGAGAGGCCAAAAGAAAAAGGTGTTTGGATTTGTAAACCTTTTCAGAAAATTGGTTCTTCCCTTGACTTACAGCAAATTTTGGCAACTGATTACCACGACAATTGGCTAGAGCAGCAATTGCCAGGACAACGAAGGCTACATCCAACCATGATGGAGCCCGACGAGAATGAGGTAATTAAATGGTTAGATGTTGATATAATTTTTCCTAATAATATATTCATGCCTTCAGGAACAGTAGAAAGGTGAAAGATGTGCATGGACTACAAGGGAACACGAAAGAAAGACACCTCCACCATGGTAACGCAAAAGGGAGTAGTGGCAAGCACATTGGCCAAACTCTTTTTGGGCAATATTGTCACCTGATGGAGGGTGCGGATGGACTATAAGAAGTTTTCTCAGATATGCAGTAACATTAGAAGATGCATGAAAAATGCTCTTTCTAAGAATCTTTAATTTTTGTTTTTAATTTTTTGGAACTTTATTTTATTTTTGGTTATTTTTTCTTTATTTATTTTTGGAATTTTTAGGAGATGTTTTATTTTATTTGTCTTCATTATCTTTAGTTTTTAGGTTTTCTTTTCTTTTCCACAACAAGACTCACAACCACCATGCTAAGGAAATCCACTGCCGACTACTTGCCACGGCAACCGCAGCAAGTTTTTGGCGCCGTTGCCGGGGATTTGCAATAGTAACTTTGTTTTTATTTTCTTGCACTTTTTATTTTTCTTGTTTAAAATTCAAAGGGCTAACAAACTTTGGTTTTGAATTGGTATATGACCAGGGCGAGACCGATTACACCAGAATATCCCTTTGATCCAGAAATCGAACGAACCTTGCAAAGACTTAGACGAAGGTTAAGAGTAGCAATGGCTAATCAAGACGGCAATATGAATCAAGATGTTCCAGCAGGAGGAGGAGTGATTCTTGCACGAAACAGAACTATTCGAGACTATCTTGAAGAAGATCTTGAAGGACTTAATCCATGAGTTTTCACACCTGAAATTGAAGCCGACCACTTTGAGTTGAAACCGGTGATGTTTAATATGATCAACACAATTGGTCAATTTGGCGGCTCAGCAACTGAAGATGCACGACAACATCTTAAATATTTCCTCGAGATTTGCAATTCATTCAAAATACAAGGAGTCATCCCTGATGTTTTACGACTAAGATTATTCCCCTATTCACTGAGGGATAGGGTGAAAGCATGGTTGAATAGTATTCTTGCCGGATCAATAGGATCTCGGACCGATCTTTATCGTGATTTCCTTGCTCGATTTAATCCTACAAATTTGACTGATGGCTTCGTAACAAAATTACTTCTTTTCGGCAGGCAGATGATGAATCCATGTACGAGGCTTGGGAGCGATATAGAGAACTTCTACACAAATGCCCCCTACACGGATTCCCAGTGTGGACACAAGTAACAACGTTTTACAACGCTGTCAATACACCAACAAAGATGATGCTAGATGCTTCGACAAACGGCAAACTCCTAGATAAGTCGCCGAAGAAAGCAATGCAAATTCTAAACAGGCTTGCCAAGAATGATTATCAATTCCCCTCTGCTAGAAGATGAGGAGTTAGACGCCAAACTACAATACATGAACTGGGATCATCAGACTCAATTTTGGCATAATTGGCCACTCTAACTAAGATGGTCCAGAACATGCAGAAACTAAACAACACACAGGAAGTCAAGGTAATGGATTCCTCTTGTGAGCTATGTGGTGGTAACCATGATTCTTCTGAATGTATGCAGAATCCAGCTTTTATGTGGGGAATTACAACTGGAACAACAATGTGATGTCCAAAACATACAATCCAGCTTGGAAGAAGCACTCGAATTTTTCATGGAGTAATCCCAACAATGCTCTAAACCAGAACAATCAGAATGCAAAAGCATCAGGATTCTAGTAGAATATGCCACGGCAATAGTTGCCGCAGCAACAACCAACAACATCTAGTTCTTTGGAAAATTCTCTCAATGCTTTTATGTTGAAAACTGAATCTTATATGACTGAGAATAGTAACTTCATAAACAGAATTGATGCTTATATTAACAGGACCGAGATGAGATTGCAATACCAAGAGGCAGAAATCAAATCATTGGAAAATCATGTCGGGCAATTTGCTCAAAACTTGAATACTAGACCGCAAGGAGGTTTACCTAGCGATACTGAAGTCGCAAAAGGAACTGACCATGAGCAATGTAAGGCGATCACCACTAGAACTGGCCAACAACTTAAAGAGGCTCAAGCTCGCTCATCAAACAAAACTCCACAAAAAGATCAAGACGAACTCAGCGGCAAAGCCTTAGATGCTACACCAGGAATTGCCACGGCAACTAGCAATAAGCATGCCTCGATAACCGGCGATAAGGATGCCTCGGCAACCAACGATAGGCACGCCACGACAACCCCAGTTGACACTGCCTCAACAACTCCAGTTGCCCTAGCAATGCCATCAATCAGGTTCCAGACCAATGAAAGGATCGAAGATATCCGACTTCCACCACTATTCCCACAAAGGTTAAAGCGACAAAAGCAAGAATATCAATTCAAGAAGTTCCTTGATATCCTAAAGCAAGTCCACATCAACTTGACATTGGTTGAAGAAATTGAACAAATGCCGAACTATGCCAAGTTTCTTAAAGACATTGTGTCCAAGAGAACAAGGCTAGGAGAGTTTGAAACAGTTGCTGCAACAGAGGGATGCATGGCCATGTTGCACAATCGCATGCCACCCAAGTTGAAGGATCCCGGAAGTTTCACAATACCTTGTTCCATCGGAAACCACTATGTCGGGAAATGATTATGTGACCTTGGAGCAAGCATAATCTTGATGCCTAAATTGGTCTTTCAGAAACTAGGAATCGGGAAGGCAAGACCTACAACAATTATGCTACAGTTAACCGATAGATCATATGTGCATTCAGAGGGAAAAATGGAAGACATACTGGTAAAAGTTGATAAATTTATTTTTCCCGCTGACTTTATTGTTTTGGATTGTGAAGCAGATGAACATGTACCTATAATTCTCGGGAGACCCTTCCTAGCAATAGGGAGAACCTTGATTGATGTTGAAAAATGAGAACTCACAATGAGGGTGAATGACCAGCAAGTTAAACTAAATGTGTTCCAAACACTAAGGCATGCCAATGATCCAGAAGAATGCCAACTTTTCCATGCCACGTCAGAGTTTAACTTCGACAAGGAATTTAGTTGTTTCGGCAACTATATTGCCGATCAAGAGGAACCTGATGAGTATGAAGAACCGATCGATGAGGAACAACAAGAAGAGGCAAATTGGTTAGTCAATCGACCAGGTACATACTTTGAACCACTGGATTACTCAGGAAATGAAGGTAAACTCGAAAAGCCTCTATTGAACAATTACCGATTCTCGAGTTGAAACAGTTGCCAGAGCAACTAAAATATGCTTACTTGGGAGCGGATAATACATTTCTTGTAATTATTTCCTCTAAGTTACAGACTGAGCAGGAAAAGAAGCTGATCAAAATATTGATGCTATACAAGAAGGCAATAGGGTGGACAATTGCCGACTTGAAGGGAATTAGCCCGGCAGTGTTCACGCACAAGATTTTGTTGGAAGATGATCACAAACCTTCGATTGAGGCCCAGAGAAGACTGAATCATGCCATGAAAGGGGTTGTAATGAAAGAAATCATCAAGTGGCTTGACGCCGACATCATATACCCTATCTCTGATAGTACATGGGTAAGTCTGGTACAATGTGTACCGAAAAAGGGAGGTATAATGGTGGTAAGTAATGAAAACAATGAACTCATTCCAACCAGGACTGTGACCGGTTGGAGGGTTTGTATGGATTATCGAAAGCTAAACAAAGCCACTAGGAAAGATCACTTCCCATTACCCTTTATTGATCAAATGCTTGACCGTCTTGCAAGTAAACCCTTTTATTGTTTTCTTGATGGTTATTCAGGTTACAATCAAATTGCCATAGCACCAGAAGATCAAGAAAAGACAACCTTCACATGCCCATACGATACTTATGCTTTTCGAAGGATGCCGTTCGGATTGTGTAATGCCCCGACAACCTTCCAAAGATGCATGATAGCACTCTTTTCAGATATGGTCGAAGACTTCCTTGAGATCTTCATGGATGATTTTTTCATTTTTGGTAATGACTCCGACAGTTGCCTCGACAATTTAGAGAAGGTGTTGGCAAGATGTGAAGAAACTGACTTAGTCCTTAATTGGGAGAAGTGCCATTTTATGGTAGATGAAGGAATAGTACTCGGCCACAAGATTTCATCCAAGGGAATTGAAGTAGACAAAGCCAAGGTGGACGTGATCGAGAGATTACCCCTACCATGTTCGGTTAAAGAAATCTGAAGCTTTCTTGGACATGTAGGTTTTTACAGGAGGTTCATTCATAATTTTTCTAAGATTACTAAACCCTTGTGCAATTTGCTTGAATAGGATAAAGCCTTCAATTTTGATGATTCTTGCACCCAAGCATTCAAAACCCTAAAAGAAAAGCTTGCCTCAGCACCCATTGTCATTCCACCAGATTGGACGCTACCTTTTGAGCTCATGTGTGATGTAAGTGATTTCGCGGTAGGAGCAGTCCTAGGCCAACACACAGGTAAGACCTTTCATGTGATATACTACGCTAGTAAAACTCTTAATAATGCTCAAGTGAATTACACAACAACGGAGAAAGAGTTACTAGCCGTAGTTTTCGCATTTGACAAGTTCCGATCCTATTTGATTAGTACAAAGGTAATTGTTCATACGGACCATTCATCAATTAAGTATCTATTTGCTAAAAAGGATGCCAAACCTCGTTTGATTCGTTGGATATTACTTTTACAAGAGTTTGACATTGAAATTAAGGACAGAAAAGAAACAGAAAATCAAGTGGCCAATCACTTATCACGCCTAGAACGCAATAGGGAGGAGGACGCGGATTTGGAGATATGTGATGTATTCCCGGATGAGCAACTGTTAGTGTCCTCGACAACCATGGATGCGCACACCTCGGCAACCCTCGATGCCTCAGCAACTCTTGACGTGCATGCCTTGGCAACCATGG
Source organism: Hibiscus mutabilis (assembly GCA_019671005.1). Classification (NCBI taxonomy): domain Eukaryota; kingdom Viridiplantae; phylum Streptophyta; class Magnoliopsida; order Malvales; family Malvaceae; genus Hibiscus; species Hibiscus mutabilis. The sequence continues at coordinate 16,600,803 of CM033720.1, read as the reverse complement.
AAGCAGTTGCCACGGCAGCACATGCCTCGGCAATACCCTGGTACGTGGATTTAGTTAATTTCCTTGTTTGTGGTATTTTACCTTATGGCCTTACTCACCAAGGGAAGAAGCGGTTCCGTCATGATGCTAAGCATTACTTTTGGGACGAGCCTCTTTTGTTTAAACAATATGCAGATCAGGTTATACGTCGATGTGTCCCTGAAGAGGAGCAGCAGAATGTACTCCGGCAATGCCATTCTTCACCATATAGAGGACATTTTGGAGGAACACGTACCGCGGCCAAAGTTTTGCAATCCGGATTGTATTGGCCAACACTGTACAAAGATGCCCAAGAATTTTACAAGCAATGTAATCGTTGCCAGAGGACGGGCAATATCTCTAGACGACATGAGATGCCGCTCCAAAACATCATCGAGGTGGAATTGTTCGATGTATGGGGGATTAATTTTATGGGACCTTTCCCATCTTCATTCGGCAACCTCTACATTCTACTTGCCGTTGACTACGTGTTTAAATGGGTTGAGGCAGCTGTGGTTTCCAACAACGATTCGAAGACCGTGCAACAATTCTTGCAAAAAAACATATTTACACGGTTTGGGATGCCGAGAGCAATTATGAGTGATGAAGGCAAGCACTTTGACAACAAACTCATCGCCAAGATGTTACAACGCTTTGGTGTATCTCACAAGATTACCATGGCATATCACCCACAAACCAATGGGCAAGCAGAAATTTCCAACCGGGAATTGAAGGGTATACTCGAGAAAGTTGTAAATCCCTCTAGGAAGGATTGGTCAGTAAGACTAGATGACGCACTTTGGGCATATCGCACTGCATTCAAAACAACCTTAGGTATGTCCCCCTTCCGACTTGTCTATGGCAAAACATGCCATCTACCGGTGGAAATCGAACACAAGGCATATTGGGCAATCAAGACCGTGAATATGGATTGGGAAAGTGCCGGACAAAAGCATTTGTTGGACCTCAATGAAATAGAAGAATTCCGTGCACTCGCCTATAACAATGCATGAATCTAGAAGGAGAAAACAAAGCAATGGCATAACAAGAGACTATTGCCGCGACAATTCATGCCAGGGCAACTAGTTATCTTATTCAATTCTCGGTTAAAACTTTTCCCGAGAAAACTGAAATCAAGATGGTCGGGACCATTCGAAGTTGTCAAACCATTCTCCCATGGTGCCGTGATAATCAACTCTATCACTGACGAACATGAATTCAAAGTTAATGGACAAAGATTGAAGCACTACAACGGTGCCCATGTGGAACATAACAAAGAAGTGGCCACCTTAGGAGATGCATCAGCATGCTCTCCTTTCAATATTTTCCTTTTCTTTTTATTTTCATTTTCATTTTTATTTTTCTTTTCGAACTATTTATTATTATTATTATTATTTAATTTCGATTATTTGTTCTTTTTAGGATAGATTTATTTATTTTCTTTAAGATTAAAACTACATCTTTATTTTTTGTTTTATTAGTTTATCTTTAATTTTAATCCTTATTTTATTTGTTTTTGAATTTTAGAAAAAAGAGTTCAAGATAAAAGAGGAATTTTGATTCAAGAAGGAAACTTCTTCAACAAGGAAATTAATGGGCTGAATCTAAGGCTTATATAAAGCCTCCAACTTACCCTAAATAAACCCCATAGCCGTCACCCTTCCCCTAAATCGAAACCCCTTTCTTCTTTATTCCAAAAATTAATCCCACCCATCATATTTACTACCTATATTTTCTATATAACCCATCACCATTAACTTCCAATAAACCTATTCCTACTTTTCAATCTTACAACTCTTTAGTTTCTTTTGCTTTCTTTTCTTTGTTTTTACCAAACTCACAACCAAGATCATCCATGGCATCCAAAATTGAATTTTTGGTTCATCCAAATTCCTCCAAAGAACCAAGATACAAGAAGTTTGCTACACCGGTGGTTCAAGAAAGATTTAACTCCAAGTTTGAAAGCCGAAAGATTTGTGAAGAACAAGGCTTTGAATACTCCAACTCTCATCAAGATTTCATCCTTGAACCATTCATCTTTGAAAGGATTGTACATCAAAAGTGGCAAATCGTTTGCCATCAATCGGAACCGGGTAACATCTCATGGGTAAGAGAATTCTATGTTCACTCACCTAACCCGGATAATGCTTATGTTTTTGTTCGTGACAAGGCTATACTCATAAGCCCCAAAAACATCAACACCTTTTACGAGCTCTACATTGAGAAGGATGAGCATCAAGCCTTTGTTGATCAACTCACGCCCAAGCAACTCGACAAGGTGCTTCAAGAACTCACTCTACCGGGAACTCAATGGAACGACGATAAATACAAGGGCACGGTAAATCACCTTCGGCTTAAACCCGAGGCAAAATTATGGAATAAGTTTATTAAAACTTCTTTAATGCCTACAACACACAATACCACCGTTGATACACCTCGTCTTTTGCTCATACATTCTATCTTGCATGATCGCATCATTAACATTGGAAAAATTATTTGTGATGAGATTTTTGTATGTAGATCAAAAGACAAGGGTTATATTTTCTTCCCGTGCTTAATTTCCAATCTTTGCAAGGAGATGCATGCCCCAAGTGAGTCCACTGATGAAAAGGCCATACCAAAGTCCGGAATCGAGCACAAATCCAAAAGCTAATGGGAGAGGCACTGGTAAAATCCCTAACGCCTTCAATTGCCGCGGCAACTCCTACCGCCTCGGCAACCCCTAATGCCCGGGCAACACGACCATCAACCCTAGGACAACTTGAAGCACTCTTACAACCGTTGGCGAACCGCCTTAGGAAAATTGAAGACCGGCAACTAATGTTCATGTGGTACATGAAGGATCACAACATTGCCATCACCCAAGTCATCCTGAAAAAGTACCCGGACAGCTGCGTGCTGTTCCCAATCTTTCTTGCCAAAATCCTTGCCACGGCAACCAATGAAGCAGTTGCCATGGCAATTTCAATAGATGATGCCCCGGCAACCTACACTGCACCTGCCCAAGTAGTTGCCACGGCAACCAACACTAAAAATGTCACGGCCCGGCAACCACTGCAAAAGCCAAAGGTAAAGCACCTTTGCCCGAATCAACTCGTACGAAATCATTGTCTGATTTTTCAGATTCGGACGAGTCCTCCATTGCACCAACAAAGACCGCACGAATCGAATCCTCCAAGCCCAAGCGAAAAGCCAATGACATTGATGAAGAAGACGATGAGGACAACCCCGTACGAGGATCGATTCCACCATCGGCAACAAGGAAGCAACCACCGCGTTCAAGCAAAAGAATCAAGACACCGACCAAAAGGAAACTAATCATCCACGATGACGAACTCTCGGAGTAAGTCCTCGTTTGCATTTTACTTTTCTTTATTTTTATTTTTCTTTATTGCATGCATTGAGGACAATGCCTCAATCGGGTTTGGGGGGATTGTTATTAGTTAGTTACCATGTTTAGTTGCATTCATCTTAAGTATTTCATTTAGGATACATAAATTGCTTGCCATGCCTTTAGTTGGAACAAGAATTGCCTAGATTTGATGAATATCCGATGATGACTTTGCCAATGTACTTAATTGATAGAACATTTTATTCTAGGATAAACATGGAAACACTTAGAATCTTACTATGATGCTAAACTTGATAAAACACTGTTGTGGCTTGATTGATTTAAGGAATTCTAGCGAACTTAGGTTGATAGTTAAAAAGTTGGGGGATTAGAATAAAAATTGGATGAATACTAGAGGTGCCCGAAATTGGCTCTAGTATGCACTAAAAATTGATCACTAGAGGTGCCCGAAATTGGCTCTAGTATATGCTAAAAATTGGTCGCTAGAGGTGCCCGAAACCTGCTCTAGTCGAATAAATTAATTAACTTAAGAGAACTAAAAACAAAACACTAGAGGTGCCCAAAACTGGATCTAGTTAAAACATGTTAAAAGAACCCAATGAAGTTATTTGAAAACCTCTTGTTTGCATAGAATCCGAAAAATCAACTTGCACACAACTCCGCACACACTCACTCACAAGCATTATAGTTTGATTTCGGGTAACTCCTAAGTTGTCCGAAAAATGAAATGCCAATCATACTTTGTGCCCCGGTTATGAGAATTGAAATCAAGTTCAAAGCTAAGTTTGTGAAAATTAAAGTCTTGGAGGGTAATTATTAGTTTGCATTGCTTGAGGACAAGCAATAGTTCGAGTTTGGGGGTCTGTTAAGTGTTCAAAAGTACTATTTTTATTACCCTTTTTATTCTTATTATTGCTAGACTTAGGCTCATATTAGTTGCATTATTAGCCATTCATGCATGTTTGCATCGTTTCCTTGGTGGACAAGCTTGACTTCATATTTTGCTTAATTTTGTGAAAAAAGGTACTGCTTTGGTGTGTTTTTGTGTGTGTGTGCAGAATCACTTGCCAAAGCAAAGCCGGAACCATTTGCCAGGGCAATGCATGAAGGAGATGCCGAACTAGTTGCCAGGGCAATGCATGAAGGAGATGCCGAGCTAGTTGCCAGGGCAATTTTCGACAAGGAATAAGATGATATGGTAGTCAAAATCGATGACTAGATAAGCCCAAGATGATGTGGAGCAAAGCTAAATCCCAAAGGAGTTTGATTTCCATGAAGAGGTCAAAGAGAAATTAAATCCCAAGAAGATAGGAGAAGTTCTAGAAGGAATTTAAATATAATAAAGAATTATATTCTTTAAAGATAATTTAATTCCAACTTAACTTCCTCCTCAAAAAAAGACTTTGACCTAGCCCTATAAATTCATGACCATGTCGTCAACTCCAATGAGAGAGGGAAGAGAATTTTCGATGGGGGAGAGAGGAGAGAATTTTCGACAAAGAGCAAGGGGGATATCGACAAAGAGGCTTCAACCATTCTTCATCTTTTTCTTTCTTTGTTCAATTAGGTTTATGCTATGAGTTCTTTATCTTGTGTTTCTTTGGAACCTAGCCATGAACTAAATCTATTTGGCTAAGGTTATTGTGTTTTGTGGTTGTGAGAAACAATTAGATTTTTTTAGGTAATAAGAGTTTGCACTTTCAATTCAAGGTTTACTCATTCTTGGTTCTTATTCTTGTTTGCGAGTGAATTGGGAGAGGATCTCTTAACTTCATCTATTTATCTAATATCGGGAGAGTTAGATTCAAGAAACGAATGAGTATGGTCTTTATTCAATCTATTGATGGTGAAGATTAATCCGGCTTAGGAATAAGTTAAGGATTTTAATGGCTAAGAGGAGCGCAAGATTGGTTGTTGTTCACCCTTGATTCACACAGGGATGTATTATCAAGGCATGCACAAATAGCTAGAGTTTCGACTTAGAGATAAGAAGAAACCATTGAAGAACGCTCTGTCGAACCTTGAAGTTGCTGCCCAGCCGCCCGAGTAGTTGCCCAGCTAGTCACCCAGGCAACCATCGATAGTTGCCAAGGCAACCCCGCTGTGCAAGTTGCCAAGGCAACTGAGTTGCCCTTGCACTCTTTTACCAAGATGATCCAATCGGCTATCACACCTCAACTCACGATAACCTGGCCTATTCTCTCTCATTTAATTACATCTTCTTTTACTTATTTGCTTTCTAGTTTAGTTGTTAGTTAAAACTCCTACAATCTTCTACTTGTGTTCTTTTACTTTTTACAGTGCAAGAGATTATATTCTTGAAGTGGCACCAATCCCTGTGGAGACGATATCTTTTATACTATAACTTGCGACGTGTACACTTGCACAATTGTGCGTAATAAGTGCTCCGCAATTGTGCAAGTGTACACGTCGCAAGTTATAGTATAAAAGATATCGTCTCCACAGGGATTGGTTCCACTTCAAGAATCTAATCTCTTGCACTGTAAAAAGTAAAAGAACACAAGTAGAAGATTGTAGGAGTTTTAACTAACAACTAAACTAGATATCAATAAAGTAAAAGAAGATGTAATTAAATGAGAGAGAATAGGCCATGTTATCGTGAGTTGAGGTGTGATAGCCGATTGGATCGTCTTGGTAAAAGAGTGCAAGGGCAACTGAGTTACCGTGGCAACTTGCACAGCGGGGTTGCCTTGGCAACTAATCGATGGTTGCCTGGGCGACTAGCTGGGCAACTACTCGGGCGGCTGGGCAGCAACTTCAAGGTTCGGCGGAGCATTCTTCAATGGTTTCTTCTTATCCCTAAGTCGAAACTCTAACTATTTGTGCATGCCTTGATAATCCATCCCTGCGTGAATCAAGGGTGAACATCAACCAATCTTGCGCTCTTCTTCACCGTTGAAATCCTTAACTTATTCCTAAGCCGGATTAATCTTCACTATCAATAGATTGAATAAAGACCATACTCATTCGTTTATTGAATCTGACTCTCCCGATATTAGATAAATAGATTAAGTTACGAGATTCTCTCCCAATTCACTCGTAAACAAGAATAAGAACCAAGAATGAGTAAACCTTGAATTGAAAGTGCAAACTCTTATTACCTAAACAAAATCCAATTGTTTCTCACAACCACAAAACACAATAACCTTAGCCAAGTAGATTTAGTTCATGGCTAGGTTCCAAAGAAACACAAGATAAAGAACTCCTAGCATAAACCTATTTAAACAAAGAAAGAAAAAGATGAAGAATGGTTGAGCCTTGTCGATAACTCTCCAAAGCCTTGTCGAAATCTCCCTTGCTCTTTGTCAAAAATTTTCTCATCTCTCTCCCTGGAGTTGACGGCATGGTCTTGAATTTATAGGGCTAGGTCAAAGTCTTTTTTTGAGGAGGAAGTTAAGTTGGAATTAAATTATCTTTAAAGAATATAATTCTTTATTATATTTAAATTCCTTCTAGAACTTCTCCTATCTTCTTGGGATTTAATTTCTCTTTGACCTCTTCATGGAAATCAATCTCCTTTAGGATTTAGCTTTGCTCCACGTCATCTTGGGCTTATCTAGTCATCGATTTTGACTACCATATCATCTTATTCCTTGTCGAAAATTGCCCTGGCAACTAGCTCGGCATCTCCTTCATGCATTGCCCTGGCAACTGGTTCTGGCTTTGCTTTGGCAAGTGATTCTGCACACACACACAAAAACACACCAAAGCAGTACCTTTTCCACAAAATTAAGCAAAATATGAAATCAAGCTTGTCCACCAAGGAAACGATGCAAACATGCATGAATGACTAATAATGCAACTAATATGAGCCTAAGTCTAGCAATAATAAGAATAAAAAGGGTAATAAAAATAGTACTTTTGAACACTTAACAATTATCCAAGAAATGGTGATAGACCGGATAAGTCAAAAAGATCAGTAGTTCAGAACCAGAAGGGAAAATATCAGGCTAGTCAAAAGTCTTCTAGAGTTAATTGTCCGGGAGTGTCTGAAGCTGTTTCCAACAAGGAATTGAAGACTTCAGCAAGAGTTTACCACATCCGCACTGAGGAGGACAAAGATGCACTAGATATTGTTACAGGTACTTTCAGCTTTTTTAATGAACCTGTATTTGTATTGATAGATCCGGGATCTACTCATTCATATGTTAGTTCTAAGTTAGTCCAAGATAGAAGAATTATCTTGGAACCTACGTCTAGTGATTTCTTCGCAACCAATCCTATCGGTCATATTGGACTGGTTAAATATACCTTTGTGTATATATATATAAAATGGGACTGTTTCGAATGTAAAGTGGAATATATGGACTAATCTGGATAGTTAAACAAGGAAATTTCTTTAAGAATGTGATAAGGGACTATTTTATAAGCATTAGGACTGTTTTGAAGTATTTAAGCATGAATACAAAATTTAAAGACTGTTTTGTGTGCATATATGTGTCAATGTGTGAGCTAAGGACTGCCTTGGCATTGATATGAAAGTAATTGGATTGTTTGTGTGTGTTTATGTGACAATATGTACGTTGAAGGACTGTTTTTGAATGCTTGAAAATGTCAAAGGCTGATTTGTGATTTCACGATCTTATAACTATGTATTAAGGATTGTTTTGAGTATGTGCATGTATAAAAGTAAGTGTATGTATGAGTATGTGAATAATTTTATAAGTAGATGATTGTTAAGATAGGTTCTAATATATGGTTAAACTCTTTGTCATATTAGATCAAATAGTAGATAAGAAAAAAGAGGGATTGTGTTCGGGAGCACATCTAGCTTGGAAGGAAAAGTGAGTGTAGTTTAAAGTCTTAGGATAGATTGAAAACTATCTCGAGCATCTTTATTTGCTTTAATTGATGTTGATTGGTTGTTAAATTAAATGATGTTGCTCGTGTAAGCTTGGAAATTGAGGTAAGTACTTAAATAAAAGTACCTTATAATATGAAACACTTGATTAAAAGTATGCAAGTTTAATGAAGTAATTGAACGAAAGATAGTTGCTCAAATAGAAAAAGAATCGAATAAACCTTATGGTTCGAAATACCTAAATTATCAATGCATGCTACGAAACAGTGGTTGATGTATTTTGCTTAGTGCTTGTATTCTTGTTTGTTCATGATTTGAATTGAGAATAGATCTATTCAATATTCTTATAAAAAGTTTTAAATTACTCAGTTTTTTTTATGCAAGATCAGTTAATTATACTTTTTCGATCAAGAATCCTTGCATGTTTGTTTGGTAACACGTCCTAAGCTGGTTTACTTCCTAGACCGGGTAGGAGGTGTTACAAAGCATCTTGAATTCATTACAAGTTTGACTATATTATAACTAGAACTATGGGTATTCATGAGGAATTGTTGATGAATTTTTTAAACCAAACAATATGTACATTGCAGTGGGTCTACTTTTGTATTAATTAATTGATTATAAGTTAAATTATTAATTTATTTGTTTTCTATTTTTGTTAATTTATTTATATATGTTCAGGTCGGTACAATGGATAGAAGTTGGATGTCACATAGAAACAGATTTAGTACTGAATATCAAGGAGTTCGTGATTTCTTAAATCTTGCAAAACAAAACATAGACTCTAGTGGTAGGATTCGTTGCCCATGCAAAGATTGTAACAACTGCTTGTTTAAAAAACTAGCAGATGTCAAGTTTGATTTGTTTCAACATGGATTTACAGAGGATTATACTCGATGGACACACCACGGTGAGTCTTTTCAACCAGATAATGATCAAGTGTGTGATTTGAATGATAGTGATTATATTAGTGATGAAGTTCAACAAAAACATAATGATATATTGGAAATGCTAGATGACATACAAAAGTCATCTTTCATTGAAACTAATATTGAAAGGTCATCTACAAATACTGAAATGGCTGACTCGGAAGGAGAATTAGAAAAGTTTAGAAAATTGTTAAACAATGCTCAACGGGAATTATATCTTGGTTGTGAGTACTCAAAGTTGTCATTTCTTATGAAGATGATCTACAATAAAACAGTTTCGAGTATCAAATCTTTTGATATGAACTTAAAATTGTTCAAAGATACTCTCTCGAAAGGTGAAACGCTTCCTGAATCTTATTATGAGGTGAAAAAACTTTTGCGTGATCTTGGTCTCAGTTACATCAATATTGATGCATGTGTGAATGATTGCACATTATATTGGAAACAATATGAGCATTCTGATCAATGTCCTAATTGTCAAGCTTCAAGGTGGAAAATTGGTTTGGGAAAACCTAAAAAGATTGCTTGTAAAATAGTCAGATATTTTCCTTTGAAACCTAGACTTCAGAGATTATTTATGTCTAAAGATGTTGCTGAAGACATGCGGTGGCATAAGGAAAAACGTGTTAATGATGATGTAATAAGACATCCAGCTGATACAACAGCTTGGCAAGAGTTTGATAAGAAAAATGATTGGTTTGCTTTAGATCCACGTAATGTACGACTTGGGCTTGCTAGCGATGGGTTTAATCCTTTTGGAAATATGAGCACCAGCTATAGCATGTGGCATGTTATTATCTTTCCTTATAATTTTCCACCTTGGAAATGTATGAAAAAGCCTTTTTTGTTTTCGTCCACGCTAATCCCAGGTAAGAATTCTCCTGGTAATGACATTGATGTTTACTTACAACTTTTAATAGATGAGTTGAAAGATTTATGGAAGAATGGTGTTGAAATATATGATGCGTACAATAATGAAAAGTTTCGAATGCATGTTGCATTGTTATGGACTATAAATGATTTTCCTGCATATGGTATGTTATCTGGGTGGAATACAAAAGGAAAGTTGGCATGCCCTGTTTGCAAAAAGTGGACACATTCTGTTACTTTGAAGAATGGACAGAAACAATGTTACATGGGTCATCGTAGATGTAACACCCTTAACGTATACTCGTAAATATACATTAAAGATGTTACGGAGTCGTTTAAAGAAATCTCGACTTATAAATTTATTTTTACAAGTATTTATAAATTTTAGTTTGTAAATCTAACCCTTTCTCGGCTTTTTTAAAAGCACAACCTATGTGCAGTTAGCTAGTTTCAACCCTGAATTAATTATTTTAAAACATATTTGGCAATTATTAAAAACAATAGTTCAATTCAGGGTGAAAACTAGATTCGCTATCTAAGCCCTTTTCTGACTTTAAAATCTTTACACGATTACTGATTATTCTTATTAGCAAAGTAATTATTATTTCTACCTTAGCTTTGTTCTGTTACAATGCTAATGCCTTATTTTGCTTTATCCATATACGATTCATCATCAAAACTGATTACTTATCTATCATTTAGTCTAATTTAATGCATCATACTCTACTAGCAATTAAATAATTACATGCCCGCTAGAGATTATCATAAGCTAGAATATCTTACTGATGTTTGCAGATTGAAGCTTGATCAGCATGCTCGACTCCTCTTCAAATCCTCCATCTTAATCTACGTGTGAAACAAACACACGCTAAGCACGAACTTAGTGAGGCAATTAAACTTATTTATTTACACATGAAATGATGTTATATAATACTTCATATAAGAATGCATTTCATATTTCTCTACGACAAGGCAAGTATATCACAATGTACATGTATCATGTATCATAGCTATCATATAAATCATATTATCATTGCATAATATATTCTCTATCATAGACATGCTTTCATCATGTAATCATTTACGTAACATGTGTTCTATCATATAGCATGTAATATTTCTATCATATACCAATAACATTTCTATCTCGTATGTCATGTACTTCTCAGACATGTAACATGTAACTTTTTTTTCAAGTATCATGAAATCATGTAACATCTGTATCATATATCATGTAGCATCTATATCATGTTTCATGTAACATACGTATCATGTACCATCTCTGTCATATGAATCATGTATCGTCATGCAGTCATTTGCATGCTCATGATCTACCATGTAATCATCTTGTTATTATTATCATCTTGTCTGGCTGGAGGCCCATGGAAACCCCATAGCCTATCTGCACCATAATGCTTTGTAGAGTACGTACTCGGGATGACGCTCTTTGCTCCTCATATAAGGACGCTCTTTGCTCCTTATATTAAAACACCTCGTTAATGCATTTTGCACTATGAGCTTGGATCCTCAGGGTGTATCTTGTTTTATTTTAATCTTGTTATTGTCCATATTCCTTGTATAGACATACATTGTCATTATGAATAATGCATCATCATTTATGCAAACAATAATTGGTACCTGGTATTCCATCAAGCTTGCCATGCCGAGCATTGTATCATATCATGTATTATAAAGAAATGCAATGTCAATTTCAATTTAATGCAAATATTTAGAAATGCATTCACCTGGGCCATTTATTAATATGCCTCACTAAGCTTTATTGACCCTTTCCTTTTATAGTACCTCGAATCTTCTTTTGATTCAGATCCAACTTCTAACAATATTTCAATTAACCTATTTAATCATTCAACATAAAAATTTTCCATAAATTTCCTTTCTTCCTTATACTGTCAAAACCTCATTTTCGTTCTTCATAACCATTTTGAGCTTCAAATAATTCTTCTGAACTTGATAATCAACATTAGATACAAAATATCTAAATTTTCATTTTCGAGCAGCTTTGTACAACCTTCAAAGAAATATTTTTATAAAATAATCTACAACTCGAAATTTGATTCCGTTTGTTCTGAAATAATCTAGATTAAATAAGCACTTCAACCATATAAATTAATAGCTCAAATTCAACTTGTACGATTTATGGTGATTTTTCAAAGTCAACTTCCAGGACTAAATTTGAAGCAGACTGCTAAATTGTTTTTCTGACCTTTCATCACTTAAAAATTCATATCTTTTTGCTCGGAACTCGAAATCAATTTCCGTTTGTTGGACACGAAACTAGACGAACACATCTTTATATAGGTATAAAATTCACCTTCTAACCATTTTTTTGGAATTTATGGTGAATTTTCAAAGTTACTGCCAAATCCAGTTTTTACACGGTTTCATAAATGATTTCAAACTTTATACTAATTTCTCCTTACTTTGCTATTTGTCAATTTAGTCCCATTATTTACTTTAAATCATCAACTTATCACCTTCTTCATCAAATAATTATTCACAATAGTTTCCCTTAATTTTCCTTCTTAACCGAAATAGCCACTAAAATGCAAAGATAAGGATTCTAGCTTCTTAACTTTGCAATTTAGTCCTCAAATCAACATTACTATCTTAATTCCATCATTATAACTAAAAATCAGATTTAATCCTTCTCTAAAACCTCATTTCCGAATTGGTCACTTAACTTTGACAATTTGTCAAAATGGTCACTAACTCGATTTAACATCGATTTTGCATTCTAACTTCAATTTCATATCTTCAACATCCCTAATAACATAAATACACACTAATTTCATAAAAATCAGATTTAGTCCTTCAACTTTTAAACTTGCTGAATTGGTCCCTAAAAATTAAATTAGGGTTTTGCTTCCAAACAACAAATCAAGCTTACTAGATCATTTATCCAACATCACAAACCCTAAATCAAGATTGAATCCATAAACCCTAATCATCTTCATAATAATAAAAACATGTAGAGTTTAAATCCCAACTCAATAACATGATTTTAACATCACAAAATTTTGATTTCAACTTGAATTTCAACATGGAATCATAAAATCTCAAAACCCCCAATTGAGTCCATAAACCCCAATTTCTTCTCATACAAAATCCTCATCATTCAAGCATGTTTTCCACAAATTATTTACACCAAAAGATAGAGCTTGATGAGTAGAACAACTTTGTAGTTTGAAAGATTACCTGAAAATCGAGTTTCGGGGCCTGAATTGAACTTGGAAAATTTTTCTCCATTTTTCTTTCTTTCTCCCCCTCATATTTCGAAATTTGAAGATGAAGAATGGACTTCATCTTTTTATTCTCATCCAATTTGGCCACTTGTCTTGTATAAATGAATTTTAAATTCATTTAAATAATGAAATTACTAAAATGCCCTTTTCATCTAATGGCCAAGATTTAATCTCATCAAAACTCAATGGCCAAGATCAAATGCACGTGTAATTGGCCTTTCAAAATTGCCCTTAAAGTTTTAAAATATTTCAAAAATGTCATCCATAGCAAATGTCCAATTTGCCCTCCAACTAGTCTTTATTTACAGCAAGCCTTGAAAATTGCCATTCCATTATAATTGAACCAAATTGGTTCCAATCCAACTGGCCATGTTCCAAAATATCTTATATTTTTATTTATGGCATTTATTCGATCCAAATATTCAAATTTCACTCAATATGATTTCCAAATTTTCTTCCTACGAACTTTAAAGCTTTATAACCATTAATATAAGCTTCGTACGAAAAATCCGGGTAACACGAAAGTGTCACACTTGGGGGTTAACTATTCATTTACGGGGTTAACTTACATAACTTTTCAAAAATTACACGTTGGTCCCTGAACTTTCCCAAAGTTTATACTTTGGCCACAAAACTTTTAAAATTTTTATTTTGGTCATTGAACTTCAATTCCCATTTCAATTTTCCTCAGATTTTTACCAACTCTGAAAGTACCCAATACAACTCACTATCTATCACATGATACTTTTAAACCTAAAAAATTTCCTTTCATAAAGACTTAGATTGGATTTTCTTAACTCAGTCTATTATTCCGATAATTATTGAAAATCTTCATAGCATAAGGTTTATCGTAGAAATCCTTTATTTGAAATCCATAAGAATATTTTATACTTTTACTGAGTCCAAAATATTGATCAGAAACACTTTTATGGGACCTTCCCAAAGGTCACCCATCTTTGTATTTTCCCTGAGCACGCTTAACAATTTCAGTCGATCCAAATTCGGTACTTTTTTCTACATCTAAATTCTTAAAGGCGATATCAAGGTACTTATTTCGATCCGATTCACTCTTATACTGAATAAAATTACTTGCTGGAGAAATTTATACTTTAGTCCATAAACTTTTCCAAGATTTATACTTTAACCCCCTAAACTTTCAAAATTTACAATTTAGTCACTAGCCAAAATTTGGGATATTACAGTAGATACTTGGATAAATCACATCCATGGAGAAAAAGTAAAAAAATTTGACGGTAAGCCAAAGTATAGGGAAAAGCCTCCAGAATTATCCGGAGATGACATAGTTGAACAAACAAAGTGCATTTCTATGAGTTTTGGGAAGTTGCATAATAGTAGAAAACGCAAACGTACAGATAATGAGTTGAACTGGACTAAAAGAACCATTTTTGACCTTTCGTACTGGAAAAACTTACAATTGCGCCATAATTTGGATGTGATGCATATTGAGAAAAATATTTTTGAAAATATTTTGGGAACATTGATGAATATTAATGGAAAGACAAAGGATAATGTGAAGAGTCGTTTTGATTTAGAAGAAATGGGCATTCGAAAAGAGTTGCACTTAAAACGTAATGGTGATAGGTTAGTAATGCCTATTGCATTTTATACATTGCCATTGTCAGTTCGAAAAAAATTTTGTGAATGGCTTAGATCAATTAAGTTTCCCGGTGGCTATTGTTCAAACCTATCTCGATGTGTAAATGTTGATGATGGAAAGTTGTCTGGAATGAAAAGCCATGATTATCATGTTTTTATACAATGAGTCCTTCCGGCAGCAGCATATGGTTACCTATGAAAAGATCTTTACACTGTGTTGTCTGAGTTGAGTTCTTTTTTCAGAGTTTTATGTTCAAAGACAAGTTATCTAAGTTACAAAATGACATAGCTCTAATTTTGTGTAAGCTTGAGAGCATATATCCTCCGTCATTTTTTGTGGTTATGTTACACTTGTCTATCCACTTACCCCGTGAGGTTGAGTTAGGCGGTCCAGTTCACTATCGATGAATGTATTTTGTTGAAAGGTAATATCAATTGTACTCTAACATTTTATTTCTATTCATTCATTATTTTGTATTCACATTTTATTTATTGTGAATAGGTTCTTAGGTACATTGAAAGACTCTGTGCGTAATAAAGCTCGCCCTGAAGGTTCCATTGCTGAAGCGTATGTGAATAAGGAGTGTTTTAATTTTTGTGCTATGTACTTTCGTGGAGTTGAAACTAGATACAATAGATTGGAAAGAAACTTTGACGAAGATCAAACGATGGTTGGCAATGAGTATTCTATTTTTTTCACAAAAAGTAAGAACATTGGGAGCTGCAATATATGATATATTGTCCGATTCTAATTTCAGAATGATTCAGTGGTATATACTTAACAATTGTGAAGAGATAGAAAAGTACCTAAAGTAAGTTATTTTTTCATTTGAGTATATGTAAACTTAAACATTGTTATACTATAAGATTTACTAATTATAATCTTTCTTTTTGAATATATAGGATGGAGGAAGTTCAAAAACAAGGGAATGCTGACTTGCAACAAAGACATCAAGCTCAATTTTCCTCTTGGTTAAAGCGATATATAAGTGTTTTTCAATTTATATAATATATGTTAATAAAAATATATTTATTAATTACTTTCAAACTTAATTTCACAGGTTATTAAGTTGAACTTGGATGGTTCACTTAAATCGAACAATCATCTATATGTATTAGGTTTGGGTCTTGATACACGTGCACTCGATATACTGGTATAATTGTGAATGGAGTTAGGTTTCATAGTATTGAGCGTGGAGCTAATCGTCGCACTCAAAATAATGGTGTTTTAGTGAAAGAAGTTCATAATTCAAAAGAAACTGATTTCTACGGTCAGTTAACTGATATTATTGAGCTTGATTATTGTAACGAGAATAGAGTTTTTATATTTAAGTGTGACTGGTGGAATGTTGGTGACAAGAAAAATGGTCTAAGAACAAATGGAGACTTGATAAGTGTGAATGTTAGTCAAAAATGGTATATAGGCTATTCAGGTGGAACATGTTTTTTACATAGATGATGTAAAAATGGAGATAACTGGAAAATTGTGCAAAAGACAAATCCCAGGCATATATACAATGTTCCAGAAGTTGAAGAAAATGAATGTTGCTCAACTCCTAATCATGTGCCATATCAACAATTTGAACCTGATTCCAACAATGTTCATCAAATTAATATTGAAAGTAATGAATCGTTGAATCAAGAAACTGAAGTTGATGAAATTGATTCTAATCTTTTGTCTTTGAAGAGTGGATCAATGTTAAATGAAAGAACAAGTCATACCAGTTTATTTGATGAAGAAGATGATGATTATGATGATGATACTATTGCTAATTACCTAGATGATGATGGTGATAGTGATGGTAGTGATGAAAATGAAGACAATGATGATCAACATGAAGAAGAAGAAGAAGAAGGAGATGAGGATGAGTTATGATTTCAATTGAAGTATTTGTTTTTGTTTTAAAAAATTGTTATTTAATTCAATTAATTATGATTGTTTGTATGATTCTAAATGAAATTACTTTTGATTTGTTCAATTGCGCATATTGATAGGCTTTCTAATATTGTGAGCATTGTGGAGTATGTGGGAAATGTGGATCGTTTTGATCATGGAAACATGTGAAAAAATATTTTGCCACAATAATTTAAATATATAACTATAAACATAATTTATCCCAAATAACTTGAATCTTATTATTTGTTGTGACAATATTTTTCTGTGACACTAACCATAACTTATAGTTACAAAACCTATTACTATATAACATCTTTTAGCACCAAAAAATGGAGGGAAATATTTGTGATAATATACTTTGTCACTATAATTAAACTATATAACTACATACATAATTTATCACAAAAAATTGAATCATATTATTTATTGTGAAAATATATTTTTATAACAATAACTTATAGTTGCAAAACTTATAACTATATAACTTTTTTGGCACAAAAAATAGAGGGAAACATTTGTGACAATATATTTTGTCACTATAATAAAATATATAACTACAAACATAATTTATCACAAAAAACTTTAATCTTATAATTTGTCGTGACAATATTTTTCTATAACAATAAATATAACTTATAGTTACAAAACTTATCACTATATATCTTTTTATTTTGGCACCAAAAAATGGAGGGAAATATTTGTGAAAATAAAGTTTGTCACTATAATTAAAGTATAAAACTACAAAAAATAATGTCACAAAAAACTTGAATATCATTACTTGTTGTGACAATTTTTCTGTAACAATAAGTATAACTTATAGTTACAAAACTTGTCACTATATGAACTTTTTTGCGCCAAAAAATGGAGGGAAACATTTTGTGATAATAAATTTTGTCACTATAATTCAAATATATAACTACAAACATAATTTGTCACAAAAAACATGAATTTCATTATTTGTTATGACAATTTTTCGTAACAATAACTATAACTTTTAGTTACAAATCTTGTCACTATATGATTTTTTTGGCGCCAAAAAATGGAGGGAAAAAATTGTGACAGTAAGTTTTGTCACTATAACTCAAATATATAAATACAAACATAATTTGTCACAAAAAACTTATTTTTTATTATTTGTTGTGAAAGTTTTTTTGTAACAATAAATGTAACTTATAGTTACAAAACTTGTCACCATATGACTTTTTTTGGCACCCAAAAAATGGAGGGAAACATTTGTGACAAAAATGGTAACAAAATATATTTTGTCACCATATGTTACACAAGTTTACTAATTGTGACAAATTATTACGACGATTTTAGTTTTTGTCACAATTGTATATGTTTTTCTAATTTGAAGTGACGTTTTTTTATTTTGTCACAATAAAACTACTAATAGTGAAAAAATATTTTTCTCAAAATTAAATTTGTCACAACAATAGAAGTTTCTTGTAGTGGTTGCATTGCTTTATTTATGATTTGCATGAAGCAATATTGTGTGGTTGTGTATCCACTGAGCTTGGTTAGCTCAGCGTTTGAAATCGTTGTTTCCATCCGCAGGTAAATAAGTTGTTGTGTGGCTTGGAGGAGCACCATCAAGGCTAGGATTTCAGCATCGACTGTTATTGTTGGGTACAATTTTTAGATGTAATAGGCTATGTATTTTGTAGGACCCTATGTATAATTGTAACTCTTATTTTGTACTAAGTGTCTAAGTCGAATATTTTTAATATTTTTATTTTAGAGCTCCACTTATACTATTTTGAAATACTTTGGATTTCTATATATTTCTTAAATGAATGGACTTATAATTTATTGGACTTGTTATGATTTAGGCTTTGAAAACAAAATTTTTTATGGTAATGGATTTGGGCTTGGAGCCCAAATGTGACATCCGAGTTGAGGGTGTTATACATTTAATGGTATCAGAGCCTATGTTTAGTCGATTCTAGGAAGTCTATGGGGGAGTCTAGAGTGGTATATAGGTGTCTAGCGAATATATGCCTATAAGTCGAAGTCGTACTTATTTTAAGCTAAAATTCAATGGTGTGACCTTGGTCGTTTGTTGTGCAGAATTAAGCTATGCCAAGAAGGGAAAGAAATCGTGAAGAAAGCTTGGGTTCCCGAGAAGGGAGCTATGATGAGGATTATGTGCCCGATACGGATGAGGTGTCAAAGGATGGAGTTGGTCGCAGAGCAAACTATTTTTCATACTTGAACCGGGCGTTGTATCGGATTGTAAGGGTTATTCTGAGGCTGTCTGCTACCTTTCGGGGGCTCCTATTGAAAGGGTACGAAGGCAAGGTGCTACAGAATTTCAGTGCAAGCGGATCAGTGGCTACATGATACGTGTTGGATCATGAGACAGATGAGATTGAGATCAGAAGACAATTTGTCATGTATCATGTCCTTGTTGAAAGAAAGTACAAAAGAATGGTGGAAGACTGTAGAACTTGGGTGGTACCCCAATCAACCAACTTGGGAATGACTTTCTCGAAGAGTTCGAGAAGAAGTATGTGGGTGAGGCTCACATTGTCACCTTGAGGGATCGACTAAACCATCTCGTGCAAGAGAACCAATCAGATTTGCATATGAGCAAGAGTTTTTACAGTTAAGTAGGTATACTCCTGAGTTGGTCGCCACTGAAAAGATGAGATGCAAGAGGTTCTTAAAGGGCTTGAGAAAAGTGATTCAGACTTATCTGACTGCTGCACCACCGAAAGTGTTCTCAAAGTTAACTTTGAGTGCCAAATCCTTTAAATAGGTGCAAGGATTGACCTATGGCTCGTCTGTCGCGCAAGAAAGTTTTAGTGAGAGGACTCAAAATCTCTACAACAGTAACTCGTAGTCTTACTCGGGAAGGAGTAGAAACCAGTGGAATCATAACAGAGGAACCTCAAATCAGAGTTTAAAATCAGATCAAAGACCAGAGTCTACCGATCGTAGGAGACCATCTTTATCTTTATCTATGATGAGTTCAAAGAGATCATAAAAGAGTGCAGGCGCACCAGTTTGCAATCAGTATGGTTGCAATCATAGAGGTGAGTGTTGGGGAGTGGTCAAAGTTTGTTATCAGTGTGGGTCACCGGACCATTTTGTGAAAGATTATTAGGTAGCTGCTATGACCACTCCAGATCAGGTTCAGAGGACTGTATATCCAGCTCAGAGGGGCTGAGAATTTACTCGAAGAGGAGCGAGCCATGTGTCGAGAGGCATCTTTTAGTCTACCGCGAGGGCACTAGCTATGCAGTATGCAGTCGGGGCTTAGATGGACTGTGCAGCTATAAATGTTATTTAAAGTATGGTCACCTTGTTTTCAGTTCTCATTGTTGCTCTTGTAGATTCAGGGTCTACCAACTCTTAAATTCATAGTGGAATATCTCAGCGGTGGAGTATTCTTGCTGAGGATCTCGAGGTAGGGGTTCGTGTAACTAGTTTTTTGGGGTATGATATGTTGGTAGATAAAGTGTATCAGAGGTGTCTGATAAAGGTTCAAGGTTCGATCTTTCCATCAAATTTGAAGGTGTTACCACTTCAAAAGTTTGATGCTATCTTGAGGGTAGATTGAATTTTTGAACATGGTGTTAGCTTGGGTTGTAGGACCAAGAGTTTGAAGCTTTGAGTTGCCGATAGATCTAAATTAGTTGTGAGAGGAGAGGGAAACCCTTGTCTTCCTAATGTGGTATCAGTGTTGGCAGCTCAGAGGTTAATCCAACAAAGTTGTAAAGCCTTTTTGGCTCATTTTGTGGATACAAGAGTTATAGGGCCGATGCTTGAAGTTTTTAGAATGTTTTTGAGTTTGCTGATGTGTTTTTAGAAGAGTTACCTGGATAACTTCCTGACAGTGAGCTAGAGTTCTAAATTGATATAATGTTGGGTACAACATCGGTATCTATTGCTCCATATCGCATGACACCAACAGATATGAAAGAGTTGAAGAAGCAAATCCAAGAGTTGCTTGAGAGAGGTTTTATCCGACTGAGCATCTCACCTTGGAGAGCACCAATCTTGTTTGTTAAAAATAAGGATGGGTCAATGAGGATGTGCATTGACTATCGACAGCTCAACAAAGTAACGATAAAGAACCGTTATCCCCTTCCAAGGATTGATGATTTGTTTGACCCGTTGAAGGGTGCCCGTGTGTTTTCTAAGATCGACTTGAATTTGGGATACTACCAGTTAAAGGTAGTGGATGAAGATGTCTAGAAGACCACTTTTAGGACAAGTATGGGCATTATGAGTTTTGGTGATGCCATTTGGTCTTGCCAATGTGCCTGCAAATTTTATGGATTTAATATGCGCTTGGAGGAAGAGAATGATTACCATCTGTGTGTGGTTCTTCAGACCCTAAGAGACAGACGCCTGTTTACCAAGTTCAATAAGTGTGAATTTTGGCTTTTAGAGATGGTGTTTCTTGGCCACATAGTTGTTGCAAATGGGATCCGAGTAGGTCCTTAAAAAATTTAGCCTGTGGTAGAGTGGAAGCCACCAAGGAATGTATCGTAAGTTCGTAGTTTCCTCAGGCTTGCCGGGTATTATAGGCGGTTTGTTAAAGACTTCTCTATTATAGCTGCACCATTGACCAAGTTGTTGCAAAAAGGGGTATCGTTTGAATAGAATGAGAGATGGCAACAAAGTTTTGAGCAGTTAAATGCTTATCTCATAGAGGCTTCAGCCTTAACATAACCTGAGCTAGGAAAGATAACGTCGTGTTTAGTGATGCTTCCTTGAATGAGCTAGGTTGTGTGCTCATGCAAGAGGGTAAGGTGGTTGCTTACACCTCAAGGCAACTTAAGCCTCGTGAATAAAACTATCTTACACATGATTTAGAGCTTGCCTCGGTCATCTTCATGTTAAATATTTGGAGGCACTACTTGTACAAAGAGAAGTGCTACATTTACACCGACCATAAGAGTTTGAAATATCTGTTTACCCAGAACAAATTGAATTTGAGGCAACGTCAGTGGATTGAATTGTTGAAAGTCTATGATTGCATCATAGAGTATCACCATGGCAAAGTGAATGTCGCAGCTGATGCCTTGAGCTAGAAGTCTATGTTAGACCTGAGGGTTGTGCTTGCCCATTTAAGGATGACCGAGGATGGTGGTATTTTAATCGAGTTACGTATCGAGCCTACATTAGTGCAAGAGATCAAGAGGATACAAGTTCTAGGTGAAGAACTTGTGGCACAGATTGAGACAATTTAGAGAGGTGAGATAACTAACTTTGAGGTACGAGATAGTGGGTTCTTGTATTTTAAAGGTCGGTTGTGTGTTTCAGTTTTGGAGGATCTGAGAGATTGTATCCTAAGAGAGGCCCATCGCAGTCCGTTTTCCATGCATCTGATGAGTAATAAGATGTATCGGGATCTTCGTCCCTTTTTTTTGTGGCCTCGTATAAAGAGGGATGTCTTTGAGTTCATGACAAGGTGCTTGGCTTGTCAACAGGTTAAGGCGGAACACTAGGTTCCTTCGGGTTTGCTACAGCCCATTCAGATTCTGCAATGGAAATGGGATCGTGTTACCATCGATTTTTTATCGAGTTGCCAATGACACAAAAGAAACATGATGATATTTGGGTAATTGTGGATCGCTTGACCAAGTCTGTTCATTTTCTATATGTGTGCATGGATTTTACCCTTGAGAGGTTAGCACAGTTGTATATCAAAGAGATTGTGAGACTACATAGAGTACCATCATCAATCATTTTAGATAGAGATCCGCAATTCATGGTGAGGTTGTGGAAGAAGATACATAACGCCTTAGACACTAAGTTATATTTCAGCACAGCTTTCCACCCTCAGACCGATGGTCAGTCGAAGTGAGTCATCCAAATCTTGGAGGATATGCTCTGATATTGTATTGTATACTTCGCAAAGAGTTGGAAAGATCAGTTACCACTCGTAGAATTTTCTTACAATAATATTTACCAGTTGAGCATTAATATAGCTCCTTTTGAGGCTTTGTATGGGCGTAGGTGTAGGACACCTTTGTGTTGGACCAAGCTGAATAAGAGGAGGATCATGGGATTCGACCTCATTAAACAAATCAATGAAAAGGTTTAGATCATTAAGGAGAGGCTACAAGCAGCTTTTGAACGATAAAAAGCTTACGTGGATCAGAAGCGCAAGCATATTGAGTATGATGTTGGCGAGAAAGTGTTTCTCAAGGTATCTCCGTGGAAAAAAATCATCTGTTTTAGGCGCAAAGGAAAGTTGAGTCCAAGGTATATTGGATCGTATGAGGTTTTTGAGAGAGTTAAACTAGTGGCCTAATGGTTAGCTTTGCCTCCGGAGTTGGCACGCAACCACGATGTTTTTCATGTATCCATATTGAAGCGTTACCGTTTCGATCCTTTACACATCATCCCGCTTGAGGAGTTTGAGATTAACCCATATTTGACATATGAAGAAGAGCCGATAAAGGTGCTCGATAAGAGGGTCAATGATCTATGCAACAAGTGCATACCCCTCGTGAAGATGTTATGGAGGAACTACAGAGTCAATGAGGCTACGTGTGAAGTCGAAGACAAAATAAAACTACTCTATCTGCATTTGTTTTCATCAGGTAAATTTTGAGGATGAAATTTTCTAAAGAGGAGAATTGTAATAACCCAGGTTTCAAAAACCTAAAAGTCGGGTTAATCTGATAGTGACAGCTTGTGTTCAAGCCTTAATGTTGGGCCTCAGAGGCCTTGTGGGCTTGTTCAACTGTTGGGCTTGCTATTGGACTTGTTTTGTTGGATGATAGCAAGGTTAAGAGTGTAATTTCATCTTGGGATGAAAAAGATGAGGGAAGGAATTAATTTTGGCATCCCTTGTATAAGTGCTTACCTCATTTTGTTCCCTATCTCTTTTCTTCATCTTTTTCCTCCATCTTTCTCTCCAAAACTCAAGAGAAAAATCACACATTTCATTCTTTCCTTTGTGAATCTTTTATTGGTGTTGGAGAGTGTTGTTTAGCATTGTAAGAGCTATCTTTCAAGGCAAGCTTTGTTAAAAATGGCTGTGGAAGAGGTTTAGAGGGGTTTTGGGAGAAGAACGACACTAGGAATTTTGAGGCTCCATTCTTGGTTAGATTTGTTTTGGTAGCTCTCTAAATTCCCCAACAACGTTGTAATGCGTTTGTAACTCTTTCTTATAGTGAAAGAGGTTGGAGACACTTCCAAGAGCCAAAGGAAGAGCAAGTTTTGAGCTTAGGGTTTGGAGGCTTCTTTATCAATTTTAAGACAAGGTTAGTACGCTACTAACTCCCAATGTTTCCTGGAAATCATAAAAATAAGTCTTGATGCATATTGTGGTGCTTTATGTTTGGATAAACCTTGGTTGCCTTTTATTAGTGAATGTTGGAATTGATGATGTTAAGGCTAAAATTTGGTAGGAATCCAACTAAACAACTCCCCATAATATGTAAGAGTAATTTGGGACTCAATGGTTGAGGTTAAGGGGGTTGAACCAGAGAAATCTGAACTCTAGAGATAGAGTTCTAGGCACACGTATTGGTACGGGCTAGGCTAGTATCAATACGCTCTCTTGGAAGTTGATTCTTCCAGACGTTTTACAAATGACGTATCAGTATATGCTAAGGGCGTACTGATACCACTATTTTATTACCAATTCCAGTAGCAAAATAGCGTATCGATACACCAAGGGGCGTTTCAGTACGAGTGTGGTTTCGATACGCAAGGTATGCGTACCAGTACAGGGTTTTGGTACGTGAGAAGGGCATATCGATGCGGGGCTGCGATCAAATCTTTCGAACCTAAATGGGTATCGATACCTGAGGAGGAGTATCAATACCTAGAGGGGCGTATCGATACCAGGCATATCGATACTCGCTGGGAAATCTGCCTAAGGAATTAGACTTTGAGTTCGGGGGTTCTATAATTCGAGGTAAATGGACTGAGGGGTCTCCTAAGGTATAAAATGAATACTAAAACTGAGAAACTGGTGTTTAAACCCGGTAAGTGGAACAAATGGATAATAACTTGGTAAATATTGGGTGAATTGCTTAAGGTAGTAACTCATAAGGATCCTTGATGGATCAATTGATGTTGTGTGGTAACTACGGTCCTTGTTGTGTGCGGATGAGATGCCTAGGTAGTTGAGTCAATCTTTGTGTGGTGGGATTCAGATGCCCAGTAATATATGTTACAACACCTTGAAGACTCCCAAATGGAGGATCATGATGCTATGTGGACGTGGGTTTCATTCGAAGGTGCTTGATGAGAGATTCTGAGCATGGATGGAAGATGCTGATGCTATGTGGACGTGTGCCTCACTCAAAGTGTAGGATCCCGATGCTTTATGGACGCAGACCTCACTTAATATTTTTTGAATTATCTGTGTGATGTTGTGTGGATTTAATGACATATATGTACATGTTGTGTGCGAGATCATAATCCATGCTTGCCATGTGTTTAGGCGCTAATGATAGCGCCATTGTTATCTTGCCATGATATTATTTCATGTTGCATTGCTTTATTTATGATTTGTATGAAGCATGGTTAAGTGGTTGTGTATCCACTAAGCTTGGTTAGTTCAGCATTCGGAATCATTGTTTCCATCCGCAGGTAAGTAGGTTGATGTGTGGCTTGGAGGAGCACCATCAAGGTTAGGAATTCAGCATCGACTGTTGTTGTTGAGTACAATTTTTAGATGTAATGTGCTATGTATTTCGTAGGACCCTATGTATAATTGTAACTCTTATTTTGTACTAAGTGTCTAAGTCGAATATTTTTAATATTTGTATTTTGGAGCTCCACTGATAATATTTTGAAATACTTTGGATTTCTATCTATCTCTTAAATGAACAGACTTATGATTTATTTGACTTGTTATGATTTGGGTTTTGGGCCCAAATGTGACATTCGGGTTGAGGGTGTTACATTTGAAAAATATGAGGATGTAAATGGTATCTCCTTGAGCCTGTAAAAAGGAAAGGATTCATAAGTGAATTAAGAAATCCTTAGTGTGGATGCTAAGATAGTGGATATAGACCTTGGTTGAGAATGTCGAACCACTCTAAAATCGATTGTGGCAAATTGTCATTTTTATTTTGGTTTTTGCTTCCCAAATTTAAAAGAGACTTTCACACCTTTCATTGGTGATTCGGTTGAAGTGCGTCGAGCCTATCAATTGGTATCAGAAAGAGGCTCAAATCAACGGTCTAACAACCTTTGAGGAGATCCTAGGAATGCTCGAACCATTTCTACATCTATTGACCTTGAAGAGCTAGAAATATCAACATCAAGGTCAAGGATTCAAAGATGAACCATCTACCTCCTCTCAATTACAAATGTGACTTGCTCACATGTTAAACATGGTAACCTCTAAGCTTAATCTCTTCGATTACATGGTTACTTATTTTTAATGATTATTGAATGACCATGCTTAATTTTATTGTTACAAATTTTATAAAATCATGATATCGAAAAAGGTTTTATGCATAAGTGCGTTTAACATATTCATTCTTATGTTTTTTACATAAACTCTAAAAGGACTTAGATAAATTGAATTTCACGGATTTTTAAACTTGATTATTTTTATTGAAATGCAATAATTTTCTTAAGTGTCAATGTTTTGAGCTAAAATTTAAAATGGGATGCACTTCTTAAGGGGGCTTTTGTTTTCAAAAGAATCAAGTTACCCTCTATTTTTATTTTTGAACTTAAAAACTTGAATTATTTTTTATATAACAAAAAGGGGAGAGATAAGTTTGAAAATTTTAATTTCAAAAAGAAAAAAAGAACTTTAAATATTTTTTTAAAATATTCTCTTTTTCTAAGATTATTTTTCTAAGTGAGGGCTTTTTCAAAAATAATTTTTCAAGTGGTTCCGTTATATAAAAATGGGAGATTGTTGAGATATTTATTTTGATATAACAAAGTGAAAAATATTTTTGAACTTGAACAAATATCGCAAAAACAATTTAAAATCTATTTAACTTGAAAAACATGTTTGAAAGCTTTTTTAAAGTCTTTTTGACTTGAATAAACATTTTCAAAATGGTTGTGCCAAAAATAGGCCTTCGGTACAGATAAGATTCTCCTAGTACCGATACGAAGCTGCCCGTACTGGTACGGTAATGCCCTGTACTGATATGCTTTTGTTTTCCAGATTCCAGAGAGCACTTCATGTACTGATACGGAAGCCTCCGTACCGATACTCAAAGTACCGTACCGATGTACCGGTACGCTCAACATTTATGTACAACGACTCTTTCTTGTTTTGGTAGGTAACGATACCCACTTTCGCGTACTGATATCCAAGGTTGCAGAAATGCATTTAATACTGGAATTAAAGTCCCCAACTACTATAATTTATCCAACGGCTAGTTTTTCATTCCACATTATAAATGCAAGCCAAAGACACTTGGAGAATAAGAGGATGGACATCCAAGCTTAAAGATCAAGAGAGTAGATTTTTTATTGTATATTTTGTTTATCTCTTGTAATTCTTTAGTCCAATTCTAGTGAGCCAAATTGTCTTTTTTTTTATTTCGGTTTTTGCTTTCCAAATTCAAATAAGACCTTCATACCTTTCATTGGCGATTCGGTTGAAATGTATCGAGCCTATCAAAATGTGTTATAAGGCACAGACCTGCCATAAAAGCAAGGAAAACATGACATAGAAACAGAGAAAAGCACAACAAGATGTGCGAAGTAAAAAACAAAACAATAGATTCAAATATAAGAAAACGAAGGAAAATATTAATTACTTGACATGGCTGACGACTAGCATCAAAACTGATGTCTTCGCCGATATTGTATATTTTGTTTATCTCTTGTAATTCTTTAGTCCAATTCTAGTGAGCCAAATTGTCTTTTTTTATTTCGGTTTTTGCTTTCCAAATTCAAAGAAGACCTCCATACCTTTCATTGGCGATTCGGTTGAAGTGTATCGAGCCTATCAAAATGTGTTATAAGGCACAGACCTGCCATAACAAGGAAAACGTGACATAGAAACAGAGAAAAGCACAACAAGATGTGCGAAGTAAAAAACAAAACAATAGATTCAAATATAAGAAAACGAAGGAAAATATTAATTACTTGACATGGCTGACGACTAGCATCAAAACTGATGTCTTCGCCGATTAAGCAAAAGAAAAAGAAAAAATAAACGACTAGAGAGAGAGAGCAAAGCAAGCAAGCTGCTAAGATATTAAGTGAATCATGATTCGAACGTTAGAATGCAATACAAATCAGTACATGTTTTTAATAAAGTATTTAGAAAACTGAATTTAAGTAGTTTTATCTGTAAGTTGTACTTGAATTTTATTAAGGATTATAATGATGAATTAAACTTCTGCTTCTTCGATTCAGAGAAAAAAAGTACCCTTTTAAGGAAAACTTGAGTTTGATTCTTTGTTGTTTTGCAGAGCAGAAGCAGCACAAGTTTTCTTAGACAAGTTGTGGAATTGATGAGGCCGATGTCCTGGTACTATGTTGTTAAGGATATGTTTGGTTTTGATTTCTGGGTTTGTCTGGTTGGTTCGGAAAATGGAGTTGGAGGTAGGGATAAAGGCAACACTTGTTGCTAAATTAAGGGAATATATAAGTCTGATCTGAATAAGTTGAAGAAAATGTGTTGGGCCAATGCTATTGAAGCTGCTGCTCATGATGAATTGTTGGTTTCTATGTATCAGCTCCTTTTCTTATACATTCCCGTGCAACATCTTTTTATGAATTTGGTTAGATTTGATCAGGTTGTATAGGATGTTTGAGGAATGATGGTGTTTTAGTAAGTTGGAAGAAGTGGAATTTGACAGATATATTCTATATTACTTAAACTTGGCCGACAGTTTCTGCAATTTGTATGTAAAAAACAACAATTCTGATGGCTGCATCAGTTCATATATGATTCTACATTTCCTCTTACATTTATGTAGAATCCCATTGAGTGAAACTCTTTGTGGACTGTGGATCACACTCTGTTTAGCTAATTTATTCGGTGCTTATCTTACTTGATTGCTTGTGGTTTGAGTTGTATCTTGAAGCAGAAATGATCGCTTTAGCCTTTAGGCAAAGCCTAATAATGTTTCTAGTGGATTGTCTTTGAAACAGTGAAACTGAAACTTGAAAGTTGGGGGGCTTTCTTCCCAATTTCCAGGTTTTTTATTTGGTGGTTTTTGTGAATTCAACTTGTTGGCAAATTAGGTATCTTTGGAAATATGTGAAATACACATGTCGTTTTGTTTATCCTTCAAATATCAATATGCTATCTGCTATATTTCACAGAATTAGCCGATCATGCTAGCTTGGACTTGGGTGTATAGTCAAGTTTTTCTAGTTTTCCCATATATTCTGTAACATGAGTTCAGCACAAAAAATGAAAAACTGAACAGCCTAGATCTGGTACTAAGTTTGAAATGCTGGTGGAAGATGTTAGGGAAGGAGTACTTGTAAGTGTCAATGATTTAGAATGAGAAGACCCTTTTTTTCAATATGCTCTATGCTTAACAATTCTCTTTGCCTCCTGTTTCTCCATGCTTTACAATGCTCTATGCTTTAGAATGAGAAGACCCTTTTTTTTCAGTATGCTCTATGCTTTTCAATATTGCATGCAGTTTTAGCTATGGAAGCCGGGATCGGCTCAAAATTCATAAAATAGTGTAATATTTTACTTTACCTCTAGTCCATAACTAATCTTTTGCTTTTCTCTAGCAAGCATTTAACTTGTCCTCTTTTTTATGGGGCATGTGTGGTTGCTCTCACTGCGTCTGTCCAGAATCGCCGTTAATCCTAGTGTATTCACTTTCTTTCTTTCTGTTCGTTTTCTCCAGACTCATCTTCGGTCATTAAGTCGAAGACCTTAAACTGCCATCTTACAGGTATTCGAAGATGAGAATGAAGCTGCAAAATATTGTGACTTGATTCAGGGAGGAGGGCAAGGATGTGAAGGTGATGCAGAGATCAAAGCCTCATCGGTTAGTTAGTTAGTTAGTTAGTTAGATACTTTGTGCTGTACCATTAAACCGTTTTCTTATAGAATCCGTGTACTATGTTGTGTAGGTATTTGATCTTTGCCGGACGGTGAGGGCTCTTGTGGTTCTGTTCCGCTACCTCAAAGTCTTGAAGACCAAGAGGGGCTGGAATAAAGTATCAAAGCCAAACAAATATCAAAACAAAATAGAGCTATTTTGGAGAAAAAAAAAAAGGAAACCCAAACAATATTTGGGTTTTAGGAAATTTTAGGGAATATTTGGGAATTTACGGCAAAATCTACAGTATAAGGAGAAGTTCTACAGGTGACGACTTGGGTGAAGACACCATCTGCAGGTGGTAACTTCTCCCTAATTTTGTCTTGAATCGATAAGAAAAAATATTAAACTATTACAAGTCAAGGGGAAGTCGCCACCTGCAGATGGCGTCTTCACCCACCCTGTACTGTAATTTTTACCGTAGATTCTAAAATATACCCGAACGCACCTCACAACCCAAAATATTGTTTGAGTTTGTATTATTTGCCAAAATTTGCCAACAAAATAAGCCTAACGGCAATGTAACCTCATTTCTCACCAACTTGAAATATAATTGGTTCTGCACCACCAAAAAATAAATTCAAAAATTAAACTCTTATCATATCTTGTTATATATATCATATTTATATTTTAAGAAATTAGGAAATTAATTGTTAAGCCTATATTTAATTTTGATATAATAAGAACTTTATTACAAATAAATAAATTATTAAGGTACTTGAATTTTTTTCACAAATTGACAAGCATTCGAATCAAAATAATTTTTTAAGTTAATATTTTCAATCTCTATATTTTTCTAAGTGTTTTGGTACTCAAACCAGCCATTTTGGTAATTAAGTACCGGTAGCGTACCGATACATATTTTTGAATTTGTAAAAGTTTTATTTCATTATGGCATCTGAGTACCAGTACGTCTATACGCGTACTGGTACAGCCTTTTGAAATTGTATTTCCAAAATGTGCATTGAGTACCGGTACGACCTGTGGCATATTGGTACGAGATTAAGAATTTTCAAAGTTTTTGACCGTTGAAGCCTTGTCAAACTTTTGGAGCCAAACTTAATATAAATTGAACTGAGTACCGGTACTGCAATACGGCTACCGATATGCTAAGTTCTAAATGTTTTCCAAGGATTCTAGTGAGGAAATCTAGTAACGGTACGGTAAAAAGCATACCGAAATCCCTTGTAAAAACTTCACTCCGTATCGATACGTCAATCCGCGTACCGGTACTCATTTGTTACAACAGTTATTTCTATTTTGAGCAGGTACCAATACGAAAGTTCGTGTACCGATATATACACTCTTCAGACAACATTTGATGCGGGAAAAGGCTTTATTCAATTTTCCATCAACCCAAACGGCTAAAAATCAATGAAGGGTATAAAAACAAGTCTCCAAAGCTTCTTCAACAACAAGACAATCATTCTAAAGCATTCAAGCACATATCAAACATCTTTGAGCTCTTATTATCAAATTCTTGTAACCCACTTGAGTGTTCTTCATTGTATTTTCATTTTCATTCAAGTGTAGGAGTTTAGCGAACTTTAATTGTGCAAACACATTACCTTGTGAGGTTTTTATAGTTTGCTTCTTTTTATTCACCTTTAGGGAAAGAGATTACTAGACTTTGGGGTATAAGTTTAGGATTTGTGAGGTTATCTCCTTGAGCCGAAAAAGAAAGACAAATTAGTGAATTTGTGAAAATTCTTAGTGTGGATAACTAAAGTAATGGTTGTAGACCTTGTTGAGAAGGTTAAACTATTGTAAATCACTTGTGTCATTTATCCTTTTTTTTTTGCAATTTGCTTCCACCAATTTTTTAATTGCAATTCACCCCTCTTGGGCATCTTTATTGATTGATCAACTCAACACTAATTTAATGCATTTAGTGAAATAGATTAAAAACTCGGTTTAAGTGGCTTTTTACCTTTTAATTGTATCTAAAAATCAAATGAATTTGTTTTGTTAGATTTTTTTTGAAAATCTTAATCAATAAAGTCATTTTAATTGCATTTGTTGTTCTTGTTAGTGCAAAAATTTGATTTTAGTAAGTAGTGTTACAATAATATTTTTGAAGCAAATGTTGAGGTTCGAATCCACATAAGGGGTGAAGTAGATGAGTATCCATGACCACTAAGTCAATTAGCGGATCTTATCAAAAATCTTATAAAATATAAAATTCGTAATTTGACTTTTTATTTTATATTATGAGACTAAATTGTTAAAAATGTTCACCTTTGTATAGAAATTTTAATACCACATTTATATTAAAAAATTAATACCACATTTAATAATTTTGTATTCTCAAAAAATAAAATTAATTAAATTATATTCATATACTTTTATAATTATTAAAATTCTTTTATAATTTAAAATAATGTTTTATAATTAAAACTTTTTTATTTTTAAATAATTGTTTAAAAAATAAATTGTAGTCAATCGTTATCACATTAACAAACTTAACAATAATTAGTGTGATTAATAACAACTACAATTGGAGAGACTCAATTGATTTCGATCTTTCAAACAAGGGTTTTGTCAAAACCATTTTTAGGTTAGAAAAATATATAGCTTGAAAATGAAAGTGTTTTGAAAAAAAGTATTGTTATTGTTAAGTATGGCTCATATACTAGATGAAGGATAGATGCTGGAGCGGGAGCATCTGTCCATTAAAGGAGTTTTGAGTTAGTCTACTTGCTAGGATTAGGGTATTTTGGTGATTGTATCAGGGTTACTCTTATATAATGTATTTGTAACCTAATTGTATTATCAATCTGATAATAAGAAAACAGTCGCTCATCGCTCCCGAGGACGTAAGCACATTGCTGAACCTCATTAAAAACCTATGTTCTTGTTTGTTTAATTTCTTGCTGATTATCCTGATTGTTCAACAATTGGTATCATAGCACGTTTGAGATGGTAATGTCAGGTATGAAATTCGAAGTGGTAAAATTTAATGGCGAGGGTAACTTCGGATTATGGCAGACAAGGGTAAAGGATCTGCTAGCGCAACAAGGGATTTTAAAGGCTTTACGATATACAAAACCAGCATCGATGGAGGATGAAGATTGGGAAGAACTGCAGCAGCGAGCGACAGGAACCATACGGTTATGTTTGGCAGATGAGATTATGTATCACGTAATGGATCTGTCGTCCCTTAAAGAAATATGGAAGAAATTGGAAAGTCAATTTAAGGGGAAATCTCTAACAAATAAACTATATCTGAAGCAGAGGTTGTATGGGTTGAAGATGCAGGAAGGTCATGATTTTGCGCAGCACGTGAATGTCTTCAATCAAATAATCACAGATTTGGCTCAACTTGATGTGAAGATTGAGAATGAAGACAGAGCAATGATTTTGTTGTGTTCATTGCCTTCCTCTTATGAACACATGGTGACTACTCTTGCATATGGGAAAGAAACAATCAAAGTTGAAGAGATTACTACAACTTTGTTGGCTCACAACCAACGGAAGCAGAATGCAGGGGAAAGCTCTCATGTTGATAGTTTATATATTAAGGGTAATCAAGACCGTGGAAGGAAGTCAGATAAGGAGGGTTCTGGAAAACAAAATTCTATATCAAAGTCTAGAGGCAAAAAGACTATTCATTGCTACAAGTGCAAGGAACCAGGACATATGAAGCGAGATTGTCCAAAGTTAAAAAGGCAGACGGATGATAAACACGATGCATCATCCAAAACTGTGAATGTGGTGCAGAATGACAATTCAGATTGCAGTGATGGTGATATGCTTTCTATTTCAACAACTTAGTTAACGGATGCATGGATTCTTGATTCTGAATGCTCTTATCATATAACGACTAACAGGGAGTGGTTTTCTACTTATGTGTCTATTAATTCTGGTTCAGTCTATTTAGGTGATGATAGATGCTGCAATATTGTTGGTATTGGCGAAGTCATAATTAAGATGTATGACGGTACTGTTAGAACATTATGTGATGTTAGGCATATACCATATTTGAAAAAGAATCTAATTTCCTTGGGCACTTTGCATAAGAATGGCTTTATTCCTAAAGCAGATGAGGATAGGGAAACCATTAGAATTGTTAAAGGTGCATTAACTGTGATGAAAGGAAAGATAACTGCAGGGAATATCTATAAACTGTTAGGGAGTACAGTTGTAGGTGGAGCTCATTCTGTTGAGTCACATGATGATAATACAAAACTGTGGCACATGCGTCTTGGTCATCTTAGTGAGCGTGGAATGGCTGAATTGCATAAAAAATTTGTTGCATGGTGTTAAAAGCTGCAATATCGATTTTTGTAAGTTTTGTGTTCTTGGTAAACAGACTAAAGTTAGTTTCACGACTGGAAAGCACAAAACTGAAGGGATTCTTTATTATATGCATTCTGATGTATGAGGGCCTACTAGGGAATCATCATTGGGTGGATCTATGTATTATGTTACTTTTATTGACGATTTTTCTAGGAAAGTTTGGGTGTATTTCTTGAAATAGAAATTTGAAGTATTTGCCAAGTTCAAGATGTGGAAAGCTGAGGTAGAGAACCAAACTAGTAGAAAGATCAAGTACTTAAGGTCTGATAATGGCACAGAGTACATAGATTCACGGTTTCAAAAATTATGTGAGGAGCATAGGATTCAGAGACATTTTTCAGTGTGCAAGACACCACAACAAAATGGTGTTGCTAAAAGGATGAACAGGTCATTAACTGAGAGGGCTCGGTGCTTGAGACTGAATGCAGGGCTTCCTAAAAGCTTCTGCGCAGCGGCTGTGAGTATGGCATGCTACCTCATTAACAGGTTACCACGGGCATCTTTGTGTGGCAAAGTTGTAGAAGAGGTATGGACAAGTAATGTAGTTGATTTTGATCACTTACGGATTTTTGGTTGTCCTACTTATGTGCATGTACCTGGTGATGAAAAATCAAAACTTGATGTAAAGTCAAGGAAGTGCATTTTTCTAGGCTACAAGAAAGGTGTCAAAGGGTACAAGTTTTGGGATCCGATTGCAAAAAAATAGCGATCAGTAGAGATGCAATTTTTGATGAGTAGTTCATGTTGCAGCAGAACCAAGACAAGGTGCTGGTGGATTTAGAAGTGTCCAGGAGCATCTGAGAAAGGTGAAAGTTCTAATTCAACCTCTGGTGGTTCTAATACAGTTGATTTGCAGGATTATAATCTAGCCAGAGATAGAGAAAGACGCACCAATATAAAGGCTCCATGTATATTGGGTTTTGAAGACATGGTGCCTTTTGCACTTCACATTAGCAGTGATGATCCAGCTACTTTTCAAGGAGCTATCACTAGTCCAGAGAAAGGGAAATGGATGGCTGCAATGGTTGAGGAGATTAAGTCTTTGCAGAAAAATCATACATGGGATCTAGTTCAGCTTCCTGAGGGAAAGAAGGCTATTGGTTGCAAATGGGTGTATAAAAAGAAACCAACAGTATCAGAAAAAAGAGAATGAAAAGTTCAAGGCTCGATTGGTAGCAAAGGGTTTTTCACAACAGAAGGGAGTTGTTTATGATGAAATCTTTTCTTCTATTGTTAGGCATACTTCAATCAGGGTAATACTTACATTAGTAGCTAGTTGGGATTTGCATTTAGAGCAGATGGATGTTAAAATTGCTTTTTTACATGGTGATCTAGAGGAGCAGATTTATATGCAGCAGCCAGAATAGTTCACTCAATCAGGATATGAACATCTAGTTTACAGGTTAAAGAAATCTTGGTATGGTTGAAGCAGTCTCCAAGACAATGGTACAAGCGATTCGACTCCTACATGATTCAGATTGGCTACAAGCGATGTGAGTATGATTGTTGTGTTTATGTTAAAAACCTTGATGATGGTTCTTTTATTTTTCTGCTACTATATGTTGATGATATGTTGATTGTTGCGACGAATATGCATGATGTTGTTGGTTTGAAAGCTTTATTGAGCCAGGAAATTGATATAAAAGACTTAGGAGCTACAAAGAAAATTCTTGGAATGAAGATTCACAGAGATAGAGGCTCAAGGAAACTGTGGTTATCTCAGCAAGGCTATGTTGAGAAAGTGTTAGACAGGGTTGGGATGAGCAATGCAAAGCCCGTGAGCACTCCATTGGCAAATCATTTTAAGCTTTCTTTAGAACAGTGCCCGAAGACATATAAGGAAATTGAAGAGATGGCAAAGGTTCCATATGCCAGCGCTGTAGGCTGCCTGATGTATGCGATGGTATGTACTCGCCCTGATTTAGCTCATGCTGTTAATCAAGTCTGTAAATACATTTCTAAACCAAGTAGACGACATTGGGAAGCAGTCAAGTGAATTTTTAGGTATTTGAAAGGTATTGTAGGACACAGAATTGTTTTTGGTAGTCAGCAAAATGATCCTATAGCTGTAGGATATGTGGATTCAGACTACACATGTGATTTGAATGATAGAAGGTCTACAACTGGTATGTTTTTACTCTTAGTGGAGGGCCTATATGTTGGAAGTTGACTGTTCAGTCTATTGTGGTATTATCTACAACTGAAGCTGAATACATGGTAGTAACTGAAGCTGCAAAAGAAGCCTTATGGCTTATTGGGCTAGTGAAGGAACTGGGTATTCAGCACGGTGAAGTTTAGTTGCATTGTGATAGCCAAAGTGCTATTCATTTGGCTAAGAATCGGGTGTATCATGCTAGAACTAAGCATATTGATGTGAGGTTTCATAAGATTAGAGAGTTGATTGCATCTGGTGAGATATTGTTACAGAAGGTGTATACCACAGACAATGCAGCTGATATGTTGACCAAGCCAGTTACTACTGACAAGTTCATGCATTGCTTGAACTTGTTGAATGTTTGCAATTGCTAGAGAAGCATGGTGGCCCAACCCACTTTTGATGTGTGAGAAACTCCTAGATTAATCTCTTAAGGGGGCATGATATTCGCCAAGGTGGAGATTTGTTAAGTATGGCTCATATAATAGATGAAGTATAGATGTTGGAGCGAAGCGGGAGTGAGCGAGCGAACGGAGCGAGAGCATCTTTCCATTAAAGAAGTTTCGAGTTAGTCTACAGGCTAGGATTAAGTGGGTTTAGGGGTGAAGCCCCCGCGGTATGGTACGTGGTATTTTAGTAATTGTATCGGGTTACTATTATATAATGTATTTGTAACATAATTGTATATCAATCTCATAATAAGAAAACAGTCGCTCATCGCTCCTGAGGACGTAAGCACATTGCCGAACCTCTTTAAAAACCTGTGTTCTTGTTTGTTTAATTCCTTGCTGATTATCCTGATTGTTCAACAGTTATCGATTGTTTTAGGCTACGTACAACTAAACACTTGGAAAAACTACTAGATTTTCGAGACTTTTTTTAGAAAGATAATTTTGGTGTTCTACGTTTGAAACTGAAGTAAAGATTGGATTCAAAAGTCAAATACACATGAAGAAAGTTAAAATACTCGCACGACGTCTAATCATGATACATTTTTAAATCACATTTTGTCTTGGTTTTTAAAAAGTTATAAATATGAATTTAAATTCAAAATATGATCTTTAAATGAATGTAAGTTTTATGAGGACATCTCTTGCGTCACAAATAGGTTTAGAAGGTGAGGTTTATGATTAGAATTTGAGTTTTAGAGTTTTTTAATATAATTAAAGTTTAGAGTTTAAAAATTAGGATTTTAAGATTAAAAAATTGCATTTTAATTTTTAGGATGAAATTAAGTATGTTGATGGAATAATTTTTTCCACTTCCCATGGAATAATAACCATTTATTTACCCTCTTTCATAGTTTTTTTTATCTCACTTTCTCCTCTTTTCTTTTATCCCATTTTCTCCTCTTTTCTTTTTGGGAAAAACTTCAATACACAGTATGTGAAAATTTTAGTTTACACAGACCTTTTAGTTTTAGGGGTTAGGGGTTTAGTTTAGGGTTTAGAGTTTAAGGGTTTGGGTTGTAGGGTTTAGAATTCAAGGTTAGTGTCTAGAATTTAGGGTTTAGGTTTAATTTTGATTTATAGTAGAAATACACAGGCTTGTGTAAAATTTATTTTACACAGCTTGTGTATCAAATTTAAACCCTTTCTTTTTTTTCACTTTTCCTATGTTTTTGTTCTTTCAAACTAAGTCGACAGTCTATCTTCAAACCGAGTTGACGTCGTCTACAGTCACTAACCTCTATTGTTGGCAGTAATATATCCAGGGTCGACAGGTGCCTACCTTAAAATATAAAGTTTCTCATATTAAATATTTATTTTATTGATTATGTCCATTTTAAAATTTGTTAGGATTTTTGTTTTGATATAATAATTGAAAAATAGTTTTGGACTAAAATGAAAAGATTTAAAAAATGATTTTAAGTCCAAACAACTTGAAAATAAGTTTGAGGAATTTTCAAAAGGTTTTGGAAGAGTTTAAAATGTTTTAAAGTAGCCAAACTCAAGTTTTCAGCACGACCGTATCGATACGGTTACATCTCGTATCGATACCCTTTAGGGTTTCAGCTACAGTAATTTTCCATAACTGAAAAACCATATCGGTACAGGCTTACGCGTACCGATACAAATAGGGTCATACCGATACGCCTATACGCTTATCGATCCTAGTTTTTGAAACTCCTAACGGCTAGTTCAAACCCCCCAACGGCTATTTCCCTGCAGCGTACCGACCCCTCGTATCAAACCCCCATACCGGTACGGACTATAGCGTACCAAACCACCGTACCGATACGCTCCAAGGTATATCGATACGCTAAGGTTGTGGCGAGCATAACGGCTAGTTTTTGAAGAACGAGTATCGACACGGCTACCTGTGCATCAATATGGATGTCTCTAGAACTGCATTTATTGCGGGAATAAAGTCTTCAATGGCTCTAATCCAATCCCAACGGTCACCAACGGCTAGAAACTCATTTGGGAGGATAAAAGGACCCTTCAAGCACCTGGAACAACTAATGATCAACAAGCCAACATGTCTATGATTGAAAAAGAGTCTTAGAGCTTAATTCATATATTTTTGTATAGCCAAACACTTGTGAGCCAAACTGTCAATGTATGCTCAAGTGTTCTAGGA
Organism: Hibiscus mutabilis; assembly: GCA_019671005.1. Taxonomy (NCBI): domain Eukaryota; kingdom Viridiplantae; phylum Streptophyta; class Magnoliopsida; order Malvales; family Malvaceae; genus Hibiscus; species Hibiscus mutabilis. Next base: position 16,562,021 of record CM033720.1, on the reverse strand, counting down.
TTTTGAGTCAAGCTTTGGTTGTAAGCTTTGGATGCTAGGCTTGGTAATTGAGTCTAGGTTGTAAAGGTTGCCTCATAAGCCTGTTAAAAGGGGAAATTTCTTAATGGATTTGGGAAATCCTTAGTTGAGAAGCTAAGGTAGTGGATGTAGGCTTTGGTTAGAATGCCGAACCACTCTAAATTATTATGTTTATTTTTCTATCTTTTTGCTTCACACAAAAATCACCCAATAGCAACTTCTCCACTACTTGGCAAGCAAGAACGATTGATTCATCGAGCTCAACAATTAGTATCAGAGCGAGGCTCGATCGTGAAGGATTAACACCCTACTGAGGCAATCCCAGCAAGCTCGACCAACAGTCTATCAACCGGTCTCCATGGCGCAATCTATTGACAAGCTACCATTCTTCAACAGTGAGCATTATGCCTATTTGACTAATAGGATGATGTTTTTTATGAGAGCCAAAGACTACCATCTTTGAGATATAGTTCTCAATGGACTATTCGTGCCACAACGAAGCAAGACGGAATAGAATGCAGATGATCACAAGAAGATGAAGCTTAATTGCAAGGCCTTGCACATTCTATTTTATGCAATGGGCGCATATGAGTATGCAAAGATTTCTTCTTGTGAGAGTGCCAAGGAGGTTTTGGACAAGCTTGAAGTGATCCGTAAAGGTACAAACGAGGTGAAGGAGACAAAGATTGGTCTACTCAACATCAACTATAAGAACTTCAAGATGGACCCGGAAAAAGACATCAAGAGTACGATCGTTTCTCCACAATCGTCAACGAACTTAAAGGTCTTGGAGAGGAGATTTTGGAACGCAAACTTGTTCGAAAGTTGATTTATTCACTTTTTGAATCATGGGAGAGCAAGAAGACGACTATAATTAAGGCTAAAAACTTAAAGGAGCTCAAGCTTGATGAGCTAATTGGGTCTCTTCTTACCCATGAGTTGATGTCCAAACCATTGAGAGAGGAGAAAGAGAAGAAGATCAAAGAGCTTGGAATCGAAGATCTAAACATAGTAGCTCTTAAATCCCCCACAAGCCATTAAGAAGATTCAAGTGAGGAGGAAAGTGAGGATGAAGAGATGACCTATCTCTTCAAGAAGTTTTCTCAATTCATGAAGAGAGAAATGGAAGAATCCAAGCATGAATCGAAAAAGATGAAAGAACCCCTCAAGTGCTCCAAATGCAAGAAGACGGGGCACACCAAATATGATTGCCCTCACTTTAACAAAAAGGGATCATCTTTAAAGAAAGCATATGTGGTAACATGGAGTGATGAAGACTCTACCGATGAAGATGAGGTAGCCCACCTATGCTTTACGGCCTTCCAAGAGGGAGAGGTAACTTCTAACTCATCTAATTCTAATTCTTATACTTTTGATGAGTTACAAGAAGCCTACAATGAATTGGTTTTTGAATTTAAGGTTTTATTTACAAAAAATAAAAAGTTAATTTCAAAATTAAAAACCGAAAATAATTTGCTTTCTAAAACCAATTTGGAATTTGAAGCAAAAATACATGATTTTGAGCTTAAAGTTTTGAATTTACAAAATTTGCTTCAAAGTTTAGAAAAAGATCATCAAAAAGAAGTATATGATCTTAAGAAAGAAAAAAGATTTGATTTCCAAGGAATTAGAAAAGAAAAATAATTTTAGAAAATCAAACTTTTATCAAAGACAATTTAGTGCCCCTAGATTTTTTAATGGAAAATATTTTAGAAGTATTTAGGTCCCAAAAGGACTAATTACTTCAAATAAAAATGATGAAATTGAAAAATGGGTTCCTAAGAGGACTAAAGTTTGTGCTACTAATGCCTATGGATCCAAAGTAATGTGGATACCAAAAATCAAATGCTTGTCTTTTTATAGGTTTGGTGAAGCTTTGATCGACAAGTGATGAAATTAAAGGGGAGCTCTATACACACAAGGGAGATCACTTGAAGAAGGAAGGCTTCACGTCCTACCTTTGGTTCAAGTGGTAAAATTAGTTGAATTTTAATTTGTTTTAAATTAATTTTTTTAATTCAACTAGCTAATCATATATTTGTTGGACTAACCTTTCATGTGATGCTTGAGTAAGGGGGCCTATTTTAACAAAACCTATTTTTGTCAAAAATTTATTTAAAATTTCTCCATTGTTATGGACCTAAAAGTTTTTAAACTTTGGTTTGAACCATTTTTGATATAACAAAAAGGGGATAATGTTTTAAAAAATTGAATTTTCAAGAGAATAAGGGAGAGCTTTAACTATATTTATATTTTTAAAATCCTATTCAAAATTAGTTTTACTAAGGGGGAGAACCTCAAAAACAATTTTCAAGTTGGTTTTATTATATCAAAATTGGGAGATTGTTAGGATTTTTGTTTTGATATAATAATTGAAAAATAGTTTTGGACTAAAATGAAAAGATTTTAAAAATGATTTTAAGTCCAAACAAGTTGAAAATAAGTTTGAGGTAATTTCAAAAACTTTTGGAAGAGTTTAAAATGTTTTAAAGTAGCCAAACTCAAGTTTTCAGCACGACCGTACCAATATGGTTACACCTCTTATTGATACCATTTAGGGTTTCAACTACAGTAATTTTCTAGAACAGAAAAACTATACCGGTACAGGCTTACGCGTACCGATCCTAGTTTTTGAAACCCCCAACAGCTAGTTCAAACCCCCCAACGACTATTTCCCTGTAGCGTACCGAACCCCCGTATAAAACCTCGTATCGATACAGACTATAGCGTACCGAACCACCGTATCAATACGCTCTAAGGCATATCGATACGCTAAGGCTGTGGCGAGCATAACGAATAGTTTCTGAAGAACGAGTATCAATACGACTACCAGTGTATCGATACGGATATCTCTAGAACTGCATTTATTGCGGGAAATAAAGTCTCCAACCCCAACGGTCACCAACGGCTAGAAGCTCATTTGGGAGGATAAAAGGACCCTTCAAGCACCTGGAACAACTAATGATCAACAAGCCAACATGTCTATGATTGAAAAAGAGTCTTAGAGCTTAATTCGTATATTTTTGTATAGACAAACACTTGTGAGCCAAATTGTCAATGTATGCTCAAGTGTTCTAGGATTTGGGGTGAGAGCAAGAGTGCAAACACATACCTTATAGAAAACCTTATTGTTTGCTTTGTTTTCTTTTGTTGGAGAGGATTCCCAAAGCTTGGGTTGTAAGCTTTGGATGCTAAGCTTGGTAATTGAGTCTAGGTTGTAAAGGTTGCCTCCTAAGCCTGTTAAAAGGGGAAGAAATTCTTAGTGGATTTGGGAAATCCTTAGTTGGGAAGCTAAGGTAGTGGATGTAGGCTTTGGTTAGAAAGCCTAGCCACTCTAAATTCTTGTGTTCATTTTTCTATCTTTGTACTTCCTACAAAAATCACCCAATAGTAACTTCTCCACTACTTAGCAAGCAAGAACGGTTGATTCATCGAGCTCAACAAAATTCTATTTGTCATCACCCGTATATAAATTACATTCCACAAAAAACTGACTAATGATGTTCATATGTAGTAACTTATTCTTTCTTAAGAGTCCACAAACAATTCACTTGAGCTCAGTTCATTTACAATCCTACATTAGTGCCCAAAAAAAATAACCAATTACAAGAGAAGAGAGAGCTTACTAAAAAAAAATTCTTTGTGTTATACGACTTCTGATTCTACTCATGACACTTTTTCTTCCTCAAACACAAATATTTTAGTTTTTAAAGTTTAAGATCCTCAAATCTCTCAAGACCGAAAGTATGTAATCTTTTAAATTCTTCATTTATTCAATATATTGAAGTATATTTCAATTATCATTTAAATTTTGTCCAACAAATTTTCAAGAGTTCAAGATCTTTTGTTATTTCTCTTACAACTATAACAATACATATAGGATTAGAATAATTAAATATTAGTGAATTTATATTTTGTTTTTCTAACCTTGGGTTTTGAGTTAGAGATTAAATTAATTGAGAGTAGAAGTGAAATATGACTTTATGAATTAATGATTTTTATACTAATTTCGTTAAATTAATTTAAAAAAATGCATTCATTTTTGTCATTACTTTTTATTGATTGAATATAAATTGCTAATAGATACAAATTGATTTTTTTCGAATTTTTTGTAATCTTGTAGGTATTATATATCACATTGCTTTGTAAATTGTAATTTGGAGACTGTTTATTCACTAATGTGTTTTAGTGGCTAGCGTGATTGATATGTTTTCGTCCCCTTTGTTACGCATAATTATACTCAAATCCCACGATATATGGAAGTAAATGTCTGCATAAAATTATCTACATCATAAAGATGTTATATAGATTTGTCTCTATAAGTTGTAACATAAAACTTTGTTTTCTGTTTTTTAAACAAACTTTAAATTATATACGTAATAACCATTGTGGCAGATCCACCATATAGTTAGAGTGGGCAAGTAGTTTCCACTGTTGTTTTATGATTCACTAATGTTTGCATTGTTAACTTATTTACACTTGGTCGTTTATGTTCATGAGCATATAAATAAACATGTCTGTGAACATTAAACTAACATGTTCGCAAATGCTAAACGAACATGTTCGTGAAAGCTTAAAGAATTGAGCTTGTGAAGTTGGAAAGCAAAAACCGAAATAAAAATGACATTTTTGATATGATCGATTTTAGAGTGGTCCGACCTTCTCAACCAAGGTCTACATCTACTACCTTAGCATCTACACTAAGAATTTCCTAATTCACTACCATGAATTCTTTCTTTTTACACGACAAAGAGATAACATTTACAACTTATCTTTTCACGGGCTAAGATAGAACTTTCTCGCTAGTTTTTATAAGGCTCAACTAGAACCTATCCCTCAATTACGAGGTCTTGACATTTGTAAACAATATATCTCTCTATGTGGGTGTTTACACTTTTTAACTCACTAAAATTAGACTAAAAAATACAAGAAATAATAAAGAAATAGGCAAATAAACACTACTCTCTTGATCTTTTAGCTTGGATATCCATCCTCTCATTCAATTTTCAATTAACATCACATATATCTATATATTCTATACATCTTTAAACTATCTATATCTATTCAAACTCCAAATTAAAGAACAATAGGTTTAAAAACACGATTCGAATGATTTTTATGGTTCAAGCCCATATTTAAAACCTAGCATTTTGTAGAAACTTGCTAAATATTAAACTGACCTAGAGTTTGGATAACTGACCCATGATCATCATCTCTATCTATAAAAAAAAAGTATTTGAATCTTAATTTCCAGTCTCATCTTATACCTCCCTGGTTGACGTAGTGTTGATCATATAATTAAAATCCAGTCAGAAAAGGCTATAAAAAAAAACTTAATTACGGGAGATAGGGGATAAATAGAATTCATTGCACCCACCAGGCTTGATGGTTCAAAATGAGATAATATTATTTAGGGTAAATTACACTAATAGTCTTTAAATTTTTAGGGTGCTTGCAATATGGTCACAAAACTTTTAATGTTTACATTATAATCACTAAAATTTTAATTAGTTTTTATTATATTCACTACAGTCGATTGCCGTTAAAAAAAAACTGTCAAAGTCTCTTTTTACTTCGAAACCTATGGTCACCGCTACTTTTATTGCTTTCACCTTCCCCGTCATCAGTTGCCTTTGCCCCACCACCTGGATCATCGCCACCACCATCATTTCTTTCACCATCTCCACTATTAGCGCCAATTCAGGATGTCTATATCAAATTTAGATGTGAAGTCATTTTCTGGAGACAAATCATTACAAGTTTTTCAGGCTTCACCTGCTTAGATTCATTTTCTCTTGCGCAGGTGGTGGGATTGAAGGTGGTGGAGTAGAGGCAATTGGTGGTAGGGAAGGGGGAAGTAGTAAGGGTGGTGGTGATGAGACTAATGGAGTGGATGGTAATAAAGGGGCTGACCACATGTTTTGAAGAAAAAAGAGATTTTAACATGCCACAACAATTTTTTTAATGACAACAGATGGTAGTGAACATAATGAAAGTGAATTAAAAGTTTAATGACCATATATACAAGAGCCATAAAAATTCAAGGACTACTAATATAATTTATTATGGGTAAAATGAAATAAATGTAGAAACTAAGAGGATGATTAATCAAAATGAATGTTGATTGGTGAAGGCCGGCGTGTGTGGTTGTAATTGTGGTTTGAAATAAAATGTCCTTCACCTGTCCTGCCCACCGTAACCAAATTCAGAATTTGACTCATCTCAACTACAAGGTGAATCATTTGACATAGCAGTTGAAATGTATTTACCAAGCGTTGTCTGCTTTAAATCCTTTGGAAAAAAAGAGGCTAGATATGGGAAAAGTGGCAAATGTTTATGGCAATATTCACCTCCATTCCTCGACAACAGATAAAAACCGACAATCGTTGCATCATATTGCAAGCCCAACACCTGGAAGAATATTCAAGTATGGTTGTTTTGGATGGCAGAGCAAACAAAGCGTAAGATTTTAATGATGGGTGAGGATGAATGTGAAAAGGGATGCAATGGCGAAGGTAATTGAAGCAGTTGGTGGGGGGCTGAAGGCTGTTTTTACCAAAACTAGTCGAGTGACGAATTGCCTGCTTTTTTCTAACTTCCATCAATGTTTACAGAACTAGGAGGCTGCATGTTCTGAATCGTATAACTTGCACCAATTACTGCCATCACATGGATTTACCACCCAACAATTTATTGGCCAAGTAGTACAGCTAAATCCCAAATCAACAAGGAAAAAGAAAACAAGTAGATTAACAGCATTGCTAAGACCTAAGACAACAGACCACTAATCTCATCACACAGGATGCCATGAGCAAACAATCTCTTGCATTATATGAATGGACACTGTATTCAAATATCTGAGACACTTCAGCTCCTACGAGTTGCACCCTTTAATGCCTGGTATGCAAAGCAGATTGCATAGACATACTAGGAACCCCAAACAATTTCATATGTCAGACATTCGAACCAGAGTATCATAAAGAATGTGATCATCCCTTCCTGTGTTGCTCTCTAACAGTGCACTTTGCACTAGTTCCTGATGCAGGTAAACAAAGCCATCAATAACCATAGTGCAAGAGTAACCATATAAAAGCCAAATTATACGACACAAAGACAATCTTACTTTGACATCCCTATGAGAAAGAAACTTCCCCAAACTGTGAATGATCAACCTCATGTCTTCCACCTGCAGAATAATAATAAATGGTCACCATCACTGGTGAGAGAATATACACCAATAAAGTATAACATTTATATCTCACCCTAATGTAGCCAACTCGATTCCGGTCAAAAAACCTGAAAGCCTATTACAAAGGAGATTTCCATTAACAAGGGAAGAAAGACAATACGTACTACATTAACAGGAAAAGATTTGAGGCTAAGGGGAATGAGAATGAATTGGAAAATACCTGCAACAAATCCTTATCAATAGCATACACCTTCTTAGAATCAACTTTCCGCTCCTTTCTAGACATATCACCCTCAGGCAGAGGCTCCGAACAAGCAGCTTTCGTGGTGATTTCTGATTTGGTGGATGCCAGAGCTTCATCCTTCTCAACCTCCTTGAGAAGCTTAGCATCTGCTTGTGCCTTCTCTTCTTCATTTTTCTGAGTTACAATTCTTTCATTGATAAGGATACGTACCAACACTAATCATATGAAAATGATTTCACCATAACAAGTTACCCTAAAGTAATCCAGGTGTAAAATGGAAAGTTGTTCATGATAAAACATAAATATTGGTAGCACATTGCCACATGATTGAAATTCAAGGGATATGTCCAAAAACCCTTGAGTGAAATAATGTTCAACAAAAATCATTTCAGCTTCCCTGTTCAAAAAGGAGGTAACTCTACCTCATTAGAGGAAATGGGTTGTGGACTTGGATCATCCATTTCTTCATATTCTTCAGGATCTTCCTCCGGATCTTCATCATCTATTTCATCTTTTATGTTTGGCTCCTCAACACAATCAGCATTATTTTCTACCTCTGTCTTCTTTGGCTCCTCAACATGATCTGCAGTAGTTTCTTCCTTGGTCACAGTCATTTCAACATCCTGCTGAGCTTCACTTAATGCGTTCGCCTTACCAAATTCATTTTCCTTCACAGGCAGCTCATTGCTTTTTGATTTTTTCTTTGGCAACTTTTTCTCAGTTTCCTTATCATGGATTTCTTCCCGTTGCCTTTTGCGCTGATTTCTTTTTGTCATAAATCTCACTCGCAGTTTCTACACAGTCAAAAGGATGTCAGTTCTTTTTATAGGGAATCAAGAAAAATAAGCAATAACCATTATAAACCAACCTGAAGAAATGTTAAAATACAGCAACCCATTTGATACTGAAGCATTTCATACATCACCTCTGCAAATAATGAAAGCTGCAAAAATGAAATTCACTAGATGTTAAAAAGGTAGGAATAAAAACAAAATCTGCTTTAGATATCATGAAGTTAAAAATGAAAATATATATAGGATGACAAATATTAAAAAAATGTAGATATAAGGCAGAAAGGTAACGAGGAAAAAGAAACCTCAAATGTTGATTCTTCAATGTCCTTATCAGTATAATCCAAAAGTGAATCCAGTGAAAGCGACACCGGTCGCAACTGCAGGCATTAAAACTCATAATTAGACAAATACAGAATATTAGATTGTTTATGAATAAAAAAACATTTTCCTTCACAGAAGTTCAGTCCATGCTTCAAACATATCATTCACTTACTTTAGAATCCTTGCTCCACTTTGTTTGTAGAATCAATCCAGGATGCTTCAGAGAAGGTTCTTCAGGCTTCCTCTTTTCTTTTGACTCTTTGCTAGAGTTACTTCGGAATTCATCTTTACTATCTCTGCCTTCTTTTGGGTTTCCCCCCTCTGATTTCCCCCCCTTGACATCACAAGTATCCTTCGTGTTAACCTTTTTCTTGTCATTTGGAGACTCCACGTTAGTTAACTTTTCATCCTTTTTATTCTCCTTGTCAGCCTTGATTTCTGATTTACTTGAACTTGCAGAATTACCTTGTTTTTCTGAACATGTTTGCTTACCTATATTTGAGGTCTCATCACCAGCCTGAACCACCTTTTTCTCATCCTCATCACCTTCATTCTTAATTCCTGCTACTTCATCCTTAGCTTGTGTAGCAGGAACCTTTCTTTTAGGCACCCTCTTAATAATTTTCTTCTTTATAGTTGTTTTCACACTGGTATTCTCTACAGCCGCAGGAGCTGCAACTGAATTATCCTTTGGTTTATCTTCAGAGCATCCTGTTTCAACCTCCACTTTTGCCTCAAGGGGAACACCATTGCCTTCACTCTGATCATTTTTACCAACAGCTTCCTTTTTTATAATTTTTTTCCGTACAAAAGTTTTCATCCCAGCACTACCAGCAGAAGATTCTTCCTGTTGACCGGCAGTCTCTGATTTAGTTTTCTGCTCTCCAGCATCTTCCTCAACCCTGTTGGTCTGTTTGTTAGCAGTATTTACTTCTGCAGCTCTCTTATTTGCAACTTTCTGTTTGACAATCCTCTTTATAACCTTTTTCTTCACCGACTTCACAGCACCTGTCTTAGCAGCAGTAGCAGGAGGAGCTTCACTTTCTTTTTTCTCAGGACCTCCTTCCACAGCTATTCCACCTCCATCTTTTACCTGAACTTTATTTTCACCCCTAGCAACCTTTCCTTCAACTGCACCTCCTTCAATACAACTCCCATCTTTCTCCGTTTTGTTAGCAACTACTCTGTGACTAGATGACACAGACTGAATCCTTTTTCCTGATTTTCCTTTTTCAGTTTGTTTTGTAGAATCTGCTTCCTTGTCTAGTCAACATAAATGAAAATTTTGAAGTAAAGGGAAGAAGATATTGATCCAATTCATAACTGATCTACCCATATATGTAAGAAAATGCATAAGACAATGAAATTTGTAAATAATCAATTCACCTTTTGATCCTTCCTTCCTCTCCTTTAATTTCTGAAAGTAAACAAAATTTCCATTAGTCAAGTAGGTAACACCTTCTCTATTACGTATCTTATTACAATATATACATGTAGAGAAAGATATAAGTAAGGGCCACCAATAAATCCTTCTAAACTCAAAACTGATCAAGTTGTTTGGAATTGACAGTTTCCTTGCGTGCAATGCTCAAAGTTATTGTTTGTGTAAAATTTTACAAATTTGGCACAAATCCAGGGACCAAGATGTTTAGCATGCATAACACCCATTTAAGTAAAGCATAACCATCAAAGGTTTTGGCATTTTGCAATCTGTTAATACTTCCAGTTTGTCGTCTGCTGTTCTGTGGACCAACGTGTCTACTTATAAATCACATGTTCACATTTCACATGAATAGACTAAGCATATGCATTTTCTTAACAAGGCCCATGCATAAATACACAGACATGCATTTCTTCGGACATTCAATTTAGGATCAGGAAATCAAACAGAAAAGGCAGAAAACAATAAAATTGGAAAATACCTCTCTTTTCAAAGAAAGCTGGCGGTCCCTCTCAGAAACTGCTTTTCTGTGAGCTAACCATTGGGCTCGCCATGTATCAAGTGAAGGGAGGCATTCAGATAAATCTGGAACAAACAGTACGGTGACCTCTTTATGGCTAAACAGTCCATCCTTGCCAATTCTGTCATAATGTATCTGCAAATAACCAAAACTCAAAACTCAAAAACTAGATTCTTGTATGTCCAAGAAACAAAAGTTAGCTTAAGATACAGCAAGAAACAATTGAATACAACTTCTGAGCTCATCTGATACAAAATGTGATAATGAATTCTTGCCACCCACTAAACTAGAAACCAGATAAGTTTTGCACAATTCAACAATATCAACCAGCTAAAAATTAGAAAATTTCCTTAAGGTTTGGCTACCATATTGCCACCATGTATAGTTGCATATTTCCTTAAGTTTTGGGTACCATTTTACAAAAGCATATATATTTGTGAAGATCAAATAGGTTAGACCCTGAACAATATTTGTAATTGCAACTTTTCTAGTCAAGCTCTTGAGATAATGAAACATGATAGGAAGAAAGCACCTAATTTCCCCATTTTAGCAATAGGTTTCACGTACAATAGAATGAACATTTTTACAATTGAGCCTGAGCAATAGGTTCAAAAAATAAAATAACTGAGGGTCGCAAAGAATTATTTTGATTAAAAATATTCAGACTTGAAGAAGAAATGCTTTTGAAATGCTTTTACCACTTTTGTCAATTCCGAAAACCAATATGACAAGGTTTCTAGTGATAATCAGATTGAATAATAATACCTCAAGGAAAGGATTCCAATGCTGACATTTCTTCAAATCAAGATTAACATCCTTTGCATACCTGCTCCAGTAAAATAATTCTCCAGATGAGAAATGAATCAAGTTATACATAGCATTCAACTAGAAGTGGACAGGACAAACCTAAGGGCCGTTTGAATTAGAAAGAACTCGTCAACAGTAGGATTGCTGCCATCAGCATAAATACAAGGCCCACCAATTGCCATGAAAGAATGATCCTTTTTAAGAACAGCAAACCTTAGAATATTGCAAATATGAGGTCTGCGGTCATCAGGGACTTTTTCAGATGACAGCTCTTCCAACGCACTCCTGCTTAAGCCACTCATCAAAATAATCTGAACAAAATCACAAACATACATTACTAAAGCATGATTCAAATCATATTTGATATGAATCTTCAATATTCCTATCAAAGAAATTCAAAGGGAAAAGCAGATAAGAGATCTTAAATCCTGCAAGAATTATACACATCAATTGTACAAAAAAAAACTACAATGCTTACTTAAATCACACAGTCCCTTGTGCTTCAAGTTTACACTGTCATAAAAGTCAAAATATGATGCAATAACTTTCATAATAGGGAAGAATTCTCTTCCTTTCAGCATATGAACTTTAACAAACTGCACCAATCCTTACAGTACTTCAGTACGTTCAAATGAGTTTCATAACAAATTAACAAACAATCTGCAGGATTACTATATTTGATCATCCTTATACTGAGTTGACCAACATATACCCCTCAGGTTTTGCTTAATCATGACAGTATGGATAACAAAAGAGAACCGTTGGAAAACTGGATTCTATGCTTTAGTCTTCTAGATGAAACAAACAAACATAGGGAATAATACCAGTGTACCAAGTAATTATAATGCCAAATCGACCAAAATAATAGCTATAAGGCAAACACTGCTGGAAGACGAGTCCTCTCAATTGCCATCCAAACAAAAAATATCATTATTTCAGGAAACTCACATCCAAAGTAGCACATTATTTCAATGAAGCTGGATTCGTAAAACCACTACTGAAATGGAAGTTACATTGATACCAAAGCAAACATTCAAAGTTCAATGCTTTAATCAGCAAGAACTCAGTTTCATCATTCAGATATTATGTTCAAATGGCCGAAGACAACCCCTATAATGAAATAAAATGAAACTACAGCTTTGTATAGATGCTACATTTAGAAATGACCCACCTTCGCATTCCACACTGTACTTCCCTGTTCAGGCTTTTCAGGTTCAGCACACACAAGCTTGCTGGAAAGTTCTTTTAATTCAGCTAAACTATCTTCAATGTAATCATGCTCAAAGCTGCTCCACTCAAAAGAAACTAAACTATTACAATTTCATAAAAGCATAAGATGCAAAATCATTTCGTTGATTTGATGAGGGAAAAATGAGGAAGGATGCTGATTTGGCTTCCAGGACTACTTAAGTTTCGACAACGAATAATTGGCTCAATTGTTTTGTTATTCCACAAAGCAAACGTCCAAGCTTCATGGAAAACAATGCATTCACATACTAAAAATAACTAATTGATTAAGAAATTAACAGCTCACGGATAAAACATCTATATCCATGATTGCAAGACCCCTTCAGTCTTTAGAAGGCAAACGAAGAAATGAATGCTGGCTGAGATGCCAAAAGCCTATTCAAGTAACAAAGACATCCAGGAGGGATACCACATACCTGACATGAGTATGCATGGAGAGCTTAAGATTCTCCTTTGGCCAGTTTATAACAACCTACAACAGTTGAAGATAGGTAAAACAGAATACCTAAGAATGCAAATTTAATGCACAACAGAATTTTGAAAGAAAGAGGAAAAGACCTTTGAAAATTCAGGAGACACAAAAAGTCTTGGATATTGCTTATCAATTGATAGATAACCTCTCTCTACATCTGTCAAGTTGGATGAATATACCTGCAAGCAAGTAGAACATTTCTAAAAGGATTAAGAACATTTCCAAGGCATGAGTATACAGAAAGGAGGGGGGAATACATATCAATATTACAGGAAAATATATTGGAAATGGTCTCCAACTCAGAAAAGTTCAATAAATCCTCTAGAATAGGGGTAAATTTTCATAAATTGGAAAAACTGAGTTGCAACGAACCACCACAGTTTAGAGCAGTCTGCCGAAATAAACCCAGGAAGCTCTGAAAGTTTTGAAATAGTCTCCATAGAAAGTATACGATGTTTACTCGATAAGGAAAAGAATGGGAGGATGTGGAAAAGAAAACAACCAAAGAAATTAGAGAATTGAAGGAGCAAACTGAAACCTAAGTAAAGAATAAAAAGAAGGTGCCCCAGAAACAAAGGGTCAAAACAACACACTCAAAATAAGTGAGCAACGGCACATAAGCACATGAAGAATTTTCCAGGTTTAGGAACCAAGCAACAAGCCCCGCAGACCATGAGGCAAATACCAACAAGCAGCAGCAAAAGATTTGAATGCCCATGAAAGAGCAATAACAGGAAGATATACGATACAAATCAGATTCCAAAAGGAAAAAAGAAACTTCTTGAAGAAGTTCAAACTAAATTCGAACGGAAGCTCTGGCATTGTCCTTTTACCTTGCATACATATTCTCTCCTTTTTTCTTTAAGAGGTGAAAGGCGCCTTCAGCAAATAGAGAACAAGAAGTTAATTACGAAGACTGAGAAACACAAGGAGCTAAACATTCAGAACTAGAGCAGGATGGAATGTAAAACATCAAGATCCACCTATGCAAAACTTCACGACGTTGGGATTTTCGCCTCAAAGGTCGAGGCTCTTTTGTCAAAGATGGACCACGGTGATCCCTAGAAACTCTTGGTGAAGTTCTTTCACGTGTAACTTCAAGTGCACGCTTGCGCTCTCGTTCTCTCTCCTTCTCCAGCTCTCTTTCCTTCTCCCGTCGCTCCAAGATGCGTAGACGTTCGCGTTCTCGCTCTCGTTGTCGTTCGCGCTCCTGTTCCCTCTCTCTGTCTTTCTCTCTTTCACGCAAATTGTCCCGGCGACGCTCCTCCTCTCTCATCTCAAATTCCCTAAGGTAACCAGCCCTGTCGTCCTTGCGTTCATCAATCCTAGTATGACCACTGCGTGATAATGTATTACCAGGATATTCAGACTCAAGGGTTGTAACATGAAGTCTCTTTGTTCCATAATCTCTACCTGGTGGTAAGCTCACACCATAACCAGGGTTTGAAGAACCAGGCGGATACATGAGATTATCAACATTTCTCCTTGGAGCTGCCCCTAATATCGAAGGGGTTTGTCCATCATAAGAAGAAGAGCTCAGCAATGATGAAATCCGAGGATCAGTGTCCATTCTTCCTCCATAAGGTAAAAGATCTTGGGTGGAATGACGAGTAGCAGCACTCCTTGCTGCAAGATAATCAGCTTGTCTGCCAGAAATGTGTTGCTACTCAGTCTAGTAAGCAATATATTACATTCTAACAAACAGTCAACAGACCGTCACCAGAAAGGATGAGAACATTGACCTTGGCCATATATCACAAGGATATTACTACAAGTGAAGATCTGTTGCTATTATGCACAAACATCTTTAATTGGAAATTGTACAGTATATATTCTACAAAAATGATAAATACCTCGAACTACTATCATGAGAGACTGATTGAGCTTTGAGCAATTGTTCTTGTCGAAGCAAGACAGCTTGATCAAGACGGTCATATATGTCAGGCTGTTACAGAAGATAGTAAACATTAAAGATAGTAAACCAAAGGAGAACATGGAACAAAATTACAAAACGGAGAAGGGTGGAGCATATTTATATCCAGAACATGAAAAGGAGCAGAATCAGAAACATTAGGAAATTGCTTGACCTGATGCTGGTGACCAAAAATAGCAGAATCAGAATATCTTCCAGCTGGCTCAGTAGGCAAATCCCTCCCCAGATAACCACCATGTCCTTCTCCAAATTGTCTTCTCTCCACAGTAGGATAGTCAGGAATCTTATCCGCATACATTTGATCACCTTTGTGACTATAACCGAGACTTGATGATGAAACATAGTCAGTGGATGCAAATTTTGGTGAATCTGACAGAGGCGTGGCATATGCATTACAAGCTTCCAAAGCTGATGCTCCAGTCCCTTTGGAACTTGCAGCAGGAACCTAGTGCATATAAAAAAAATCATCAAATTCAAATTTCACTCAATACAATTTAACAATATTTTTGGTTACCAAATTTAATGATATTGCATGTATCATAAACTCCCAAGGAAAAGAAAAACAGCATATAGTAATAGAAATCAACCTTGTCCTTGAATATCTATGATCGGGCTTGACAATTAAAGAAAAAACTGAAGATTTACAAATTACAAGAGCAAACTCATGTGGATAAAACAGATTCCACTGACCTGCTGAGTAGCACTCAAAGCAGATGTGCCATATATGGAGCTATACTGACCCCCATAATGAGCTGAAACTGAGGGAAGGGTTCTGTATCCACCGACTTCTGCATCTTGAGAACTACCTAAAATTGATGAATGCCGAGAAGACAATGACATTTGAGATCCCCCATCAGGTCTTCCAACAGAACTACCAGAATAACCAGCACCCAACTACAAAATTTTGCCAAAATTGTAAACAAAATCAGACCTATGATAAGTCTTGAAACACATGCTAAAGTGCCATTGCAAGGGAAAATCCAGGAATTTAGATGCGTTCTCACACCTCAAAATCCAATAAAGATTTGATACGTTCAGCTACAATAAAGATTTTGGAATAATAATTTGAAAACAAAAAGATTAAGACGTCAATATCAAAGCAAGTAAAATTTATCTGATTTTCTCACACAAGCAACCAGTATAACGATACAAAAACGTTTCAAAACCAGTTACATTCAATCCCATCATACTAAATGACAAATTAAAACACACCCATTACAAACGAATTACAAAAGAGGAAAAGGTATATTTAATACGAAAAATAGGATGGAAAAAAGGCTCACATTTTGGGAATGGGAGTATCCGGATTGGCCAACGTAAGGCTGCTGCCCGTAGGCATTCGTCTCTCTGGACGAATACATTAAAACTAAATTAAATCTGCAATAAACAATGTAATGATAAAAGAAAATAACAAACAATTCAATACGTTTTGCGTTTCGTAAATATAAGTGCAGAAGCTATAAAACAATAATTTTCTTTAATGAAAATCGGTTAATAAAAAAAATAAGAAAGAAAAGGCGATGGAAAATTACAAATACGATAGGCAAAAACAAGTTGTTGAAAATTAGGGAAAAAATGCAATCGGCAAACCCTAACGCATGAAGACTGGTAAAAAGGGGTACTGTAAAGATGACTTTAAGCTGTAGACTTTAAATAAATACTCAAATAAATAAAGGGTAGTCTACACAGGAGGTCCCTTTTATTTGGAGCGTATTCTATTTTAGTCACTCAATTTGAAAAAAAAATTAAAATGGCCACTTATTAGATCGTTGATGTTTTGAACATCCGACCGTTAACCTACGTTAATTTAAAAATGTTTAATTTTAATTTTGACCCCTAAACTTTTAAAAGTTTATTTTTTTCAAACAAAAACCTAAAAAACTCTTCCTCTCCTTTAACCTAACCGTCGTCGTTTGTCTTGCCGCCGCCACCGTTTATCTTGCCACCAATTTTGAACAACCATCAGTTATCGCCCGTTCTTCTACGACGAACCAAGGCCAACGAAGATAGTATCATCTTGCAGTTTCTCAATCAATTTCACTGCCAAGACATGTATAAAAATATATTTAAATATAAATTGTTCTGAATTCAGTAAAATTGTAATTTCCTCTTAATATTCAACACTAACCTTGGACAACAGCCCCCTCATTTGGGCGCTCATATCTTTCTCTATCCTTCAAGATCTTCTTAATGATCTTGTCATCAGTTACCACAGTCACAATTTTTCATGAAACCAACTCCAAAATAATCAGAAGTGTGGTATTTATAGGAACTGCGCCTTCAGCACCAGTGGCTGGCTTCCCCTTCTTGCCAAAGCCATCTTTATTATAGTAAAGAGTAGGGTCAAACATCAGAACAAGAACCGGTCATATTTACCTTCATGATAAGAAAATAAAGAGAAAAAAAAAACTCACATTGTGGCTTCACTGTAAGAAGTACTTCTCCTCCTTCTTCATTGTCTTAACTGTTTTTTTTTTCAATGCAGGTAGAATAGTCATGTTCATAGAAGAAGAAAGAAACACAAGTGCTTTAGGATTTACAAGTGACATAACAGGAGGGAAATAAAATGTAGGAAAATGGCGTAGTCAATACAAACCATCCTTAACAGTAAACTATATGCCATCAACTTTTACCACCATTGTGCCGTCCTCGAGCTTAGCTTCATAGTTAATTGCATTTGAGACACAAATCCATTGTTAAACCTTACTCAAAACAGTCATCCTCTTGGTATAATATCCTTGATATAACTATTAAAACAAGGAACGGATTATGATGTGACCTAGCACTTCATCATCCTTTAGATTCTCCCATTCCTCTCCTTCAATTAGTATCTTTTTAAATAACCCACCATCTTTGTAGACGTCCTTGACACTTGTTCAAGATAACAACTCAACATCGAATTGGAGGGTTGCATTAGGGGGAATGGTTGGTGGCAAGCCAGACTCACCATATGCTAGCTCATGAGGAATGGTGAAAATAGCATTTTTCACCTTTCTTCATTGTCTTAATACATTCGTCCCCTTTAATAACTTGTCCTGTAAACATAAAAGGGAAAGCAGAAATATCAAATTAAAAGCCAGTTGGGTTAGAGGAATAGTTTTTAGGTTTTTGTTTGAAAGGGGTGAAAAAAATGAACTTTCAAAACTTAGTGGTCAAAATTAAAATTAAACATTTTTGAATTAACGGAGGTTATCAGTCGGGTGACCAAAACAATAACTATCGAAAACATAAGTGGTCATTTTAATTTTTTTTAAATTGAGTGACCAAAATAAAATACGTCCCAAATAAAAGAGGCCTCCGATGTAGATTACCCATAAATAAATAGCGAGGATTGAGAAAGTAGATTTTTTATTTGTTTTTCGTACCAAGTCAAGCGTCTTTAACAGCGGGCTTTGAAAAAAATATATCTCAGCCCTATGTTCCTTCAACGGGCCTCAATTAGG
Source organism: Hibiscus mutabilis (assembly GCA_019671005.1). Taxonomy (NCBI): domain Eukaryota; kingdom Viridiplantae; phylum Streptophyta; class Magnoliopsida; order Malvales; family Malvaceae; genus Hibiscus; species Hibiscus mutabilis. The sequence continues at coordinate 16,543,591 of CM033720.1, read as the reverse complement.
ACCACCTGTTTACCCAACAACTTTTTAGTTTAGTTTTCTCATTAGTTTCTCTACTATTCATAAATTATATATTGCATCCATATACTTTAATTTGATCAATGTTAATCTTTATAATTTTTAAACTTTAAAATTTTAGTCTTGCATCACACAATGTGACTAAATTACATGGCCTAAAATGATAAAATTGGAGAACACAACTATGATTTTGGGTCAAGAGTGAAATTTCAAAATTCGAGATGTACAAAACTGAAACGGTCAAATTAGATTTCACATAATACAATGACTAATTGAGGAATTTGAGTTATTTTTTTATCTTTGAAGGGAGGAAATTTCAATTTTGTTATTTTCTCTTCAATGCAACTTTTTCATGATTTATACTTAAAAAATTTATACATGAACAAGTGTAGATTGTAGATAGTAAATAGAATTAGATTTACTATGAATAACATAGTCGTTTAATTATTCTAGAATTCTTATCTTTTAGATAAAACTATTCTATATCTAGAGTAATTATACTTGTGTTGTGACTCTTTCTATCTAGTCTACTTTAAAAGAGTTTTACATGTATTTTACGTGAGATATAGAATTATTAACAAAGTATCAATTTGAACTCTGTCTCAAAACCTTCCGTTTCTACATGGTATCAATATAGGATTTTCGATCCTCTTTTCAAATCCTATTGTCTGGAGATTATTCCCTTACTTCCATCGCTTGAGTGGAAACCTTCTATAATCTCAATCGGTGAAACACTATGCCGTTGGGAGAGGTAAGGAGGAATACGTCTCGAGCACTATGAAGATTCCATTAGCAACAAACCATACTTACATGACCTGGTTGAGCGAGAATCACATGATCATCAACTCCATGACATAAGAAGTTAGGGAAATTTTCATGTTGTACAATACAGCCGCAGAGATCTAATTCTGAAAGTAATGTAGAACTTTTCAACATTGAAAAAATATCAGTAGTGTTACACATGAGGAGATGTCAATCACATAATACTACAATATCATGTGCCAACAAATTGATTTGTTTGAGACTAATGATTAGCAGTGTGTTGTAGATGTGGCAGTTTATAAAAACCGCATCTCACATAGAAGAATCATTCAATTCTTTTCTGACCTTAACAGTGAATTCGACAGGGTGAGCAGCAAGGTCCTTAGTTCTAAACTATTGTCATCCCTTTGAGAGAGAAGAAACTCGAAAAGGCTTCATGATAATGAATTTTCCTTATTTTGCTAGATCTGCACCATTTACTCATTTTACAACTCCTATCAGCAAACCAAGGAGTGGCAAAGATGACCACATCATCTGATTCGTCGTATGCCTTTACTACACTTGAAGGTAGTCTTTCCTTTGCAAATGTTGTTGATAAAATGAATTTTATAACTTGGATTGTGAATTCTAATGCCTCTGACCATATGATAGAGATATGAGCTTGTTTATAAATTTTACCAAAATAGGGACTAAACTCAATATAAAGATAGCAAATGATTCCTTAACATTTGTTACAGATTCTTAGGCTGATTCGTAGGCTTAATCTTAGGGTAATTTATATTGTAATTAATGTGATATATTATGTTACCAAGTTTAGGAATATTCGAATTGTATATATACCCATATACGTTTGATGAATAATATACAAGAGAAACACGTTCTCAACTGAAATTACATGGTAACAGATGTCCTAGGTATATTCGAGTGTTTTTATTTTTTTTTTCATTTTTTGGGTTGTTGGGTATCAAAAGAAAGGGGTTTTGACCGTTCTTCATTGGCAAACTTTGGCGGCCCTTCTGTCGACACCGTCAGTACCAAGAGGACCACCAGACGCCGATCTGTCGATCTAGAGATTTCGGTCACCAGAATCCCCGGGCGTGAGCCACACGCGCCGCCACAAGTTCACGCCCTTTTTTCATGCGCTAGCACGTGAAAGCGTGTGGTTGCGTGTTTTGTCGCCACATTCTTCTGCCACCATCTCTGCTTGTTTTCGACCACACCCCTACCGTCGGTCTTTTCTTCGGACACGTTTTTGGGTTGGGTATCTCCTCTTTGGTACCAGTTTGATTACCGGTTTAATTTCTTTTGTGGTTATTTCCTTCGTTGCAATTATGGCTGACAAGAAGGTTGAGTTTATGTCTGATATTGTTCTGATTACTTCTAAAATTATTGATCATAAGTTAAATGGTTTTAATTTTCTCGATTGGAACCATACGATTGAGTTATATTTGCTAAGTATTTCTATGGACAGTCATTGACTGATGATCCTCTTACGGATGATTCTCGACTTCCTTGGATGAGAGAAGATGTTCGCTTGTATATCCAGATCCGCAACTCCATTGATAGTGAGGTGGTGGGTCTAGTTAATCATTGCAAAAAGGTGAAACAATTGATGACTTATTTGCAATTTTTATATTTCGGTAAAGGAAATTTCTCTCGTATCTACGATTTTTGTTAGAGATTTTACAGGGCTGATAAAGAAGATCGAACTTTCACCAGTTACTTTATGGACTTCAAAAAGACATATGAAGAGCTTAATATGTTGCTTCCTTTCAGTGCTGGTATAGAGGTCCAACAGAGCCAGCAAGAGAAAATGGCGTTTATGAGCTTTCTAGCCGGTCTTCTGCCAGAATTTGAGACTGTCAAATCTTAAATTCTTTCTAGTTCAAAAATTTTTAGTCTAGACAATGTTTTTCGGAGGGTTCGTCGTACTAAAAATTCTTTGCATGCCTTGTCTCCTCAACATATCAGTGTTTTACTTAGTCGTGTTCCCACTACCAAATCTGGAAAACAATATTCCAAAGGTAGTGGCCCTAATAGATACATGGGGTCTGGGTTTGACAAATTTGATCAGCAGTTTGGAGTTCGTGGATAAGAGCACGGAGAAGTTGTGCCACTATGTCATAAACTGGGATATATCAAGCGTGATTGCTGGAAGCTGCAGTCTAAGAAACCTCACTTTGCTCATATTGCTTCTAGTGCATACACTTCTTCACCAGCTGTTACAATCTATGTTGATGAGTATGCCAAGTTCTTTCATCTTCAAGAAACTATGAAACAGCCTTCCGTCCCGTTTCTGCCCTTGTTGAGTCAGGTAAACCCAATACATGTCTTGTTTCAACCTCATCAAAATGGGTCATTGATTCTGGTGCTACAGATCATATGACAGGTAACCCCAATCTCCTTTCTCACTTTAAAACCCATCCATCTCTCACTCCTGTTACTTTAGCCGATGTTCTACATCTAATGTTATTGGCACTGTCATCTCGAATCCTACTCTATCTCTTACTTTGTCCCTTGTTTTGAGTTCGCCAAAATTATCCTTTAATCTGATGTTTGTTAGTAAGCTTACTCATACTCTTAATTGTTGTGACTTATTTTTTACTGATTATTGTTTGTTTCAGGATCTTTTGACGAAGAAGACTATTGGTAAGGGACATGAGTTTGATGGTCTCTGCATCTTTGACACCTAAGAACCATAACCTATTGCATGCACTGGGATTATCACTCCTTTAGAAGAACATTGTCGATTGGTCATCCTTCACTTCCCTCTTTGAAGAAACTTTTTCCCTAGCTTTTCAAGTTAAAGTCTTTAGATTGTGAGTCTTGTTTATTTGCTAAGCATCATCGCCTTAGTTCAAGTCCCCGAATCTATAAACGAGCCTCAGCTCTATTTGAGTTAGTCCACTCTGATGTTTGATGTCATAGTCATGTTATCTCTAAACATGGTTTTCAATATTTTATTACTTTTTTAATGATTATTCTCGAATGACATGGCTTTATTTGATGAAATCTCGTTCTGAATTGTTTACTCATTTCACTTCTTTTTGTGCTAAAATTTGAACCCAGGTTGGTACACCTGTACAAACCTTGAGAAGTGATAATGCAAAAGAGTGTCTCATGTCCTTTTAAAAAATACATGCTTGAGTAAGGTATTCTCCATCAAACCTCCTGTATTGACACCCATTCTCAAAATAGTGTTGCTGAATGTAAAAATAGACATCTACTAGAAACTGCTCGTGCCTTATTATTTCAAATGCAGGTTCTCAAATGTTTTTGGGTTGATGTCGTGTCTATGCAGGTTCCCAAATGTTTTTGGGCTGATGTCGTGTTTACTGCCTATTTTTTAATCAATCGTATACCTTCTTCTGTTCTGTTAGGTAACATCTCTTTCTATACTCTTCTTCCAACTAAAAATTTGTTACCCATCTCCCCAAATTTTTTTGGTTGTACTTGTTCTGTTAGGGATGTTCATCCTTAGGCTACAATGCTTAAGCACAAGTCTTTGAAGTGTGTGTTTTGGGGTATTCTCATGGAAAAAAGGGTATCGTTGTTATTGTCCTAGTCTGGGTAGGTATCTTGTGTCTGTTGATGTTACTTTTTTGGAACAAACAACATTTCCTTTTTCTTCAGGTTCTGTGCATCAAGAGGAGGAGGATTTCTTAATTTATCATGTCTCGTCATCCTTGGATTTGTCCTCCTCTACATTGGTTTGGCCTTCATCTGTTAAACCTCTCATCAAAAACATCTACACCCGTCGGCCACACCCGCCTAGCTTTGACCTAATTCTAGATTCATGCCTTGATGAGCCAATATCTTCGTCATCAGATCCGCCTACCATTGATGATCTTGATCTTGACTTTCCTATTGCTCTTTGAAAAGGTAAACGTACTTGTACATATCACATTTCTTCTGTTGTTTCCTATAATAGTTTGTCTTCCTCTTCTCATGCTTTTCTTACATCCCTAGATAATATTTCTATTCCTAAAACTGTTTGAGAGGCATTAGCTCATCATGGATGATGTACAACTATGCTTAAGGAAATGACTGCTCTAGATGTCAATGGTACGTGGGCCTTGGTACCTTTTCCCACTAGTAAACAAGCTATTCGATGTAAGTAGGTGTTTACTGTTAGTTTAATACTGATGGCTCTATTAATCGATTGAAAGCCTGTCTTATTGCCAATAGATATGCTTAGACCTATGGCGTGGATTATTCTAATACTTTTTCTCATGTTGCTAAACTTGCTTATGTCAGGTTATTTATCTCACTTGCATCCATTTTTGATTGGTCGTTACATCAATTGGATATAAAGAATGTATCCTCCATGGTGACCTTCAGGAGGAAGTATATATGGTGCAACCACCTAGTTTTGTTGCTCAGGGGGGAGTATGGGAAAGTATGTCATCTAAAGAAATCTCTATAAGGCCTAAAACAAAGTCCTCGGGCTTTGTTTGGAAAGCTTAGTTAGGCTATTGAGAAGTTCCGGATGCAAAAAATAGAGTCAGACCATTTTATTTTCTTTCGAAAATCTGATGGGGCATTATCCTTTTAGTTGTATATATGGATGATATTGTTCTCACTAGAAATGACACTAGCAACATTTATTCTCTGAAGTCTTTTCTCCATACTCAGTTCCACACCAAAGATTTAGAGGTGTTAAATTACTTCTTGGGAGTTAAGGTGAACAGAAGTAAAATAAAAAAGGAATCTTTCTATCCCAAAGAAAGTATGTGCTTGATATATTATCGGAGTCGGGAAAATTAGGTGCTAAACCTTGTAGCACCCCAATGGTCCATAATCTACAATTAACCAAAGAAGAAGAATTATTTGACGATCTTAGAAGGTACAAAAGGCTTATTGGAAAGTTGAATTATCTCACTGTAACGCTTTTTGATATTGCTTATCCAATGAGTGTTATGTTCCAATATATGTCATCACCAGCTGTCAATTATTGGAAAGTAGTAGAACAAGTTTTGCATTATCTGAAAAGTGCTCATGGAAGTGGAATTTTATACGGCAATCATGATCATACTAGAATTAAATGTTTTTCAGACTCGAATTGGGCAGGATGCAAGGAAGATAGAATATCCACCTCAAGATATTGTGTGTTTGTTGGAGGAAATTTGGTTTCATAGAAAAGTAAAAAACAGAATGTGGTCTCACAATCAAGTGCAGAAGCTGAGTATAGAGCAATGGCCAAGTCCATATGTGAAATCATATGGGTACATCAGCTCTTCGATGCGGTAGGGATTAAAGTTTCACTACCTGCAAAACTTTGGTGTGATAATCAAGCTGCGCTCCACATTGCTTCAAAATCCAATTTTTCATGAACAGACGAAACACATTAAAATTGATTGTCACTTCATTCGCGAAAAGATACAACAAGGTTTGATTTCTACCAGTTATGTGAAGACCGAAGAACAACTAGGAGATATTTTTACAAAGGCCCTCAACAAAATATGAATCAGTTACCTATGTAACAAGTTGGACATGACTAATATCTATGATCCAACTTGAGGGGGAGTGTTACAGATACTTAGGCTAATTCGTAGGCTTAATCTTAGGGTAATTTATATTGTAATTAATGCGATATATTATGTTACCTAGTTTAGCAATATTCAAATTGTATATATACCCCTAATGTTAGATGAATAATATACAAGAAAAACTCGTTCTCAACTGAGATTACAAACGCTATTGAAGGGAGTGTGACAATTCAAGTCAATCATGATATTGAATTAAAATCAATTTTTTATGTTCCACCTAGCATGCAACTTGTTATATGTTAGTAAATTATCACTTAACTTGGGATGTTGAACTAAATTCGATATATATGGTTGCAATTTCCAGTTATTGAACTTGGAAAAGACGATTGAAAATGCTAATGTAACCCCTTCGACCCGGCCTAGTCGCAAGACCGAACCGAGCGAGCTACATTAGGTTTATCGAAGTAAATCGGGAAGATGGAACCTAAATCGCGTCCATTTTTTTTTCTTTTATCTTGTCTAGATGCTTTATTACTTTCCTACATATACATACTATTCACAGGTGAGAACTCATCTCAAATGGGCATCGAAACGATATTCAATTGGACACAAACGCAAATTAGGGACTAAAATGCAATTTCAGCAAAATACATGGACTTTTCCCAATTTTAAGTTACCAACCTTTAATTAATATATTTCATGCTTACATGTCAAAAAATAGCTCAATACGATCATCCAATCTCAATCAATTGCATTACCAAGATTCATGGACTAAAACGCAAGAAAACAGAACCTTCTTTCCATGACATAAACAGCTTTAACGGCCACCTGTATTGATACGCCACTAGCCGTATCGATATGGCCTAACAACACCGTTTCGATATGTTGCAAGCTGTACTGGTACGCCACGTCGGATTTAAGCATAATTTAAAGTTTATCAAAGACTGTACCGATACTAGTTACAGGTGTTTCGGTACATGGGATCTATCCCAAAGAGCATTTTCCAGTAGCGTAATATCGTACCGATACCCCTGAGCCTGTACCGATATGCTTAAGCTTATCTTGCTTAACCATACCGATACTCGAACACCCGTACCGATCCCAGGTGCCTGAGTTCGCCTAGCCGTATCGATAATGTCCCCCGCGTATCGGTATGCCTAGGCCTGTAATGTCACTTTTAGCTGGTTTATCATACATTCAACCACACCGAAACATCTTAACATGCTCCTAACATACATCCAACATACTCAGGGTTCAAACCACATCAACGCATTACAGATTCAACAACGTTTCATGACATTTTGCTTCAAATGTAAATCTATAGGCATGCACCCTATAAAACCATTCAAACAACACATAAAACTCCAAACCATCACCAAAATCAAACCATAAAGGCCTTTTACAAAACAAGAGCATCTAAACAAACTTTTTCAAACAGGGAGTTCAACAAAACATCTCCCAAATAACCACGAAAACCCCTATTGCCCTTATTACTTATAGTCTCGTTCAAACATACTTTGGTTACCAAGTCTTGTACCGATCCCTTACTTCCTGCTGCCTTCCAAGCTTTTAATTCTCTGCATTGATGGACAAAGAGAGCGTAAGCACACTAGGCTTAGTGAGGAGTGCTAAAAAACAAAACACCATCAATGCATTTAAAACCATTTCTCAACAACACATTGAAATCTCATTTCAATCATTCTTTAAACATCATTTAAACATTACTATTGAAACATCATGCCTTGAAAACCATGCACTTTTCATCTTTAAAAAAACCAACATATTAAACCATATGCAATATGAATCATTTACAATAGCAAATTCCATTGCTAGACCTCAATTTAAGCCTTCCCATGCATAACAACCATATGCAAAGCTTAAAGAGTAAATGTATGACATGTATCATTAACCAACAGCAAGTTCCATTGCTAAACCTCAATTTAAGCCTTCCATGCATAACAACCATATGCAAAATTTAAAGAGTAAACATGTATAAATTACATTATACAACATAAACTTTCTAATGATACATCAACAATTATATTGGCTCACAATTGATCATTAACCAAGTTCATTTACCAAAAGAGTTCATCGAATACACGGATTCAACAAGTGTTTACCCAACATTTCATACATTCTCACCAGCAACACAAGGTTCACACACTAGAGTTTTCGGTACACATAAACCCCTCCACCGTTGTGACACCCATGGTGGAGTATTCGGTACACCACATAAACCCCTTAACACCACTCATCGGTAGATGTATAACCCACTAACGGGAGTTTACGGTACCATATAACCCCTCGACCGTTAGGGTACTTGGATGGAGTATTCGGTACACCGTATAAAACCCCTCAACATCCAAGGCGACTTATTATAGTGCACTATCAATCCTATGGACGGCCAACTATATCCGATAACAATTTTTAAACCACATCACTTGCCAATATAATTAACCATTTAACATTTACCTCACTGTTTTTAACAAGCATTAAACCAAACCATTTTCCAAAGCAACAACCATGCTTTAAACCACAAGTATAAACCATATACTTACAAGGATCACTTGCCATGTGCATCCTTCAGTATTTCATGCTTAAAAAAAGTATATCACATACTTTAAAACATGCTTAAATAGTAGGTAACATGTAACTCAAAACAAGTGCATATAACCATTTCATACTAGCACGACCGAGAGAGAAAATCCACTTTTACTTACTTTCAAGTTTAAACCAGCGTTTCAAGCTAAGTTTAAACTCCCATAAACCACCTTTAAAACATTCCAATGCTGGAATCCACGTTCTCACTCACTGATATGCGGAACCTTGATTTGTCAACGCGAAATTAAGCGTCCGAAGCCTCCAATGCTACACCTTTTCGCTTCCAAAACAATCTCCCCTTTTTAAACCACATAACAACAGAGGATTAATGCATCCCCATGCATTTACAACCCTGCAACAATAGATCCTCATGGATTTTGCATTCACCTCACAAATACCCAACCACAACAACCGAAAACCTCAACTAATCCTTTCCAAACACAACCTAGCCACAACCTAACAATCTTATACCACTTTTTATCATCAATTAACATCTAGAAACAGAATCAAATCAACCTAACACCTCCAGAAAACACACAGCCACCATAATACCTCAAAAGTACAAATCTAGCAACCTAAACAATTAGAGATTCAAGAGTTTCAGGATTCCATTGATAAAATCGACTTATCAACATCATTAAACATCCAAAATATGTTCAAAAACAATCCATAACACTGGAAATCAGATTCAATTCAAATCTTTCATCATTTCATCAATTTAACCCAATTAAATCTATATAAAAACACAAAATCAGATTATAAACCATAAATCAAGGATCAAATACTTGGGAATATCCATAAAGAACCATTTAACAGAGGAGATTGTTACCTCTCCAAAAGTACTATTTTTAATGCCAACCTTACAATGCTTTTGCTTGTTTTTAGGTACATTTAGTTGCATTAGGATGTTAAAATCATGCATTTGCATAAGGAGTTTAGAATTATGTCTATGCCAGTGTGAAGGGTTGTTTTGTTGGCAATTTTGCAGGTTTGGCATATTATTTGGCCCATAAAGCAACACATGAAGGAATGCCAGAGAGAATGCCGAGTGCTGTTGGCATAGATGTACCAGACAATGCCAAGCACCGGTTGGTAGAGGAGTGAACTTGATGCCATGCCAAGAGGCTGTGGGACCCCAAAAAAATAAGATAAGATCAGGCTCCGAAAAGATAGCAACTGGATTAATCTCCGAAAAAATAGCGGATAAGATGGTGCCAAGACTGGTTGGCAGATTCATGCCAAGCTTGGATGCTAAGGCAGCATCGGCAATATAACGTCAGCACTAACCTGATCAGCTTTCATTCAAATTAGGATAAGACGATTATCTCTTATCCCTTTAGCATTTAAAATTCAAATGAGGAGCTTATCCTATCCCTTCCTTGCACGCCTATTTAAACACCAAACAATGAGGATCTTGTGGGGCGATTAATAGACGATCGGAGTGAAGAGTTGGTGTGAAACAATTGACAACTGACTGCACCTCAAAAGGGTGGTTTGACCAGCTTGGCCGAGAAGCCTGGATCTTGAAGGGCTGCATTGAGAGACCCTTTCTAGCCTATTTTCTCTTTCAAGTTATTTTATTTTGTTTTAAATGATGATGTAGTTGGGAAACGTTTGTGGTTTTTTGGTTAAGTCCCTCACCATGAACTAATTTCATAGTTGGTGGGGGATGTTTGCGTTGAACACTATTTTATGTTTTAGTTTATAATAATAAATCTGCCTTGGCAATGTTTTATCTATTCGGCATACTTTAATGCTTTCTAAATACTATGCCAAGCGAGAGCTGGCATTGTTGGCCTATTGCTCCTCAATATCTCAACAGACTTGGGGTGGCAACGATTAAGTTGTTGAATACTGCAGAGAGAAGCTTTGAGAGAAGTCGTTCAAGTAGATGAACTTACTTCGGGAGTGAAATCTACCCCTTAAGAGTATAGATTGGATCTTAATCAAATTGGTTTATTTAAAAGCATGCACTATAGAGATATAAGGGTTTTTACATGATCAATTTAGGGCAATGATCATCGAGAGAGGCATTGCTAATTTTAAATTTGCTCGGCAAACAATGCCAAGACAGGTTGTTATTAAAGGCTGACATGACATGAAGAGCGTGAAAACCAGACATTCCCTTCCAATGCTCATCATTCATTAAAGCACCTTCCTTGCCAACGTCTTTACTCTACTTTTATTTCTTTTCTATTTAATTATTTCCAAAACCAACTTCAAAACAAAACAACTTTTTCTCAAGGCAAGTAACAATCAAAGACAATTAAATTCAAAGTCAATCTTTGTGGGATCGATACTCAGCTTAACTGTTTATTACTTGCAGACCGTGTATACTTGCACGCAGAAGACTCATCTTGGCACTATTTTATACTTTTCCAATACATATCTTCTGCCCCTTTTGCCAGCATTCACTTAGAGAGTCTACAAGTTTTTGGCGTCGTTGTCGGGGATTGCAACGAAATTGATTGTTTTTAATTTTTTTTACTTGTCTTTCTTTTAAATTTATTTCTATTTTTACCTTTTGTTTTTATCGGTGTATGAACAGAAGCCATCCTGTGGTGGACGAGTGGCCGTACGATCCAAAAATTGAGAAAACCTTGCGGAGGTTAAAAAGAAGATTTTGAGAAATGCAAAATCCCAGAAATGGAGGGAATGGTGTGGTGAACAATGGGGGAAGTCCACTTAACAATTGGATACCACCACCACCTGCTGTCCCAGTTGTTAATGAAGAGAGACCTATTAGAGAACATTCGACACCAACCATTGACAATTTAATGCAAGGACTTGTTGGCACGAAGGTAAACGCTGTTAATTTTGAACTTAAGCCGGTAATGATTCAAACTCTTTTGAATGTAGGTCAGTTTGATGGAGCACTTACTGGAGATCCGAGGCAACATCTGAAGTAGTTCATGGAGATTTTCCAGTTATTTCAACAAAATAGAGACCTGAAGATACCGTGAAACTGATGTTATTCACATTTTCCTTGAGAGATAGAGCTAAGGCTTGGCTCAATTACTTGCCACCTGGCTTAGTCACTTCATGGGCAGACCTATACCAGAAGTTCTTGACAAGATTCCAGCCGCCAACACTCACTGCCAAGCTACGAGGTGAGATCATTACATTCAAGCAGGCTGAGGATGAGACCTTATATGATGCATAAGAAAGATTTAAAGATCTGCTGAGGAGGTGTCCTATACATGGATTCCCGAATTTGACTCAAATAAAAACCTTTTACAATGGATTAAATGCACAAACAATGACTATAGTTGATGCTTCAGCAGCTGGTTCGTTGCTTGACAAGACATATACCGAGGCTGTTGACATTTTAGAGAGGATTGCAATCAACGATTTTGAATATCCTGTTGCTAGACTTGTGACCGAAACTAAAACCAATGGGAAATTTTAGGTTGATGAACTAACGTCCATCCATGCCTAGATTTCTAACCTTACTAGCATGGTAAGAACGTTGCAAAAGAACAATGAGCCCCAAGAAGTCAAAGCATTAGACCCATTTTGTATAATTTGTGAAGAGAATCATCATGTGGATGAATGCCCTGCCAACCCTGAATCGATAAACTTTATTGGCAATGTTAATCGTTACTATAATCCTAACTCCAATACTTATATTGTAGGTTGGAGACAACACCCTAACTTAGCATGGGAAAATCAAGGAGGTAACCAGTACAATGCCCAGCGCCAGAATACCCAGAGGCAGAATAACAATGCCATGCCAGCTTTCAACAACAATGGCATGCCAGCATTCTATCAGAATGCCATGCCACAAAAAGCTCAAAACAATTTCCAGCAAGGGCAGAGATTCAACCAAGAAGGCACTCTCACAGAGTACATGGAGAGGAATGATGCCACAGTCCAAAGTTTGGTAGCATCAATGAGGAACTTGGAAGTTCAAATTGGGCAGATTGCCAATGCACTCAGCAATCGACCCCAAGGAGCATTGTCAAGTAAGACTGAAGATGCCCGGTACAAAGAAAATGAGCAATGTAAAGCCATAAATCTTCAGAGCGATAAGCAGTGTGAGGTGGAGAAGGCTACTAAGCAGCCAGTTAACTACCAAATCGAGAAGCCAGTGCCAGCAAAAAACCCTAAGGAAGCAGAGAAAGAGGAACCAAACACAGATGATGCCAGTAGCAATGCCAAAACAAATGCCAGAATTGATGCCAAACAGACTGATGCTAGCACTGTATTGGCAAAGCCACCAGTGTCGGCATATATTTATCCGCCACCACCATTTCCATCGAGACTTCAAAAGCATAAGCAAGACCAGTAATTCAAGCGTTTCTTAGAGGTTCTTAAGCAATTGCAAATCAACATTCCATTGGTAGAAACCCTTGAGCAGATGTCCAGCTATGTTAAATTCATGAAGGACATCTTGTCCAAGAAGAGAAAGTTGAGAGACTTTGAAACTGTTGCTTTGACCGAGGGATGCAGTACCATGATCCTAAACCGATTGCCACCAAAGCTGAAAGATCCGGGAAGTTTTACTATTCCCTGTACCATTGGAAACAAATTCACGGGCAAGGCATTGTGCGACTTAGGAGCCAACATCAACTTGATGCCAATGTCAGTTTTCAGGAAGCTTGGCATAGAAGCTAGACCTACCACGGTGACATTCCAGCTGGCAGACCGATCATGTACACATCCCAAGGGTAAGATTGAGGATGTGTTAGTAAAGGTAGAAAATTTTATTTTTCCAGCTGATTTCATCATTTTGGATTATGAGGCTGATATTAATGTCCCGATTATTTTGGGTAGACCTTTCCTTGCCACAGGTAGGGCTTTGATTGATGTTCATAAAAGGGAACTAACAATGCGCATGAATGACCAACAAGTTACATTTAATGTGTTTCAAGCTTTGAAATGTGCAGATGAACCTGATGAATGCCAAGCAGATGATGGAATCCATCTACACTTTAGACACGGCATAGTTATGCCAGAATACGGAATTTGATTCCAGCAACTTAGACGACATAGTTGAACTGTTTGAAGAACTAGAAGAATCAGTCTTGGAGGCTGAGGAGGCGAGTTATTTTGCACCACTACAGTTGGCTGACGGAGAGATCAAGGCACCTAGACCATCAATTGAGGAGCCACCATTGTTGGAACTAAAACCACTGCCAGATCACTTGAAGTATGCTTATTTAGGTAACCACTCGACTATGCCAGTGATCATTGCCACTGATCTCACTAATGATCAGGAAGAAAGATTGCTGGCAACATTACGCAATTATAAGCAAGCATTAGGATGAACCTTGGCAGACATCCGAGAGATTAGCCCAACCATTTGCATGCACAAGATTATCTTGGAGGAGTACCATGGCAGGACCATTGAAGGCTAAAGAAGGCTAAACTCAAGCATGAAAGAGGTAGTGAAAAAAGAGATCATAAAATGGCTCGATGCCAAGATTATATATCCCATCTCCGATAGCTCTTGGGTTAGCCCAGTGCAATGTGTGCCAAAGAAGGGTGGCATGACCGTGGTACAAAACAATAAAGCTGAATTGATTCCTTATAGAACTATCACATGATGGAGAGTGTGCATGGACTATAGGAGGCTGAACAATGCCACGAGGAAGGACCACTTCCCATTGCTATTCATTGATCAAATACTAGACAAGTTGGCAGGTAAAGCTTTCTATTATTTTTTAGATGGCTATTCAGGTTATAATCATATTGTCGTCGCTCATGAGGATCAAGAGAAGACCACGTTCACGTGCCCTTATGGGATGTTTGCATTTAGAAGGATGCCATTCGACCTATGCAACGAACCGGCAACACTTCAATGTTGCATGATGTCCATTTTTTCGATATGATAGAGCACAATATGGAAGTATTCATGGATGACTTCTCAATGTTTTGAAAAACATTTGAGGAATGTCTTCAAAGTTTGGAGCAAGTCTTGAAGAGATGCATAGAGACTAACTTAGTGTTAAACTGGGAAAAATGCCACTTCATGGTGAAAGAGGGCATTGTTCTCGGGCACAAGGTAACTGAGAGAGGATTAGAAGTTGATCAGGAAAAAGTTGAGGTAATTAAGTAATTACCGCTCCCAACGAGTGTCAAATGTATAAGGAGTTTTTTAGGACATGCCGGTTTTTACTAGCGTTTTATTAAAGATTTTTCAAAAAAATGCTAAACCTTTATGCTTGTTATTAGAACATAATGCCACTTTTTCTTTTGACGATTCTTGTTTGAGAGCATTTCAGGAGCTTAAAGAGAAGTTGATCAATGCCCCTATAGTTGTCGCACCATACTAGAATGAACCCTTTGAGCTCATGTACGATGCCAGCGACTATGCCGTTAGAGTAGTCTTGGGACAAAGGCATGGCAAGATTTTCCATGCCATCTACTATGCCAGCCGAACCTTGAACAAAGAACAATTGAATTACTCTACGAACGAGAAAGAATTTCTTACGGTTGTATTTGCTTTCGACAAATTTTGATCTTATTTAATTGGTAACAGTTTATACATATCATTCGGCATTGAAGTATCTCTTGGCAAAGAAGGGTGCCAAGCCAGACTAATTCGATGGACACACCTACTTCAAGAATTCGATCTTGAGATCCTAGACAAAAAAGGCAGTGAAAACCTAGTAGCTGGCCATCTCTCACGTCTGGAGCATCATCTTGAAGATGATAAGACCAATTTTATAAGAGATGAATTTCCTGACAAGTATTTGCTTGCAGTTAATGTCGTGCCATGGTATGCTAACATTGTCAACTACTTGGTAAGCAACATTTTACCACCACACTTGGCATACAATGCCAAGAAAAGGTTCTTGCGAGAAGTTAGGCATTACTATTGGGACAAGCCAATATTGTTCAAACAGTGTGCTGACCAAGTGATCTGCCGGTGTGTGCCTGAGGATGCGCAGCACAATATATTGCATTTGTGCCATGCCCCACCATATGGAGGACACTTTGCTGGGATGAAGACTACCGCCAAGGTGTTGCAGTCAGGATTCTTTTGGCCTACACTATATAAGGATGCCCACGAGTATGCCAAGGCATGTGATCGATGCCAACGGACAGGGAACATCTCTGGCAGACACCAACTACCGCTCCAAAACATTATGTCTGTAGACTTATTTGATGTATGGGGGATAGAATTTATGGGTCATTTCCCCCTCATTTGGTAATGTATATATTCTCGTGTCTATTTACTATATGTCTAAATGGGTAGAAGCTATTGCCCTGCCAACAAACGATGCCAAGGCTGTTGCTAAGTTTTTGCATAAACACATTTTTACTAGATTTGGTGCCCATAGAGTGATTATTCATGACGAGGGCACCCGTTTTAAATGTAATCTAATCTCTAAAGCTTTGTGCAAGTATGGTATACAGCAGAGAATTGCCATGGCATATCATCCACAAACGAATGGGCAATCCGAGATTTCAAACAAGGAGATTAAAAGCATTCTTGAGAAGATTGTTAATCCATCAATGAAAGACTAGTCCTTGAGACTAGATGAGTCCTTGTGGGCTTACAGAACGACATTTAAAACTCCTTTGGGTACTTCACCGTTTAGACTTGTTTTTAGGAAATCGTGCCATCTGCCAGTAGAGCTTGAACATAAAGCCTATTGGGCCATCAGAACACTTGGCATGGCATGGAGAGCTGCTGGAGAAAAGAGGTTACTAGACCTAAATGAATTAGAGGAATTCAGGATGCAAGCATACGAGAATGCCAGGATATACAAGGAGAAGACAAAACGCTGGCATGACAGTAGGATAATGCCGAGACAGTTCGAGGTAGGCCAACGCATTCTGTTATTCAACTCACGACTTAAGTTGTTTCTAGGAAAACTAAGATCAAGATGGACGAGCCCTTTTGAAATTGTGAAGCCCTGTGCCCATGGAGCTGTGGGCATTAAGAATTTGAAGACAGGAGAAATCTTTAAGGTAAATGGTTAACGTTTAAAGCACTACATGGAATGTGATCAAAATAATGCCAAAGAGGTGATCCTCTTGGCAGAGGTGACATGAAAACACCATCAGGTTTGAACTTTTGTAAATATTAGGATAGATGTTTTCTTTGTTTTTAGGTTTCAATGTTTTTAGTAGTCTTTCTTTCTTTTAAATTTCAAGTTTTTATTCCTTTACTGGGTTGAAAGGTTTTCTTTGAGTCAATACAGAATCAATATGCCATGAACCATGCCAGAAAGGATGTCAGGAGCAATGCCAGAAACGATGCCATGATTATTAGCAGAAGTTGATGTCCCAATAGAAAAATCTGCCAGACATAGTGCCAGAATAGCTTGGCATGCAGCAGTGTAAAAGACGGAAGGATGAGAGAAACCCTAGCTTGATCGGTCCATTTAATAAAGAGAAAGTATTTTTTCCTTAATTTAAAACCCTTTGCCGCTTTAAAAAAAGAAAAAAAATTAATTAGGTTAAAATTTAAATTTAACCTAATCACCTTATCACTTTAAATCCCTACCTTATCCTATCACCTTATCACTTCACCCTTATCACTTTACCCCTTTCAAATCAAATTCTTTTTATTTTTCATCATTATCCCTAATTACTCTTCCCATTAAAACACTCAACCGACCAAAACTTTTCATTTTCTCACCTTAGCCGGCTAAATAACCAAACATCTCTCTCACTCCTTACTTTTTTTTCGACAAGCAAGAATCAAAACTCCAAACCGTCTCTCTTTCTTCATCTTGTTCAGCATCGTTTCAAATTCTTCAATGATTTCAATGGCTTCCTCTTCTACTTCTTTCAAGCGATACTTCAATGACAAGATTCAGAAAAAGTTTGAAACCAATACATATCTTCTACCCCTTTTGCCAGCATTCACTTAGAGAGTCTACAGAGATCACAGACCTTATCCTTGTTATGTGATTTCTCCCTCAATTGGCTTGTTTAAAGCTAAGAAAACATAAGATTTCAATGAGATTTTGTAAAACAAAGTTAAAGAATCAAGTTAGAATCAATAATCTGAGTGAAAAGAGTCTCTCACCTCTGGATTTTGATGAAATTCTGAGTGTTTGGCGGAAAAGAAGTTGAGAGAAAAGGTTTAGGAAAAAGTTACGTAAATTTTCTTTACAAGCAAATAACTAACTTAGATATTTTAATCCCTCTTAATCACCCTTTAAAACACATGTTTAAAATGATTTAATTTAAGGGAGAAACCACCAGCAAAACTTGGTAAAAGTAGCTCCTTAAGGATTCTAAGAATTTGACCATTTTCATTTTAGTCACTTTAAAACAATTTTCACAAATTGCATTTTTGTCACTAACCAAAATGTCACATTTCCAAATTCCATTTTCCAAAATTGATTCCACCAAAAATCAATATATATTAAAAGATGATTTTTAACTATTTTTCCACATTTTTATCTTAACAAAAAATATACGGTCCCGAATCTGACTCGAATCTCTAACCCGGTCCGCTGGACCATCTAGTAAGCCTCAAAACTGCTAGGCCCAAAACCGAGACATTACAACTCTCCCCCACTTAAGAAATTTTATCCCTAAAAAATACTCAGAGGTAACAAAAGCAGAAACCGCTCCAACATCTCTGATTCACATTCCCACGTGGCTTCTTAACATTGCGGCGTCTCCACAACACCTTAACACGCACAACCATCACACCACACAGAATCCTACTGGTGGAAAAAAATATCTTCACCGGATCCTTCACACAAGATAACTCAGATCTCAACACAATGCCTTCCATCAGCACAATATGCGAGGAATCCAACCGATACCTTCGCAACATCATCACATGAAACACATCATGGAACCCTTCCAACACAGGAGATAACCTTAACAATAAGAAACAGAACCCACACGCTCAACAAACTCGTATGGTCCAAAAAACTCTGGTTAAGCTTTATTTTCAGCCCAAACCACATCACCCTCTTCCAAGGCGACACCAACATGATCACCCGATCAATAACAACACACTCTATAACCCTATGCTTCAAATTTGAGTAGAATTTCTGACAACCCGCAGTCGCTCTCAAGTGCTCACATAACAACTTCACCTTCTCACTGGTGCCTTTCAACACATCAGACATGAGAACGCATTTTTCCCTAATTTTAGCCCAACACACGAGTGTAGGCACCTCCAACCACCCAACGCCTCGTACGGTGCCACCTGCATACTTGCCTGATAACTGCCATTAAAGCAAACTCTACCAAAGGCATTTGCTTTTCACACTTTCCCTGGAACTTTATGCTACACTACCCAACTTATCTTTCAAAACCTAAATTCCATGCTCCAACCCTCCATCCAACTGGGAAAGATATGAAGTACATACACTCAAGCTCAAGCAACATCTCTAGAATCATGCCGTAACTCACGAATCTCCGTTCAAAATTATAAACTCAAGCACACAGTGCTACCGCACTAACCCGACAATACACAAATATGTCACTTATCCCAAAACATACATCACAATCATAGCCACAAAGGTGCGCACACTTCACAATTCAATCAACAACCACCCTCAAGGAATTCTTTTCGATCAGAATCAAAAGTAACTCAAACACATAATTCATCGTGATTCTTTCCCACATCCAATTCGATATCCTCAACAGTTGCAACAACCCGAAAAAAACTGAGTCTCAACTTTCACTCGCTGTCATACCATGTATCGATCAACAACATCAGCCACATCTTTCTTTAAACCAACCCTCAAGAATTGGCATGCGCCTTCATCAAAACCATACACCTCAACTCAACATCAAGAGACGCCACCTTCTGATCTTTAAAACACAACAGCCTATCATCATTAATGTGAAAATTCATCAGATTTCCTTCCCTCAATACCATGGACATATGGTACTAATGCATCATCACATAGTTACCTTTCCCTAATCAACTGTGACCAAGATGACTTCACTTGTAACTTGGCCACCAAGCCTCCATCACGCATCATACCCAACCGCATAAACAATATCCTCAACTCCACCGCAACCCTTATAAACAAAGCATCGGCTAAAACCTTAGCTCGGACAATATTCAACCATCAGACTATAACTTTTAAATAACTCCAACCATCCAAGCTGTCTAAAAATTCAAATCACTATTCATTTATTTCTAACCACACCTGATCCGTGTACACGACACACTTCCCATCATAGAATTGGTGATTCTAAAACACTTAAACAACCACCATCGCGACAAGCTTCACATTATGCGTAGGAAAAAAGAGCTCGTGCACCTTTAACTATCAAGATGCATAAGCCACAACTCCGCCTGTAATACTACAACCTCAACAAACCTCGATGCTAAGAACTGAATCTAGCATACCCACATACTGACAGTTCTAACTTTGGTTGCTCAAAAACTAGCGCAAGACAAACTTCCAAGAACCATATCACCAAAACCACCTTCATACGCTACCTTACTTATCCCACCACTCCATTGATTTCCAATCAGTCATCCGTAAGTGTGAACATATGTATGCATGATCACTTATATGCCCATAGATGTCTATGTGTATGTATGCAAAACCTCTAATGTTATGCTCAAATGTATGCATGTACTGACATATTTATATATACATATAAGTGTTTTTGCACTGTGCATGTTTATCTGTTCACACTTACTAATAACATTCTTAGAACCAGAATTTTTAGCAACATATCCAAAACTCATACTTCCCAAGCAAACAGCAACATTCACTCCTCCCCAAAAACCTACTAAACCATCCATACTTATCGATCACAACCCTTCTTGGTGCTTCTATACATGAAAAGACCATCAATAAGCACCACAACCAATGGATCCAAAAACTCAAAGACTACCTGACTCATCATAACTATGGGCGTAACCCATGCATCGGTCAATCCAAACGGCATAACCCAAAAATGCATACTGTCGTAGCCCTTACAGAAGGTAAATCTAAACACAAACACATCATTTACCTTCAACAGATAACACCTAGACTCAAACCAATCTTACAAACCACCAAAGCACCTCTGAAAAGATCAACAGAACATCAACTTACTCAGCTACCAAAGGCCCAAGCATATCTGCATCATACCATCCTCCTTTTCCACAACAACACCGACGCAACTCCCGACAAAACACTAAGCCTAATAGCCCCTTGGTCAAGCAACTTTCTCGAGCCATGCACAGGGAGCAATAGACACTGAAGCTGTATTTTCCTACAACTCAATGTCAAACTCGACCTCTCAATCTAATGGCAAACCTGACCATTCCCTCGAAAACACCTAGAAACTCACATACCGTACGAATATCCTAAGCATGCACTTCTTTTGACCCTAGATTCATAATATAGGCTAGGAATACCTTACAACCAAAGATTCATCAAACGACTTACTCTCAGCGCTGAGATTGTATTATACAAGAATTTAACATTCTCGCTCGTGATTACCACCTCGTAATCATCAACAAGTTTCAAGGCAACTCGCTAGGATCCAAAACCAACCACAGCTTTGTGTTCCAGCCACTAATCCAAACCCATGATTACATCAAAACCCGTAGAGCAGCAACTCTAACAAATCAACTGCAACCTCAGTATTTAAACCACCAAAGGCATTTTCAACCATCTTTCCCGCAACAACCGTCTCACGGAGAGAACCAGCCCCCTGTATTCGCTCAACTATCACCTACGAGATGATCGTTCAAACCATAATTCTTACAATTATCAACAACAACAAGAAAATGGGTTACACTCTACATAACAAATGCGGATAATCCTGCCTCATGAGATCACATGATCCACATACCCAACATGTATTAAATATTGCTCTAGGTTGGATACTCTGACCCCGCGGTCCTCACCCAGCACTATCATCACCTCACCTCAATTCAAGCGATATCTTTTATCTCACTTCTTTTCAAACTAAACACTACCGGAACTAGATTTTGTAATTCGTTTGCCAGAGCCAGAACCTTCCACACAAGACCAATAAACCTGGGTTCTGCTCGATGTACTTCACCCGTGTACCAACACGTGGAAAATTGTGTAGTCAAAAGCCAACATGTACACCTTAACATCCTGTACCAACTCATAATAGACTCGGTCACAGTGATACCTCTCTTCTGGTACCCATTTAGGAGCATACCATCTTAACTAAACAATTTGTACCCTAAACTCGGCCACATACACACAACCCTGAACCCAAGCCATGAACTCTCATTCCTTTTTATCAAAGTGTCAAAACCCCAGACACTTCTTCCTAAAGACAACATGAAAAGACTCTCAATCCACCTCATGGGGTTCCACGCCTGTAGATACAGTTGTCCAGCAACTAAGAACATCACCTTGCAACAGGGATTCAACACATTCCAACTTACGTGTACCAATACACCCCATCCGATCCAAACCCAGATAACATTGGCCATCCCAAACTTGGATACCTCAGATGACACCCCACAATACTCAACTCCTCCCAAACTATAGAGATATTCCAATGGCAACCTCGTTTGCCCAACCGCTGGTGCAACCATACACACTCCAGTAACAACAGCTTAAAAGCTCAAAACATCGCCAGAGGTGCCCGAAACCGGCTCTAGTCGAATAAATTAACTTAAGAAAACTAAAAACAAAACACTAGAGGTGCCCAAAACTGGCTCTAGTTAAAACATGTTAAAAAGAACCCAATGAAGTAATTTGAATACCTATTGTTTGCATAGAATCTGAAAAATCAACTTGCACACAACTCCGCACACACTCACAAGCATTATAGTTTGATTCCGAGTAACTCCTAAGTTTTCCGAAAAATAAAAAGCCAATCATACTTATGCCCCAGTTCAGAGAATTGAAATCAAGTTCAAAGCTAAGTTTGTGAAAATTGAAGTCTTGGCAGGTAATTATTAGTTTGCATTGCTTGAGGACAAGCAATAGTTCGAGTTTGGGGGTGTGATAAGTGTTCAAAAGTACTATTTTTCTTACCCTTTTTACTCATATTAAAGGTATGACAAGCAATTTATGTATCCTAAATGTAATACTTAAGATGAATGTAACTAAACATGGTAACTACTAATAACAATCCCCCCCAAACTTGAGTGAGGCATTGTCCTCAATGCATGCATTAAAAAAATAAAAATAAAGAAAAATAAAATGCATACGAGGACTTACTCCGAGAGTTCGTCATCATAGATGATTAGTTTCCTTTTGGTCGGTGTCTTGATTCTCTTGCTTGAACGCGATGGTTATTTTCTTGTTGCCGGTGGTGGAATCGATCCTCGTACGGGGTTGTCCTCATCGTCCTCTTCATCAGTGTCATTGGCTTTTCGCTTGGAGGATTCAATTGGTATGGTCTTTGTTGGTGCAATGGAGGACTCGTCTGAATCTAAAAAATCAGAAAATGATTCCGTAGGAGTTGATTCGGGCATATGTGCTTTACCTTTGGCTTTTGCAGTGGTTGCCGGGATGTCTTTAGCTTTGGTTGCCGTGGCATCTTTAGGGTTGGTTACCGTGGCATCAGCTTGTGCAGGCACAATGTAGGTTATCGGGGCATCATCTGTTGTGGTTGCCGTGGTGACTGTTTCATTGGTTGCCGGGGCAAAGATCTCGGCAGGAAAGATTGGGAACGGCATACGATTGTCTGGGTACTTTTCTAGGATGACTTGGGTGATGGCATTGTTGTGCTCCTTCATATACCGCATGAACATTAGTTGCCGGTCTTCAATTTGCCTTAGGTGGCTCACCAATGGTTGCAAGAGTGCTTCAAAGTGTCCCGGGGTTGATGGCCGAGTTGCCCGGGTGTTAGGTGCTTGGGCATTAGGGATTGCCCGGGCGGCAGGAGTTACCGCGGTAATTAGACGCCTTGAAGATTTTCCTGGTGTCTCTCCCATTAGCTTTCGGATTTGTGCTTGATTCCAACTGGACTTTGGTACGGCTTTTTCATCGGTGGACTCACTTGGGACATGCATCTCCTTGCAAAGATTAGAAATTAAGCAAGGGAAGAAAAGAGAACCCTTATCTTTTGAGCTACATACAAAAATCTCATCACAAATAATTTTTCCAATGTTAATGATGCGATTATGTAAAATAGAATGTATGAGCAAAAAACGTGGTATATCAACGGTAGTATTGTGTGTGGTGGGCATTAAAGAAGTTTTAACAAACTTATTCCATAGTTTTGCCTCGGGTTTAAGCCGAAGGTGATTTACCGTGCCCTTGTATTTACCGTCGTTCCAATGAGTTCCCGGTTGAGTGAGTTCTTGAAGCACCTTGTCGAGTTGCTTGGGTGTGATTTGATTAACGAAGGCTTGATGCTCGTCCTTCTCAATGTAAAGCCCGTAATAGGTGTTGACGTTTTCGGGACTTATGAGTATGGCCTTGTCACGAACAAAAACATAAGGATTATCCGGGTTAGGTGAGTGAGCATAGAATTCTCTTACCCATGAGATGTTACCTGGTTCCGGTTGATGGCAAAAGATTTGCCACTTTTGATGTGCAATCCTCTCGAAGATGAATGGTTCAAGGCCGAAATCTTGATGAGAGTTGGAGTATTCAAAGCCTTGTTCTTCATAAATCTTTCGACTTTCAAACTTGGAGTGAAATCTTTCTTGAACCACCGGTGTAGCAAACTTCTTGTATCTTGGTTCTTTGGAGGAACTTGGATGAACTAAAAATTTAATTTTGGATGCCATGGATGATCTTGGTTGTGAGTTTTGTAAAAACAAATAAAAGAAAAGAAAAGAAACTAAAAAGTTGCAAGATAAAAAGTAGGAATAGGTTAAGGTTGATGGGTTTTATAGAAAAGATAGGTGGTAAATATGGTGGGTGGGATTAGGGGAAAACGAAAAAAGGGTTTTGGTTTAGGGAGAGGGTGACGGTAAGGGGGGTTTGATTAGGGTAAATTGGAGGCTTTATATAAGCCTTAGATTCTGCCCATTAGTTTCCTTGTTGAAGATGTTTTCCTTCTTGGACTAAAATTCCTCTTTATCTTGAACTCTTTTCCTACAATTCAAAGACAAATCAAATAAGGATTAAAATTAAAGATAAACTAATAAAAGAAAATAAATAAAGATGTATAAAGTGATTCTTAAACTTAAAAAGATAAAAAAAATCTATCCTAAAAAATAATAATCGGAAATAATAAAAAAGTTTGAAAAAAATAAAAAAATATTAATCAGAAATAAAAAATAATAATAAAAATAAAAAATAAAAATAAAATATCAAAGGGAGAGCATGCTCATGCATCTCCTAAGTTGACCACTTCTTTGTTACGTTCCACATGGGCACCATTGTAGTGTTTCAATCTTTGTCCATTAACTTTGAATTCATGTTTGTCATTGATGGACTTAATTATCATGGCACCATGGGAGAATGGTTTGACAACTTCGAATGGTCCCGACCATCTTGATTTCAGCTTTCTCGGGAAAAGTTTTAGCCGAGAATTGAATAAGAGAACTAGTTGCCCTGGCATGAATTGCCGCGGCAATAGTTTCTTGTCATGCCATTGCTTTGTTTTCTCCTTGTAGATTCGTGCATTGTTATAGGCGAGTGCACGAAATTCTTCTATCTCATTGAGGTCCAACAAACACTTTTGTCCGGCACTTTCTCAATCCATATTCACGGTCTTGATTGCCTAGTATGCCTTGTGTTCGATTTCCACCGGTAGATGGCATGTTTTGCCATAGACAAGTCGGAAGGGGGACATACCTAAGGGTGTTTTGAATGCAGTGCTATATGCCCAAAGTGCGTCATCTAGTCTTATTGACCAATCCTTCCTAGAGGGATTTACAACTTTCTCGAGTATACCCTTCAATTCCCGGTTGGAAATTTCTGCTTGCCCGTTGGTTTGTGGGTGATATGCCGTGGCGATCTTGTGTGATATGCCGAAGCATTGCAACATCTTGGCAATAAGTTTGTTGTCAAAATGCTTGCATTCGTCACTGATAATTGTTCTCGGCATCCCAAATCGTGTAAATATGTTTTTCTGCAAGAATCGTTGCACGGTCTTGGAATCGTTGTTGGGTACTGCAGCTGCCTCCACCCATTTAGACACGTAGTCGACGGCAAGTAGAATGTAGAGGTTGCCGAATGAAGATGGGAAAGGTTCCATAAAATCGATCCCCCATACATCGAACAATTCCACCTCAATGATGTTCTGGAGCGGCATCTCATATCGTTTAAAGATATTGTCCGTCCTCTGGCAACGATCACATTGCTTGTAAAAGTCTTGGGCATCTTTGTACAATGTTGGCCAATACAAACCGGATTGCAAAACTTTGGCCGCGGTACGAGTTCCTCCAAAATGTCCTCCATAGGGTGAAGAATGGCATTGCTGGAGTACATTCTGTTGCTCTTCTTCAGGGACACATCGGCGTATAACCTGATCTGCACATTGTTTAAAAAAAAGAGGCTCGTCCCAAAAATAATGCTTAGCATCATGGCGGAACCGCTTTTTCCCTTGGTGAGTAAGACCATAAGGTAAAATACCACAAACAAGGAAATTAACTAAATCTGCATACCAGGGTATTGCCGAAGCATGTGCTGCTGTGGCGGCTGCTCCCAAAATTGCTGAGGCGTGCGCGTCAAAGGCTGTTGCGGCATCGAGAGTTACCGATGCGTGTGCATCCATGGTTGTCGAGGCGTGTGCGTTAAGGGCTGCTGCGACATCGAGAGTTACCGAGGCGTGCGCGTCCATGGTTGCCGAGGCGTCGAGGGTTGCCGAGGCATGCGCGTCCATGGTTGCTGAGGCAACTAAAAGTTGTTCATCCAGGAATGCATCGCATATCTCTAGATCCGCATCCTCTTCCCTATTGCGTTCTAAACGTGATAAGTGATCGACCACTTGATTTTCTGTTCATTTCCTGTCCTTAATTTCAATATCAAATTCTTGTAAAAGTAATATCCAACGAATCAAACGAGGTTTGGCATCCTTTTTAGAAAATAGATATTTGATTGCCGAATGGTTCGTATGAACAATTACCTTTGTACCAATCAAATAGGATCGGAACTTGTCAAATGCGAAAACTACAGCTAGTAACTCTTTCTCCGTTGTTGTGTAATTCACTTGAGCACTATTAAGAGTTTTACTAGCGTAGTATATTACATGGAAGGTCTTACCTGTGCGTTGGCCTAGGACTGCTCTTACCGCGAAATCACTTGCATCACACATGAGCTCAAAAGGTAGCGTCCAATCTGGTGGAACGACAATGGGTGTCGAGGCAAAGCTTTTTCTTTAGGGTTTCGAATGCTTGGGGTGCAAGAATCATCAAAATCGAAGACTTTATCCTGTTCAAGCAAATTCACAAGGGTTTAGTGATTTTAGAAAAATTATTAATGAACCTCCTGTAAAAACTTGCATGTCCAAGAAAACTTCAGATTCCTTTAACCGAACTTGGTGGGGGTAATCTCTCGATCACGTCCACCTTAGCTTTGTCTACTTCAATTCTCTTGGATGAAATCTTGTGGTCGAGCACTATTCCTTCATCTACCATAAAATGGCACTTCTCCCAATTGAGGACTAAATCAGTTTCTTCACATCTTGCCAACACCCTCTCTAAATTGCCGAGACAACTGTCGAAGTTATTACCAAAAATAGAAAAATCATCCATGAAGATCTCAAGGAAGTCTTTGACCATGTCTGAAAAGAGTGCCATCATGCATCTTTGGAAGTTTGCCAGGGATTTACACAATCCAAACAACATCTTTCAGAAAGCATAAGTACCGTATGGGCATGTGAAGGTTGTTTTTTCTTGATCTTCTGGTGCTATGGCAATTTGATTGTAACCTGAATAACCATCAAGAAAATAATAAAAGGGTTTACCTGCAAGACGGTCAAGCATTTGATCAATAAAGGGTAATGGGAAGTGATATTTCCTAGTGGCTTTGTTTAGCTTTCGATAATCCATACAAACCCTCTAACGGGTCACAGTCCTGGTTGGAATGAGTTCATTGTTTTCATTACTTACGACTGTTATACCTCCCTTTTTCGAAACACATTGTACCGAACTTACCCATGTACTATCAGAGATAGGGTATATAATGCCAGTGTCAAGCCACTTGATGATTTCCTTCATTACAACCCCTTTCATGGCATGATTCAGTCTCCTCTGGGCCTCAATTGAAGGTTTGTGATCATCTTCCAACAAAATCTTGTGCATGCACACTGCCAGGCTAATTCCCTTCAAGTCGGCAATTGTCCACCCTATTGCCTTTTTGTATAGCTTCAACATCTTGATCAGCTTCTTTTCCTGCTCAGGCTGTAACTTAGAAGAAATAATTATAGGTAATGTATTATCGGTTCCTAAGTATGAATATTTTAGTTGCTTTGGCAATTGTTTCAACTCAAGAATTGGTGGTTGTTCAATAGAGGGTTTTTCGAGTTTACCTTCCTTACCTGAGTAATCGAGTGGTTCAAAGTATGTACCTGGTCGATTGACTAGCCAATTTGCCTCTTCTTGTTGTTCCTCATCGACCGGTTCTTCATACTCCTCAGGTTCCTCTTGATCGGCGATGTAGTTGCCGAGGCAACTAAATTCCTCGTCGAAGTTAAACTCTGTCGTGGCATGAAGAAGTTGGCATTCTTCGAGATCATCGACATGCCTTAGTGTTTTGAACAAATTTAGTTTAACTTGCTGCTCATTCACCCTCATTGTGAGTTTTCCCTTTTCAACATCGATCAAGGTTCTTCCTGTTGCTAGGAATGGTCTCCCGAGAATGATGGGTGCATGCTCATCTGCTTCACAATCCAAAACAATAAAATCTGCGGGAAAAATAAATTTATCAACTTTTACCAGTATGTCCTCAATTTTTCCCTCTAGATGCACACTAGCTGTAGCATAATTGTTGTAGGTCTTGCCTTTCCGATTCCTAGTTTCTGGAAAACCGATTTAGGCATCAAGTTTATGCTAGCCCCAAGATCGCATAATGCTTTCCCGACATAGTGGTTTCCAATGGAACATGGTATTGTGAAACTTTCGGGATCCTTCAACTTGGGTGGCATACGATTGTGCAACATTGCCATGCATCCCTCTATTGCGGCAACTGTTTCAAACTCTCATAGCCTTGTTCTCTTGGACACAATGTCTTTAAGAAACTTGGCATTTGTTCAATTGCTTCCACCAATGGCAAGTTGATGTGGACTTGCTTTAGGATATCAAGAAACTTCTTGAATTGGTATTCTTGCTTTTGTCGCTTCAACCTTTGTGGGAATGGTGGTGGAAGTCGGATATCTTCGATCCTTTCATTGGTTTGGAACCTGATTGATGGCATTGCCGGGACAACTAGAGTTGCCGAGGCATTATCAATTGGGGTTGCCGAGGCATGCTTTTCACAAGTTGCCGAAGCATCCTTATCGTCAGTTACCGAGGCATGCTTATTGCCGAGGCAATTCCTGGTTCAGCATCTGAGGCTTTGCTCTAGGTTCGTCTTGATCTTTTTGTGGAGTTTTGTTTGATGAGCGGGTTTGAGCCTTTATAAGTTGTTGGCCACTTCTAGTGGTGATTGCCTTACATTGCTCATGGCCAATTCCTCTTGCGACTTCAGTATCGCTAGGTAAACCTCCTTGCGGTCTAGTATTCAGATTTTGAGCAAACTGTCCGACTTGATTTTCCAATGATTTGATTGCCGCCTCTTGGTTTTGCAGTCTCATCTCGGTCCTTTTAATAAAAGCATCAGTTCTTTTTATGAAGTTACTATTCTCAGCCATATAAGATTCAGTTTTCATCATAAAAGCATTTAGAGAATTTTCCAAAGAACTAAATGTTGTCGGTTGTTGTTGCGGCAACTGTTGCCGTGGCATATTCTGCTGGAATCCCGATGCTTATGCATTCTGATTGTTCTGGTTTAGAGCATTGTTGGGATTACTCCATGAAAAATTCGGGTGCTTTTTCCAAGCTGGATTGTATGTATTGGACATCACATTGTTGTTCCGATTGTAATTCCCCACGTAGAAGCTGGATTCCGAATTCTGCATACATTCAGAAGAATCATGGTTATCACCACATAACTTACAAAAAGAATCCATTACCTTGACCTCATGTGTGTTGTTTGGTTTTTGCATGTTCTGGACCATCTTGGTTAAAGTGGCCAATTGTGCCGAAATTGAATCTGATGATCCTAGTTCATGTATTGTGGCTTGACGTCTAACTCCTCCTCTTCTAGTAGAGGGGAATTGATAATCATTCTTGGCCAGCCTGTTTAGAATTTGCATTGCTTCCTCCGGTGACTTATCTAGGAGTATGCTGTTTGCTGAGGTATCTAGCATCATCTTTGTTGGTGTATTCACGACGTTGTAAAACTTTGTTACTTGAGTCCACACCGAGAATCCGTGTAGGGGACATTTGTGTAGAAGTTCTCTATATCGCTCCCAAGCCTCGTACATGGATTCATCATCTGCCTGCCGAAAAGAAGTAATGTCGTTACGAAGCTTATCACTCAAATTTGTAGGATTAAACCGAGCAAAGAAATCACGACAAAGATCGGTCCAAGATGCTATTGATCCGGCAGGAATGCTATTCAACCATGCTTTCGCCCTATCCCTCAGTGAATAGGGGAATAATCTTAATCGTAAGACATCGGAGGTGACTCCGTGTATTTTGAACGAGTTGCAAATCTCGAAGAAAGATTTAAGATGTTGCCGTGCATCTTCAGTTGCTGAGCCGCCAAATTGACCAATTGTGTTGATCATATTAAACATTACGGTTTTAACTCAAAGTGGTCGGCTTCAATTTCAGGTCGACAACTCGGATTAAGTCCATCAAGATCTTCTTCAAGATAGTCTCGAATAGTTCTGTTTAGGTGCAAGAATCACTCCTCCTCCCGCTGGAACATCTTGATTCATATTGCCGTCTTGATTAGCCATTGCTACTCTTATCCTTCGTCTAAGTCTTTGTAAGGTTCGTTCGATTTCTGGATCAAAGGGATATTCTGGTGTAATCGGTCTCGCCCTGGTCATATACCAATGCAAAACCAAAGTTTGTTAGCCCTTTGAATCTTAAACAAGAAAAGTAAAAAGAAAGTGCAAGAAAATAAAAACAAAGTCACTATTGCCAATCCCCGGCAACGGCGCCAAAAACTTGTTGCGCGTAATAAGTGCTACGCAATTGTGCAAGTATACACGTTGCAAGTTATAGTATAAAAGATATCGTCTCCACAAGGATTGGTGCCAATTCAAGAATCTAGTCTCTTGCACTGTAAAAAGTAAAAACACAAATAAATGATTATAGGAGTTTAACTAATAACTAAACTAGAAAGCAATAACGTAAAAGAAAAGATGAGAACAAATGAGAGAGATAGGCCAGGTTATCGTGAGTTGAGGTGTGATAGCCGATTGGATCGTCTTGGTAAAAGAGTGCAAGGGCAACTCAGTTGCCGTGGCAACTTGCTGTGGGGTTGCCTTGGCAACTAATCGATGGTTGCCTGGGCGACTAGTTGGGCAACTACTTGGGCGTCTGGGCAGCAACCTTCAAGGTTCAGCAGAGCGTTCTTCAATGGTTTCTTCTTATCCCTAAGTCAAAACTCTAGCTACTTGTGCATGCCTTGATAATACATTCCTGCGTGAATCAAGGGTGAACAACAACCAATCTTGCGCTCCTCTTAGCCGTTGAAATCCTTAACTTATTCCTAAGCCGGATTAATCTTCACCATCAATAGATTGAATAAAGATCATATTCATTCGTTTCTTGAATCTAACTCTCCCGATATTAGATAAATAGATGAAGTTACGAGATCCTCTCCCAATTCACTCGCAAACAAGAATTAGAACCAAGAATGAATAAACCTTGAATAGAAAAGTGCAAACTCTTATTACCTAAACAAAATCTTGGGCTTGTCTAGCCATCAATTTCGACTACCATATCACCTTGTGCTTTGTCGACAATTGCCCTGGCAACTGGCTCGGCGTCTCCTTCATGCATTGCCCTGGCAACTCGCTCGGCATCTTCTTCATGTATTGCCCTAGCAACTAGCTCTAGTCTTGCTTTGGCAAGTGATCCTGTACATACACACAAAACACACCAAAGCAGCATCTTTTCCTACAAAAACTACCAAGTTATGTAATCAAGCTCAACAATGGAAGGAAACATGGATTAATGCATGATTGGCTAATTATGCAACTAATATGAGCCTAAGTCTAACAATAATATGAGTAAAAAGGGTAAGAAAATAGTACTTTTGAACACTTATCACATCGCCTATAGCAAGGCATCATATCACTCAACTTTGGATCAACCGACACAAATAGTACATACTTCAGGGTGACAAACCCCCAAGAGACACAACCCTTTCCTCACTCATTGCTCAAAGGCAACAGTATCACGCTAATTCTCATTTCTCTTCTCGGTCGTAACATAACACATTTTCTAAGACATGATAATCATTTCAAAACAAAATTAATCAGGCCAGCTTCAAGCAAGGATCCAAGACTTCCATTTCAAAAACACAACATTTCAGACTATAATAATAAGGCAATGGATTTCCTAAAATTTCACCCAACATGGCATTAAGCAATCAACGTGCATTTTACAATCACCTTGCATAGCAAACAACAGAGTTCAACTCACAATAGCTTTACATCAATCATACCAGCTCCTAATTATCAAAACCTAGCTCTGATACCACCAAACCTAACCCCCTCGACCCGGCCTAGTCGCAAGACCGAACTAAGCGAGCTACATTAAGTTTACCGAAGTAAACCAGAAAGATGAAACCTAAAACGTGTCCATTTTTTCTTTTATCTTGTCTAGATGCTTTATTACTTTCCTACATGTACATACTGTTCACAGGTGAGAACTCATCTCAAACGGGCATCGAAACGATATCCAATTGGACACAAACGCAAATTAGGGACTAAAATGCAAGAAAATAGAACTTTTCCAAATTTTAGGTTACAAACCTTTAATAAAATATATTTAATGCTTACATGTCAAAAATTAGCTCAATACGATCATCCAATCTCATTCAATTGCATCACCAAGATTCAGGGACTAAAATGCAAGAAAATAAAACCTTCTTTCTATGACATAAATAGCTTTAACGGCCACCTGTATCGATACGCCACTAGCCGTATTGATACAGCCTAACAGCCCCGTTTCAGTACGTTGTAAGTTGTACCGGCACACCACGTCAGATTTAAACATAATTTAAAGTTTATCAAAGACGGTACTGATACGGGTTACAAGTGTTTCGGTACGCGGGATCTATCCCAAAAAGCATTTTCTAGTAGCCTAATACCGTACTAATACCCCTGATCCCGTACCGATAAGTTTAAGTTTATCTTGCTTGACCGTACCGATACTCGAACACCCGTACCGATCCTAGGTGCCTGAGTTTGCCTAGCCGTACCGATACGGTCCCCCGCGTATCGGTACACCTAGGCCTGTAATGTCACTTTTAGCTGGTTTATCATACATTCAACCATACCAAAACATCCTAACATACATCCAGCATACTCAGGGTTCAAACCACATCAAAGCATTATATATTCAACAACGTTTCATGACATTTTGCTTCAAATGTAAATCTATAGGCATGCACCCTATAAAACCATTCAAGCAACACATAAAACTCCAACCTATCACCAAAATCAAACCATAAAAGCCTTTTACAAAACAAGAGCAGCTAAACAAACTTGCTCAAATAGGGAGTTCAACAAAACATCTCCCAAATAACCACGGAAACCCCCATTACCCTTATTACTTATAGTCTAGTTCAAACATACTTTGGTTGCCAAGTATTGTACCGATCCCTTGCTTCTCGCTGCCTTCCAAGCTTTTAATTCTCTGCATTTATGGACAAAGAGAGCGTAAGTACACTAGGCTTAGTGAGGAGTGCTAAAAAACAAAACACCATCAATGCATTTAAAACCATTTCTCAACAACACATTGAAATCTCATTCCAATCATTCTTTAAACAATACTATTGAAACATCATGCCTTAAAAACCATGCACTTTTCATCTTTAAAAAAAACTAGCATATTAAACCATATGCAATATGAAACATTTACAACACCAAATTCCATTGCTAGACCTCAATTTAAGCCTTCCCATGCATAACAGCCATATGCAAATCTTAAAGAGTAAACATACGACATGTATCATTAACCAACAACAAGTTCCATTGATAAACCTCAATTTAAGTCACTTTAAACCAGCGTATCAAGCTTAGTTTAAACTCCCATAAACCACCTTTAAAACATTCCAATGCTGGAATCCACGTTCTCACTCACCGATACGCGAAGCCTTAATTTGCCGACGCGAAATCAAACGTTCGAAGCCTCCAATGCTACACCGTTTGCTTCCAAAACAACCCCCTATTTAAAACACATAACAACAGAGGATTAATGCATCTCCATGCATTTACAACCCTGCAACAACAGATTCTCACAGATTCTTGCATTCACCTCACAAATACCCAACCACAACAACTGAAAACCTCAACTAATCCTTTCCAAACACAACCCATCCACAACCTAACAATCTAACACCACTTTTATCATCAATTAACATCTAGAAACAGAATCAAATCAACCTAACACCTCCAGCAAACACAGAGCCACCATAATACCTCAAAAACACAAATCTAGCAACCTAAAAATTAGAGATTCAAGAGTTCCGGGATTCCATTGATAAAATTGACTTATCAACATCATTAAACATCCAAAATATGTTCAAAAACAATCCATAACACTGGAAATCATATTCAATTCAAATCTTTAATCATTTCATCAATTTTACCCAATTAAATCTATATAAAAACACAAAATCGGATTATAAACCATAAATCAAGGATCAAATACTTAGTAATATCAATAAAGAACCATTTAACAGAGGAGATCACGAACCTTACCCCTGTTATGTGATTTCTCCCTCAATTGGCTTGCTTAAAGCTAAGAAAACATAAGATTTCAATGAGTTTTTGTAAAACAAAGTTAAAGAATCAAATTAGAATCAATAATCTGAGTGAAAAGAGTCTCTCACCTCTGGATTTTGATGAAATTCTGAGTGTTTGGCAGAAAAAGAAGTTGAGAGAAAAGGTTTAGGAAAAAGTTACGTAAATTTTCTTTAAAAGCAAATAACTAACTTAGATATTTTAATCCCTATTAATCACCCTTTAAAACACATGTTTAAAATGATTTAATTGAAGTGAGAAACCACAAGCAAAACTTGGTAAAATTAGGTCCTTAAGGATTCTAAGAATTTGAACCTTTTCATTTTAGTCACTTTAAAACAATTTTCAAAAATCGCATTTTGGTCACTAACCAAAATGTCTCATTTCCAAATTCCATTTTCCAAAATTGATTCCACCAAAAATCAATATATATATTAAAAGATGATTTTTAACTATTTTCCCACATTTTTATCTTACCAAAAAATATACGGTCCCGAATCTGACTCGAATCTCTAGCCCGGTCCCCCGGACCGTCTAGTAAGCCTCAAAACCGCTAGGCCCAAAACTGGGGCGTTACAGCTAAGTCGTATGGTGAACTTTACATACTTCAAGGTTCTCTACCTCCACCCCCACAAGCCTACTCTAGTTACGTCTCAAAGCCTTTTTTCATACATGATCACAGTGAAATCATATTGTTGAATTTTAGGTTAGGACATCCAAAATTCTTTCACCTTGCCAAAATGTATCCATAATTGTCTCTCAATAAAAACATAAAAACTTTCCATTATGACATTTGTCAGTTTGTTAAATACCACATAGCATCATATCCTCCATCCAATTACAAACCTTTTAAACCTTTCTCTATCATCCAGTGATATTTGAGACCTTGTTAGGATGATCAATCGATGACAAATGGCCAAGAAGGGGTGAATTGGAAATTAAAAAAATTAAAGGGAAGCAAATTGAATATGAAAAATTGAAGACACAAGAATTTATAGTGGTTCAATATTCTAACAAGCTCTACATCCACTACCTTAGCTCCCCACTAAGGATTTCAAACAATTCACTACTGAATTCTTCCCCTTTTCTAGGCTAAGTAGGCATCCGTCACAATGGATCAAAGCTTTTTACCCAAAGCTTGATCAAGGTTCACTCTTTTACAAGAAGTGGTTTGCAAACACAAGGATATCCTCTTAAAGGTGAATTTGTTTGCACAATTACAAATGCTCACAACCCCAAACTTAAAACTAAAAATTACAATGAAAATACACAAGTTGGGTACAAAGAATTTGACTCTAAAAGCTCAAAGTGGTTGGATTTTTCTTGAATACTAGAATGTTGTTCAATGGATGTTCAATAGTTGTTGTAGCAGCTTTGGAGACTTGTATTTATACCCTCTCATTGATTTCTAACCGTTTGGGTGGTTGAGGTCATCAATATAACTGTTGGGGACCATTTTTCCCATAATAAATTCTATCTGGTGACCAACCGTATCGATACACGAAGAGCCGTATTGATACATGTCAAAAGAAGAAAGACCGTTGTGCAATAGAGTATCGATACGTATAAGGGCATATCAAAACGGGTAAAGAGTAAAAATAGGGGCGTATCAAAATGCGAGAAACAATATCAAAATGGTATAGCATATTTTTCAAATGCGTATCGAAATGGCTAGGTCGTATTGGTACGAGTTTTGCTCACTAGAATCTGAGAAAAAGTCTATTGAAAATGCATTGGTACGCCTAATGGGCGTATCGATACGGATTAACTGAAAATTAAAGTTTGGTGATTCCAATAACTGACAAGGCAAGAGTCATATTTTAAATGCAAAGATTTTGAAGATCTCAACACACTGTATCGATATGGTGGAGACCGTATCGGTACGCTTAAGCAATAACTTAAACCCAGGTGAATGCCGTATCGAAATGGGCTTAGCCGTATCGATACGCATAACCTAAAATACGAGCCCAGATGAAGGTCGTATCGAAACGGACGTTGCCGTATCGAAACAATTTGCAAATTAAAATTCCAGTAGTTAAAATCTATATCAAAACAGGCATAGCCGTATCGATACGCTTGGGCATATTTGTTAAATTTTGCTTTGAAATACTTAGAAATCGTTTTTTTTTTGTTTAAGTCTTGGACGTAGAAAAACTTTTCCTTGTCATTTTGTGAGACTTTTGAATACTTAAAAATTTATTTTCTTTTACAATTTGGTCCTTAAACAATTTGTTATATCAAAATCAAATATAGGTTTTACAATCTCTCCCTTTTTGATATAACAAAACCAAAGTAAATTTTAAGTAATTTTGGAAAGTTTAAAAAGTACTCCCCCTTACTTTAAGACTAAAAGATTTAACTTTGAAAGACTTTGAAAAATGTTAGCTCAATTACTTCTCCCCCTTTTTGTTAGATCAAAATCAATAGGTATAAAGTAAAGCAATAGATATAAGCAATAAAGTAACTCCAAGCATTTAACAGAAACAACATAATCATTAAAATTCAAAGCATAATTCAAAACAACATAATCAAATCCAACCTAAGTCCTAAAAACATAAACCAAATTAAATAACATCAAAGCATAGGAGTTCAAAAACATAAAGACATAAGTGCATAAAACTAATCCTAATATGATATGATATGATATGACATGACATGACATGATATGCAAGATGCCTAAGATTAATCTTCATCGTCTCTATCTTCTTCATCATTGGCAGGGATTCCAAGAGATTGATGCCACTCTCTATGAAAAGCGGTAAAAGAGATATACATCAAATTTTGGCAATTCTCAATGGCAGTCACTCTTTCCTCCAAAGATGTGAAACGTGTGTCAATCGCGGCAAAGCCAGAATTTATAGTAGTATTCAAAGATGCAATATAAGTGCCCAATGATAAAAATTGCTCATTAAGATATGCCATGAGAGCAACATGAGATGATTGCGCTACCGAAGCTTGAGGAACCAGATCCGCTCGAGGAGCCGCCACCGGATCCGGTAGAACAGCACGAGGAAGATCAGCGTTCTGAACCTATTTTCCATTATAGTATGTGAACTTTGCGCGGTGGAGAGAACGCTCTTCAATAGATCAGTGAGAGGTTCAATAAGATCATAGGAGCAATCAATTCCCATCTTGTGAAAGAGAAAGCTCAAAGCGGTGCCATAGGTGAAAGATGAAACAAGAGTTGTATGGTGGTGTTGCACAAGGAAGACGATTTTTGCGAACATAATTTGAGCAAGGTTTGGTCGCTTACCCTCACGAAAGCATCGGATCCAAAAGTTATTGACTTGACGGATCATGGAGAATTTTCCACCGGATGGACGAAACCACCAAGTGATCATGATGTGAAGGATGCGATCATCAGTATCGAGCACTGTCACGGAGCCACTAAGGACATGTCCTAAGGAATCCTCATCATTAATTCCCACATTCTCAAGACCCAAAAAGTTTGCTAAAACAAATGAATCAATTTGAAACCTTTTTCCCATAAGATAAGATTCAATAGCAACAACTTTGGATCTATTTTCATTATAAATACACCGGGCATTTGAGTAGAAAATCGAAACAAGGTTTCGGTATAAAATCCCGAGTATACTCAAAAATTGCATAAATTTCCATTGTTGCATCAACTCAAGATATTTAAATTGAAATCGTTCGGAAGATAGAAAAAGGATTGAGATAGTACGCTCACGGCGAATTTTAAAATTTTGATAATATTTAAAACGATCCACGACATTTGGAAATCTAGGTTTATTAAAACAATTTTGGAAAATATGGGTAAGGTTGGGTCGATTACCAACATGTTCGGGATTTTGATTAGGCGGATTGGAATTAGAGGCCAAATCTCTTCTTGCTCGTTTCTTAGGGGCCATGATCTGAAAACAAAATCAAACCAAAAACAATGTATGCATAAATCAACACATTCAATCCAATAATTAGTCCAATAATCAAGGTATTTTTAAAAACCTATATAATATAGCTTAAAAATATACAAATATAGAAAGGATTTTTGATAAAATAAAATTTGAAAAAATTATTAAAAATATGGTATATATTTATATTCGAACCAAATTTTTTCAGTTTTGAAAAAATTTTACAAAATCTTTGAAAACAAAATTATGTACATTCTAAAAATATAATTTTGAGTCAAAAACAATATATATATATGAACAAAAATTAATGAAAAGAAAGTTAGGGTTTATACCTTGACAAGGATTATAGATGAATGAGAAGATGATGATACACAGGCTTGATGATATAGCTAGGGTTTGATGAGAAATCCAAAAGCCCTCAAAAAATTTTGAGTTTTGTGTGAAAAAATATAGAGGCTTGAGAGGTTTTTATAGCCAAAAGCGATCTAGGGTTTGAGAGAAAGAAAAAGTGTGTGATTTAAAGTTGGAAACCCTCTTTTAATGCCCATAAAACTGTCCAGCGGCTGCGCGTATTGATACGCCACGTGGCGTATCAAAACACAATATCGAAACGGTTATTAGTTGTTTCGATACGCGACCCTGTACTGGTACAGTTATTGCCGTACCGAAACACATTCAAGAACCCATATCGATATACGAAACACCGTATTGATACACTTGTGCCAGAAATGTCATTTTTGGTAACAAGTTGCTCGAAAATTTGAACTTAATTGAATCTATATGCATAGAAATGATATGAGAACATCATGTATGAGCATAAATAGATGCATAGTCCCCTAGCAACAAGCATATATGCATATAGGTGCAAAAACACATAAGCAATGCAATCAATCAAATTCAAGCAAATTTTAAGACCAAAAAGGCTCTAAGGCTCAAGAAAGGCTAGTTAAACCTAACTCTCTCCTAAGAGACCAAAAACGCTCTTTATCTAATAGTTTGGTAAAGATATCCGCTAGTTGATTTAAGGTGTCTACAAATTCTAGAACAACATCGGTTTTCAAGACATGATCTCTAATGAAATGATGCCTTATCTCTATGTGCTTGGTTCTAGAATGTTGGATGGGATTCTTAGCGAAACATATGGCACTAGTGTTGACACACTTAAGAGGGATGGTACCTACATCAATTCCATAATCTAAAAGTTATTGCTTCATCCAAAGGACTTGAGCACAACAACTTCTGGCCGATATGTATTCCACTTCCGTGGTAGATAGAGCTACACTATTTTATTTCTTAAAGAATCAAAATATGAGCATACTACCTAGGAATTGACAAGTACTGGAGGTACTTTTTCTATCTATGTTACACCCTCCATAATCCGCATATGAATAAGCATGCAAATCAAAGGAAGAATCTCTAGGATACCAAAGGCCTAAACAAAGTATGTCTCTAAGGTATCTAAAGATTCTCTTAACGGCTATAAAGTGTGGATCTCTAGGACTAGCTTGAAATCTAGCACACAAGAAAACACTAAACATAATGTCGGGTCTACTTACTGTAAGATAAAGCAAAGATCCAATCATAGAGCTATAAAGCTTTAAATCAACATACTTACATCCTTCATCTTTGTCAAGCTTTGTAGAAAAGCTCATTGGTGTGGCTTGAGGTTTCACATTCTCCAAGCCAAACTTCTTGAGCATGTCCTTGATGTACTTTACTTGATTGATGAAGATGCCATCATTCCTTTGTTTGATTTGGAGCCCCAAGAAGAATGAGAGCCCCTCATCATGCTCATCTCAAACTCACCTTGCATTAACTTAGCAAAATATTGGCAAAACAATTCATTAGTAGAACAAAAAATTATATCATCAACATAGATTTGAACTACTAAAATGTCTTTGCCATTTCTTTTAATAAAGAGTATAGTATCCAGGTTACATTTGTTAAAACCTTTTTCAATTAGAAAACTTGAAAATCTTTCATACCAAGCTCTAGAAGCTTGTTTCAAACCATATAAAGCTTTT
The DNA here is from genome assembly GCA_019671005.1 of Hibiscus mutabilis. NCBI lineage: Eukaryota > Viridiplantae > Streptophyta > Magnoliopsida > Malvales > Malvaceae > Hibiscus > Hibiscus mutabilis. The sequence goes on along the minus strand of CM033720.1, from coordinate 16,503,025 downwards.
GAAAGTTTAAAAACATGGTTTGGGTATTTTGGATCTTCAAAACCGGGTGGTTGTTCTACATACACCTATTCATTAATAAAACTATTTAGAAAAGCTCTTTTGACATCCATTTGAAAAATCTTGGATTCATGATAACATGCAAATGCAAAAAACATCCGAATAGCTTCCATTCTAGTTACGAGTGCATATGTTTCATCAAAATTGACTCCTTCTTCTTGAGTGTAACCTTGAGCAACAAGTCTAGCCTTGTTTCTCACTATGTTACCACTCTCATCTAGTTTGTTTCTAAAAACCCATTTAGTTCCTATAGTAGACTTATTACTAGGCCTATCAACTAATGTCCATACTTGACTTCTCTCAAATTGATTTAATTCCTCTTGCATAACCAATATCCAATAATCATCTTTTAATGCTTCTTTGATATTTTTAGGCTCAATGCATGAAAGAAACGCAACATTACAAGCATTTTTAAGAGAGAGTCTAGTGGTTACCCCTTTGGATGGATCACCCAAAATCTCACCATCTTTGACATAGTTGAATTCCCTTGGGTAGCTCACTTCCTTTCCCTCTAGATTCATGTCCTTCAAGGCTTCTAGAGGTGGATCTTGTGCTTCTTCTTCTTTGGTTTGAACTTCATCCACTTTTGATGATTGCCTACTATTATTAGCTTCAAAGATTCCTACATCATCATCATCACAAGAATCCTTCCTCGGAAGGAAGTTATCTTCGAAAATCACATGTATGGACTCTTCAATAACCAAAGTTCTTTTATTAAATACACGATAGGCTTTAGAGTTTAAAGAATACCATAAGAAAATAGCTCCATCACTTTTAGCATCAAATTTGCCCAAATTGTCTTTTCCATTGTTCAAAACAAAACATTTACTTCCAAATGGATGAAAATAGCTAATGTTAGGTTTTTTGGAATTTAAAATCTCATAAAGAGTTTTCTTTAAAATTTGCCTAATCATTACTCGGTTGACAATGTAACAAGCGGTATTAGTGGCTTTCGCCCAAAAATACTTTGGCAAATTGTTTTCACAAAGCATGGTTATAGCCATTTCTTCTAAAGTTTGATTTTTCCTCTCAACAAGCCCATTTTGTTGAGGAGTGCGGGAGCGGAAAAATTGTGGCTTATACTATTTGAGTTACAAAAATCCTCAAAACCTAAATTTTAAAATTCAGTACCATGGTCACTTCTAATATGAGAAATCGATTGACCAACATCATTTTGAGTAATTTTTGAAAATGTGATGAATTTTTCTAAAGCCTCATCCTTGGTACTTAAGAATAGAACCCAAGTGTATCTAGAGTAATCATCTACTAAAACAAATGCATATAATTTTCCACCCAAGCTAGTTGTCCTAATAGGGCCAAAAATATCCATGTGGATCAATTGTAAAACTCTACTTGTAGAAACATCATTAATAGGTTTGAAAGAAACTCTTTTATGTTTGCCTTTTGCACAAGCATCACAAATTTTATCAAGAGAAAACTTAATTTTTGGCAAACCTATTACTAGATCTTTTGAAACCAATTTTTCTAAAACATTCATGCTTGCATGCCCTAGTTTTCTATGCCATAGCCATGAGTCATGTTCATCTTTAGCAACAAAACATGCATTTGAAATATGAATATCATCTAAATGCACCATGTATATGTTTTCTATGTGATGACCAAAAAACACAATTTTGTGGGTTTCGACGTTTATAATTTTGCAACCATATATATAAAAAATCACTAAGAAACCTTTATCACAAAGTTGGCTTATGCTTAACAAGTTATGTTTAAGACCATTGACATATAAAACATTTTCAATAAGTATGGAAGAGTGATTACCAATGGAACCCATTCCTTCAATTTGACCTTTGGAGTTGTCACCAAATGTCACTAATCATTCTCTCTTTATATCTAGTTCCAAGAATCCACTCTTGTCTCCGGTCAAATGTCTTGAGCATCCACTATCAAGGAACCACGAATTTGCACTTGAAGCTTTGGCCTTGTAGCAATGCCCCCCTACAAACAAAGATTAGGTCTTGTTTGGTACCCAAATCATTTTGGGTCCATGAGCATTAGCTCCCAAAATCTTGGTTCCCTTGGGAATCCAAGAAGCAATAGCATGAATATCATTAGAAGCAATTAGATTCTTAGGAACCCAAACACTTCTAATCTTTTTAAGTCTAGAGGGCCTTTAGAAGCCTCTTTGTTTATAGCCACCAAAGTTCCTTTTCACATAGTTGGGTTTTGAAGATTGTCATTTTTTCAAAACTCGATTTCCCAACTTTGTTTAAGGAAGCTTTGAGATCATTTACCTCCTTGTGGTAATGATCATTAATCTCAGAAAGAATGTTGTTTAAATCAACATTTTCCTTTTCAAATTACTTTTGATTGTCTTGTAAATCACATGCCTTCTTTTTAAGTTTCGAATTGGTTTTAGATAATGAATCGTTTTGGTTTTTCAAATCTAGGATAATTTTCTTGTTTCTCAAAATAGATTCCTTATATTTTTAACCAATTCGTCATATACCTCTTGCAACTCATCATAAGCTTCTTGAAGCTCATCAAATGTAAAATAGAAAGTGGATGAGTTAGAGGTTACCTTAGGATCTTCTTCAAGAGCCATGAGGCAAAGGTTGGCCATTTCTTGCTCATCTTCATCCGATGATTCCTCATCGCTCCAAGTAGCAACGTGAGCCTTGAGCTTCTTCTTCTCCTTGAAGATCTTCTTTTTGAGTTGGGGACATGATAAGTGTTCAAAAGTACTAGTTTTCTTACCCTTTTTACTCATATTATTGTTAGACTTAGGCTCATATTAGTTGCATAGTTAGCCATTCATGCATTAATCCATGTTTCCTTCCATCGTTGAGCTTGATTACATAACTTGGTAGTTTTTGTGGAAAAGATGTTGCTTTGGTGTGCTTTGTGTGTGTATGTGCAGGATCACTTGCCAAAGCAATGCCGAGCTAGTTGCCAGGGCAATGCATGAAGGATATGTCGAGCTAGTTGCCAGGGCAATGCATGAAGGAGACGCCGAGCCAGATGCCATGGCAATTGTCGACAAAGAGAAAATGCAATAGGGATATCGAAATTAATGACTATACAAGCCCAAGATGACATGGAGCAAGGCCCAAGCCCAAAGGAATTTGATTGCCATGCAGAGGTTAAAGAAGAATTAAATTCCAAGAAGATAGGAGAAGTTCTAATAGGAATAAAATTATAATAAAGAATTATATTCTTTAAAGATAATTTAATTCCAACTCAAACTCCTCCTCAAAGAAGGACTTTGGCCTAGCCCTATAAATAGCAAGGAGATTTCGACAACTTGGAGGGAGAGCATTAGGGAAAATTTCGACAAGTCCAAGGGAGAAGGCAAGGGGAATTTTCGACAAGCATCTAGGGAAAGGGATTTTCGACAAGCTTCATCTTTTCTTCCTTGTTCAATTGGGTTCATGCTAGGGATTGTTTATCTTGTGTTTCTTTGGAACCTAGCCATGAACTAAATCTACTTGGCTATGGTTATTGTGTTTTGTGGTTGTGCGAAACTATTGGTTTTTGTTTAGGTAATAAGAGTTTGCACTTTTCTATTTCAAGGTTTATTCATTCTTGGTTCTTATTCTTGTTTGCGAGTGAATTGGGAGAGGATCTCGTGATTTCATCTATTTATCTAATATCGGGAGAGTTAGATTCAAGAAACGAATGAATATGATCTTTATTCAATCTATTGATGGTGAAGATTAATCCGGCTTAGGAATAAGTTAAGGATTTCAACGGCTAAGAGGAGCGCAAGATTGGTTGTTGTTTACCCTTGATTCACGCAGGGATGTATTATCAAGGCATGCGCAAGTAGCTAGAGTTTCGACTTAGGGATAAGAAGAAACCATTGAAGAACGCTCTGCCGAACCTTGAAGGTTGCTGCCCAGACGCCCAAGAAGTTGCCCAACTAGTTGCCCAGGCAACCATCGATTAATTGCCAAGGCAACCCCGTTGTGCAAGTTGCCACGGCAACTGAGTTGCCCGTGCACTCTTTTACCAAAACGATCCAATCAGCTATCACACCTCAACTCACGATAACCTGGCCTATCTGTTTCTCATTTAAATTCATCTTTTCTTTTACTTAATTGCTTTCTAGATTAGTTATTAGTTAATACTTCTATAATCCTTTACTTGTGTTTTTACTTTTTACAATGCAAGAGACTAGATTTTTGAAGTGGCACCAATCCCTGTGGAGACGATATCTTTTATACTATAACTTGCGACGTGTATACTTGCACATTTGCGTAGCACTTATTACGCGCAACATGACACTCGGTCCTTAATGCCCTGACTTCTTGCACTCAAAGCATATGAGTTGATCATTCTCCCCCTCTTTGTTGTTGTTCTTGAAGTCTCCTCTTCAGTGGAACTTTCTTCCTCTATTGGACTTCATGAACCTTGTGAACCTTTTGGCTAGTATTTCCATCTCTTCATCTTCCTCCTCGCTTGAATCACTCTCATCTTGTGAAGCTTTGAGAGCAATTCCAATTTTTTTCTTCTCTATTTCCTTCTTTCTTCTTTTCTTCGTGTCTTCTTTTCTTCATTTTCCCATGAGAGCAATTCTCTTTCCATCCCAAGACTCGGGAAGTGAGTAGATGAGTTTTCGAACAAGCTTATCTTCGAGGATGATTTCTTCGAAGCCCTTGAGACCGTTGACCATGACGGAGAAGCGATCGAACATCTTGGTGACGCTTTCATCGGGCTTTATCTTGAAGTTCTCGTAATTTAAGTTGATGAGTCCAATCTTGGTCTCCTTTACATTGTTGGTGCCTTCATAGGTGGTCTTGAGCTTGTCCCACGCCTCCTTTGCACTTGTACACGAAGATATCTTTGAGTATTCATCTAGTCCAAGTGCACAAAAGAGCATGTGCAAGGCCTTGTCATTTACTTGCAACTTCTTTCTTTCTTCTTCGATCATTTCATGCTTGGCCTTAGGAACTTGCCTTTCTCCTTCTTACTTCATCAGGATATATAGGCCGTCTTTGATTGTATCCTAAAAGAGATAATCGTTGGATTTGATGAATAACCTTATTCGGTTCTTCCAATATGAATAGTTGTCTCCATTGAAGAATGGCGGTCTAGTGATGGATTGAGATTCATACATGTTGTTGCCGAAAGTAGACGACATGGCTTGAGTGTCGGTTGATTGAATCACCTGCTAAACAAGAAATTGAGAAAGGCAAGCAAGTGATGGATTTGGAAAAGGAGAATGCTACCGCGTGGAAAAGAAAATCCCAAGAAAGCAAGAATCGCATGTTAGAGATGCAAGGTCTGTATAACGCTACCCTGGAGAGCTTGAGTCAAAGACAAGCCCGAAATGCTCAACTAGAGGGAATGGTTGGGGAGTTAGATCAGTCTCTTCATGAATACTGTGCTCGAAATGGCTTTCTTGAGCTTCAAGCTACCCGGCAAGAGAATGAAGCACTCTGAGCTCAGATTGAGACATTAGAGGCCATAGTTCATGATTATCTTGGAAGAATTGTAGTTCTTGAGGAGGCTGCGGAATGGGGAGACAATTATTCGTTGAGGCGCCTTCGCGACGCTACTCGCATGATTCAAGATCGAGATCAGTACAACACTACACTAATGGTACAAATGCAAGAAGTTGCTAATCACATGGGGAACCTAGCCGCAGAAGCTGAAGTTCTCCATCCTTTTGTAGCTCCAGGCATGAAAGAGGCATTTAGGTTCATTCAGCTGCTTGAAGCTATCGAAGGATTAGGAGTTAGGGTCGGGGCAAATCTGTAGGAGTGTATCTTCTTTCTTTGTAATGAGAACCTTTTTAATCTTCAATGAAAGTTGTTTAAGGGTGATCACCAACGGAATCAACGCCTTTATTTGCATACATTCTTACATTTCATCCTTGCACTGCATAACATATATAACATTAATTAATTGATTATGCAACATAATTAGTAATGAGAATGTTCTGACAGAATTTAGAAGATAAATTACAATCATTCCACACATATATCGAACCCGTTTACAAACAAGGATCATAGAGGAAAGCTTTGCAAAATTAAAAGTCGATCTTAGAGGTCAGTTGGAGCGAACACAACAAGAATTAAGAGAAATCATCATCAAATCTCAACAAAATATGATGAGGGAAATATCTCAAATACTGGAACTCAGTCGTGGGGAAGACCTAAGAGGGAAGAGTGTTGTCGTGAACCCTACCCAGAACCCAAGAAAACCTTCATATTTCTCCAATCTTTAAAAACCCTTTTCTTCATTAACCCTACACCAAACCCTCCACAAGGGGTATCCTCATCTCATCAGGTAGGTGCCTCTACCCCACCTCATCTAGGCGTGACATTTGCAAATGTAAAAAATGTCAGAGATAGCATCCTGGACTTTTATGAGTTAGAGAAATTGAACCAAGTAAAGGCGAAGTTCTCGAAGCAGTTGGAATAAACTAGAAAGGATCTTGAAAAGAAATTTTGGGTAAAAGAGGATAAGGAAGGTTTCTACGGGCTGAACGCTAGATATCTCAGTTTAATCCCCAATGTAGAAATCCCGTACAAGTTCAAGACCCCAGAGTTTAAGAAGTTTGATGGGATGACTTGCCCCACTGTGCATGTGACCATGTTTTGTCGCAAGATGGCCGGTTTTATTGACAATGAGAAGCTGTTAATACACTGTTTCCAAGACAGTATAGTGGGACCTGCTACAAGGTGGTATAACCAGTTGACACGAGCTCAGATTAAGTTGTGAAAGGATTTGGCCAAGGATTTCACCGACCAATATAAGCATATAACCGATATGGTTCCCAACTGGCTCCTATTGCAAGGGATGGAGCAAGGACGTAACGAGAGCCTGTGTGAATATGCTCAGAGGTGGCGTGACATAGTAGCGCAAGTTCAACCTCCTCCGTGAGAATGAGATCTCTCCTATGTTTGTGGACACACTAAAATGGACACTATATGATCATTTGGTCAGTAACCTTATTAGTAATTTTGCTGACATGGTGATGACCGATGAACGTGTTGAAACAACCATCAAAAGTGGGAGAATTGACAGAAGGGAACCGTTATACAAACAATTCAAGAAGAAAGAACATGAAGTTAACAACACAAACACCTATAAGGCTGTCAAGAACTTCACCATATCCTACCCCAAGCCACAATCAAGAATCCCCGAAGTTTTAATAGGAGGGAAGATCGGGGGCCCAAGAAAAAAAAGTGAGAGTAAGCCTTTCACTCTGCTACCGATTTTCTATAAAGAACATTACTCGCAGCTGTACAAGGCAGATTTAGTTCAACCTTATCATGTGACCCCTTTTAGCCTACCTTATCTAGCATGGTATGACCCAAAGGCACACTGTGAGTACCACGCCGATGTTCTGGGTTATTCGATTGGGAATTGTGTGCCGTTCAATAAGTTCATTTAGAATCTGATCAAGACCAGAGTATTACAATTTGGGGAACCAAGTACTGTTAACAACCCTTTACCGAATCATGAAGGTCATGGTGTAAATGCTCTTGAAGAAAAGTACATTAGAAAAGCAAATAAGAGAGTGTTCCAAAGTAAAATCACCTTTGAGATGGGGTTTCAATAGCTATGTATGGCTCGTCTTATTGACCGAGGAATAGTAATCATAAAAAGGGTTGTGGCCCATACTGCGAGTACCATCAGTCAATGGATCATGAGATACAAGACTGCGAAGAGTTTCATCAGGTGATTCAGTAGTTAATAGACAATAAAGAGATTGAATTCTTTGAGAAAGAAGAGAGGAGTAACGAATCAGGAGTCTGCACATTGGACGGTCTAGATACCAAGTACAGTGCAAGAAGGCTGTTTGTTCTCAGTCTCAATCCAAGTCAAGAAAACACAACATCAGAGGAGGGTCCTATGGTGGCCCCTAAGATTATAATTTCTTCTCTGGCATCTTTTCTCTTCTAAGATACCCATATAGTTCTGTGAGACTACATCGCCAACGTTTCAATACCAGGGTATACAAGTTCGCAAAAAGGAGAGAAGTTAGCTGCAGGGGTAAAACTCGTGAAAGATGAGCAAGTGAAACTAAACCCCAAAGGGATAAAAGATGTGAGGCATTTTACAAGGAGTGGTCGGTGTTACGCTTCCGAAACTTAAAAGGAAATGAAAGATCCAAGGGGTAAAGGCAAGGCAACCGAGTCAGAGGGAAAGCCAAATTTCTTGTCCTAAACTATCAAACTATACCAAGGGGGATGATAAAGTAGAGTATGAGGTCCTAGAAGAACTGTTAAGACTGATGGAAAGCGAGGAGAAGTAGATCTTGCCACACCAAGAAGTGTTGGAAATTCTGAATTTGGGGACCAAGGAAAAAAGAAAAGAGGTGATGATCGGCACCACCTTATCATCCAAAGTGAGGCAAGATTTGATGGAACCGTTGTTAGAGTTCAAAGACGTGTTTGCATGGACATATTAGGATATGTTAGGTTTAAACACGGATATTGTGCTACACAAGCTTCCCATAAGGCCAGAATGCAAGCCCGTCTAGCAAAAGCTTCAGAGAATGAGACTTGATATGTTGTCAGAGGTTAGGGAAGAAGTAAAAAAACAGTTTGAAGCCGGTTTTCTAAAAGTTGTTAAATACACATAATGGGTAGCCAACATAGTCCTAGTGCCCAAAAAGGATGGAAAAGTACGTATGTGCGTGGACTATAGGGACCTCAATATAACAAGTCCCAAAGACAATTTCCCGCTGCCTCACATTGATACCTTAGTCAACAATACTGCAGGGCATTCTTGGTTCTCCTTTATGGATGGATTTTTGGGGTATAATCAAATTAAAATGCACCCTGAAGACATGGAAAATACTACTTTCGTAACCCTGTGGGGCACATTTTGCTATAAGGTAATGCATTTCGGGTTAAAGAACGCCAAGGCAACTTATCAAAGAGCCATGGTGACCTTATTCCATGACATGATGTACAAAGAGATTGAGGTATGCGTGTACGATATGATAGCCAAGTTCTGTACCGAAGAGGAACATATTCAAAATTTACGAAAGCTATTCCAAAGGCTGAGAAAGTACCAGTTAAAGCTCAACCCGACCAAGTGTACCATTGCAGTTATGTCTGGAAAACTCTTAGGTTTTGTGGTTAGCTGAAAGGGGATCGAAATCTACCCTGACAAAGTAAAATTAATTCAAGATCTCCCGCCGCCTCAAACATAGAAGGAAGTTCGAGGATTCTTGGGAAGACTAAATTACATCTATCGGTTCATCTCCCAATTGACCGATAAATGTGATCCCATATTCAGATTGCTCTAAAAGAATAACACGGGGATATGGGAAGAAGATTGCTAAGAGGCCTTAGAGAAGATCAAGGAATATTTAACCAATGCCTCGATCTTAGTGGTACCGGTGCCTGATAGACCATTAATTCTGTACTTAACAAATTTTGAGAATTCAATGGGTTGCGTGCTAGGACAACATGATGAGTCCGGCAAGAAGGAAATGGCCATTTATTACTTGAGCAAGAAGTTCACCGAATGCGAAACACGGTACCCATTGATCCAAAAGCTGTGTTGTGCCCTATGTGGGCTACTAAGCGACTCAGGCAATACATGTTACACCACAACACTTGCTTGATTTCTCGAATGGATCAATTGAAATTTTTAATGGAGGCACCTGCACTAACCAGGAAAATGGCCCCTTGGAAAATGCTGCTGTCAGAGTTTGATATTATTTACGCAAGCCAAAAAGCGGTAAAGGAAAGTGTGGTGGCAGATCTTTTGGCTAGCTGCACTTCAGACGACTACGAGTCATTAAATTTTAGTTTCCCAGATGAAGATCTAGCTTGTGCTTTGTTTGAGGGGAGGCCCATATTAAAGACTGAGCCTTGGAAACTCTATTTTGATAGAGTATCCAATGCCCTAGGTCATGGGATTGGGGCATTATTGGTTTCTCTTGAACATGTTTACTTCCCCTTTATAAGTAGGCTGGAATTCTTCTGTACCAATAATATAGCCGAATATGAGGCTTGTGTCACAGGGCTCCGCGCGGCCATAGAAAGAAAGATCAAGGTGATTCAAGTCTTTGGAGATTCGTCCTTGGTAATTTATTAGCTCCGAAAAGAATGGGAGACAAAAGATCAGAAGTTAGTCAAGTACTACGATCTAATCCAAGAGTTGGTCAATAATTTTGAAGAAATCAGTTTTGCCTATTTACCAAGAGAAGATAACCAGATGGCTGACGCCTTAGCAACATTGGCTGCAATGTTCGAAGAAGCCCGAAGGCCGAAATGAAGCCAATCGGATGCAAATTTTTGAGGTACCAGCACATTGCTATAATCTAAAAGGTTGGAGTGCCCAAAAGAGGCCCATGATAACGATAAGAGGACCATTAGAAGGTTGGTGTCATGGTATGTCATCGATAAAGAAATTCTATATAAAAGAGGAAAAGACCGGATCTTGTTGAGATGTGTAAACGCTCGCGAGGCCAAAACCATTTTAGCAGATGTCCATGACGGTTTGTGTGGAACCCATGCTAGTGGATTCTCAATGGCTAGAAATATTATGAGATACGGTTACTTCTGGTTAACCATGGAGGGAGATTGCATCAATTATGCAAAGAAATGTCATAAATGCCAAATTTATACCGACAAGATACATTCTCTGACAGTTTCACTTCACACCATGAACTCACCTTGGCCTTTTGCAGCATGGGGGGTGGATGTCATTGGTCAGATACATCCAAAAGCTTCAAACAGGCATCGCTTCATTCTAGTGGCTATTGATTATTTTACTAAGTGGGTAGAAGTCGCTTCTTATGCCAGCATCACAAGGGTAACAATGTGCAGCTTCTTGAAGAGGGAGATTATTTGTCGCTATGGTTTGCCAGAAAGAATCATTACCGATAAAGATTCCAATTTGAACAATAAAATGATGACCGAAGTCTTAAAAAGTTTAAGATTGTACAGCACAATTCCACTACTTATCGTCCCAAGATGAACGGGGCAGTGAAAGCGGCGAATAAGAATATCAAGAAAATCATAGCAAAGACTACCGACACCTTCAAGGATTGGCATGAGAAGCTCTCTTTTGCTCTGTTCACCTACCGAACATCTGTAAAGACATCTACGGGAGCAACGCCTTACTCCTTGGTCTATGGTACGAAAGCAATATTACCTATTGAGGTAGAGATTTCATCACTTCAAATTCTGAATGAGGTGAAGTTAGATGATGCCGAGTGGATGCAAGCAAGGATTAATCAGTTGAACCTCATTAAAGAGAAAAGATTGAGGACCATCTATCATGGCCAAATGTATCAGGAGAGGATGATGCGTGCTTACAGCAAAAAAGTTCGTCCAAGAGAGTTTCAAGAGAGGATATGGTGCTTAAGAAGATCTTGCCGATTCAAAAGGACTTTCGGGGGAAATAGATGCCTAACTGGGAAGGACTTTATGTTGTTAAAAAGGCCTTCTCTGGAGGAGCATTAGCTCTAGCAGAGATGGACGGGGAAGAATTGAGCAATCATATAATTTCAGACTCCGTCAAGAAGTATTACGCTTAAAAAAATATAGTGAAAACCCGCAAGGGCACTTTACAAAATAAAAATCAAAAAAAGAAAAAGGAGGGTTTAGGATGAAAACCTGAAAGTGGTATTCTTAAAACCAAAAGATGATCTGAATCAAAAATCCAAAAAGGATGATTCAGGTAAGTTTTGAGGTTCGACATCTGAATGATAAGCTTTATTCCTATTGAGAGGCCCTACTTCGATTTATGGTGGAATCCCTTTTGGTTATCGAAGATTTTAGTCAAGAGCAACGAGTGAGAGATCTACCGCGATCGATGGGCTCTCGCATCATTCATACAGTCAATGCTCAGGGATGTTTCACTCTGTACTATTTATATCTTTTTCATCTTTTCAAGTTTGCCATGACTTGTAAATTATTCGAACATCTCTTCAAATATTAATGAAATCTCATTGCCTCTCTTCCTTTATCTATTTTATAAGCATCCTGCAAATAGATTAGCATAGATTATTGAAAGCAAAGGATTTCTTGGCATTACTATGATTTAACCTATTAAGTGCAGGTTGTTCCAAGGCAGAAATTGATTCCATCAAAAGGAGCCCGCCAAAGTCGAGGCAGAAGACATTGAATACAAAGTTGACAGGATTTACCAAAAAGATAACGAATGCCCTCCGTCTGAAAGTTCAAAAAAAGAGCCAGAGGTGAAAACCCGAAAGGGCGCCCCAAGAAAAAGAATAAGGAAGGAAAGAAAAAAAGAAAAAAAAAGAAGAAAGAAAAGAAAAAAATAATAAATAAATAAATAAAAAGAAGAAGAAGAACAAAAAGAAAAATCCAAAATAAAAACCTGAAATGGCGCTTTGGAAAAGAAAAGAATACAAAAAGTGAAAATCTGAAAGGGCGCTTTGAAAAAGAAGAGAAAATCTCTAAAGTGAAAACTCATAAGGGTGCTTTAGAGGAAAGTTTCAGAGAATGTGAGGGTCGAACGGGGGCTAAGCTCTGACACAAAGGGAGACAACAAGTATGCATAGATAAAGAAGAAAGCGAAAGAAGACAAGACATAAGGCATTCGAGCATTGACTAAATCTTATTTGTCATGCATCATGAATAGTTAGGCTTCCTTAATGTAGGAGCATGCTAACTAGCATCATCAAATCATTGTGTTTGTTTCTTTCAGGTATTTGAAAAACAACAGAAAGTGGATCTTATGTTTCAGAAAAGAAGAGATAGATACCAACAAAGAATTAAGAATCTTTTAACTTGTTCAAAAGTTCGCCAATATACAGCTGTTTGGGAGCGACAAATATCTCTTGCCAAGATGATAAAGATCGGGGCATTTTGATAGCCTCTAAGCGAGATATCGTTTAGTGTCCAGTCGACCAAAGATAAAGGCATTTTGATAGTCTCTATGCTTAAGCATAAGAAATATTTTCCCATTTAAATGCAAAGGGAAAATTTGAGTACTATATCTCAAAGTACTAAAATATCAATGCTCTAGAAGAGTAATAAGTTCTTGAGATATTATCTTTGATAGATAATCGATTTAATATGTGTTATATTCAATATTTTTCTTTCTTTGAAGTGAGCAGAACAAAGCACATACTAAAAGGTGCATAATTATGAATATTTTTCCCATTTAAAAATACAAGGGAATAATGGGAGTACTATATCTGAAAGTACTAATATCATAGAAGGCTCCGAAAGAGAGAAAATATTATCTCCAAATAGAACTCAATTTCATATTCACAATGCGTTATACTCGTCAATGTCGCAAAGAGACTTATTGAATTTTAAAGATATTTACAGAAATGGATAGCATATTAAGACTATTAGTCAAGGAGATGTTGACTATCTCTATATTACGAGTATAACTCAAGGCAACAAAAATATCTTGACAATATTACATGCACTGTTATTCGGATTGTATTATACAAGAATTAGTAGAAATTGAAGCTCATGCTATTGTAAACTAAAAGTTTACTAATAACTTTATTGTTTGGCATAACCGGTTAGGCCATATCGGTTCAATTATGTTGTGAAAAATTATTGACACTTCACGTGGTTATTCATTGAAGAACTAACATATTCTTTATAGTAACGTTTTTCATGTGATGCTTGCTCTCAAGGCAAACTAATTATTCAATCATCACTTGTAAGATAGATTATGAATCTATTAATTTTTTGGAATGGATATAGGGTGATATATGCGGGCCCATACACCCCTCTTACAGGCCATCTAGATATTTTACGATTTTAATCGATGCATAGACTAGATGGTCATATGTATCATTGTTATCAACCCGCAACTTGACATTTGCGAGGTTACTTGCTCAGTTGATAAAATTACGAGCACATATTCTAGATTACCCTATAAAGACAATCACTCTTGATAATGTTGGTGACATGTCACTTTACATACAGCATCACTAATTCGCATCAAGCCAACAAATTATCATAACTTCTCCCCATTACAAATGGTTTTTGGTCAAGAACCAAATATTTTCCATCTTAATTTTTTGGTGTGCGTTATATATTCTAATTGCTTCACCACAACGCACAAAGATGGGTCCTCAAAGGAGATTAGGAATATATTTTGAATTTTAATCTCCCTCGATAATTAAATATCTCGAGCTTTATATGGGAAATTTATTTACAAATCGATTTATTGACTGTCATTTTAATGAGTCAGTTTTTTCAACATTAGGAGGAGAAAATACACAGTTAAGAAAAGAAATAAGTTGGAATGAATTATCATTATCTTATTTTGATCCATGTACTCAACAATGTCAATGTGAACTAGAAGTTCAAAGGAAAATTCATTTACAAAACTTAGCAAATCAATTGCCAGATTCTTTTGCTGACCCTAAAAGAGTGACTAAGTCACATATACCAGCTATAAATGCTCTGATTAAAATTGATGTCCTAAAAGGACAAATTCTAGTTGCTAAAGAGTCTAACTCACACTTGAAGCATGGTAGACAAGTAGGTTTCAAGGATAAAATTCATCGAAAAAAGAAAATGAGTTATATCTTATGATAGTCCGATCGAGGAATCAACGGATTATAAAAATCTCTAGAAAAGATTAAAAGGTCTCCAGCAGAGACATTAGACATGAATCAATTACCTGATAATAAAGAGATCTCAACAAATTATGTCATGTTTAGTAATAAGTGGAATTGAAATCAAATCGATGTCGATAATACATTTGCATGCAATATAGCACTAGAGATTTTGATGTGGATCATGAAACATTGTCAATTGAACAATGTAAACAAAAAAATGATTGGCCAAAATAGAAAGAGGCAATTGAGGGGAAACTAAAATCTCTTTCAAGAGAGAAGTATTTGTGAGGTATAAATGGGTCTTTGTGAGAAAGAGAAATCGGAAAAAGGGAAAATCACGAGATATAAAGCTTGTTTGGTTGCACGATGATTCTCACAAAGACATGGAATCGATTATGAGGAAACATATTCCTCGGTTGTGGATGCAACTACTTTTAGATTTTTGATTGGTTTGAAAATAAAAGAAAGACTTAGTTTCTACCTAATGGATGTTGTCACATCTTATTTGTATGAGCCTCTTGATAATAACATTTGCATGAAACTTTCGGAAGGATTTAGAATACAGAAGCAGATAATTCAAGTTCTCGAGAACATTATTCAATCAAATTGAACTTGTCTCTTTATGGATTAAACAATTTGGGAGCATATTGTACAATCGCCTTAGTGAATACTTATTAGTGAAAGGCATATAAGAATGATTTAATTTTACAGAGCATTTTTATTAAAAGGTTTAGCTCCGAATTTATTATTGTTGTTTTGTATGTTGATGATTTAAATATCATTGGGACTCATGAACAGATCTCATTGATAATAAAATCCTTGTGCATCAATCGACATACAAAGAAAAATGTTTAAAGAGCTTTACATGCATAATGCACATCCATTGAGCACGAGGTAACGCCGAAAAATATTTGCTATGCATCATATCTTAATTGGTTTAGGAGTACTATCTAAGTACTACGAGACCATTACCTTTATATCTTTCAAAACTTGATACCTCTCTAAATCATGTAAATAATTGCTATGCACAAGATAAAGCCGAAATATATGTTTGGCTAAACATATCCAGAAGATATGTGAATTACTTTCACAAGATAAGATGCAAGCTATCGTTTTAGATAATTGACATGTAAAATGGAGTTTAGATTGTAGTTTGCATAAAGTTAGGGTGTAACAACGGTCCCGCCCTGCGGTGGCGCTTGACGCATTCTTACAAAAAACATTTGGGATTGAGTCGCCACCAATCTTTTTAATTTAGGTGAGATTGGATCACCTGAAAACCTGGCTATTTTAATAAAACCTATTTTTTGTGTTATTTTATTAAAACAACGAGTTTTGGTCTACAAAACCAGAAAAAATAGGTTCGGGAGTCAGTTACGTGTGGGGAAGGGTGAGCATCCCCACAACGCCCAAAATTGGTACCTGGTCGATTACGTATTGTCTAAATGATGGAAATTAAGAATTCAAATTTAATTTAAAATTTGTGATCCCTTAAAATATTTAAATGAGTATATTTTTTGTATGAAAGAAATTTACACCCCTACACCTGGGGCATAATTTCTGTTAGATTCCCGAATAAAGGGGACCTGTTTTGAGAATTATAATTTCAAATTAAAATGGTATTTTGCAATAGAGATTGACGAAAAATGGCACCCCTTACGTTCGAGGTACGTTTTTCACGAGAACCCCTAATAAAAGGTTTTAATTTAAAATTCAATTAACAAGTATAAGAGATGTATACAGATATATATTCATCGAGCTATAAGTAAGTAAATAATATTAATGATAATAACACTAATAATAATAATAATATAAAATATAAGTGCATCAATAGTAACGATAATTAATAATAATAATATGACTAGTAATAATATATATATATATATATGTAAAAGGGGATCAAGTTATAAAGAAAACAAATTTTAAAAGTTAAAAGAAGGGACTAAAATGAAAGCAAACAAAAAATGAGCAGTGCAAGTGTAAAGGATACGGAAAAAGAAGGGTTGCGAGCGTAATTTCCCCTTTCTTCAGAAATACGTGGATTCTCTCCCTCCGGGTCGGGTCAATATGTGGGTTATAGGGGTTCAAAATGACGTCGTTTTAAATACCCTTTAAATACCTATTTTGTGCCAAAAAAATCATTTTACATATGGATGATAAAAAAATTTCAAAATTCTCTCAAATATCCCCTTTTGCTCTTCAACCCCGAAGTCGGTCGCCGCCACTGGTTGTCGCTCGCCGACGACAGCCGTCACCTTCCACGGTTGTCAAAGGGACATGAAAATACCTTGGTGAGTTCGGCTTTTCTCCCTCAACACAAATCTCAAGTTAGTTTCACCTAAAAGTTTCCCCTTTTCATAGATCTGAAAAAAAAAATCGAAAGGTTTTTTATATATTTTTTTACCTCTTTCGCTTTGTTTGTTGTTTTTTATTCAAATCAGATGAAACCTTGAGATTTTTATTTCGAAAACCCTCCTCCATTACAATACAAGCTTATGGGTTTTATACCCATTTTTAACACATAAAAATACATAAATTCTTACTTTTCCATTGATGTGGATTTGACATTGCTTCAGATTGTAACCCATTGCCTTTATTTTTTGCAGATCTAAAGTGATTGTGGGCGATGGAGCACGTGGATAGCCTGTTAACAAGGAACAGTACCAAATACTTGTAGGGAAATTAATTTATCTGTCATTTACACGACCAAATATAACATTTCTTGTCAGCATTGTAAACCAATACATGTGTGACCCGAGAGAGGGGCACTTTGATGCAGTCTACAAAATTATAAGGTATCTAAAAATGACACCTAACCATGGTTCAATTTTCAGCAAGAATGAAGACAAAACAGTAAAAATCTTTATTGATTCAAGTTGGGCTGGAGAGTTAACGGACTGAAGGTCAACTAGTGGATACTGCTCCTTTCGTTTGGGGAAATTTGGTGATATAGAGAAGTAAAAAATAGTCAGTTGTCTCAAGAAGCAGTGATGAGACAGAATATAGAGATCTTGCTTTGGGAATTTGCGAGGGAATATGGCTTAAGAGACTTTTGGCAGAACTAGGACTTGATAATTGCAGTTAATTCGAACTACAAACTGATAGCCAATCAGCTATTAGTATTGCTAAAAATCTAGTCCAACATGACAGGACAAAGCATGTGGAGATCGATAGACACTTTATTTCAGAAAATGTCAACAATGGAGTGGTTAAACTTAATTTTGTCTCTACAAAGAAGCAGCTAGCCGATGTACTCACGAAGGCACTACCCAAAGTACCTTTGACGAATTCATATCCAAGCTGGGACTCTACAATATATACTCATCAGCTTGAGGGGGAGTGTAGATAATTGACATGTAAAATGGAGTTTAGATTGCAGATTGCATAAAGTTAAGGAATTATATTCCCAAATATTTAGATGCTAACATTTAGGAATTTAGCAATAATATAGCTGCTAATTTTAAATAATTTTCCTAGATTAGTCTCTTTTGTAACCTATAAATAGGTACTACTTTATCAATAAAACATAAGAAGGAATACAGAGAAATAATCTTTTCTCTGCACATACCACTTTTCTACAATCTTGTGTAGAGATAATACAAAATTTATATCTCAATCAAAAGGTGGATGCATCAAATGTGACAAAACGAAACATATTTCTTCAAAGTTTCGTCCCTCATGATCTTTAGAAGAATAGTATTCGATGAATCTTTTCAAGCAGTAATTTGAAAGATATATTCACCAGTGCATAGTCTACTTCAACATTTGAAGATTATATTCAAGATTGAACTATGAAGATTCAAAGATCTTATGTGATGTTTTCATGAGGGGGAGTAAATAAGCGTTCCACTCTTTTTCCCTTAACCGAGGTTTTGTCCCAATGGGTATTCCTAGTAAGGTTTTTATTGAGGCAACATGTTATGCGTATCAAAGATGTGTGTATTCTTTTTCCTTCACAAAGAAATTTTTTCCCCACGGGGTTTTTATCTTAGTAAGGTTTTAACGAGGCACATTATCTTCATGGATATCCAAGGGGGAGTGCTAGGAATATCTTTATTCATGGTGGATATCCATATATTAAATGAGACTTTAATGTACTTTATTATTAGGGTTTAATACCCATTGGAATTAGGGTTTTCATCTTATGCCTATAAATATAGAATTTAGAGAAAGCATTGTACACAACCATTCATTGAGAATATAATACAAAGTCTCTCTCTTTGTCTCTCATCTTTGTTCTTGTTTATCTCTCTTGTTCTTATTTACTTTATTCACAACATAAAAATATTTTTTGGATTATTTTGTTTAAACTTAAGGAGTAATTTTATTCTTAAATTCGCACCAAATAATCAACGTAACTCCTTTCGCAAAAAAAAACACATCTAATTTTTTTGAACAAAAATACACATAATTATGTCTTCAAATTCGCGAATTGGATTAATTTTATCATTTGATCAATGTTGATAGTTTTTTTGATGATGTGATAGTTCATATGTGAATGATGATGCGAGAAATGAACAATGTTGATTTTCTAAGAAGTTTGAGGGCTTAATTAATTTACTTGTAATATTTAAAAAAATAATAATTTAAGAAATTAAAATTTAAAATAGTAAAAAGTATAAAAAATAAACTCAATTATTAAAATATTATATTAATATTAAATACATAAAATAAATATTACTTATTATTAAAATTTTAATAATATTTGTTAAAATACTATACTAATTATTAAATATTATTTATGTCAATATAACAATTATTAAATATTATTCTAACAATTTTTGAATTAAAATATACAAATTATTTATTATTGAATAATAATATTTTTTTGAAAATAATAAATAATAGTAGTTATATTAATAGTTTAGTATACATCATTAAAATAAAAATATAATATTAAATATTACTATAGTATATTTGATCATATTGGAAATTATAATATTAATAATAATATTTTACTATATTTTAATATATTTTTTAAATTAAAATTACTATGAAAATAATATATTTTTTTAACATCTAACTTGATTTATAGTTGTCTAACTTGATTTAGGTTAAGTTTTGATGTGAAAATCATATTTACTCGTAAGGAGCTATTTTTATAAGTTATTTTATGTGGAACAAACATACCCTTAGTGACTTAGTGTTATGATTTATAGTTGTCTCTTTGAAGTCCGGACAATATAATCTCCAAGAATTAAATTTAAATATCTCTTTTAAGTGACTTTTGGTTCACGGATAAAATAATCTTTTCGAAATGCTCTTTTCTTAGTAAGTTTCATCTTCCTCACATTTTTCCTTTTGTTGAGTTTTTTTCTTTATTTAGCTTTTCTCTTGATAAACTTCATTCTTCTTTTTTTTTTGCTCAAAAACGTATGATTTATTACGGAAAAACATACATTACAAACCGACCGATGCCTTATTAAAAATCCCCCTTAATCCTAGTCAGAGGAAAAGAGTACATCGGTCGATTAAAACCAGGACAACAAGGACAAAATAGCAAGACCACGAAACCATAGGCTACCCGAAAACACTCGAACAAACTCCAACCTCACCCTAAACAAAACTGCCCATACCAAACTGAACAAACAACTATAATACACAACATCAAAAAGCAGTCTGAAACAAACAAAATTTATCCACACCCTCCTTAGCTAAGATGTCGGCAATCCCATTAGCCTCCCTATAGACATGTACAAAACAAACATCACCTAACTCCACACAAGTCCCATCAATCTCGACAAAAAGCTCCCAAAAATTCCAAGGTCGTCGATCTAGTTGAGAAATCCAACCCAGACCAATCTTAGAATCGGACTCCACCAATAGTCGAGCACTACCCTTCCACTGCGATCGACAAAATAAACTCAAAGCAAATTCCATAGCACGAAGTTCAGCCTTAATTTGTCAAATTGATCGACCTACCGCGCCGACACTAAAATCTATCAATTCTACTGCATTTGTTACCGGACCCAAACCATGCTTGTAACAGCACATTGATCAAACCCGCTTCTTCAATAAAATTAGAAAAATCCTCCATTCCGTACAGGATTGAAACACACCCCGACCTTTCACTCGGCCATATAATAGCATTAAAATCTCCTCCCACGCACCATGGAATTCCTTCAGATGATTCCATGAAAGCATGAATATCATCCTATAATACTCACTGTTCCTCTAACCCACAAGGCGCGTACACCGCGATAATGCCACAAGAAAAATCATCATGCACCCAATGTCCCTGAACTACAACAAAACTCCTACAAACATTTGTCACATCCATTCGAAACCTCAAATTATCCCAAACAACAATTATACCCCGATGCACCAATAGAAGGAGAAAATGCAAAAGAAAAAGAATCTAAAGGCCATACCTTCCCTACTATATCTATCGACACCACCTCGAGCATAAATTCCTTCAACAATAGCATATCAAAGCGCTGCTGTCTTAGAACATTACGTACCCCTCCTCGTTTAGACACATTCCCCAAACCCCGAATGTTCCACGACATAATCTTCATTATTACTCGATCCTACGACTATCCTCGATAATACGTGATATATCGAGGATAATATCTTCTTCCCGCCCCACCGTGCTAACTCCTACCAATTGCTCGAGTTTCACTGTAGCCACAGCCTCATGAAAGATTGCACGTTGTCTAGCTTGTGTATCCGAATCCGAAACCCGCACCGCCTCCACCGCAACAACAACCTCCTGTCGTGAAGTTTCTTTTCTCGGCCTCCCACATTTTTTCTTTCCTTTGACCTCTGTCTCGACAACTTGTTTTGTTGGTAAAGGCACTGTCGTTTCTGTCAAACAATCACTTGTCGCTCTATTCCAAAATTCTTGTTGATCTCCCGGAATAGTCCTATTTGTTGATAACTTCACAGAGTCAGATACTGGTTGAAACTCTACCAATGCATTATCCCCTATAGAGTTTGTACCAAACTCAATTACGTGATCAGATGAGGCTAATCCCACATTCCCCGATTCCACAATTGCCAAGTTCACCATCGATACTTCTAACGGCATCAGACCAGTCTCACCACCAAACATGTCTCTGTCACACCGCACAGCTGCCTCTTCCCTTTCAACGATCCCAGCCCACTCATCTGATCCATACATCCTACGCACACCCGGATCACCTGCAACCTCTCACAAGGCATTTCTTTGCCAATACACCCTATCCTCCACAACACTCACATCCTGCCGTTTGTCGGAATGCAATTCTTGTGGAATACACATGTCCTCACCTCCACAATCTTCACAGTCCTTATCATCACTCCTCACAGTCCTTATCATCACTCCTATCACTACTAGAATCATCCTTCTCACATCTACAAGCAATATCATGTGAATGAATAACCTCCACCTCGTGAACCCTAATTTTGAATATATTTTCATCAATAACCACCTCTATCATTTCATCATCCGTCCCAGCTCCTTAGTCTCGACCAACACGCGACATCTTTTAAAAGATAACTGATTCTGAGTCGACGAATAACTTCGGATAAACAATCCCCATGTCTCCGCCACATTCTTAAATGTCTCAGTCGACCACGAAAACATTGGCAGTCCCACAATCGATAGCCATACAGAACAAGAATCATACACCAAGTCAGGCGATCACTCCTCCACTCTATCAAACCATCTTTCTAACTTTCCTTGTTCAAAAGCTCTCTGTCTACCCTCCACACTATTAAACAATAACATGACTATTTCCCTAGCAATACGTATGATGGAACACCCTTGTACATTCGAGTTATTCAAGGCTGTTGCCAGCTCCATTCCGCCCAATTGCCCTTTACACAATCCCACGGCACATGTCTTTAGCATCTCTATTGTCGATTCATCAATAGCCCCCGTACTCGCTTACATGTCGGCCTATCCCTTCCCCTCGTATTTAGATCTGCCTCTGCCTTTAAAGGAGCAATCTGTCGCTCCCCTCCTTTCCCACGCCGCCCAACCCAATCACACTCATCCCTACGTGCCAACGTCACACTAATCCGTGACCCATATAACCAAAAATTATTCAATCTTTCCACTGCGCATAACGCGTCCGATCAATTTGCCATTCTAACAAACCCAAAACGAGATCCATCCACTGCCCGTTTCGTTGGGATGAACACGTCGACAACCTCCCCATGTCTGTCAAAAGACTGCCAGAACCCCTTCTAATGTATTCGATCCGAGATGTTATTGACAAACAACGTCCACACCTTATTTCCCCCGTCAATTGGTCTCTAATTTCTTCTGGCCGCCGGCGCCGTCTCTATTGTCGGCTGAAGTATATAATTATATAACTCCATTCTTCTTAAGTTTTCTTGGTTCAATTTTGTCTTATTTCGTTTAATATCACTGCTTTGTATATGATTTTTTTTTGTTTATTTTTGTTTATGATAAAAAAAATTTGATACATTCTATTAATACCTCTTTGATATATATTTTATCCATTGTTCTCATTTTTTTCTGTTGCAATTATCTTTATTGTTGAAATCTTGGTGGTAATCAGGGCAGACGGTGGTAAGGGCATGAGGGCCCGACCCTTCTAAAATTTTGAACATTTTACATTTGACCCCTCAAAGTTTTAAAAATATTAATTTGAGCCTTCAAAAATTTTAAAATTTTAATTAAATTTTTATTTTTTAAAATATTTTTAATTAAGTTTTTTTTTAATTTTTTGAAAAATTCTCATTAAGTATCAAAATTTTTGAAAATTTTAGTTTACGCTTTTAAAATTTTTAAAAAATTTAAATTATCCCCTCAATATGTTATACCAAGATCCGCCTATGATATTAATTTTTAATTTTTCAAAGCTAGTTTGTGTTTCTTTTACTAAACGGCTAGATTTTAAGATGACTCTGTCGTGCTGGGCTTGGAGAAGTCAATGCAACATGAAGAAATCTCAAATAGTTTCAACTATGGGCAAGAACCACCCAGTGGGATTTAAATCAATTGATGGCAAGTCTTTTGAAAATAATTTTTTTATATTGTTAAAATGCTTTCATTTATTAGGAAAAAACAAAAGGACTCATAATTGTCCCTCTTAATAAGGAGTAGTTTTTAACAGACTCGTCACTGATTTAAGTTCATATATGAATTCCATAAATGACGTTATATGTAAATAAATATAATAATTATGAATATTATTTAAAAATATAAATTTAAATATTAATTGAATTAATAATGTGTTAACTTTTTTTTTTCCAAAAACGAGATTGTGTCATGAAAATACCTTTCTGAATTTTATTCATATATTTTTAATTTAATACTACAAGTTTAACTTGTTAAAAAAAAATATATCATTAGGATATATGGTCAAATTTGTTCTCAGGTGATATTATATTCTCCAACCAAATATTGTCTTTTTATATCCTTGCCAAATAAACTAAACAAGATAATGTAACATTCCAGTAATATGTAAGTCATGTTACATTTTGAGAATCATGTTCTCGAAGGTAATCTTACGTACCGTGAACCAAACACACCCTTAAAGTACAATGTGTTGTACCATTACATCTAACGATTGTTGGTTTGAATAATTTTTTAATACAATACTAAACTACTCATAAACCTTAAAATTTTAAATTAGAAATAATTACATCTGAAAAAATATTTTGAATATAGTGTTGCTCGAACCCAAGTCTCGAATATTTTTTAATATATTTGAATATAATTACATGTGAATAATTTTTTATCCATTACACGCCTTACAAATACAAGTGTTTAAATCTGAATCTCCTAAAATAAATATTATCTTTTTTTATTGGAGTCACTCGTTAAATTTACATCTAAATATATTTGAACCAATAAGCTTTAGAAAATCTAAACAAAATAAAATTTTGTCTTAGAATAAAATTTTATAAACATTTGTGCACACTAATTATTAAAGTCCATGATTATCTTTTTCAACGCCTAATCGTCGCAAAGATGTATTTAAACCTTCTTCCCCCTCTTTCTCTTGCAGCCAGCTAACACCTTTCCACTCTCGAATGAAAATTTTCTTTTATCTTCTTTAGTGTAACTATTTATACTCTACACAGAAAAAGCTTTAGAATTAAGATTTAAAGTTAAGATTTATGATTAGGATTTAGAGAATTGGAAGTAAAATGTACTTTTTAGGGTTTAAGATTTAAAATTTAAGAGTATAATTTTAAATTTAAAATTTTAGTATAATTTTAAATTTAAAATTTTAATATTAGGATATAAAAAGAAGCGCCAAAAAGTGATAGAGAATTTTTATTCTCATTCCAAAAGCACCTAACGAATAGACCTAGCAAACTTGACCTGAGACCCGAACTGACTCGAATTTGATTCGAAATCCGAAATAAATTGAATCGAACTGAATTTCAACCGAACTGAATGGACCCGAACTGATTTCACATGAACCGAACTCAACCCGAACCGAAACGACCCGAAATAAAAAAATATTAAAAAAATAAGGCTTAAGGTCATTTTGCCCCTGTAGTAGTCTCAATTTATCGATTTCGCCCTATGGTATTTTCGCATCAATTTAGCCCCTAAAGTAGTCGAATTGCATCACCGTTTACTCCTTGACTGACGGAAGCCAACGTTACCGTTGCAGTACTGATGTGACAGTCCATGTGTGAAGATGACGTGACAAATAAGCAAAATTAATTTTTTAAGCGAATTCAAGGGAAATTTTGATTTTCTGGTTGAGTACGATGACAAAATTGACTTTTAACCAAAAATATGAGTAAAATACTAAAATATTAAAATAAGATAAAAAAATTTAAAAATTTTTTATTAATATATAACTAAAAATAAAATAATTAAAAATATCTAAAAATAAGCAAAAATTATAAAATTAAAATATCATAAGTTAATAAATTATTCAATAATTAAAATTTAAAATATTTATAAAGTATTAAAAAATATAAAAAACCTTCATAATTTTTTTTGGACTATTTTGGTTTTCTTTCTCTTCAAAGAATGTAAGAAAGAAAGAATACTAAAATAGGGTTAATGTGTTTCTCTCAACTGAACAAAAATCTTCTACCCTTTTGGTGCCCCTATCTCTCAATACTAAAAAATTAAACTCTACACTCTAAGTCTAATTTCTAAATCACAAGCCTTAAACCCTAAAATTTAAATTAGGTTTATACACATACATTTATGATTCATAGTCATTTTATATTGATAAAATTTTTAATTAGGGTTTAGGATTTAAGGTTTGCAATTTAGAGTTAGAGATTTTTAGGGTTTGAAATTTAGAAATTAGGATTAGACTGTAAAATTTATTTTCAAGCTCTAATTTTTGAATAATTTATAATTTAATAGCTTCTGATATTTTAACTTTATAATATTTACTTTTTTTAGATTTTTTTTAATTTTTTATTATTTTTAGCCATATATTAATAAAACATTTTTAAATGTTTTATTAATTTTTACATCATTTTAGTATTTTAATAATTTCTTAAATTTGTATTTTTTTCTTAAAAATCAATTTTCCCATCGTATTCAATTAGAAAATCAATTTTGCACTCAAACTAGGTTAGAAAATTAATTTTGCCCCTCATCCACGTCATTTTCACATATGGACTGTCATGTCAGCATCATTGACCACCATGTCAGCACTGTAATGGTCAACGTTAGCTTCCGTCAGTCAAGGGACAAACAATAATGCAATTCGACTATTTCATGGGCTAAATTGATGCGGAAATACCATATGGGCAAAATCGATAAATTGAGACTACTACATGAGCAAAAGTGACCCATAAGCCAAAAAATAAATAAAGATGAGATGTGAACTGTCGCATAACTCACCCAAAAGCCAAATAGACATGCTATATAAAGTTAATATATAGGGTGAAAAAACTTAACTCGGCCTGAAAACTCGACTAAAACCGATCGATCTCCTATTAACATAATATTGACCCAACCCGTAATCAAACGAACCGAAAATTAACCGACCCGATCTCCCGACCTAAACTTAAACCGAATGTAGTAAGGCTCGAAATGATCCAAATCAAATTCGAATTGAATGACCGGTTTGTCACTTCTACGGTAACGAAGCCGATATCAAATTATTATTTTTTAAAAACTTTTTGAAAATATTTATATTAAAAAACACAATATTATCCGTAAATCACGAGAAGACCATTGTATAGTAGGTTTTGTTTTAGATCAGGAATGGAGGCAATGGTGTCTTACGTTCAAGCAAACAACCAACCTTCCTTTTTCTCTTCCAAATGAAGATGCCTTCACGTAGCATCATCTCAATGTCGTAAATCTCGTAATTCTTTCAAATTTTGGTTCCTTTATGAAATTTCGATGCTGTTTGGCCCTTTGATCTGGATTTAAAGATTCGCCTCAAGTTTTTCTCTTCCACTGGCTCCGCATTGTACGCGTTTCGAGTTTTACTTCCTGTAAACCCTGCGGATCTGATCTGTTTCGATACTGGATTTTGAATCTGCTGTTTTGGCGACCATATCTTTGAATCGTCACTCCTCTTAATAAATAGCTGTAAGAATTTAACATTTCCTTTATTCCGTGAATTCATTTATTGCGTGAAGATTGAATTAAACTTTGAGAGAGACAAGTTAACTGATTACCTCTAAGGTTGAAAGATGGATTTAGCTGCGGTTAGCGAAGAGCTAGCGGAGATTGAAGGACAGATCGCCGACATTTTTCGGGCTTTATCGTAAGAATTTAATTTCTTATATTTCCTTCGTTGTTCTGCAATGTCGATTCCGATCAGATTGTTCTGATGTAAACTTTGACTTTCTTTTATAAATCTCTGTTTGAAGTAACTTGAGCTTAGGAATTACTGATTTCATATCGACTACGATTTTTTTCTACGTTGTTTAAATTGCTGTTGTATTTTTATTGCAGAAATGGATTCCAGAAACTGGAGAAGATTAAGGATGTTAATAGGCATAGTAGGCAATTGGAAGAGCTTACGGACAAGATGCGGGAGTGTAAGAGGTATTTCAGATTCATCCTCGAAACTTCCCCTTTATGTTTTCCTGAATTATTGCAAGGTGAAGAAGTAAAACAGTGACGAGACTCACATTATGTTTATGAAAACTTATCTTACTTTAGTTTGGATAAATCTCAATGATAAAGCTCTTGGTTATTTCACTTTTTTTAACTGAAAGGGAAAAAAAACTGAACTAGAAAACCAATATGTTATTGTGTTGTAAATTAACTAAGAAGTTAAGGTTTTAAGAAATTGGTCTGCTATACTGTTGGCTGTTGTGTGGTTATTTAAAACTGTTTGTCATCAGTTTGAATCAAAATAGTTTCCACTTGTTCTTTTCTGGCTCATCAAAGAGTTCGATAGGGAAGTGAAGGAAATAGAGCGTAGAACTGATGCAAACACCCACAAAATGCTGAACGAAAAGAAGCAATCAATGGTGCTTTAGAACTTTCATTTGCTTTCTCTTTTTCTTCTTTAAGTTAGCTCTAATTTATGCTCAAAGTTTTCTCAACCTTATGGGATTCTCATGCAGATCAAGGAGTTGAATTCATATGTTGCCCTTAAGAAGCAGTAAGTTGCTTATCCATTTTGTTTTTTTGTGAAATGAAAAGATAACTTTATGCATGTTCATGAATCATGTTCTTACTAGTTGTATAAATCATTCATATTGTGTATTGATTGAGTTTATCCCTTTACTATGGATCACAGACTCCTCTCCCCATTTCCAAATCTCTCTTTTTTCTGTTTTAAGCTTTTCTTTGGTCAATTTTGTGATCTTATGCTAGTAAACTAAAGTTGTTATTAACTGATTTTTTCTTTGGTCATCCTTGTGATCTTGTGCTACTAAACTAAAGTTGTTATTGATTTAAAATTGGTAATTTGTGAAGGAAGTTACTTTAGATATCATTCAATAATAAATTCATTGCTATCATAAGCGATATTTTTTTTGTTAAATGTTTTGTCCTTTTATTGATTTGTAATTTGGTGTGGTCTGGCATTGCTGATCTTGTGTTACAGACATCAAAGCAATCTTGAGAACAGCAAACGAGTTGATCTCTTTGATGGGCCCAGTGAAGGCTTTGGGGAAGAAAATGCCTTGCTAGTTTCATGTAAGTATATCAGTTTCTTATTTTTAGCTGATGTGCAAGTTCAAGTTGAAAATTAAAATGTGTTTATAATAGTTACAAAGGTAGACATTGCTCTTGACCAATTAGCGTTTCTTTCTGAAATTGAAATTATACCCGGATGCATCAATTCACACCAAATATAGTTTGCCTCTTTTATTGTTCTTTTTACTTTTAGACTGCCATAACAATTCTCAGTTTCTCGTTTATTTTAGAGTGATTATCTAATGTAGTGGATTTAAGAAGCTAAAAACAGGGATGTGAAGCTTGACAAAGAAACCTCTGATCACTTGATTCAACATTATTTTGCCCTTTATAAATAAAGTCAAGCTGTTTGTTATGGTACTTTTGTGTTTGTTAAATTGGGAAGGAATAGTGTAAACTTTGCTATAAATAACTACTCAAGCGTTGATGCGAGCTTTATCTAATGGAAATATAATCTGTTGTTATGGCAGAATGAATTTTCTGAAATAATCTTGCTATGAAGGTTTGTTCTACTGTTCTGCTTGTACCAATTCCGACTCCTTTTATTGATTCTTGGGATGTTATTGGAATCTACTGAAAATGATTATTAGGTATTGTATTTTTCTTCGATTTTAAACTTCTGAGACAACCTGTATTTGCAGCTATGACAAATCAACAGCTAATGGATAGAGGACACCAGATGATGGATGAGACTGATCAAACCGTTGACAGGGTTAAGAGAGTTGGTATCAAAACTTTTTTTACATCTGATTTTATAACCCCTCTTGCATCTTTCTGTAGAGGAAAATAATTGGTTGTATATTTAGATCTTGAATTTCCTTCTATATTCTTTCTATATTAAACTTAAAATCAACAAAATGCAAGAAGTCTTGGGATGTCCAACATTTGTTTTAATTCCTCCCGTCATTAACTGTAGAAACTAGGAAGAGATTTTGAACATAGAATAATTTGTTCTATGAAATTTATTGGTCTGCCGAATACACTGGTTTACAAGTCTATTTAAGGAGGTTGATTTACTAATGCACAGCTACAATCTACACTCCCCGTCAAGCTGGAGAGTATATGTTGTAGAGTCCAAGCTTTGATATGAGCTCATCGAAGTTGATTCTTGGAAGAGCCTTGGTGAGAACATCAACAAGCTGTTTATGATTCGGGACAAAATTTAGCTTTAGTGAACCACTGTTGACCTTTTCAGAAATGAAGTGTCTGTCGATTTCAATATGTTTTGTTTTGTTTAGTCATTCCGGACAGGATTCTTGGCAATGCTATGGCAGATTGGCTGTCACTTTGCACCTCAAATTATCCTTTTGGGTCTAACTCAAATTCTTTCAATAACCTTTGAATCCACATACCTTCACATATTCCAAGAACAAGTGCTCGATATTTAGCTTCAGCACTGCTTCTTGAAACAATTGACTGTTTTTTGCTTCTCCATGTAACCAAATTTCCCCATGCAAAAGAACAATAATCACTTGTGGACCTTCTAATTAATTCTCCAGCCCAACTGACATCAGAAAAAATTTCTACCTTCCGATTCTTACTTTTCCTTAAAATCAAACTGTGTCCTGATGTCATTTTGAGATATCTCAAAATTATGTTTGCAGCTTGCTCTTCTCTAGGATCATTCATGTGTTGACTAACAATGTCTGCGGAGAAGGCAATATCTGGTCTAGTGAGAGACAAGTAGATTAATTTCCCAACCAGCCTTGGTACTGTTCTTTGTCATTGGAGTTCCCATTTCATCCTCTCTAGATTTTAAGTTGGAATCCATAGGAGTCTCGGCTGGTTTGCACCCCTACACATCGGTTTCAGTGAGTAAATCTAGTATGTGTAGATTGTAGCCGTATATTATTAGTGTTTGTATGTAACTAGAGTACTTTTGTTATAGTATGAGACTTATCTAATTAAAGGATGAAGTCACTACCTCCTAAAAGTAAGCTAGAGATAGAGTTTTACCTAACTATGGATGTTGTATTCTAGTCCTTTAAAGGACTCTTCTCTTTACTGAAATTGATGAGAATCTGAATAGAGAAAACACTTTTTCTCTACGATCAAACTCTTAATTACTTACAGTATGCACTTTCTCTGAGAAATAACAGTACCAGCTTGTGTTTTGCAACCTCTATTTCCAAAAAGTATTTGAGAAAAGCAAGATCTTTAGTTTCAAATTCAGTATGGACATGGTGTCCGAGAGATACTCATCTTTTCCTCTGTCTGAGATGTATAGCATGACAGATTGGGATCAGGGAAGATAGTTTTGGCTGTGAGTTTGTGACATGTGATGGGTACGGGTAAGGTATCAATAATAGTGGTTTGGGAGGGATTTTGTTCAGATACTGAACCGACTTCCGATGAGGACTGTTGAGTCATCATGGGAGGGATTTGTGAGATACCTAGAGTGATACCATGTAGAAACTAGGAAGAGATTTTGAACAGAGAATAATTTGTTCTCTGAAATTTATTGGTCTGTCAAATACACTGTTTGCAATCTAAGGAAGGTGATTTACAACAGAGATGAAATTTTACTCAGAGCGGCTATCTTATCTAGTTAGACTTCTATCTAATATTCTACTTGGATAAGAGATAAAGTGTAAATTAAATAAAAAGAGAACTCTGTTCACAAGCTAAGAATACTAATACATGAATACAATCTACATTAACACGTCCTGATTGAGGAGCTGTTGAGAAAGAAAGACTAATTCGTGTCCAACGGTTTGTATTAGTTCCTCCCGTAATTAACACGTCCTGATTGCTGGGGCTGTTGAGAATGAAAGACTAATTTTGTCTGATCCTTTTAAATACTAGGTTGTTCAAGATACTGTTGATGTTGGAACAGAAACTGCTGCAGCTCTCAAGGCTCAGGTACACAACTTGAAATCATTAAGACTTTTCAACATCATGGAAATCAAGTGTTTTACGCTTTGATTGTATTATTGTTTTAAGATTATACAGTGATGTTCAAACTAATATGTATTATTTCTATCATATCTAGACTGAACAAATGAGCAGGATAGTTAATGATGAGCTGGATTCTATCCATTTCTCGATCCAGAAAGCATCTAAACTGGTCAAAGAAATCGGAAGACAGGTCAAACTCTGAAACATCCACTTCCTTCCATTCATATGACCCTTCTCATGTTAAATTGTATTTACTCATTTTATTTTCCTTTTGTGCATAGGTTGCTACTGATAAGCGCATTATGACATTGTTGTTTCTTATTGTCATCGGTGTTATAGTGATCATAATCGTGAAGGTACTACTGTATTTCTCAACCTTGCTCCAACGTTGATCACTGAACTAATATTGTATTGTGGATTGTGTATAATTGGATGCATAATAAAAGCAT
Source organism: Hibiscus mutabilis (assembly GCA_019671005.1). Classification (NCBI taxonomy): domain Eukaryota; kingdom Viridiplantae; phylum Streptophyta; class Magnoliopsida; order Malvales; family Malvaceae; genus Hibiscus; species Hibiscus mutabilis. Next base: position 16,471,074 of record CM033720.1, on the reverse strand, counting down.
TTTCTCTAGATTCCAAGTGCCGAAGTTCCATATCGAAAGCTGCCTATGTTAATTTATTGTTTCTTGTTGCACTCGGTCTCTATACCTCTGCTCAATTACTGGGTTTTCTTTCTCAGCTTGTGAATCCAAAGAACAAGGACATCCGTGATATTCCGGGATTAGCGCCACCTGCAATGAACCGACGGCTACTTTGGACTCCTAATAATTGAAGAGTTAGAATGGACCACTTGATGCCATGCCAGGACTATTTGTAGCCTTATTGAACTGTAGAATCACTACTACTATACTTCCTTGTTATCGTTTACGATAGTTTTGGTGCATCCATTAAAAGTTTGGCAGAACTTCCCATGTGATAACCTCGCATTAGTCATTGTTAGCATGATGAAATCTATATGGCTCCGTTGCCTCCATAGACGAGTGGAAAGACCATGTATTTGAGAGTGTATTGGTCCGTATATCATACCTTGTATTATACGACTACATATTATGTGCTTCCGTATTCGGACTGACTTGTAAGGTGAGTCTGGGGTACAGTTACAGTATAGTCAAATAATTACGCTCAATTTCTTTTTAGTATTTAGAGCAATTTTTTATATATAGTCACCGTCTATTTTAAGTCTAAATCCTAAAATCTAATTCTAAATATTAATCTTAGAACCTTAACTTCTAAATTTTAAACCATAAATCTTATCAAAATATTTTCTTATTTTATATTTAAAAATTTTATATTCCGGTATTCGTATATTTACATTTGAAGACATGCCAGATAGATTTAAAATAAAAAACTTAATGGCAAAGTAAAAGATTCTGAGCTTTAGCAATGTCAATTATTGTCAAACGATTTTAAGGCAGTAAGAGTCAGATGATTCACATTCAAATCTTCAAAATTGAAAAATACTCTTTTGACATAATCATCAACGAAAAAGAAGTCAATAAAATGAAAATTTGCAGGTATGGCTTTAAAATTGCTGCCTCAATACGCAGTTTATGGTTTATAAATGTCTCATCCATAAATCATAGTTTAAATTTCATTCGCTAAGAATAGTATTCATATTGATAGGAATGTGTCACGTCAATGTTAAAAAAAATGGAATGTGTCGGATCAAATTATAAAATTTGAAACAAATAGATGTACTTTATTTTTAATCAAACAGCAAAAGTCGCACAAACACCAAATCCGAGCACTGAAATTAAATATTTCACACATTAAAATTAGTACCGTGAACGCCTGATTTAAGTGAAAATTAATGTTCTTTTAATTGTAAAACTTTCTTGTAAGACCAAAAGAAGACTGGGTCAGATTAAACTGGATTCATTTTTAAATACTTCATGACCTTTTTTTTTCCAGTTATTCAGAATTATTAATATTGTTTTTAAACTAAGTGAGATCCCAACTTTAAAACTTTTTTATCAAATATTTAATCTGATTCAGATAATGATTTCAATTTTCACATCATAATGATTTTGCTTTATGGGGTTGAATTGATTTTAGTTGGCTCGTATTGGTTTGGTTTTTCTATTCCAACAAAAGTAGGTAGCAAGGTTTAATTTGTGGGCGCGGGAGTTTGATAATTATGGCTATTTGACCAGTTTAGCTGGGAAGTTTTGATGTAAAATAAGTAATTTAAGGTTAAGAGAGGCTGACCTGTTTTTTAGGTAGCAGAATTGTACATAAATTCTTACGAAGTTTGAATACAAATGTTTACAGTAACTGTAAGAAAAATAATATATGCATAAAGTCTTACGACATAAAAATTTGTGTATCAACATAAATGTTATAAGGTAACCTTTTTTCTTACAAAAACTATGAGAATTTCAGTAAGTACAAAAATTATTACAGGATAATCATAGTTTGTTACAGAGATGGTAATAAAAAGCTTACATACCGAAATCCTTACCCGAGATCACCAAAACCAAAAGGAGCTCAACTTAGCGTAAGCATTTGTGTACATATAGATTGGCCAAAAAGAAAAACTATTTTCTTACAAGAATGATGAGAATTTCAGTAGGTACAAAAAATACTACATATTATACATAATTTGTTACAGAAATAGTAATAAAACACGTACGTACCAAAATCCTTATTCGAGATCACTAAAACCAAAAAGAGCTCAACTTAGGGTAAGCATTTTGTACATTCAGATTGACTTACAAGAAAACCTATTTTCTTACAAGAACAATGAGAATTTCAGTAGGTACAAAAATTATTACATATTATCACCAAAACCATTTTTCCGATGATCCGATCTGAAAATTCGGATATCCGATTTGTTTTAATTTTTTTTAGATAACCGGATCGAATACCTGAGATAAAAATGGATACTCGAATCGGATACGGATCACATTTTTTTTATCATTTTGGATTATCCGAAAACTTGAAAAAAAATTGGGCTGCAACCCCAAACCTGAAGAGAATAGGTCCTCATCTTATCCCCTCCTTACTTCCTCAGCGCACAGACTCACAATTTCTAGCCCTAGCCTCTCTCAAAATTTAATCCTCTGAATTCTAAACCTTCATCGAGCTACCAGCTCTTCGATCGAAAATTCACATCGGTGCACGTGCCTCCTGTTCGCATTCTTCTTTTATGTCGAGCCAAAAACTACAATCTGGAATAAATCATATTTTTATCATTAAATTTTTTATCACTCTTTCCTCTCTCTAAGTTCTCAAAATTCAAATGATGAGTTCACTCATTTTCTTGGTGTTTTATGATAAAAAAAATATAGCTTTAAATTTAAATTTTATTTGCTTGTAGTCTTGGAAAATAGAGATTGAGACAATGAATTTGACACACAGTTCTGTTTTTAATGAAAATGAACATTAATTTAGTGCTTAATTTCAGCCATGGATTTTTTGTTCATCGCTTTGCTTTTATTTTCAGTTTGAATAAAATGAGGTGTTATAATTATTTGCAATCAATTCATGTAGTCTTGCAAATCATTTTGATTAATACCCTGCTTAAGATATGTAATTTATGAAGTTCCATGTTACTATACATGTTCATGGATTGGGTTTCGATTGGATCTATGTATGGTAATATCATCATATATAGTTATGTAACTTAAGCTTCAAATTTTGCCTATATTTTACCCATATTTATATGTTTGTTTTAAAATATGCAAAACGTGCTAGCCAGTACTACTCCAAGTGAACAAATTCTCATAACTCTCTCTAGAGTTATCTTAAGCAGTTTAAGTTGTTAGAAATTGTTAGCAGTTATTAAATAAATAAATGTTTTATTGTTAGGTGTATAGAGGATTAGAGGATCAGAACTGTTTTATAGTTGTTTATTCAATATGTAAACATAAACACATGTTTAGTTTTATTTTATCTAATTTTATTTCATGTGTTGTAGGCATGAAGGATCTAATTTTGGAGCAACGAGACATCATAATTGATGAAACAATTAATACTTTGGATGACTTTTAAAGCTTGGACCTTGGGATTTTGGAGTCTTTTATGATCTTGTTATTTTTAGTATGTTTTTTTTTTTTGTTATGCACCGTGTTTTAGTAATTTCAGTTTAGTTGATGTGGCTCTGGAGCTTAATACCTTGCTAAATTAGGGTTTTAATCTTTTGCTTTCGTTGTAATCCTGTTTTAATTTGATGCTGCCAATGTCCTCTTAAAACTTGAACCTTGTGTGTGTATGTTTTGACAATACTTGAACCTTGTGTTTGCCGTTTGGTTTGGATACATTCTGTAAAAGAATGCTCTTTTGACTTTGCATTCATTTTGTAAAAGTAGAGTTAATTGGGGATGTGAATAGCTTAAACATTGTTTAAACAACTATATAATTGCTTTAATTTGATGCTGCCAGGCAGTGATTCTTTTACATTATGTAAAAGAATAATTTTTAATTGTTTAAACCTTGTATTTGGCTTAGAATTTTATACATTCCGTAAAAGAATAGTTTTTTTTTTTACTTAAGAATAATTTTTTTACTCTAAATATTATATAATTATTTGAAAAAATTAAAGGATAAATACATGCACAGGGGGCCACTATTTCTTGTGGGTTACTTATAGGATATCCGATCCGAAATCTGAACAGTTTAATATCCAAAAATTTGGATATCCGATTTTTCTGAATCGAATACGGATCACTATATAATCGATTTGAAAAACTGGATATTAAAAAAAATCAGATTGGATCCTATCCGATATTCGACAATGAAGAGCCCTACTAATTATAACAACATTGGGACCCATTCTAATAGCATAAACTTCAGCCAGCATAATAGAGAGAAGCAAAGCCCCCAACATGCGTCCTTCATGATCATGTAGAGCAACAACAATATCAGACTATACATCCATCCTCTACAGTTTTACAATTTTATTCATTCGTCTTTGTGACTGGAATGCAGTCACCCGTGAACATCAAATGATTAATAATTGTATATCTCCTTCATAAACGAATTGCATAGAATCTCTACGCCCTTTGTTCCTTCTCGATAATCTATGAAAAAAATATTAGAGATTAGTAAGAAAAGTTAGGGGATAGTAGCTCAGCCTGAAGAATCTCCTTTTCCAGAAAAGACTCTCTGCTCCTCTCCCAATTGATCTCTAAACAAAAGGAAAGAGTAATAATACACTCCATATTCTCACTACCCACCAATCATTGAAGCCCATCTTAGCCATAAGAGATCGGAGGACATTCAGTCTACCTTTAGAATAAGCCTTCTTGAAATTCAGTTTAGATCATTTCCTCTTTCTTTTTATAGCGTGAAAAGCCTTATGAGCAATTATCACATTGTCTTGGATAATAGTTTCGGGCACAAAGGCAACCTATTTTGTCGTTTCAGTTGACAACTTCATCTTCATCTTCATCTTCATCTTCAATTCAATCACCATTATGTCGTTTCAGTCTCAAAATTTCATCTTTCCTCCTATTTTGTACTGTTGTCGCATTGGAATTTTTATCGTCCAGTTTAAACCAATTCATTCTTGCTCTCTCATGTCAATATTTCTCTTCTCTTTCCCATTCTTTATTGAGCTCCAAACTCTAACAATTTGAGCTGTTGAAGAACTGAGGGGACTTTGCTGCAACTCTGCAATTATCTCACATAGCTCATCCAAAGATTTTCTACCTTTACTATACTTTTCCTACATCGTATAAGTTTCATTCTAGTTCTCCTAATTTTTGTACAATATTGAAATTCTTTTTGGACACCAACATTCTACTTCCAAATGCCTACCACTGTGTCTTCACATTCTTCTTCTGTTAGCCATTTAGACTCGAATTTAAAGACTCATCGTATATATATTTTGTGTTGTTAACATGTATTCATCAGCCATGATGAATGAGAAGCTGACGCCATGCTATTGAAAAGGGTTGCATATACATGGACTCTCAAGTTGTTTACTTCTCTCAATTTACTTTAAGAACTTCTTTATTAGTTTGTACTTCAAGTTACAAAACTTAAGAAAAAAACATTAATATGAGATGTTTTATGATTATGTCATGTGGTACTTTATGATCACATTATGTTATCTTTACGAAACTGAGCAACAATGGCTAATAATAATAATAATAATTTTTTTATTTCGGAATAAATTGTAAAAAATTTCTTCACATGACAAATCGATAAACATAAAAACCCGGAAATATTGCATTGTTAATCATAGATATTCTCTACCTGTTCATTTAACAATCTAAACATAAATTAAATCATCTAATATAACATGTTTATATTAACAAAACTCTCGTACTAAATAATTGTTACCGGTGAAATGAGAGCTCCAATGAGACTTGTGCTCTTTGCATTTTGCCAGTTGGCATCACTGCTGAAACGACGTAAGCCATTTTTGCTTTATATGCACTCATTTCATCCACTGCCCAATGCCTAAACCCTTTTGCTTATGAAAACCCTTTTTGGTATGATTTCTGCAATTCTTCAGCTCGGCCCTCCACTTCTTTTTTTGACACAAAAAACGCAGAAAAGCTGGTCAAAAGTCAATGCTGCTTACAGAGGTTGAGTTACATTTAAAATTTGAGTTAGTTGACCTCACTTGATTTATTATGGTATAGAATTTTCAAGTAATTGATGTAGAATTTTCAAGTCAACAATACTCATAGTAGTGATATAAAAATATAGGCGGAGGTAACATGGAAATAGAGGGTACAGTTGACCCCACTTGAATTGTATGGGTATAGATTTTCAAGAAACTAATATAAAATTTTTCGTAAAAAATATTAAATTTAATTCCACTTAATTTATTAGGATACGAGCTCAAAAATATTTATTATAATAATATAAAAATTTTACGTACCTTATTCTAATCCCAAATGTGAAAATCTTGATTTTACAAATCGCTCAATGAAAGGTCATAGAACCAACCAAACAACGCGGTTCCCAACAAGGGATTCTCGATTGCTACAGTCCCACAACAGGGGTCATAGAAATGTCAATGTGAACGGAGAAAATACTATACCCCACGCTTTGGAAATTCTACAACATTGCTTATAACTTTCTGCTTGTTTCTTGACTAGAAAAGTCTCTCCATTCGTTTCCGAAAATCATAGTATTAAAATGTTAAAAGTGATTAAATTAATTTAAAGTTAAATTATAGATGTTTACTGTTTGTTTAGTCAAATTGGGTCTATCCTTTCCTTTTCCGTCCTTTTCATTGCCTTGATTTCAATCGTTTTATGCACGCCTTTGTTTTTATAAGCCAGTTGTCAGATGTCGTACGGCATTATTTTTCCAAACCTTAATCCGTGTTTCATTTACCGGTTCTTGTCTGGGTTATGTGTTTTACTCCGTCTCTTTGGCTTCTTAGCTGGGTTTCGATTTTGTTTCACGCCACCTATTCAATTCCAATTATCTCTTCTGTACTTCATTACTTGTATATAGATATTTCGCTTTTTCTTCTTCAATTTCCCATTGCTTTGTACCTGGACTTTCCTGGGTCAATTTTCTTTCTCTTGTTCATTATCTGGGTCTAATATTCTCCTCTCGAGGATAGGAAAAGATTGCAGTTTGAAGCAACAATTTTGAGGATTGGTGATTTTTACAAGTTAGAGAGGATGAAGTGTTTTTCTATGTTCAGCAAGGAGAAATCAAAGAGCAAGAAGAGGGAATCAAGATCTGCTCCTGAATTGAGGAACAAAAATAAAGCCGATAATCCACTAAGTCGGACAACGAGATCCATGCCTTCTCCAAGGAGCATACCAGAGATGTACAAAGAGAAAGAGCATAATCTCAGAGTCTTCTCTTTAGAAGAGTTGAAGGATGCAACCAACGGCTTCAACAGGACGTTCAAGATCGGCGAGGGCGGGTTTGGGAGTGTTTATAAGGGAACAATTAGGCCTCTCGATGGTGGAGTCGATCCAATTGTTGTTGCTGTAAAGAGGCTCAACACGCACGGTTTACAGGTACTTGCTTGAAAAAGTTGAAACTTGTTCTTCCTTTTGCAATTTATTTATAGAATTAGTTTCTGTTTCTTATGATATTGTTGGTAACCTTCTAGGGTCATAAGGAATGGCTTGCGGAGATTCAATTCCTGGGTGTCGTTAACCATCCGAACCTAGTAAAACTCTTAGGATATTGTTCGGTAGACGGCGAAAGAGGGATCCAAAGGCTGCTGGTGTATGAATTCATGCCTAACCGGAGCTTGGAAAATCATCTTTTTAACACTACATCCACCTTGCCTTGGAGAACAAGATTAGAGATTATGCTTGGTGCTGCTCAAGGACTGGCTTATCTACATGAGGGATTGGAAGTGAAGGTACAATCTTCTCTTATATGAAACCATGGTAAATTTATCACATTTAAGACTTATTTGGTAGGAGAGGAAAAAGATGCAACAACTTGCAGAATTTAGTCCTGGGATTGCCCTATGCTTCAGTATCTCTTACCTACCTGTTAATATGCTGCAAAAGATCTTGTTCAATCCATCTTTATAATGGACTGGAATTGTGTTATTTGAACAGGTGATATATCGAGATTTCAAGTCCTCAAATGTGCTCTTGGATGAAAATTTTAGGCCAAAGCTCTCGGACTTTGGTCTTGCAAGGGAAGGGCCAACAGGGGATCTTACTCATGTATCAACGGCGGTGAGTAGATATCAGAGTACACTATTCGATGACTAATTTGATGTGTGCAAACAATCTGCATTGCATCCTTGTTTGTTGGCTCCACCCTCCACTATCTGTTGACCTTCAGCATCTCAAATGTTACTCTATATCTTCTAATTCCAGCATCTTTTGTTGACTCTCTCGAGTCACAATTGCCTTTTTAAATACTTGTGAGAAGCATGATGCATTTCATAACATTTGTTGAATTAAGAAGGTTGACTTTGTGTTTTGTTTCATTTTCGTAAAGGTGGTCGGAACTTACGGCTATGCTGCCCCAGAGTATGTTGAAACCGGCCATCTCACAATCCAAAGTGATATATGGACGTTCGGAGTGGTACTTTACGAGATCCTCACGGGGAGGCGAACCATCGAAAGAAACCGCCCAACATCAGAGCAGAAGCTTCTAGACTGGGTTAAACAGTTCGTACCCGAAAGTAGACGATTCAGCATGATAATCGATCCTCGACTTAGAGGCAATTATTCACTCAGTGCAGCTCAAAAAGTGGGAAAGTTGGCCAACAGCTGCCTAAACAAAAATGCCAAAGAGAGACCGACAATGAGTCAAGTGGTAGAGAGCCTGAAGCAAGTAATACAAGAATCAGAAGAGGCAAGTTCTTCAGCTGACAAGTCTGCCAGTACATCTTCCACTAGAAAGAGCGTCGGGCGAGGATCGAATAAGGTTTGAAGTTTGAACTATGAATGAATTTCTGGATGTCCCACCATGTTTCCCTTTAGCTGTGCAGAGATGAGTTTAAAGACAGAAGGAAGCCCTGAAGACTTTGGTCTTCGCACTCCCTTATTTTTTTTACTTCTATAATACAATTTATGGATAGAACATGGAAGAGACAGTACCTAAAGTGGCGAGAATTTTAGAATCTAGAATTAGTGCTTTGTAAATTGCAACAGTAGTGAATGTAAGCCCTTATGATTTGAATAGATATGTGAATTCCATTGTCAATGAATCTAGTTTTAACTTTTATTGCCAGGCACATATTATCAAATTATAATACGATAAATTTATTCAATATTTTTTATTCTATTCTATTAATAAAAAATTAACTTTAAATTAAAAATATTGATAAATTTAACAAAAAATTCAATTTTAGAAAATAAATCTATAACCTTTATCTAATTTAAGTATTTTATTTGCATTTTACACGTGAATTGTTTAAATTATAAATATTATAACATAATATTTTCTAATAAAATTTTATTAATTAATTTTATATATTTTCAAATTTTTGTAATGTAAAATTGATTGTATTTATGAAAACATAATTTTATTACTTCATTAATAATGTAACATCCATTATTCAGTCCGAAGACTCATTTGGGTAAGAAGCATTACATTAATGCCGAAGCATCTACAATAATTGTTGGTAATTTAGAGCGTTTGTTTAGAGCAGATATTCTCTAACCTTTTCGGTGTCTTTATTTATTTCTTAATTATTAAAAATTTAAGTTTATAGTTTAGGGTTATGGTTTAAGGTTAGGCCTTAGAGTTAGGGTTTAGAGTTTTGAGTGTAGGGTTTATGATTTAGAATTTAGAGTTAGAACTTAAAATTTGATTTTGTAGTGTTGAGACACAAAAAGAACACAAAAAAAAGAAAGAAAAATTTTATTCGTTTTTTTCGAATGCTTTTAAAATAGTCCGCGAACTGTTTGATTTGTTTTAATTGGACCCTCGACTGAAACGTTTAGGATTCATTTAATTTTAGAAAATATTTTCTTTTTTGTTTTCTATTTTTATTTTGAGAAATAATTTTCATTTTAATTTTTTAAAAATTAGAAAACATGCTTAGTTAAGAGGGATGAAAAATTATTTTCAAAAATAAAAATAGTGAAAATGTATTTGGTATCTGGTTTTCAAAAATAAAAATAAAAAACATGCTTAGTTAAGAGGGATGAAAAATTATTTTCAAAAATAAAAATAGTAAAAATGTATTTGGTATCTGGTTTTCAAAAATAAAAATAAAAAATAATTATTAAATAATTCAAATAAAATATAGTTAGAAAAATATTATTATAATAAAAATAAATAAAATATGAGTAAATAAACTAAAATTTTTAAAAAATAGCATTAGAAGAATTTGAACCCGGTTAAAATAAAATTAAAAAACACTTATTTTCATATTTTCCACTTCCCTAAAACATTTTTAATGAAAACAGTAAAAATATTTTTTTTATGTTTTCAAATTTTCACTTATATTTGTTTTTATTTTCTAAAAATCATTTTCTAATTTTACAACCAAACACGTTTTCTTCATCGTTTTCCATTTTCCAAGAAAATAAAAACGAAAGTGAACTTTATTCTCTATAACCAAACGGACCCTTAGGGTTTTTGACAATTTTTTAGCTCTTTCTTTTTTGAGAAAAAGTTTGATACACAGTCCGTGTAAATTAAAGTTTACACGTGCTTTTCAAATTTAGGGGTTAGGGGTTTAGTTTAGGGTTTAAAGTTTAGGGGTTTAGGTTGTAGGGTTTAGAATTTAATGTTTAGGGTTAGAGTTTAGGGTTTAAGGGTTAGAGTTTATGGTTTAGAATTTAGGGTGTTAGGGTTAAGGTTTTAGATTTTATAGAAGGGTTGTGTAAAAATATTTTACACGGGCTGTGTATCAAAATAAAACCCTTCATTTTTACTCTCTATTATTTTATTCAAGGGGTTAACATCATATTTTGGTTTGCACTTGTTTATGACAAGAGCGAAATCTACAACATAAGATTACCCACTTGAACTAGAAATCGAACGAGTTTTTCGTAGAAGAAGAGATTAACTAGCCATGAAAAACCAACCAATTAATCTAGACGACAATCAGAATGTCGTAGCATAAGGCAATATCGTTCCAGCAGAACAACATGTGCGTGTTTGGAATAGACCAATCCGAAATCACTTAGTTCATCCAAGCATTGTTGCACTAGAGATCAAAGCCATACAATTTGAGTTGAAGCTTGTGATGTTTAATATTCTCAATTTGATCGAATAATTTGACAGTTCACCTAATGAAGATGCCAGACAACATCTAAGAGCTTTCCTAGAAGTTTACGATACTTTTCGTCAACAAGGAGTCCATGAAGATGTCCTAAAATTAAAACTATTTTCCTGTTCACTAAAGGATATGGCAAGGATGTGGCTGAACATTGTACCATCCAGATCTTTAGAATCTTGGACAAATCTATGCCGAAATTTCTTGTTAAGGTATAACCCTCCAAATATGAATGATAGATTTAGAAATGATATTACTTCTTTTCATCAAGAAGATGATGAATCCATGTACGAAGCCTGGGATCGATACAAGGAGCTTCTACGTAAATGCCCTATGCACGGGTTCAGAGATTGGACACAAGTGGTAATGTTCTACAATGGAGTAAATACATCAACAAAAACAATGTTAGATGCCTCAAAAAGTGTCACTCTTCTAGACAAATCACTCGGAGAAGCATTCGAGATCTTAGACAGAATTGCCAACAACGATTACCAATTCCCATCCACTAGGAAGTTACCAACAAGAAAAATATCGTAACTATTGAGCTTGATTCATCAGATGCTATTTCAACGCAGCTTGCCATGTTAACCAACATGGTTAATAACTTGCAGCAATCTAACGATACATATGAAGTTAAAGTAGCCGATTTATTTTTGTGTTTTATGTTCAACTAATCATGATTCTTCTGAATGTTCATAAAATCCAGAGTCTAATTATTATGTTGGAAATTTCAATCAAAATAAAATTCCCTATTCTAACACATATAACCCAAGATGACGACAACACCCGAATTTTTCATGGAGTAACCAAAAGTAGTCCAACAATCCACCTCGCCAGAATACAGAATCACCAGGATTCAGGAAAAACTTGCCACAACTGCTACAACAACACTCATCATCATCATCAATAAGTTCCTTAAAAGCAACATTAAATGTTTTTATTCATAAGACCGATGCTTACGTGACTGAAACTAGTGCTTTTATGAATAAGATTGACTCTTTTATGAACAGAGCTAAAATTACAATGTAGAGTCAAGGAGCAACATTGAAAATACTGGAGATGCAAGTGGGGCAGTTTGCTTAAATCTTAAGCACAAGACAGCAAGGAAATTTTCCCAGTAACATTGAGGTTGCAAGAGGCATGGGGCGTGAGCAATGTAAAGTGATCACCCTCTGAAGTGGAGCAAAGATAAACAATGATCATATTCATCCTGAGGAGAGTAATCAACCAGTAGATCAATCATTTGTTGAGAAAGACGTGCCCATCAATAAACTATGATAACTATAAATGATGAGCCATTAGCAATTCCACGACAATTCCACCTGCCACTGTAAATCCACCTATCATTGCCAAGAAAGACGTGAAGGACAAAGGAAATAATCAACATAAATCATATTGCCCCCACCATTTCCACAAAGGCTAAAGAAGTAGAAGAAGGATTATCAATTCAGGAAGTTTCTTGACATCCTTAAGCAAGTCCACATCAACTTGCCATTAATTGAGGTAATTGAACAGATGTCAAACTATGTCAAGTTACTTAGAGACATTGTCTCTAAGAGAACAAGGCTGAGTGAGTTTGAAGCAGTTGCCTTAACAGAAGGGTGTATGGCAATGTTGAACAACCGATTACCACCTAAGCTAAAATATCCCGACAGTTTCACGATACCATGGACTATTGTCAACCATTATGTTGAAAAAAAAACTATGCAATCTCTAAAGAAGCATAAATCTTATACCAAAATCAGGTTTTCAATGATTAAACACATGAAAGGTAAGACCTACTACGATCATATTGTAGCTTGCCAGTCAATCTTACGTTCATCTGGAAGGAAAATTGAAGACATTTTGGTAAGAGTAGATAAATTATTTTTTCCTGCTGACTTTATTATTTTGGATTGTGAAGCAGATAAGTTTGATCCCATAATTCTTGGAAGACCATTCTTAGCAATGAGAAGGACGCTGATCGATGTATAGAGAGGAGAACTCACCATGCGAGTAAATGAACAAGTCACGCTGAATGTTTTCAAAGAACTCAAATGCGCAAATGATCTAGATGAATGCCATAATTTTAATTCAATTGATTCAAAGCTAGAGACGAGTTTTCATGACAACTGTTTGACCTCCGAATCTTAATATGAGAACATCGAGGAGCGAAAGCCAGATGATGTAGTACAGCAAGAAGCTAATTGGGTTGTGAGTCAATTGGGTAAATAATTCGAATCTTTTGATTATTCAAGTATGGAATTTAAACCCCATAAACCTTTCATTGAACAACCTCTTTCTTTAGAGTTAAAACCATTACTTGAGTAGTTAAAATACGCTTACTTTGGAAAGGATAACACCTTGCTCATAACAATGTCATATGAGTCACAGCCTGAGCAGAGAAATAGGTTGATCGATACCTTGGTACGAATCCAGACTCGAAGAAAGTAATGAAAGAAGCAACAACCCAGGGATTCATGATGAATTTCCAGACGAGCAACTATTACTTGCCACGACAAGCTGAAGGAGGATCTTGCCATGGCAAAATAACGAACAATGTTTGAATGATTACAATAGTACACACGTTTTGTGCGATAAGAGGATTCTTCATCTATAAGATGCATGTGAATGCAACTTCTAAGCAGTTTTAATTTTCTTGATTGTTTTTCTTTTGTACATAAATAATTTTTTAATTAATTTATTTATTATTTCCTTTTATTTTTATTTTGTTTTTATTAATTTCTTTTTCTTGTTTGTTTTCTTTTTGATTTTTGTAGGTGGCATTTTAAGGGAATTTGAAGACCACATAAATAGAAGATAATTTTCATTTAAATGAAGATTATTTCAATTGGGCGTCAATTGAGGAAGCGACTCATGGTAATTTTATCTCATCCTTTATTTTAAAATTTAAATTTAAATTTAAATTAAATGAGATAAATAAAAAAGAAGAACCTAATTTTCCCCCCATCCATTCACAACCTGCCGCCAACCATCCCCTTTTGTCCTTTGATCTTCCTTTCTTCCATAACATCATCAGTATACTTCTTAAATTTTACTTAAGGCTTGTGTCAATCCATCTTCTTTCCATCTTGTCACTTCAATTTCCCTTCTTTACTCTTTACAATAAACCACACAAGAAAGCCTACCATCTCCATCTTCACCAAACCAAAAACTTATTCTCTTCTTTGAGTTTTCTTGTTTTTCATCTTCCCAAAAATTGAAACGGTGCGACTTCAATGGTCAAGCATCAACGGTTAACGCTTGGAGCTGGTTCTTCGTAGGCGACTGCCGCTAGGCCCCCTGACCATTTCGCTAGCCCAACCACCGAGAAAAAGTTTAAAGCCAAATCTGCCATGTGTAAGGTTTAGGAAGAGCAAGGATTTGCTTACTCCATGGACGAGCCATATCGTGGTCTTGAACAATATGTTCATAATATTATTGAGAGCCACAACTAGGCTATCTTTTGTGTTCAACTCATCACAGTTAACTATTATTAGGTAAGGGAGCTTTACACATATGTTTTTGACCCTGATCATCCTCTTGTTTTTATGTATAGCAGGTCCTTATTTCTTGACGCAGATTCAATCAACATCTACTATGACATTTTCATTGAAAAAGATGAGCATACAGATTTTATGAAAAACATCACCCCTGCCAAAATGGAAATAGTTTTCAAGGAACTCACTCTTAAAGGTGCTGCGTGGAACAAAGGAAACATGAAGGGAACTATAAATCAGGTTATTCTGAAACCCAAGGCTAAATTATGGAACAACTTGATCAAAGCACGCTTGATGCTCACCATGCACAACAAGACTGTTTCTTCTTCGTGTTTACTATTGATTCACTCTATTTTGCATAAAAGGCCTATTGATATTGGGCGTATAATTGTTAATGAGATTTATGCTTGCAGCAAAAAGGACGTTGTAGCTTTGTACTTCCCCAACCTGATCACGATGCTTTGTGAAGGTGTAATGGTGACCACATATGCAATGGACGAGAAATTACCAAAGAAACAAGGTTGGAAAAATTATCAATACTTGAAGATCATGCAAGAAGGTATGGTAGAGGTGTCTACGACATCAATGGGATCCAAGTCCACCAGACCCACCCTGGCAAGTGCACATACCACGACAACTCCCCAGATGCCAACAGACCTTATGAGTCTATTATTGCAATGATTGGATCAATTGGAAGTGAAACAGTAACTATTTTGGCATTACGCGAAGGACCGATACATTGCTATTGAGAATGCCCTCTTGGAATTGAATCCAAATTACATTGTACCTTTTCCTACTGATTTGATTGCCACGACAACTATAGATGCTAGTGACATTACTGTAGCAACCTCTATACCAAAAAAAGGTAAACAATTTTTATAAACATCAGCATACTAAATCGTGGTATAACTTTTCAAATTCTGAAGATACTGCCTTTGCACCACTAAAATATCCATCTCTGGCTACGAAACCAAAACAAGCATCAAAGTGTAAAGCTTTTCCACCCAATGAGACCGATAAGGATGATGAACCAATCGAGAAAGTAGAAAAAAGTGACCCTGTATCACCCCCAACCACCATCAAGGTGAGGCAGCGCCTCAAGCAAACCGCCCAATGAAACCTACAAACTCGAGGTGATGACCTCTCACAGTAGTTTGTCTGCGTTTTTTATTTTCTTTTTAGTTTGTCAGTTTTGCATGCATTGAGGATAATCTTTCATCTCAAATTGTCGATTAAGTTGAGCATTAACTTATCTTATCACTTCTTTATTCTTAGCTACTATCAACATGTCATCAACATAAAGTTGTAGATATATAGGCGAGCCATCACTGCTCTTTTTGAAATAAACACAACTATCAAAGTTACTTTGTTTGAAATTATGAGTAGTCATAAAGGAATCAAACCTTTTATACCATTACTAAGGGGACTGCATTAGGCTATACAGATATTTTTTCAAAAAGCAAACATGATCCTCTTTTCCCGAGACCATGAAACCCTCTGGTTGTTGCATGTAGATGTCTTCCTCAAGTTCTCCATGTAAGAATACAATTTTCACATCTAATTGCTCAAGCTCGAGATTATAAATGGCTATAATACCAAGCAAGGCCCAAATTGAATTGTGCTTCACCATTGAGGAAATGCATCTCTTAAGTCTATGCCCGAAATCTGACCATATCCTTTTGCAATAGCCATGCTTTGTATATGAGTTTTTGAACTCTTGAGATCCTATTTTTTTCTTGAAAACCCATTTGCAATGAATTGCCTCCTTATTCGTTGGGAGTTTTACAAGGTTCTTGTAACCCCCTCGACACAGCCAAGCACTAGACCTGAATCAAGAAGATCACATTGGTTTGCCGAAGCAAACCCGAACTAACTTAATCAAATTTAGGTCCATTTTTTTCTTTTATCTTATCTAAAAGTATCATTAAATCCTATGGTGTACATACAAGCATCAGTTTAATTTTCGCTCGATACGAACATCGATAAGGCACTTAATTGCAAATACAAGCAATCTAGGGACCAAAATGCAAATCCAAGTAATTACAGGGACTTATACAAGTTTCAAGTTACCAATACTTATTTAGTCACATTCCATGCTAGTGTGCAAACTTTAACTCAAATAGATAACAAATAAGCATCCAATTTAGCATAATACGATACAATGACTAAAATGAATGAGTCTAAAACTCCAGCATCATATCAACTGACATAACTGTCTGGCTATCGGTATGCGGGATTCCATATCGATACCAGACTTTACTTTCAGGGTTGTACCAGTACTAAAACATGTGTACCAGAATGCATGCTGCACAATATAAAGCTCATACCGATACCGCCATGAAGTGCATCGAAATCGAGGCTTGAATAGCCAAAATCCCAAATTCCAATAACCAAAAAATGTACCGGTACACATGGCCCTATACCGGTACTTCAACCATTTTTACTTGATCAGGCCCCGCGTACCGATACTAGCATCAAGTGTACCGATACAGTCTACATACCAAATGCATCATAGGGATTTGAATCCCAACCCGAACATATCCAAATACTTACAAACAACATTGACATGCTTCTAACATTATACATCATTAAACAAGTAGACTCAAGTAATTACATGCCTATTATTCAACACAATTCATATTCATACAAGTAATCTAGAGACATGATTCCTAACAATATAAAGCATTATCCAATAAGCACCAAATGGTCAAGACCTCAAACATAGGTTATAGATCAACTAAGAAATAGAAGCACATGACCAAATGTACACTTAGCACACAAGAAATCAATCCAAACATTATTTAAACCCTTTTAAATTATTAGGTCATAACCATCAAATGTACTTGGCATTAAATAAAACCAACATCGTACACTAAATAATGTCATCACCCAACATAATATAACTCCAACCATATAATCAAGCTTTACAAAAAAATCATCCCAACAATTAACCCACATTGCCTTATTATAAATAATGATAACACCATAAAACATACTCTTTAGAACGCTTGCCATGGGATCACTCCTTGCCTCGATCCACAACCCCGCACTCGCCTAATTCACTACATTGACAAGTGAAAAGAGAGCATAAGCATATAATGCCTAGTGAGTGCACTGAAGAAGGATAAAACGTCAATGCATTTTTGAAATTAGAACTGGTATTAGAAACCCATATTAAAGCAAGTCAAACACACCATTTCCAAAGCATTTAAATAAAACGTGCTTATTCGAAACATATACTTCATGCTTTCATAACAATCATTTCATTCTCAAGGCATTTAAATAAAACTTGATTGATCAAATCATAAGCAATCGTATCTTCCGGCATAAACCATGCATTCATTGTAAAATAAGATTGGGTGTAAAGCCAACACAATTTGCTTACTTCTTTTGAAAACATATCATGCATAACAACCATATGCAAAATAGCTTTCCACCTTGATTCACATATGTTGGCAATTAGTGTGAATCTCAATAAACCATTGTTCCTTTATAAAACCACGTCAGATACACAGTGTAACACCCCGTTTCGGCCTGGTAGGAATCTAGGTCTGAATGTGTTACCGGTGCACAAAATAATATTCGATGCGATATTTTATTTGATAATCAGTAATTTGATGAGATTTTATGTTCACTGTGCTATGATATTCAGTACGTTAAGATCGGCAGTTCGGTACGATACAGAAAGTGTCCGTTTTGGACCAATTTTAAACTTTTACAAGTTTTAGGGACTAATCTATAATTACAATAAATTATGGTCCATTTCAAAAATTAAGCCTACCATAACAAATTTCAAACTATAAACAATATGTTTGTAAATTTTCAAGTCAATCAGAGATCATTTACCAGCTCAATTAAGCCTATATAAATCCAGTGACCATTATGCAAGATTTAGATTTTATTTTAAACCTCTAACAATTTTAATGGTATACGTATCGGTACGCGTAGGGTTGTATCGATATGCCTAGGCTGAGTTTGGTATTTCAGTCATTCAATAAAAGGGTCGTACCAATACGGGGTATCGATACGCCAAGGTTGTTAAAACGGCTTTGACACTATTTATCTATATCGATACGAGGTATCGGTACGCGAAGCATGACTTCAATAATTTCATTCATAGTGTCAAAAATGAGTATCGATACTCCTGAAGTTGTACCGATAGAGGGCTAACAATATGAAGAGGGGATCAGTACGCCTGTAGCCATAACAATATTGGTTTACCAATTCAAATTCTAGATTCATTTTCTCGTACCGATATGTCTGAACCGTATCGGTACACCCTTTTACCCAGGTCAAATTATACAAGCCCGTACTGATACGCCATCACTCATATCGGTACATCAGGGTCTGTAATGCTAGTTTTTATCTGGTATTTATGCATTTTGACCGGTCAAACAGTGTCCAAATTCAATGAAATTTTACCTGCAAGTTTATTTAGTCCAAATCTAAGAGCATGCAAAGTTTTCAAGGCTAAATGATCCATTTACTATGTTTTCCTTCTTTTAGGCCAATTATGCGTATTTTGCCACTTTTAACCATTTTTAAAAGGTTAAATTTAAGCTTTTAAACTTACACAAGCCAATATAATACATACATATCAAAAGGGGTAAAAATGACTTCTGCAACACCTATGCCACCATACTAGGAGTTTATAGAGTTGACATACTTTACTTTAACAACAAGGCGACTTGCCAAAAACCTTCACCAACATCGATCTCAATCTCAAAGCCTTCTTAACCTGAAATGCATGAAAATGAATGCATTAGGCATATTTTGCCTAATGAGACAGCATAAACGATGAGTGTAACAATGGAATACAATTCGATCATGCTTTAACAGTAACAATATCAAAGCTATATCATGGTCAATATTATAACAATGGCAATGCTATGACAATATTAATTCAAAAGGCCATATCAATGAAATGGCAAAAATCAATATGTAACAATAGTATTCCTTGGATCAATTTTAGGATTATGGATACACGAATTCCTATGCCTCAACAAACTGATAAGTGGTCTAGTCCCTTCGCCTCACCTTATGACCAATAACACAACATCCCTCCGTCTCACCACAATATAGGCTGTAACCCAAGGACCGTAGTCTTCCCGTACCAATGAGCTCATGAATTCTATGACATGTCAATTGTATCCAAAGTCCATTCGAATACAAGGTTAAGTAACAATGTCAATAACAACATCGGTAACAATAATATTATCAATAACGATGCCAAAGACAATAGTTGTAGTAATAACGATGTCGGCATCAATGACGATAGCAATATCAATAACAATGTTTCAATGACTATAACGATGTCAATATCAATGTTCAATGACAATATTTCAATGGCAATGACAATATTTCAATGTTGATGCTCAATGGCAATAGCAATATGTATATCTATGTTTATGTCAATAACAATATCAATATCTGATCATCAATATTTTTATATTTCAATGCTTTGATAATGTCAATGACAATAGCAATTATACCATAGACAATAACTCGATGCAATAACTTACCGATGCTTACCAATATGGTCTCCAATAAGGTTAAATTCAATAGTCCTTAGATACGATGTTAGCTATGCAATAATCAATATCAATGAAGTCGAGAAAGGCACCTAGCCTAATCCTGGGACTCCGACTACACCCACCTTGGTTTTCGAAGCTCCTACGACTTTCGGATTACTACTCCTTTATTCCTAGCTTTGGATGGAGATGATGGACCTTATTTCTCTAACTCTTGAGCTAGTTAAATCAATGGGAAATGTTAGGAATCGATATAATAATTTTGAAATCAATATCCAAACTTAAAATAGCTATTAGCTGACCAATCTTCCATGGATTTAAGCTTGGAATTCATGGGTGAAGCTTTAGGGTTAATGGCTTCATCTTAAGATTAAATATCAATCCTCCATGGAATCGAGGAACTATTTGAGGGCTTTACCTTACCGAATCAATAGCTATTCGATGGAATCGATGGATTGAAGGAAACTCAAGCTTGGAATTAAGCTCCAATGATGGTGCTTACTTGGGGGTTGAAGATAAAGAGAGGCGTATGCTTGATTTTCTTGAAAAGATGAAGACAATTAGAGATGGTGGCTTCGTTAGGTTGTATATCTAAGGAGAAGTGTTTTAAAAACTTTACTAAATCTCTTAAAGCTATCCGATTTCCTCTTTAGAGAGGAAATCTATTTTATTTTTATTATTTTATTCAATCCATGCCTTTTTAGGCTTAATATAACTACCTAAAGCCATCATCTTATCCCAACTTTTAGAAACATGGTCACGTGAAGAACCTTAAACAAGTAGGTGAGTCATTCCCAAAATAGGGAAATTACGAGGGTAGTCCCTCATCTTTCCAATCTTTATACTTTTGCCCCCAAATTCTCAATTTTTATAATTTAGCCACTAAATTATTTTCAAAGAATTCAATTAGGTCCAAAGTCTATAAATAGAATCAATTAGAGTTTGATAATGTGTATTTGACCACACAATTTAATTCAGTGCAATATTTTGACCTTTTCAGTATAAAATTTTCGATCGTCGGAACCCTATTTCAACTAGACCGGTTTTTGGGGTGTTACACACGGATTTCCCGATAAACTCGCCTATACCAAACTGTACTTTGACCTGGATAGGCTCACCCCTATCTTACTACAAGGTACACCATCAACTTGGGTAGCCCAGTTACATCGCATACCACAAGTGACAATCCATCAGCCCGAGCAGCCTAGTTACACCGCTTCCTCAAGGGCCATAGTGCTATTGACTTAACATATTATAGTGCACATTAAACCCTGTGGCATGCCAACTATATTCGACACTTTATTATTTTGTAGGTCACATAGCCAATATATACTTTTAAACACATTTACTTACTGTTATTCCTTTATGCATTTTAGCAAACTATTTTTTCAAATGCAAATATCACATTGCTCAAGGCAACAACCACATTTCATTTAGGAACCATTTCTCAATGCTCTTAGGCATCCATAAACTTGATAAAACATTGTGTATCTTTTAAAATGATGCATAAAACAGTAAATAAACCAATCCATGCTTTTGAACCAAAACATGTAATTAATGTCTCATATCAAACCAATATTCAAAAGGCCAAAATAGAGAAAACTTACTTCCGAGCTTAGCTAAGCTTTCTATGCTTTAGCTAAACTCCCAAAGCCATAATTCAAACCTCTTTATAGCACCAAAACAAATTTGCACTCACAAACTCGCTACCGTCTCGATGCCAACATCTCAACGCCAACGCCTCGATGCCTGACAGAAATTCGTCCAAACACTCGCCAATCTCTATGAGAAAATACAAGGGTCAATATAAATTGGACCACATCAAAATAACAACTTTATTAAAATATTTCCCCTTGAACGGCACACATCAAATATTCAAACTATATCTATTCGAACAGCAATACACGAAATGGCCAATTTCCATTTCCCCTATTCTTCACGCCCTATTGCCCTGATCTCGAAATGAAAGATGGAGGAGTAGGAGCACCCTAGATTTTCCCCTTCCACGCTACTTCCAATCTCCTTTATCCCCTTTTAATTCCTTTTAATTTGCCCTTTTTTATCAGCCATACACGAAATGCATGGAAACAACAGCAAGAATTAAGGATAGTGAATCCTCAACCATTTACAGCGCTACACTTCTCCTTTACACGCACTGCCAGGCTAATTTTAATCCCTTTTTTCAGCCAAACAATTCTTTACGGGGAAAATCATCGAACCCAATCAATGCACACTAATATGTGATTCAAAAATTCAATCAACCATTCTACCGATCACCCCATTCAAGAACTCAAATATAAACTTAACCAATAATATTAATTCCAGAATCAATTCTATAAATTTGATATTAAATTTCATCTTACCCATAATATTAACTATCAGGATTGGGGTGAAGTCTGTGCGTGATAAACACGGTCAACCTTGCAAGGGCATAGATGGAAAAAAGATTTTGCTAACGAGTCTTTGTCGGATTCAGATTTTCAACAACGGAAAATAGCGTTACTGCAGGAAGCTCAAGTAACAGTGAAGTTGGGAAATTTGATCATTGTAAATACTTCAGGTGGGGAGAAGGATATTATTCAAGACATTTCTCGCGTCATTGGCACACGAGGAACGAAATCTTAAGATGCGCATCTTGTCGTGGAATGTTCGCGGTTGGGGAAGTACGGGTAAGAGACGGGCTGTACGTGATTTAATTAGGAGACAGAGATGTGATATAGCATTGATACAAGAATCAAAATTGGAAGAGGTATCGGCTGCTATGGTGAGGAAAATTTGGTCATCGGATAGTTTTGAGTTTGCTTTTGCTAAATCGATTGGGGCTTCGGGAGCAATTATTGTTGTATGGGAGGCTTCGCGGTTTTAATTGGAATCAGCTGTATCTAGAAGGCATTTTGTTGAAGTTAAGGGATGTTGGTTGCAGGACAAATGTGATAGTGGAATAATTGCGGTGTAGGCTTCTCAAAAGAGAGTTGATCAGTTGCAAGTTTGGGAAGATATTGCTTCTTGTATGGAGTCGGCAAATATTATTTGCTGCATCAGAGGCGACTTCAACGCTGTTCGTTGGGCATATGAATGATTTGGTTGTAGTTCTTCATCTCAAGTTATGGATGAATTCTCTTTATTTATTGATAAGGCTGAATTGATCGATTAGTTGTAGAACGGGAAACAGTATACATGGTTTGGGTCGGGGAAATGTTGTAGTCGGATTAATAGATTTTTGGTGTCACCATCTTGGATAGATCGATTTCAAAATATTCAACAATTGGCATTACCACGATCGGTCTCTGGTCATTCGCCTTTATTGTTATTAGTTGATGATCGGGACTGGGGACCTAGACCCTTCCGTTTTATTAATTGTTAGTTAGATAGTAAACAAATTGTGCGACGTTTTGTAGTGGAATGGTCAAGACTCACGACCTTAGGTGTGGGTGCTGGTAATATTTTGGATAAATTGCCAGGTTTAAAGAAATTCTTGCGCACGTGGAATAAAAGTGAATTTGGTGATGTTGATGCAGCAATTGAAGTTTTACAAAATATGATTGATGAGGTTGATGGTCAGGTGGCACAAGGGGTAGTTAGTGACAGTAAACTTGAATGGAGAAGGCAGTGGACTCATACATTATGGCGTGCAATTCGACGAAAAGAAAGCTTATGGAGACAAAAATCACGTGTAACGTGGTTGAGGTTGAGGGACCGAAATACGACATTTTTCATCGGGCAGCCAAGTTTCGTTCGTTGAGGAATGCAATTGTGGGCTTGCGTATTGGAGGGAGATGGGTGACGGATGTTAACAGGTTACATGGTTTTGTTGTACAGGAATTTAAGAAGCATTTTGCACAAGATCAACGTTTGGGTGGTTGGGAGGTTCATGGAGATATTTGACAGGTTCCACACGAGATGTCAGTACAGTTAATTAGACCTTTTTCCGAGGATGAAGTTCGTGTGGCAATTTGGAGTTGTGATGGGTCGAAGGCACCAGGTCCTGATGGTTTTAATTTTTGAGTTTTATAGGAAGAGTTGGGCATTCATAAAGGAAGATGTTATGAGTTTTGTTAATGAATTTTATACTTCGGGAAGATTGCCGAAAGGTGTTAATTCAGTGTTTCTAGTGTTGCTACCAAAGAAAGATTCACCACAAGTGTCAGGGGATTTTAGGCTGATTAGTTTACTGAATTTGGTGTATAAATTTTTGGCAAAAGTGTTGGCTCGACGCTTACAAGGGGTGCTGGATTTTGTGATTAGTGATGTACAGACTGCGTTTGTGAGTGGTAGACAGATTATTGATGGTATTTTGTTGGCGAATGAAGTGATACATTCTATTCGGAAGCCTAATTCTACAGGGGGTTTTATTTTTGAAGTTGGATTTCGCCAAAGCGTACGATTGTGTCAAATGGTCATTCTTAGATGACATTATGGCTAGGATAGGCTTTGATCCGCAGTGAATTTCTTGGATGCATGAATGTGTTAGTACAGCTAGACTATCAGTATTGTTTAATGGCACGGCTACTAAGGAGTTTGGTATAGGACGTTGGATTCGGCAAGGGGATCCTCTCTCCCCGTTTGCTTTTTGTAATTGTGGCTGAGGCGTTGCATGTGCTACTTGAAAATGCGAAATCTAAAGGTTATATTGGTGATATAGAGATAGCAAATGGGTTCTCGGTCTCAAATTTATAATTTGCTGATGACACTATTCTCTTTTTTGAAGTATCGTTAGAGGTTGCTCGGTCAGTTCAACGATTACTTTATTGTTTCCAAGTTTGTTCTGGATTAACTGTCAACTTCCAAAAATCTTGTTTATATGTCTTTGGTGTCAATATGGATTTGTTTAGTGATGTGGCTGCAATTCTAAATTACGAGTAGGGGGAGCTTCTATTTGTGTATTTAGGGATGTCGTTGGGGGTGAATCAGCAGAGTAAAGAGGTATGGGACCCTGTGATATCGTGTTTTCGTAAAAAGTTGGCTGGTTGGAAATGATCATCGCTTTCGTTTGCTGCGCGAGTTACTCTTGTGAACTATATGTTATCATATTTTTCGGTATTTTTATATGGGGGTTTTGTAGTTTCAAAAGGAGTCATTGCTCGGATTGGTAAGATTCGTCGAAGGTTTTTATGGGGAGGCATGGAGTTACAAAGAAAAATGACGCGAGTTCGTTGGGATATTGTGTGTAGGCCTCAGCATCTTGGGGGTTTAGGTGTGGTCTATTTTAAGGGTGCGAAATTTGGCATTATTATCGAAGTGGGCTTGGAGATTTGCAACATCGTCTTCTTCATTGTGGAAGGATGTGATTATTGAAAGATATGGCGAGGTTGTGCCATGTTGGCGTTTAAATATGAATCGATTGGGTTCAATGTCTGTTCTATGGAAACAAATAGTTACTAAGTGTCAAGTGCTGAGGTGAGTCTGCATATGGATGTGTCGAGTTTTGTTTGGAATGTGGGATATGGGCAGTGAGTATTATTTTTGTTTGATCCTTGGTGTGTTGAAGGATGTGTTCCCTCAATTATTTTCATTGGCAGTAAATCAACTTGCAATGGTGTGTGATTATTCTTGGTAGGGGTCCTTTTCACATTCACATTGGCATACATTTTTTAGGTGTGATCTTAGAGTGTTTGAGGGAGGATATCTTAGGAAATTGTGGTCTATTGTCATTCTTATTGTATTACGCAAGGGTGTTGAAGACTCTTTGATATGGAAGGCATATGAGAAGGGGTACTTTCGGTGAAGACTTTGACAAGCCGATTAATGTTGGATATAGTATGGGATGGATCACTTGGTAATTGTTTTGTGTGGAAATTACTTGTACCTCCTAAGTTTCAAACTTTCCTATGGTTCGTATGGCTGCCTACATTGGTGATTCTATGACGTTAGGGGACTGCTTTGTGCGAGGGCCAGGGACCGTGCATTTGGTGCCTTGAGGAGGAGGATGAATTAGACCATATTTTGTTTAATTGTTCGGTTTTATGGGGCTGGCTGCTACAGTGATGGGATATTTGTCTCCTCTTGCCGCGACTGTTGAAGGATTTTTTAGAACTGGGGTTGCATTGTTCGTTTGATGGGGAGGCGCGTCAGTGGTGGTGCTCATGTATTGCAACAATGATGTGGTCTATTTGGTTGGCACACAATGAAGCGATGTTTAATGGTACTAAGTTACTGATATATGAGGTATTTTTTTGACTAAGCTTTGGGCATTCTCTTGGGTTCTAGTGGCACAAGATTCGGTTAATTTGGATGAGGCAATGTGGTGGCGGTGTCCTCCGATGTGCTGATGTATACCATCGAATGCGAGTGTTCGACTAGGAGTTTGTTATTCACCCCCAACTTTGGGGAGTATTAAGTTTAACGTGGATGGTTCTGCGCGTAGGAAGCCTGGTCCCGGGGGTTATAGGGGAGTGCTTCGTGATGAGTCAGGTACAGTTCTTGGCTTATTTTCAGGACCATTGGGCGTTGTTGAGTCTAATGAGGTAGAGTTGCGAGCTATTGCGTCTGCCTTAGAGATGTTTGCACGGTCACAGTGGCGATCATGTTGCGCTTTAATTGTGGAGTCTGATTCTAGAATTGCACTTGGATGGGTTGCACAATTCAGGAAACGACCATGGAAGTTGTGGGATGTGTTTGTGGACATTGATAGGGTGTGTGCTACTTTTAGCCGTGTTTGTTTCATGCATATATATTGTGAAGAGAATGGTTTTGCGGATGCATTGGCAAAAGAAGGGGTGGAATGCGTTTCATTGTTTCAAGCGGTGTTGTGATGTAGGCTCGGTGCAGCTCTTGTGCTTTTCGGTGCGAGATTTGTTGAGATTGTTTTGTTTAGGATTGGGGGTTCATGGTTCTTGTTGCAGTGATAATTAGTTTGGATTGAAGTTTAAGGGGAGGTGGGAATGGTTAGGATTTTGGGGTGGTGTGATACTTTTTCATTTGTGTTGTGTTGCGCTTGTTGGGTTGCTATGCTTGATTGTTTTGTCGCTATCATAGGTACTGTTTTCCTCCACTTAGGTCTAGGGAGGTTTTTAACGAGGCCTATGATAGTGCTGGCTTGTATGATTCCCTTTAATAAATCATACTTTTTCCCGATAAAAAATATAATTAAAAAATCTTGATTTTATCTATCTAATCACAATCGCCATTTACCATCCAAAAATCAAACAAATCAAATTAAATTCATTTTAATTCATAAACTCCAATAGAAATGATATCTAATCAATTAAAAACAGTTAGAAAACCTTTAAGAATCAAAAACTTACTCAATTGATAGGAAAAATGGAAGTTGAAAACCCCATCTTCTAATTGAACAAGAATTCCAAGAAGAATTGATAAAGACTACTAGCTCTTGCTAGATTGTTTATTAGAAATCATTTAGAATATAAATGAGATGAAAATAAGGAAAATCAATGCTCTTTAAATTGTGTTTGGCAAATTCAAGAGAGAAAATGAAAGAAAAGCTTGGATGTGTTTTTCTCATCTTTGAGAAAATAATAATTGTCACCCTCTTTTGTTAAAAAAGATAGGGAAAAGATATATCAATAATTGGTATAATAGTCCGAATAAAAATATCACTTTAATTCCTTTTCACAATATTGCCATCACTAACATCTTACAACTATTGCAAAATAGCCACTTTTAATTTAATATTAAATTGACCTATTTAAGAATTACTCAAAACTAAATTTCATCCTTTAAAAAACTCATTAAATATATATTTCCAAAAATATTTGCCATGATAAATTTATCGAAAACCAATTTAATCAACCCAAATTATTTTCTGGAATCAATTAATTAATTAGCTAAAGCCTAACCTAAAATTCCAACTCGATTCTGATAATTCATCCTAATCTTCTAGCCTGTTTTCTGGGATGTTACAATTCCAGGTAGCATTCTTGTGAAACGATTTCATCTCCTCTTGCATGGAAATCAACCAATTTCTTCCATCTTTACAGCTATTCTCCTTAGAGTATGATAAGGGTTCTTGATTTGCATAAATTTCTTCAGCAACAATCAAAGCATACACAACTAGATCAGCCTCAGCGTACCTTTGGGGTCGTTTAATTTCTCTTCTGGTTCTGTTTCTGGCGATGGAATATTCTAGTGAACGAGGAGGTGTTTTTTTTTCAATTTCTGAACTATCTTGGGGAGTCGTCTCATCCTTGGATGTTGTATCAATATGAAGTTCCACCCGATTGAAATGTGTGTTTGAGTTTTGTTCCTCTTTGTTGGTGGAATCCTTGAGAGATATATCACATAACATGGCAACCTTATCAAAGATAATATCTCTACTAATAACAATTTCTAGTTTCTAGAACATGCATTTAATGGATACCGATTCCAATTTTCCATTATCTACATGGACATAAGCAGGACAACCAAAAATTTTCAAATTAGAGTAATTAGCAAGATTATCATACCATACCTTGTGTGGAGTCTTTTTCCAATGGCAATGGACGTAAACCGATGAATCAACAAGCATGCTTTTAAAGCCACTTCATCCCAAAATGATTTCAGTAACCAGAATTTGACAACATACATTGAACCTTTTATGTTAATAAATGCCAATGACTAAAAGTGGTATAATGAAGCGTAGGCCTGCATTTATGGCTAAAATAAAGCACTCAATCCCAATTTCTTCAAAACTCCTTAGAGGGTTAATCAAATCCTATGATGTTATCCCATGCTAATGTATACAAGAGGAGCACGATTTCTTCAAAGTAACAAAGGCCGCAACAAATTAAGGCCAAGAGGGCATCGCCGGCAGTAGGGACGAGCAGACCGGTGCTCACCGTGAGGCGGACCGGCCGACCCACCCCTAGGTCCAACTACGAGCTTTTTAACTGCAACAACTTAAATATACGCTATTGGAGCTGGAATTACCGCGGCTGCTGGCACTAGACTTGCCCTTCAATGGATCCTCGTTAAGGGATTTAGATTGTACTCATTCCATTTTAGAAGTCAAACCACTATAAATCATTGTGTCCCAATTTTTATTGCTTAGCTTTTCATCCACCAAAGCAAAAACCCAATCACCCCCTCTTAGCACATTTGGTTGATCAGTTCGAGCTCTCAACAATTAGTATCAGAGTTTTGTCTCTACATTGGATTAATATACTATAGTCGATCCTTAAAGTGTTCAACCTTTCTACATCAACCGAAGCTCATGGCGCAATCCATTGACAAACCTCTTTACTTCAATGGTGCTAACTACTCCTATTGAAAGAATAGGATGATATTTTTCATCAAAGCCAATGACTATCTTCTTTGGGATGTTGTTCTTGATAGCTCGTTCGTCCCATAAAGAAGCAAGACAGAATGGAATGCGAAAGATCGAAAGAAGATGCAACTCAATGACAAAGCTATGCACATCTTGTTTTGTGCTCTTGGACCCGATGAGTATGCAAAAACATCTTCTTGCTTGAGTGGCAAGGAGAATTAGGACAAGCTTAAAGTCACTCATGAAGGAACCAATGAAGTAAAGGAGACCAAGATTGGTCTTCTCAACCTTGAGTACGAGAACTTCAAGATGGACCCAACGGAAGACACCAAAGCTATGTCTAATCGATTCTCCGCCATTTTGAATGGACTTAAAGGCTATGGAGAAGTGATTTCGGAGGAAAAACTTGTGAGAAAGTTAATTTATTCTTTTTCTGATTCATGGGATTCCAAGAAGACTGCAATCATTGAAGCAAAGAACTTGAAAGAGCTCAAGCTTGACGAGCTTATGGGATCTTTGCTAACCCATGAAATGATGATGTTAAAAGGGAAGAAGAAAGAAGAACAAGGAATTGAAGATTTGAATGTTGCTCTTAAATCCTCCACAAGCCAACAAGAATATTCAAGTGGAGAGGATAGTGAAGAAGAAGAGATGGCCAAGCTCTTCAAGAAGTTCACCCAATTCATGAAGCAAGAAAAGGAAGAATCAAGACATGAATCGAGAATGAAGATGAGGGATCCCATCATTTGCTACGAATGCAAGACGTCAGGGCACACCAAGTATGATTGCTCTTGACTCAAAAAGAAGGGATCAAGACATAAGAAGAAGGCATTTATGGCTACATGGAGTGATAGAGAGGACTCCACCGATGATGAGGTAGCCAATCTTTGTCTCATGGCCATCGAAGAAGATTCAAGGGTAACTTCTAATTCATCTACTTTAATTTCATATACATTTGATGAATTACAAGATGCCTATGATGATTTGGTTTTAGAGTTTAAAAATCACATTTTGAAAAACAAGAAATTGGTTTCAAATTTAAAAGTTCAAAATGATTTGATTTCTAAAACCAAAGATGAACTTGAAGCAAAGCTCAAGGATTTTTAGCAAAAGAATTTTGATTTACAAATATTGCTTCACAAAGTTCAAGAAGATCATCAACGAGAAATAGATGATCTTAAGAAAGAAAAAGTTTTGATTGACAAAGATTTTGAAAAGAAAATTGGAGAATGCTTCAAATCTAATTTTGTAAAATCAAACTTTTACCAAAGACAATCTAGTTCCCCAAAATTTTTAAATGGTAAAACTGTGAAGAATATTTAGGTCCCTAAAGGTCATATTTGTTCAAAGAAAAAGGAAGACATTAAAAAATGGATTCCAAAGGGAGCTAAAATTTTTGGGACTAATGCCATTGGATCCAAAGCAATTTGGATACCAAAAATTACTTGATTGTCTACTTGTAGGTGTGCTTGGGCATTGATGAGCAAAGTCAAATTTGGGAAGATCTTGACAGACAAGGGATAAGGACACTTGAAGAATGAGAGGATTAACATCCTACCATAGTTCAATTGGTAAATTTAAGGTTCGTGCAATTTGCTTGATCATGCCTATATTGTTTGATTTTGATGATGATCTAAGCATGTTTGTATATCTCCATTTTGTGCCTTCTTGCATATAGTTAGGGGGAGTCTCAAATTGCACGACCATTAACTTGTAATGTTTGGTTGAATTTGGTGAAATTCATGCTTTCTATGTTTTAAATGATGTTTATTTTGTGAAGCATGTTGTTAACTTGTAGCAAAAATGATCGAAATGTGTATGACCTCTTAGAGCCTTTGTATGAACTTAAGACTAAGTTGAAAGGCTATTTGAGTTGATTTTGCTGCATTTTCACCAGTTTGTACCTTCGGTACCTGTACCGCCCATACCGTACTGATAAAACCTTCAACCAAGTGTCGATACGGACATCTCTGTACTGGTACACACAGTAAAAAAGGGACAAGTTTTGTCTCCTTTTTTCCATGCCTTGTATGCTTATAGGATTACTTTTTATATATGGCATGTTTAATTCAATTTATTTCTCTTGAATTGTTGGACTAACAATTTTTTGATGCTTGATTAAGGGGGCCATTTTTTATTATTTCATGTTAAAAATCTTTGGTCTTTTCTCCATTGTTATTTTGCACCAACAATTGGGATTTTCTATCAATTTGGTTTCAAATTTTCAACATTTGGTGTCTTAAGCATTAATGTGATTTCAAACTTAGTTTTGAAATTATTTTTGATATAACAAAAAAGGTGAGAGATAGGTTTGAAAAATTCAATTTCAAAAAGAAAAAAAGGGAGCTT
Organism: Hibiscus mutabilis; assembly: GCA_019671005.1. Lineage (NCBI taxonomy): Eukaryota > Viridiplantae > Streptophyta > Magnoliopsida > Malvales > Malvaceae > Hibiscus > Hibiscus mutabilis. Next base: position 16,439,450 of record CM033720.1, on the reverse strand, counting down.
TAATATTTTCTCAAAATATTCTCTTTTCTAAAATTAGTTTTTTAAGAGGAAGAAATTTCAAAAACCATTTTCAAGTGGTTTCGTTATATCAAAAAGGGGGAGATTGTTGAGATATTGATTTTGATATAACTTAAAATGACAAATGATATTGGACTTAAACTAATTTGCAAAAATATTTCAAAAGTCCAATAACTTGAAAAAATATGTTTAAAAGGCATTACAAGGTATTTTTGACTTAACCAAATATTTCCTAAGTGTTTTAGTCAAAAATATGCCTTGCGTACCGATACCCTCGATACCGATACCCAGTTAGTCGCACCGGTATCCATTTTACCCGTACCAATACGCCCTTTTGTTTCCCCAAAAACTCTAAATTTCAATAGCCAAATAGAGCATCGATACGGCTTCAGTCGTACTAATACACAAGGGGTGTACCGATATACTTGTATAGTGTACCGATACCTAGTGTAATAAAAGCCCAACGGCTCTTTCTATTTAAAGCATGTGTACTGATACCAGTGGTCGCATACCGATACGCACTGCACCAAAACTGCATTTATGACTGAAATAAAGTCCCCAACAGCTCCAAATCAATCCCAACGGCTAGTAATGGCCAAAAACTCCTTAGAAGGTTTAAAAGCAAGCTTCAAGCAGCCATGAAAAAAAAGAAACAACTTGCCAACATTCATGTATTGAGAAATCAGGTTTTGTACTTAAATTCTCATATATCTTGTAGAAAACACTAGCGAGCCAAATTATCACATTTGCTCAAGTGTTTAGGATTTTGGGTTTGTGCTTAAATTGTGTAGTGACTAATTTTAAAAATTATAAAGATCTCCTAGCTTTTAGGAATATTTAATTGGGGGAATTTGGAAAATCTCGTGTTTTAAAATAAGACTTGGGAGTCGCCACCGGTCACTCGAATAAGGTATACCGGACACCAAAAAATAAAACCAGAGATTAGTTGGGTTCGGGAGTCGATTATGTGTGGGGAAGAGTTCGCACCCCCACCACGCCCAAAATTGATACCTAAGGGTTCGTATCGTATTTATTAAGAAAAATATAAATTTGGCTCTATTTAATAACTAACCCCTAAAAATGGATGCATACATGGTCATATCATAAAATGCCTTGGCATTCACGATACCAAAGGAGATGACACCTGAAGACCTGGGATGATACTCCCACCAGGATACCGGAACAAAAAAGGCCTAAAGCTACATGCAACATATTATATGCATGAATAAATAATATATGCTAACAGATGAGCAAAGGCAAGATTAAAATAAAGCATAAACTTGAATAACTATGAATATTATATTCTAATAACAATATACCATACAAGAATTAAATATACATTTATACATGTATTAAGGTATAAAACTATGCACATCACATAATACATGAAATATATATATATATATATATACACATATATATATATATATAAACTATGCGGAAAATATACTATATAATACATTATGGTATAAATATAATATGTAAATCTTATATATGAAAAAGCTATATGACATATGTGTATAATAATAGCTTAATAAACAAACCATTCTGTCATAAAATAATAATATACAGAAGTAAAAAGGTTATACGTAATAATAAATTATGGTATAAGACCAACTTATAATTACTATACACATATATGGTAAGAAAACATTGTATTAAAAGGTAAATACTTTGCATATATATACATTAAAATGATAAATAAAATCAATATGGTGAAATTAAAAAAAAGGAAAACAATCGTACCTTAAATACAAAATCACACTAAATATGTAAACAGATACCATAACAAATGAAAACATAAAATAAGGATCAAATAATTAACAGAAACAAGGAAACTAATTAAAAATGCATAAAAGGCTGCATAAATTAAATAACGAAATAAAAACAGAATATCAAGGCTAAAAAAAGAAATAGCACAAAATTAAAGAACTTAAATGAAACAAATTAAAGGGCCATGGGGCTCAAAGGGTAATTATACCACTAGTCTTTGGACTTAACTAAAAAACAAAAGGAAATTTGAAGGACCAAAAGAGGAATTAAACCATTTGGGCTTTAGTTAAATTAAGAGGGGACGAAATTGAAAACGTTAGAAAAGTAAAAGGCGGGAGGTCACCGGAGCAATAAAAAATGTAGAGGTCCTTAAAATGTAATTTTCCTATTTTTAAAATTTAATTGTCTATAAAAGAGCCTATTCGGTGGAAAGTCAGATTCTTTTGCCATTTTTTTACTCTTAAAAAATATAAGCCTCCATTCTGTCGTTTTCTCTCCCCGTAAACATAAAAAAATAGAAAATTTAGATTTAGGGATCAAAAATCGTTTTTTAAGATGATCACCCTTGGTGTTTTTTGTGTTCTTCATGAACAGGAATAACACACCCCAAAAGCTCAAAAAACTTCCTCCGACCACTGTTATCTCAGATTTTGGTGGTGTCAACCTCCTCTGGCGTCGTTACTGGCGCTGAAAACCCTTCAAAAGAAGCCTTTTCAACTCCCTTTTTAAACAAAAATCGAAACCCAATCTTTGAAAATCGAACAAAATCATCCCTTTTCCCTTAGAAAATAGATTCGAAGAGAGCACCTGTTTTAGAAAACCAATGACCTTTTCCCGATGGGATAAAAAAAAAAGAAAGATAGACCGGTGTTGTTCATTAGTGCACCACCCTCGGCCACCGAAAGCTACGGCGGCCTGAAAACAGATAAAGGTATAACCTTTCCCTTCTCATGCACTTATTTATTTTATTTTTAATTCATGAAATGCAAGCAATTAAAAAAATAGTTTTCTGGAAATCTTTGCTCTTATTTGTATTGATTTGAAAAAACTGAGTACAATGGGTCATTTGCATCGTTTATATTCAATTTTTATTTACAAGAATAAGCAAGCATTAATTTGTGAAGTGATTTCTGATTGCTATCTGTTTTTTTCCTTTTTTGAGCTCTCGTGGTGGTTGGGGGAGCTAGTAGGAGTACGGCGATATGTCGAACCTCGGCCCGTGCTGAGCAGACGGCCGTTGATGAAGATACACGGCAGTAATCGATGAGAAAAAGGTAAAAAGTCTCTCTTGGTCAGATTTGATCTAATCCGTTGGATGATATCTGATCTAACGACTGAGATTGCTCAAAAATGGATGGCCCAGATGACTCATGCAAGATGACATGGCGACACCAGATGAAGACACATGGTGTGTGGAAGATGGAAGGTCTTGGCGTGCATTGCACGCGCGCGGGTGAGGCTAGTTGGCTAGCGCGTGTATTCTACGCAGGATCTGAAAGGTCTTTGTGCTTTGATCATGGTCGTTGGATCAAATCTGATCTAATTGCTCTAATGTGGCTATGCAAAAGGAAGAAGGGATTAATTTTGGATATCAGATTAGGGTTTTTAGATTAGGCCTAACAGGCCATGTAATATTATATAGAATTGGACATATTTGATAAATGGGTTTTATTATTATTATTTTATATTTGTTTTCTTTTTATCACAACCCATAACAATAATAATAATAACATTAAATAAAGATAATAATAAGCTCGAGTCAACGAACCCAAATAAAATTAGTGTTTACAACTGCCCTTTTTTGCTTATTCTTGTAAAACGAGAATATAGCAAAGATTATAAGCACTAATTTTATCCTACTTTCTTGTTTGGAGATGCGGATCCACGAGTGCCACCTATATGGAACTAGTCCCCTCTTCCACCGTCTAAAGCCTTAGAGCTGTAAGTTCTTCCTATATAGAACCTTTGGCTTGTCCTTGGTGAAATCTCTCCAGGCTGCAAGTTCTCCCTATATAGAATTTTTCCACCTTCAAGTCTTGGAGCTACAGGTTCTTTCTATATAGAACCTTCACTTTCTCTTGTCAGATTCTTCGAGCTACGAGTTATTTCTATACAGAACTTTTTACCTTGAAATCTTAAAGCTAAGAGTTCTTACTATACAGAACTCTTTGCTTTGAAGTCTTGGAGCTACGAGTTCTTGCTATATAGAACATTTTGCTCTAAAACTTCTTCCTATATAAAACTTTTCACCCTAATGTCTTGGAGCTACGAGTTCTTCCTATATAGAACTTTTCCCTCTGAAATGACACCTTATTTTCTCATGTTATGAGTACCAGAAAACTCTTCCTTAGCTTCCCGAAAGGCTGAAGCTTGGAAAATATTGAAACCATGCCCTGATTTCTTGTCATGTTGGCATGGAAAGATGTTGATTGCCCTAAAAATTGAAGGTTAGAAGATCTTTGAAAATCCTAGTTGGGTGTATTCAAGAACTTTTGATTACTTGCTGAGATCTACTTCTCTGGCCGTGAAGTGAAAGATCCAGTCTTTTACTAATTCTTTAGTACATGTTAAGAAAATAGACAAGATGTTTTGATGGTATGAATTAGCATTCTCCTAACTTAGGGATGCCTAACTACATATGATGCATGGATAGCAGCATCTCCAGATTGCCCAAATGTTTTCACTTTTCTGGTCGATCAATCTTGGCTTTCTACTAGCGGCATTCTCCTTCTTGCTCTTTTTAGTGGCGGTACCTCATCTCACGTTCGAGTTTAACCCTTTTAGCCCTTTCCTTTCAAGCTTTTGAATCTTTGCCCTAAAGCCTTTTCAGGTCTCCACTTTAGATTTGCTTTTCTCAAAACGTCTTTTCAGTTTTTCACTTTATTTTGTTTTTTATTCTTTTTCTCTTTTTTTTTCTTTTTTCTCTCGCTTTTTTTTCTTTTTTTAGATGTCATCTCGAGTTTTCACCTTAAAATCCTTGTGTCTTTGTCGTCCTCTTGCTTTTCTCTAATAAGCTTGAGTTCTTATGTAGGTGACATTTGTCATCCTACTTCGACGCAATCGCCTAACTTGGTGCCTGAGGCATTTTTCTTTGACTAAACATCGGTATACCTTTTTCCACATGACGCTTGAATGTCGAGGTTAATTTTTGTCTTTGACTTATCATGACAAGTCTTCCTCTATCTCAACATTAGGGTAAGTATGTGCCTCAAGTCCCTAAACTTTTCTTTTGATTTCAATCTTCATTTTTGAACCCATCAAAGCATCTTGATGAAAACTAACTCTAGGCCCTTGTACCTTTCTGACATGTATTCTTGTCATCTCATATGTGGTATTGTTGCTCCATTTGATCTTCGGCTTAATTGGTTTGCTGGCACTGGCCCATCATGTAGAGTTCTCCTCTATCTCAACATTAGGGCGAGTAAACTCCTCAAGTCCTTGAACTTTCTTTTTTTGGTTCATTATCCCTTTTCATAAACCAATTACAGTATCATAGCGAAACTCTATTTTAGATCCTCGTTTCAAACATTTCTCATGAAGCAATACGTAGAAATATTTGTCTACTCAGTAATGTTATTTTTGGTGATCATCCTTTCAATGTAAGATGTCTTTATGGATTAGCATACAAGATCAAGAAAACCTCAATTTTTACCATAAAGAAAGAAAACAGAATAGGATGCCCTGGATACCAAGTACAGGAGCGTCTCAGATTTAACCCTCCGGTGATCAATTCAAGCATGGCTTGTGTCTATGAAGACTTTAAATGTTGTGGAGATATTTGAAGTTGTGAAATTCCTCCCATATTGCTCGGTTCATCCTTATGATTATCGTATTGCTTGACCCATTCAAAAACTGCTCATTTTAGTGCTCATTATTTTTCTCCATTCATAAATGTGTTCAAGCTTCCCGGACATGTTTAACCAGTGGAGTGCAAAAATATCATTCTAAAAATAAAATTCTAAGTGCATGTGTGTGGTTTTGATTACAGCTAGTCATTATATTATTATTATACCCGTATCTTCAAGGATTTCATCTCTGACACTAGGGTATTGAACATGTGGAGCATAGCTCCTTATTAGGTTTGTCAACCACATGGCCCCATCAGAGTGCTCCGAGATTTATTCAATTGTTCATTCATTCATTTTTCATTTTTCATTCATCTTTTTCATTTTTTCAATTCTTTATTTTTTTGCCTCTAGTTACAATCCATGGGCATAGAAGACTACGCTTAGAACTTTAATTTCAAGCAACTCAACTCGGTTAAACTTGCCTAGTTCACTTTATTTTTTATGAATTTTGGAGATTTTTTCATCATTGAGCATCATCAAAGGAGTAGTAATCTTGTTTATTGTGCTTTACCGACTAGAGCAATCTAGGAAAGAAATCACGTTTCATCGTTATCGCAACATTTGACTGATCTTTTTATCAGAATTGGTGTCGCAATATGCAAATGAGATCCAAAGGACCTACAGAGGTAAGAAGGTGTGTGTGTGTGTGTGTGTGTGTGTATGTGTGTGTGTGTGTGTGTTTGTGTGTATGTGATTTCTAGGTCATTGTATGCTAAACAGAAATGCATTTTCATTGAAATTAAAGTCAACAAACATGACATATACCCTTACAAAAAGATTCTTACTGCTTTCAGACATAAGCCATAGGATTAGTTCTATGCACTACTGTCAAAAAGAATTTAAGATACAAGAAAGTCTTAACAAATTAACACATATAACATGAAAAACAAACATGGATAAGATGGGGAACTCAAGCATCAGAACTTCAGATCATCCTCGAAGTGATAATTCCTTCATTCTGACTTCTCAGTTCTTCAACTGTTGTGACAGCTTGCCCCTTCGCTTTTTAATTCATTGCTTCATTATTTTATGTCTCAATGTTCCATTACCAATCAGCTTCTCTATTTCTTCTTTCAAAACTCAACAACCCCTAGTAGGTGCCCTAATGACCCCATATGGAAATCACAAACACTGTTCGGATTGTAATTAAAGAGAAACGGATCTTTTATCTCCTTCATCGGCCTAGGGACGAGATATTGCCCTTGTATCAAATAGGGAAGTAAGATTGAGATGGACACCTAGAAGACCTCGAGAGGTTTCTTCCCTTACAGTCTTTCTTTTTGTAAATGCTTTTTTCATCTAATTTTGCTTTACGCCTAGCCCTCTTGGTTAGACCCATCTTCTTCTTGTCTCCTTTGTATTTACCTCCATCTAATTTCATAGTGCAATTTATAGCTGGGTGACTGATCTTTAGACCCATAACCGTTGGCTCAAACTCTAATACCCTGAGATCCAGAATGTATTGAACTTTACGCTTAAAACTTATGCATTTCTCGATGGAATGACCTCAAATTTCGGTGTAGAATTCACAATGATCCTCTTTCTTGACCATTTTGGATATGGAGGTGACTGAGGTTTGATAAAGCATGGTGCAACTAGTCGAGCTTACAACAAATTGGACAACAATTCCTGGTATGTGAATGGAGTAGGACTAAATTGAAAGTCCTTCAATTTCTCCTTTTTCTCTTGAGAACCGGAAGCTTGCTTAACCGATAACTGATGAAGCTTTGGAATAGCCAACACCACATGTTGATTTTGTGTTGGATAAGTTGACAACTTAGATGTCGATGCAACCGACATATTCATTCTCTTGTTACATTTTGCACTTTCCCCAAATTGCAGCTCTATTTTATTTGGACCTCCGTTCGCTGACGAAGATAAGATCTTCAAGAGAGGGTCTTCAATCTTATCCAATATCAATTCAGTGGGACATTCTAAGGTGGCGCAAACTACCTCATATTGGTTGATGATGACTTGTTTTCATCAGACACAGTCTTTTCCACTACAAGGTCACAGTCTCAATTCTCGCTTGGTTTTCCAAGCTCTTTTTCACAGAAGAGTCTTCAACCAAACCCTTTCATTTGGTCATGGTAACTACCATACCCATCAGTTCATTGATTTGCCCCCTCGTTTCATCTTGAAACTTTTTCACATATGCCATTATCTCTTTTTGAGTCCCAACCAAAAGTTCTTGGAGCTCTTCGAGCTTATCCACCCTAGCCATTAGGTCATTCATGGTTCTGAAGTTGTACTGGCGAGAAATCATTTTCTTTTTCCTTTTACTTTCTAAGACGAATATTTCTCCCAATTAGCACTGGATATGATGCAATGAATGTATTATTTGAACAAAATTAAAGATTTAAACAATATCAACAAGCTATGTTATGAAACAAAAATTAATAATGCTACCATACAGAATGAATGCAAATAAGGCGTTGATTCAAATAGTCATTTAGAAAGACTTTCATTAAGAGAATACGTCTAATTACAAAAGATTGACAAAAGATTCTATAGGTATCGATTGTATATCCTTTCTAGCATCTTGACTTCATGGAGCAAAGCGCACACTCAGTGCCCCAACTCTGTCTTCAAACTGACTCGTACGAACAACACCTTAGCTTTATTTGCCAAACCTAGCACATGCCTAGCCACTCATTGCGCTTGAGCCAAAGCATCTATCATTGCCCTTTCCTGGTCTCAGATAAACTGTCATGTTTGTCGAAACTCGAAGACTATCTGGCTATTGTATTCTCGAATGGCTCCCTCAGAAGTATCGAGTCACTCCTTGCAAAACTCTTGAATGGTGTCAATTTTTCCGTATTCCCTTTTTCATGATTTTGCCTCAGAACTAATCTTCATTCATTCCGGTAATGTCGATCAAGCTCTAAACAAAAGTAGGCTAGCTGTTGGGTTTAGTATAAACCTTGTCATTTTGAAACTTCGGATAGTGAAGCAAAGCCATGTACTCATCGAGATTAGGGATCATGTCTACTTTGCCGAAGGTCAAAATAATTGTACCCCAGATTCCAAAAATATGTGAGAGCTCGAAATAGATCTTGATTAACTTGGACATTGAGAAAGGGGTTACATCACCGAATTCTGGTTGAAAACTGTCCTTTCATATTCAGATCCCAAAGCTCTAAAACTTCTCTTAACTCAAGTATATCATTTTGTTTTGAAATGATCAGAGTGTGACCGGTTACTTCTGACATGTACCCCACTGTCAAACTACCACCCCTTTATGTTTACATCCGATCGAACCAAACCTAGACCATAGCATTGTCATTCTTTGTACTACATAACATCTCTCCAATTATGACGATCTCCTAATATGGGATTGTTCTTGCATCAATACCTATGATATGTCATGATATGCACAACTATTAAATGCAAAAGGAAAGAAAATGAAACACAAAAAACGAAGTTAGTACAGGTGAAATAATCGAATAAATAAATTAAATAAATCAAATGATAAATAATAAATAATGCAATAAAGTAAAGCAATTAAAAGCATATAGGCAATACATATATAGCAAACAAGGTATGAATATATCAAACAAAACATAAAAGGGTTACCACTAAACGGACAGAGTACCGACATGGCTCTAAAAGGTTAGCTCTACAGTTCACTATATGTGGTTAGGTTCTAAACTAAAGGGTGCCCAAACTGTCGCTGGACATCAATTAGGGAGAATATGACCCATATACCATACGGGAGTGTGGACCCCACAAAATATATGGACCAAATCCCAAAAGTGAATTACAACACCATACGGAGGTGAACACCCCACGAGGCGAAGTAATCACTTCCACTTAATAAGGACGGAGCCTGGGAAGAAAGCTCGTGCGTGAATTACAATATGTATCACACATCAGATAAATAAAGCGGTAAAACAAGCAAGGTGGGGGATTATAAATTAAATTAAATTAAATTAAATTTTCTTAATGAATACGATACGAACCCGAGTAAGGCTTGACTCTCTTTTTTTGTTTTTGAAAACAAACTTTATCCCCAGCGGAGTTGCCGTGCTATAGCGACTAATTTTAAAAATGATAAAGATCTTCGCGCTTTTAGAAATATTTAATTGGGGGGAATTTGGAAAAGCTCGTGTTTTAAAATAAGACTTGGGAGTCACCACCGGTCACTCGGATAAGGTAGACCGGACACCAAAAAATAAAACCAGAGATTAATTGGGTTCAGGGGTCGGTTACGTGTGGGGAAGGGTTCGCACCCGCACCACGCTCAAAATTGGTACCTGAGGGTTTATATCGTATTTATTAAGAAAAATATAAATTCGGCTCTATTTAATTACTAACCCCTAAAAATGGATGCATACATGGTTATATCATAAAATGCCTTGGTATTCACGGTACCAAAGGAGATGACACTCGGAGACTCGAGATGATACTCCCACCAGGATACCGGAACAAAAAAGGCCTAAAGCTACATGCAACATATTATATGCATGAATAAATAATATATGCTAACAAATGAGCATAAGCAATATTAAAATAAAGCATAAACTTGAACAAGCATGAATATTATATTCTAATAACAATATACCATACAATAATTAAATATACATCTGTGCATGTATTAAGGTATAAACTATGTACATCACATAATACATGAAATATATATACACATATATATAAACAATGCGGCAAATATACTATATAATACATTATTGTATAAATATAATATATAAATACTTGTATATGTCCGGTTGTAAACTAAAACTATATTATATTATATTATATTATATTATATTATATTATATTATATTATATTATATATAAAAAGAAAAAAAACCTATACGACGTGAATAATAATAGCTTAAAAACAAACCATTCTGTCACAAAATAATCTATATACAGAAGTAAAAAGGTTATACGTAATAATAAATTATGGTATAAGACTTACTTATAATTTTTTTTGACAAATCTTAAATCTAATCATAATCCTACCTAGAGGGGAGGGGAAGGGGGACTCTAAGGTAAGGAAGGGGAGTGCTCCTAGTGGGTCTAGAACCCATGATCTAAGGGGATTTGTGGGAACAAAGATGAGCAGCTTGACCAACCGGCCAAATGTGCTTGCTCAAGACTAACTTATAATTAATATACATATATATGGTAAGAAAACATTGTATTAAACATATATTAGAAAGGTAAATACTTTGCAAATATATACATTAAAATGATAAATAAAATCAATATGGTGAAATTAAAAAAAAGGAAAACAATCGTACCTTGAATACAAAATTACACTAAAAAATATGTAAATAGATACCATAGCAAATAAAAACATAAAATCTGGATCAAATAATTAACAGAAACAAGAAAAATAATTAAAAAGGCATAAAAGGCTGCATAAATTAAATAACGAAATAAAAACAGAATATCAAGGCCAAAAAAAAAGAAAAAGGCACGAAATTAAAGAACTTAAATGAAACAAATTAAAGGGGCAGAGGCTCAAAGGGTTATTATACCACTGGTCTTCGGACTTAATTAAAAAACTAAAGGAAATTTGAAGGACTTAAAGAGGAATTAAACCATTCAAGCTTTAGTTAAATTAAGAGAGAGGACGAAATTGAAAATGTTGGAAAATATCAGGGACCATGGGCGTAATTTCAAAAGACGAGAGTTCACCAGAGCAATAAAAAATGCGGAGATCCTTAAAATGTAATTTTCCCATTTTTAAAATTTAATTGTCTATAAAAGAACCTATTCGGTGGAAAGTCAGATTCTTTTGCCATATTTTTACGCTTAAAAATTATTAGCCTCCATTCTCTCGTTTTCTCTCCCCATAAACATAAAAGAAAAAGACTTTAGGGATCAAACACTGTTTTTTAAGATGAACACCCTTGGTGTTTTTCGTGTTCTTCATGAACACGAAGAATACACCCCAAAAACTTAAAAAACTTCCTCTGACCACCGCCATACTCAAATTTCGGTGGTGTTAACATCTTCCGGCCACCGTGGCCTTCCTCCGATCGTCGTTATCGGCGTCAAAAAATTCCGAAAAGAAACCTTTTCGACTTCTTTTTTTAAACTAAAAACGAAACTCGATCTTTGAAAATCGAACAAAATTGCCCTTTTTTCTTAGAAAGTAGATTCGAAGAGAGCGCTTTTTTAGAAAACCAATGACCTTTTTTTGAGGGAAGAAAGGAAAAGAAAGATGGACCGGTGATGTTCATTGGCGCACCACCCTTGTCCACCGGAAGCAACGGCTGCCTGAAAATAGAGAAAGGTATAACATTTCCCTTCTCCTACACTTATTTATTTTATTTTTAATTCATGAAATACAAGCAATTAAAAAATACCTTTATGGAAATCTTTGCTTTTTTGTATTTATCTAAAAAAAACTGAGTACAATGGGCCATTTATATCATTTATATTCAATTTTTGTTTACAAGAATAAGCAAGCATTAATTTGTGAAGTGATTTCTAACTGCTATCTGTTTTTTTTTTCTTTTTTGCGCTCTTATAGTGGTTGGGGGAGCCGGTGGGAATACGACGATATGGCGGCACTCAATCCGTGATGAATGGACGACAGTTAATAAAGACACGCGGCGGCAATCGGTAAGGAGAAGGAAAAAGTCTCTATTGGTTAGATTTGATCTGGGTTGTTGGATGATATCTGATCCAACGACTGAGATTGCTCGAAGATGGATAGCCCGGGTGACTCATGCAAGATGACGTGGCGACACCAGGTGAAGACATGTGGCGCGTGAAAGATGGAAGGTCTTGGTGTGCATTGCATGCGTGCATGTGAGGCCAACTGGATAGCACGTGTATCATACGCGGGATCTGAAGGGTCTCCGTGCTTTGATCATGACCGTTGGATCAAATACGATCCAACGGCTCTGATATGGTTGCGCAAAAGGAATAAGGGATTAATGTTGGATATCATATTAGGGTTTTTAGACTAGGCTTAACAGGACATGTAATATTATATGGACTTGGACATATTTGATAAATGGGTTTTGTTATTATTATTATTATTTTCATATCTGTTTTCTTTTTATCACAACCCATAATAATAATAACAATAATAATAACAGCATTAAATAAAGATAATAATAATAAGCTCGAGTCAACGGACCCGAATAAAATTAGTGTTTACAAATTACAAACACATTTGGCTTATGAGGTTTTCCTTTGTTTGCCAATTTGTATTTTCTCTTTAAGAGATATAGACAAGACTTTAGGGTATAAGTCTTGGGTTGTAAAGGTTCTCTCCTTGAGCCTAGAAAAAGGAAAGACAAATTAGTGAATTTGTGGAAAACCTTTGTGTGGATAGCTAAGATAGTGGAGGTAGACTTGGTTTAGAAGTCGAACCACTATAAACCATTATGTCCCAATTTTTATTGCTTAGCTTTTCATCCACCAAAGCAAAAACCCAAATCACCCCCTCTTGGCACATTTGATTGATCGGTTCAAGCCCAACAGTGTCATGCGATCCTTTTTGACTTGCATAACTCAATAAACTCACGAAACAAAATTTTAAAACATTATTTGTAGGAAGACCTTTTACCTCTCTTCTAGTTTGTTTTCCAATCATCATTTTCCACTCCTTTAATGTGAATAGAACATCACTCTTTTGCTTTAGGAAGAATGGCCAGACTTTTCTATAAAGTCATCAATGATCGTCAGCATATAATTAGCTCCACTATAGGAAGGTACTTTAGATGGTCCCCAAAGATGATAATGAATATAATCTAGAATGCTTTTGTGTTGTAGATTCATCGGGTGAAACGAACTCTCTTTTGTTTCCCAAAAAGGCAATGCTCACAAAACTCCAAGTTTGCAAATTCCTTGACCATAAAGGAGTCCTCTTTTGCTCAATTTTACCATGTCGTTTTCACTCATATGTTGATACATGTCTAAAGAGGCCTATTGCAAGTCCAAAAATTTAGTCGACTTATTTTGACTTTTTGATTGGGATCCAGGCATGTTTTGAACACAAAGTCTTCTTTCGACTTGTGAGTAAGTCTCTTATCTTTTCAACGCATTTTGAAACGCATCAATCATACATTTTAGCGAAAAACTTTGCAGTCAGAAAATTCTATATGGGTCTAATACAAGATTTTCAAATAATTACGAATTTTCAATATTTTATTGATTATTTGTAATTTGAATTAGCTTAGGAGTTTTCATTAGGTATTTTAGAAAAGTTAGGATTATATTTATCATTTAATTAATTTTATTAAGAGATTTAGATAAATTAGGATTTCTTTTTTTATTAGTTTTATAGTTTAGTTCAAATACAATTCTTTGTATTTTCCCTTTGTTTTAAGATTTTACTAGCCTATAAATAGGCTTATCTCTTTTGTAAACAAGACACTTCTGTTTTGATCAATAATATCGAAAACTCTCTTTGAGTAATTTCTTACAAGATTTGTTCATCTTGTGTTTTTTTCTCTAGAAGTTGTTTCAACAAGATTTCTTGAAGATCTTTGGAGATCATCTTCACGCTCCTGCTTACCTAGGTAATTGCATCTAGGAGGATGGGTTAAAGCCACTTGAGGTTGATTTCTTGGTTAATTGCGATCAAGAGGGTGCCGAAGACAAAATGTCCTTCAACTACCATCACGCCATCTCCATTCAACCAAACCAATTTTGTCATCCACCTTCACCAAGGAATTTCATGTTGTGCTACTCTATCATATGCCCTATTCTTATATGCCGGTTTTGTAACATCTTCATGAAACAATCGTTCAATGAAAATATCACCAACAATCGTGGAACCCTATAAAACATATAACCTAAATGTCTTTTTTTTCCTTTCATCACAACAAGAGAACCCTTGTTGATCTTTATAACTCGACCTTCAATAGTATACTTGTACCCTTGAGTCAAGGGTATTTAATGAAATCAGGACCCTCTTCAGATTTGTACATGACATACGTCAATCAGGGTTCTAATAACTCCATCGAACATCTTGACTTTGATTGTGTCATTTATTGCAATATTGCATGATGCATTATTCCCCACCAGTACAATTCTTATAGAAACAATTTCATATGTTGTAAATCAAACTCGATTGGGACACATGTGGAAAGAGCATCCAGAATCGATAATCCATTTCTCTTTTACTTTAGGGTCTCATTGGCAACAATCAAAAGTTTAGCATCATTGTAGTTTTTTTCTACATTTGCTTTACCAGATTTTCTACATTATGATTCGCAGCCTCCATTTTGATCTTTTTTTATAACATGTAACACTCAGATTTAATGTGACATTTCTTTTTGCAAAAATAACATGTTTTACCTCGACTTGATGACTTGGATTTACCTTTGGTTTTACTTCCAAAATTACAATAACCATTTCTTCTACAGTTCAAACTAGTTGATTCATGTGCCATTATCGTGAACAATATGAAGCTCTGATACCAATTTGTTATAATTATCAGAACGATAATGGTAAAATAACAAACAATCACAAACGTAGAAAAAAAAATAAACACGATGATTTGCACAAAAACCCAAATGGGAAAAACATGGGCATAGGAGAACATATTTTCACTATGTCAAAAAGAAGAGAATACAACTTATGTCTAACCCATAATCTTCAGTATCTATTTATATGGATAAGTTACTTGTTTACAAAAGGAAACTTGCAGAGAAAGTAATTTTACTCAACATAGGTTTCATACCTCTAATTAATGTAAAGTAAATAATATCTACTAAAAGTAAGATTTTAACTTTAAACTAAACCCTAAAAGAATTTGGATCAAAACTCTAACATTAAGAAACTGAGGTGGCATCGAGTCATTCCGGGACAGAAACTACACTCGCCGACACTTCTAGAGTTAAGATTGATCTCAAATTACTATTCCGACTTCATGTTCCTTAATCTTTCCTTTCCAACTTATCGTTCTTTCGATTGTAGATTGATCTAACATGGAAGTTAACATAAGATACTTCAATAAATATAACAAATACTTGAATCCTAATTGACATAGTAATATAAATTCAAATGGTTAGGCTTTGGTGTTCTAATATCCTACAAATTATGGAAAAATCACCATAGAGCTTAGAATCAACCTTATTTCATATATGGATCCTAATTTATTCAAAATCCCAAACTATAGAGAAATTATATCATAAGCCCAGCTCGCCATGTCATATATGATCCCAAACAATAAAAATAATCTATTTCATTAATTTCATATTTTTATTGGTTGGAACCATAGATGATGTGGCGAGCCGAGCCTATGATATAATTTCTCCTAACTATGGGAGTTAAAGCTCAAGAATATTTGTGTTCCAAACTTAACTAAATTGGTACCAAATGAAAGCTAAGGAAAGAAACTTACCAAATATGTGGTTGGATTAAGAATTTGATTGCTAAAATTAAAGTATTTGGATTTCAAAATCTAGGGTTCTTCAAGCACTCATCAATGGCTTAAACCAGCTTAAGAAAGATTGACATGACATCTTTTTTTTATCTCTTCCCCTAATCGAAATGGTTTAGCCAATATTGGCTAATTTCTTATTTTTATTTAATGAAAAATCATGGGAAAATACATTGTCTTGACACCTAAGATGGTGACTAAGCTAGGGGGAGTCTAAAAGAAAATCGCTTAAAATGCGGCTAAATTAAGGTAGTACCAATATCGTTGTTAGCTGGATTAAAAAGTAAACAAAAAGAATCTCAACATTGGATTTTAAAAAGAAAAAGTGGTAAAAGGTTAAACAGATTAATAGGTTATAACATAAAGTATTACCCGATTATAACACAAAATGTTACAAAAAAAGGTAAGAAAATATTGTAACATAAATTCTTACCCCAGTTAATCAAATTCAAAACCCTTAAAACACATGGTAAGAAATTATGTTATAACCTAAAATCTTATCAAAAAATATTATTTCTTATCAAACACACAAGATTTTATGTTACTACATAAATTCGTATCGAGACCAACATAAATTCTTACCGAAAATGTAAGAAGACATGTTATAATATAAATTCTTACCATTTGTTTGAAGAGTTTTGGATTTGGTGATCTCCAGTAAGAATTTGTGTTATAACCTTTTGTCTTACCATTTTGGTAAGAATTTTTGTTGGTCCCGTAACCATTTGTGAAAAACCTAAAATCTTATGTGTTTGGCAATTAGCGGATAGCAGATAGCTAATAGCGAATTATATTAGTTGATAGCTTATAGCTGTTTTGACTAGCGGATTGTATTAGCTGATTGTATAAAAGTGTTTGATAAAATGAACTTATTATTTAAACAAGCAAAATGACAATAAGGATATGATTATATCTGATACTTGTTTGATTAGTTTATTAGTTATCAATATTTTGTATCTATTAATATTAATTAGATATGAAAAATATTTTTTATTATAACATTACTAAGCATATTTGAAGGATCTATTTATTAATTTATTATTTATATAATTATTTTTAATAAAATTTAATTAATTATTAAATTTAAATACAAATATAAACGTGTGAAAATAAAAAAATAAAAAGTATTAGTTTGCAAATGTCACAATGTAAATATGTGAGGGTGAATAATTAAAATAGAAAATGTTAAATTTAAGTTATTTGGAGATTTTTTTATTATTGTTAAAAGGGTCTTTGTAACTCTAATGTCAAAACCTCTAATTTCAAAAAACTCCTATTAGTAGCTTTTTTAAAATTAGAGGTTTCACCCTAATCCGTTATTCAGCAAACATCTAAATTAAAAAATTTGACCGGTCAAACCTCTAATTTTAGCTTAAACCGCTATTTACCAAACAAGGCCAATATTTTTTGGTAAGAGTTTAGGTTATACATAAATTCTTACCATAAGTTTAAAGGGTTTTAGATTTGGTGATCTCGGGTAAGAATTTGTGCTATAACCATTTTTCTTACCATTTCGGTCAAAATTTGTGTTGGTCCCGTAACAATTTGTATAAGTACCCTAATTCTTACAAGTTTGGTAACAAATAATGTTTTTAGGTAAGAGTTTAGGTTATAACACATTTTCTTACTGTAAGATGAAATGGTTTTAAATTTTGTGATCTCAGGTAAAAATTTATGTTATTACCTTTTTGCTTACAAATTTCTATGAATTTATGCAGGCTCCGTAAGAATTTGTGTAGGTACCCAAATTCTTATGAATTCCGTAATAAATAATTTTATCTTGTAAGAGTTTGGGTTATAACATATTCTCTTACTATAAGATGAAAGGGTTTTGAATTTGGTGATCTCGGATAAGAATTTGTGTTATTACGTTTTTTTTTACAGTTTCTCTAATAATTTATGCAGGTTCCGTAAGAATTTGTTTAGGTGCCCTAATTATTATGAGTTTCGTAAGAAATAATGTTATCTTATAAGAGTTTAGGTTATAACACAATTTCTTGCCATAAGTTTAAAGGGTTTTGAATTTGGTGATATCAGGTAAGAATTTGCGTGATTACCTTTTTTCTTACAGTTTCTCTAAGAATTTATACAGGTTCAGTAAGAATTTGTGCAGGTACCCAAATTCTTAAGAGTAAGAAATAGTTGTAACAACAGTCCTGCGCTGCGGCAGGGTGCTTGACGCATTCTTACGGAAATTATTTGGGCTGGAATTGAGTCGCCACCAATCTTTTAATTTAGGTGCGATTGGAACACCTGAAAACTCGGCTATTTTAATAAAACCTATTTTTACGTCATTTTATTAAAAAATGAGTTTTGGTCTGCGAAACCAGAAAAAACAGGTTCGGGAGTCAGTTACGTGTGGGGAAGGATGAGCACCCCCACAACGCCCAAAATTAGTACCTGGTCGATTATTTAATGTCTTAACGATGGAAATCAATAATTCGAATTTAATTTAAAATTTGTGATCCTCTTTAAAATACTTGAAAGTCTTCGTATAAAAGGAAATTACACCCCTACGCCCGGGGCATAATTTTCGTTAGATTCCCGAATGAAAAGAATCTATTTTGAAAATTATAGTTTAAAAATAAAATCGATATTTTTCGATAGAGATTAACAGAAAGTGGCACCTCTTACGTTCGAGATACGTTTTTCACGATAACCGCTAAAAATCATTTTTAAAATTCAATTAAAATACATACAAGATGCATAAGAATATATATTAGCTCGTAAATATTATGTAAATACTAATAATAATAATAATAATAATGTAAAACGCGATAATAGTAGTAATGATAATAATAATAATAGCATATAATAATATTTAATAATATGTAACACATAATTATAATAACAATTTAATATGATAATAATAATAATAGTAATACATTAATTTAATATAATAATATAGTATATAATATAATAATATAGTGTAATAACAATAAAACTAATATATAATAATATACTTAATAAACGATATACCATAATCTAATAATATATACATGTATACGAATATAAAATATATTATATATACTTAAGAGAATAAAAAATATATATACATATAATAATACTACTATGTAAATACTATAATAATAAAAATAATAATTACAATTGTAATAATAATAATAATAATAATAATAACGATATAATACTATAATATATTAAATAACATATAGTAATAATATATAATAATAATATATAAATAAAAATAACAATAACAATAATAATATATATAATAATATAGGAAATTAAAAACAGTGACCAAATTTAAAGAAATAAAAAATTAAAAAAACTGAAAAAGGGGATGAAATCGGAAAGAAATGAAAATTAAAGCGCAAAATTGTGAGGATACGAGAACGTAGGCACCAGAAGTAAAATTTCCCCATGTTTACTCTAAAGCACGCAGATCTCCTCAGGTCGGGTCTGCTATGCGCGGGTCGCGGCCAAAACGACGTTTTGGGCCTCAAAGCCAGGTGCCAAAACAACGTCATTTTGGCATCCCTATATATTAACCTTTACCCCCAAAAAAGCATATTCACACACCTAATGTAAAAAAAACATAATCTCTCTCAAATATCCTCTCCCTTTCTTAGTTTCGGCCGGTCACCGGCCTCCCGCGCCGCTGTGTGCCGCTTGTAGCCTACGATGGTTGCCGCCGTTTCGGCGGCCGAAAATTTCAAAGGCTGTTGCTGCAATGTAGGAGGCGGCGGCTTGGATAAGTGCATTAGGGTTAGGGTTAGCTTTTAGGTTATTAGGGTTTTGGGGATATTTTGGGTATTTTTTTAATTGGGTATGGGTTAAAAATAGGTTTTTGTATTGGGTTTAGTGGGCTGGTGTTTAATTAGGTTGTAATAACATGGGCTCAAAGGCCCGGACTAAAATGAGTATTTACAATAATGTTATTTTGTAAGAGTTTAGGTTATAACACAATTTCTTACCATAAGTTTAAGGGTTTTGAATTTAGTGATCTCGGGTAAGAATATGTGCTATTACCTTTTTTTCTTACAGTTTCTCTATGTATGTAGGTTCCGTAAGAATTTGTGTAGGTAACCAAATTTTTATTAGTTTTGTAAGAAATAAGGTTATCTTGTAAGAGTTTAGGCTATAACACAATTTCTTATATAAGTTTAAAGAGTTTTGACTTTAGTGATCCCGGATAAAAAATTTGTGTAATTACTTTTTTTTCTTACCATTTATGTACTAATTTATGTAGATGCCGTAAGAATGTGTGTAGAGGAACACGCAATCTTACGAATTTTGTAAGAAATAATATTTTCGGGTAAGCGTTTAAGTTATTACACAATTTCGTACCACGGTAAACTTTTGTGTAACTGCCGTTTTTCTTACCATTACGGTAAGCATTTATGTTAAATTTCTGTAAGAATTTGAGTTGAAACTCGATACCGGTACAACCGGTCAGTCTCATTTTATACGCATTTTAATCGGCCTCACAACAGAACATCCCCTAAGCTAGGTGATAAAAATATTGATTGATTACACACTTAATCCTCAAACTTCTTTCCAGTTACACAAGAATCTCCAAACTTCAAATTCACTTAGTTTTCTCAAAAATTTCCACTTCAGACCTTGGTTTCTAATAACTCGAATGAACCGAATCAAGTTCAAGGACTAAGCTTAGTTATCGAAAAAGTGACTTCCATTTACTGAAAAACGACATTTCACAAAAAGCACATAAGTAATTTTGTGCTCTCTATGTGGCATGTTGTTCGTCTGTTTACTGTAGCACGATTGTCTTTCTCTTGGTGGCACAAAATGCTTGCATTTTTCTATGGGTCAGAATTGATGTTCGATCACCGTTTTTGTCCTCTTCGAGCAATGCATGGAAAGAAGGGTACTTTTTTGAGACAGTCACTCGACGACAACTAAGGATGTGGATAAATAAAATTCTTTCTTCCCATTTTTGCATTTTAAGTTTCAAAAAAATGGTGATTAAAAAAAAGGCAGAGTTCATAATAAAAGAATTGACCATTTAAGTTTATGTATTGTCAAACATAGCTGTTTTCCTAAACCTCAGATTCTAATATTTCAGAAGCCTGGAAAAGAATTTCATACATACACAAAATCATGGCACAAACTATTTTCTTCCTGTTGGTTTTTTATTTTGACAGAACTTCGTCACATTCTATCTTTAACAAATACCAAATGTCACTGAGTTTCTGATGATAGCTGAGGCTGGAAATCATCACGAACCCTCGTGGGCTTCCAGCCGGATTCTTCTTTACTTTCTCTTAGAGCAACAAAATGAAGAGCGTCACTTTGGATTTGGTATACGTGACAACCCCACGGATATGATTCCGGAGCAAACCAAACCTTTTGCTCCTCAAATGTTGTTTCCTCTGCAAGTGTTTCTGCCACACAACGTACGAAATCAGCTGCCGGCTCCGCGAAATCCGCCACAGCGATACATCCGGGAGAGATGAATCCCACAGGAGCTCGGGGATACCAAATCGAGACCGGAGTCGCATAATCATCTAGACAATTCCTCCATACCTGCAGAGATACAATATTAACTCCATTTTCAAAATGGTACTCTGGCTAACAATCTTAAGTCTGATACTAAAATCTTTCAGACAAAAGATTAGGATATTTATCAACTCTTTCAAGCCCTAAAAGACAAAGTACAAAGATAAAATTCCACCATGCCTTTGCTCTGTCTTACCAGGTCATAACCTACAGGAAGCGCAAATAGATTGTCGATGTTTCGGTAAACAGCAGCAACAGTAGGAGGATGGCTCCCAATACGAGCTATGTCACCAATGGTCACATACCTGAAGGAAACAAAGCCATGATGCAACTCCAAAAATAATGAAAAAAAGAGCATTTGGCAACTTAAGGTGATGATAAGGATAAAAGGTTTGAGAATCAAAGGTCCGCTCAACAATCCATATTTCATAAAATATATTAATTCGTATACTGTTATCGAGTGATCTTGTTACAACTAAGTTTATGATAGCTAAATTTTTAATTTTAATGATCAGCTTTTAGCTTTTAAGCTATCATGTGGTTAGAATCTAAGCCAAGTCAAAAAGAGCTACAAAGAACTTTGTAATTACCCTTCCGGACAAATCGGTCTCCAAATGCTACATACTCCACCATCATCTGCGACCTATAGACAAAATAAACTATTTATGTTAAGACTGTGGAATAAAGTAACCTACGGTGAAACAAGAAGAGAATGACAAGGAATACATCACCTGTTTTCTACATAATGCACATCGGCCTTTCACTTCTCTCTCGCTGCTCCAGATCTTCAGAAAGTTTACACTGTGTTCAATAAATTTTGTTCCATTAGATGAAGAACTTGATGAAGAGAGATCTCCCGGTTTAATGATGGACTTCTTCGGGATATGTGGTGCTTTCTTATCAATCTCACTCCAAGACAAATGTAGATGCCTCTGGCTTGAAGGAACCTGCACATGCAAACTCTTGTCATTATTTTTTAGGTGACATCTTTGAAGCCTGCAGATTTATAGGAAGTACCAACCTTTGGCTCAATACTGTTTGGGTCAGATTGATGTGCTCTCCACATCTTACGCACTACCGTACAGATCCTAACAGCTTGCGGTTCTGTTCCCTCAACTTCTTCGACACTGCATTTTATGACTCTAACAAAAGCTTCTGATCTCCTAAAATTCTTAAGATGGAGGAGTAAGCAAGAAGGTAGATGACTGCCTGCTTTTGCCAACTCCAGTGCCATGAGTTCTTCCCATGGCACGTCCCAAATGATCTTGCAAGGTTTTTTGTCCATCTTTTCGAGAGATGAGCACTGCAGACAACGAGAAAAGACGGCATAAGAAAATCAGCTGAAAAATTATTTATACGTGTCATAGCCCAAGTCCTCTTGACTCACCTGCAATAGCATAACTCGTTTATTGGTCACTAGAAGTATCTTTTGGAATGGTACAATAAAATGCTCTTCATAATAATCAGACCAAGCAAATTTAGAGGGCTCTTTAAATATCTCAGTACAGCCAAAACGTCGACTTGCTTCTGCCAGATAGAGCACCATCTGGAACAAAATCAAGAAAATAGTCGAGTCAAAAAAAATTCATTGTTACTCGTCCATGCATAGACCCTTTTGCTATTGTTGGTAGAGTAATATTTGGCTTACATGCGACAGGGGTGGGTTATCCTACATCAGTTAAATAACAGTATATATAGTGACTCAGTTGGGTCTTTCCATATAGTACTGTAAGTTATCCAAGAAGTGTTAGAGCTTGAGGGGGAGTGTAAGTTGACAAAAAGTGTTAGAGTTTAATTTAATGTGTAATTAGAGTTTATTTCTAAGTCAGTAGTTTAAATTTACTAGAAGTCTTATTTAAATTAGGGATAAATATTATTTAAATTATAGATAAAAGTATAATTTTAGTTATACTGAAACTCTGTATCAGCCTACTTAAAGGCTTATCTCATACACATTTGATTAAGAAGAATAAGAGAAAATACAGAGAAACACATTGTTCTCTGTTGAAAATATTATTTTTGTTCCATCGTTAAACTGTAGCTTTTCATATTTTATCGTTCATTGTTCACCGGTGTTCATCTTCTCCGGCCACCATGGCCCCTTTCTCACATGGTATCATGAGCCAACAACGATCCTGATGTTGTCACCACTGCTGTCATCTCTGATCTGAATCAAATTGACGATCTGATTTTTTTTAGATGCATATCATTTTTTCCCGATGTTGTCATTAAGCCACGCTCGTTCCTTAGCTTCTCTCTCGTTGGAATCTTACATCTATGGTGAAATTTCTACTCGTTTAATTTTGTTATTTTGTTCTCTATTTAATGGTTCTATCTTAGCCAATCAAAAAAAATAAAAATGTTATAGTTTAGCCTTAAAAACTATTTGGTTCTATCTTAGCCATCCATTGTAAAAGATAGGGAAAGGTTATAGTTTAGCCTTAAAAACTATTTGGTTCTATCTCAGCCATCAATTATAAAAGATAGGAGAAGAGGTTCTAGTTTAGCCTTAAAAACTAGATAATATTTTTTAAAGGATTCTACATCAAAGATCCAAGCTGGAATTCTAGTTTGTGCAACTACCAGCTTGAGGGGAGTGTAGATTCATGTGATCATTGTTGAATGGAAGCAGCTACTTAGTCCGTGAATGACAGAAAAAGCTGGAAGACATCTCAGAAGATGCAAAAACCTGAAAAAGATCATCATCACTGATAGAGGAAAGCTGGAAGGCATCTAAGGAGGGTGCAAAACCAATAACAACAGTAAAGTTGGTAGACATCTCAAGAAGGATGCAGAAATCAGCAACATCGTTTGCAAATTTTCAACAATGGCCGTTCACAGAATAGCATGAGTATGTCCTAGCTGTTCAACTCAATGGGTCCAAAAAAATGGAGATTTTTCCCTAAAAACAGCAAAGAAATATGAGTAGGGCATCACATCCAAGATCCAAGCTGGTGCTCTACTACACTTGCTCACCAGCTTGAGGGGGAGTGTAAGTTATCCAAGAAGTGTTAGAGCTTGAGGGGGAGTGTAAGTTGACAAAAAGTGTTAGAGTTTAATTTAATGTGTAATTAGAGTTTATTTCTAAGTCAGTAGTTTAAATTTACTAGAAGTCTTATTTAAATTAGGGATAAATATTATTTAAATTATAGATAAAAGTATAATTTTAGTTATACTGAAACTCTGTATCAGCCTATTTAAAGGCTTATCTCATACACATTTGATTAAGAAGAATAAGAGAAAATACAAAGAAACACATTGTTCTCTGTTGAAAATATTATTTTTGTTCCATCGTTAAACTGTAGCTTTTCATATTTTATCGTTCATTGTTCACCGGTGTTCATCTTCTCCGGCCACCATGGCCCCTTTCTCACAAGTACCAATTGATTTTAGGTTGCAAGCTTATTAGTTGAGATGAATTAAGGTTTGGGCGGTCAATGGTAAAGTGACAAAGTAAAATGATAGCTTGCTCTAAGCAGAAACAATTCAGGAACACATTTCCATCTCAAAAATGGCTACAAGATACCTGACCAGTAGCTTCTTTCTCAGAGTACTCTCTAAGAATACCATCAGCATGAATAGCTCGGGGGTTTCTAATTCTTTGGAAGGTGCTATTGTTTTTCAAAGCCTCCAAACATTTGGAGCAACTAGCTTCAATTCCATCAACGGTCAATGAGAAGAAATCTAATGCTCCACTGACTGGTTGAACAACAAATCCTAGGAAAGCACGCCCGACTCCATGAGCAAATCCCATGAAACCATTCTGTCTGGTGCTTTCCACTGGTTTTCTCACAATTCCTGACACCCCAAAAGCAACACCCTGTGCAAGAGCTTCTGTTCCTTGAACAATTCCATCACGTACTCCAGTGATTCTCCTTGATGACACCTAAAATCTTGAGTTACTATCTGGTTCTCAAGTTTTTCTAATAACCAGTTATTTACAAAATGAACGAGATATACTTACCTGCTTTGAGCGCAATTGCAGAAACTGTCCATCAGTTGAAAGCTCAGCAAATCCTTTACTCAGAGAAGACAAGGTCGAACTAGTCATACCAAGTACATCTACTGAAAATAACAAATGAAGAGGGTTATGAATCAAATCTCTCCAAACACGGTTTCCAATTGCAGGAAGTATGGAACTTCTCCGCATGAATCTATCTTTCCGCGTCACCCTCCTCAGATGCACCTATAATTAAAAGAGCACTCAGTAGCCTGATATTTACAGTGCCTATAGACTTTCTCCTGAACTCAAATGTCCTAAATGCTGTTTTAGCAGGCAGAGTCATTGCAACATTAAGTGATATAATATGTTCTCTGACCTGAAATTTGAATGCATTTCCAATAGCAGAAAGTATAGGGCTCCACACACCAAGAACCCCTTGAGGTCTCTGAGCTGGTGCTGTCTCCAGAGACACTTTCAACCTTACTTCCGAAACATCTATCAGGCTGAAAAGTTCAGAAGAGGGAAAATAATCATTACAGCTCAGCTTCAAACTCCTAAATGATATTTTCAACTGATAAGTATTTGATGAGGATAAATTTTATTAACTGAAATAAGTGCTCTCAGAACACTTTTTATTGAAGGAGAAAATCTAGTAATGGTGAACGAGCATTGCATAAAAATATTAGTCCTCGTATAATAATATGTGTGCATGGAATTCAAGTGGATCAAGTTGAGCATAATGGCACTCAAAAACAAACTAATGCTAGGCTTGGGATAACTCAAGGTCAATTTTTTTAAGTGAATTTGTTTTAGAGGTTAGTGCTAAGCACATTACATCTCCAGCTATTTTGCTGATGAAGATTTCACAAGAGATAAAAATTCATTTAGTCAATATAACAGAAAGAAGGAACAAAACAGCATTCACATACGACAATCAAAACCATACACACTCTAGTTTCCTTGATGCATGTATGTAGGTATGCTGAAGTTGAACACACAGTTGGATATTACAAATGAGAATGGAGCTGTGATAAAAAAATAAAATAAAATATCTTAAGTCTTAGCTTCCAAAATATTGGAAGATACTAAAAACAAGAGCACAAAGACCCTAAAAGAATAACTTAATAGTTAACAAAGTCGACTCAACTTGGATATAGAAAATTAGCTGTATGCTTTAAAGCGGATCAATATGTAGGCTGTAGCACTAGAACATATACAAATGTAAGTTGCAGGTGTACTAGCATGCACCATCTAGGAGCATATAGCCAAACAGACAGTGGAAGGGAAACAGGAGGGAAAGGAGTTACAGAAACTGAATAATAAAAATATCAGAAAAACTATCAATAACTTTATACTATTTTCCTCCCCAGAGATAATGAATAAGGAATTTCCATATGGGTAGATTCTAAGGCATTGACCTTGCCAACATTGTTGATGACCCAGCGTAGCATTGAAATCCTCTTCAATCTATTAACATAAAAAAATTTCTAAATGAAAAGAGATTGAATATTGGTCTTACTCAACACGTATCTCTGGGTCAACTTGAGTGACGCTTGAACTTTGGGGAATGTGATCTAGCAGAAGATTGTTATAGAAATCAACTAATGCCCAGATGATTGGTTCATGAACATTAAGCCTCCAAGACTTGTCAGTCACCTATCAACATAATATGATCAATTACGCTATTATCTAAAGAAACACAGTGTACCCAAAAGCTAAGCATAACACGTATAGAGTTTACCCGTATATAGACATATGGATACACCTGAATTCCATCAGAGTTCACATTTCGCATTGTAATTGTCGTCTTAAATACAGGATGATGAATATCACTCATCTGCTCAGGTGCTAATAGCACTGGCATCAAAGTTAAAGGAAGCTGGTTGTCAATCTGCAAATGGCCCAGTATGAGCTTGAACCTAGAAGAAAGAAATAGAATCTCTTAGCATATTCATCCGAAGTACCAAGAAAGATAACTGATAGAAGATAGATATTTAAATCCAAGACCTAACATATACTTGAAAGTCTTCTCTAAGAAGTTGGAATGAAAACCCAAGGAATGGATGTTTTTGATCCAAGTCATCTCATATTAAGCAACAGAACGTTGCCATTTATGAAACTAGAGTACAGCAGACAAATAGGAATTTGAAGCGAGAGAAACTAGGGATTCTACAATTAATCCAGTTTAAAATGTTAGTGACAAAAATTTAAAGCAAGTCATTAGATCAAAGAACAATGTGTTTAAATAACTTTCAACAGGTATATTCTAAGTTGTATGTCATCAGAAGCATTATACAATAGCCAAGAACAAAATTTCCAAACAGCTGAAAACTGCGACATCATGCCGAAGAATATGTGAAATAGAAGCTCTTACCTGCTGGTGGTTCCACCATCATAGCCTGTAGAATATGATATAAAGGCTCTGTCAAGGTACACGTAAAAGAGTTCTCTTGGCATGTGGTCCACAACAGATACCCCAACGACTCCCAACTCAATGATGACTTCTATTGGTGTGACTTCAACCCGTGGCTTTCCGGCAACCGTTAGAGACCTATCTCCATGCGAACTCAACTTCCACGTTCGATCATCAGTGAATCTAACAACTTTGATATTACCTATTTCAAAAACATGCAACTGCATTCCAAGATCTCCTTCACCTGTAGGAGACTGCACTGCACTTTCCAAATTGACTTTCCAGATTCGGTTATTGCAATCTCCATTGATTTTAACATCAATGAACTTTTGTCCATATGGATCTTCCCAGGAAAAATTTGTAGTTGAAAGAGCTCCTAAACTGATCCATGCATACTCATCAAATCCAGATTGGCAAATACATATTGTTTTGTCAATGGTTCTGTTCTCAATCCTGTTTATTCATGTTTTGACAAGACAATGGACACCAACATAAACATGCATTGCCTCACAAACTATCAATATTTATATCTAGGAAACAATGTATACTTGCCTGATAGGGCCTTTGGTCGATCCAAGGCGGAATACAACTATAAAACGTGATCCTTCTTCATAGCCACGTATTTCTACATTCAAAAAAGTCCTTGTACCATCGTGCCGCCTCAAAACCAATGAGATAGTATCCTCTTTCACTATTTGAACAGGAAATGACCAATCTGTATCTTCTAGTCTTATCTAGAGATTTTCAAATGAATCAACTCGATAAGAAAGATAAATTTGATACAACTTAGAGCACAGACACGAACAAAAACAACAATAAGTAGTTTTAAAAACTACGTAGGCGTTATATATCATTTTGAAAATCAGAAGGCAAAACAGAAGTGCAATAATGTCCAGCACAGGTAAACATGAAATGAGATGTGCATAAGTATTATCCTATTATATCAAGGCACACCAACAAAAGACACGTGGATAGTTTACAAGCATGAATGTGAGGTTTTACACAATCCACTGACCTGAAGTTTATCTGTTCCATCATTCTCACAATGTACAAAGGAGATTCTTGTAGCAGATGCGCAGAGAATATAAGATTCATCTTCACTGCTTAACTTAATGTATATGTCCCGACCAAGTCTATTTGTAAAGGTGATGTAGGGTCGGACAGTAATCACCTACAAAGATTTGGTTGAATGAAGTGCTTTTATTCCTGATAACATGTACATTTGTAGAGCAGGGTAATATTTCTACCTTTGTAGGGACAGATTGATAGGGGCAGGGCTTTGCAGAAACAAAAAGGTGCATACATTTGCCATCAGCATCGTAAGCATAGAGATCCACAGAGCCATCCTGCTGAGTCAGGAAAAAGTAAGTGCTAAATAAAAATATTCTTTTAAGAGATGGCTTCTAATTACAGTTAAAATTTGATCTACCATGTTTGCAAGGGGAGAAAGATCTTTAGCGGGACCAAAGTGCTCATTGCTAGACTCCGTAATTGCTACACACAGACCAAACAAATTAAAGTTCAAAGATGAGGCAATTGTGTGACCACTGTACATTTCCTCATCAGTTATTTCCTCAATGATTCCTGTATTTTCTTTTTTATCACGAAATGGTAACTCAATCTTCCTTGTGCGTTTCTTCCCCCCCATATCAACAAGCCGGTATGTAAGTGGCGGACATCTCAAAACTGAAAACCAGCAAGGAGCATAAACTCTGATCATTTTTGACAAAACTGTTTGTTCTTTGTCAGAATTATGCTCAATAATGAGTTGAACTATCCTGCATATACCACAAATATTAAAGTTATTAGATCAGAGAAGATTTTGATTTAACATATTCAAGAGAATAATTTTAAGGTGATCCAGCATATAATAAACCTTCCAGAAATTGAACTTCTTAAGCTTATTGATTTGGATGGAATTTCATGAGGATGAGATATCAAAACAGCTTCCTGTAAATCAGTAAAAGTCAAAAGAGAAAATAGACAACGAAATATGACACAAAAAACAGACTAGATGGGCACTTTTATATGCATTATAAATAAATAAATAAATTGGATTTTCCTAAACTCACATGTAATGGCAGCCATCCTCTCTGTGGAAGTAGTGAGAGGAACAACGGGTTACATATATCAGCATTGTAAATATTTACAGTTCTTCCAGGGTGAAATATTCCTCTAGAGCAGGCAATGAAATGACCACTAGGACGCATCTCAAGGATAGAGTATTCAGCTGTAAGAGGAAGATAGTTGGCAATAGACAACGGGGATTTGACCACAAGACTCCAGTCCACGATAGGATCGGAACGGGTGTCTTTTGATATCTCTGTTGCTTGTATGCCTAAGCAGAACCAGAGTTTATGTGCAGAGGCATTAGAAGAGGTCTCAGTTAGCAGGGTGCAGCATAGCAATTCCTTAGATTCAGTGAGAGCTGATACATATATCTCACAAGTGCCCTTAGGTTTTTCAGAAACCTCACGCTGACCAGACTTTCC
Organism: Hibiscus mutabilis; assembly: GCA_019671005.1. NCBI lineage: Eukaryota > Viridiplantae > Streptophyta > Magnoliopsida > Malvales > Malvaceae > Hibiscus > Hibiscus mutabilis. The sequence continues at coordinate 16,409,122 of CM033720.1, read as the reverse complement.
AACTACAGAACTCCAAGAATACTTGTTAGAACCATCAAAATCTGAAGGTCGCAACTGGAAAACAAATGGTCTAGACTGATTCAAGGCTGATAAGGGAAGAGGTACTGTATCACCAGGTTTCAATTGGCCCAGAAATATCTCATTGTTTGCTTGCAGTGATATTTGTTTCCTATTCCTTATCCATTTCCTTTGCCTCGCAGAATTCAAAGATATCGGAGAGTCATCTGACTTGGGCCATTTTAGGCTTTCTACATCTGGAGCTTGAACCCATCCACCAGAAGTACTAGCAGATGGAGTATCCAAATGCCAATCATCTAGCCAATCCTGACCCGATGGTAACTCGACACCAAAAGTTCCCTGCATGATTGGGGAGGAATCAAAACCCAAATTAGACCTCATCTTAGAGGTTAAGTAGTTCCTGAAATATCAAAAATACATTTCTGAAGGCCCTAAAGGAAGAGCAGGCATTAAAGCATGTAATTATAAAAAATGCACAATCGATATAAAGTGTATCCCAGTGTATCCATGGGAAATTTGTAACCATATTATCCAGGATAAATGCACAATCTATATGAAGTGGAAGGGATTCAGAAAGAAAAATGTTTTGCATTTCCGTGGAACTAGAGACGAAAGCAATAAGTAAAATAAGGTGAATAAAAATCAAGCGATCATAGCTAGAGGTTCTTCAAACAAAAACTTCAGGCTAATACAAAGAGCATGTTAACATGTGGATTTAGATATGGCAGCAAGAAAAACTAGTTATGCTGCAAAATGATTTACTGCTACGTACAGCTAAGAGATTACTTATATTTCTCACCTGCTGGGAGCCTCCACAATAGGGCTGATTCAGTTGAACATTGCAACCTACCCACCCAATATTTGGATCATATGTTTCAGTTTCAAAGAACTCATCTGTCTGAATTCTGCTACCATCATGTTGAAAACCTTCAGGCATTCTTAAATCAGCAGGCCGCTCCATCATTTGAGTGGAAGCCTTTGGTACAAGACATAAATCAAGTATAAAATCTGTGTTATTATGCACAGAAACCAGTGACCTAATATTTACATATCTGTTGCCATCCTTCACACTAACTTCACCAACCACAACATCATTGCCTAAGGGCCAACAAGCAGTGGGTGCTGCATAGTTGAGTTGCACGGTAGTCCAAGGTCCTCCCATGCTAGGGCTTATCTGAATAAATCCAAATTTTCTGCCACCAACAAAGGGTTCACTTGTCTCATCGACATCAGATTTTGGTGACAGAATTACGGCACATCTTAATCTCCCACTTGAATGTTTCCTGCTCCCATCTACTTGAGTGGTATTCTGCAAGAAATGATCAATTAGGCATCACACTTGTCAAAATCCCTTAAAATATTTCCTCTTAAAACCTTGGATTAGCGATTTCAAGTCCCAAGATATATCTATCTATCCATCTATGTGTGTGTGTGTATATGTATAAAGATTACCTCAACAAGTTTTAAAATAAGAGGATCACATTTACCGTAGAAGCCGGCAAGGACAAGTCCATCCACATTAAGGAATTGCTGTAATCATGTGAACCATCTGGAGTGTGCACGGCTATCTGATTCAGAGGAGCTGAGAAAAATCCAATAGCATCACCTGTAGAAGAACTTGTGGATTCAGTAATGGAAGTATACAAAGTAGGAGATTATCTGCTTCCTAGAGTGCCTCTTTATTCTTTTAGGATAGATTGTTACAGAAAGCTAAGACTTGAGTTTCTTAGGACTTAGGTTAAATTAATTAGATTTATTTTTAAAATGCTGTTAATCAGTTTCAAAATAAATAAGAATTTGCTTACTGTTATCTCTATCTAAACCCCAACACTTGAATATTTTCATTCCCTTCCTTTGATGCTAGCATGTGGCATCAATTTATATTTTATCCAGTTTACTGTTATCTCTATCTAGAAAACAGGTTATATTTTATCCAAGGGTATCATGTATAAACATATACAATATTTTATTTAATTTTAATTTTATTGTATTGTACTGTACTATCCAAAATATTACAATACTCAAAACAACAAGTTTCTGCAATCATAGAATGTCAGTTTGGTGCACAATTCATAAGCTTGAGATAGTAACCTAAAGAAGTCCTGATGCTAGTTGTCCAAATATTAAATGTACCACATATTCCCAAATCCTTGATCTGCATACCATATTTCTGATAGTTTTCTCAACGATACAACAAATGCAACAACAATAAAATTGTTTAAGAGTTGCGTTTAGCAGCTTAATGATTTGGAATATTATATATACATATCCAAGATATGTTGTTGCATGCAAAATGAATAGATCAGCATGTATATCTAGTACCTTTTCCCACATCAGTAACAATTAGCTCCACTGTAAAGGAGTCCTGTGAAAAATCAAGATCATAATAAGGGACTATGCAGAGAAGGAGAAGCCGTCTACAGGGTTCATTAAAGAAATATGAAGATTATTCTTACGTACTGGGGAGTCAACTATAAAGAAAAATATTTCACTCCAGTCAACCAATTCGGTATCGGAAGACGTGTTACTTGAGATGCGCCCACATGTCCGTGCACTTTGTTGATGACACAGTGATTCACTTGGAAGGCTATGGCTTGGAGAAAGGCAAACAGCCACAGTATATTGATGAGAACTCAACCCCTCAACTCTGGGTAACTTCATCAAATGCGTGCCAACAGACCATGAAAATGATCAAAGTATTTGTCACATTATAGCTAATAGGAATAGAAAGTGAAATGGAACAAAAATAAGTTAACTTAAAACCGTTTCACACGGTTCTCAAATTTCCTTCCTACTGTTATTGCTAAAAGAAGGTGGTCATAACATTTAGAAATTATTCGTACATGTTCTCCAACAACTTCTAAGTGAGACAAGGCCAAACAAGGTACTAAAAGATAGTGGACCGCAAAAAGAGTCAACAATAATCAAATACCCAAAATAAGACTGGTTACAATAGCAGCATGACCATTCTTTCCAAATCTGTAAATTGCCACGATGTCCAAAAGTCTAACACTTAAGAAAACGCAATTTAAAAAGGAAATTATCATTTTTATCCTTTATAACTTTTAAATCAGTTCAAAAACAACTAAGTATGGCTTTAGGTTCAATCATCGTAATTTTTCTTTATAACTTCTAAAATTGTAAAAACAATCCAATAACTTGCTCAACAAGGTTAACCAAAATAATAGGAAAATGAAATTCCACTTAAAACGCAGATTTATATTTCTATGCATTTTCCTTCTTTAAATTAGCTCATGCATAAATCACAAAACTTGTAATAAAGGATCAAGAAAGTTATATCCTCCATTAATAGAGTGAAAGAAATCAAAAGACTATACCATTGCATCTGCTATAACGATTGTCACAATTGTTCTAATTTTCCTACACAGCTTTCCTTTCAAGTGAGAGTCCAGCATATTTTCTGAAGCAGGAACCTTTATAGGCTTCGTATCACCAGCAGGCATTCTAATAATATCTGAGAACCCTCTCCTCTCAGTGGCTCGAATAAAAATATCCTGACCAAGTTTATTCTGCGGGACGATGTAATAACTTCTTTTGTGGTGGACATTAACAATCGATCTTGTTGCAGAGGTTGGAAAATATGCTACCTATTTAAAGTAATGTAAAGGGGAAGCAACTTTTCATCATCAAAATTCAATATAAAAGAAAATTCTCAAAACCGAAAATCATAAAAATAAGGAAAAGAGCATTAATATCAGCTCGAATATGAACATCAAGCACTAAAAAGTAGTGTATTATAAGAACATGCCAAGCAATTGCAAAAACTTACTGGGGTTTTATAATATTGATGAATATCACTAAGATTATTCCAGCTTGCATAAGCTTGAATAATCATATTAGCATTGGACACTGAGATATTCAAGTTGAGATCCCTGGTGGAGGTGAAACGTAACTGAGAAGCTGCACCAGGGGAACTAGGATCATACTGATACCTGCAAGTTACCATAAATTGGACCAGGAAAGTTAAAAACAACAAAATAAGAAGCTGCAAAAAGTAGTAATAAAAGCAAGTTGAAAGCTAAGATAAAGCTAAAAGGAGCCAAGGATCATTTATTTCATAACTAAATGGCTGGATAAAGGAACACACATTTTTGGTGAATGGGATGAGGAAGATAGTAAGAGAAGCTTTATAAATTTATCCGATAAATGTGAATTTTCAGAATTTTTATTACCAAGAAAAAGCTTCAGAAAAATATAACTAATTAAATAAAAAACTTCAGTCTTCAAAAATTTGAGTAAAATCTAAGATAAATATCAATTGCCGAGCATAAGTACTTCCCCAACTACAACATTTTCTCTTTTTTAAAAGAAAAGAACAACATTTTCCCTCTGGAAAACAGGGGGGAAACCTACAACACCATTCTATAAAGTTCGCACATCATTTGGTTAATCAGTTTGCATCAAAACCATCATTCTAAACCCAGCTTATGCAAATAGTAAACTAGGCTCCACTTGTTTTCTGGGAATTTTTTTATTGTATTTATTTTTTTCATTTCAAGAAAACAAATTTTATTTTCTATACTTTGAAAATTGAAAAACATGTTTGATAAATAGAAATAAAAATTGCTTTAATAATGAAATATGAAAACACGTTTTGTACCTATTTTCTCATAATAGAAATATGAGAAATAAAATAAAAAAAATCCTACATTCTATATTTATATGGACACAAATCAAGGTCAAGATTTGATATTTAAAAAGTTGTTAAAAAAGAATATTTCTGCATTTATATGGAACTAAACCAGGTTCAGTTCCTCAATTAAACTTAGAGTAAAAACTCTTGGTTTCAACTTTTCCAATTTTGCAAAGCATTTTCTTGTGAAAATAGTGAGAACTTTTTTCTTCTAATTTTCACATATTTTCATTTTCCAAAAGTCATCTTTAAAATTTTCAATCAAACATGTTTTCCTTAGTGATTCCGTTTTTCAAGGAAATGAAAATGACCTCTATTTCCTAGAACCAAATGAAGCCTCGGTGAAGAAATTAGAAAACTCAAAATTTATCAAAGGAAATTACTGAAGCATCAATTTTCCTAAATCTGGAATGGACTATCAGTTTTATCTTATTCACAACAAGACAGCTAAAACACAGAGTCCAAAAACTATACCTTTTTTTGGATAAATAAACTAAACATGCCAAACAGCTGACGGGTTCCAACTAAGGTATTACGTTTAATTACATGCATCATAAAATAAATTACCTTAAAAACCCATCCACTGGCTCAACAATCGGCTCCCATGATTCATATTTATCGTTATATGATCTGGCAGCCAAAGAGAAGCTAACAGTAGAATTTGAATACTCGGGTCTTCCATGTAAACTGAATGCGATTCCACTCAATGATATATTAAACAATGGAACCATCTGCAACATGACATGAATAGAACCATTTGAATCAAACCAAAAGTAAATTACCACAAATTGTGGTGATTAATAGTTGTAAAAGGTGTCCAATTACAATGTGAAACTTTTTTTATTGAAAACTGGAACTTTTAGGCCAAATATTTTCAGAAATTAAAAGGAGAAGAAAAACCATAGATCACAAGGCCACCATAGAGGAACTTCAAATAAAATAACCTACCAGGCCACCATAGTCATCAAAAAGGGCTGCAGAAAAGGTCCTTATTTCAGCATCAATGACGATATCATCTGAACCACTGTGTAGATATGGATCTGCCAGCTTTAAAGCAAACCTTCTTGGAGGCTTTCTGGACCCACCACGTACAAAAAAAGTCCCCAAGTCATTAGCAACAACCCAGATGCTAAATGGTACTGTGCCAAACTTGGCATCTGTTGGGTCCAACAGACTTTCTTCCAAAAACTGATCACCAGTTACCATATCACTCCGCATGCATCTTAATGTGCAAATATCTTGTTGCTTTGGTGGCCCCTTACATGCAATACAACCTAAAGAAACATAACCTGGAGGAGCTTGAGGCAACCAAAAAGAAATATTCTCCATTCCTCTCTGTTTCTTAATCTGTCCAACTAGCTGGAAGCCTGAAGGTGCTTTGAAAAGCTCTTCATCTCCAGCATCATGAAGAACAATGCATGTATTTGGAGGCTCAAACCTGACACTCAGAAAATTAGCAATCATCAATGTTCATAAATTAAACAAGATATATCCGAAATAAATCCATTGTTAAGTACCACATACCCTTGAACAGCAATATCACCAAAATACACCATTCCTTGGGGGACCACTGGACGCCATATGGATAGTTTCTTCCTTGAACTTGAACTTCTATTCCACCACACCAACCTAAAACTAGCAACAGCTTCAAAACGCCGACCAGAATTTACAACGGTTGAATGATCTGACTGTTGATTGCTGATGTGATCAGATACAGCAGTTTGGATATCTGAACTTCTAGATGCTTTTGGGTATACTTCAGGAGACGTGATAATTCCATGACGTAATTCATATGCTCTAGCTAGCAACCTCAAATTTGTTGGTTCTGCTGGCAAGAAGGTCCCAAGAGAATTATCCACACGCCAAAATGCCAGACTGCATGGATATTCACAATACACACGTATCATTTTGGAAGTAAATAATTTCATAAGGAAACTTGTTAACATAACAATACTAGCTATCCACCAACAATAAAAAATGTGAACCCATATGGATATAGACAACTGAATTCATAATAGAAAGAAGATTTACAATTATACATACCGATTGGTATCACTCGTGGTAATGCAGTCCCTGAGTGAACAAGGAGAAACACAAGAATTCAAGATGCAGAAAGTAGAAGATGGTGGTGGTGGCAACTTCCCAGGGGAAACCACACAACCTAATGCAACATAACCTTCAGGTGCTTCAGGGAACCAAACAGAACAGCAGCTTTCTTCGTCACCAAGCGCACCATTTGACAATGTTTTGGAATCAACTTCAAATTCATCAGAGATGCTTCCAAAATCTAAAGGAGGCCAAATTCGTTTAAAAGATGTGAGTCTCTTGACTGGCACATAGTTGGTGTTTACAGCAAGAACTCCTTTTGTAGGTGGTTTGTCCCTGTCAAGTGAAGCCCATCAGTATCAAAGTACGAGGATAAATAGAATAAATTCCAAACCAAGACATATTTAAGAGTCCACCGACAATGGTGTCAAATAGTCGCCAAGAACTGCAAAACCAACTGGTGCACGAGCTCTCCAAAAGGCATATATCTGGTCATTGCTGGGATCTGTAAAGCACGCTAAGGCTATAAGTCACCATGTGAAACCTCAAATAAATTCATTTCATTCCACATTGGATTTAAGAAGAGAGAAAAAACCGGGCATACTTCTAACTGTTCCAACTCTGTCAAACTGGGAACAACGGACAGTCATTTCCCTTGACGTTCTCCTTAGAAAGGACAAAATATCGTCTTCAACAGCTAAAAACAGTCTAAGGATGCTGAATGAAAAATTCATGAATATGTCTGAAACCGATAAATGAATATTTGTCTTTCCTGAAGAATTAGAATACTTGATAGAGGTGTCAAAAGGCTCCAAAATTCTGACTCCATTACTCTCCATTGTCAAGCCAAGAGCATTTGCAGTCATCTCAACAGTATCTCCTTTCAGAACCAGCCTGCAGAAGCATGCCAGTATCAGAATATCAACTGTCAAGAGTTCACTAGAAGTTAAAGCCTTATTCCTTGTCCACATGACTCTTGGTCTACATTATGATATCGAAGGAAACAAAAAATTCCATTTTGACATCTGCCCACTTTAAGAAGTGCTTACAAGCATGCAACACCATTTGATCATGAAAATTATACTTCTACAAATTTTATACACCAAAAACATACAATGATCATGCTATTATTTTGCATTAACTTCTGAGAATCAAGGGATTTAACATAATTTATATGAAAACATGGTATCGAATAAGAGCATTGAATATGCACACTATAGTTCATACTTCAGAATATAAACAAATCTATATGAGAATGAAGTAGTCTGCATTGAGCATTGAGAAGCAATAATAATGAGGCTTGTGATTGATTACAAGAAAAGCAAAAAAAGAACCACGTTCCAAAAGCATCCAACTGGGCATGCAAAAGTTTGTTAGACAAGACTGAAGGATTTAACATAATTTATATGAAAACATGGTATCGAATAAGAACATTGAATATGCACACTATAGTTCATACTGTTAGATTATCCGATAGAGTTAGAGTCCTTATGTAAATAGTAGTTTAAATTAAAGTTTAAAGATAGAGTTAGAGTCCTCATGTAAATAGTAGTTTAAATTAAAGTTTACTTCCTAAAAGATAGAGTTAGATGTCTTGTGTACTTAGGACTCCTAATTGTAACTAAAGTCCAATACTTGAGTCTATAAATTCACTGTAAAGGGATGTAATTTTTTGAAAATATTCAATAACAGAAAAATCAATTGCTTTTTTCTTCTTCTTTTCTCAAAACTTAAATTCTGCTTTATTTTTATGCGTTAATTAGTTTTTCCTAAAGCTAGAAAATTGCTTTTCTACATGGTATCACCTAACATCGATCCTAGTTAGAATTCTTAATGGGATCCCCTTCGACAACCTTTGAGATGCTATCCATAGCAGAGCAGTCACGGATTGGAGTTTTTTCCAAATTTCAGTGTTCGACAAGAACTCAGGAAGCGATTTAGCCCTCGTGGAGGATACAAGCATACTGCAATACTTGTTCTCCTACTGCACTTTTTCTACCAAAGGTGCATCAAAGATGGATCATCGACTGAGCATCCGATCACATGACCGGTAACAGGAATTATTCCTTAGTTTTTCGATTCATCTTCTACAAGTTCTATTAAAACAAATTGATGGCTCTTTCTCTCCTATCAAAGGAAGTGGCCCACCCTCATTAACGATAATTTGTTGCTTGAAGATGTTTTGTTTGTGCCTAATCTCGCCGCAATCTCATCTCTCATTAGTAAACTCTCCAAGAATTTGAAGTGTTCATTACAGCCATCAATCTGTTGTTTTTTGCAGTGCAATGAATTCGAGGAAGATGCTTGGCACCGCTAGCTTGCAAAATGGTCTTTATGTCCTCTAAATCAACCATCTACCCTACCAAATACTTCTTGCTCTTTGACTTCTTTAGGGCAAATTGATAATATAATGTTATGGCATTTTAGGTTAGGGCATCCTAATTTTCATTATCTTGCTAAATTATTCCCCAATTATTTGTTAATAGAAAACCAAGTTCTTTTAAATGCCATATATGTCCTCTCGCTAAATGTACAAAAAAAGCATCCTATTTACCATCTTCCTACAAACCTTCCCAACCTTTTTCATTAATTCATAGTGATGTTTGGGGTCCTTCTCGAGTGAAGAATGTAACTGGTAGTAGGTGGTTTGTTACTTTTATTGATGATCATAGTAGAACAACTTGGGCATATTTGTTAAGGGATAAATCAAGTAGCCTCTGCTTTTTGAGAAATTTTACAATATGGTTGAAACCCAATTTGAAGTAAAATTCAGATCTTCAAATCTGATAATGGGAGTGAATATTTTACCAAGTCCTTGGGGGAATTTTTTAACAAAAAGGGATTGTTCAACTTAGCACTTGTGTGGATACACCACAACAAAATGGGGTTGCGAAAAGGAAAATAGGCATTTGTTGGAGGTAACTAGGTCTTTGATGTTCACTAGTAATATTCCTAAGTATTTGTGGGGTGAGGCTTTGTTAATCGCAACCTATCTCATTAATCGAATGCCCAAGAAGGTTTTGCAATACGTAACACCTAGAGTTGTTTTTTTGGAGAGTTACCCCAATTTTAAACCTTTGTCCTCTATTCTCCCTTTCAAAGTTTTTGGTTGCACTGTGTTTGTGAAATATTATGTTCCCTCTAGGTCAAAACTTGACCCCGCATCCTTGAAGTGTGTTTTGGTCGGGTATTCTTCACTTAAGAAGGGCTACAAATGTTATCATCCTCCTTCTCGTAAATTTTTTACTTCCTTGGATCTCACCTTTTTTGAACAGAACCCTATTTCCTCAAGCGGCAAATCGTGGGAGAATTGTGATGTTTTTCACCTCATACCAATCAAAGTTTATCCTTCTTTACCTTCAGAGTTATTACCTACTAATAATCCTTTGTTATTTGAACCCCATACTCCTTTAAACCCTTCTACTTCTTCACCTATTATTACACCTACAGCTTTCCCATCCTTCACCTATTGTTACTACTCCTCGAATTCACCCAAACCTTCCTCACAAACCCTCACCTCCTCCTAAGCAATTGAAAGTTTATACCAAAAAATGTAAAACTATTCCAGAGACTGCTTTTGCAATCTGACACTTGCCGAGAATTGGACTTGAATTCAGCCACAATGAAAATGATGGAGGTAATGTTCTAGCCGAGACTCCTCTCATTTACTTGAATTTGATTATTTGCCTATTGCTAAAAGGAAAGGGGTAAGACAATGTACAAAACACCCCATTCGTGAGGTATGTTGCTTATGGTAATCTAATGCCATCATTTAAGGCTTTTACAAACTTGCTTAGATAAAGAATGTATACCTAACACTATTGAGGAGGCTCTAAAAGATTATAAGTGGAGAAGGGTCATTAAAGAGGAGATTGAAGCACTTGAAAAGAATGATACTTGGACCATTACAGATCTTCCACAAGGCAAGAAACCAAATGGATGCAAATGGGTGTTCGCCATAAAATACAACTCGATGGCAAGATACGAGGTATAAAGCAAGGTTGGTGGCCAAGGGTTTTACTCAAACCTATGGAATTGATTATAATGAGACCTTTGCTCCCGTAGCTAAACTAAATACGCTTAGAGTTCTCTTAAGCTTGGTCAGAACAAGGACTGAAGTTTATCAACTTGACATTAAGAATGCCTTTCTTAATGGAAAATTGGAAGAAGAAGTGTACATGAGAGTGCCTTCGGGCTTGAAGTCGAGAAAAGGAGATCGTAAAGTTTGCAGACTTAATAAATCCATCTATGGTTTGAAGCAAATACCTAGAGCCCGGTTTGACAGATTCACCAAGGTGATTTTAGAAAATGGATACAAACAATCCTTGGCGATCACACTCTCTTCATTAAGGTAACCTCTAGCAATAAAAGGGTTATTTTAATAGTATATGTGGATGACATTATTCGACACAGTGATGATGATGAAGAGATAAGTCACTTAAAAGGGTTGTTAAATACACGCTTTGAAACAAAAAAGACCTAGGAAAGCTCGGATACTTTCTAGGCATGGAGGTTGCTAGGTCGAGCAAAGGTCTAGTGATAAACCAGAGAAAATATGTTCTTGATCTACTTAATGAAGCAGAATGTTGGGATGCAAACCAGTTGATACTCCCATGGAAGCAAAGCTTAAAATTCAATAGAGAGGACACAAGCCCTAAAGTCGATAAGGGTAAATTTCAGAGGTTAGTGGGAAAATTGATTTATTTGTCATTAACTGCACTGGATTTGCTTTTCCAGCTTAATATTATCACCAACACATGACTGATCCAAGGGAAGATCACATGGAAGCCGCAATTAGAATTTTGAGATACTTGAAAGGGACACCAGGGGCATGGATTGCTATTTAAAAAGACTCAAGAAAGGATCGCTCAAATTTATTCGATTCAAGTTGGGCAAACGAATCGATGAAAAGAAGATCAACTAGTGGTTACTGCTTCCTTTGTTTGGGGAAATCTAGTGACTGGAGGAGTAAGAAGAAACAAACAATTTGTATCTAGAAGCAAAGGTTTGAAGCGAAATATAGGGCTTTAGCATTGGGAATGTGTGAAGGAATTTGGTTGTTAAAGCTATTGAAGGAGCTAAATGTGAACCAAGATGAGAAGTTTGAGATTTTTTGATAATCACCCACCATACAAATTGCTCAAATCCAAAGACACCATGATAGGACTAAACATGTGGAGATTGACAGCATTTTATCTCGTAAAAGATTACTAGTGGGACAGCTTTTTTTATCTTATGTTCCTACAAAGAACAAGTGGCGTATGTACTTACAAAAGCACTACCAAAAGCTTCTTTCGACAAAAGTTATTCAAGTTGGGATTATACAATGTATATTCTCCAACTTGAGGGGGAGTGTTAGATTATCCGATAGAGTTAGAGTCCTTATGTAAATAGTAGTTTAAATTAAAGTTTAAAGATAGAGTTAGAGTCCTCATGTAAATAGTAGTTTAAATTAAAGTTTACTTCCTAAAAGATAGAGTTAGATGTCTTGTGTACTTAGGACTCCTAATTGTAACTAAAGTCCAATACTTGAGTCTATAAATTCACCGTAAAGGGATGTAATTTTTTGAAAATATTCAATAACAGAAAATCAATTCTGCTTTTCTTCTTCTTTCTCTCAGAAACTTAAATTCGCTTTATTTTTTTGCGTTAATTAGTTTTTCCTAAAGCTAGAAAATTGCTTTTCTACAAATCAATCATAGCTGATAGTAATTATGTCGCATTTATTATATAACACGCTAAGCATAACATATCATCACATTTCAATGGAAGTCTAAACATCACTAACAGTTTACAAACAGCAAGACAATATTTATACTTGGACAACAACAAAGATTCTTACCCAATAATGCATTCCAGTCACGGAAAACAAATAGAAAATATAATGTCAAACAATAAATGTAATCAGAAACTCAAATATTATTAACGAGGACAATTTTTAAAGGCTTAACTACAAAATAAGTGCCCAAATTATGCATCTTTTTTTGTAATAGGTGCCTAAAGTATTTTTTTGCTGAAATAGGTGCTTAAACTTTTATTTTTGGTTGAAATAGGTGCCCAAGAAGGTGCCAAAATTGACTTTAAAACAAGTCAAAAATGAAAGTTTAGGCACCTATTTCAGCCAAAAAATAGTTTAGGCACCTATTTCAGCCAAAATGAAAGTTTCAAACAAAAAATATTTAGGCACTTATTACAAAAAAGAGACATAGTTTTGGCATTTATTTTATAGTTTAGCCATTTTTAAAAAGTAAATACAACTTTTAGTACCTAACTTTGGCATTTATGTGCAATGTGGTACCTGATTTTTTAAGTGCAATTAGGTACCTAACTGTTTTCTTTGTGCAATTAGGCACCTAATATTTTTTTAATAACACATGTACGATTCTGATTAGTACATACTTATATCTATTACAAATTCAAAAGTTTGGCGTTAAAATTCTGAGTATAAACATGTGTAATTTTAAAAAAGTTATGTACCTAATTGCACCATTTTAAAAAGTTAGGTACCTAGTTTCACTATTAAGAAAAAGTTTGGTACCTAATTGCACTAAAAAAGTTGGGTACCACATTGCACATAAATGCCAAAGTTAGATACCAAAAGTTATATTTACCCTTTTTAATATGAATAAAAAGTCGGTTGACGCATCATAATTTTAAATTTCTTAAAAGGAGAAAAAGAACCAAGTAATTCATATAAATAGTAATAAAAGATTCTATTGTAAAAATACAAATTAATTAGTTACTTTTCAGATTAAAACAATAGTATCAAGGACGAGGCCAAGAAAATTGTTGTTGGGCCAAACTACTATAGATTCCAGGAGCAAAGTTTGAAATACTATGGAACTGAAACATATATGCATACATATACACATATATATATCTATAAACAATAATAAATACCGTTATGAATAGACTAGTCCAAAAGTCAATTTATCTCCTTAATTTGATGGCTCAACCGGAACAGTTTTTTAAAGTTTGTATAAACTTGGATATGTTTTTAATTTTAATTATAAAATATATATAAAAATAACATATAAAAAATTAGAATATTAAAAGAAATATCAAATATTATATATAAGATAAAAATTACAAATAACATGTATAAAGTTTATAATAAAATAATGTTCTTCATTTTTCAAATATCATAAATCATGTTGGATGTTTGCATATTTAAAAATCACATATAATTATTAAATATATATTATAAAAATTTCAATGTCCAAAAAATTATAATCTAATTAAAATTTTCATAGTTGGTTAAAAAAATAAACTTTTCATGAAATTATTTAATATAACAAAAGAAAAAACGTAAGATTATATAGATTTAGTAAAAGCAAAGTAAGTAATGGCAATCTGTATTAAATACTATATTAGTTTTTATTATTATTATTTTTATAAGCATATAATGAAAAACTTACAAAATACCAAGTAATGAAAAAACACATTTATCATATATAACTATAAATTTACAAGGATTAAATTGAAATTTTATAGAGGTTGGAGCAGTCAATTTATATTACTTTCAAGTCAAGATATCAGAGTAATCCAAAAAAATCTGAAACGTTTTTTTGAAGGGGGAAGGGGGTAATTGCAATCTTACCTCTCTTTCAAAAACAAATTAAACATAACTGAAGACCTTTTATTTAAGGGGGAGCTGAGGCACCGGCCTTCCCCCCTTAGCTTCATCTCTGAATAGTACTCAAATTTATCATATTGAAAACCAATTAGTTAATCTATACACAAAGCCTAGGGCCTCAAACATTGCAACATGTGGATTTGGAAACTTTTGAAACTTTAACAGACAAGAATCAGGAAATATGTCAAGAACTATAAAAAATTGTTTCAACCACACCCTTTTTTTGGTGAATATAGAGAGAGCATTATGCCTCGAACATAGGACCTCTATCCAAACCCCACTTCATCCTTGCCACTAGAGTGAAGTGAAATCAAGTGGTTTTTCTACCAACCAACTTTCTTGATATAAAATCATCAATATTCTTTCAATTTCAGGCAAATAACTGACCAAAACACACCTCAATAACTAGCTATGAACAGAAAATAGCAAACTCAAAAGGAAGTCCAAAATATAAATAAAACAAGAAGGAAAAGAAACAACCAACCAACCTGAAACTCAATGATAAACTCTGCAGATCTGTCAGCAACGGCATTTTGAGGTGCGATATGATTAGCAATTTCCCTTGTAGTATCCACCTGAGGATCTTCCTCTCCTCCCTCTAAGTAGACCAGATCATCCTTTGAAGCAGAGTAGCCACTGTTGGTTCCCAGGGAAATACATGAATCTAAATAATGCCCATTCTGCACAAAGATAATGGTAATTAAGAACCGAGTCCGTACTCAGAATTATGTCAACAAAGACAGAAGTGTCCAAAACTTTTACCTTGATAAGAACATTCTTGAATTGCAATTTTTTCCCATTCCCAACATATATCAAAGCCTCGTTACTAGGTGCAGAAAGATCAACTCCTTCCCTATCTTTTAAATGCAATATTCCACCATTACCATCATAAATAAAATGATCAAACTCTTCATCATCAGCAATTAAAGGTTTCAAAGGAGAGAGTGAGAATTGAGCAGCTGGCTGTGTGTATGTTGGTTTATCTAGAATAATAGCATCTGCCATATGCAAGGACTTCTTATCTTCTTCATTTGTCAGCATAGTGCCAACAGTTGGAACAAAGAACTCGACAAGTGCCAGCAGAAAATCAAGTGCTACAAGCAACTGAGGCTTCTGGACACAAACGGAAACAGATGTTGACAATTGACTAAATTTCGCATCAAGAAGAAGCATCGTAGGACATGGTTTGATATTATTCTCTTTTGTAATGTTTGCATTAGATATGTGCTGGCCGTTGGTATCAACAACAGAAAATAGAGGGTTCTTTGGCATCGTTATTGCCAGCTTAAACTCTTCTTTAGTTCCCACACGGTTATCAATCACAGTGAAACCCTTAAGACTTGCTGATAGAATACCTTCACCTAAAGTATTAGACATATAGAGAAGCCAGGCATCACTTGCCTGCATAAGAAAGGAAAAAGTAAGAACCAGGACATGCAGGCAATTTACTATACCATGAACAATAAACTTAAAAGCCATCTGTCTATATTTAATTTGAAAGACAAGGCAACTCAAATCATTCATCAGAAAGAACAAATGAAATGATAGAACGACACACTCTGTTATCTCAAAAAAAAAAAACTACACACTCTGCAACAAACAATGTAGCAAATTTGAAACTTACCTGCACAGTAGCCAGAGGTGAACGCCATTCCTCCCCAACATAGATGCCCATTTCAACAAGATTGATAACAACTGAAACTTTCATGACAGTCCAAGTTTCACCATCTGGAGTTCTACGCTCAACACCACTTTGAGGAATAACATCTTCTACAACATCCAAAGATGATGTCAGAAAATCGCTGCTTAATGACGGCACAATCTGTGGGGTCTCAGATATATTAGACAATGCACACTCAGTAATAATCATGTACTCCCTGTTTGTCAACTCTGCTTTCAATTCCTCTATCTGAAAATCACATCAAAGAAACAGAAACTCAAATTCTCTTCATAAAAATGTCAACAAGATCTCGAAGGATTTCAGTTGATGTACCAGTACATCGATGAACACACAGTGCATACCTTGATGGCAGCTTCAATACTTGGTACTTGATGCATTAAGTCTCGAAGGGACCTCCGGATGACAATAGAAACCCCTTTGACATCCTTAATAATACTTTCACTTAAAACAGATTCAGTACCAACATTTAAATTGATATCTTCAACCTGCAACCCATTAGGAAAACAGAGGAAAAATGCATGTGAAAGATGAAGTTAGCCAGGTTTATAGTTGAATTAAATTATTGATCAAAACAAATTTGTCCTAAGTGATGTGGTAATAATTAATCGGTCCATCTAGAAACATCTTATTTATGAAATTCATAGGCCAACCTTGAACTTATTAAACAAATTAATCCCAGTCTAGAAGGGAATACTTGGACAAAATTGGAGCAACGTGTATCATAACCCATCGAAATTAACAATAGAGAATCAAATCTCATTGATTATCCCTTTTTATACAATATGTACAAAAAATACACAACTTCCGAAGAAACTTTTTAACATTGTTGGCGTAAGGAAGTCAAATAAAGTACCAACGAAAGCCC
The DNA here is from genome assembly GCA_019671005.1 of Hibiscus mutabilis. NCBI lineage: Eukaryota > Viridiplantae > Streptophyta > Magnoliopsida > Malvales > Malvaceae > Hibiscus > Hibiscus mutabilis. The sequence goes on along the minus strand of CM033720.1, from coordinate 16,392,222 downwards.
CATACAAATGATAGCTTAAAGAAGAGTTCATGATATCTAGGTTAAAGAAGGGAGAAAGAAACCATAAATGTGTTCATGCCATTTTTATTCCAAATTCTTAAATCTACTAGGTTGGCCAATTAATTTAAATTCTAGTCATGATCCTCACCTTGATTGTCATTATATCGAAATGGACAGCATTCAAGTCACTTTTGGAGCCACAGAACCATTGGAAGGTATTCTGCACCGTAATATGAACGACATCAAGCTTCAGGTAACTGCCACAGAAAATTAAAACAGTTAATTTTAACATGTCATGATCAATGAAAAAATAAATAAATATAGCTCACATAGGCAGAAAACAAAGTAAAATTCAGTAAAGCTGCATTCCAGTATCAACGTACTCGAGGCTGTCTGTCTTGCGAGGCATCAGAATTATAGGTTTCCTAAGTGAAATATCCAACCTTAAAGCAGGTGATCCTTCAATTTCACTAGTCGTGAACCACTTCTCTGAGTTTGAAACTTGATCTTTTAATTTGACAACACTTTTTGAATCATTGGGAACAAGACCCATGAAGTAACTAATAACCTACATTATCAAATTTGAAATACATGAGATAACTAAAACTGCACTAAGTAATTACGAATAATTAGAAGTTATGTTACCTCCTGCACAAAGCGATTCAAGTAAACAACGCGTACTTCAGAAAGTTGGCCAAACAGGCTATATTCATAACCTTGATAATCTTCATCATCACTGCTGAATGAAGTAAAAACCAGCTTCACAGCAGCCAAAAGAAGACAATGATTAAACATTTCAGACATTATAAACTAAATTCAGACAAAAACACCGACGAGTAAAAATGAAAAGTACACATGTTTTAGTGTTTCTGTTGTTTAAGAAAACTCAAAAGACGAAACCAGTTAAACTTGAAAAGACAAAGTATCTTGTAAGCAACAAATATACAAATCCAACAAATGAAGAATTTTCACTGCATGGTTTCTAAAAGATAGTAAAATTAAATACCTCAACAAATGATGTGCCTCCAGGATCTCTCATATCACAGATCCAGAAATACATATGGTTGCTAGGGAGGCTGTCATCACTTATTCTCAAATTTCCCAATGCAGCGTTTATGCTAAAAGAGGATGGGAACACCTTTAAACAAAAGAAAACTTCTAACATTAAAAATGTGAACATCAAATACAAGATAAAGGTAATTGAGTTTCAAATATATATATATGGGTAATTCTTTATATTTTGCAAATGCTACCCATTCATGGAGAATAGGGTGCCATACAAGCCCATGCCGAGCAAACATGCAGATCCACCCTTCCGCACAAGTAACACCCGGCTTGGATGACAAATATATATATATGTGTTTGTGTGTATGCATATATATATATATGTGTGTGTGGCAGAAATGCAGATGAGAAAAGGGGAGGAATTAACAATGTAAACTAGGAGAAATTCGGCAAAGTGCAGAACAGATAGGGCAGACCTTTATATCGGTAAGCAGATTTTCTTGCGACAAAGTAGCAAACTTAGTTTCATTTTCATTCATCAACAAAATCTGAGCACGAGCCATATTTAATGTTAAGTTGAAAATAATTCTGGATTTCCCTTTTCCTAGCAGACCTTTGAGCACAGGCTCCTCAATGCTGGTTGACTGTGGATTGTCAGTAGGAACTTCACTAGAAATATCATGTTTCACACCAACTGCAGAAGAATTATCACTAAAAGATTCGCAGCTTTCATCCTCAATAGTAACAGCATTAGCAAATTCCATAATGGCAAGGATTGTTGGTCTACGACAGAAAAATGACAAAGTAGCTAGAGTCACAGTGACCTGAAAACAGCATGTCATTACTCCAATGAAATATAAAAGAACAAGATAAGAGGATGAGGATGAGGATGAGGATGAGGATGAGGATGAGGATGATTCAAACCCAGAGAAGAACTTACCTTCATGTCAATATTGTTGTATAGAGGAGAGTTCTGGCCATAAATAACTATTTGTGCTTTTACAAAACTGTTTAATGTATCACTTAGTTCAACATCCTCCCTTCTCAGAATAAGCTTGTCATCAGGGAGTAGACCAGTAACTCGAGTAAAACTCTGAAATTTTTGCAAATTAACTAATTCAGATGATATTCTAGGTGTGGATGTGCACTCAACAGAATTAACCAAATCTTCGGGGGCTTCATAAAATTTTTCATCTCCTTCACTTGGGGACAACTCAACCCCAGCATTGTCCGATACTGAATGAACATCTGCACTTCGTATAAAAGATCTTGCCAAGTAGCAAGGCTTTGACACAGTACTGCAGCAAATCAAATCTTCAATTTCCAAAGATTTCAGCATGGTGCCAATAAACATATCACTCCCTTTTATTGAAAGCTCAACCTAGTTTGACAAAGGTAAAAATTTCTGAGTTTAAAACAAATCAAAACAAATTGAAATATGAACTGACATGAACATGACAATGCTAAACTTACTTGACCACCTATTGCTCGAAATTCAAACAGTGGATGCTCTTCAGCAAGAAGCACCTTAATGAAACTCCGCTCATGCTAGAAAAGATGGGAAAATAAATATAATTCCCTAAGCAGTTCAAATTTAGTTGAATTTCATGACAAGACAGTCCAGGCTTACCTGATGATTATAACTAAAGCTGATCTTTAGCTCATCAAGAACACCAGTTATAAAAACACTTTCTATCACCGGTAAATCAAATACATCATGCTTGTCATTGGGTTCTGTTTCCGAGTCCGACGAAGTTTCAGACAGACTAGTAAAAGGTGCAGAAGCCTGCAGAGAGATTATTGTTTAGAATATTTTTCTTGCTTTGCATCAGAAATATTATGTGAACCACATAAAATGCTTCCTTCTTACAAGTAAAACTTCCCTGCCTTTTAAGATGATGCCCCTTGATTTTATAGAGCATTGTCCTGAAAGAATGTGATGCAAGTGTGCTAGAAGAAACTTTATTACTTCCATATTTCCAATTTCATTACTAGAAGAAACTTTATTACTTCCATATTTCCAATTTCATTACTAGCATATAGGACTTACAAAGTACAACTATTTTTATGTGCAAATGGAGAATTATCATTTTCACAACTCCGGCACACTAGGGCTATTTTGGTATATTTATTTTGTAGGAATCATGTTTCTACTAATGTTAAGATTTTACGATCCTACTCCAACTACTAGTTTGCCTCTTTTATATCTCTATGTATAGTTAGACTTGGTGCAGTTAATATCTATTAAAGATTCAAGTCAACAAGAGACTAAGTTTTCTATCCTTCTGCTTCTATTACTATTCCCTAACTGTCTTTTTAATAGATTAAACCAGGAACAAGACTTACTGATGCACGATATATAGCTCCCTGCAGACGGCTTTGCCATGCTTTCCTTGAATCATCATTATCACACTGTAATATTAGTGCATTCACATCTTCCACCACCTAGTGAGAAAAATTACACAGATAAAACAATACTCAGGGGGGTCACATTTGAACAAGAATCAGAATTTAATGTACAATCTCACTGAACTCAATAGTATATAGTGTTTTAATAAGAAATGGTCTTACAGCCTTGCTATTTGACCGTGCGGCATCACAAACAGCCAAAACAGATTCCATATCACCAGCCAACTCTACTGGAAGTAGATACGCTTGTTTTCCTCTCAAGCTACAGAGCGAGTAAAACAGGAAGGCAATATCATAAAGTAAACTAGCTGGTGCAACTCTGAACATGCCAGTAGCTACAAGATTTCTAATGTAACGTATCAAAAAGAGATTTTACTATGTAATAATCACCAGTGAAGCTACCTTTTATAGTAGCTACAAGATCCCAAAAAAGAGAAAAAAATGAAATTAAATAAAAAACTTTTACTGGCTTCAAGCTTCCGAAAAGAGAGACTTCTTCTAAGTTTCAAAGTTCAACGGAGTGGCCATGCATCTTAGTTAGCTTAGATGTTATCTTCTTTATTCATATCTCCTAAATCCTAAAATACATATCCAGTTAACTTTGATGATCATGCTAGTTGACTTTTTCATACCTCCTAAATCTTCAGCGCACACCTTTAGTTATAAGATGATCAAACCATTGGAAAATCAATTTGGAGAAGTTGGTGACAAACCTGACATATTGCTTGTATGACTTAGAACCAGGACTTTCAAGGACATACAAAAAAGGCCCTACTAAGCACAAGTACCGCCGCTGCCATACAGCTTCCCTGTTTCCAACACCCTATAACATAAAAGTTGAGGGGGTGGGGGTGGAGAAAGACATGTCAAAAGAATAAAACCAGACCAGAAAGTGACAATGTATACATGCGTGTGTGTGTGCGCGTATCTATGAGAGAGACAGGAAAGAGACCTTTCTACTAAGAACAAACAACCAACCCTCAAAGTCAGCCTGATTCCAAGGACGAAAGACATCTGGCCTGTCATTGTCCTCTTGAAAGATTTTAAATACTTGCATCAATCTATGGTACCGAGCAGGAGAAAAATGGAAACCTAATGATGGTAATTGCACGGCAAGTCTTGTTGACGGGTATGATGGGTTCACTATACGAATCTGTGTGACAAATAATTTACCTCAAAA